>CM046855.1:30991360-32452444 GCA_025617745.1 Heliocidaris erythrogramma | reverse complement strand
GAGTCTGGTGAGTCTTGGTTTATGTTTGATCTAAAAATAGACCTTACCCAGTTATGGTGTCTTTGAAAGAATGTTCCTCGCTTGCGCAAAATAGAATCTGCATTGTACTATTTTGTGGATGGGGGAGGGGGAAGCCCCCCCCCCCCCCCCCCCCAATCCTCCATGTAAAAAAAGGACACTCAAATCCTCAACCTTATTAATTAATTCCCCTTGTCGGGGGCAGATGAGTTTTTGAACAAGACAAGCCGCTAGTGCCTCAGCTGGATCCAAGCGAATGCTTTGAATACAAACATTAGAATAAATTATTATTAACATTATTGTAAGGAAATAACATATACAACAGCTTGAGGATTTGTCAATCTGTCGGTCAATTGAATCTGGTGTCGCCGAAACCACTAACCCGTCTCCGTGGTCTTGTGGTTAAGGCATTGGCGTTCTAAGCCAACGACCCGGGTTCGATTCCCGGCGGAGACATTTTTTCAGCCTTTGCAAAAATTTCAAAAAGGGAGGACAGTAGCGGCCGCACAGAAACGCTGTTAGTAGCAGGTTTGTTAGCGCTAACAAGTCACAAACAAATCAGCCACTAACAACACGGGTAAGGTGACCGCACAGAAAGCGCTGTTAGGGCGCTGTTAGACACTCGCGCTGTTACAGCACTGTTAGTGAATTTGAGCCATAGAGTTAGGCAACATGTATGATTTGTGTGTAGTAATCTATGTATAGATTGATGAATCGTGTTGATGCAGCATAGCACAGTGCGCGTGCGTTGTGTATTCACATTTTAAAATGTATATTTGCTGACAAATGACCAAAATAAACATGGCATTCCTGCCGGGTGACGGTTTTTTTTCGAATCAATAATACTATACACGTTCCCACATATGCTTATCTCTATTGGTGGTCTACTGTGTGTTTGGTTTTCAGCGTATGTTTCATTCTTTAACAAAGGTTATTCAAGTTTCTGATTGTATAAACTTACTAGATTAGCCTTGCTTGCTGCAACTACTAGCATTTAGCTTTTAGATTAAGATACTGTACCACAAAAAAAAAATGCAAGCCCACTTCTCAGCATTTATTTATTTATTTATTTATTGTTTAGTTTTTAGCTCTTCACTCATGGGAGTAGGCCTATTTGCCAATGATGATATTCATCATGATGCAGGGACCGCGGAACCGGGGTAGGCCTATGGTACATGGTTACTCACCGTAATGTTCTTCTTTCCAAAGCAGGGCCTACAATGTTAAAAAGGTCTTCAAACACTGCTTTGGAAAACCTATACTTGAATGAATGAATGAATTGAATGAATGAATAAATGAATGAATGAATGAATATGATATTGGCGCTATATAAATACCCTGATTGGATTGATTGGATTGGATTGGATGAATGAATTTATTTCATAATACTGCAGAAATCTGCCATGAACATTACAATTGGTGAGCATACATCGTTCAAAATTTCGAATACAGATATCATTCCAAAAAGCAGTATCATGGGAGAACCTAAGGAAAAGCACAGCTTGCTTAAACTAGGTTCCCCAATAACAGAGAGAATTAAGAAATACATGTATGTAATTATGTATAGCAATAAAGAGACGAGACAAGACGTGCGTAAAAGGAAAAAACACAATACACATACAACATCACTAAAACATCAAAATAAAATAAGCATACTATGAACTAGTATACTAGCAGTTAATGTCAGCCTATTGGGTTTATATAGACGGTAGAAAGACCAGATACACATAATACATGTATGTGTATTAAGTATGATTAAAAAGATGTCTTGAAGGAAAGGTTTTGTTTATGTTCTGTTTAGACACAGGCAGAAAACCAAATACTGTACAGTTGTTATGGACTTACACTGTAAGAGCTAATTTGATAATGTTTAAGATTTCTTCTAAAAGATTTAAGAGAGGAAGCTTGCTTTAGATTTGAATCAAGATGATTTCAATAGAAGGGCCCAGTGTAGATTAATGTTTTCTGGGCAAACTGAGTACGAAGAAGTGGTAAATGAAAGAATGTCGTGTAGAATGCCTATGTATTCCATCATTCGTTTTAAACATTGATTGTAAAACCCGAGGCAATTCATGAATTCGTACTTGATACATTAAACTGCCTAACTGGTAATAAAACAAATCGTTTAGTCTCAACGCTTTATTTTCAAAGAATAATATATTAGACGGAGCTAGTCTAGGCTTTTTCAAAATTATTCTCATCACCCGTTTTTGTATAACTGAGTCTATCCAACTGAGACTTAGTACAGTTGCCCCAAGCAAGAATGCCATAACTTATGTACGGTAGAACCAAGTTGGAATACAGCAAGAGTAATACATGAGAGGGAAACAAATATTTCAATTTGTTTATAATACCAACATTTCTAGAGAGAAATTTGTTTAGATACACAGTCTGTGGTTTCCAAGATAACTTATTATCAATAAGTAAACCAAGAAACTTTAACTCCTCAACCATTTCAATTGTGGCGTTTTGAAGTAATACATTACCATCCGGAGATGAGATTGAATTACTAAATAACATACAACGAGTTTTCTCCAAATTGAAAAAGTCATGTTCATTTTCTTCCTGAAAAGGATCATCTTGGTCTCCTCGTGCCGTTATCAGCAAAATCTATGTCACCCGCTACCCGCCACATTCTTAATTAGTCTATGTTTAAGTACTTGGTATTAAAAACAAAGGAGAGACAAGTTATAGCGCACGCAAGAAATAATTATTCACTAACATTGTCACTATTGGTGCCCCTGGCACCGTTAGTGAGTTGTTAAAACATTACCACTACTGTTAGCTTCTGTGCGGCCTTGAAATGTTAGGCTAACAGCGCTGTTAGTGAATTTGACTAACATTACTCTTCTGTGCGGCCAAACCATCGCTATCGGTACTGTTAGTGCGCTGTTAGCGCTAACAACGTTTCTGTGCGGCCGGTACAGGTCTGGGGAACTTTGATTGAGCTACGCAACGTTATTATATATATATATATATATATATATATATATATATATATATATATATATATATATATATATATATATATATATATATATAATATATATGTGTGTGTGTGTGTGTGAGAGAGAGAGAGAAATAAATATGAGAGAATAATGGTTGCGTAGCTTAAATCAAAGTTATTCTCTCATTTTCATTTCTCTCAATTATAATATGTCCACGAGAGTTGCCAAAGCTGTTGTATATGTTATTTCCTTAGACAAACCAAACCGCGTGATATTTCAGATTTATAATTATTAACTGTATACTGGACCTTAGTTCATGTTTATTGTGTTTAAACTTGTAAATATGTGTATTCATGTCTATGTTTTTTATTATTTTATCTTACATTGTTTTATATTTCTTTCTATATTGTATTGTAAATGTGTTGTGCTCTCAGAACCCTGAAGGGGGCGATAGAGTCAAATAAAACTATAAAAAAAAACTATTTAGTAATTCTATATCATTCCGAGGCTGAGTCTCTCAGATTTGTTGGTGTTTATATAAACAGTAAACTAAACGCGGAAAGTTCAAATTTATTGTTGATGTAAACTCATGTAATTCAGGTCTATATTGTACTTGCATGGGGAAATAGCTCCATAACACTCATGGACAAAATGTAAAGAATTGTAAAGAATGTTGGATTTCGTGCACATACAAATGATCTTTTCTATAGCTTTTATATTCTTGAGATATCTGACTTGAACTTTCTAGGAATCTTGGAATCTTGGAATATTTATATATACGAACTCTCGAAAAGTAATTTACCGCATGATTCCTTCCTGTTCCAACCCAACATTATGCGGTACTACCCAACTAGACAGACAAACAATTTCCACCTCCCCCGAGCCCCAACCGCGTGTTTGCAAACAAAACAATCACCTTTACTGGACCCAAATGCTGGAATAGCCTGAAAAACGAACTGGTTGATACCTCCTCCAACTGTGTTAATATGAAACTCCTCTCTCCATTCGCACAAAAAAAATCACAGAAACTGGCCCCAGAATGGTCTACTATCTACTGTGTAATCAGTGAACCTGCAGCCCAAATTTATAACGACAATACTTGGCAAAACGGAGTTTTTCCACTGCGGTCAAGAACTAATGTCAATTATAATTATAACATACTATAATCATTAACAATCACACAAACCATAATCCACATTGTTAAAAGGTACATAGGAGTAAACATCTTACGTGCGTTAAATCAATCATATTTTGCTTTACAGCGTTTGTCTGACGTCTAGATATCCCATTTATATGTAAAAAAAAGGAATAAGAAAAACAATGATGACTGTTGATTTGCACACTTTGAGTGTCCTTTTTTTACATGGAGGATTGGGGGGGGGGGACGTCTGGCAGGTAGATCTCACAATATATAATCATGATAATTTATGGCAGTATCTATGTAAGTCTAGACGAAGCTAATTTTTTTGCTTGTTTTTGCTTTTTTCTTTGTTCCCACGAACTTTCGTTTGCACAGGTCTGATCTCGCTCAAAATATAGGGGATGTATATTAGTAACGTCTAACAGTCACTCTCCACCACTTAAAACGTCTGGCAGTGGTCATTTGTGTATCTTTGGACTATGGCGAATCTTTTGATATAGGGTTCTTAGGGTTTCCTTTCCAGCTGATCTAGCTCAATATTGGGGGTTGGGGACCTTTAGGGGCGTCTGGCAAGCACTCCCCACCACTTAAAACGTCTGGCATTGTCCATTCATGTACCTTGAGGAATATGGTGAATCTTTTGATATTGATTTCTAAGGGTTTCCTTTCCAGCTGATCAAGCTCAATTTTTGGACCCCCTTTGGGGGCGTCTGGCAAGCACTCCCCACCACTTAAAATGTCTGGCATTGTCCATTCATGTATCTTGGGACTATGGCGAATCTTTTGATATAGGTTTCTAAGGGTTTCGTTTCCAGCTGATCTAGCTCAATTTTTGGACCCCCTTTGGGGGCGTCTGGCAAGCACTCCCCACCACTTAAAACGTCTGGCATTGTCCATTCATGTATCTTGGGACTATGGCGAATCTTTTGATATAGGTTTCTAAGGGTTTCGTTTCCAGCTGATCTAGCTCATTTTATTGACCACTTTGTGACCTCCCTTTGGCCACACCCACCACATAGAACATGCCAGACGGTCAATTCGTTATATCGGACTATGCGATCTTTACATTTATGCACATGAAAATTGGTTTCCTTTCCAGCTAGGTTGACCCCCCCCCCCCCCCCCCCTGGCTCCCGGACTAATATAATGCATTTCCAACTTTTGTCAACACTACGCATTCATCGGAACGCAAAAGACATCTGAAAGACCTATATAGAATGCCTTATGATGGGGTGACCATATTTCGCGCACATTCAAATTTTTATTAGAAATGTGATATTCGATACTTGATTTCTCATATTCTACAATAATTTATTTACAAAGTTTTATACCAAACGGAAAGCAAAATTCTGGACTAAAACTTGATTCAACAAGAACATTAATCGACGAAGAATTTCTGAAATATCGCGATCTCAAAACCCAGTGTCGGATCGCAACACACTGACAAAAAAAAGGGCATAAAAACCACGAGACCTAAGTTCGCGCACGTAAATTAACATCGAAGTTATCCAACGTAGCGGTCCAGCAAAGGGAAGATAATTGCATCATTTGTAAGACAAAATATCATACAATCATTTGGTATCACGTTTTACCTACAACTTTGATGACATCTTCTATCAAAATGAGGATTTTTGGACCGTTGTCGGTAACTTCATATTTTTCGGAAACTGACGCAAAAAGTAGCAAAATTGCCGATATTTTGTCAATATCTTCATAATTTCTCACCCAACTTAAAAGAAAATATAGTCCATATGTAATTTTAGCTTCCTCTATCTAATAGCGCTATCAGATTTTCGAAATCTTTTGTAGTTTTTTAGATATTGCCCTGTGCGCGAACTTAGGTCATGCGCGAAATATGGTCACACCACCATACTAATATAAGGATACCTACCTACCTACCAGTGCCGGTGTAGCGGCACATACGGTTCTCCGGCAGATACCGTATCTGCCGGCAGGTATCGTTCCTAACGGCAGATATCGTTCTACCTCGGAACCATATCTGCCGGGTTTGACGTTGCAGATATGGTTCCCCGGCGGATTTGGTTCCACGTCGCGGCAGATAAGGTGTATTGTATATTGGCAGATTTGTAGGAGACACTCTCGTGTCTAATTGGAGGCACTGGCGAAAATGAATGAATGAATAGTTAGGTTTTAATACGTGTATCAATCAGATATGATTATTTACGTCTGTGTGGACCGACCTTTAACGTCACCATCCGAAAGACGTGACCGGGGCTCGAACCCGCACCCAAGTCAATTTGTAACTGCCCCGTCAGCTTGGTTTACAAGCGCACGCCACAACGCCCAGTTGTAAATCCAGGGGGATATATATAGCATGGGCGCCAATCCTCACAGGAATTCTATTCAAGTGGGGGGGGGGGGGGGGGGGGGGACACCCCATTGTTGCATCCAGGTGTGTCCCCCCCCCCCCCCCCCACTTGAATAGAATTCCTGTGAGGATTGGCGCCCATGAGATATAGGCCTACGGACGGACCCATTATGGTCATTTTTAACCAAGGGTGGATCCAGCTTTCGCCAATGGGGGGGGGGGGGGGGATTTTTTCATCTACCTCTCCACAATCGGCCATTATTAAAAGCTAATTTTTGTTTTTGTTGTTCTTTAGGGGGTAGTCCTAAACATTGAAGTTTTAAGTACCTCCTAGCTTTATTCTTACAAACCAGATAATAATTCTCATAAGGCCTAAGTAAATAATGCGAGTGCGAAGCGCAAGCTGAAATGTGCTGATATTTCATGTATTTAGACACGAAAATTGAATATTCTAAGCAGTTTTTGTAATCATGAAGAAGATGCATATGTAACGATTAATGCGAGCGTGAAGCGCGAGCAGAACATTTTTTTTTGTAAACGGGATATTTTAAACCCCATGTAATACTCCTGAGTACATCATGACATTATCATCTCACTCAACAGGCAATTCGAGCGGAAAGTGCGTATGTATCATATGGATCATAAAAATAATGTCAAATTTCAGATTGTTAAAATCAATTAAGTAGCATGTAGAGGAAGTTCCTCAAAGTGCCCCTGGGGCAATATTTTTTTTTTCTCCATGAAATGCAACTGGGCTGCGAGCAAACTTGGTGGGATTCGTCCCAATAACATCAAAATTAGAGTTGATAAAGCTAACCTGATTTTGCTTATATATAAGGATATAAAAATAAAAATAAAAAGGGTAATTTCGAAGGGAAGGGATACCTAATTTGGAATTGCGTCCCTAAGCCCCCCATTCCTGAGGTATGTACATCTGTCAGATATCAGCAACTTTAATGAAAATAATAAATTATTAGGAATTATTTAAAATTCAGATTAAATCAAAATGTGCATTATTGAAAATCCATAAAAATACCCAGAATTAATTGAAACCTGTCATTTTTATTATTTTTAGGAGGGGTTAATTAAGGCAATGTTCCTTTGAACATACAATATCTTTTAAATTAATTCCGTTATTTTTGCCACTGGTACACCCTTACTTTGGCGCCCCTCCCTAAGTTACATCTCGATTTGTCTCCCCTAAATTTAAGATCAGTGGGCGCCACTTAGTTTCAGGTCAGTTTGGTGCCCCCAAAGATCGATTTGGCGCCCCTAATTTTAATATCAATTTTGGCGCCCCTCCCTAAGTGTAAGATGCATTTGGTGCCCCCTAATTTTAAGATAAATATGACACCTCTTAGGCACCTAATTTTAAGATCAATATGGTGCCCATGAGTTCTTTTGTATACATGTATATTTGATTGTGAATTGTAAGCGCTATGATACTCTTTTGTGAATAGCGCGTTATAAATGACCGTTATTATTATTATTATTATTGTTTGGCACCCCTCTCACTAATTTTTCTTTCCTTTTTTGTTTTTGTCTTTTCTTATTATATCCCCCTCTTCTGTTTAATCCTTCTCTTTTTCTTTTCCTTTTCCCCCTTCTCTTTTCTCATCTATTTTTGTTGCCTTAAATTTTCCCCTTTATCTTTCTCTTTTCTCACTCTTCTTTCCCTCCTCTTTTTCTCAATTTTCTACCCTTTTGGGCGCCCCTTCGCGCTTACTCAGTGGCCATTTTATATATAGATCTGTGTGAGTGGTAACCGGATAGGGGTGATGGGGCTCCAAAAAGGAGGAGGAAAAAAGAGAAAGGGGAGATAGTGAGAGAAAATAGAAAAAAGCGAGGAAAAGAAAGAAAGGGGAGAGAAAAAAAGGAAAAGAGGGGAAAGAAAAATAATGGGAGGGGCACCAAATTGTTCTTAAAGTAAGGGGCACCATATTGATCTTACAATTAGGAGGCACCAAATTTATTTTCAAGCTTAGGGGCGCCAAATTGACCATAAAGTTAGGGGATGTCAAATAGATTTTTAACTTAGGGGCGCCAAAATCAGGTCGCCCCCTTGGAAGCGTGCAAACCAATTCATTTCCTTTGCTCTAATCATAATTTATGAAACAAATATTCTCCCTGACAGATTGATGAAACCATATTACAAAATCCTTATTTGTTAAATTCAATTTCTTAATCCTACTGTTAGTAGTCTTTGAATACGGTATCTAAAGCAGAGTTTTGTCTTTTGTGTAGTACTCTTGTTTCAGTCATGATTGATGTAAATTGTACTTAATTCAGCCCTAAAGCTGCCATGCGCAATGTTTTACATACCGAAATAAATTTGGCGAATGTGGACTATTAAAGTAAGCCTAATTAAAATTAATCAGATAGAAATTGGCAGAATGGCAACTTGCGATTATGTATCATATGAGCTCCTTTCCCATTAGATATTTATTTAAAACGATACCAAAATATTTCTCTTAAGAAAATAATTAGACACAATACACTGCATTATGAAACATATTCTAGACAACCCCTGTATGTGATTGATCTATTCCTTCATTAACAGGGATGCCAACCTCATAAAACGAATTCAAGTATTTTTAGGGGTGAAAAAGGGTATTTTGGGTGGAAAAATAGAATTTTAATTTTTCTGCAATAGACAATGTGTACAATACAATTATGGGAAATATATTTTTACAAAACCTGCAGTAGTTTTAAAATTAAAAACAATATAAATTACTGCAATAAAGGAACAGTTGGCATCTCTGCATCCGATGATACTAAACAAATGGGATAAAAGATCGCTTGTGACGTTATCGCAATTTGCGTGTAATCGATTACAAACGTAATAAACAAGTTAAAAAAACCCATATATAATTCTGACATCATTTTATTGCTTTCAAAGAGAAAGAAGATGAAAAATGTTATGTATTTTAGAAGTTGCAGATGTATCCACTATTTTGTAAAAAGATATTGACTTTGCTGTATTTCATTTTGCTTACTAGCATGGGCGCAAATCCAAACAGGAATTCTATTCAAGTGGGGGGGGGGGGGGGGGGGACACACCTGGATGCAACAATGGGGTGTCCCCCCACTTGAATAGAATTCCTGTTTGGATTTGCGCCTATGCTTACTAGTATGTCAAAGATTTTAAGTTATTGACAAATAAAAAAAAACACTGAAACTTTCTTTTTTGGTTCTACTTTTATTCCGACCAACTAGTTTTCGGACTAGACTATCCCTTTAATACTGGAATTATTTTGTCACCCAAGTTTTGCTCGTAATGGTAGCCCTACCTAATTACTCCTAAGTGAATGACGCACAAGTTTGCTGTTAAATGGCCATCACAATTTGATAATATCAATTTTAGGCCATTTCTTAAAGTGATAGATTCTGGAATGGAATGGAATATCCCCCAAGAAAAAGTCAGGTCAGATTTGCCTCTGCCGAAATCTGTTGGAATCATGTTCTGCAACTATAATAAATTGAAAAAAAAGAAGAAAAACAAAAATTGGTTTACAGTTTCCGCTACCATCATAGTGAGATTACCGATCTAGATGTAACTGTAACCGAAAAAGGTTTTATTCAGATTTATTTTAAACATAAGACATTAGTATTATCTACATCAATGGACATCATTTGATGGTTCACATTGGTATTGAATAAACCTATCATTATTTTACAGTTAATATTACTCGATCAATGTCCAAGAGGCCAACACAGCAATTTTAAATAATGATAAAATAAGATGTGGTATTAGGCATTTTGACACATCCTCACTCCATCTACAAAACACAGAAAACACTATCATTTCTGTGAAAAAACTCTTTTATTTTGTGTCTATACAATCTTGATTCTTTGATTTCCCCTTCAAACCATATCCATGAATATGATGTAAAACTTACCTTTACACAAATGGGCATGGTTACATAAAACATTCTCTTACAAGTATTAGCTAAGTAATGCCTGTCTAAAGCTTTGGTAAAGGGTCAGTAATGTGAATTATACTGGAGTATCATCTAACATTCCTATATTACAAAGGTGTAGTGGTCACTGGATGATTTTTCAGCCGCTAGAATTCAAAGTTGGAAGTTTTTCAACCGTTAGAATTTAAATTGGCATCTAGGGCCCTCTCTCTGTAATATTTTTCTTTAAAAATAGCCCTTTTGAACACTTACTTTAAAATTTAGTAATTGGCTATTAGAAAGGTACAGACAAAGACTATAAATTTTCAGCCCATTCCATGGTTGAGTAGGGGTTTTATATTAACGACAAAAATACGCAGATATTTCATTTTGATTGGGCACCCGCTAAAAATAAATTTTGATGGAAAATTGTTAAATTTATCCAATAAAACACACTTTTATTTCTTATCCTTCACATCATAACCGTTTTAGGGCACACACATTCATATAATCTAATAATGAATTGGAATAGTGACATGCACTTTTGGAGACTTACCAAAACTAAAGATAGGCTTAAGTTTTAGTTACCTCAATGCATATATATATTGGAGTACCTTAAAACCTTAGAAACTGAATTTTATTTACTACTAGCGCAACTAATGTGTTGGTTACTTACTAATGTTACAAAATTTGGACATGCATAAATTTCAAGAAGGGCTCAAAACCCAAAGATACCCAAGATGTCCTGAAGGCCTAATTGAATCTTTTTTTTTTATTCTCAAATTTGCAAAAAGTGTATTTCATTTCATTCCAAATTCAAGAAAGTTTAAGGTACTGCAGCATAAATAAATTTCCATTAATCAATATTTGTTTGCTCTTTCTTTTGATGAATATTTTTGTAATTCATATATTGGTTTGCCTAAGGTTTGCCTAATATATTGCCTAAGCATCACTAAAAGGAGACATCATTTCTGGGGTATGAAGTGTCCTAAAATTAGACTTTCTTGAAAAATTAGTTTACCATTTTCAAAGAAATATGCCATAAAGACTTTCACTGGCAAGCTTAGAATATCACTGGACCTATAATTTTTTTTTCTTCAGAATTGACAGATATCATGGTTACTCACATTATGGTTACTCAAGTTACATTTGTCTGTGAGATATCAGCAGGTTGGGTTTTGTTCTAACATGCATCATTTGGGTTACGCTTGTATCATTTGCAATAACAACATATCAATAGACGTCCCAAAACCTAAATTTCATATTCATCATGAAAAAATTAATGGTAGGAATCATAATACAACTGTAGTACTAAACTTGTAGCTTAGTCTTAGCATACAAATCACACAGAACGTAGCAAAATCATGTTTAAAAAAAAAATAAAGAATACAGTAAATGTTAGCTGCTGGAGCATAAATGAATGTTTTTGTATGACAAACATGATTTTAGATTAGTAAACGAAGAAGCTTGACTGGGGAGGAATTTTTAATTTGTAAACAAATCTTTCGGCATATTACTCCCAGTGTTAAAGATCGTATGCTCGATCTGTAATGAAAAACACAAGTCAGAAAAAATTGGAACCAGCGGGATTCGAACCCGTCATCTACTGCTTGCCGGGCAGCGACTTAACCACCAGGCTATTCTGGTTCACGGCCAAGTCACAACGAACTAGAATCAAATACCCAAGATCCTCTTCTTTCTGACTCATTAATATTCAAACGGTCCGCCGTAGACAATGGTTAGTAAACAAAGAAGCTTGACTGGGGAGGAATTTTTAATTTGTAAACAAATCTTTCGGCATATTACTCCCAGTGTTAAAGATTGTATGCTCGATCTGTAATGAAAAACACAAGTCAGAAAAAATTGGAACCAGCAGGATTCGAACCTGTCATCTACTGCTTGCCGGGCAGCGACTTAACCACCAGGCTATTCTGGTTCACGGCCAAGTCACGACGAACTAGAATCAAATACCCAAGATCCTCTTCTTTCTGACTCATTAATATTCAAACGGTCCGCCGTAGACAATGGTTAGTAAACGAAGAAGCTTGACTGGTGTAATATGCCGAAAGATTTGTTTACAAATTAAAAATTATAAATATCAGGTAAATTGGCCGCTGAGACCTGCAACCTGTAATCTTTGACCTACTTACCGCAAAATCTAATCAGTTCATCTTTCTATGGGGATACATACTTGTACCAAGTTTGAAGTTTTTACCTCAAACAGTTCTTCAAAAATCGCAGTAACGGTGCTAAAAACCAAGAATTTCATGTAATTTTGAGTAAACTGACCTCTGTGACCTCTGACCTTTGACCTCCTTACCCCAAAATACAATCAGTTCCTCTTTCTATGGGGATACATACTGGTACCAAGTTTGAAGTTCTTACCTCAAACAGTTCTTCAAAAATCGTGGTAAAGGTGCTAAAAACCAAGAATTTCATGTAATTTCATGTAAATTGACCTCTGTGACCTCTGACCTTTGATCTCCTTACCCCAAAATCTAATCAGTTCATCTTCGTATAGGGATACATACTAGTACCAAGTTTGAAGTTCTTACCTCAAACAGTTCTAGAGATATCGCAGTAACGAGGCTAAAAACCAGTAATTTCATATAATTTCATGTAAATTGACCTCTGTGACCTCTGACCTTTGATCTCCTTACCCCAAAATCTAATCAGATCATCTACGTATGGGGATACATACTAGTACCAAGTTTGAGGTTCCTACCTCAAATGATTCTTCAGATATCGCGGTAACGAGAAGTGGGACGGACGGACGGACAACCCGAAAACATAATGCCTCCGGCACCCACCTTCGGTGGGCGGAGGCATAAAAATGCCCGCTTGGTCTCATCCCACTTGGTCGAATTCCATTTTGTCTACAACCAGTTGTCTAATAACTAATTTGTCTAATTGCCACTTCGCCTATAATTCACCATTTTGTCTTATTCCCATTTCGTCTAATGTCTATTTCATCAAATGTCCACTTGGTCTAAATTCCTGTAACAGTCGGAAATAGGCTAAACATTCATTTGAAAATTAGACGAAAATGCAATTAGACAATTTGGCTATCATATAGACTAATTGGCAAATAGACCAAGCGGTCATATTCGGCTACTGTGGAACAATGTGTCTTGTTTAAAAGTTTAACATCTGTCGCCAACTCTTATGCATGCTGACTCCTATATATCCCCTTGAACTTTGTTTGCGAGTGTATAAAAAGCATAACTACTTTTATACCATTCATGGAAGTCATGTACAACATAGAAAATATTCATGAAGCTGCTATAGAGCTGTATAGAACCCTTCATACAGATTGCTCTAGGTTGTTTTATCCATCGACTTCACTTATTCCAGCTCATCTGCATTGAAAAGAAAACAAATGAAAAACAAAGACTAAACAAGATAAGCAGAAATAAAAACCTATAACTAAATTAAAAATTTTATGCCTATATATTCTTCTTTTAAAGTTGGGTTCAAAATAGTCTTGGTAAGATGGAATAATATCAGTTATATTGGTCATTTTTCAAATACTATAAAAACAAGCAGAGTGGTCGCTACACTAATTTTTAGTTTGAATCTTTGTAAAAATCTGTATTTTGCTGTTAAGGCTGCTCTGGTACCTGCTACTGAGACTGATAAAATTTCCCCTAAAATAGGCCTTGTACATGTAGATGTTCATTCCATAGATTTAGCTAGACAAGGACAAATAACTATAAAGATATTATCCTGAAATTTTCCTCCCAGCCATGTCTATAAAGTAGTTTTATAATGAAAAATACATTTTGAGAATCACCAATAATATACCCCAGCTTTAATCATTAGTAATGATTAAGATAATAATGGTCAGGTCACTCCTTTTTAAGCACCTAGGTCCATCACATATGATGCTGATGGCACTTCCAAAAATATATAATTAAAAATACATTAGAAAGTTTACCACTAAATTGCAATATGAATTGTAATAGAATCAATCCAATAACACCAGGAATAGATCACATTACTTGTTCCCTATGCTTATGGTACTAAACAGAAGTTATATGGCCTGTTATTATATTACAGTCCACTCTATGAGGTAATTGCCTTAATCCCAAGCTCCCTAATATAATGAGAGTATCTGTCTGTATGATGCCATTGTCAGACAAGAATACCTTGTCTGAGAACTTGTTTAACACATAATTTCTATACCTTAAATTGTGGTTCACAGTTTATTAGAACCTTTAATCATTAGTTAGTGCCTATGTATTCTTACTAAATCCCTATAACCATTAAACTCTTCAAATTTGTTTTTAAAGAGCACAAAAGATGAACTATCGTTTGAAAATGAGTTATACTGTACACCATTCTTGTTTTGTTCACTTGTATTTGTGCATCTACATTTCTTGTGTCTTCTCAGAGCAAAAGTTGCCAAACAATAATGTTTGAATTTGTTGAAACACCTGAACAAAACATATAGCACATATTTAGCAGCATGGGAAGAAAGTACGTAATTTAACTTGCTCTACGGGTATCCCTGGTTACACATACCAATGAGACGAGGGACTGAACTGCTTCTGGAACAAGAACCTCACTTATGTATCTCGAACTGCATGGATTGATATGTTTTAGCATGATCATAGAGGAATGCTTAGAAATGTGCCTCTGCCTCTGGCTGTATATATTTTATTTTTTTAATAAGTGTGCTTGTTCACTACGTTGAGATCTTATGAGTACTTGAATTCTGAAGACATATCAGTTACCTTCACTGCATGTTATGGTACATTTCATTTTTGAACAAGATTGCACAAGAGATAAATGCCGAAAAATACTTTTAAGCCGGTGTAGCGGCAGATACGGGGATCGGCAGATACCGTTCTAAAAACGGCCAAGAACACTATCTGCCGGCGGATCATGTTCCAACCCCGGCAGATACCGTACCAAGACATAGCAACAAATAATGTATGCAAACTGGATTCCAAGTATTGTAGTTCATTCATTAATAACAGGTTAATGGAATACCTCGTTACTAGGTCCCCAGGAAAGAAACATCCATAAATTTGAATCACTTAAACAGGTCTATTATTTAGGCACGAGAGTGTCTCGTACAAATCTGCCAATATACAATACACCTTATCCGGTGTAGCGGCACATACGGTTCTCCGGCAGATACCGTATCCGCCGGCAGATATCGTTCTACCTCGGAACCATATCTGCCGGATAAGTGGCAGATTTGTACGAGACACTCTCGTTCCTAAGTAATAGACCTGTCTAAGTGATTCAAATTTATGGATGTTTCTCTCCTGGGAACCTAGTAACGAGGTATTCCATTAATGATTGAACTGCAATACTTGGAATCCAGTTTGCATACATTATTTGTTGCTATGTCTAGGTACGGTATCTGCCAGGGTTGGAACATGATCCGCCTGAAGATAGTGTTCTTGGTCGTTTTTAGAACGGTATCTGCCGATAACAGGTTAATGGAATACCTCGTTACTAGGTCCCCAGGAAAGAAACATCCATAAATTTGAATCACTTAAACAGGTCTATTATTTAGGCACGAGAGTGTCTCGTACAAATCTGCCAATATACAATACACTTTATCCGGTGTAGCGGCACATACGGTTCTCCGGCAGATACCGTATCCGCCGGCAGATATCGTTCTACTTCGGAACCATATCTGCCGGATAAGTGGCAGATTTGTACGAGACACTCTCGTTCCTAAGTAATAGACCTGTCTAAGTGATTCAAATTTATGAATGTTTCTTTCCTGGGAACCTAGTAACGAGGTATTCCATTACTTGGAATCCAGTTTGCATACATTATTTGTTGCTATGTCTAGGTACGGTATCTGCCGGGGTTGGAACATGATCCGCCGGCAGATAGTGTTCTTGGCCGATTTTAGAACGGTATCTGCCGATCCCCGTATCTGCTGCTACACCGGCAGATATGGTTCCGAGCTAGAACGATATCTGCCGGTGTAGCGGCAGATACGGGGATCGGCAGATACCGTTCTAAAATCGGCCAAGAACACTATCTGCCGGCGGATCATGTTCCAACCCCGGCAGATACCGTACCTAGACATAGCAACAAATAATGTATGCAAACTGGATTCCAAGTATTGTAGTTCATTCATTAATAACAGGTTAATGGAATACCTCGTTACTAGCAGGGGCGTATCCAGGATTTCCCAATGGGGGGGGGGGGGGGGGGCGCGCCAGGCATTATTGATCGCCGTCTAAGGGGAGGGGCCTCCCCTTTGGAAATTTTGCTTCTGAAGAAGGTCTGAGATGCAAAATAATCCTATATGTGACCAATTTTGAAGCCTATTTAATGAACAACTTTTTTTTTTTGCTAGTTTTTTGCGCCACCCACTGGATACGCCACTGACTAGGTCCCCAGGAAAGAAACATCCATAAATTTGAATTACTTAGTAAACAGGTCTATTAGGCGCGAGAGTGTCTCGTACAAATCTGCCAATATACAATACACCTTATCTGCAGCGCTGTGGAACCAAATCTGCAAACGTAAAACCCGGCAGATATGGTTCCGAGGTAGAACGACATCTGCCGGAGAACCGTATGTGCCGCTACACCGGCGGATACGGTATCTGCCGGAGAACCGTATGTGCCGCTACACCGGCAGATACCAGCATTCTGTACTAAGTCTAAAAAATATGATCATAAGAGAGAAATACTTGCATATTAGAAAGAGGATAGCATTTATTTCTTTGGAGATGTGTACAAAATAATTCACACCTCTACGAAAACAAATAAGAAGAAAATCATTAAATGATATTCCTGACCTTGTAATACCAAGGGGCATAAATATCCTCCTAAAAACATGGATTGTGGATTCTAATACTTACTGTGGTATTTGCCATGCAGACAGTTGTTGCAGTAACTTCTTTGGAACATTGAGTCTTTTTGGGGGGAGCCTGAACAAGTTCCTACAATGGATATGAGAGATGTGATAATTCGTACAAAGAAATGAATACTGTTTACATAATGACAAGTGTTAGATAATGAGTACGATAATAAGAGAATTAGAATATGCACATGTATGTACACTGAAATGGAATTGATTTGGTCTTTCAGCAAAGCTTTATAAGTCTAATTTAAAAAGGTACACTTGGTGTAGTTCAAAAGGGAAATATTTACCTCTGCCATACAATTATAGGGTTAGAAAGAAAGCGAGATATGGAAATTTTCTTTTTAATTATGAGCCTCAAATTACATCAATTTAATACCAGTTTTTTAACCCAGGCCATGGAATACATATAACTTGCACAAAAATTTTGTACAATGAGATAAGAGAAAGGACAGAAAAAATGGTTTCATACAGGTGAACACGGTTAATTATTTATTAAAATTATTATATAACACATTTGTAAAGGTTCCAATTTTATTGAATGTTTACAAAATCAGAAATTTGAATATTCATAGCTTTGTTGGTCTTTGATATATTTCTCAAACCTTCACTGATATTTTTATTTTATTGTTTTTTGCTTTTTTCTAAAATCAATTAAATTCCAGGGTGATTTTCCCTTTAACTTCTATAGTTCTATTGATACCACAATGTGGTCAAAGTTCGTTGACCCAAAATGACCTTTGAATTGATTACCCATATGTCCAAGTTTCATGAAGTAGATCCATACTAACTTTCAAATTTATGATCACATTTCAAAAAGTTAACCTTGGTTAAGATTTCAATGTTGATACCACAACATGGTCAAAGTTCTTTGAACGTCGATCATGTGAAAAAGAAATCAAAGGTCTTAAATACACAAATGGAAGTATTAGGGAGCAATTTAGAAAAACAATATTTTTTATTCCAATGTATGCAAAACGTCCATTTCTGTAAAAGATTTTGTGTGACAACATGCGACTGCATGTTTCATAAATTAGTAATGAACACGATTTGCAGCAGCAACAGAGTTTCTTCAGAACAGTCAGAATAGGTTCAACTGATACATGTACATGTTTGTAGGAATATAAAAGTAAATATATGAACTGGAATGTACATGCAAATCTTGATTTTGTACAAGATCAGGTGTGTGACGTTTCGTGATGCGTCTTACCTCGTCCGGCACATTGCTATGCCCCATGATTGAACGCCATTTCACACCATGTAGCAGATCATGCAGCCAGGCAGACCTGTAATATGAAATATGAAATAATATTTGTTAGAAAGGCTATCATATTAAATAATGCTATCCATATTTCCCAGTTATCAATAATGTTTTTGTTGTAGTCGCAATGTTCTAAATATAAAAATGGAAAGTTACACAGTCTAAGTTTGGTAATACCTTGTGCCACCACTGCATAAGAGGGGTATGACTATTCCAAACTAAATGAAGTCTCGACTACGTGCAGTCAAAAGTTATGCCTCTGCCATTATCACTTAAGAAATATATTACACACCTAACATGTAAACTTTTAAAATAATGACCTCTGTGACCGTTGACCTTTGACTCCCACATCATATCAGATCATTGTCACTCCCATATGCATATACACAGCCAATTTTAAAGCTGGTCCCTTGAATGGTCTTTAGTTGACAAGAACATTATACTATCAGACCAGTTAAGAACCACTTAATGCACATCGCGTGCGATCACCTTTCAAAGGTGTGAGAAGATAGCAGGAAGCTGTATCAAATGGAAACATTTCAAGAAATTTGATTAAGTTAGATGAAAAAAAAACATTCCAATTGATTTACGTTAAAAATAATATTAATATTTCCTCTCTAAGACTCTAACACAATTTCATACTGTATGGTACAACAATAATTCATGTTGTGTAAACAATAAAAGAAAAAAGATCCATAGATCAGGTAATCAAAATATCTACACCTATGGTGGGTAATTATGGTATTCTTTATTCAGAATAATTGCAAAATGTAATATAATTTTTTTGAAGGCAAACAAATTTCCCATTTTCAATTTGTAATGCCCATTAACATGGAGATGAATGTACAGGTCAGGCCCCAGTTAAAAACTCTGGCTTATTTCATTTATATTTTTCTTCATTTTATCATACATTCTGATCTGACATTTTAGTTGTTTCTAGTAGGCTAACTTTTGATCTGATTTTGATTTGTGCTATTGACTTACACTTTTACTACATGAACCTGTCAGCTCTATTACTTTGTATCTGCCTTATTCTAAATTTGTGGAATTTAATGTCATAAAAAGTAGTCCGTGTTGGATTAGACATGGATTAAACTCCAATGCCTTAAGTACTAGACCAAAGAGGCGGGTTAGCAGCAAGGCGTAGTAGAGGGTCATTGAGTCAATTAAATCATTATTATTCTCTCATCCAATTTCTTTCACTGCATATTATTTTAAAAAGAGAGTTGCAAAGGTTGTTTGTATTTGTCCAAAATAAAAAACAGCAATAGATTAAGAGTGGCCAATGAATTTATTGTTGTTTACGCAAATGTTTGGCGGCAATCCTCTGTCTATGTAAGAAGTTTACAATGTGGTATCAAATTTGAAGATGCAGAGAGCGCATTCTCAGACAGATGTGGTTGCTATACATGTATGATAACTGCCTGAGCATGCGCACCTTTCACAAAAACAACGAAAGGCCTGGTAACATGTGCTTAGTGATAACCAAATGAGCAGTGCTAAGTCATTTATAACTTGGGAATTTTTGTTTTTCAGAAAAGTTATACATGTGAGAACATTATTATAAGGCAAATTGAAATTTTCAGCCTACGTACATCTAGTCGTAGCAATGTTGCAATTTAGTAACTAGCAAGATTTGGCATCAAGGGTACATTTATATCTGCTGATAACTAATATGTTATGGAATAGTTATAGCGAATAACTCCAAAGATTAACACATGTTAATGAAAAAAAATCCCTTGCATAATGAAGATGTCAAATTCTTCTTAAAAGGAGACGACTAATATTATATTTAACTGCTCTTTCCAACTTTCGTCAAGCTTTGGAGATGTTACATGTTCTATGGGAAAGGAATCTCCTACAAATTGAAAAGGACAAAACCAATAGGGAATAGGTAAGGAAATTCAAGATAAACTCGAAGCAACTTGCATCCACAAGTTCACTCTGGAATTTAATTAGTTCTTAAAAATGCAGAAAAATATATGAAAAATATGAGTGAAGGTTTTAAGAAAATCTACCAAAGAATAACAAAGTTTGGAATTCTTAACATTTTGATTTTGTGACATTACTTGTGAGCTGCTCTCCCACGAGTTGTTTATAAATTCCATCAATTTATCCTTTTTCATGGTTCTTAATAGAGGAATAGATATACATGTACATGTATTTCATAGAGGCATAAATATGATAGTTTTGATGATATATCAACAGCATCGAGAAAATAATTAATATTCTTCTGAAATATGGACAATTTAGGAAATTTAATCTACACAACATGTGAGAAAAGTTCGCATAAAGCATTCAAAGTATCAAAACTTTCATAACTTCATTTTTTTTCAGATGATTTTCATCAAACCTTCACTCATATCAAATTTAATTCCAGGGTGAACTTCCGCTCTAAATGTTGAATAAGATTACACACCCCATTTCAGTTAAGAAAATTATAACAAATAAAATGTACATGTTTCTTACCTTTGGTGTACCCAACCAAATATATGGCTGGGTCTGACAGGACTGGGTCTGTCACACGGACCTTGCCGCCATCGATGTGGTACCAACCTTCTTGGTTCATAACTAGGCAAGTATAATAGCCACTCCATATCTATGCAGCTGTTAAGCGTGAAATATGATTAAGGGCAAAAAAGTATCATTAAACAGATGTGTACATCATTTCTGACCCCAGAAACCAAGTTCTACACCATATCCTACTAGACATAATAAAGATAACAGTACCAAAACCAGATGAAATACATGAAAAATGCAAAATTTGTCCAAATTCAAAGTTCATTGACAGGTAATGTTTCAAATAACATCATACTACGTGTGGGTAACTATCTTATCAAACACTGTTGTAATTACATCAGCCTCCTGATAGACTGTATCTTGGTTGGGGTTATGGTTTGACTTCAATAATTTGCGTTTTCCCAATAGAATTATGTACATGTAGTCTTCAAAGTTATGCATCAGTGAATGAAGAATTTGCTCAACATCTGTCAGTTGAGTTTGAGTCTTCACCGAAAAATTAGCTAATTAATCTAACATTAACAGCATTACAACCAAGGTAACATGAACAACTTTGTTTTCAATAATGTAAGAAAGATATATCTTGTCTAAAATAATGTGTAGCATGTCCCGTCTTCAAAGTAATCTTCAGAACTATACACAGATGCCCCACCTGATCTCTTACATTGAGTTTAAGACAGCCAACAACCGAAGGACTGTGCATATTTTGTTGTTATGATCAATTGGTTTCAAATTTCTGTACAATTGGGTACATTGTAACTTACAACCAAACTGTTTAATCTATATTCAACCAGAACGCCATTCGATGCCAGGACATCAAGAATGTGGTGCACCTCAAGGTGGTTGGCATTCTTTGGTAGGTCTTCATCATGCCACATCTTCCCAACAACCTGCTCCTCCTGCCATCGATTAATTGCAATCCAGAACATATCTGGTGCATTTAGAATATGTGGTGATGCCAATTTCTGTGACTGGAAATGTCCACTGTATTTAAAAGAAAGAGATAAAAGTCTTATCTTTTTTCAATGCTTTATCTTTTCAATTCAAAATGTAACAGGAACAAAGGATCCTTTTATTTACGATAAATGTTCTAAATTAAAAAAAACAACATATTTAGAAATCTTCAAAAAGTTACATAAACAGACTGGTGATGTACTCACACTCGCCTAACTCTAGACCAGATTCAAAGGCGCCAACAGTGGCAAAATATGAGTGAATCTGTTTTGAGCCAACAATGGTGAGAATGCAGTCTGCATACATTATGTTATTTTAGACAGGGCCAGAAATATGAATTTCTACTCAAATTAATTGCCGTATTCTAAAAGAAATTGAGACATTTTTGTTGACATATATTTATATTCATCCTAATACATAAGTTTCATCACAAATAATAATTATAATAATAATTCTTATTTACCCAGGGTAGCCACTTCAGCTCTTATGAACTGTTCTCACAGCGGGCCCTGCATAACATAAAGTTATTATTACCCTTCTTCATTCTAAAAAGTTTAGCACCTGACTAGAAGGCAGAAGGTCCCATTAAAAAAACAAAACCTTTGGTATGACTCGGTCGGGGATCGAACCCACGAACTCCCGTTCATGAGGCGGGTGCTCTACCACTGAGCCACCATGGAAATTTGTGTTATTGAACAGGACCACTCAATGATTAAAATATCTTCCTTACATTTCCTATTGGAATATGTACAATTCCTTATGAAATGTCAAAATGGCAGCCCCCCAGGTACTACTGGGAGATGATAAACTTTGTCAACATTATCTGCATACTTCTTTCTGGAATAGTTCTCTTACTTCTCATTGAAATATTGTACTCAAGGTTGGACTTCCATTTAATTCACTCACCACTTGTCACATGTATACACAACTGAAGTCGGTAGTGCCGACAAACATCTCCCAGGAATCCTGCATAGTTTTGCCCTTGCCCTGCACAGGCACAACCGAATATTGCATTGCACCTCCTTCGTGCGTCTGGCCACATTCAGTACAAGTTAAGTTTTTGCCGACAACATGACACCATCTGAAAGATAAAATAAGCAATGTTATTTTATAGTCAACAGTCACCTATAATGCATATCTTGACATCAGTATGATGTCAGGTAACCTTTTTAATACAGCCTGTACTCATAATTATGGTTGTATCGCGCCCCGTCGCACGCAGCCGCCATTTTATATCTGCATGACAAGAGGAGGCACGGATACACAAACACTGGTTAGTTCTCGGAAATTTCTTATGCTCTTTTAAAAAATTTTTTTGTAAAAATATGTACGATCAAAAAGACAGCCTACTAATTCCAAAAGTTTCCCTAGGAGGAAACGCTGTGTTGAAGGACCTGTCGGTCCGTGGGAGTCGTGGAAAGTGTCATTTCAGAGCATTTCCATGCCCTGCTAACCCTAGACCGAAAATTCTGTCTCTCGTTCGTTAGCCTCTTATTTGGATAGGGTCGGCTCTTCACTAGCATGCTAAGTGAAGAGCTAACGAACGAGAGACAGAATTTTCGGTCTATGCTAACCCGTGCTCAACTGCCTGCTGGGGATGAACGCCTGGGTTCGTGATGTAAAAGGCGTGGCCTATAGGCTAGCCAATTATTATTTTTTTTTTTACACTCACGAAGCCAATCCTGTCTAACTTAGCCAGTCCCCCGCAAAAATATTGTAAAGACTAAGGTCAAGTCCATCTTCAATTGCCAAAATAATCAACATTAATTTGATTGTGGGCATTAACAGAAAGACAAGACAAGAAGGCTCGAAAAGATTTTTATTCAGTAATACCGTGGTAGATGATATAAATTATAATTACCGTTCTCGTCGTGCCATCGTTTCAGCAGCCGCTGCTGCTCCGCAGGGTTGGCCACCACCTTCCGGCATGTCCGGGGAGCTAGGAGTAGTGGCCGAGCGCGAGCTGGCGTCTCCACCAGCTCCGCATGCCCCAACCATGCCAACATAGTGAATACACGTCATAGGGCCTCATCATCATCATATTTGAGTCTTGAGAATAAACTTCTTGGCCTTTCTACGAAGAGCCTTCGTCATGTTATTGTTCGTTGAGGTTGTCGTTGAATTTTTGAGGTAGCTCTTTTTCGAACTAACAGATCTAGTAGCACCACACTCCATAATTCGCGGCAAGTGTGCACGTACGTACGTACGTACAATATAGTACAGAGAAACGATAGCAAGAACGATATCTGCCGACAAGAGAAATAGGTACGGTATCTGCCGGGGTTGGAACACGATCCGCCGGCAGATAGTGTTCTTGGCCGTTTTAGAACGGTATCTGCCGGAGAACCGTATGTGCCGCTACACCGGCACAGGTCGGCTAAGCTGCCGAGACAAAGGATGACGCAACAGAAAAGTCAATTAAAGTGTTTTAGATGATTAAAGTCTGTTAATAAAAAATAACGAAAAAAATTGTTGGTGATAATAGTCATAATTTAATGATTGCCAGATAACACTAATCAACAACAACGATCGATGGGATGGCGTTGTTACTACTACTAGAGGATACCATCAAATTTATTATAATCAGTTGAAATGGGCCGCGGTGCTCAAGTGGTAGAGATGTGAACGGTAAAGCCAAATAGCTAGCACAATACAAGCTGTGCATTCGCAATGTAGACTGAAGCTAGTTTTCCATTTCTCGATAAAGCCAATCATGTCAACAGTGCGTACCGCATGTATTGTACTTCTAGTACGTATATGGATGGGGTATCGCGCGGTGATGGATATGGCGAGCCAACGTCATCAGATGTGCATGGAGTGAATGCAAAGTAGCTGAGTCGTTAGATGTAGATAACTATGTAGGCCTAACTCAGAAGTTCTGGAAATGAAGCATATTGCTACAATTTGACCGCCCGTCTCGTTTTCTTCCGCACGCACCTAGGCCTACCTGCTGCCAGGCCGAGGTGCTACTGCTACGCTAGTGAGTAGTGTAAAAGTTAGACAGAAATAACCGTCTGTTATGGGGAAATCTTAAATTAAAAGTTTAAATTAATATTTCTGACATTTCTCAACCTTGCCCTTAGCCTAGACAGGTAGGTAGGTAGTGGAGCCAGACGGAGTCTCAGCGGAACAACCGACGATACAGAGAGACTGAAGCTTTTAGTTTTGGTCTACTGCTAGTGCTAGTACTAGTACTACTAGGCCTACTACTACTACTAGGTAAGCAGACTGGCAGAAGAATATTAACTTAATTAGAAGTTTAGTTTTTAATTTTAGGTCTAGGCCCTAGATTTTAGTTTAAGTCACTGCACAGTCAGCTCGATACACTCACTATTCACGGGGTCTGGGGCGGTTTATATTCTGCAGACGAAGTTTGGCAAAGGCAAGCCCAAGGCCAAGCCAAAGGCAAGGGCAATGTATTTGATTACTTAGTATTCCTACATTCAAAAACGTAAGAAAATTAAAATTTATGAGATATAAATTATACTGTTGTGTTGCTAGGTTTAATAGGTCTCTGATGACAAACCTATTTTATATCAACGATTTTTAAAATGAATACTTTGAAATATATATATGTGTTTAAACTTATGTTATGAATAAGTTTTATATTATAATTTCAGTATCATAATCAATCCTAAAAACATTGTATAAAATGTCCATAATGTCTTATTTTTATTATGAAAATATATGGGTGTATTTAGATAAACTATCAAATGAATCATTTTGATAAACTATCAAATGAATCACTATTGATCATGAATCAATAACTCATATTTTTCATTTTACAAGCAATTCCATGGTATATAATTAAAAAAGTGTTTATCATTTATTATACCTTTCTTCTATTTTCTTTTTTAAAATTTCCTAATTCATTCAAATATTTGCAGTTTGAATTGAATTTAGCTTTATAAAATAGAGTGTAATTGCACCCAAGACTACGTGTTGGCTCCTATTCTCGCTGATAATATCAATATCACGAGATGTCTAGCTAGTAAGCTGTTTGTGAAATGCAAACGGGGTTGTGTCCCAAAACTGTCAAAAGTACCATATAGATTTAGACTAAGTATTTTTGTTCTTAAATGTCAAAAGTCTGAGATCATGCAAAGTCTTGACATAAGAAGAAGAAAGAAAACACCAGTGATAAATTAGGCAAGAAATGCATCATGGAAGCATCTTTATGCAATGCTGTGTGTATTTCTTTTTTTGTGTAATGGCATCTCTTGCATTTTAAAATTTGTTTAGAAGACCTCTAGATCTAGATCTAGACTCTATTTGTGTATTAGGACCTCTGTATTTAGATCTAATGTTCCCCATATAAATTATCATTGTATAGAATTTAAAATTGTGTTGTTCGTAATATTAGTTTGTATGTACCTCATTCCTCTTTAATGTTGTGTCACAGATTCTTGTCAAATTTCACGTGTGAAGCCGAAAGCCAACACTTTATGAACAAAGAAACATCTGGCCATACTAGTAGACGCTCAACTTGTCAAGACTGCAATAAAATGTCAGACTTTGATGCAGGCTCCTTTGTTGAGTCTGATGAGGCGCAGCCACATTGGGAGCTTGAAGGTGACCCTTACTTGGCAGGCTTCGATGAAGACGATCAGCCTGGGACAGGTTCAGATGGGTCCAGCAGCGATTGTGGCGATGTCCCGCTCCCATTCGAGAGTGAGCACCCCAACAAGTTTGTCCCTTGGGCAATGAAGCAGTATCCTTTTGATGTGATTGAGGCATGGACCATGGTTCACAACTGTACACTCTCTGGAAACCACCAGCTTGCCTCACAGTACATGGAGAAGTTGTCTAAAGAAGGTACACAATTTATAGTTTCCTACAAATTGTTATGAAAGCCTCTCACTCTCCTCCCATCCCCTCCCAGCCACTTTTCCCATTTTAGTTGTTGCTTATTTGGAAAATATTTGATGATGTATAAAATAAAAGCAGAGAAAGAAGAACAACAAAAAAACCACTGGACAATGTTATGTTGATTGATGAAGAAAACGTCTGTTTAACATATGATTTGTCAGCTAGTGTAAATATATTTTGCTGATCGCTTTAAGTCTTAACAAACAATCTTCTTTTTTTGTTTACACTTTAGTACTCGACCAACCAAATCATGAAGGAGAGACATTACTTTACATGGCTGCCTTCAGAGGACACACCCAAATGGTTGCCAATTTGCTCAAGGCCGGCACAAACCCACATAAAGGAGATGAGTTTTTTGATATGACTCCACTTTTTGTTGGTGAGCTAAATCGCATTCTCCTGATTAGTACTGATACAGTACACATTGTTGTTGCCCACAGCTTTCTGGATGTCCAGGGTGTTTAAATAAGTGTGGTATTATTCAACCCTTTATAGCTGTTCATGTATATAAAAGTGGTTGAAACCCCGATCTGCTTGGAAGAGTATATTGGAAAGTTTCACACAAAAAAGCTTATGTTAGGTGTTGGGAAATTGCTGTTTGCCTCTTTTTTTTGGGGGGGGGGGGTTGTTGTTGTTGTTGTTGTTTTTGTCTCTGTTGTGTATATTTCATTAATCAGGGGAAAGAGGGAAAAGTGTCAAAATTACCCACAAATTTCTTTTTTTTAATATAAATATTTGGAATAATTTCTGCTCACTCAAGTACATATTAGGCCTTCCCTTGAACACTAATCGTATTTGCACCTCTCTCAGAGCTGTCTCTCTCTTTCTCTCTCTTTCTAGCTGTACAGAACTGCCACATTGAGTGCGTCAACAAGCTGCTGGAGTATGTCCCTGTCAATTTTGAGAACACCAGTGGTTTCACAGCCCTCTTCAAGGCAGCTCAGTTTGGATCGCACAAAGATATGCTACGATTCCTCAGCCCTCCTCCGCACCTGCAGGAAATACTGCATGAAGCAAGACCTCAGAATGAAGTCATTCTTGACATTCTGCTCGATAAAGGTACATGCATGCTATCGTTTGTTGAAAGCCAAATGGGCATTAGCTCATAAATCATTCTACATTGAATTAACATCTTTCTGGCTCTCAGCAGGCAATACATGCTGAACGTAGAGAATTTTGTTGAAGGTTTCCCGGGTTGACTGATCAGTCAACATTTCTTGTTACCAAGTGGATTTTTAAAGAACCATATTGTCCTCTGTTATCTCCAGACACTGCAAGTCAGATGTAAATTTTTGTTTATATAAAGCACTAAAAAAGAGCAGTAACTTTTATCAAGTAAATGTTTGATCATGTGATCCTTTGTTTTCAAATATGACCAAAAAAGTGTAAAAGATCCACCTTGTTCTAGTGCAACCTTTCTTTCTATGATCAACATCAACTAAAACCACATTCCTTTCCTTAGTAAATATGTGATTCCTGTTCCTGATTCTCTGTCTTGCTGACCTCAATGAAATTCCTCTTATCTCCTAATGTTACCCAGGAGCCAATGTGAACTTCACTTCAAAGGTTGGACTCACCCCACTCTTAGTAGCCACACGTGAGAACAACATGTATGCTGTGAGAAGGTTGCTGGAGTGTGGGGCCGACCCCATGGCCCTCTACAAACACCCTATCTCCTCCATGAAGGCCCCTCTCTCGGCCCTCGACATGGCCGCCGAAGACGAGAGCACAGAGTAAGGGATTGTTTTTATTATAATTTTATGTTAAATTTCATGATGCACAAATGTTGCTGAGTTTTTCAAGTGATAATGTTTGTGTTTTCTATCAAATTTGTTCTAAAATGAGTACACTATACAACACAAGAATTAATTCAAGCTGTATGTGTGAAATATATTATGGTATATGTGGGTTTCAAATTCACATTTTTCCACAACAAATTGTTGCTGACACTATTATGAAAAATATTGTACACATTTGCAGCCAACCCTCTGTAATTCATTTGGATTCAGCTAGACATTGCCCAGTCCTTACTCTCATTCTGTTAAAGAATCTTATTTTATCTTCCTTTGTAGATCGTTAAGAGTCATCCTAGAAAAATGTGGTGATAACAAGGCCTTGATGTCAAGAAACAGTGCCATGTGCTTAGCAGTTCGCAAGGGGAATCAAGCCTGCGTCCAGGCTCTCATTGACGCAGGATTCGATGCTGACATGGGTGTGAAGCTACCACCCACAGAACTTGAGCGGTTCCGATCATCAGACGATGCATTACCCGTACTCACCTGCGTTGACAGGGTTAATCTTGAACTTGTGAGGTACCTCCTGTCCAGAGGCGCATCACCACTGTATCGCAATCTTCCCATCACCAAGCCTCTAGATCACTGTCCTCTGTACAATGCTTTTTTAAAAAGCAGCAAACTCCTGGAGATTCTTCTCACACACTGTGCTGAAATGAAAACTTGCCCTACACTCAGAGACATCTATTTTCCTATCACAGAACTTGCCGTGTGGGAACAGACACCGTCCTGCTTTGAGCTTGTATTGCAGGCTGGATTCAAACTTGATTTAGATCCAGTGAGCTTCGATCAGATCCATATGCACCAAAGTACTGTTGAACAAGTGGCAAAGATTTGGTGGACTTATACTGATGAGCTTCCAAAAAATGAACATCTTATTGATATTCTTGGTTCCTTAACTGGTAAATATTTTTGTGTACTTCGGGCTGCTCGACATTGTAATTTGGATTATTTAATAATCGTCAGCTTCAATATCGCCAATGTGGCGATATGTTGTCACCACCCAAAAATGTACATTTTCCAGTCACCTAAAATTCAGCACAACTCAAAAGGGTTACCCACCCAGTCACCAACAATCCTGCTTCAAATTTAAATATCACATTGTCTTTAAATTGCATTAAAAATTCTGATTAGTTAAAGAAAATAAAATTACATTGTTTCGAACAACAAGAATATATTTTTCATCGCTCTAAAATTGTGGGATGCAAGGGGAAATTCAAACTATGCGGTACAGACTCATGAATGATAAATACCTTTGTACCATAGATACTCAGGGCTGCTTGTTGAATATTCATGAGCTCGCCCTCTGTCTCATAGTGGCTTTCCATACCAGAGTACGTCTTTATGTCAAACCTCCTCAAAAATCATTATTTCTGTGAGTTGTTTGTAGTATAATTTTATAAAGCAGGGCCTTACTTTACGGTAATTTTGCAGTGTTATTGCTTGCGTGGTATTTTTGTTATTTCAAAGCTTGGTTTGATCCAATCTCGTTCAGTATATTGTACCTGTGTCTGCACGAAGCACAGCCTGTATTCACACCTCAGTCGTGCTAGTGGACACCATTGCTTTGCTTGCATCTTTCTCTTTGTCTTTGAAATACTTCACTATTTGTTTCATGTTTATTTACGACATTTTATTTCCTTAATTATATCTAAAACTCACTAGCGTACCTATAAATATTTTTTGAGGTATCGCTTGAAGGCTATATATTGAATGTTGGCAAAATTCAATATTGAATATTTATTACTATTTCACTATCTAGATAATGCAATATTATTGTGATATTGTGCAGCGCTAGTACTTCTTTTGCTTTTCATCTATTCTGTTTGGGAATCCACTTCATCATTATAGGTGTATGTGTTAAATAGTTACTATAAAAAGATCATGATTGTCTATAATTGTTCTATTTTGACAGTGTCAATTTCTTATTTTAATTGTATGTATTATACATTTCTGTGCACAATAAAGTTGAAATAGTGAATAATAAAATAAGAATTTTTTTCCTTTTAATTTTTTCCCTCATTTCAGAAACGCCTCGGTCATTGTCTGATCTATGTCGAGTGGCTATACGTAGACAAATCTGCTTTCCAAGACTGGCCAAGCCATCGGAATCTGTTCTGCTCTTGCCAATTCCCCAACACTTACAGGACTACATCGGACATGCATGAAAGGACGTGGATCAGGTATGAGCTAACATTCAACCATGGTGTGTCTGGAATCCTTTGGTCTGCTGCTGTAAGACCTGTACTGATTCTCTTACCCGATGCCCTCCATGGCGGTTGTATGTGGTCAGCTCTTCCTGGCCCTGATGCTTGAAGCTCTTCACACTACCTCTATCTAGAGGTAAAGATCTAAAGGTTAAGCGACAGCAGCGGCAAGTTGGTATACCATATTCTGTGGAAAATGATGATTAAATATCTATAGTCCTGGTGTATCTGATCTGTCATCTCACCCATTGGACTGTTATGACCATCTTGGCAACCAACCTGCACCAGGGTGCTGAGCATGCAATTACTGTCCATTTCCAGAATCGTCTGTCCAGCCCAGGTGTTTAATCATCTCCAGCATGATGGACTTTCAGTTTGCCAGTCTGTTTTTGAAATATGTCTCAGATTACGACAGGTTGCCATGGAGGTTAAGATCAAACCAACTGATCTTGTAGCCAAATTGAAACCTGCATCTTTAAATTTTTAAATCCTCTTTATCATGCTAACAGATTTGTGCTGTTTGGAAAAGACTTTTTGAAGATTATGTCATCCAGACTGTAAGAGTTGAACAAAATAAGGGCATACTCTCCGCTATTTTCACTCTTGGTTCAAGTGTTGCATTGGTAGCAAATCACTGAATATGAATGATGAGAAATCATGAGGACAAAAATCTAAAAGCAATTTAAAGATTATGGTAATTTATGGATGTAATAACAGATATACAGAGAAAACGGTAAAAGAACAATCAAACCCTCTCGTAATACATGTGTAGTACTAGATTTGGTGTCAAACTCACAGAATGAGAAGAGTTATAAATAAATACATCAAACTTGAAATTTAATTAATGCAATACAGGCGAAGGGGTTGGCAAATTGGCCGGTACCCCACCTGTACAACAGATATTAGGAAATTTTATTGTCACTTCTGTTTGCCTTTAAATCTTGTATGTCTGCTTCATATTCATATTTATTAACCATTCATCAAGATATAAAACAAGTGTAATTTCATTTGATATTTCATATTTTGAAAATACTTCATATTCATATTTATTAACCATTCATCAAGATATAAAACAAGTGTAATTTCATTTGATATTTCATATTTTGAAAATACTTCTCATGTTTAATGATGCAATAACAACAAATTTGAAGCATCCCCCAAAAAACATATTGAAGTTTGTACAACTATTTGATGTTCATTTTGCATAGGCACAGTCTCTATATAGGGGCTTGTGATTTTCCATTTACATCTCTACCTCCAAAGCCAGTGCCAAAGGCATTGAGTTTGGGATGGTCTGCATTTTCTGAATTTTAAAAAACAAATTTAAGCATGGAGCACATTTTATACTCATTAATTATAAGAATCCATTTTGCTTCAAAGCTTCTCAGATCCAAGCCCCATCAGGACTGTGTTTGCCAGTGTGCTGATTTCATATATATACATGTATATTGCTTTGTTTACATGGGTAAATGTCTGGTCCACGTTTGATCCCAGAGCTCGTATTATATCGCAAAAACTTGAATTGTGCTACCAGATTTTTGGGTCTGTGTGCCCCAGATCTGTGTGAATTGGTTGGGGTAGCGAGACCCTTTTAGTGTCAAGCTTAGTATTGCAGAACATATTCCAGTTATGGATATTTCTGTGCAATGTGTGTGCTGCATGCAAGATGGTAATAATAATTATCATCATAATAACTAGCATTTTGTACACTCTCCATAGTACAACTGTATCACAGCGTTTACAAACTTAATAATACTGAACGTATGTCGTTTATCCAGTTATTTCATAAAAAAAAGTTGATATGACCCCTAACTCGTGGTAGTGATACCAGAAAGAACCATTAGTCTGAACGGAGAGATGCAGTGACTGTTTTTATTCAAATCAAACAAAGGAGTGAGCTTGTGTGCTGGGGGGGGGGGGCAAGAAGTACACATATTTCATTTCTCCGATAGGATGTAAAGCTTTGGGTCTCACATTGGAATATAATTAACATGAAAATATGATTTTATTCGGTACAATGTCTGGTGTAAGCTTCAGTGTATTGAAATATTTTGATATAATTGGTAACAAATGACAAAATACAGTTAATCTAATGGGCAGTATTATATTTCTTTAGCTGAAAACCAAAACAACAACTTAAATTTAATGAATAAGAGCAACATATGCAATTCAAAATATCTTGGAAGGGTTTCTATTCATCCATTCACAGAGATAAACAAAGGAAATGCATAGGTATGGTAGGAAAGCATGAATTTCAGTCAGTTCATAATCCCAAGCGAAGTGGTCGAGTAAACAGAATCTGTACAAAATCTTGCCAAATTCAGTGACTTTGGGGGCATTACAGTTTTTAGATGAATTCACAATTACTGGTAAATTGATATTGCACAAAGTTTATTTCATTGTTGTTGGTTTGTTGAATTCAAAAGACTAGGAATGTGCATTGAATAATTTGTGTGTGATCAACTACATGTATGTGTATTCAATACCAATCTAGTTGATTTTCATTTTGATATTGAGTTGTAGTTGTATTTGCTTCACAGAGGGAAATTACATGTATATTCAGTAGAATCCCTTTGATTTTCATTTTTAGTTTTAGTTGTAGTTGCTTAGTGCAGGGAACTTATTCAGTACCCTGTAAATTTAGATGATTTTCATTTTGAGTTTGAGTTGTACATGTAGTTGCCTTGTGCAGGGAAATTATGTATATCTTCAGTACCATCTAGTTGATTTAAATTAAGTGTTTTAGTACAAGACCCTGGCCCCAAAGACAGTTGCTTATCTATACATGTATGTGAAGGGACCCATTGACAGTGTCTCAGATGAGACATGGGGCCTTGAGACCAAGAAAACTGTTTGATATATTCATTTAGCATTGGGCCTTAGAGTCCTGACCAAGACTGTGACATCAAACTTCGGAGACCAAGACTTGTCTCACTACATCCCTGCCCACTTGAGCGTACGGTGGGACTGATTATTGGATGTACCATAGGCTAATTGTGTCAATGATTAATTATAAATCAGAAAATTACTGTAGCATGATAATTTTTGTTCCACAACAACAACAACAGGGGAGTGACGTGTGAAACAATTTATCGTTATAGTTATGGTTATCGTTAGGTTTATTATTCATATAATTGAGCAAGTCCATGATATTTGGTCATGATGTGTCCCACATGTGTTACAAAGTGCATGTATTTGGAATAAGAAACGTGATTTAATATTGACAATATAATTTTTCATGAATAATTTGTCTGATTCAGGCTCAGTACGGCTATTGACTTGATATACTACAGTATGGGAAACAATTTCTTGGACTTCCCCAATTGAATATTTGCAGGTATCTGTATTTCTTGCCTTCAATGATACCAACCAAAGATAATCTGAGGGAGTTTCACATTTTCTGGCCATGGCTGCCTGCATGAAACAATAAGGAGTTTTCGGATATGTCAACTAGAACGCTGTCTTAGATCGTCCCAGCGACAATGGACTGCTTTGTGTTGACTGCATACAAAGTAGGTGAAGCGAGGTTCACGTTTTAGAGAAGACGGCAAAACCATGTTTGACGCGTTCTCGATCTGACTAGTGGACGAGGGAGAAGCCAGTGGACGGGTGAGCCGTTCTTGCACAAAGCGCGGTATGCAGCTGACACAAAGCAGTCCATTGTAGCTGGGAAAATCTAAGACGGCGTTCACGTCCACACATTCGAAAGCTCACTAAAAATTTTAAATTTCATAATTTATTGACTGATGTTATATTGAGTGGATAATTTATACTTTACTATATCATTGTGTTATCCTCATCCTAAGTAATTATAGTATAATCAATTAGGAAGTTAGGAACATGTCATTTTGTTGAAACATAATCTGCCTGTCTGATATTCATTCTTGAGTGCTTAGTCCGATCCAGTGACACATATTCCTTTGACTTCTAGGAATTTCTGTCATACTATTAGCACAAAAACAAGGACTTTGTTAGTAATGGGGCTCCATCTTGTTGAATGTTCATCAGCTGCAGGTTATGAGAGATGTTTCTGTTTGAAATCATGGTCTCATATTACTTTTATTAATGATCTGAAAGTGCTTGTTAATCTTCACGTCTTTAAAAATCCAGTGTTAACAAGCAAACTGGTTTAGAAAATGTAATATCAAGCTGTAGTGCATATTCTGACTGGAGAATAATTGGAGATAAGTTCATTATTTAGTTATTTATCATTACCAACTTGTGGCCATTTTGTGAATCTTGCCCCAATTTTTTGCCCAGCTTTCCATTTTATCTCATGTCTTAGTCAATATTTAACATCAATTTCTAATTTCCTTTTCATGTACAAAGCAATATCAGGCATGTGTCTCGTGCATTCTCAAATATAAGTGTGTTCACTGTAAATGTCTGTCAAGCACAAACTGTACATAGTTAGTATAACATGTGTTTCATTGTACAAGGTCCAATGTTTGAATTTTAAATTTTATGAAACTTATTTAAATATTTTGTAATCATGCCAAGACATTGTGCTATTTCTCTTGCAGGAAAAAAAAAATTGGCAGGTATTTGATATCTGAACACATACGCCATATATACACAGTTTTACCAGATAATGGTACTTGGGTTTTTTTTTTAAATTGATGAATTGTTTTGAAATCTCATGTAATGAGTTATTTGTGTGTGCATTCCTTTAATTTTGCTTTGCACAAATGTATATAATCTTATGTTATTTTAATTTCTAATTGTAATTCATTGTAAATGTTGTTGCATATTATTCTGTCATGTAAAATATGAACAAATATAAACAAATCCCAAAGAAAATGTGTGAATGTTTTGGCATTAGCAGTGATAGTTTTTGGTAGTACAAGTATGTAGTAATTAGGTTAGGATGTTATTCAAATAAATGGAAGTATTCCTTTGTTGAAATTTGAAAAGTGTTCATAATCAATACAGTGACAACTTTTCTTAAAACGCTCCTTTTCATCATTTTGAAAGGTTCAATAATAAAGGATTGAAATATATTAGGATTTCATTCTTTTGAGGTGTTATTTCTCAAGGTTTGAACGATTTTAGAGGAATGTATTCCGGATGATTCACAATCATTGATTGGTCTATTGATTATGGGACACTAAAACATAAAAATGGTAGATGTCATTTGATAAATTAGACCATTAAACCAAAATTTGAATCAATAAGTTTTATTACCTAGTTTGCATACTAAATGCTATACAAGTGAGGTTTTCATTAAAAAATAAAAATAAAAAAAGAACAGATCTGAAAGCAGTATTTATATATTTCCTAAATTCAAGGGATTTTGAAGACAGTTTGCTGTGCTTTTATTGAACAATTGCTTCACTTCCTAGTGCACTAGAAATGATAAGAATTCTAAACGGCAAGCTTTCATGTTAGATAATTATTAAATTAATGATTAAAAAACTTTTGTGTTAGATAATTCAGCTTTATGCAAAATTAGTAAATGATTAACACTTCGCATTTACATTTATAAAACCCAAACAAATATGAGAAATACATTAAGAAATAAACCCAAACAGTAGCATCAATGAATAATATGCAACAAATGGGTGATTTCTATGTAAATAAATCTCGAATATCTTCAATCATAACGATGAGTATTTTCATGAGAATTCTACATTGATACATAAGACAGTCGTATGACTTGAAATTTGCTGAAAATTGATATTTTTGTCCCTCAATAAGTGTTCAAGGATCTCCAGAGCGTTTCCACAGAAACAACTTGGGGGGGGGGGGGTGAGACTGTTGCGAGATCTTGCCAAATTTGGTCGCCCTATGGTTGCCCAAAGGTCTCCATCCTGTGGAAAGGGGGGTTTATGCGTACCAAAGTTCAGCATATAATATAGCCCATAGGTCACTTTTGTCATATATATTTGACCACTTGTTTATCTTTATTGAACGTTAAAGGGGAATGAAAGGCAATAACATTGCATATATTGTCATGTATGATTTAAATTGCCTTCTGTTCACTTGTACTGTTTTCATCTCTAACTGCGTCTCCAAATTGTACCAATGGTTCAGGCATATTAAAGGGGAATGAAAAGCGACAAACATTAGCCTATAATCATGTAGATAATTGTCAGCCTATTACAAATATCTTGAAATATACTCCTATTTGAGAGTAGTGTCTCAAAGAGTTGCAGTTTCCTTGCTAGACATTATCCCATGGGGCTGCCATTTTCTTTACAAAGTAATGTCAGATCAGTTCAATTTGTGAGATACCCACTGTACACTAGCTACAAGACACTCATGAACACCGGATTTTCTCATAATAAACCATTTTTTTAGTCATGTACATTCAAATGAAGATACTTTTATTCTGTCATATAACCTATTTGTGTCAAGATATTTGGTTCGGCTGTATCTTTTGTTATGCAGGATTAGGCATGCACAAGTTGTTGCTTGGTCAGACAAAGGTTTGACAGTTCTACAGGAAAATGGACACTACTATGACATTACAGTTTACAAAATGGCAGCCCCCAAAATGGCAGCCCCCGTGGGATAATATCTAGCAAGGAATCTGGAAACTTTAGAGAGATTGTTCTCCTTACTGAGTAATCAAATAGAAGTATTTTTAAGATATTTTGAACAAGCTGACAATTTTCCACATGATTATCAGCTAATGTTTGTTGAGTTTCATTCTCCATGGGATAATGTCTAGCAAGGAAACTGCAACTCTTTTAGACACTGCTTTCCTTCTTAAATAATCAAATAGGAGTAATTTCAAGATATTTGTAATAGGCTGACAACTATCTACATGATTATATAGGTTAATGTGTGTTACCTTTCATTCCTCTTTAATGACCCATAAATGTCCATCCGTTTATCAATTTATTTCATCCTACTCCTCAGGGGAAGTTGTAAACGGCTAATCTTATTGTTTGTGCCCTTGTAGGAAATATCTTTAAAATATCTTTATAAGTACTTCTTCTGTCATTGTGAAGTATGACCAGTGGCGGATCAATGATTTTTTGATGGTGAGGGGTAGGGGATATAGTGGAAATATGTTCAATTTTTTTTTTTAATATATATGTATATACAAAGAATGTTTATTTTCTTTCCCTTTCGCCAGCTAACCCAAACTCACTCAGTGACGGGGGTAGTAGTCTAATATATATATATTAATATATATATATATATATATTCCCAACCAACATATTATTCGAAAGTCTCAAACTCATTAAGTGGCAAGGGGTGACACAACGAACTAACAAGTCTGGGAAAAAAGTTGACTGTGAAAAAAAAATTTATCGAGGGCATTTGACCCCCTCCCCCTGTGGATCTGACAGTGTCTACATTGTGTCAATACTAACTGGAGGTGCGGGTGGGTTATATATATATATATATATATATATATACTACTGATTTCCTGATCTGATCATACAACACTGGGTCATTATCGGAGCAATGTCCACTCTTAAATACGAACCAGAGTTTCAGTGACAGTAGATAGTGAACGCAAAGCTAAGTTCTATTCATGAAATGAGAATATGGCAGAGGCAATGAGTGACCCGCTGATATTTTACTGCAATGGAAAAAGGGTAAGTTGTATGATAAGGTCAATATAGTTGTATGATGAAAATGCTTGCTTGTTCTTCTTCATTCTGCACTGCATTTGTAGGACATTGAGGCAACGCTTTCAGGTTGCTTACCACATGAATAATTAAGGAACATTTATTTCGTGTACAATGTTAAAACTACCAGCAGTAAATGATGAAATAAGAGTATTTTTTTACAAAAGCTGCAGGGGTGGGAGTGGGGTGGTGCTGCTGTCCCCAAGAATTTAAAAAAACGCCGATTTTCGGGCTACCGCATTCGGGCAGCTCCGTGGTCCATATACGTAACTACATATATCATATCTTATTTATCATGTTTCATATTTTCATTACGAACTGAACATGTAATTTATAAATTTATTGCTCGCTTCCCTCATATTTTGATCCTCGCGTAATTTCTATTATCGTGTTAATTGTGGACCATGGTTATATTATGAATTGATTTTGGACTATTATCATTTGAATGATTATATTTTATTCATGTAGAACACAACATGATAGAATTTCTAAAATAATGAGCCCGAAGTATTCTATCAGAAGAGTTATTTTAAGCGTATCGGATACTTGAGGTGAACGCTGAAAATAATTGTTTTCGTTTTGAGGTCGCTTGGAATCTTCCGAGGATCGAGGATCAGGCACAAATGATATATAAATCAACTTTTGGTTTCTTCCTGGAATATGATTTTCAAAAGTCCCGTTATCTTCCCTTGGAGGAGAGAGACTGCTTTAAAATCAATTTGAAATAAGCATTATTTTAGGAGCTTAACAAATGGAAAGGGTGCTGCCTCCTTAGCCTATATCCGAATCAGCCAACTTTGAACCTTTGCCTGTAATAGGTAAAACTATTTTGTCTTTTCAGGTTGAAGAACATCACCCTGCTCCAGAGATGTCATTGCTGACGTACATAAGAACAAAGCGTATCCTTTGTCTGAATGCCATTGTCCAAGTCCATTCTATCTGCTATAATGGCCATCTTTCATCTTGCCTTTTCCTTGACATATACAGGGACGTCACTTGATGGGAGGGGAGGGGAGGGGCCCGGGGGAGGGGGAGGGATGGTGGTGGTTGTGTGACACCCCGTTCAAAATATTTATTACCTTTTCAGCAAATCACAAAACATGATTTTTTTTTTCTTTAAAAAATTGTTTGAAACAAAATTTAACCGCTATCAGAAAAGTTTGAAAATCTTTTGAAGATCTTTTTTTTCTTGTCGACAAACTTTTTTTGTATGTGTTTATTTGTGGGGAAATTTGTCTTAATACTTGTTCAGAATTCATCATTAAATTACATGACTAACCCTGTCATATCGTTGTCGAGGTAGTCTATTCATCATCATCATCATCATCATCTACTTTGTCATATACATCACATGTATCATCATCATGATCATTACAACTTTTATCATTAACCGACGTCGCCCTCCATCATCATCCTCATTCATCTCTTCATGAGCATGTTAAATGATTGTATCGATGTCGTCATCACTTATGTTCTCATTAAAATTGATGTCATCATTGAGATGGTGGTCGTCATGATTCTTAACTTCAATATCGTCATCATTTTCCGGTGTCGCCAATTCATCGTCATCATAATTATCATTTTCTTCCATGCACTTAGATGACATGAAATGGATTCATGTTTAATTGATTCTAACTACACGTAAAGGACGTCCAGCAGATTGGTGCAATAATTGTGCACTTTTTCATAAAAGCATGGCATTTGGTATGCAGGTAGAGTTTGTGATGCTGAATAATTCTGGATATGGGACCACCTAAAATTTGGGCTCTCGGGCCCATTGTGCACATTAAATAAAACAACAACAGGGCTCTCTCAGGGTTTTTTCCTTCATAAATGAATTAATCATATCTTAGTTTTGATATACTAAGTATTATGTAGGCTTTCAGAGCCTCAAAAATTCACACAAGTGATTTAGGTGCTCATTTTCAATTAACGGGCCATCCCATATATCAAATAAAGTCACTGATTTGTTGAATATAAGTAAAATGCTTCTAATTGTGGTACAGGTGCCCATTATGACATAACAGGCCCATGAACGGCCCAAATTAATCTATGTGCAAAATAGGATTTTTCATTTTGTCGGTCGGTTTTAATTTTTTTATGGTAGACAACAATTTTGAAATCAAGGTCATATGAAAAGCCCACTTTAGCAGTTACATGGGCCCATGAAAGGCACATTGAAGAAAATTCTTGTTAAATTTGAATTATTCCCCAACAAGAGGATGATCAAATACAAAATGGCTGCCGAAATGTTAAAATGTTCCTACATGCAAATATCTCTTGAGTTTCACCTTTACAGGCAGTGTAGTTCTGCCTGTGTGCCATTGTGATAAAATATAATTATGACTATTTGCATTTTAACGTTTACTCTGTGTCTGGAAGCTTATAACTTAGGGTATAAAAGTGTGGAATTTAGTTAGTACCGGTATGCTGGAAATTATAATTCGGGGAGCAGGTGTGTGTCTTGCCGGCTTCTTCTTGGTCTATACAAATATCATTCTAACTCTAACATTTAAAACATGTTTATTTTCCTATTGTAGAGCTTTACGTGAACAAACAACATTAATATCCCAATGAAGAATACAAAACTGATCTTTTACAATTAATGTTATTATGCCAAAGTACAATATATAATCAGATGCAAACAACTAAATATATAAAACTTCATGCACTTTGCTCTTTGTTCTTTGTTTTTCACCTGCACGGCCATATTGAGAAAACAATGATAAGTCTTTTAGATACAACTTAACCATGGTAAAATTTGAAAAGATGCCAATTGTCAGCTCATTATTCATAAGAACTGCTATTCATAATACGAGAAGAGGGTCGCTCTTCATAATACGGAAAGAGGGTCGCTGTTCTTAATAGGAGAAAAGGATCACTATTCATAATACGAAATGAGGGTCGTTATTCATAACACGGATTGAGGGTCGCTATACCCTCATACCGTATTATGAATAGCGACCCTCAATCCGTGTTATGAATATGACCCTCATTTCGTATTATGAATAGCGACCCTCTTCTCCTATTATGAATAGGGACCCTCTTCTCCTATTATGAATAGCGATCCTCAATGCGTGTTATGAATAGGACCCTCATTTCGTATTATGAATAGCGACCCTCTTCTCCTATTATGAATAGGGACCCTCTTCTCCTATTATGAATAGCGATCCTCAATCCGTGTTATGAATAGGACCCTCATTTCGTATTATGAATAGCGACCCTCTTCTCCTATTATGAATAGCGATCCTCAATCCGTGTTATGAATATGACCCTCATTTCGTATTATGAATAGCGACCCTCTTCTCCTATTATGAATAGCGATCCTCAATCCGTGTTATGAATAGGACCCTCATTTCGTATTATGAATAGCTACCCTCTTCTCCTATTATGAATAGTGGTCCTTATGAGTAATGATCCTCATTGTGAATTAGGAATAGCGAACCTCATCGCACATTAAGAATAGCGGTCCTTCTGAATAATGGTCCTTATGACTTTATGAATAGTGACCCCCTTTCCATTTTATGAATAACGGACCTTCAGGTATATGAACTTACACGTTATGAATAGCGGTCCTTATGAATAGCGGTCATTATAACTAGCGGTCCTTATGACTAGCGAGGTTGCCCCGTTTAAACAACGTACATCGCTGTAGTATACTTGCTTTATATATGTTTTAGGCAAAAAGTTGCAATATCCAGTAATTTCTATAGTACACAAAGTTCTACCTCAATACCAAGTTATGAGTTTCAAGACACAGCATAGCCACATCTTGAAACAGACCAGTGGCCATTTCAAATATGACGGCCATCTTGGTGAAATGAAGTGACCCTACTCTATAGATGTATTCTGCTTACCCGCTTTGCCAATAGAAAGCTCAAATTCACAGTTATATGCAAGTATGCATATCCTAACACTTCAACAGCCATTTTAAACTTGGCCACCCTCTTGTGAGAGAATAAATAAATTAAAAAAAAAGAAAATGTACAATTGTGAGATATTGAAGATTTCCTTAGTGACAAATGGTTACAGTGGGACTGAAAGGGACAAAGTTGGGCTGTTCTGAAGGAGGATGTGGAGCTTGTACCGTGATGGTGTCTACTTATGATCCCATCTCACAAAAGATTCTGTATCCTTTGGAAAGATGTTATTATTTCAGTGGTGTACCAATTAACGGGGGCGGGGCCTCTCCAATCAAATGACCCCCAAATAGAAAAAGAAGAAGGAGAAGAATAAGAGGTAGGAAAAGAAAAGTGAGGGGGGACAAAATACATGAGATGGAGCTGACGAAACACTCCTCTCCGACCATCACTCGCTTGATCGCTCTGCTCCTGGACCATCGCATTTCACGACTGGACTTATGTTACGCACCTGCATATAATATAATTATGAAATTGAATCGTGTTTCTATTTGTTTCCTTAGTTTTGATACCATGATATTTGAACATAGCATATAGGTCAATAAAATCTAGCATTATAATTACTGACTAACGGTTGCCCTTTGACATCAGGTTAAAGAAGACAAATATATTGAACTTAAACAGTGACATTAAAAAAATTGTTGTGTGTAATAGTAGTATCAACGTGAGGGTATCGTGGGCATACTATTGTATTCAAAGAAAATATACAGATGAAACAGAATGAATAGTATGTAAAATAGAGGGAATTGTAGCTTATAAATAAGGATGATCGCAAAGAAGATTCATAAAAGAAAATACTCATCTCTTTATGAAATAAGCTCCAGACCCAACTTTAGTTTTTTTGCATCAGCGCTACATATTGGAGTAAAGCAAAGTGGAGGAAACTTCATGAAAAGTCATGTGGATTTCAAATACGAATCGGAGTTCTGTTGAAATTCTTGACCCTTTTCGTAAAACCTGCCCCGATTTCTGACTGTAGCCATCGAGCTGTGAATGCCTGTCTAGCCCCCGTCTGTTCAGTTCATGGTGCTGCTGTCACAACCGTCGAAGGAATTGGAAGTACGAAAACCAAGTTGCACCCCGTTCAGGTACGAAATAAAACCCATATGACTTTTGATTTGAATAACATACCAATTTATTAATATCTCTCAGGCAAGCGTTTCCACTAAATGTCCCTAGACTACACTACTCCAAAATTGTCTTACTCTGTACGTGTTTTAGGGTACCCCCCCCCCCCCCCCCCCTCCGGAGTATACAGAAGTTTCAAAATGTATACGATTATAGTTTTCAAAATGAATTTTTAAAAATCCAAATATATTGCAATTACACAGATTAGCGCCTCTTTTATACCTTCTAGAAGACTGCAAACATTGCGATATTAGCCCATTTTCATTGGGGATTAACCTATTGCCCACTGGAACCAGGGGGTGTTTCATGAAAGGACTTGTCAGATATTTTATCCGACAAATTTGCTCTCAGTCAATCACATGCAAGGATTTCAGTAGCTTATAAAAGTTGTCGGATACAATATCCGACAACTTTCTTTCATGAAACGCTCCCGAGGTGGGCCATGTATTAAGCCTATGGTAATTAGACAATTCAATAGTCAACGGGTTAACTGGAATGACTCCATGATCAGTGATGTTGACATTTTCCTTAAATTTAGGAGCGCATTGCCTTGGCCCACGGTACCCAGTGTGGTTTCTGCACTCCAGGTATGGTGATGTCGATGTATACTCTCCTTAGAAACAATCCTCATCCAACCATGGAGGAGATTCAGGCAGCGCTTGGAGGGAATCTTTGCCGATGTACCGGATACAGACCCATTCTTGAAGGCTACAAGACCTTTGCAAATGTGAGATAATGATGAGGGTGGTGATGATGGTGGCGATGGCGATGGTGGTAGTGGTGTCGATGATGGTGGTGGTGATGGTGATTGTGATGATAGTGATGATGATACTAATGGTGGTAGTGATGATGATGACGATGATGATGATGATAATGGTGGTGGTGATTGGCATTCATGATGATGGTGGTGGTGGTGGTGGTGGTGATGATGATGATGATGATGATGATGATGACAATGATGGCGAGGAAGAGTAGTATGAGGATTATCAGAAGGAGGGGAATTATGATGATGAGGATGAAGATAAGGATGATGATGATGATCATCATCATCATCATCATGATCATGATAATCATAATAGTGATATCAATATAGAGTAGATGAAAATAAGGACGACTGCCATGAAGACCCATTCTTTTCTTTTGTCAATGCAGGGATGGGGCACGGGGGTGACGTGTTCCCCTGGGTAAAACCCAATCTGATATCTTAACGACAAAAAAAAAATAATAAAAAATACATGCAAAATAAATGCCCGTAATTCTAGGACACCATCATAAACGTTATTTATGATTATCATATTACATGTATAATGAATTACTATACTTTGGATTTAGAATTGAAATGAATTAATTTAAGCAACCAGTACGACAATAAAGAATATGAATAATTTGTCATTGATTCAATGCATCTTTCGAACTTTCTCAATTTTATAGGACATAGGCTGCTGTGGAGGCAAGTGTAATCAACCTAACATTGGTGATGAGGTAAGGGTAGTTGAAATCACAATTCAAATTAAATTGCGTAATAAACAGTTGCATTTTTAATGGATTTTAACGAAGCTTTATAAGCGTGTCGACGGAAAATAAATTGATGACCTCTTCATTACTCGTTTTCCATCGTGATGAATGTGTGTGTGTGTGTAATTGGGTTTTTACAGGCGTGTATCAATTAGATATGATTATTTACGTCTGGGACCGACCTTTAACGTCACCATCCGAAAGACGTGACTCAGTCTCGAACCTGGGTCCGCTGAATCAGTTTATAACTTCCACTGGTAGCTGGATTATAGGCGCACGCCACAACGCCCAGTTGTGGGGAAATAGCGTAGTGATCCCCCTTTGTTATGACAGTGAGAAATTCGTTTCTAATACTGTACAAACAATTTAATCTAAACGGGACAACATTGTAAGCACGAATTACATTAGATAAACTGTATGATCACTGATTCGATCTCCTATAAGAACACTTGATTATTAGTCTTTGTATACATTGGACTTCGACCCCTGCACCATGCCTTTATTGAAATGGTATTGAAACATACTTAGACCTTAAAGGAGAATGAAACTCAACAAACATTAGCTGATAATTATATGGAAATATGTCAAAATATCTTTTAACTACTTTTATTTGATTACTCAGTAAGGAGAACAATCTCTCTAAAGCACTGGTGTAGACAGGGGGCACGGGGGCCATGGTCCCCCTATTCAACCACTAAAAAAATAAGCGAGAGCGAAAAAGCGGGGGGAGTGAGAGAAAAAGTCCTAAAAAGGCACTACAAGCCGTTATCTGGGTCTCTAAACTTGCTAAAACATCAAAGGGGGAAATAACTCTCCTCTCCCTTGTCACCCACCCCTTTTATCATGGGTGTCGATCCCGAGGGGATGGGATATATATTACCCCCAAAAAAAATTGAGGTGGGGGGATGGCCTGTATTATCACCCCAATATTTTGGGATAAAATGAATAACAATTATGATACATTAACTTAAAACTAATAATCTTGAAATACCATCACATTCTTTAATGATTAGAAGTAAGGAAATAAGAAATGCCATAATTTCAACGTGAAAATATCGAAGAAAATTCGTTCGCTCGCATTGTTATTATGCTCAATTGAGGGGTTCTGTCCATTGAGGTATAGATCCTTGCATTCCTTCTTTTCATTAAAAACCATTTTGGGATGTTCTAAAATGCAAGTTTTATAGACAGATTTTTTAAAAATTCCCTGATATAGGAGGGGGATACACCCTCCCACCCCGCTTGGTCTCTTCTCTCAGTGGTGTATCTAGGGGAGCAGGGGGGCACATGCCCTGGGCAGCACTTCGAGGGGGCGTAAAAACGCAAAGGAGGGAAAGAAAAATAGGGGGAAATGAAGAAAAATCATAATCTTTACGGATAACGCGCCCCAAATCCGCAGGGTAAATGCACTAGAAATGCCAAAATTTTCCAAAGCTCGGTCGCTTTGCTCCGTCGCATAATTATTTTCTTTCAGGATCTCGTAATGTCGCTCCCCCAGTATATAGTTCTTAAATAGCTTAAAGTGTTCAAAAAGTTTGAAAAAATAAAGATGTAATTGCTTTGCTCGCTATATCATCTAAGTTTCATACGACTCCTGCTAAATATTGCGCTCCCAATATAGGATAAAGTGTATAAAACAGCATAAATTTGCAAAGGTTTAACTTTTGAAAGAAATCTCAACTTCAGGTCGCCTTGCTGAATTCTAGACTCTTTCTCAAACCTGTGGGGTTTTCGGTAGTTCTGCTCCCGATTGTAGAAGTGAGTGAAAAGAAAACCGTTTATCAATGTATTAAAATTCGAGCTTTTCTATCGCTCAACTGCGGTGGTCAAATGCGAAATTTCCTGGGTAAAATGCACAAGAAAATGCGTTTTTTAGGGTTAAAAATTATTATAGGGTGAAAAATTTATCATAGGGTGAAAATTTTGCCACTCGGTCGCTTTGCTCCCTCCCTTGTACAATAACGTAGATAAGTTTGGGCACTCGGGGGGGGGGGGGGGGAGCGCCTAACATCATTGTTTACCCCGGGCGCCATAATCCCTAGATAGGCCACTGGCTTCGCTCCCTCGCATGTGAAATGTTGCGTCCAAATAATTGAAAAGCAGTCCGGGCGTCGAACTATAACTTTCCTGTTTGCTCCAAGCCGCTATCTATCTCTCAAATTTGCTAAAAAGTCACATTTTTCGCGCATCGCGCGGGAAAGGGGAAACTCCCCCTCCCTGCACCCAATACAGTACAGTATTGCGTCCAAAATAACTAAAATAGGTTATATGACAGGATAAAAGTATCTTCATTTGAATGTACATGACTACAAAAATGTTTTATTATGAGAAAATCCGGTGTCATACATTCCACCTGTGATCATGAGTTTCTTGTAGCTAGTGTACAGGTCAATTGATATCTCACAAATTGAACTGCTCTGACATTACTTTGTAAATGGCAGCCCCCATGGGATAATGTCTAGCAATGAAGCTGCAGCTCTTTGAGACACTGCTCTCCTTCTTAAATAATCAAATAGGAGTAATTTCAAGATATTTTTAATAGGCTGACAATTATCTACATGATTATAAGCTGATATTTGTTGGTTTTCATTCCCCTTTAATATGCCTTAACCATTGGTACAATTTGGAGACAATGTTAGAGATGAAAGTAGTACAAGTGAACAGAAGGCAATTTAAATCATACATGACAATATATGCAATGCTATTGCTTATTTACCCACTGAATCCATTTGTCTCTGTCTTCTAATTCAATGTAACAGGTACCATGTCAATTGTTTGATCCAACCAAGTTTACTCAATATGACCCATCACAGGATCTCATATTTCCTGCAGCTCTGATGGTAAATGTTTCCCTAATATCTCTAATATCTTCTCTTTCTCTCGCTCTTCAATCAATGTATCAATTCTTTCATTCGGACATTTATCAACGATCCTTTCACGTAGCAGACATAGGCGTACGAGGTCGGTGGGGGGGGGGGGGGGGGGGGGGAGGGGCTTCTGCCTCCTAAAAGTTTTGAAAATTACTATGAAATTAATATGAATTACTATAAAATTATTAATATTCAAGCAATGAGATGGTCTTTTTCCTCTTTTTTTAAATATCTTTAAAAAAATATATATTTAATATATTTTAGGAAGAAGCTACATTGTCTTATAATTACAACGTAATATTTCTTTTACTCGCTTGTTTTGCCCACTTGCAAAATTAAGAAAGAGCAAATTAATTTTAGGACAAGAGATGTCAACTCTCCCCTGCCTGTGATGGCAGATGAGGATCAAAGTCAAAAACGATTATGTTAATGTTTTCAAAAGACCTTCCGAAATGATTGAAAACGTGCACAATAATGTGTTTTGTGGTAGATCTACTGTACGTCCACATGGTGCAGATTCTGATTTTCTCTGAAATAATTCTTTGTTTTCTTATTCAATATTATGATACAGTTATCTGCAACGAAAGAAGCAGAGCGTACTTTGACCTTCAAAGGTACGTGTGTGACCTGGCATCGACCTGTGACCTTGGATGAACTACTTGACCTGAAGACGAAACATCCGAATGCGAAGCTAGTTGGTGGAAATACTGAAATTGGTAATGGTTTTGCGGGTTTTATCACCGACAGTAAAACTTGCAATAGACATGTATTAGTTTTTGTAGCTTAGTTGATATCTAGTCCAATCTGGGCATATTTAGAGCATAAAGAAAATTACCCCATCCCCCCAGTACTTATTTTCCCACCGGAATTTTTCCAAAAGGGGTCGCCGGGTATTATTAAAGGCTTGTTTGCAGGGTTTTTTACATAGCGGGCAATCGAACCTCTTGGAGCCGCCTATGGTCTATAATTTCTCATTGAAATGTATATTTACAATATTCATTTCTCGTTGTTTGGACAGGATCGAAATCAGGAAACATTACAAACTTAGAATTACTCTCAGGAATAACAAAATTATTAATTCAAGACCTGGGCCGCGTTTCATAAAACTTGTTATTAATAACAAGTTACAATGAATGTTATAAGCTACTGAAATCATTACATCATTGGCTGTCAGCAAATTTGTTACAGAAATGTGACACTTGTTATCGATTAAAAAAGTCTTCTGAAACAGGGCCATGTTCATATTGAAAGTGTCAGTTCTCAATATTAAGCGACTTTTCTTTGGATAAATTTGATCCTTTTTGTTTTTCACTATGAGAAGTGCTGGCCGATCTCTCAATAAACCCCAAAATAAGTTTGTTTGCAACTTGTGAAAGGAATGGGAATTTTCTTCGAGTCCATGTCGTATTTTTTCAATACGACATTGGAAACGTGACATTGTTTTCATTACAGGTATTGAAACTAAGTTCGGGAATGCACTCTACCCAGTTCTAATCGATGTGACACATATCCCTGGACTAAGGGAACTGATGATCAGAGGTGATGGTGTCTTGGTTGGTTCTGCTGTCACCCTCAGTCAAGTAGAAAGCTTCTTCAAAGAGATCATCGCAAATGAAGACAGTAAGTAGAAGAAGACAAAATGAGAAGCGAACATTATTCAAGTCAAATAAATATAATCTAATGAAGATGTGAACTTAGCGTTATTTGCTACAGTTTCATGATTTGCAGTTAGCAATATTAAACCAAATCTCCATAATTGATGGAAGTAGAATACAGGTCGAAACGAGATAGTATTATCGGTAACGAAAATATGAAGCTTGCTTCATTACCTAAGAAGCTTTAATTTGCAAATTAACCAACTCCGGAACGGATTCAAAAGCAGTTGTAATCATTGGCTGACGCATTTACCATGCGTATCAATAATGGGTCTATTGCCCCTATAAAGTAGTATACAATGAATTTTCTCTCTCACTATTTCTCTCACTTTGTTTTTCTTGTTTTCTTCCGTCCATAAATCTGTCTTAATGCTTCTTCCCTGTTTTTCATGCATCCCCAATCCCCAATCTCCAATTATGAGGGGTCACTCAATGTTCAAAAATAATATATGTCTTATTCCAGATTTCAAGACACGGACGCTAACAGCGGTTGTCGACATGCTACGCTGGTTCGCTGGTCGGCAAATAAGAGATGTAGCTGTAAGAACTTTATGAAATATATATGACCAAATAACTGTATGAATATTGTCGTCACCATATTGACATCTATTCTTTTGTGAATAAGCATTTTTCTTGGACAGTAACAGCGTTTCCATCTTAAGTAGATTTTGATAAGAATAATCGTATATGTCTACTCTCGCTATACGCTGTATCATACAGCGTATAGCGAGAAGATATATAAGATTATAATGACTGGCTGTATGTATAGTCTAGAATAATTTCAAATTTACAGTTTGATGTTGAATATCGTTTAGGTGGAACAGCCCGTTTCCAATTATCATCACTGTCATAATCATAACCATTATCATCATCATCTTCACTATTCTTATCATCACCATTATCATCATAGTCATTATTATCATCATCACCATCATCGTTATCATTATTATCACCATTTTCATTATCACCACTGTTATTATCATTATCATCATCATCATCATCATTCCTATCACCATTGCCACTTTTAGCTACGTTCATGCGGGACTTGCGGTTTCCAAAATTTAAGTTATCGAAACTTTAAGTTAACGAAACAACGACTCACTAACCACAACGAGGGTTCACACGGGCTCGAAACAGCGATGCTCGTTCTGAAACTACAAGCAGAGTGATCGTCGTAGATACCAATTGTGTGTACAGTACCAAGGCCGTACGCAGAATTTTTTCCTGGGGGGGGGGGGGCAAGATGATCGCTTTCAAAGGAACCCATAACTTGAAGTCTAAAACCCAATTAAAAAAAAGTATGATTTTGAAATTTCTGGGGGGGGGGGGGGCAACAAAACTGCGAAGGAGGACCCCCGCTGCTCGTGGTTTGGGTGTTAGCCACGAGTTCGCTTGTGGTTCTAGAACTACAAGTAAACGTAAAGTTTCGAAACTACGAGTCCGTTCATACGGTCTGAAACTACAAGACAACTACAAGTTAACTTAAAATTTTGAACTACAGGCGAAACTTAAAGTTTAGCTCCCTTCATGTGAACCTGACTAATATCATCATTATCATCACCATAATCATCATCTTTATCAACGTTATCACCACTATTATCATCATTATCATCATTGCCATCATCATCATCATCATTATCATAACCATCATCATTTACATCAACATTGTCATTATCATCATCGTCATAATCATCATAATTATCACCATGACTAACACCACCATCACCACTACTCTGTTCACGGTGGTACTTTTTGTATTATTCAACAGATGATTGGAGGTAACATTGTGACTGGTAGCCCTATTTCGGACCTTAATCCAATATTCATGGCAGCCAAATGTACTTTGGAACTGGTATCATATTCTAAAGGTATAAAAGAAAACACTAACAAATACATATGGTTATTGTTGAAGAGATTATTACGATCATGTCGCATGTCTTTGTATTAAAAAGATGCACATGTTGGCCTTTATTTTGCATTTATTCCAAAGGTATTCCCGGTTTATCTAACCTTTTTTAATTACTGGAACGAATAATTTCATGTTGAAGGTCTGATTCACAATTTTCCAATTAAAAATCAGTACTATGGGCTGGTAGTAATAATGTACGTATTGTTACAGACAATAATACGTACAATTACTACCAACCCATAATACTGATTTTTAAATGGAAAATTGGGAATCAGACCTTCAACATGAAATTATTCTTTCCAGTACTTAAAAAAAGTTAGGTATTATTGTCTGTAACAATCCGATTGAATTTACGGTGTCTTATACTTGTAACAGATTTATGAAAGATGAATTTGATCAGCGTTTTGAAGGATTTTCACCTGTAATATCCAAATCATGACCTACAGGTACTCGCTTAGTGGCAATGGACGAACATTTCTTTACCGGATATCGCAAGAGCGTAATAGAACCAGACGAGGTCTTGAAGTCGATCATCATTCCATTCACCCAAGAGGTAAAAAAAATGTCCAAATTTGACATGAACTTGAGAAGAATGAATGAAATTTGCTTTTCAAGGAGCAAATGTTTCAGAATAGTATCTGCAATTCAATTATGTACATTATTTCTCATTTTGATGATAACGAGATTACGTATACTAGATGATAATTGTAGATTATTGTTGTATAGATGAGTTACAAAGGCTAAGTATTCTGTATTGATGCATCCAGCAAGTCTAGAAAAGTGGTCCATACTGGAAAAATACATAATGTACCGCAGTCTGAAAACATAGTGAAGAAAGTATAGAAACTGTGTTCACTCTCTGAAATAAAAAAAATCGAGTGATCACTGACGTGACTCCCCACGCATTGTAGATAAAGAATAAACGCAGTTTTTACAGTGTAGAAACAGAGTGAACACAGTGCTCCACGGTGTAGAAACAGAGTGAACACAGTGCTCCACGGTGTAGAAACAGAGTGAACACAGTGCTCCACGGTGTAGAAACAGAGTGAACACAGTGCTCCACAGTGTAGAAACAGAGTGAACACAGTGCTCCACAGTGTAGAAACAGAGTGGACACAGTGCTCCACAGTGTAGAAACGGAGTAAACACAGTGTAGAGAGTAAACATATGTTTCACATTAGAAGCAGAGTAAACTCAGTTTTCCGCAGGAATAGAGTGGAGACAATGTGCACACAATGTACAAACAGAGTTAGAAAGTAATAACAGCGTCAACATTATGAAAATGTTACATATCCAAGTCATGGATGCATACACAAGCAAAATATTTGATGATGGAGAAAACAATCTATTTTTTAAAATGTTTCATACCACTTTGTTATTTAATGAAGAAACAAAGATTATCTCTCAAAAGGAATCAAACATTTTGTGGTCACCATCATTACAGAAATACTATTTACATCCATTCCATGCTTCTCCGCAAAGACTGAGTACGTCTTCGCTTTCAAGCAATCCCCTCGTCGTGAAGACGACATCGCTATCGTCAATGCAGGAATGAGAGTTGCTTTCGAGCACGATACCGACATCGTCAAAGACCTGACCTTATCTTATGGAGGAATGGCTGCAACCACAGTCCTCGCTGCTAACACCATGCAGAAACTGAGAGGAAAGTAAGACTTAATGAAAAATTCATAGGCCTGTATTTTTGAAAGACGCCTAACTTTAGGCTAGGTTAGAGAGAGAGAGAGGGGGGGGAGGGAGAGAGAGAGAGAGAGCAGTTTTGTCCTAGGCTTTCGATAATATAGGCCACTGATTTTAACCAGTAGATATATGTGTATTTGATTAAGGTCAAATTAGATATACTTAGGGGAAATAAACATTAAAACAAATGTATGCTTCTCTGAAATGACTTCTAGATCTTAGGCTATGATTGATGTTCATAACGTGACAAAATAATGGCCTTTGCTGTCATGCTGTCAGCCTTTGCCTAATTATCCCGACTACACAGTTATATAGCATGCAGAGAAGTTTTTTTTTAAGGAGGACTTCAACGTTGCCCCCTTACATCCTTTGTCTTTTTCAATCTTCCTCTTATTCTCTTTCCTTTTCTCTCTGTCTTCTACGTCTTCACTATCTTTCTCTGTCTGCTGTCTGTCTCTCTGTCTCTCCTTTTCTCTTCAACCGTGACATTTTTCTTACAAAATACCTTACATCCTAATCTCTCCCTTTTAAAGAAAATGGGACGAATCAATGCTGGAAATAGCCTTCACCTCACTGCCCGAAGATCTTCCCCTTCCCGCCGGAGCTCCAGGTGGGATGGAACCATACCGACAATCACTAGCAGTTGGATTCTTCTTCAAGTTTTATCTTATGGTACTAGATCAGCTGCAGTCTCAATCGGTATGTCAATTGGTAAATGACCATTAGAAACAAACGTAAAGTATAAAGTAATTAGAAGAGAGAAAGAAAGAGAGTTAGAGGGGCGAGATATTTACTAAATGTAAAAAACCCACGATAATACAATTAATAGCAATAACTTTTTAATATATCAGTATTAGTTTGTTCTCCAAAGCTAAATTTTGCAGCTCGTGCTATCCTTTTTTTTTTTGGGGGGGGGGGGGGGGCGATGGTGACAGCAAAGGTATTTTAAGAGATTATAAAGTTTGCAATCATGGAACGCACGAAAATAATCTAGGCTCTTAGGCTCATACCAGGCATCTCTATAGCGTTTTATCACCTCCTTTCTCCGACAAGCTATAAAAGTATTTTACAAGAATATGCGATATACATATATTTGTTTCACATTTAAGAATCCGAAATGTTGGCCTCTGTTGTAAAATTACAGATGAAGGCTTCCTCCCAGGCCACACATTCCACCTGCAAGAGTGCAATTTCTTCACTAAAAGACCGTCCAATCAAAGGTGTGCAGTTTTATCAGGTATGTTTGTCCGACGATTGTGGACTTCAATATAACAAAGAAAATCATATAAAAGTGAATGTAGGATAGTGTCGAACGGATTTTGAAAAATGGGTAGGCCTATACCAAAGTTAAAGAGAAGGTTGAAAAATAATTTGTGAGCTTTCTCATTCATTTTATGTCAGTTTGGAAGAACATCATATTAGAAATATGACGAGAAACAGCTGTGTTCAGGCCGAATATATATGCACATCTGTGTGCAGTCCCATATTCCCATTTCTGTGTGCAGTGCATGTGCTTTTCAGAGAGATTGGGTCAATTTGTTATCATTTTGATGATTCCAAAACCTCACAGTATACGCCAGTTCTTATGCAGACATGATCAACCGTGCTTTGAGACAGTTTCTTTCACCATGCAATCGCATGACTAGAACTCAACCTTTACACATTGAACTAAATGATAATCTCTTTCAGATATGTTTTTACAACGAAATTTACAACAAGATTTATCCACAATTTAGCCACAGGAAAAACATTTTTTTTAAAGTAAATATAACACAGCAGGCTTCACTATTGTAGCTAGAATTCGTAAGTTTGGCTTAGCGTACTTAATGATGTTAAAAAGCAAGCAAATACCCAGAGGCACATGTAAAGTTTTACACATATACACTTTCCCAGCTTTACCTTCTCCGCCTACACCCTGCACGTACGGAGACGTACTTCATATACCATCTTCTAGTTTGATGCTTCCACATATGCCCCGGCTTAGGGTTGCAATTATATTTTTCGTTTAGAGTTAGTTTTAGGTATACTGTCGATCCAGCGTTTAGAATTCGGTCAGTGTAGTATACTTACACGGGCGGCAACTGACACCGGAAAGTCGTAGAACCACTACTTTCTCAAGAGAATGAAATCGTAATGCTTTTTATATCATCTTCATGAGTTACATAGCTTACCATTTATAAAATTGGAATATATATTTAGGAAGTACCCTCCGGTCAACCAGACCACGACCCAGTAGGTCGTCCTATTAGTCACAAGGCAGCATACCAACACGCAACGGGAGAAGCAGTATACATCGATGACATACCGAATATTGCAGGTACACACATTCAAACACTACTCATCAATGGCGTCTCGTTAATAAAGGTGTATTTTTAGGCGCATGTCGTATATTGATATTGATCATTTACAGAAAGTGGTTTAGTTTTCGTTCCTTAAAATATTTCAAGATCATCCTAAACGCAACATTTCATGAGGTAATTATACAATATCATTAGTCACAGTACCACAGCAGAATTTATTGCCTTATTCCAAAACATTTATTCATTTTATCACTAATCCCATCAATTCTGTCAGAAGCATAAACCGCGGTTTTGAATATCTTGCAAAACACCGTAAATCAATATTGCCAGCTGCAATCTTTTCCCCTTTGGCAATTTTACATGTATTCCAGGTTAAATAGAAACTATCCTATTTTCATTCCTGTCGAAGGTGAACTCCACATGGCATTTGTCTTTGGCAGGAGGGCGCATGCCAAAATCAGGTAAGAATCCTTCCTCGTCTATTTCCAGCAGCAGTGTCTTAGTACGTAGTATGAATATTAGAGCTGTAAAAACACAGAAGCATTGATAACATTAATGAAAACATTTTAATGATAACCTTATGAAATGAATTAATCTGTAGCATTTGTGTTTCGCAGCCATTACTCATCACACCTCAGTGACGTAACTGTACGGGGCAGAGGGAGCACGTCCCCCTTGCATGAATTGGAATATAAAGAGAAAAGAGAGGAAAAGAGAAAATGACAGGAGAGGTAGAAGGCAAGCTAAGAATAGGATGATACGACCCCCTCCACACTCCTCTCACTCGATGACCTTGTTATCTCGCATTTCCACTCCTAATAATTCCGATGCCCCCATGGACCAACACCCCTCAGTGGTTGGAAACATGCTACACCTGTGGGTACGCACAACGTGTGATAAATCGTACCGTCGATTCATTGTTGTAAACGAAAATTATTGATAAAATAATGTTGCTTAATCTCTTTTTGTCTCTCTCTCTCTCTCTCTCTCTCTCTCTCTCTCTCTCTCTCGCTCGTCTACATTATATTTCACAAACGACATCTCCCCCTCTCCCCTACCCCTTTCTCTTACTTTCTTTCTCCCTCATTCCCCTGCCTTCCTCTCTCATTTCGTTAGTTCTATCGATCCGTCTAAGGCTCTAGCCATGGACGGCGTTCGTGACTTCATTTCTGCTGCAGATGTCCCTGCGAGCAACTATGTCGGCCCCGTCTTTCCTGACGAGGAACTGTTCGCCACGAAAGAGGTTATTTCAGAAAAAGCAATGCTATAAGCATTATGATGCACATAAGAATGTTATCAGTTTAATCTAATTGTATTTATCTCCTAATAAGTTTAATAAAGGTCTAATTTTGAAGGCAGTGTTTGTATGTATCCGTAGTACAATAATCATAGTACGTGTAATTTTATTCAATTTTTAATACCACGTTTCAAGTTACATTCCACCAATCCGAAAAGGTAGAATATGATTGTCGCATGAATTGAACGCATTGTCATCCATAAGATCAAGGGCGTAGAAAGATTTTTTTTTTTTTGGGGGGGGGGGCGGGGTATCGATTTTCAAAATCTATATATCGGAAAATTCCTATTCAGAATGGTCTAACAACGTCCCTGCTGAGAATTTTGTGAGATCTGCTTTCTGAGAGAACCTTATAACTATAAGCACACTTCTTTAATCATTCCTTTGTCTGATCGTCTGATTTATCCCTTTAACAGGTGATGCATATTGGACATCCAGTTGGAGCTATTGTCGCTGATACCAAAGAGCAGGCTCAAAGTGCCGCCAAGCTGGTTGAAATTGATTTCGATGATCTCGAGAGCGTGATCACCATCGAGGTAAACGATGCTAAAAATCAGGACCTTTACTAGGATATCTTGAATGAGAGGGGAGTGGTTGATAAACAATACCAAAAAAGAAAAGAAACAAAACGTCCAACAAAAAAAAAATATGAATCATCGCCTGTTTGAGAAATACAAATCGATTGATGATAGCTATGATATTTGAAATGTTCATATTGTGACGATGACGGCGGCAATATCTTGATAACATCAAAATGATGGATCAGTGGTAGAACAGAGACCTCGTAAGGGAGGTCCCGGATTTGAAATCAAGTTGATGCGCTATAGTGCCCTTTTTGGGAAGACAGTAATCCGGAATTTACCACGTCCCTCGCACAGAAATGAAATTCTTTAGTCTTCAGATCGTTTATCCATAATGCATATAATGAAGTGTTGCTTTCTTAATAGTCAGCTAGAAGATATCACCAACACAATCATCAATTGATTTGGCTAAACCTGTGCAAAAGTATAATGAAAATCTGATTCAGTATGCAATATTTTGTTCAACAATGCGAAAAAATCCCCCAAATAAAAATACAAGGTCCGATTCACCGGATGGGTCTACAAAACTGAAAATTTGATATAAATGCTTAAACTTGAAACTTGACTTAAGAATTCCTTCGTTCTGTCCGATCTAGGACGCGATCGAAAAGGGTTCCTTCTTCGATTATTCTAAAATCCTGGAGAATGGTAATCTCACTGAGGCGTTCGAAAAGTCTGATTACGTAATCGAGGGAGAGATGAAGATAGGAGGTCAGGAACACTTCTACATGGAGACACAGTGCGCATGCGTGGTGCCAAAGGGAGAGGATGGGGAGTTTGAGGTCTTTTGTGCTACTCAAGGCCCGTCTGATGTGCCCGTAAGTCAGCTTTATTAATAATAATAATAGTGAACATTTATACCGCGCCATGTCTGTCAAATTTGACACTCCTGGCGCTATTGTGAGGTATGTGTAATTGTGGGCATACATGTACATACGTAAATTCAAAATAAAATGCAAAGTAACATAATTTAAAAAAAATCTGGACATAACCTTGGCATAATAAGTTTGAAACAAAATTTTAAACACAAGTAATTTTTACAGAAATATTCTATTCAATTCAATTCATAACATCAATAGTAAATAAAATTCAAGAAATAAAACGTGGTTCAACATTGTTAAAAGTTAAAAAGTTGGGAACAGATAGGTTTTTAACTGAGTTTTGAACTGTGAATATGTATATTCTCGTTTCGAAGTTGAGGAGGGAGTGTGTTCCACAGTTCTGGGCCAGGACTTGAAAATGATCGCCTTCCCCATGAGTGCCGTGAACGTGGGATACGAAGAAGTTGGGTGTTAGCTATTTAAAAGCCTTTTTTTTGTATTCATGTAGGAAAGTACAGGTTATGATTACTAAAGAGAGGATTTAACAGTTTGAGTGTTGACCATACTGTGTTCACAATATTATCATCCTGTTCTTACTTCATATTTATTCTTTTATGTTTCTCTCTATAAAACACAGTGTGACATAATGTGGTACAGTATGACATAGTGTGGACATAGTATGGCACTGTTTTACAGAGCAGGACTCAGTGTGTTATGTTATGGTACAGTGTGACCACAGTGTGGTACAGTTTTATAGAGTATGTCACAGTTTGCACAGTATTACAGTGTGACACAGCGTGGTACACTTTGACACTTTGTGGGGATAGTGTTTTACAGTGTGGCCTTAAAAGTGTGGCACAGAATTACACAATGTGGACATGGTGTTACATAGTCTTTCCCGCAGAGGGAATGTCACTATGTACGCTTCACCAAGTGCCAACGGAGAGGATAAGAAGCAATTTCATACTGTGACCCAATGTGAACACACTTTTTTTTCTCGCAATGTTATATGCTATGCTTTTCCCACTGAACTGACCCCCTCCCCCTTTCCCTCTCTTCCATAATTATTGTAGCCTACATCTTTATGCACTGTGTGTTAGAACGACTGTCCTGTTAAAAAGATAAATACATGTAAACATTTGTAATCCTTTATCATTACCCTGTTCACTTTTCACTCAATATTCGACTGCAGAGATTTGTATCATCTGTCCTCGGAGTTCCGTATAACAGGGTGACAGCTCGAGTCAAACGGGTGGGAGGTGCTTTCGGCGGGAAGCAGTACCGATCAGCCATCTTGGCTGCAGCTTGTGCTGTAGCTGCCAACAAGTAGGCATCTAATCCTTTTCATTAAACAAGAAAAAGTAACAATGTATATTTATTCCAGTTTATCGAGGAAATATATCAAATATGTCAAAATCTTAAAATATGCTGATGTATCCCGAAAAGAAGAAAAGTTATCATTTGATTCTTATCTAGTACATTCCATTCTGACTGCTCAAAAGTTACATTTTTTATTCGTTGGCTTTTGAAATGACATCCCAAACACAGACCTTTTGGCTTGATTAATTTATAATTATATCTGTCATCCATTAAACGCGTTTAGTGTCATCTCGGTCAACTATTTTTATCTTTCTGGGAATCATTATTATGCCTATAGTACACTGTAAAAACTGAAGTGCTGTATATAGCACTTTTTGAGGGCATGCATAGGGACTGCACTCAGAGTGCTATTGAATGCACACAGCGTGCTATTTCAGCACTTTCACGGGAGCTGGACCGGCTCCTTAAACTGCTAAACATTCATTAAAAAAATGATTTTGGCGAGCCTCGAACCAGGGTCCGCTGATCGAGAATTGCTGACATTACCGCTAGACTAACTCACATCGTACGATTTAGAGCAGATCATATTGTTACATAGTGAATTTACGATACCCATGGGCGTTAATCGTTACGTAACTCTATTCATCATGGGGGGACGACACAATAGCCGTCCCCCCACCCCCATGATGAATAGAGTTACGTAACGATTAACGCCATGACGATACCACATAGTTCATGTTATCTACTTGACTCCCATGACTAAACTGGATGGCAAGAAGCATTCGTTAGTCCGTCGGTAACGTCAGTGCCTCTCAATCAGCGGGCTCGCCACGGTCACATTTTTTTTGCTGGTTAAATTAGCACCCTACAAGTGCTATAAACAGCATTTCAGGTGCAGTCACTATACATGCCCCTAAAAGTAGCACTTTAGTTTTTACAGTGTAGGGCGTCTTCGAATGAAAGAAAAAAATGTCAGATTGCTTGATTGCCCACAGGCCTGCTAATAGTTTTCCAACAAGCACAATTAAAAGAGGGTCTTCATTTTTCCCACAACGGCTGCTGCTTTGCTGACATAAATGTCACTCAACACACCTCTTTTTCAAGACACCTCTGAAGGTGTCTTTTCATCTTTCTTCTTTTTTGTTTAATTCCAAGAGTTCGTTGTCCAGTTCGCTTCATGCTTGACCGTGATGAAGACATGACCTCGACCGGTACCAGGCATCCGTTCTTAGGTCGTTATAAGGTCGGCTGCACCAAGGAAGGCAAACTCGTCGGCGTTGATATCAAGTTGTTTGCAAATGGCGGCTTCAGCTATGATGTTTCCACTGCCGTAAGTAAAGCCCGACAAGGAGCGTCGCTAGACCACTTTAGATAGGGGGTCGGTGTCGAACAGATTACCGAACAGTTGGTTTGGTTTTGTCTATTTCACCTCATTGCTAAGAAAGCGCATATTTGCTTGTAAGAAAGCAACCAGGGCTCGGGGGACTACGGCTTTAAGTCCTATCCGATGTATTTGGATTAATACCTCACCAAAGGGCACTAGCCGGTCGAATTTGTTTCGAACCCGGCACCTCCCACCGGTTATGAAATCATTGATCTACCACTGAGCCACCCCGCCTCCCTTACATTAGCCGGAAATGTCCCTGGAAGAAGAACCCCCCAAAAATCAGCTTTTAAAATTTGTTGCTTTAGGTTCTGAAGTCAGAAATGCCGACGGGCATTGGCGGCGATCCGGGGGGGGGGGGATTTGGAATTAGAGTGTCACAGCGCTTTTATCGATGCCACTGAGATCGTCGTCATTGATAATATCAATTATGTGTAAACAATTTTTTAGGCATTTTACTCCCAGTGTTAAAGATCGTATGCTCGGTCTGTAATGAAAAACACAAGTCAGAAAAAATTGGAACCAGCGGGATTCGAACCTGTCATCTACTGCTTGCCGGGCAGCGACTTAACCACCAGGCTATTCTGGTTCACGGCCAAGTCGCGATGAACTGGAATCGAATACCCAAGATCCTCTTCTTTCTGACTCATTAATATTCAAACGGTCCGCCGTAGACAATGGTTAGTAAACGAAGAAGCTTGATGGGAGGAATTTTAGGCATTTTACTCCCAGTGTTAAAGATCGTATGCTCGATCTGTAATGAAAAACACAAGTCAGAAAAAAAAATTCTGACTTTTTGTCAGGATTGTACGACTTGAATAAACAGTGCATTGTCTTCAAGATAAAAGGACGACATTTTTTAAAGAACACATTAATGCTTTATTTATTTCCGTCACATTTCAGTTCTTTTTAAACCGTTTTTGTCGTTCTGTCATCTAAGGTAATGGACAAAGCAATGCAATGCTTTGACGGCGCATACCGCCTGCCAGTTTTCAGGGTGGAAGGCCGCTTGTGTCGCACCAACCTACCATCCAGTGGGGCGTTCCGATCGTTTGGTACCCCGCAGGCGATGATGATCACCGAGGCCCTCGTCGACGATGTCGCAGTCAAATGCGGGATCCCTCCGCATAAAGTATGTGAAAGGATGAAATAATGATGATAATTACGATTATTAGAATATATGATAATAATAACAATAATATCATGGAACAGTATTTTATTTACCCAGAGTAGCCTCATCAGTATCCCTGAGGGCCATGCAATAGTATTATTATCCCTGAGGGCCCTGAAATAGTATTATTATCACTGAGGGCCCTGCAATAGAATTATTATCCCTGAGGGCCCTGCAATAGTAGTATTATCCCTGAGGGCCCTGCAATAGTATTATTATCTCTGAGGGCCCTGCAATAGTATTATTATCCGAGTAGTATCATCCCTGAGGGCCCTACAATAGTATCATTATCCCTGAGGGCCCTGCAATAGTATTATTATCCCTGAGGGTCCTGCAATAGTATTATTATCCCTGAGGGCCCTGCAATAGTAGTATTATCCCTGAGGGCCCTGCAATAGTATTATTATCTCTGAGGACCCTGTAATAGTATTATTATTCCGGCTCCGGCTGATCTGATCTATCATGATGAGGTGCTCAATAATTCATGGAGTAACGAACGAATGATTTAGTTTCATGGTGTTTATTATTTTACCAGAAACGCTTGTGCCAAGTAATGTACTTTTAGCCTCTATCTGCGTGATTACTTGATTATAATCATTATAAAGTCAATTAATCAAACCATTAAATTCCAAATGTACTAAGATGTATTTCCCAGGTTTTTTGTTTTGTTTCATGTTTCTACTGTTTTGTTTTGGTTTCTGTTTTTCACCAGGTTAGAGAGATGAATTTCTACCAGGAGGGTGACGTCACACCTCAAAACCAGAAAATCGAGAATTTCACGTTGCGTCGATGCTGGGACGAATGTCTGACCAAAAGCAAATATGCGGTGCGAAGGGAGACTGTAGACCTTTTCAACAGGTTCGTTGTTGTTATCACTTTTTTTCCTTGGGGAGGGGTTAACAACCTATACATTACCGAAAAAAGGGAAAAGAGCAGGAGGGTGTGGTAAGAAATTTGTTTATATCTGCATTGGTTTATGTTAGGAAGATAGTATGCAGTATAAAACTAGAAAAGAGAGAGAGAGTGTGAGAGAGAGAGAGATAGAAGAAGAAGGGGAAAGCGAGAGAGAGAGAGAAAGATTGGGAGTATGTGTGTGTGTGTGTGTGTGTGTGTGTGAGAGAGAGAGAGAGGGAGATGGAAAGTTGTGAGGAAATGTATTTCGTTACAATGACAATCGTTTCTTGATAAGGCGATTGACTGCTAATCCATTGTGCTCTGCACGCGTGGGTTCGAATCCCATCTTCGTTGTATGCTTTTTGTATACTGAGATATCGTGCAAAAGGCTATTTGGGGTCGAATTATCAGTAAAATGATCCTTTTTACCTTTACAGATAGATAAGCTTTTTAATTCTCAAATTGATTGATGAAATTACCTTATTTGCAACAGCCGAAGTTAGACAAAGCCGTTCACAGAAGAAAATTACTGTTCAGACATGTTGGTATTTTTTATGTTAATTGACTTTTGCTATTGTGGGTAAACGCTAACAAGGTCAAGTTACCGAAAGACCCTTTAAAAAATCGTTAAGAGACGAGGTGGTCGAGTGGTTAAGGCGATGGACTTCTAATCCATTGTGCTCTGCATCTTCGTCGTATTCTTTTTTCCCCAGGGAACATAGCTATTGTTAGAAATATCAGATCTGATTATCAGGTAAATGATAAATGCATATAAATGTGGAGCCTTTCATTCTTTCGGATAGATTGTTTATTCGTAATATTTTTGTAAGAGTAAGTGGAATAGAATAAAATGATTCCGACCAAAATTGATCCTCTTGACTTCGATAATTGTAGAGTCATAAGTATCTTTTTTCATAATATCACTGCAGCAAGAATAGATGGAAGAAGCGAGGACTTGCTATCATTCCCGTTAAGTACGGCGTTGCATTTCACATCGCAAAAAAAAATCAGGTGAGACTGCATGGGATACCACATTATGCTATCCAGACCTTTAATGCCATTTTGTTATCCTTATCATTTCAAACTCTATATCATATTCAGAAGGGCGTCGCAAGATCATTTTGATGGGGTGCCAAATAGAATTACCGATAAAGCTAGGAGAAGGAAAAAGTGAATTTACGTCAGGAATTCTTTTTACATTCTACCGTTTCCTCCACTGAGCCAGTCTGAAAAGGCTGGCGGGGTTTCCTAAATCATTTTCCCGGGAAAAATATTCTGTGTATAACCCAACTTTTCTGACAATCCTGGATCCGCCTCTGTTTAGTGATGATGTCTTTCAGGGGCGGATCCAGGAATTAGTAAAAGAGGGGGCACAAAAATGAAACTTTGGTCGCTCAGTGGGGGGGGGGGGGGGTAGGGACGAAAAAATTTTTTTCGCCAAACCTTCAAAAATCGCTTAGTAGGGATGATGGGGTCCAGTTTCCCTCCATAATTCCCTGACAAGCAAAAAAAAAAAAAAAAAAGGTCTTCACTCTAAAAAAGGGGGGGGGGGGGCACAATCGCGAAAATGGCGGATCGTCTATGGTAAAAAATCATACTTCTCTTCCAAAAGGGGGGGGGCACGGGCCGGCTGTGCCCCCCCCCCCCTGGATCCGCCAATGATGTCTTTGAAGGTTTGTGTTTACATTGGCGTATTCTTTGATATCTTTAATACTTGTCTTCTGTCTTCCTTGAATTGAAAAAAAATCTTTTTCCGATTTTAATGTATGAGTTTTCATCATATCCTTAGAAAAAATCTCAGTAGTTTGTATGTTTGAATCATGATTGAGATTGGTGGTATTACTTTGTAGGCTGGTGCTCTGGTCCACATCTATACCGATGGATCAGTCCTTCTCACCCATGGAGGCATAGAGATGGGGCAGGGTCTTCATACCAAGATGATCCAGGTCGCTGCCAGGACTCTGGGCGTCCCTGAGGCTAAGGTTCACCTGGCAGAGACCAACACGACGAAAGTACCCAACATGTCCTCAACGGCTGCCAGCACTGGGTCGGACCTGAATGGAAGGGCGATCCAGGTAAGAAATGAGTCGACGATAGTCGCAAAACTCATTATTTCAAGCATTCACCTTTCACTGGAATATGTACATGCCATCCGGGTTCAGTATCCATGTACTAGTGCCTCACTGGCGGCAGAACCGGTACATGCCCCATTCCTCATACAAACACTTTCTCCGCAAAGGGGAGGGGGCACCCCCCCCCCCCCATTTTTGGCAGTATTTTTTTTCTTTCATTCTCAAATTTTTCTCCCACTCCTCTCGTGCCTCTAAATGGGCGACTGAATTATTATCATTTACTTGTAGTATTTCACATATTCCTTTTAACTTCTCTTAGTCCCCTAAGTATATCTATCATTGTCTGTTTTTCCCCATAATAATATAGACACTTATAATGCGCAAAAACATATCTACCCAAAGGGTGCTCAAGGCGCTTACAATTCAATTGCATATAAACTTAACCTAAAATACAATTACAATGATAACATTACAGGTTAGGGTATAAAGACATTGAAATTCATGTCAATGCAAATTACTACAATAATATTGGGCCATTAGATGAGTTTTCAGACAGGACTTGAAATGTTCTACTGATTTACAGTCCTTTAGTTTAGTTGGAAGACTGTTCCACAAACGGGGAGCTGCTGATATAAATGCTCGATCTCCCCATGACCGTCTGGTTTTAGGAATGAAAAGATCAAGAGTAGATGTATTGGAAGAGCGGAGACCAGGACGACCAGGCTTGTGAAAGTCAAGAAGAGATGAAATGTACTGTGGAGAGGAGAACGTCAGGGCACGATACGCAATCAGAAGGGTTTTATACGTGAGACGATGTTCAACAGGAAGCAATGAAGGAACTTAAGGACTGGTGTGATGTGAGAATACTTGTGCGTACATGTAACTAGACGGGCAGCAGCATTCTGAACAAGTTGGAGCCTCCTTACTTGAGACTGAGAGATGCCATATAACAACGAGTTACAGCAATCAATCCGGGATGTTACAAATGCATGCACAAGCTGCTCAGCTGCTTTTGTAGTTAGATACTTGCGAATAGCACGGAGATTACGGAGACTGTGGATAGCGAGTTTAACACACGATGATACTTGTGAATCCATGGTCATATTTGAGTCAAAAATAACTCCTAGATTCCGAACTTTATCCACTGGAGTAATTGATGAAGAACCAATATTCAAATTAGGAATTGTCAATTTGTTGAGCTGCTGCCTCGAACCCAGCATAATAAACTGAGATTTCTCATCATTGAGCTTCAAATAATTATCCTTCATCCAGTTCCTAATTTCACGTATACAGACTTCAACACGAGCAATACAGGCATCAACTTCACATTGTGTAGTTGTTTCTTTTTAATTTTGATAATTTCTCCATGTTCACTATAAAATGTAATGGTTGTGAACATTAAATGTATCTTTTTTTATATGCATATAATGAATTTTCATAGAATATAAACTTCTATTGTTGAATTTTAATAACTTTAAGTAGCAGGTCCGTTTTTGCGCATTTGGGGCCTGTTGCACAAAACTTGCGTTTAATCACAACTCCAAAAATTCAAACGCAAGTCCTTAATGCGCACTTCTGATTGGCTGAAAATTAAGTTGCGTTTGATTTTTGTTGCGTCTGGTAGTAAGTACACATTTTTTCTCTGTATCCCTGGTGAAAGAACAAATGCAAATGACGCAATTTAACAAAAATCATTCTTATAATGATCACTCAAGATGATTTGCAACAGAAAGTGTGAATCTCTCGCCATTCTCTCGATGGCTTCGTCATCACATTATTTATTACAGTAATTACAGAACCATGTATCCATTTCAAATGGGACCTTTCTCCAGCGAATTTTATGTTAAATTATTGAATATTATGTTAAATTTATGATTTGTATATTTACAGAAACAGCACGAGGATGATTATTATGCCAAGTTATATTTAAGTGTGACCAATAAATTTCTGATTTAATTGAATTGAGTTGAAACAACACGGTAAACGATATTATAATTCGGTGTGTTACTTAAAAAAGAGATAACTCATGCACAAAGAGCTAGGGGTAGAACTGATTTGCCAGTTGTAAAGCACTGGAATAGTGGATGTGAAATAAAATGGAAATGAAAGACCCCTGGAATGAGTCATATTGTCCTGACAAAATTTTCAGTGGTGCAAAGATTATGAATTATGTTTGCTTGCCGATACTGACATTTTAACGGTTTCATTATCACTTAGTCGATTTAACTTGGGATAAAAAATTGTCAACAAAGTTTAATTTATAGTTTATAAATAAGTAGTTTATAAATAAGTTTTATTTATCACTTATTCTAAGATGATAATTAAGTAAATCTATTTTGTTCGCTGCTGTGTTATGTAAGGGAAACGATAATATGTAATGTGATTCTGCTTAATATGATTATCTGACCCCGTTACTCGTGTACAAAATTTTATTCGGTTATGAGTTGAAGCTATACCATGTTCCTTTTTCATTATTATTGTTTGTTAGAAAGCATGTGAGACTCTGAAACAGAGACTAGAGCCGTTCATGTACGCCAACCCGAAAGGCGATTGGAACGAATGGGTAAGACTAAAATGCTTGTTCTTGTTTTACTTATCGTATCTTATGTCTCCACATGAAATATTCTGTTGAATTGTTTTCCATACAAAAGTGGTGTTTCATTCGGGCAATCAATTAATGTTCCAGATTATAGCCACATGCATGTGACTGTTTTTAGTACAAACCTACTCACACCAAAAAATGCATTGATGGGATATAATTATGATCATGGGATGCATGGCACAAATATTTCAAGAATTATGATCTAAATAACTCTTTCTCAGGAAGAAGCCTTAAAGAATATAGTGGAATGAATAGCAATTAACTTTTAAAATTTCTAAAAAAATGATATAATATTGTATACTTATAGGCTATAGGCTTAATAAAAGAAGGAGTACATTCCTGATGCATAAATCGGATTAATTTCCAGGTCGAAGCAGCGTATAAAGATCGTGTGAGCTTGTCGGCAACGGGATTTTACAAGTGAGTATTATGGGCCAATAGAGCCTTAAAATACCAAATCTTGCCTCATAGCGGAAATACACATATGAAATGGACAAAAAATTGGCTCTTATTCTGGCTCATTGAAGCAAGTTCACCAGTAATGAGCAGAATGGAATGATAATCAAATTTGGTCTATGCATTTTATAATCGTATTAATCCGTATTCTACAGATTCTTTCACAAAAGTTTGTTTGATAAATCGATCACTCTGTTATCAAAAAAGAAAAGTATGACGGTAATATTTTTAGCTCTAGAAGTCTATAAATACTTAAAATCTCATCCTTATAATGAAAAGATACTTAGCTAAAATATTATCTCGTTTTATAACATATTTCTGTATCCATACTCTCTCTACAGGACACCGGACTTGGCCTATGACCAAGAGAAAAATGAAGGCAAACTCTTCCCTTACTACACCTATGGTGTCGGAGTATCGGAAGTCGAGATCGACTGCCTGACTGGTGATCATCGAACTCTGAAAACTGATATCGTCATGGACGTCGGGGAAAGCATCAATCCTGCTATCGATGTTGGTCAGGTTAGTATGTGCTGTCGACATGCATTGGAAAATGAAAAGGGATGTTGCTTGACGAGCGGTGGCCGAGGTGTAACCGAACAATTAAAATTGTTGTGTACACAGAAAATATTTTGGGTAAAAAAAATGACCAACGTGACGGGATTATGTGTCCGACCGACATTTGGGAGATTATTCCATGCACAACTTCGGGTAATGTTTTGCCCATCCATGTTCACGATTTACTCTAAATGAAGCAAAAAGTGTCCCAAGTTGGGCATTAATTGCTCCAAAGGTTATCGAACACATAATTACTTTAATGTTGGTCATATTTTCGCCTACTTTATTTATTGTTGGGTAGAATATTTTGAATATTAAAATAAACTGAAACTTCTGTCTCCAAATTTGAAATCTAACGAAACCCCTAAAAGTTAGTTTTGACTTTCACTGTTTTGCCTATTTGCCTAGATAACATGTAAACAATTGCTACTGAAATTTGGCTAATTCTAACTAATTCTAAAGAATTAATTTTGTCAATTCTAATTTAAATTAGTAGGGAATCATTTCTAAAATTCGGTTGGCTATTCCCTAATTTCAGTTTCATTTTTTTAAATATGTATCTTATATACATAGGCTAAGCTGTTCTATCATCATTAGCTTACTAACCAGTGATGATAGAACAGTTATTGCGATAATATTGTTATTGGTGTTGTTATTATGATTTTGGTTATCAGTATTATCATTATCTTTGCATTATCAATCTTTGTATCAATTTTTTCCTTCAAACGGGGATGGGAGCATACGCCGACTGGATATGCGACTGTTCCTCACACAGACACACACACACATCTATGTTTTCTATTGTTCGAATTTCAACCGATGACTCCACTATTGAATTGCGTCAAAAAATTCATTGACGGAATAAACCTCACCAATTGTTGACAACCGATGACCTATTGAATTAATACCGATGACCCATTATCGGAACTTTAAAACCCTCAGGAGGGGGAGGCTGCATCCCCCATTCCGCAGTCCCCATCTCCGCCTCTTACACCTATGATTTCATTCATACCCTCAAACGCTGCAGATAGAAGGGGCCTTTGTCCAGGGCTATGGCCTGTTTGTCATGGAGGATCTTCGATGGTCACCTACTGGTCAGCTCTTGACCAAAGGGCCTGGCTACTACAAGATACCTGGACTTGGAGACGCGCCATTGGAGTTCAACGTGACTCTTCTCAAGAACTCATCTAACCCTGTTAATATCTGCTCATCTAAGGTCAGTTTAAATGGATTATGTGGAGACAGGGGCGTCGCTAGAACATTTTGAATGGGGCAGGGGGAGTGTAGCACCTAAAATTTCCTACAAAAATCCTGCACCCTAATCTCCCCACACACAAATAATAATAAAAGAAAATGAGAGATGTAGCGACCTTGCTCATGCATAATTGTCTGAGAACCTCGGCTGCTCAAATATGTGGATATTCTGGCACCTCAATTCGCTGCCCAAATATGAAGTGGTGGTTGCCTGAATATTGGAACTTTGAAATCCTCGAGGGGGGGGGGGGGGCCTTTTGCACGAGTGTTTTTGCGAGAGAGCGAAACGGGCGAACAAAAAAAATTGGCAAGGTTTTCCTTCTTTTTCTTTCCTTCCCTTTTCCTTCCCTTTTCTTTTTGTTTTGTTTTCCTTTACTTTCCCTTCTTTTTTCTTTTTTCTTTTCTTTTGTATTCTCCTTTCTCTTATCTCCTGTTCCCCTTCCTTTTCCCTCTCCCTTTTCCCCGTCCTTTCTTTTGCCGACAGCATTTTTGATTGTGTGGGGGGGTGACCCCCCCCCACATACACACACACATCCTCCTCTAGCGACGCACCTGTGTGGAGATAGAAGAAAATAGGGTGTAATGGAACATATCCATTCTTCTCCCATTTTTCCATTTAAAAACATTTATTGGTGATCAGACATCACTGTAAATGTTGTTCTTAGTTTGCTTGTACACACATGCTCCGGCAACAATTGCTCCGACGTCAGATGCTCCTGTGTCATTTGCTTCGCCGACAGTTACTTCGATTACCATTGCTCCGGCGATATTTGCTCCGATGACAATTGCTCCTTGTGTGGCGACAAAAGTTCAGACGATTGTTCCGGCCATTGGCGGATCCGGAAGTAAAAGTATGCATTTTGACCATAAAAGATCCGCCCTTTTGTCGATTGCACCCCCCCCCCCCCACTTTTAGAATGAAAACCTTTTTTTTTGCTGGTCAGAGAATTATGGAGGGAAACTGGACCCCCATAACCCACCCCCCCCCCGCTGAGCGAACTTTGGAGGTCTGCTCCCCCCAAAAAATTGTCACCAGCCCCCCCTCCCCTCCCCCCCCCCCCCCCCCCCCCCCCCCCACCACCACCACTGAGCGACTTTTCGAGAAGCTGGCAAGACCAAAACATACGGGTATACCTTTTCCAAAAGTTGACAAACCTGCATTTGTGTGCCGCCCCCCGTATACTAATTCCTGGATCCGCCCCATGTTCCGGCGAAATTAGGTCCACTGTCTATTACTCCGCTGACATATGATTTATGGAAGACAAAAAAAAAATGGTCTAAGAAGAATGGTCTAAGACAAATGATGCGCCGAATATTGCCCACAGGACATTTGCTCCCCCTACCGAAAAATGGTTTATGGTAAACTACTGCTCCTGCAACATATGCTCAGTTGACCTAGGCCGAACTGATGGAACTTGCTTCATAAGCTCATGGTCAATGTATATATTGAGAGAATTTCGTGTTGAATGTCTTTGAAAAAATAAGTACGATTAATTTTTGATTTGTCATTGCTATTGAAGTACTATATTTTATTAGATAGTTTCTCATCCCCATAAATTCTCCAAAATTTAATACGGACAATAGTTTGATCTTATTGCTGTTGATAATGACAAAATAATAGTGATTCAGTGTTGCCAGCCAAAAAAATATGATTCTGCTTGGGAGTAGCGAAAATTCTGCTAGAATTGGCAAAACTTCTGCCGTTGAAAAGGGGCACATTTTCCCTAAAAATGGTGCTTTTCATGACAAATTCCTCTGACAAGCAAAAAAAAAAAGTAAAAAAAAAAAAAAAAAAAATGGGTCATCATCCATTTTCTGGTACATATTTTCCTTAAAAGGTAGGTCTACACTTTTCCTGACAAAATTCTCTGACAAGCAAAAAAAAAAGAAAAAAAAAGAAAAATTCTGCCTAGCATAATGCTAGATGCTAAAGCGGTTAAAATTCTGCAAAAAAAGGAGAATTCTGCCAAACTCTGGCAACATAGTAGTGATTGGTGAAACTCTTTCTTTTTATCGCTTTAATTTTAGGTGTAAGCTATTGTATAGGGTGCCAGGTAAACATACCAGAGGTAAAATTTTCAGAGGTAGAATGACAAAAAACATTTAAAAAACAAACTCCAGGATTGATGAATAAACGGGAAAATAATCCTTTTTGAAAATGATCGATTTTTGGCCCCAAATGATGCCATTCATTGTTTAAAAATGGGTGATCTTCGAACCGTCATGAAATTTACACTAACCCCCTCATTTTGAAAGACGATGGTCCCATTTATTCAGGATTGATGAATAAACGGGAATGCAATCCTTTTTGAAAATGATCGATTTTTGGCCCCAAATGATGCCATTCATTGTTTAAAAATGGGTGATCTTCGAACTGTCATGAAATTTGCACTAACCCCGTCATATTGAAAGACGATGGTCCCAATCATTCAGGATTGATGAATAAACAGGAAATAATCTTTTTTGAAAAGTTGTCGATATATTTGGCCCGATTGGCCCTTGCCAGTTTTGTCAAAAATTGCTGATCTTCAAAATTTCATGAAATTCGCCCTTATCTCGTCTTTTGGATAGACAATGGTAGCATTATTAGCGAAAAATGATGAAAATGTGACCTGTCAAAAATGGATGATTTTTCCAAATCTCATGAAATTTGCCCCTATCTACTCTTTTGGAGAGACAGTGGTCCCATTAATTCAGGATTATTGAATAAACGGGAAAATAATCCTTTTTGAAAAGTTGTCGATATATTTGGCCCGAATTAGCCCTTGCCAATTTTGTCAAAAATGGCTGATCTTCAAAATTTCATGAAATCTGCGCTTATCTCGTCTTTTGGATAGACAGTGGAGGATAGATAAAAAACAAGAAAATTATTTTTTTTTGTTAAATGGTCGATTTATAGCCCAAAATGATGAACTAACCCCTTTTCCATTTTTGTCAATTTTCCCTAATCCCCTCTTTTAGAGGATCAATAGTCCCATTTATTCAGGGTTGAGGAATAAACAAGAAAAAAATCCCTTTTTGAAATGGTCGATTATTGGCCCATAATGTTGACTAACCCGTTGCAATATTTGTCAAAAAGAAACAATTTTTTTTTTCGAAATTCAAATGATAACTCCTTCACAATGTCGTGATAAAATTTTACAAAATAGTACTAGTAATAATAAATACGTTATGAGGTCATATATGATTAAAATATTTCGCCTCTCTTGTGAAACAAGTTTTATTTTACCCTATACATATCTACATTCTACTTACCATTATATAAGCAACAGATTACTATACAGTTTAATTTGTCTGTTTGATCACAAAGGCTTGCGGTGAGCCGCCTCTTTTTCTGGGCTCTTCGGTATTCTTCGCTATCAAGGATGCGATGACGTCAGCAAGAGCAGATGAAGGGTTGACTGGTGTCTTTAGGTTAGACAGTCCTTCCGTAGCAGAGCGGATTAGACTCGGTTGTACAGATCAGTTCACCAAGATGGTAGGCTGTTTATATTTATTTGGAATTAATTCATTGTGACCCAAAAACATTTCTAATGTTAAGATTTCAGATACGATGGTGACATTGACAATTTTTCGATATCTCACATTTTCTTTTCGCAAATTGAAAATGAAATCTTTTAGAATATAACTTGTTAACTTCTTGAATTGACTAAAATATTCATGATATATAGTTTATTGTATTGTGACTGGTTGGCTTTTATTCTATTTCTGAAGAAATCGATTGATCGATTTGTTAATGAACAACTCATATATATTCTCTCATTCTTCTGCTACTCTCTCTCGCCCCATCTCTTTTATTTTCCTTCCTAATTTTGCAGTTCCCAGCACCTGAACCAGGCTCCTACCTACCTTTTTTCGTACGACCATAAGGTGTAAGGACATATATCGAGACCATGAGGTTAAAGGACAGAAAGTCTATAGAGACAATGAGGTGTCGGGTTTTCAGACCCTGGCTGCATCATCCCATCGATATCATCTGTAGAGATTGTTTGATATTTAATTGAATAGATGCGATACAGTAAATAGGGGAGAGCGGGATGAACTGGGACGCGGGAGAACTGGGACACCACTCCTTACTCAAAAAATAATTAACCTTTTATGAATTAGTTTGAATCCTACGAAAGGTCTTAACTATATCAATGTTCACAAATACATCCACAGCTATACTGCGATTTTGCCTGTAGGTTTAATTTTCACTTCTTTATTTTGACCACTTTTTTCTATTTTTCATCATTCATTGTCAAAGATATTATAAGCATACCACATACAGCATATAAGACTCATATGACCCTAAATTGCAATATTATTTTTAGTGATAAATACCAACACTAATTTTTTTGCAGGCATTTGTTGTTGTTTTTTACTGTCAGGGTGCACTGGGATATCTTGTCTCAGTTCACCCCGGTTACTTTTTTTTGTGTGTAAGGAAAATGAGCTTTTATCACTCATAATCTATAGACATATTGCATGAAAATATTTTTGGGTCTACATAAAAATCGTAAAAATTCCTTTTTACAGTTCATTCATACTACTTCAGACAAACTTTAGTGTAACAAAAAAATGTAAAAGTATTATGAACAACTATTTATGTTTGCCAAAAACTGTCCAAATATAGTTTAAAATTTACAAAACGCTCATCATTTCATCCAATATCTTTTAAATGGGCATGAATCTGTAAGTCAACTCTACAAGTGACTTTCAAGAAAGTTTTTTGTAAAGTGATCTATTACTATCTATTAGTTCTAATTTGTTTGTTGTTTCATTTGGTCTGTAGATTCTTTGTAATTTATGGGCCAAACCAATTTTCTATTCGATATAAACATTTTGCGCTGTATACTTCATCCATTTGATGTTTTATTTGGGTTGTATATTCCATTAGTTACGCGCCAAATCAATTTCCAATCGATAAAAAACCATTTTGCGTTGTATACTTCATTTATTTCATATTTTATTTGGGTTGTATATTATCCCTAAGCTAAGCGCCAAATCAATTTTTGATTCTATAAATGTATTTTGCGTCTTATTTCTAATTATTTGATGTTTCATTTGGTCTGTAGATTCTTTGTAATGTATGGGCCAAACCAATTTTCTATTCGATATAAACATTTTGCGTTGTATACTTCATCCATTTGATCTTTTATTTGGGTTGTATATTATCCATTAGTTACGCGCCAAATCAACTTCCAATTCGATTAAAAAAAAAATTACGTTGTATACTTCATTCATTTGATGTTTTATTTGGGTTGTATATTATCCATTAGTTACGCGCCAGATCAACTCCAATTCGATTAAAAAAAAACATTTTACGTTGTAGACTTTATTCGTTTGAGGTTTTATTTGGGTTGTACTGTATATTAAGTTAAGCGCCAAATCAATTTTTGAATCGATAAATGTATTTTGCGTCTTAGTTCTAATTTGTTTGTTGTTTCATTTGGTCTGTAGATTCTTTGTAATTTATGCGCCGAACCAATTTTCTATTCGATATAAACATTTTGCGTTGTATACTTCATCCATTTGATGTTTTAATTGAGTTATATATTATCCATTAGTTACGCGCCAAATCAATTTCCAATCGATAAAAAAAAAACATTTTGCGTTGTATACTTCATTTATTTCATATTTGTATATTAACCCTAAGCCAAGCGCCAAATAAATTTTCGATTTTATAAATGTATTATGCGTCTTATTTCTAATTATTTCTTGTTTCATTTGGTCTGTAGATTCTTTGTAATTTATGCGCCGAACCAATTTTCTATTCGATATAAATATTTAGCGTTGTATAGTTCATTCATTTGTTGTTTTATTTGGGGTATAGAATCCCCGTAAGTTACGCCCCAAATGAATTATTGATTCATTTTAAAAACATTCTCCGTTGTATGACTTCATTCATTTGTTTTATTTGGATTGTAGATTATCCATAAGTTATGCGCCAAATTAGTTTCCAATTCGATACAAATATTTTGCGTTGTATCCTTCATTCATTTGTTGTTTCATTAGGGTCGAATATTATCCGTAAGTCCCGTCCCAAATTAATTTTTCGAGTGCTTGTCATCCCCGGCACTGCACATAGCAAAAGACAAAGCGATAATGCGATCGCGATAATTCCACTATCAATTCAACCATCACAAATCAATCTCCGATTCATTCAGAGTGATATAAATTGTTGACCATTCAATAGTTATTATTAGGTTATATTAGCAATATAATAACATATTATGTCTTATGAATTTATATTGTGTGTTATGACTTTACAAGGTTCATGATTCGACTTATATTGTTATGTTAGCCCTTTCCATACCCAGGCAGCCTAGCTGGCGTAGCCAGTATTTCAATCATTCATTTTCTTTTTTATGTACGAATATTCTTTTTCCTCTTGATGTATGTTGCCAAATGAATAATAAATACATAATAAATAAATAAAGTTACCATGTGACTAACTTAGACATGACATATCTTACATTTGAAATCAAAATAACTCTCCGAAACAAATAAATTTGTCTTCATGTAATGAAGGATCACAGACTCACTGTACGATTGCATCGGGAATAATTATTACGATCCTTCCCTCTTGGTAGGCCTTCCCTGTCCAATGAATTACCGAATGACATGAACCTAAAAAAATACATTTTTGTTTAGTTTGTGAATGAAAGTACAGTAATAAACCTCTGCAAATAGTAATAAAAGTCATTGATGTGTGTGGTAGATATAAAAGAACGCATGATGATGCTCCTTTCACGGACATTTAAGTTTTTTATCGGGAGTCATGATGAACTTGAAGTATAATGCAGATTTTTTCCCCAGATATCTTAATTTCTGAGTAATCTAGCTCTTTGTTATTTCTATCATTCAAATCGTATCGCATCTTTTAAAATACTTTTGTCATTTTGCAAAGATATTCTTTTTAATGTAATCCATGTCAATTAAGTCCTAGGACTGCGCTTATTCATTTTCCAATAAAATCTATCTCTTCCTCTTTATCATTATTTAATGCATAATTGTTTGCACACTACTGAAAATCAATATTGAAGTTACTATTACAAATATAATATATGCATATCGCATATGTGATTGCTGTAGAAAGCACCAATAAAGCACAGGGTATGAGGCAGTGGGGGCTGGGTAGCCTGGAGATGGGCGCAACCCTATCCCTAAGGATTTTCAAAGTTTCTACTCGGGCAATCATCACCTCATATTCGGGCAGCGGGGTGCCCAAATATCTCATTTTCATATCTTATCTAATGTTTTTTGATGGCGAAAAACAGTATTTTACTATAGTAAATTTTACTGTAGTAAATTATCTCATTTTGAAAACTGGAAAATTGATATTCCAGCAACGGTCATCATCAACCCCCCCCCCCCCCCTCCTCGCAAATTGTGCCCGTATGCCTATGCAAGAGACTGATCCCAATTTTGTATTAACTAAGGCAGCTTCACACAAAAAATGCTGCTTTTGGGCGTCACAAAATAGGATTTGTCTTATGTGGCCGAAGACCAGCAAAAATGGCGGTTATCTTGGATATTTGCCTGTTGCCATGGTTACGGACATATTTCGAGTGGGCTCCTCGACTGAAATCATTTTATATACCCTAAGGAAGCTTCATACCAAATATGCTGCTTTTGGGGTTCACAAAATAGGATTTTGTCTTATGTGGCCGAAGACCAGCATAAGTGGCGGTTAACTTGGATATTTGTCCGTTGCCATGGTTACGGACATATTTCGCGAGGGCTCCTCCACTAAAATCATTCTATATACTCTTAGGAAGCTTCACACCAAAAATGCTGCTTTTGTCCGCCGTGTCACAATAATCGAAAATTTTGACCCTAAGTGACCCTGCTATTTTGCAATGTGTCACCCGAGACAATTGATCATTTATTCTTTACGTCTTCAAAACAGCAGCTTTTTGGAATGCGCTACGTATTAGGGCGTCGAATTTCAATCCCAACTGTTTTCGTTCATACGAAAAGATTTTGTTTGGAATTAATAAACCTAGATGTCCAGCCTCTTCAGCTTTTAATTTCCTTACCTTACTCGGCAAACAATTCATTTTACGATGTAAATACCAAGATGTTACTCCTAGTCTGAAGCAATTTAACTATTATATTTTGTTATACAATCCACTGAGGAACAAATTGCAAAAAAGAAAAACAAAATTGAGAAGCATATGACGAAGTGGCAAAATATCAATAGATTTTTCTCAGTTTTGTAATGTTTATGATAATCTTTCTGTATAAAATACTAAAAAAAAAAAAAAACAATCATGATTTTTTATACGGGATTTTATTTTCCACGTTGTGGTGTTTTGATGTATATATGTTCTGTTATATAATAATGAATATCAGATTGTGAATTGCGTTAACATTAATTGTGTTAATATACCCCGGCGGTGCCGCCGGGCCGTCTCCAGACCGACCTGGGGACGGATGGAATCACTGCTGTTATAGGGGTGATATTATTTCTCTCTCTCTCTCTCTCTCTCCTCGCTTTCTTTCGGTTTATTGTCGGTATGATGGTGGTCTCTTCGATGCGGCCGGGGTGTGCACAGGAATTAAACTTTTTTGTTAATGGTACAATGTAAATGTGTCAAACAGTATATGATTGTTTATTTTCTGCAAACAAATGTAACGCATATTTTGTATATTATTATGTGTTTTCTGATAAAACACGTTTCAAGATTAACGTAGTGAGAACTAGCTTGGTGTGATGGGGGTATACGTTTTTGTCGTAGAATATTGTGGAAGGATTAATTTTCATTTTCTTGTTCACCTATTTTAAAATATTTGTTATTTCATTATTTCACCCATTACCTATCATGCTAATTGTATTTTGTGAAATATTTGTTTTCTATTGTACATCTCAAATTTTACAGAATGAATTAAGGAAATTAAATATACAGTATCGATGATAAAAACTACGTACTCTTCATGATTTCCTTTTGTATGTTTTGCAATTACGGCCTATTTTTGTATGAAATATTTTATTGTTATCCTTGATTCGTATGTTTTTATGAAATTGGTGCACGCATTCCTTTCAATAAACATGAACCTCTGAACCTGAAGATTTCCAAAGAGGCGTCAGAGCAACCCTGGATCGAGCTACATTAAACCTAAGTCACACTAGGTGCACAATTGGTTGCCGACTTCTGACAACCATAAGAAGCTGCGAATACTGACAACCAACTTGCAAAAAAAGAAAAATAAAAAATAGTGGGTGATGTGATGTATTGATATTTTGCTCTTTGGGATTTTAAAAACTTTGAAAATTAGGTCGCAATGTAGTCGATATTTATTATTTGATCCAGCGCCTTAGCTACAGCGGGCACGTGCCACTCCAATCGAATGAAGGTGAGAAAAAAAAAACAAGAAAGAAAGAATAATAGGAAAAGAGAGAAAAGGAAAGGGAGAAGTGGAAAGGGACAAAAGGAAAGGGACAAGAAAAGAAGACGATATGACACTCTCCCTTTAATCAGTGGCCTTTTAAATTCGCATTTCATTTTCCGAGTAAGACCGGAGCCCCTCCCCCGGTGATGCAAGTGCCCCTTCAGTAGTTGGACTCACGATTTGACGCTCTCATTGCTAAGGCCTAAAAAAGCAAACAACATTAACTTTCGCATCCTACCGGGTATCTATTTAACACCTGGGTGGAGAGTGGCAAATGTAGATTAACGTCTTGCCAAAGGACGCTAGTGCTGCGGTGGGATTCGAACCCCGGACCTCGTGGTTCACAGTCAACACCTCTATCAAGGGCGGATCCAGGATTTAGTATAAGGGGGGGGGGGCACACAAAAGCAGGTTTGTCAACTTTTGGAAAAGGTAGACCCGTATTTTGGGGGTCTTGCCAGCTCATTGATTAGTCGCTCAGTGGAGGGGGGGGGGGTACCATTTTTTTTTGCCAGACCTCCAAAATTCGCTGAGTGGGGGGGGGGGGGGTTATGGGGGTCCAGTTCCCCTCCATAATTCCCTGACAAGCAAAAAAAAAAAGGTTTTCATTCTAAAAGGGGGGGGGGCACAATCGACAAAAGGGCGGATCCTTTATGGTCAAAATGCATACTTTTCTTCCAAGGGGGGGGGGGGCACGGGCCGGAAGTGCCCCCCTCGATCCGCCAATGTCATATACGACTTTTAGGGTTTCATAATCTCTATAAACCAGGAGGGGAGACTGACAGCTAGGAACTGAATAACAGTATTTGAAGAATATAGGCTCAATATACTTGTTACAGATCGTTTTTCAAAAGGTTCATCATTTTGAAACATTCAATATTCCGAAGGTCCTTATAATTCCGAACCTTTGTTACTCTGGAGTTTTTTTACTCAGAAGATTCAGAAGTTTAAAAATGAAATACGTTTCATTATTATAAAAAAAACACACAAAAAAACATTGTTCATAGTTCTAAAAATAAAATAGAGTTCCTAATTTGGCAATTAAATAAGGTTCATAATTCCATAGGTTCATGATTCTGAAAATGCAATAAAGCCCTGTATAATTTTTCAGAAAAATTACGAAGTTGGAGTTTGGACTTATGAACCCAGTTTCATATCTGGATTTATAAACCTTCAGAAAATTAAATCTATGTATGAAACTTTGGATAAACAAAGCTTCGGAATAACGAACCATTGGAATAATGAACCTTCGGAGTAATGCAACAAATATTCAGAATTATGAACCCTTTCTCATTTACAGAATTATGAACCCCCTGGTATATGACTTTCAGAACAATGAACTTTCGGAGTAACGAACCTTCAGAAAAATGAACCTTTGGAAAACAAACAAATAGGCTTAGCTACCCACCTATGTACCTAAAGGGCCAATATGTTTATGCTAGCTAATTTTTTTTCCATTTTTCTTTGCTCATACATTTATTAGAAGACACCATGAAGATCGACGCAGCTTTACTCTACTTGCTTGAAATCCGAGAATTTTGGTTGAGGCTATGTTGGCGTGATTTGGGCACCCTCATTATTATTCATGAGCTCGGATTCCGCGCGCGCGCGCTCTTCCATAGAGATTGTACATGATGCATCGAGGTGCGTGAGAATACCTACCAGGACTTCGAATATTGGTTAGACAGTTAGTTTGGCGCGATTCCAGGATTATTGGCGTAATTTTGGCATTTCTTTGTTTTTACAATTGAAATCACTTAAAAGAATGGAAATAAAGGTGTCATATTGTGAGATTCAATGTACAAAATGATATCCAACCCTTAAAATATCAATAAATGTAAACAGATAGAACTTTTCCGACTTTTCATTTTCTTCTTGTTTCATATTTGACAAAGTACAGTAAGACTGGCGCGATTCCAGCATTATTGGCGTAATTTTGGCATTTCTTTGTTTTTACAATTGAAATCACCTAAAAGAATGGAAATAAAGGTGTCATATTGTGAGATTTAATGTACAAAATGATATCCAACCCATAAGATATCGATAAATGTTTTTAAAAAAAAAAATTCCGACTTTTCATTTTCTTCTTGTTTCATATTTGACAAAGTACAGTGAGACTGGCGCGATTCCAGCATTATTGGCGTAATTTTGGCATTTCTTTGTTTTTACAATTGGAATCACCTAAAAGAATGGAAATAAAGGTGTCATATTGTGAGATTTAATGTACAAAATGATATCCAACCCATAAGATATCAATAAATGTAAACGAATAGAACTTTTCCGACTTTTCATTTTGTTATTGTTTCATATTTGACAAAGTACAGTAAGACTGGCGCGATTCCAGCATTATTGGCGTAATTTTGGCATTTCTTTGTTTTTACAATTGAAATCACCTAAAAGAATGGAAATAAAGGTGTCATATTGTGAGATTCAATGTACAAAATGATATCCAACCCATAAGATATCGATAAATGTTTAAAAAAAAAAAAATCCGACTTTTCATTTTCTTCTTGTTTCATATTTGACAAAGTACATTAAGACTGGCGGGATTCCAGCATTATTGGCGTAATTTTGGCATTTCTTTGTTTTTACAATTGAAATCACCTAAAAGAATGGAAATAAAGGTGTCATATTGTGAGATTTAATGTACAAAATGATATCCAACCCATAAGATATCGATAAATGTTTTTAAAAAAAAAATTCCGACTTTTCATTTTCTTCTTGTTTCATATTTGACAAAGTACAGTGAGACTGGCGCGATTCCAGCATTATTGGCGTAATTTTGGCATTTCTTTGTTTTTACAATTGGAATCACCTAAAAGAATGGAAATAAAGGTGTCATATTGTGAGATTTAACTACAAAATGATATCCAACCCATAAGATATCAATAAATGTAAACGAATAGAACTTTTCCGACTTTTCATTTTGTTATTGTTTCATATTTGACAAAGTACAGTAAGACTGGCGCGATTCCAGCATTATTGGCGTAATTTTGGCATTTCTTTGTTTTTACAATTGAAATCACCTAAAAGAATGGAAATAAAGGTGTCATATTGTGAGATTCAATGTACAAAATGATATCCAACCCATAAGATATCGATAAATGTTTTTAAAAAAATAAAATCCGACTTTTCATTTTCTTCTTGTTTCATATTTGACAAAGTACAGTGAGACTGGCGCGATTCCAGCATTATTGGCGTAATTTTGGCATTTCTTTGTTTTTACAATTGGAATCACCTAAAAGAATGGAAATAAAGGTGTCATATTGTGAGATTTAATGTACAAAATGATATCCAACCCATAAGATATCAATAAATGTAAACGAATAGAACTTTTCCGACTTTTCATTTTGTTATTGTTTCATATTTGACAAAGTACAGTAAGACTGGCGCGATTCCAGCATTATTGGCGTAATTTTGGCATTTCTTTGTTTTTACAATTGAAATCACCTAAAAGAATGGAAATAAAGGTGTCATATTGTGAGATTCAATGTACAAAATGATATCCAACCCATAAGATATCGATAAATGTTAAAAAAAAAAAAAATCCGACTTTTCATTTTCTTCTTGTTTCATATTTGACAAAGTACATTAAGACTGGCGGGATTCCAGCATTATTGGCGTAATTTTGGCATTTCTTTGTTTTTACAATTGAAATCACCTAAAAGAATGGAAATAAAGGTGTCATATTGTGAGATTTAATGTACAAAATGATATCCAACCCATAAGATATCGATAAATGTTTTTAAAAAAAAAATTCCGACTTTTCATTTTCTTCTTGTTTCATATTTGACAAAGTACAGTGAGACTGGCGCGATTCCAGCATTATTGGCGTAATTTTGGCATTTCTTTGTTTTTACAATTGGAATCACCTAAAAGAATGGAAATAAAGGTGTCATATTGTGAGATTTAACTACAAAATGATATCCAACCCATAAGATATCAATAAATGTAAACGAATAGAACTTTTCCGACTTTTCATTTTGTTATTGTTTCATATTTGACAAAGTACAGTAAGACTGGCGCGATTCCAGCATTATTGGCGTAATTTTGGCATTTCTTTGTTTTTACAATTGAAATCACCTAAAAGAATGGAAATAAAGGTGTCATATTGTGAGATTCAATGTACAAAATGATATCCAACCCATAAGATATCGATAAATGTTTTTAAAAAAATAAAATCCGACTTTTCATTTTCTTCTTGTTTCATATTTGACAAAGTACAGTAAGACTGGCGGGATTCCAGCATTATTGGCGTAATTTTGGCATTTCAGAGCGAGCGCGATTAAATTAGCGCGGCGCGCCCGTACTTATGAATATTCATAATTGCTCGTTCAATAGCTGCCCAAATGACGCCAACATAGCCTCAACCGAGAATTTTGTGCGTGCATTTCCTCCTTTTTTTCTGCGGGTGAACTTGGTAAATTTCTATAAAATGCCAAGTAAGAAGAAGAAGTACAATGCAAGGTTTCCACCTGTAAGTAACCAATGTTGTCCATACATTGTACTGGTAAAAAATACAAGCCCATCTATCTATCTCTAATTTTTAATAGTATCTAGGCCTAGTACTAAATTCAGTCAGCAGTGCAGCACTGCCACTCATCCAAAAATCTAGACCGAAAATTCTGTCTCTCGTACGTTAGCTAAAGTAAAGGCTATCCAAATAAGAGGCTAACGAACGAGAGACAGAAAATTTCGGTCTAGGGTCGCGCGCCCGGTATTCGGTCATATTCCAGAATTCGGTCACGCAGCTCTTTGAACAGCTGTGAAGAACTCATGAATAATTTTTGAGGCTCGAAACATGTACATAACAGACACATGAACAAGGTACCTCTAATGTTGAAAGCAATTCAGGTCGGACGCCCTGGAAAAGATCTCCAAATACCCTCGAAACTGGTCAGTGTTACCCAAGTTTCCGCACTTCCGGGTTCCGCGCGTGAGTTAACACGCATAGCCATATGGGCGATCCTGGGTTTTAGCGGTCTAAACTTATTTTAGGTTGCTAAGTTCAGCTCGTCTATGCCCTAACCCTAACCCTAACCCTAACCCTAGTTAGCAACCTAAAATAATTTAGACCGCTAAAACCTAGGATTGCCGCCATATGTAGACGCCTATGGTGAAATAACTACGTGTGCAGGTGCAATGAATTTAGTATGTGTGTGAAGAGGAGCTTCCGGGTCTTCCATCTATCGCAGCGAATTTGCAAATGGCGATCTCAGCGATGAGCAAGAGAATATATACCTCACCCCTGCCAGTGAGATGGCGCTCTTCCAGTATTCGGTCAGGCAACATTTGAGTGCCTTGCGCCAACGCGCTTTGTGTGCAACTTGTCGCTTTGCGCTTCGCCGACGCGCTTTGCTGACGCGCTTTGCTCTTTTTAGAAATACATTTTGTGCATTATTTCTGACCCTAGAGCTTCGATTTGTGGATTTTAATGGATAAAAATTCTCATACATTTAAGTATGAATATATAGAAGCCACAGAAAATGCCTAAAAACGCAGAAATGTGACAAAAATGGTTATATAACTCTCCCGAGATGCAGTGCACTATCGCGTGACCGAATTGTGGGCGGCGCCGACCGAATACTGGGCGGAAAACTTCTCCTCCTTCTGTCGGCGATATTTTTTGGGGTAAGTTTCCATGTTTTAAATTATTTTGATAATTATTTAAAGGACAATTTTGCGGTTCTTTTGATGGTAGATTGTCAATTTAAAGAGATAGGTATTCATATCAGCGGCGATTTCTTTTTAAGTGACCGAATACCGGCGCCCTACCAGGCAAAAATCATGAAAATAAATAAAAAGTAAAACTAAAAACTAAAAGTAAAACCAAGTCAATTAGTGCTAACGTTAGTCATGTTAGTGAAATGGCAATGCCAATAATACATGTATATGCATGGCATTTATCCAGTGAACAAGGTTACTTATTATGATGCATGGTGATTTATATGGGCATTATTAATTATCGTGGTTGAGGAAACCACCATTCACTCCGCACAGACATGACAGAAGCACTTCATTGCGTTACACTGGCATGACTGGGGGTCGTTTCATCAAACCGTCATAACGACAAGATCAGCGACATCTCAACGCTGTCGCTCAACTTGTCCGCTAACCCTGCTAACTGTTTCACAAAGCCGTCTTAGCCAAGACCAGCGACAACTTCACCCACAAGTGACTTGTCAGTGCTCCAGACCTGTCATATCTTTTTAGAACGCCACCACAAGTCAGCTATTAGTTAGTCTATGGAGACCGAAGTGGACAATTCGTTTCAGTGTCATTTTGAGAAAAATACAGACGAGTTTAGCTTGTCTCTGATCTTTAACGCTCATTCTGTGCGAAGCATTAATCTCTTACTCTAAGCATTGATCTACCTCAAAGTTCATATCATTCTAGTCTGTTATTGAATTTCCTTATCATATTTGATGAGTATATATAGCCTTGGAGTTTAATACTTTATAGGCTATTACTTTCAGTATGGTAGCCTATTGGCCGAATCATGCAGCCCTACGGTGTATGATCGCTCATATATTTTTTAGGTACGTTACAATGCGTGTGCTCTCGCGGCAGTAAATTCTCCCGAGCGGCTGTTCGGGCGATTTGCGTATGGCTGTGGGGACTCCCCGTAAATACTGCCTTTGCATTGGCTGATAGCATTTTTGTCATGTGACATTATTTTCAAGCTGTAGCTGAATGTACAAGCTTTCATTCAATACCCAACATGTATGCAATTTTTCATCGTTGCGATCAGCACACCACTTTTTCCCGAGAGCTTGATTGTCAGTGCTTTTTTCTCATAAATCTTGGATAATGGATTCAATTTAAGGTATAATGGATGTTTTCTATACATGTTTTCTTGATGTTGGTGAATTTGTGTGAAAATTCTACGATAAGAAATGTGTTTTTTTAGTTGCGAAGTTGAGGGATGTCATTGCAAAGTTGACACGGCGAAGCGATGGCTTCCCGCTGGGAGATGCATGCGCTTTGCTCTGTGCGATCCGGGGAGCGTTTCATCAAGCGTATTGTCAGTGATTTTTACCGACAACTGTTATAAGCTACTGAAATCCTTGCATCTGATTGGCTGAGAGCAAATTTGTCAGTGAAAATCACTGACAAATCGCTTGATGAAACGCTCCCCTGAGCGTGCGATTGCATGTGTGCATTTTATATTGCAGTCCAGCATGGGTGGGGGAGAATAATGCGCTCCACATACAAAACAAAGTGCGTAGCTGTAGGCCCCCCCCCCCCCCCCCCCAATCATACAATGTGAGTTGAAAATAATGCAGAGGAGATTAATAATCATATTTTTTAGAATAGAAACATAATTTTGAAGTAAATAACATCTCTGAATTATAGTTCATGTCATTCTAAATTTTACTGTACATGTATTTTATTGCTTAAATTACTAATCATTTGGATTTAATTCAGGAAGAAATTCAAATCCTTTAATTTTTCCAAGCCTTGCAAAAATGTAAATTTGCTTTGACAAAATAGATGATAATTTAAAGTTTTGAACTGAAAACCTGCAGACAATAAATTGCAATAGTTTTCTCATAATTATGTATTAATTAGTGTAATTATCTTTTTTAAAAGAATATTAACACCTATTTTCGGTCAATATTTTTTATCCACAATTACAATTTTCAACTTCAGTTCTTCGACAAATTTGCAGTATTTAGTTAACTTATTGATGAAAATTGCTACTTAATTAAATAACTAATTATCGTATTAATTAACTAAGTATATAACGTCAAGATCCTTACCAGATGATAGAACCAATGTCCTTGTCTGTTCCATTTACAAATATCCTGCATTTGACTTCGATGACTTGATAATTTCAGTAAACGCTTCATTTTTACATACACAAAAACATATGCAGTCACAAAATAATTTGATTTTATTTTATTCAGATTCCACATTTACAATGAAATTACAACAATATGTACAAGTTACAAACACTGCAAAAACAGAATACATGGATATGACATAGAAAGATGACAAAAGGATATGTGGAGGGATCTACTAAAAAGGTTAGCTTGTGTGATGTAGACCCCCTAAACGAATGATACAATATTATATATTAAAAAAAAAGATTTTCGTTTAATTAAAGTAATTGTTTGAGAGGGAGAAAACTACTAAACAAAACATTATATACAGTTGATCTAACATTACAAAATAAGATTGGTGAAATAAAAGAGATTTCGAGCGGAAATCAGTATATTATATATATACACGTATATAAAAACCAGATAAATACATTTAATATGGAACGAAAAGAAAAAATAATCACCTAATTAATTAATTAATTAATGGTTATCCTTTGTTTTTTTATGAGACAGTTTCACATAATGTTCATACTGTTATTATCTGTAATTGCTGAAAGTTTCATCTTGTTAGCTTTAATTTTAAGAAAGTTATAAAAGTTTTTGTGTTTGAATGGATGGTCCGAGATCACAACTTTTGACTTTTTTTTCCTATAAAAACAATAGAAAACAAAAGAAATTAATTGCGCTCATTTTTCGACATAAAAATGACTGTAACTTCATTAATTTTGCAGCTACAGAGCTGAATGAGGTATCAAATTGAAGCTTTCATTAAGCTCTATTTGATGGAATCAATTATATGCTTGAAATAAGATTTCTCAAATTTTTGTAACATACCTATATTTTTGAACGTTTGAAATAATTATGGAGACTTTTGTTAGCAGTGGTGGATCCAGGCAGAGGCGCCAAGGGCACGCGCCACCCCTTTAATTTTTCTGTTTTGTGATTTTTACCGTGGAAGGGGAGATACCCCTACTTCAAATTCCTGGATCCGCCACTGGTTAGTCTACGTGTTTCTCTGTCTACTGCTTGCAGTTTAAAGATTAAAACCAATTATATTCGTAGCCCCAAACCGATTGTATCATGAAGTTGAGTGTGTGTTTTAATTGTTTATTTGTTGTAGTTTATGTTTTTATTTTATATTGAGATACACATACATGTATATGAAGTATATTAAAAGAGGGGGCTCCGACTACATTGTATGCAGCCAAAGCTGACTTTCTTTATGTTCATTAAACTCCGTCTTACAGAAACATTTTAAAATATCAATCTCCCCCTCCCTCACGCTCTAATTTTCTTTATTTCTCATCTATATTATTGTTTATCTCTCACCTTCCTCACAATTTTCTCCTCTTCCCCCCTTCTCTCAATAACTCCGCATGCATTGTCTCTCTCTATATAGGTATATATATATATATCTTTATGATTCTTTCTGTATAGCCGACTTATACTGAATCTCGCAGAATCTGTTATCAAGAAAATGCGACAGACAATAATTCAGTTGAGATCAAAACATTTAATCACTTGGGCCTAAATGATCAATATCATTATCTTCACTGTTGTACATGAATATATTTACGATATAAATTGAAAGTCAAACATTTTTTTCTGTCTATACTGAGGTAACATTTTATCGAGTTGTGTATATCCATGTGGTGTTACTGGGTGTAATGGACATAGAGCGAGAAGAATTCCCGAGAGATCGTGACAAAGAGATCGGGTAAGTTGCTGGGGGTACGAGGTGTGAGTGAGCGATATTTCAAATGAACTTACATGTAAGATAACAGATAATGAGGGAGAGAGATAAATGAGAGGGAGCGAGCGGGCTAAGATATTGTGAGAGGAAATATCGAGAGAAGTATGTGAAGGCTAAAAAGTTTGGAGAATCTAAATGATTACAATTAATGACTGCTAAATATGAACAATAAAATCATTTCAAAGTTGCTTGCAATTTTTATTTCATTTACGTATACGTAATTGCCTATTTGCTCCCATGGATGTAATTAAAATTACCCCAAAAAAATATATAATAGAAAAAAATATAAGATATTACACATCGTTTTCCACAGTCGATTTAATAGTCTTTTCATACCATACCTTTATACATTCCACAAATTTATGCAGTAGTATTTTCTCTCCAAATTCTTCTTTAAAAATTTGTTTTTGAATATTTAGTGATTAATAAATATTTTTTGAAAGACTGCAGAATATAGTTTAGTTGAGAAACAATATTTACCCTGAAAATCCTTCTTCACATTAAAAATATAAAGAACCTTTCAATATTAAAACTATCACATTATGGTGTCCTTAAACTAACTTTTGCAACATCTGTTGCAAAGCAACCTCAAATTCTTTTCACTTTATAGATCTTTCAGTGCAATAAGTAAAACCATTCATTATGTATATTAGATATAGACTTAATACTTTTTACACTTTTCTTCATTTTGAACAATTTTATCCTTGAAACTTGTTTGGGTGATTTATTGAAAATCATGTGGATTGCGATGAAGACTATATATTTTCTATGACAGTATCGATATCAGCGGATGTCTCAGACTTTGTCAGTTGTCACGTCTTTGTGAAACAGTTTGTCAGGTCCATGACATTTCCGTAGATCGCCGACAACAGTTATGACTGTCATGGAGTTGATTTGATGAAACGACCCCCTGGTTTCCTCATTCCCCGTCCATAGCCTAGGCATAGACCACTTATACATGTACAAGCTTATCTGAAGATAACCTTGTACTCCAGACAAGCTTTTACGGGTGAATAGGCTTCAATAGCTTTTGTGTGTATCAGCAGGCCCTTTTCCAGGCTAGATCATTCATACAGGAGAGGAAAATAATTATTTAAAGGGAAATTAACCTCAGCGTATGAATTAGCTTATTTTGAATGGTGTAGTATATGCCTCTTATTTGATACATGCAATTTCATGTAAAAACACAGGATATAGATATAAATCACTATTTTCCAGCCAAGTTATCGTCTGCTAGCAATAATAAGGGGGCTGCCATTACTTTATGTGTACACGAACATATTTTTCATCCCAAGTAAAATTTCCTTCATCGTTAACTTGTAATTGATTTTTAGAGGACAAATATATATTAGATAAAGTCACATATTCTGAAATGTAAGTTTAGTTTTATATATTTTTTAAAAGGTCTTAATTTGTTCATAAAAAATATACTTCATAAAAAATATACGTCAAGGACGGAGACAATCGTAACAATACCAAAACAAAGCGAGGAATCTGCTTTACAGGATGGCTATTAGAACTCATGGGTCGTCAATTATCTAGGCCCATGGCCAATAACAATCGTAATACAATCAGAACAAAGCGACGTATCTGTTGTAAAGGTAGGCTATTATCAATGCATATGGTACCTAATGATCCGTGTCATGCACAAAATGGCAGCCTCCATGGAAAGACGTAGCAGACAATAGGTGCATCTAGAATATCACGTGGGGTTAATTGTCCTTTAAAATTTCAAGTCTGAGTCCCTACATTTGTGGCAAAGTAATAGTTGAAGAGTCCCTGAATCAGGTAATCTAGCAAATTTAAGAAAATTAAATCTTGTTTAGAGCAATTTTGTTGTCTGCTTTTGACTGCTGCAACAGTAAATGTTGGACACAGTCCCACATAGGCAAGGGCCTATGAGTGGGCATAGACTATGCATTTTATTTTTGCGTGCTAAACAAATGAGTGGTTTCCTCAACCATGATATAGGCTTATACTATAGTCATTAATGTTGTTGGTTCTAACATCAAACAATTAGCAATTAGGGCCAAAGTCGTTATTATGCCCAGCCGCCATTAAATCCGCCTGAACAAGTGAATAATTAGTCAAGTTTCGTGGGTTTCATTGTTGAAATTCAGTTATTTATAACGGAATAAACGCTATCGTTATCGATTCATAACTGAAAAAAATTATCAGCAAGAAAGAGCAGGATTCAAAGCCGGGACCTTAAATTAATCGCGAGTGCAGTATAGAAAGAGAATACTCTGACAGTCTGACCAGACGCCTTTACCACTAGACCACGAGCAATTGACAGCGAATCTGATCTTGCTGTGCACTCTATATACCTATGCTCCATACAAATCCTATCTATACCTCCGTTCTGCTGTTTTTTTGATATCCTACGTAGGATTCTTGCCAATTTGAGGATTACTGGGCATATTAGCTATAATAGCCGCAATTAGCATGGATTGAATACGTATCCAGACATTTTAAAAGTGTGTTGGTATATTTCTATAAGTATAACTATATAAGGAGTAGCATCTACCTTTTGATGGTAAGAAATTTGTGAAGCATTATTGTTGAATAGGTAACCACTGAATTTTTTCCAAACACATTCATTGGTGTCTACTAGTACTAGAGAGTAGAGCCTAATTAAGTTAGAGGGCTAAAGGCAATATCTTCGGCGTGCCCTTGTCTGTGCACACGCTTATCTGCGCGATTCTGGAATACAAAATACAATGAAGACAAAATGTTCGTCTTTGGTATAACGATACAAAATGCTGCGAAATGCGAGACAAGATATTGAGAAAACATGTAAATTTCAGTCATATTATTCGCAAGCCTTGAAACGCTGTGTTTCATGTAACAAATCTTGATCTGTGTGTAAAATGAATGAGTGCGCAGATATTGGCATCTTTGTTTTTTCAATGCCAGAATGACACAACCATATTTTCTTTTGAAAGTGACATTGTTCTTGCGCAAATTTTAACAAAATTTTTGACAAACCTACTCTCTGGAATATCAGCAATTATATAAGATTACGCAATGGAGGAAAGGAAAAAATATTTTTTCAATTTCAAGTCAAATCTTAGGTGCGCAGACATAGGGCTCCCCATCATACCGTACAAGTGTTTGTTGCGTATGCTGAATGATGAGTAGTTTCCTATTTCACAGTAGCGTATTACACTCTATGTCTATAGCCTAATATATCAACTGTCATTTCCTGCTTTTCTGCTTGTAATAATATAATTATTAAGATATTTGGAACTTAATTTTTAAAAAATCATTAAAAAATAAGCTACAGCCTTGATGGCTACATTAACCGAAGAAATTAATTTATTTCTCTTTCCCTCCAGGCTCGAATAAAGAAAATCATGCAGAAGGATGAAGATGTTGGAAAAGTGGCAGCTCCTGTCCCAGTACTCATATGTATCCTTTCTCTTATGTTATGATACACTTATACATACTGTACAAGTTTATATTAAAGTTTTTACTCCAACATCCCTTATGAATAGGCTCCAATAGATTTTGGATGTATTAATGGGGATCGGTCCAGTCAGTCAAGATTATACATAGGAGAGGATAATTACATGTATTTAAAATATCATTTCAACTTTGAAACCCCAAATTTGTAGCATAGTTAATAGCTGAACTTGAAGATTCCCTGAATCAGACAATCTAGCAAATTTAAGTAAAATTAAATATTGCTTTAAAGAGCGATTTTGGTGTCTGTTTTACACTAGTGCAGCAGTGAATTCCCAACATAGTCCCACATAGGCTTGTGGTTATGATATTGTCTTCTCATATGCTGTCCTCAATGCTCGAGATCTTGATTGTAACATATTTTGAATTTTTTTCAAGTGGCAATTAGCAATTCACCTTTTGTAAAGTATACCCTAGATCTAGTTGTAAAATGGCAATGTAATCCTGACAAGTTGCTTTGAATGAAAACAGAAAAATCAGACAAATTGACTGGTGAAAGTTTGAACAAAATTGGATAAATGAAGCATTTTGACAAAGGACACAATAGGCGCTAGACTTTGAAGGGTTAAATGGTCTTTGTTATTCTTTGGTGATAAAAACAGCATAAAAACAGAACAGTTACGATGTCACAAGGTAATATATAAACAAGAGAGTAAGTCACTACCAATATACCGGTAATTCACAAGAAATTAATCAATCTGAACAAATGGATAGATTACAAATTTGATATCGTAATTACGAACCAACATGCATATTTTTCTAGAATGTCTCATGTCTCCCAACTATTATCTGAAAATTTGCAATATGTAGGCTTATGGCTAAAAATGTGCATTATCTCATACAGTCAAAGTTAAAATACAATACAAATTCTATTTTACATTTAGTTTGCATCACAATCCCATGTTACAGTTGAAGTTCCTAGACATACAAAAATCGCAGAGGTTAGAGGTATGGGTAAGGTGAAGGTCTTGACTCCTACATGTAAGTTTCCTAGATCTTTTCTTTCTTTCTTTCTTTTTTGCCCCCCTGGCTACACCTATGACTAAAATATTAGATTTATTCCTAACTTATTGCTGTAATGACAAAACATAGAAGAAGTCTGATAACTTCCAAGTGTTTTTAATGAAGATTTACACAATATAAAGCTGAGTATTGTGAGGTATATCTGATCTGATTTGGTGTAATCATGACTAGTAATGTATTAGTTTCATGTAGTCCTTATACAGTCAAACCTGCTTTAGCAACCACCTGTATAGAAAGACCACAATATTTGTTTCCCTTGAAAAGTGTTTCTCATTGAAACGTGTATTAAAGAAACCTGTACATAAAGACCACCTGCTCGTAAAGACCGCTTTTCTTGTCTCCCTTGAGTGGTCTTTATATACAGGTTTCACTGTGACTATATAAAGTCTTTAACTGTACTTGATCAGCCAAGGCCCTTGAGATCTTTGTTGAAGGTCTTATAACCAAGGCATCCCAGGAAACGCTCTCAAGGAATGCCAAGACGCTTACCACCTCTCACATGTGAGTGATAAATGATTGCTAGAAAAGCTCTTTGAGGTTGGGCTTTTGTGTTTTATGACCAATGAATAAGACACTTCTGCTGAAAATCTTTCAAAGGATATATTTTAAAATAAAAAAACTAACTTAAACATTTTAGAGTTTCTTGCCTTGGATGTATATTGCAATATTTATACCAGTAAAATTATCAGTAAATATATCACAAATATATATACTGTATATATGTTGTTGAGATTTAATGGAAGGCATTATAGATAAGTTTTTATTCTGGAATATATGCAAATTATGCAGAATTGTCTTTATTGTAGATGTTATGCCATTATGGATAGCAGGTGAATGTCATAGTTAGTAAGGAGGTGTCTGGAGAAAAACATGCATAACTTGAAATACAGTGAAACCTGCTTTAGCAACCACCTGTCTATAAAGACCATAATTTTTGTTTCCCTTAAAAAGTGTTTCTCATTGAAACGTGTATTAAAGGAACCTGTACATAAAGACCACCTGCTCATAAAGACCGCTTTTCTTGTCTCCCTTGAGTGGTCTTTATCGACAGGTTTCACTGTACATTAGTAGAGAGGTTTATTGTAGTAGTGGTCAGATAGATCCTGTTTGATCTTGTAATCATTTTTTTCACAGAAAGCAGTGCATTGAGCAAGAGAATAAGTTTGACTTCCTGAAGGACCTGGTAGAAAATGTACCCACCATATCATGTGAAGACGATGATTCTAACAGTGGATCAGTCCAGTCTGATAAACCTCCAAATTCAAGGTATATTTTCACCTGCATGTAGGTAGTGGGTTTGTTTTTCATCTATACTGGTAAATGATTACAGGTAATGTTAAAAAAAAACATATGTTGTTTATTTTCTTTTAGGAGTAAGGGGCTTTGCTCTCATTCTGGACTTTTTATGAACAATGTTAAATTGTTCTAAAATAGATATTGTCTATTATATTGTTGTGATAAGGGTTATTAATTTTGCTTCTCATTGTGAATCTACTGGATTATATGGTGTGGGTTTTTTTAAGGGGGTGCTTGTTTTTATTTTTTTGTTTTTTGTGTGTTTTGGGGGGTAGGTTTTTTTTTTTTTTTTTTTTTTTGTTTGTTTGGGGGGGGGGGGTGTTTTTGTAATGGTTACCCGTTGTTTTGATGTATGGGAAAAATTTCCTGAATGTTTGAAAAGTGTTAGTATGTAGTATTCATACAATTTATACTTGTCTACATTGGCATGTAAGAAATGCAGTGACATTCATCTAGGTTTTTCTAGTAACTTAGTAATATTTTCTTTCCTCTTTCATAGAAGAAAGAAGGGAATAAGAAGAGATGCCTCAGCTCAAAGCAGTGTTCAGTCTGTTGATGAACCGTCATCAGATGAGGTTAGTGTATTTGTTTTTAAAGTGATGATATTGTATTACATTTAGTTAGAAACTATTAGATTGGGTTGCATTAAATCAGTTTTGGTCAGATAAGCTTTAAACTGATTAGATAAGATTATACTCGGTACCCGGTGATATGAAATACACACCAGATCAAATGGGATTGGAATACAGAAGATCAGCTCAGTTTTGTTTAGATTGTATAAGATACAAAGAGATCAGTTTTGGTTATATTGGATTAGACTGGATGGAAATAGTGGAGAGATTTTTACAGATCAAAACTATATCTTGCATTTTCATGAACTTTGTGAAATTAAGTCAGGCCTTTGAACTGAAACTGAATTAGATTGAGTTATATTCTGTATGAATTGATAAATGTAATGCAAAGCTGCCAACCGTACCTATTTTGGATGAATGATTCTTATTTTTTGACCTTCACACTAATGTGATCAACCCTAGATTCATTTTCTGAAAAACCAATGTATAAAAAGCATACAAAATGCATTGCATTCCTCATTTTGCCTCAAGATATTTACTCTTTGCTGTGGAAGGTCTGCAGGTAACGGTCATGAGGCAGAGGTATATATCCACAGTGTACAGTACATCCATTTGTCATTATTCTATACCTTGTCCATTCCTACCAGGATTCCTTTGAATCAGACGAATCAGGGACTAAAGATGAGAGACAGAGACATCCAGCAGAGACCACCAATGCCTCAGCAGCTAATTCATCATCATCATCAACATCATCATCATCATCGCATCCATCATTTCATACAGTACCCCAGGCTCACCACAATAGGTAAGTCACGGACAAGTCCAAGCTATTGCCCCATCATCATCATTGTCATCATTATCATCGTCGTCGTCATCATCGTCGTCGTCGTCATCATCATGTGACGGCCGACGCCGAGATGGAGTTCACTCTTCGATGCCACTCGCTCTTTTTTACCATGATCTGAGGAATGTCTTCCTAGGTTAAGATTGTTTGCGATTATGTCCACAAAGTTGTGGGGGCATTGTACCCTGTTTGAGCAGGGGGGATCCCATATGTCCCTTACATGTATGTTACCAACCACAGCTAAGATTTAATATATCTGATCATTGTGTTGAGTTAAAGTTGCCTTAAACTGAACCTCCTAAATAGCACGATCTTTTTTAGCAGAATTTGGAAACTTTCTGGACGTCTGATTTTCCCATCATGCACCATTCCCTCTTGTAGAAGCTTGGAATGTACTTGCAGGCAATTTTCTACATTTGCAAGTCAAAAGTGATAGTTTTAAATAAAGAAAGTGCTCATTTTCCAAGCCAGTTGTTAGTTAAAATTGAAAGTATAATGCAACTAATCTCTAATTATAATCTTAGCTGTTCATATTCTACCAGTTTAATGCCACTTTAATATCCCAAATAGAGCTTGGATAAGATCAAATATGAGGTTAAATGACACCTTTGATATCAATTTATGTTCATAACTCCACAATCCTTGTAACATATGGGACACCAAATAACCAAATACCTTAGACCTGCTCTTTACACAGAGCCAGTGTAATAAAATAATAGTTTTCATTGTGCTATCTCAAGAATCATTTGTCTTGTATGCTTCTCCACCCATACCTATCTTCAAATAGATCATTTCACAAATGAATTCATCAATGCCTATTGATGCACTACACTATTCACCCGTTACAGTTTAAAAATGAATTCCATATAATGAATGCCTTGATTGATAAACTACAGTATTCACCTGTCCCAAGTAATTGTATTTCAAAGGCCTGAATGAAGATGATGGAATGCTTTGTTTGACAGTCCAGCCAACTTTCAAGTTGGAGAAGAGGTATCCATACAATAGACCCGTTTACAAAATTTAGTCAAATTTTATGCATACTTTTAAAACAAAGGTTGTTCTTGACAACCTGAAAGCTTATCAGAGGCTTGTCAGACACAGCAACAAGTAATGTATGCCTGGGCAGCGTTTCATCAAACGGTCATAACTCCAAGTTCGCCGACATCCCATTCAAACGCGTGTATTAAAATTAACGTTTCAATGGGATGTCGGCGAACTTGTACTTATGACCGTTTGATGAAACGCTGCCCTGGATTCTAAGTATTGTAGTTCATTCATTAATAACAGGTTTATGTAATACCTCGCTAGGTCCCCAGGAAAGAACATCCGTAAATATGAATTACTTTGTGAACAGGTCTATTGTAATACAGATGAACTGGCCGTGTAGATCTGTTCACAAGTGAATTCAAATTTATGGTGCTTCTTCTCCAAGAGTCTGGTGATGAACTATTGCACTCACCTCTTTTTGTATTCCAGTAGTCTGAATGCAGTTTGCATATATTATTTGGTACTACGTCACACAAATTTTGGAAGTGTCACTTGTAGCTATCGTTTGAGCATGCATAAAGTTTGAATACATGTGTTAAGTGGTCTGTTAATGCTATTCCAACTGGGCATTTGGAGAGCAAGTTTTCATTGGATCCCAGCCATGGAAGGTCTAATTGATGTGACATTTTACACACACGTTGACAAGCATGAATAGGTTACAATTGGAAGGGGAAGGTGTGGAAGAAAGACATGGGATACTTTGGTATAAGCACAGGAAGTAGTCAATGATATGCTGTAAGTAGACCTACTGTATGTTTTCTTTTTTAACCTTTTAGTCTATGGGCCAACGTAGACCCCCCTCCCCCCCCTTAGGCACATTTTTTTGTGATGTTTTCCTGGTAGCTAGGACCCTAGGCTATCAGAATCTGCCTGTTTGCCAAAGAGTTAGTGGTGGGTGTGGCCACCAGGGCCGTTACCATGGCAACGCATCGAGGAAATATAGAAATTTACTAAAATACCTAATATTTCTAATTCAGAAATTTGAAAAATGACTGGTAAGCATCTAAATATATGTATTTTGAGTTTCCTGATTGATTGAAAACAAAATCTAGGTCATTTGATGTCACGGTCATGTCAAAAAATGGCCGTTACTATGGAAACGGTAACATAAAAAGTTTATATTTTGGAAAAATATCTAAACTTATCAGTATAAAATAGACAGAGAGATGTCTACACAATCTTAGATTATATTTTTCTGTTAGCTAGGACCCTCAGCTCTCATAATCTGCCTGTTTTCCATAGAGTTCATGGTGGGCGTGGCCGCTAGGACCGTTACCATGGCAACACATAACGAAATACTGGAATTTAGAAAATAGTGTATATTTGTCATTTAACAGCATAAAGTATATGGTAAGGCCTCTAATATATGTATTTCAACCTGCCCCACTGACTCCAACTACAATCTAAGCCATTTGAAGTCATGGGCGTGTAAAAAAGGACCGTTGCTATGGAAACGGTCCCACAAAATACTTATATTTGTGTAAAATATCTATGATTTATCAATACAAAATAGAAAACAACTGTCTGCACAATCTTAAATCATGTTTTTCTGTTAGCTAGGACCCTCAGCTCTCATAATCTGCCTGTTTTCCATAGAGTTCATGGTGGGCGTGGCCGCTAGGGCCGTTACCATGGTAACATAACGAAATACAGGAATTTAGAAAATACTGTATATTTGTCATTTAGCAGCATGAAATATACATGGTAAGGACTGTAATATATGTATTTTAATCTGCCCCACTGATTCCAACCACAATCTGAGTCATTTGAAGTCATGGGCGTGTATAAAAGGGCCGTTGCTATGGAAACGGTCCACAAAATGCTGCTATTTGTGGAAAATATCTATGATTTATCAATACAAAAAAGAAAACAACTGTCTGCACAATCTTAAATCATGTTTTTCTGTTAGGTAGGACCCTCAGCTCTCATATTCTTCCTATTTTACATAAAGTTGGTCGTGGGCGTGACCACTAGGGTTGTTACCATGGTAACACACCAATGAATTGAATTTTAGAAAATACTATATATCTGTAATTCAACATCACAAAAACAAATTGTAACCATCTAACTATATGTATTTTGGGGTGCCCGTTTGATTGCAAGTAGAATCAGAGACATTGGAAGGCAACGTCATGTCAAAACATGGCTGTTGCTATAGAAACAGTATGATAAAAATTGAATATTTCTGTACCTAATCAACACAAAACAAAGAACAAGTGTATGTACACCCTAAAATGATGTTTATCTGTCAGCTAAATTTGAGTCATTGGAAGTCACCGTCATGTCAAAACATGGTTGTTGCTATAGAAATGTTATGGTGGATTTATAAATAGTAGTGAAAAAATATGTAACTATCCAATGCACTTTAAAGTAAGGGTCTCCACAACCTGAAATGATGTTTTTTCCCCCTCTACGTTAGCTAGGACACTGGATATCATATCCTCCCGGACTGCCACAAAGGTGGATGCTGGGCGACCACTAGGGCTGTTACCATGGTAATAAGATAGGAAATAACATATATGTGTAATTCAACAACGTGAAAATATTTAGTAGGCATTACATCTATTTCAAGCAGCTCTTTTGAGTGCAATTTTTTTTTGTGCTTTCAAGGTCGCAGTCAGGTACACGATTATAATTCTTATTATCCATTTGGTCTCAAACTGACGCCGATGGTGGGTGTGAGCACCAGCCCCATTACTATGGCAACGCACCATCAAAATATTGGAAATTGTTTGAAAATTACATATATATATTCTGTTTCAACAATAGAAAACACAAAATATTGGTCTTGATATATCATAAACTGCCAGAGTTATTACAGTCATAATCCAAATCACTTAAGGCCATAGTAATGTCAAAACAGGGTTGTTGTCATGCTAGTATTAATATGAAAACTGAGCAATTTAAAAAAAAAAGGTGACAGATTTTTGTTATTACATAGCAGCAATTATGTTGCAAAGACATTTTTTAATTGTTCGCGTGTTCGGATAGCTGCGGGCAAGATGTGGGTGTCCATGTGGGGGACCATGTGGGGGACCGTTGCAGTAACAACAGCTGATCCTAACTGGTTAACTGTACTTGAGTAGTTATGCTTCCACCTCGTTGGGAGGGAGGCAATGGAGGCTTAAAAGATGGATTCACCTCAGTCACAGAACCTAATATATTCATAAGATGATAAACTTGTCAGTCTGTAGCTAAACCTGTCTACTTGAAATAAATCTGGGAGGATTGGAATAGAATTTAGCATATTTTCCCCTAATCCTACCCATAAGAAATCTGCATGTTCATTAAGGATTAACAGCATGGCCAAGGTGGTCTAGGATTTGGACTTCATCAGAAACAGGGCCAAAGAATTGAATTTTTGGGTGCCTCATCATAGATCAAGTCCAGGATTAAAGTGTTGATACCTGCCTGGAGTTTTTTATATTTGCTAGAAGGTATTCAAAAGTGTCACTGAGAAGGCCTGTGGTGCAATTGCAGCTCAGCATTCTCATGACTTGCATGATTGGGGTACAGGTATATTAGCCATGGACTTGATGTGTTAGGGACCATAAGACCTATAGGTTTACATATTGGTTGCCCTTTACAGGTAAGCTGCAGTTCTTTTGGCTTTAGAGGAGATATGACCAATAGTTTGCGAGATTATTCCTCTAATACTATCTTGCTTTACGCATGGTTGGATAAAGGATGGGGTATATTTTTGGCAGAGTTTAGTGGCTAAGTCCATAATATTGTGAAATTAGTGAACACCAGCGGGTTTGTCTATCTATCTTTTACAGCTTTAAAGCGTTCTGCAGCCTTACTTGAACTGAGTATTCTCTTATTAAAACTTTGTTGACTTTCTTACAAGTCTGATATGGTGAGGCACTCTTATCTGGCTTGAATCACATGCTAAGAAGGTCATGGTGAGGAGATTATCCAACCCTCCCCTGGTTTGGTTTGGCAGAATAAAGTCAGAACTCAGGATGGAGATATAGGTGTCATCTATACCTCCACCATTATGTTAGAAGCGAATACATTTTTGCAATACTTGAGTAATGTCTCTATGGTTAGGATGAAGATGGGTGAATCGTCACTTCAAATTTACTTAGTATAGTTTGGTATGTAATTCTGAAGTCTGTCAATGCCTTATTGTATCTGTTCTTCATGATAACTCTGATTGATGGGTAATCCTCAACCTCATCCAAAGTAGTGGGTGTTGCTGCAAGAGGAATTCTGCTGAAAATGTTCCGTACCTCTATCCCAAGGATGCTCTCTAACTTCTGATTCCTAATGACATCCATTTATAGAACTCCTTGAAGGGGCAAAGTGGAATACAAGTAGCTCTCACTCATGTCAACTGGGTGTGGACACTTATGTACCTCAGTTATCATTTCACAGATGACCGTGAACTCAAAACCGACACATTAATTGCAGTTAGCAGTACAGTCAGAAATTAACTTTATAAAAATATATCATCACTAACATTATCTTTCGTGTTGTGAAATCACAGAAATATGCCACTATTTTCTAAATATAGATTTCTCGATCATAATCTGCCTTAGCAGCGACCATATTTGGATATGATCATTGGGATAAATGATTAACATTTTCAGTGCAATCATTCAGGCTGCTTGCAATGGAGATATCTAGCATGTCTATATTGTTATATTGTTTTTAAATAATGCCACTTTCTGAAATGCCAATATTTTAAAGATATGCTTTTAGTGCTCACAGCCACAGTACAACACCTACCAAGTGGTCAAAGTTAATACTGTAATGCGACAACACAGTAGATGAGAGTATCTCTAAGTACAGTGGTACCTTTTCAATATGAATTGGCTTATAAATACAATGAATTTTCAGAAGCCTTGCATATCTATTTGAACATTTGCATCTTCGTTTGTCATAGCAACTGTCCTACCAGGCATGATCTTGATTGATGAGGCCTTGATCTGGATTTGAACCAATAGGACAGTTGCACTTGTTTATAATTCATTATTTAGATACATAAATATCCCTTTCTTAAAATCAATATTAGCTTTCTTATCATTCTTTTCCCTTAGCAACGGCATATTTTTATATGACTGACCTAAACTAATCCGGCTTTTGATTGCAATTAAAGGCGCAGCTTCAATTGTGTATAATTAGATGCCTACATTGTACTTCGTTACATTACAAATACATGGTGGAAGCACTGCGGTATATTGGTGAAAGCCTTTCACTCTCATACGAGAGCTCTTGGATTCGATCCTTGATCAGTGCTTACATCCCTGGGCAAGATGTTTTGCCCACATATGTTTTGCTTGACCCAGATGTATGAAATGTGTACAAGGCAATGATAGTTGCAGGGCAGTAATATTACTGATGTGGTTATCCTGGGAAAGTAAGATACATTTATTATTATCTATTATTCTAAAACCCTTGTTCTTTGGTGCCTTACCATGGTAGCTACCTTGACAGTCTCACCCACAACCAACTTTGTGGCTACTAGGAAGCTTTCGATTGTGATAGCTGACAGATAAACACCATTTTAGGCTGTACATACACTTGTTCTTTGTCTTGTGTTGAAATTTTCAATTTTTATCATACTGTTTCCATAGCAACAGCCATGTTTTGACATGACAGTGACTTCCAATGACTCTGATTCTACTTGCAATCAAACAGGCACCCCAAAATACATATAGTTATATGGGTACAATTTGTTTTTGTGATGTTGAATTACAGATATATAGTATTTTCTAAAATTCAATTCCTTGGTGTGTTACCATGGTAACAACCCTAGTGGTCACGCCCACTAACAACTTTATGTAAAATAGGGAGAATATGAGGGCTGAAGGTCCTAGCTAACAGAAAAACATTATTTAAGATTGTGCAGACAGTTGTTTTCTATTTTGTATTGATAAATCAGATATTTTCCACAAATATCAGCATTTTGTGGGGGCGTTTCCATAGCAACGACCCTTTTATACACGCCCATGACTTCAAATGACTCAGATTGTGGTTTGAATCAGTGGGGAAGCTTGAAATACATATATTAGAGGCCTTACCATATATTATATGCTGCTAAATGACCAATATACGGTATTTTCTAAATTCCAGTATTTCGCTATGTGTTACCATGGTAACGGCCCTAGCGGCCACGCCCACCACCACCTTGATGTCAGACAATCAAATTATGATAGCTGAGGGTCATAACTAATATAAAAACATTATCAAAGACTGTGCAGACACTTTTTTCTTTCTATTTTGTAATGGTTAGTTATAGATTTTTTTCACAAATAACAGCTTTTTGTTGGACCGTTTCCATAGCAACGGCCTTTTTTGACACGCCCATGACTTTAAATGGCTCAGATTGTGATTGCAATCTATCAGGCAGCTTGAAATACACATAATAGGATACTTACCATATATTTTATAGCTATTGAATTACAAAGATGCAGTATTTTCTAAGAATCCAGTATTTTTGATGTGTTACCATAGTAACGGTCCTACAGGCCACACCCACCACCAACTGTACATGAAATAGGCAGATTATGATAGCTGAGGGTCCTAGCTAATAGAAAAACATACTTTAGGCTTGTGCATACACCGTTTTGGCTATTTCATATTTATAAGTTTAGAAAGTTGTCAAAAATACCCGCATTTTATGGTACCGTTTCCATAGTAACGGCCATTTTTGGACACGCCCATGACTTTAAATGGCCCTGATTATGGTTGCAATCGATTGGGCACCTTAAAATACATATATTAGGATGCTTACCAAGTATTTTTAGATTCGTGAATTGGAATTATATGACTTTTCCTAAAATTCATATTTTTCTTGATCCGTTACCATGGTAACGGCCCTGGTGGCCACACCCACCACCAACTTTATGGCAAACAAGCAGATTCTGAGAGCTGAGGGTCCTAGCTAACAGAAAAACATCTTTTAAAATTGTGCCTAAGGGGGGGGACCTTTTCGGTTTCTGGCCCATGGACTATTTATTCTTACAGCTAGAAATGTCAATGACTTCACTTTACTGATGGCCAAAGCAGCCATAGAAGATTTCCAAGTACTGAATAAAAAAATGATTAACTTGTCTCTCTGCAGTTTTCCATACCCAGGGCAAACGGCATCAGGCACCATGTACCCACCGACCATGCCGCCTCCTCTACTACCTCCTCATCACAGCGCCCTCGCAGGCAACACACCGGCCATGGGGGCATACATGGCCCCTCCGCCCCACACCTCACAGAACAATGACAATGACGATGACAGTGATGAAGACTATGATGCATAGCACATTATTTTCTTAGCAAATCTTTAGGTATCACAGGAAACAATATGTGAAGTATTGCTTGTTTGAATGTGCTACAGCAGTGCAGAGAGAGCAGATGGAACAATGGATGGACCTCGTATGTAGGCATACAGTATGGAGTGCTTGCCTTGCAAGCTAGGAGGAATTTCATGCTGCAGATTTGGAACTCGTTCACAGAACATACCAGATTGTGGAGACAGCGTATGCACTATGTTTTATGGTGGTATTATGCTTCAAGTCTTTATTACTAATAATAGAGTATCGAAGTGTGACGTCAAGGCCAAGTTGTCAAGGTTGCTGATTCCAAACAATTTTGTGCTAAACAATGGCGTGGTCATCACACCAACGCCAAACACTGAATATTTCCTGCTCCAGCCCTCTGCTTAAATTATTCCGCAGTAAACCTCATGCGCAGACTCTGCTGTTTGGAACCAGTAACCTGGACGACGAGCGAATTACGACATAACACTTCGGTACTCTGTAAAAATACTTGTGGACAACTACACTGTTAGAAAAAAACTACCCCAAGCAATTCACCCTTCTTAATACTACCCCTATTTATCAGCGGTAGTTTAATTTTGTTATGGGAGGGGGTAATTCTCAATAGTTGCCTGGGGGTGTGGATGTCCCTAGGGTAGTTGTCCGAGCATCACGTTTTGTTGTTTCTTCTTTCAATGAGAGGGAGGGAAAGGTCAAAACTTTTTTTTCTTCTTCTAAATACTCATCTGTGAAAGATGTCAGTTCTTGACTGCAATCCCAAATGGTATGAATTATTAATTCTGTGTTTGCTGAAAGTTATTACATTTTAGAGTTGAATGTAAACCTGCTAAAAATACACATGTGGGAAAGCCAATGACTATCACTTTTTAAGTGGTCTCATGTCACCAAAGGGGAAGTCCTCCCTGAAAATTGGTTCATTTGATTGAAAGCAGAAAGGGTGAAAGAAACATAAGTGAATGTTGGAGGAAAATCTGATATTAATCATGTGTAATTGATCAATTGATGAATCAGACACAGAATATTTTCTTCTGAAAAAAAAAAATGAAATTCATGAAAGTTTTAGTATACAACCAATGAGAAAGATACTCAAAATCTGCATCAGATTTGCCAAGGTGGAATTCCCCTTTAGTAAAAGCAGAAAATTGAGTGAAACAAATCAGGGAATCTGATTTTAATCACATGCAGAAAAAGAAGGCGAGTATATTATATATTTGAGAGTAGCCCTCCATTTCTACTGTACTAAGGGATATTTTCTTTGATGAAGGAAAATCAAGGAATAGTTGTATACTTGACCTAAAAAACTTTTCCATATAACTCAATGAATATTGATGAAATCTGTTAAATTCTAAAAGTATAAGTATGCAGAATTTTCTGACCCACATTGCCATTGGTTATCTATGAACAGTTCATTGTTATCATAATGAAAAAATATGGTTTTTATTGCAATCAGCACAAGAAAAGAAAGTTACACTTTGTGTTTCATAATGCAATGCAGGTTTTACGTGTGTATAGTTTTTTTCAATTCTTTTCATCTTTCGTTCATGTGAAGATGTTGAATTTCGTCTTGGGGAGAATTCTCTTGAAGACGATTTAGAGTGCAGCATACTGATCAAAACACGGAGAGCCAAAGAGCTCTTAGTGGAGCTCAAAAGCCCCTTTTCAGTGCTATTATTCATTTGAAAGAATACATGGTGTAGCCTTGAAAACATTACCAACAGCTCAGTTTTCTCCACCATGAAAAATATCACTGATACTTCACTCAATTTCTTGCGTTATATTGATAAGTGTCAGGGGGAACTTACTTTTTTGGTTGAGTATATTTCATATTTCATAGAGTTGTGACAAAATTATGTTCCAAAAAAAAAAAATGGAAATTTTAACATTGGAGCCTGTACAATATATATTTTTGAGATTTGTTGATTAATTTACATATTCTGGAATCGAATTGTATTTATAGTTAGGACTTACCCAGAGGTATTGTAATAAGCAGGATAATGAAGTTCAAAGAATACTATGTAAGATGAAGTGCATAAAACATGAAATGTATATTGTCAAGTACCAAATTGGCTCAAAATTGTGGAAGACTGTCATTGCTAACTTTTCATAGACTACTTAGTAAGAGTAAGGCTATGCTATGACAATTTCAATATTTCTGATCTGATTTATCATGCCGTATTAAATGCAAGGTCTACCACGATGTGTTAATAGTCTGGTTATACGAGGTGTAAAAAAGAGAGATACACTTTTATTAATTAAAATTTGTACGAGACTGAAATCTGCACATTGTAAAGTCTTTAGGAAAAGTTCTCGGACATTCGTCGGATGACCTTTTCAGAGTATTGCTCTGAATTTTTTAAAGCAGATGGCCACAAAATCTGTGTGTATTATGGTACCGGTCATTAATTCAGAACAGAATAATAATATAGTGCTGAAATGCCAGAGCACCTATTGTTGGAAATGTCAGGTGCAATTAAAAATAGGCTTAGGGTATTATGCGTTATACATGAATTGCATGATTTTGAGATTATTTGAAGTAGTATCATAAAAAAACTCCAAATAAATTTGACTCAACTTTACCATGTGCAAATATCGGTCAAATATGAGGTTTTTAAAAATTTATGTACAGTCTAATACGAGTTGATATTAATGATCAAAAGTGTCAAATTTACACCTAGTGTAACGTGTGGTTTGTTTTTGGAATCTAAAATGTGTTCATGTGACATATTTAAAATGTGATTGTTTTGTGTGCGCTATATTGCCTTTCTTTAGCTCCTTTGGCAAGTCTTCTACTTGTACTGTTTTATTGAAATTATCTCTTTACACATCAGGGTAATGACAATCTAAATCAAGAATTTTTCTACTGTATTGAGTATTTTGGTTCTAAGCTTCTATTAAAGAACTGATTGCAGTTGAAATGCATCGACAATTCTTGAGTCTTTCAACAAATTTCTGTAAATAAATTTTCGCATTCTATGGGGTCATTCCGTGTCAAATCACGCAATTTCTTTTAATGTTTAACCCCTACCCCCTTTGAATAGGCCCAAATTTGGTATATGGGTAATTGACTCTTCCCAGGTTTTAACCCCATCAGACGGTTTGTCACGCTATGGCACCCATTCCACAGGCATGTTGGCCACAAATGGACACTTTTTTTTTTTAAATTTAAAATGACCATCTCTATCATTCTAACTACTAGGTATTATTACAACAATGCAGTCTTGTAAAGGTGTTCATGGGTAACAACTTGTTTTTTATCTGACCGAGTGGCAGAAAGTTTTTCTGATTTTGAAGCAGTTGTACACATTTCGGCGACTGGTCTGGAGACCCTATGTGCAACCTAAAGGCGACTAAGTGAAAAAGAATAAAGATTTTGGGGTTACAGTTCAGTGTTTGTTTTGGCAGCTTTTTCAGCAACCAGTCGCTTTAGATTTGTGTAATTACCCTTTTAAATATTTCAATACCAACAAAAATTGACCCAGTCATTTCAAAATTTAAAGAACTGGCCATTTTGTGGAATGCGTGAGATAGCACAAAAACAGTTTGGCCAATTAGGCTAAAACTTGAAATTTCAGCTCAAGAGTTGATTACCTCATATACCAAATTTGAAGGGGATAGGATTTAACACATTGGGATCTGACACGGAATGACCCTATGATAATGTACAATAGGCCATATTTACAATGCATTCAAATTTAATGCACTGCGCTTTATCCCCAGTGAAAAACTTATATTCACCTGTTACAAGTTATTGTATTTCAGTCATCGGAATGCAGACTGCAAATACGAGGTGTTGCTCGGTCGAGCAAGCCAAAATGTTGCCCGCCCTAGCAATGCTTAATTTATGTGCATTCTATTGAAGTTCAATGACTGGATGTAATGGCCATGTAAGCAAAAGTGAATAAATTTGAAAATTAGCCGGCTAAAGGGCTGATTAGACCTCAACGGTAACAAAAATTTTCCATTAATACTGGCTTTGGTCGACCAAAGAAAACTGGGGACTGCCCCAGTTAACTTTTGTAAATGGACATGTATAATAATACTCAAACTATGTGACAGTCCAGGGTTTCGATCCATGGCAAATATATAAACGCCCTTCTACGCTGTGTGTACGTGTAAGCATGCTCGTGTCTTTTAATAGGGTGTGTCTTTCATGAAAAATCTTGTTATCATCTAGGTCTGACCACTCCACTCAAACGAGAATAAGAAAAATAGGCGGAATCCTGTTTGTACCTGTTGTATATTCTCTTTCACTTGAAACAACTAGTGCAGACGCAACAAACGTCTCATCTCGTGACTTCAAGAACTGCTCCTTAAATTCATCACATTATAATACTATTAACAAATGTAGTAAAACCTGACATACAATATACAGTACACTGCTCCTCCAGTTTTCCTGTTAATATACACAACATACATATTTTAAATACATAGATAATCACATTTGCATTCACTAATTTTTATCTGCAAAGGAAACGAGCCATGAGTATGAAAACTCATTCAATACGTATAAATAATACAAGTTATCATAATTACATTAATAACCTACTTTTCAAAAAGTGTACAAGCATTAATTCATTATATAGTTAGTTGCCTATAGACACATCTATGTTAAACATTCATATCCGTATTATCAATTAGTAACAAGGCAAAGTATCTCTTCTTTCTTGTAAAAAATAAAACCCAAAAAAGCATTAATAAAATCAACATTGTTATCTACGAATACAGGAAATCATTCCAATACTAGTTTGCATACAGGTATGTTGGTTACTCTTCGTCCCCTACATTTAAACCATGGATATTTAAAATGAGGTAAATAATTAAACTTCTATATTTAAACAGAAAAGCCAGTATATCACCATACTGTGACAATATCAATACATCTTCATACACACAGTAGTGCACGCACAATACCCACAGCAAGCATCAATAGGTCTCACTCAGAAAAAAAAACTCCCTAGTTCATCTCTACGGCAACAAGAAGAATAGTGGTCACTACACAAGATTCTCACACCAAACTGGCGAGCAAGATGAAGAGAAAACGGAACAGAATAGGTGCAGGCTTGGAAGACTGTCAAACTTTTGGCTAGCCTGCAGCAGATTTCATTTACTAGACTTCTAAAAACAGTGCCATTGTTTCATCCGGTCAATCTAACAAGATAAAAAAGTCCCATGCTGAATTTAAATTCGATCTGAACAGTATGTGCATACCAGATGTGAACATGGTTCTTGCAATTCCAAGTTATTAACAACAAATGCCTAAAATTAGGTGTGAACATGCACCCAAAACTTGAATATCCTGACAAAACAATGGCACTGTCGATTCTTCTATAAAAGCCTACTCCATACACCATTTCAATACAGTACACAATAGTTCTTCCAACTTGGCTTACCCTAAAAGCATGGTTAAAAAGCGTTCACACAAAGTGCAATAAATTTCATTTCATCCTCTCCTAATTTAACCATCTTTTGACATACCAAACACATAGAACAGGTACATCAAGTTTTTTTTTATTTTTTGTTTCATAGAATCAAAAGAGAAGAAAAACAATCCTGGTGAATTAAAGCTGACCATAAGATAATGCACAGCGCACGATCAAGGTCAGTGAGAATCTAAGAAAAGGAAGATGGAGAAAAGTAATAGACCGGGTTGCATTTAATCATCACAGGGAAAGGAATATGTTTTCTAGCTATGATCATCTCACATTGCTACAAGGAAAACAAGAATGCTTGGCAATTTGTAGATCATTTTTTAAACGCCAGCAAAAGAAAAATAAACTACAACTGCAGCCATGCTCTACAGGTAAATATATCAAAATTAAACAGAAATGGGGTTAAATATTCTGAAAAATTAACCACACATACATGTTGTGGATTTAATGAAATCATTGTAAGGATCTACACAAGAAATGAGTTGCAACATTTGCATCTGATCACACAGTTCCCCAAAAACCTCTTTTCACACAATCTATATATCTGTACAGAGCGACGTCAGGCCTACACACAGTTCACAATGGAATATAATCATTTTCACTGCAAGGTCCACTTGTTTCATTTTGATTGCATTTTCAGTCAACACTTCACTAATTCATTTAAGCTGTATATGATTACATGTAGAACGCTCTCACTTTCAAATATTCACTTTGACTATGCTACAAGTTCCCAACTCTCATAATAACTAAATCTCAAGTAGCAAGATGCCGAAAGAAGAATATTTGATACTAATAGTACTGTTGCTTAACATGTTTATCTCCATGTTCAGAGAGTGAGATAACCGTCAATTCCTACACATTTTAACAGCTCTAGAAAACCAATCAAAATGTCAAATTACACATTCATTGATAGACTTTACATGATTAAATACTACTTCATACTCGATGTTGGGAGACATTTAAAAAAAAAAATCATGTAACATGTTCAAATGCACAAGAAGATTAGATTGTTCTGTGTTTTTGCCCCTTCCGATTTGTTTTTGTTTACATTTATCACCCTCAATACAGGATGTTGTTATCAATACACAATTTTTATCCATCATCATTCATTAAAATAGGTCTTCAATAACCAGCACAATGTAAAAAAGAAGAAAAAGTTTGGTAAAGATCCTTGCCCAAAAATATCATCCATAAATTGACTTCTAGATGGGGGGGGGGGGGGGGGGGGGGGGGGGGGGAGATGTCACTTCTACTTTGATATTCACAAATATACCCCCCCCCCCCCCCCTCCTCAAAAGTATTGCATTACTGTAAGGGAGGCTAAGACAACACAGAACATTTCTGTTGGTCCTATGCACTCATGTACATGTGTGGTTCTGCACTAAAGGTTTAGTAAAGAAGAATAATAACCTTCAAATCTCCTATTTGTAATTGAAAACCCAGATTTGGTCTGCAAGTCCTATACTATCATCTGTACATTCTAACACATTATAACAGAGATGATCACTGTTATTGTCTGACGGAGAACATTGTCCTGTAAGCGTCCCATTCTTTACACTACATTTTGATAGCACACTTGGGTCCACACCAAGACCAATCCTTGTACCCTTCCAAACTATGATATCGCCTGCTTGAAAGCCTGAAAGGCGTTAACGCTGTATAAAATGCAATTAGCTTACGCCTTTTTGACTCCAAGCAGACGATATTGTCGGCCTAATATCTCTACCCACAATGCACCAATTTGGCACCGCAAACAAACCACAGTACGAATGCCTCCTAATGGCTCACAAAGTACAGCTAGAATTACACTGCATTTTGGCTATCGATATACTTCAAATGTACCTACATATTATAATTATACAGATGTCATTCTAGGCACTTTATATCTTAATAGGGAATATAAAACGGAGATAATTAAGTTACTCTAAATCTACCCAATAATGGGATAAAACCAAGACAGGGTCTATAGCGATATAAAAGGTACATTTACAATTAATACTCGAGAGGGTAACCAAAATGTGTTTTATATAGATACATAGTAAACAACAAAAATATTCACATTTGTACAGAATATGCAACACAACAAGATCGACAAAGATTATAAACAGGAAGCCAAAAAATAATTAAGTACATCTTAGTCTCTCTTTTTTTTGGTACTCTTTCACAAAGAATTTTTCTTTTCATAAGTTAGGTTACTATGTACTAATGAAAGACACAAACAAGGCTATTCCAGGAAATAATAAATTCAAATGCTGTAGTGGAGAAAGTATTAACAACTAAAAATTATTTAAACTTTTATTTACTGAATATATTCTGGATAAATAAAATGGTTAAAGAATGACATCTTACTCTATTTTTATTTCACAAACAGTCCATGTTTAAACAACTACCTATGTTTGGGCTTATACTTATCAAATTTATTAATAAAACAGTTTTTTGATCGTTTAAAAACAAAGAAGGCATAAATCTCTGGTAGCCATTGCCAGACTATGAGATATGCTCATGAAGTTTAACATTTATGTAAGAGAGACAAATGTTATAGAAGTCACAATTACATAAATAACATAGAACATTTTGGCGCGTAAACTCTTGTGCCTGCCCCTATTTTACCCTTTGTGTCCACAACCAGTAAGTGCTCAATTTTTTTTTCTCCAAATGTTGGATGGAAAAGTTTTCCCTTTGGTGCGTGCAAATAAATTTCTCTTTATATAATGCCATATTTTGCTTGCCAGCACTGAAAGCCAATTTGGGGACTAATGTAGCTTTTTTTTTTTTTTTTTTATTGTTCTGAAGAGAAAGCCACAAATATACCCATTCTTTCTCAATCCACTAAGAACCATGAAGGGGGCAAAATGCAATGAACGGTACAACTACTTTTGAATGTCCTGATCTACTAGATAATAAAAGCAAACTTGTAACAATGAGCCAGATCTAAGGACTTCTACAAAACCCAAGGCTATAAAATACTTTTTCTCTTTTACTTGCTCTCTAACAACGCAACTACGATAAACACAAAATTTGGCATAGAGTTGTGCATTTTTAGAGAGAAATAGCTAGGCGAACTCGAGCCCTAACTTCTCATCATGCTATGGTAGCTTCCAGCACTACCACTTTTCTTTAAGCTACTACCAAAAAATGTAATATGCCAATAAATCAATACATTGTATTTCTGTCTATGGCTCAAAATGACAAGTACCACTTACTGGTTCTGAGACAATACTATTGTGACTTGCGAATACAATCAATGGTATCATAAATGATGTTTGGAGAGGTTTTTTATGATATGAAAGTCCCCTAATCCAGTCTATACTTTATTCTTTTATAACTAAAGAAAATAATAAAAAAACAAATATATAATTGTATCTCCCACATGTAAATTTCATTTGTAAAACTTTGATTCATGAGCTGGTTATAGTGATGCACACTGCATGCGCAAGGAATATTGTAGATTCAAATATCGTATCATTTTTCATTGCTTTAGTGCAATTCCCATTTCCCAAGAAAAAGAAAACACAGCCAGAATATGATACATAATACAAAAATGCAGCACTCCATGTACCAACTCTTCCTTTCTTCAAATTGTTTGAAGATTAACATAATAAGATCAGAATAATTTTTTTACTTTCAAGTCCCACTACTTACGTGCTATTCTTGACTTGCTGGATTTAAGAATATAATGAATTTGCTTTAAAAAGGGATTACACCTAGTCCCAAGTTTTAAAACATCGGCAGGCAACATTACATGCAGTAAGAAACCGCTAACAGGTATTGAACCATTTATTCTTTAAAAACAACTATGACTCATATTAGGCAGTAAAGAAAAGTACACCATAAAGATATTTCCCTTATACATATTTTAGTAGCTGCCATTCTACTTAAACCATTAATGTTAATACCCAGCATGTTCGTATGTAAATAGAAATATATGATGGTGATGTTGATTGCATTAATAAATATGGGCACTGAGAATGATATTGATGCTTAATGAAGATGATATTATCGATGGAGGTGATGATGGTGATGATGATGATGATGGTGATGATGATGATGATGATGATGATGATGGTAACGATGATGATGATGATTGTTGATAACTGATGATGATGATTGTTGATAACTGGTGATGATGATGATTATGAGTAAGACAACAGTCTTAATGGAATAGCTTTACACTAAACTTGCCCTTGTTCTTCATATCAAGCCCATAAATGCAAATGAGCTATCTCAGCTACATTCCACAGATTTGCTCTTGAAGTTGCATCTTCCACTAGAGTAAAATTATTAAAACAATCAAAATTCATGTTGCTCATCACCCACGACAGCTGATACTAAAAACAGTGTTGCAGACCGGTTGTTTGGTTTCAACTAAGCACACCAACAACAGACCTAAAGCTGATGCTACACTTGCATCAGAGGGACTTCACGGGGGTAGGGTAATGCTTTCAGTGTTCAGGTAGCTGTTGAGCACATTGAACTTGGAGCTTGGATTGTGATTTCAAGTCTAGTGTTCAGGTCCAGTGTCCAGCGTTAACTTCCGCATCGATGCCACAGATGATACTCGCGTCCATGGTGCTCAGCACTCAACACCTGCACTATTGCATTTACACTTGTTGTGTGACCAGTGTTCCATGCTGTCTACTATGAATGACATTCCACTGGTCTTGACACTAACACTGAACTTGAGATCACTCAAAGAAGCTCCCAGGGGCGGCTGAAGTCTCTTCTTTTCTTCATCTCCAGCTCTCATGATTGGTCTTGCTCTGCGTAGCTGGTCCGATGAGGGGTAGGCGGCGTCCCAGAACTAGAAGCTGTATAGAGAGCAGAAACGTTACTTTAACACCTATTTATTTCTTACAATTTGAGTCAATAGCTACCAGAATGGAAGTATAGCAGGCATCTGACCCAGGGGATGATAATAAACACCTTCTTTGACTTTTTTAAAATAATAATAATAATAATAATACAACATAACATTTATATTGCGCTTAATAGTTTCAAAGCGCCAAACTATTATTACCCTGGGTTTTAGCCCAGCTGCCCTGTGAGGCGCTGAAAGCATTCAAGGAATAAATTCCTACCAGGTACCCATTTACTACACCTGGGTGGAGAGTGGCAAATGTAGATTAATGTCTTGCCTAAAGGACATTAGTGCCGCGGCGGGACTCGAACCGCGAACCATGAGATCCACAGTCCGGTGACGTATCCACTAGACCACGACACCTCTACATCTATTTTCTTTGCCAAATAAAATGGTGATAGTTGCATAAATATTTGGATTCTGTGAACATTGTATGTTATGTCATCAAGTCTGCCTTTAACAAGACAGGAAGAGGATCTGAGGGATATATATATCCTTTCCTACCTTCCTCTCCTAAGGAGTGCCTAGGGGAGTGGCCTCCTGAGAGATCCGGTGAATCCTGCGATCCCTGGGAGCCGTCTCGTGATGTGAGACTCAGCTCAAAGCTAGCTGCTCCTGACGGTGCCAAGCTGAGCTGGCCATTCTGATCGTAGTCCTTGCTGAGGTTGATGACCGTGTTGGGTCTCTGTTTCGTCATACCCCTCTGGACAGGCAACGGCTGTCCCACCATGCTCTTGATACGAGCTGGCTTGTTCTCAGCTCCCTACACCAAAAATGTTAAAAGTCAATGGATGAACTGGGACCACTTATCTCTTTTCAATTAAATGACATTGCCTACTTTAGGGGGAAAAATCAAGCATCTTGAATTGTTTGAGATAACTTGTCTAAACATAATAAATGACAGTCTCAGCAATAAATAAACTATGTGCACTTTCAGTGATAAACCTAGCTGCTAAGGGAAAATAAATCCATACTTACAGGAATATCCTGCAGCTTAGATAGGCTGTCACCTGGTCCCATATGAGTGATATGACTGAAGTTACTAGGAGCTGAGATTATCACATTTCTGGAAAAAGGGGTGGGGAAGGGGGAATAAAGCAGATAATTTGTTAACAAAGGCAGCAGAAAATATTTGTGTGTAGCATTAAAAAACCTGCATAAACATGAGGATCTCAGTCTCAATGAAATATGACAAAGAATGACCATTCAATGAGGAAGAATGTCCTTTGGTAATGGATAGGCAAAGCATCATATAAAATATTACTTGTACATACTATTCGGAGTTTGCATTTAGAGTATCGATTTACAACATCATCAAACTCATTTCAAGCAATTTGCCACACAATATTTTTTTGCAAGGTAACCATTTTCTGGCACACTGTATCGCACTGTTTCTCAACACAGTGGTACACTTTAATAATGATTACAAGCAGACTTTCCTGAAACCATGATCATTATTTCATCAAAAAGGAAGAATAAGTGATTTAAAAATAAGTGCTCTCATTCAACAACCTTTTTTGTGAAGAATTTCCATGTCAAAAAATACAACTTAATATTCAAGTAGAAAAAAATTTCAGTATCAAAATATTTTACAGTAGTGGTAAACTGCAAGGTTGTAATCTTCTCCACCTTATTTTCCACTTTTAAGAAACAGTATTAACACTTCTATTACATCTTCTTTTTTTCCCCTTCACATTTCTGATTAATCATATAAAGCAAGCACTCTCATAAATTATAACACTTGTCTAATCGGTTGAGTTGGATTGTTCAAAGAATTTTAGCTTGTGCATTTTTCTAGTCAACATGTTATAATCTACTCCTGTGCACTTTGCAGCTTTGAAATAAATTGTGTGCTTTGCACCTTTTAAAATAATATAGTAAAGGCTAAATTTTGTAAACCATAAAATCATAAAAGAATGTCCTATGGTTTGGTACTGTCTCTATTCCTAAGATCACTGAGGAAACAGGGATCACAGTCACATGTATTGGTCATGTAAACTGTTGTTAGTGCTTTAATTACCTTAAAGTCACAATTTTTCTACTTTTGGCTGCAAGTCGTATGTCATTAACTGAAGTAATATATTCCTACATTTAGCATCTAGCATCTTCCTAAACTCATCTCGCCTCTTAAAATTTCTTATTTTCCAAATGATGAGATTTTCCTTCTTTTCATGACCCATTTCATCAACTTTCCAGTACATAATGTAACGGCGTGGTACCAAAACAACTGGCCCTAGCATTGGTTTTGATGAGGAGTATGTCAGGTTTCACGCGAGACACACACATAGATATATGTAGTATCATGCTATATGATAGAATTCCAATACATGCCACATACAGACTAGTTCATATGCACTATCCTTCACCCTCACATGCATCAGATTCAGAAGTCCATCATTATAGAGTCTAAACTGGGCATGAGCATAACCAATGCAGTTATGGCATAAACCAAGAGTTTGAGGGAATCCAAGAAGTGGAAACATGTATGTGATTTGTCTTGGAAACCAGCTACCGGTATTTAGCATTCCATTGTATAACACTGAAGGTGTGCTCTTTTTATAAAAATTTTAAAAAATGGAACCCATGTTACTGTAATTGCCTTAAAACAAAGCCACTGAGCTGATAATCCTGACCAAGGAACTCAAATTGAGACCTTTATAATATCTATTTCAAACTATTGTATTCTATTTTAAGTTTAGTTTTCTCAGTCTTTAGAGATATAGTTCATCATAATACCATCATCATCATCATACAATACAGTCTTGTCAATAGTACTCCTTAGGTTTTCTGGTCTGAAAAATTTGGAAAGTAACATGTTCATGTTGAGTACATAAAAATCAATTATTTTACATTGCCACAAAATTCAAACTTACAATAATTGGTATTTGTTATTGGTCAGTTATACAGAACTTGTTCTACAGTTATACAGCACAATATAGTCTACTGAGTGATTAATAAACCAATACTGTCACACAACCCAATAACTTTTGTAAGGATTAAACTGTTATATTTTTCGAATATTGACATTGTTAGTTATAATTTCTTTTTGTATTGAGCATGTCACAAAATGAAAAGTATCTAAGTACTCTGCACATAACTATCCTGGCTTTAAATTTTGCTATTATCAATATATCACAAAGCATAAATCCTACCAGGTATCCAGATAATATCCTGGGTCAAGAGAGACAACCATGGATAAAATACCTAGCATAAGTATGGACACACCAGGCAAGAAAACTCTGAATATCTTTGTTGAAAGTCACAAGTTTGAAAAGCTATACAAAGCACTCCATTATAATGAATATGAGACTGAATAACATTTTGGGGGGAATTCTAAATGTATGTGGAGATGGTTGAAACAAAGGTTTTGGGAGCAAAGATATGTTTATAGTATGGTCTAATAATAGTGACTGGATAACTGCAATGGTACATCAACTTGTCAACCCTCTGAGTACTGAATGAATAAGACATTTTAACTTGAATACAAAGGGATTCAATGATATCACAATAAAACGTGCAGTGTGTGAAATGTCAATATTTGTAAATATATACAGGAATCAATATAAAACACACAGGGTTGATTTGAATCAATTAAGACTATGGCTATACTAAATGAGACCATAAAACATTATTTGATATTTAGCTTGTAAAGCTTAAAGGGTACCGATCACAAAAAAATGTTTTGCTCTCTATGTTAGCGGTTCTATATCGTTATACTATATTCAAAATATGGGCTTCAAATATTAATTCTATAGAGAGATTTTGCAATTTTAATTGCACGCTCTATAAGCGACTTGTGAGTAGACTACTCGATGCACCAGCAAAATAAGAGCATTATCCTTTTCCTTCATACTCCTTAACTGTTGACCTACAGAATGTCAGATAAAGTTCTGAATTTAAGGTTGATTTTATACTTTCTAGCTGTACAATTTTTTTTTTTTTCAGGGTGGTTGGTACACTTTAAGAACCAGACCACTAAAAGTATGTGTTAAGCATATTCTAGTTTTCATTACTCGAATCTGCCTTCCACGCAAGGATGTTTGATTTCATGTCCAAAGTAGAAAAAAAATTAAGCACTACTTCTAAATTAGAATTCAATCCTGCACATCTGCTTTAGCTCTCAGATCAAAAATCATACTAAACTATGAAGATATATTGTCTAGGGACACACAAGCTATTAACTATTTATTAACTTGTCTTCAATTTGAAAAAAGCTCCTAGTCAAAGTGACATTTTGCAACACAATCGCGCATTAAGCACATTTTTAGAATACAAAGAGAAAGAGAAAAACAAAATGCAGCAACTCTATTGAACTTAATTCAAAATGAAAAAGAATGAACTAAAAAAATGATTTTAAAGGATAACAAAGTTAAAACAATAAAAGCAACAAAACCATCAATGATGATAGTAGTACAGGAATGACCTAAACTAGACAAAAATTGTAACAAGTAAGCTTTAGAGAAAATTTTTAAAAATACATCCCATATGCAACTACTGATACGACAATGACTTGGAAAACATTTGAAGCAAAGAGCAATAAGACACGCGTGCATCTCGTTTATTTTTCCATCATTTTAAAAGGGAATTAAAAAATCAAAAGCAATAAATAAAAATACTAATAATCTAAATCCTTAGTAGTGAATTTTTTTAATGGCTGTAACAAAAAATGCTACATTAAATGATTTAAAAGTGATTAATAAATAATATTATTGTTGATAATAACTTTGTGTTATAAAAGTTGTGTTCTTTAAACAACTCTTTTACTATGGAATGGCTTTATGATTTAAAAAGGAAAAAAATACAAAACAATATAAAATAGATGTGTGAATAAATGGAATGAATAAACATAAAATAATGAATACAAAAAACTGATGTTGATCAGAAAAGACATAGACTAGTATTATGAGTTACAAGAGCAGATCAGGCTAAAAGGTGAAGAAAATGCAGGAACCGGCTGAACTAGGGTCTGCAGACGAGACTACATACCTGGTTTGAAACTTTGTTGATCTGCTCGCCATACATGTTTTGTTTTTATCAGAAGGATAATGTAAAATAAATACATGTGGATCAAACATACAAACTTATTATTGTTCTACTTGAAAAATTGATTGGACTGCATTTCAAAATCAGGCACATGAGTCAATATGGGTAGTGAACATGCAAGTTATCAAAGCAAAAGGTACATAAATAACATCTTGCATGAATACGATTAGATCAAAAGCAAGGATTTGGGGTAATTACAAAGGAATATGCATAATACACACTAGCTTTATAAGTGTTACCAAAAATATCCAGGTGGGTCAACATGGCCCTGAAGGGTTCATTGTTTTGTGTGATTAAATGATTCATTATCAACACCACAAAGATTGGTAGGGATTCCAAAACAGCAAACTATTTATCCGACATGTACCTATAACTTTACTAATAAACTCACATTCCAGCAAAACACTAGCATCGGGTAAAACAACTATGCTAGTAATTAATAAGCCTGAGTCATATCGAATATTTCATAATCCGGGATTCGACGGCTTTGATTCGATCGAATACCGGTGCATCGATAAATGATGGCCGGTGAAAACAGAGTTGCACAGAGTTGCACAGAGTTGCACGCAGTGCATGCACCATGCACCGGTGACCGGTCCGCTGGCATCGCGGGCATATGTATGGGCTCTCGCTGCTCGACATTAACGATAGCCCGCTAGCCAATGGCTAGTAAAAATCACAGCGGACGAGCCAAAATCTTGAGTTTCTAGTCCGTATGGCTAGCCAAAATATCACTCTAGTGTCGCACGAAGCGATGCTCATTGTCGACACACCCGACAATGATTCAAATTCAAAGAATTAATAATCTTACTTTGTCTTTGGAGAGCTGAATGGAACACGTTTGTTCGATGCAAAAAAATAAATACGGTACGAAATAAACTTTTCGTCGCTCAATATAGACTCGACTTCATATTCAGCTTCAGATCATTCAGAAGTAATTGCCAATTTGATGAGAGTGTGATATTAGTTATTGTGAATTAAGTAGGAACACTCGTAGTCATGCCCGTATTTATCATGTTCAATTTACAATGTCAAATTGACAATGCAGAGAGAGTGCAAGAATATTATCGTAAACTTCAGTTCGTAATGACAAAACGATTTTTCCATAAAGAAAGCACAGGTAAAGCGCGACGTCCTCCGCGAGCGAATTAGCGAAAGTTAGCCAACAGTTTGAAGTCGCCTTCACGTTCTCTGCTAGCATATATGCTGTACGTTACGGAGTTTCTTTTTTTATTTGCTCTTTTCATGGTGGCTACGGTAGTAAAAAATCTGGCGGACTACAAATCGATGCACCGGATTTGCCAAAATGAATTCGGGATTCGATGTCTTCGATCGAACACCGGCTAACCAATCGATTAGACTCAGGCTTAGTAATTAACATTTATTATAGGGTAGGTGAAAAACAAGGAGTCCTCTAAAATATAGATCTTACGAGGATTAACTTTCAATGACAAAAGCAGTACATATCTGCGTTAAAATAAAGAAAGAAATTGGCCAAAGAACTCACTTTCTGATTTCATCTTTGGATTTGAAGGAGAATTTTCTCTTGTTGGCTTGTTGCTTGCTGGACTTCATGACAGTTGGGATATTCAGCTTCTCTTGATCTGCACAAAAATTAGACAAATATATAAAGGAAAAAATAAAAAGGGCACCCATCTATCTGATATTAAACATGTGATTCAATGATCTTAAAGATTACAGGTTGAAAGGATTTTTCAGTAGTGAACATTCGTGAGAGCATGTTAAAAAAAAATTGTCAACATGATGTAAAAGCATGCACTCATGCATGTTTAAATTACAGACCTTGGGAAATATTACCAATTAAAATTTTCTAAATTTCCTAAATTAGATAATCATTATTGTGAGAGAACCTAATCAAACTAGAAAAGTGCATTCCTCGTGCCGCGCAATGCGAAATGTATCCCCCGGCGCTGGCAGCAATTTGAAGGAGGGACAAAGACCCTCCCCCATCCCCTCCCTCAAACAAAAGGATGGTGTAGAAATTGCCGCCAGTGGCCCGGAATATTGTCAACACCAGAAGCAGCATTACCAAAACGATTTGTGTAGATTAGAGTATAATGCATTTTTATAGAAAATTCGGAAGAAATATGACCTCAGAGCGCACATAAGACATCCACTAAAATATGACCTTTGATCCTATGAAAGACGGAACACTAGAGGCAGCATCACCAAAAACTGTAGAGGTGTAATCTATAATGGACCTACATACAAAATTTGAATGAAATCCGTCAAGAAATGCAGAAGTAAGAGTGCACAAAAGGGACAAATGAGCTTTGACCCTATAAAGGACGGAACAATGAGGGCAGCATCACCAAACAGTAAAGATGTGTAGATTATACCAAGATACATCTCCATACAAAATTTGAAAGAAATCCATCAAGAAATGTGGCCTGCAGAGTGAACTCACGCCATCCCTTGAAGTATGACCTTTGACCCTATAAAAGACGGGACACTGGTGGCAGCATCACCAAAAACTACAGGTTTTTAGATTACACCAAGGGACACCTTCATGCAAAATTTGAACGAAATCCGTCAAGAAATGCAGAAGTAAGAGTGCAAGAAATGGAAAAATGACCTTTGACCCTATAAAGGACGGAACAATGAGGGCAGCATCACCAAAAAGTAAAGCTTTGTAGATTATACCAAGATACATCTCCATACAAAATTTGAATGAAATCCGTCAAGAAATGCAGAAGTAAGAGTGCACAAAAGGGACAAATGAGCTTTGACCCTATAAAGGACGGAGCAATGAGGGCAGCATCACCAAACAGTAAAGATGTGTAGATTATACCAAGATACATCTCCATACAAAATTTGAAAGAAATCCATCAAGAAATGTGGCCTGCAGAGTGAACTCACGCCATCCCTTGAAGTATGACCTTTGACCCTATAAAAGACGGGACACTGGTGGCAGCATCACCAAAAACTACAGGTTTTTAGATTACACCAAGGGACACCTTCATGCAAAATTTGAACGAAATCCGTCAAGAAATGCAGAAGTAAGAGTGCAAGAAATGGAAAAATGACCTTTGACCCTATAAAGGACGGAACAATGAGGGCAGCATCACGAAAAATTAAACATGTGTAGATTATACCAAGATACATCTCCATACAAAATTTGAACAAAATCCATTGAGAAATGTGGCCTGCAGAGTGCACTCACGACATGTCCTGAAGTATGACCTTTGACCCTATAAAAGACGGGACACTGGTGGCAGCATCACCAAACACTATAGGTTTTTAAATTACACCAAGAGACACCTTCATGTAAAATTTGAACAAAATCCGTTGAGAAATGTGACCGCCAGAGCGCACACAAGAGTACACACAAGACATCTATCAAAATATGACCTTTGACCCTATAAAAGACGGAACACTGGGGGCAGCATCACCAAAATCTATAGGGTTCCAGATTTTACCAAGAGACACCTTCATACAAAATTTGAACAAAATCCGTTGAGAAATGTGACCTCTAGAGCGCACACAAACTTTCCCCAAAAATATGGCCTTTTACCCTATAAAAGACGGAACACTGGGGGCAGCATCACCAGAAACTATAGGGGTCCAGATTTTACCAAGATACACGTCCATAGGAAGTCTGAAAGAAATTCGTCGAGAAATGTGACCGCTAGAGCGCACACAAGAATGTGACGCGGCGGCGGCGGCGGCGAAACGCTGCTGAATCCAAAGTATCCTCCGGCATACTGCCGGGGGATACAAATAGAAACATGGGTCAAAAGAGCATAATTATATGCATGTTACACAAATCATTGCTCACATTGCTATTCAGACTGAACCCTATTATTTATGCTATAAAAATACAAAACAATCTTTGGTTGGTTGCTTTGTTTGCAAGTGTGGACATTTTGATTGCCTTGGGCAAATTAGCAAATGGGTTCCTAGAACTGTGTGCATGTCCAGAAAGCCTGTAACAATCTGTCTACCTGTCACAGCAAGCCGGTTGTGGAAGTACACAAGACGCGGTGCATGAAGATCAGTGACGAAGCTCAGGTTCAGGCTGCCATCCCAGGAGAGTTGCCTCGTCTATGGAGAAAGTAAAATCATGTCAACTCTTTAAACACTTGAACCCAGAATGATGGGGATCAAATCAATAGGTATTATATGTAATTGAATGTGGAATAATACCTAAATGTGTTGTACTTATCCTGAACAAGGAGAAATGCAGGGGAGGGAGTCTGATTATGCAGAGAGGAGGTATCTTCGTAGTTATCAAGGGGATAGTAGTCAAAGAGAATATGCTGTTGCCCTATTATCTGATGTGTATTCTTAGAAAGTAATGGCATAATGGCATGAAATGCACACTGTAGAGAGAGAGAGAGAGAGAGAGAGAGAGAAAGAGAGAGAGAGAGCAAGTGAGTCATATCATTTGAATATATGTCAGTACTCTGCTAATCCCACCCTGTCACATTTTCCTCAGAACTTACGCCTTTGATGGGTATCGTCTGGACCCATTCCATGATCTTGATGTCATAGATATCTACAGAGATGTCACTATATACAATCAGGTATGGACTGTTGAAGGCTGTTAAGGGAGAAAAGAAATACAAAATTATTCACAACCATCTAGAAATTAAGATGGGTAGCTCTTATCTTAACTGGCATACCAATCGTGTAAACTTTCCCTCTGAAAAGATCAACATATAATACACACATATGCAAACTGCATTCAGACTACTGAAATACGAAAAATTGTAACAGTATAAAGTACATTTCTGTTCATTGCGCCGACGTCACTCAGTCCCGCGAACAATAGTTTCCAAGAACGCCAAACTCCAAACAAAGGGATTCGCAAAGGGGAAACTTTCTACACACCGTCGATGGGATTGCCTTAAAATCGTGATTTCTAAAGGGCCTATCTCATTGGCGGAGACGTCTCGCCGCAACTGCCGTGACTGATCAGTAGCGGCAGTCATGGCGACTCGAGAGACAAAAAAACCCCTCAAAACCTAGGGCCTATCTCATTGGCCTGGAGACTAGGTGGCGACTTGAGTCTCTGTGAAGTCTCCTGGAGACTAGAGTCGCAGGAAATTCAAACACGTTCAATTTTTTTAAAAGACTTTTTTCAGTCTCCAGCAGGTGTCTGGGAGACGTTTCCACGACGACGTCGCCACATCGTCGCCGCAAGTTTGGGAGTTGCAAACTTACCAATTTCAGTTGGATGGGAAGGCCACATTAGCTCCTGTTCCCTTGTCCGTCTACCCTGGAAGTCCACATATACACCAAGAGCTATGATGGGAGTAAAGATATAAACAATGAAGTCAGTGCTGGTACTGCTAATAATAAAGCTTTACCCATAGACTAAGGGGGTGTTGCAAGAAAGTTTCAATCAATTGCAAATCCCCCAAATCATTCGCAAGTCTTGCAATTGATTGCAAGTTTCATTTAAAATAAATGTATCATATTTGCAATCGATTGCAAATGGGGGATTTGCAATTAATTGCAACTTTCTTGCCAACACCCCATAAGACTAGTTACGAATATGAGCATATCATGCCATCTGACATAAATCAACATGAGTTTTTCTCAAAAGGCAATAAAAATGAGGCTGAAACTCTTCATCAACTACTTCCATGATCTTTAGCACTGGTGACATCCTAGTCAAGAAGTGTCAACACGGTAATCAATCCTTGTCAAGCATTTGGAGACTTGACAGGAATTCAATGCAATCATGCTTAAAAAAATGACTCCCAATTTCAAAATAAATCAAAATTGATGTCATAAATAATATACTATCAAAATTATTCATACTTACCATAGTAATATTACCTATAATCATAATATTTTAGTGTAATATGTGTAATTATGAGTAACTTAATAATCATTACTCTCTGTACTAGAAAGAAAGTATTATCTCCAATATTTTCTTTTGACACTTCTTTTGAACAAGATAAAGATTAGAATTCACTGAATATAAGAGATGAGGGTACTCACTTGAGAAGCAGAGTAGATACTCCCTGTTGCTGATCTCTACAGCTGCTAGTGCTTCAGTAGGGATCTCAGTTAGGAACCTCAGTGATGGGTCATCAATGTTCAACAGGGCTGATGAGCAAAATACACAATGACACATAAACTTACATCCTCTCAGGAACATCTTTGAATTGCTACAGGACTATGGACAACTCCAAATATAATAAGCCCATCCAATCCTTCCTATAAGTTGGGGCGGGCTTACGTTAACTTCCGGTTAGCAACCCTTAGAGCGATGAAAACAATATTCGTGCTTGCTCGAATCCTGCTCGAATGTTGATCACACAACCTGGTAACAGCTTTTCACTCTTATCAGGCCCATGAACCTCGGCATTGTGCTGGTTGATGATTCGGTCAAGCGAGCCATGTTTGATGGTCTGCTGATCATGCAAGAATCTCTGTGTTTTCATCAGTTGTCAATGGCATTGAACGAAAGTACCCGGATGACCGCCTCGATCTATAACACCATTCAATACTTAGTGTTACAAACACAGCATTAGTCACTCGGTTGATAAAAACTCACTAGTTAAAACTAGTATATAAGGGGAGATCATACTCACGTTCTACATGCTGTCCCTGCATCTGTATGCTGAACAGTCCGAAGCCCGAGGTGTAACCTGCGCAGAGCCTGCCCCCAAACACCTCCATGCACTGTGCCGGGGCAGGTAGCGTGACCTCCTTGATTCGCTTATGCCTGCCCTTGTTACGGTTGAATTCATAGATGAGGACGGTGCGCTTCATGGCCACACACATACATGTGGTGGAGCCCTGGCGGATGATACCGGTAGTGAACATGGTGCACCCCCGAGGTTCCTCCACCTTGATGACAGTGGCTTCACCGTCCAGGCAGGCGATGGGGAACAGACGTAAATGACGTCCCCTGCCTTTGGGAAGAAAGAATACAAATGCATAATAAAAATGGCGTAATATTTACAAAGACATTGCTGGTTCAGTTGCATTGATTTGGCATCTAAAAATATAAATATGTTATCATAATAAGAGATCTTTGATTGCAAGTAGCCGAAAGAATATCAAATGATGATGTATTGATAAATACTAAACATATCAAAAATCTTAGCCAGCTACATCCTGAATCTAGATTTAGCCATAATAATTCACACATTGGACACAACTAGAGCAAACAAGGCAATCATTGAAAAGCAAAAACAAACCTGGTAAATCAGCACTTGACTTCAGAATAAGAGAGATGACAGAACGTACCTGATATGACTATGACTAGCTGTTCATCTTTGAGTACCCGTACTTGATGGATTTGCTTGCGGTCTACCCGCACAATGAAACCAGAGGAGATCTCCACCGTGTACAGACCATCCTCTGTTCCTATCACAAACCGACTCGCATCTATGACAAAGAAGAAATGGAATGACAGACAATCTATGAAACAATAACTCAAAATGTCTCTGCGTCTCTTGTGTGTTTTGTTGAACATTTTTAAAAGCCTCAACACCAAATCCCATGAAATAATTTTTTTGAAATACGGACATAAAAACAGGAATAATGCCTTTCAATTAATCATATGCTTCCCCCCCCCCTCTAAACAAGACTGATGTTGCAAATATCACAAGGCAGCTTGAACTAACCAGGCTCCTGAAAAGTCATTGTGTTTGAAATGTATGTATAGTAATGATACATCTGGTAGGTACGTTATATATGTTGATAGGACTTACCAACAATATCTGCACAGTGTGTGACCTTGACCAGAGGCATACTGCTATCAAAGACCTCCTGGGCTCTGAAGACTGTCCTGTCTGGCAGCTGATTGTGCTTGAGATGACGCTGAAGGTTGTTGAGGGCATCCACCCACTTCCTCTTCTCGGCCTCATTGTCGGCTAATAGCAGGAGCTGAGCACACAGACCTGGGGGATTCAGCTGGGATACTGATACCTGGGTAGTGTAGAGAAAAGGGAAATGAGAATGTAACCTCTTGACTAATGAATTCTTTCATTCCCATGGGCTCAATACAGGGACCACCCGGTTTCCGTAGACAATAAGTTAACAAGAGAGGTATAAAATATATTGTAATTTTTTCTCAAATCTTTGCCTTCAGAACATTAATCCACAAATCTGGGGATAGACCATAGATGACCCACTTCATGAGTAGAAGAGGAAGGCATGCAGTGTGGATATGTCAGCAATACATCCTTGTTCTATTCCTGGTCATGGCAGAAACAACTTTATATCAGACAGTTATTTACACTGCCACTTTCTTTGAACAAGAGAAGTTGTTTCTATTTTTCTATTTTTAGAATGTAAGAAAGTGGTTATGTCTGTTTCATGGAGGAAGCTTAAAGCTAGCCCAGACAATGGCTCCTCCTTCTCTCATTTACCTCTCCATCAACATGAGCCCCGTTTTATAAAACTTGTTATCAATAACAAGTTGCAATAACTGTTATAAGCTACTGAAATCCTCGCATCTGATTGGCAGAGAGCAAATTTGTCATAGAAATGTGGCAGTTGTTACTGATAACAAGTTTATGAAACGGGACCCAAGTGTAACTTGCTCTAACATTATCATCTACACTGGTAGATCTCCTCCATCAACAATTTGGCAAAGTCATATCTTTAGCTACCATGCAAATAATCACACAAGACATCTTAACAGTCAGATAATTACCTTGAATATACATGGTACATCCTTGGAAGGTGCATGAATGACATCTGAAGCTAAGACAGAACTTACAGAAAACTCTTCATCCCTGAAATGCAACATAGTGAAGAAGGAAAGATCTTTAAACTAAGACAGGACTTACAGAAAACTCTTTATCACTATATTAGGATAAGGAGCAGACATTCAACAAGTTAATAGCCAACATAATTTTCAAAGATATTCTGCCACAACAACCGAAAAATAGCATCAATGTTCTTTTCAATATGTTTAAAGCATTACATTTTACTTTCACAAAAGTTTTTATGGACTCCCTTCTCTCTTATCGCACCCTATAAAACTTTTTCTCGCAGAAAGATAATGACAGAGACTTCTGACATTACTCACCTCATGTCTAAGATGTGTGAAATATCATTGGTAGGTTGTGACGCCCTACCATCTAAGACATCAAATAGGAAGAGTTTAAAGTCGCACACTACTACAAATTGCTTCATCCAACCTTTCCTCACGCCACCAGGCTTGGGGATCCTTAGGACACCCTCGTACGCAGTACCGATACCTCGTGTGGGGTCTATACCTTGCGGTTTGGCCACTAGGAGATTAAAGCAACAACAACATGAGTCAATATCAGAGTAGATTTGGGGATCTCATTTGTAAGATCACATTGTCTGTTATATCAATATCAGTATTATCAACTATTCAGAGTCACTTGTGCCTTAGAGAGGAAAAGGAAACTACGTCCCTATGACCCTATTTCTTATTTTAATCAACACACAGCACATCATTCTTGCAAGTAAAATCATGATAATGTCCTCATCATCAATGACCCGCAAACGTCAGGCAAAAAGCCTACAATATGATTCTTCATAAGCACCAAGCATAGCCTTAGCATGTTATGAAGACTAAATGCAATAATACACTTACTTTGTTGTTGTGAGATGGGACACACACTAGGAGCTTTCTCTGCACATGCCACATGACAAGCAAAGTGACAAACTGTCAAATGAAAGAGAGAAAAATAATTGTTATTCATGATTGTCTCAAAATATATAATCAATTACCCATACAAGGAATTCATACTATATTAATAAAAAAATTATGTCTTATTCAATTAACTATTTATCACAAATGTTATCTTGGAAAGATCATAACACTTATTCAGATTTTCAATATAAGTATTTTTCTACCTTTGTCTCAAGTAAACTATAAAAAGTCAATTAGAAATCCAACTAAAAAAAAGCAAGTGATTCTAAACATGGTATTGCTGCCTATGGCATTGACAGGGTTAACCATTTCTAAGATGAATGGTCAAAGGTGAAGAGATAAAGACATACCTTCACACGTCATGCCTTGCCTACTCTGACCTAGCATCAGTGATGTACAGTGACCACACTTGGCTGGGACTTGGAAGTTGGCTATCACAAATTTGTGTGTCTTGTGCTTTGGCGTTGGGGGTGGCGTCTCTCCTGATGATGTACCTGATGAATGAGCACTCTGAAAATAGATATTGACAGCAATGTTGTACATTATTATAGTGAGATTCATGTAACTTGATGTTGCTTCTAGCGGTCACTGATTCAAAATAAACACATTCCAGTTTTAAGACAGACATGATCACACATATTCTTTTCAATGACAGCTTTTGAAATTACGTAATGGCAGTTGTACATGTGGCTTAAGTTTTTTAAACAACTTCACAGTCTATTGGTTTAAAACAAAACAAAGATTGGGCAGAGTTTAAGTCTTTACATCCACCTTATACCTGTACCATTAAATTTTCATACAAAAACCAAAGGAGTGTGGATCATTGTCTCTTAGGACATAGACTGTGATTTCAACACAGCAATCATTGCACACACAAGCAAACAAATCCACAGCAATGTTTATTTTCCTTGAATATGAGAGAATTTGATGTCATGGCAATGACAACATGAAATGATAAGCATTTTTTTATAAACATGTTGATTGCACACATTTGTATACTTGAGATCAATCACTTTGCAAATGTATGCTAAATGAATCAAATGCCAGGTTTAGTCTCATAATTTGATCCAAAGATGAATGACATCAAGTTTTCAAACAGTGTTTTCAGTGCAAGTGATAATCAAATAAAGATTTCCAGCCAACTATTCGTACAATACACAAATGTACAGTCTCCATAAAAATGATGTCAACATAAAAGCATGGTTCATTTGGGGTACTTTTACCACATGTTCAACATTTCACTTTAAAGGAAGAACAGTGAATGATTGAATGATAGGCAGAAGCACTGAGCAAGAATGTGAGGATATGCTGGAACAACAACTAATATGATAAATAAAATCATAATTTAAAAAAAGATGAAAGTAGGAGACAAACACACATTAAAGGGAATCTTGAGTTCTGGGATAGGTGAAAAATAATTTGTGAGCTTTCTCATTCCTATATGTCAGTCTGGAAGTACATCATAGTAGACATGGTTAACCTTTCCCAATTCCTTTGAGACAGTTTCTTTCTCAATATAATTGCATGACCAGAACTCTACTTTATCTTTAAAAAAAGAGATACATACAAGAGGAAAGTGAAATTGGCCAGAAGGAAAATTTGACACAGTTCCTTGCATTTACATTTGAAACTTGACAAGAATTGCTGGGAATCCATAATAAAGAAACCTTGACATTTACCTCATCAAATAATACATTTACATTAAAGAGGAAGTGAAAATATTCAGTCTTGATAGCAGATCAATATAAAAATATTCCTCCTCTCCCCCCCCCCCCCATATAAAAGGTTAAATTCACTTTCAATGCAATCTAAATATACCATACATGGTTTATCTGCAAATATCAAATGTTGTCACAATGACCTGAAACATGGTAGATGAATCCTAGGTCCCAAACACATATTCAGTTTTTGGATAGCATGTAGTATTACTGCTATTCTTCTGGGTTTTTTAGATAGCATGTAATATTATTGCTATTCATTCAGCTTTTAGAGAGCATATACCATGATTAATATTCATTCGGCTTTTAAATTGCATGTACTATTATCACTTTTAATTTGGTTCTTAAATTACATGTAATACTTGTTCTAGTGTAGTGCATATCACATTTTGATATAACAACCTTAGATGTACTTTCAAAGAGCTTTGGAAATGTACCATTATTACTATATATTCAGATTTTTAAGCAGAATACAACGGAAGGAGAAGAACACACAATACAAGAGATGGAATAGAACAAATGCCTTCTATTGGTGCACTGACAGGAATGCATCGGACAAACAGAAATGAATGAAAGCCATGGCACCTACCTTATCATCAGAAGCCACAGGTTCAAATGATGCACCTGTGTCTTTAACTGGTTCTTCCATGTCAGACTGTGTGAACAATGAATGGACATAGAGACGATGATGATAGGGGGTTTGCAGTGGAAAGCAATGAGCAAAAAATTCAACAGAAATTCATGATCTACGCCTATAAAAGCCTTGGAAGAAAAACATGGAATAACGTAAACTTTAGATGTGAATGATGATGATTGGGTCAAAAAGCATTGTAATGGGTGAAAGTATCCCCACAAAACCAAACAAGAAATGGTTGACAGTAAATAACACCCCTCCCCCTCAAATTTTATTTTTTTAAATCTCACTAGAATGCAATCGTTGGAGTAGGTTTTAAAAATCTTGTACCTTTATATATTTTTTCTCCAATTATCCAGCTTCATTTAATTTGTTCTTAAACATAAAAGAATATACACCTTGTCTCATACGTAACTAAAGGACCCCCAACTAACCCCTGCACCCCCCCCCCCCCCGAAAATAGGGTAACTTGTGCTTATTTTAGATAGCAAAGGAAAGTCAAGATATTTTTTGAGACATTAAAAAAAGATAAGTAGCATAAAATTGACGGGATAAAATGTTGATCCCAATGAAAATTTCCAAATGTGAAGAGTTGATATAACATAGGAGTAAGTGAAAAAGATGAATTTAAAATACTTGAAGAAAGAGATTGACAGTTACTTTCTCTATGTAATTAAAATGAAAAATCAGGTAGAAATGGAGAATAATTCAAACCAATATCTATATAGTAATCAATTGGTATACTGAGATGCCTCAAATCAATAATGTGAGTTAATGTTTAAATAAACTAGAAATAACTCTTGTTGTTGCAGAAGAGAAGAAAACATGAATGCGACTGCGTCTCCTATATGCCTCTGCCTAAATTCAGTTGATGGCTCAAAATGTTCTTCAAATATTGTGATAACCAGAATAAAAAGCCTCTAATTACATGTTAATTGACCTCATTGACATATGACCTTACACCTTATATCCCAAAAGTCTGATCACTTTATCTCCTCCTAGTCATGAATACAAAATAGTTGAGATATGGTGATAAAGGTAAAAAAACATTAATTTCACATACACCTGTATGATAACCATGCCACCTTTGACCTACGTGAACAAAAATCTAATCAGTTCGTCTCACTATGGTGATGCATACCAGTTCCAAGTTTGAAGTTAATGGATCAAATGGTTCTTGAAATATGTTAAGGCAAAACCTGCAATTTCAGAATTGACTTCTATGACCTTTGACCTTTGACCTACATGTATGTATCCCAAAATCTAATCAGATCGTCTTTCTATGGTGATACATACTACCACCAAGTTCATACCTCAAATTATTATTATCATTATTATTATTATTTATTTGACCATTCATAAAAATAAGCACAGGTACAATACAACAAGGCAAGAGACAAGTACATAATAAAAATGTGGAAGATCATGTAAAAGCACATGTAAAAGGATTGGGAACAACAAGTCGGTCAGGGTGCACAAAAGTGAAATACAACACTGTTGCCCGGAGGCATGCGCCCCCACACTTGCTGCTCCCAGTACATAATATAATTTCTATAAATAATGGTTCTTGAGTTATTGCGAGAACGAGGCTAACACCTGCAATTTCAGAAATTGACCTCTGTGACATGTGACCTTTGACCTTTGACATACGTACCCCAAAATCTAATCAGATTGTCTTCCTATGGTGGTACATACTAGCACCAAGTTTGAAGTTCATATGTACCTCATGTGGTTGTTGAGTTATTGCGAGAACGAGATAGCGGAGGACGGACGGACAACCCAAAAACATAATGCCTCCAGCACCACGTTCGGTGGGCGGAGGCATAAAAGTGGAACACACTACTGAGCTACAATAGGCTGCAACAATGGACATGTATGAACACAGATCATTGTACAGATATATCAATGTGGTATGAACAACTCATAATTTCAAGTGCAGGCTATGTTTAATGTGTAAAAACTTATATTTTCTCCATATATATGTAGAATTTTCCTGAACAAGGATGTGAACACTGTGAAAAATTGAAATGTTTCATTTTCCTCAAGAATGCACAATTTGGTGAAGGAACATTGCTGGTATTCTGTTCAAAACAGCTAGCGTTTTACACATTAACCAGCTGAATACAATATGAAATGTACACACTTTTACTTTACAATGTAAGACATTGTGTACATGGCTAAAATGTGCATTGAATTGCCTCTAAAAGCTATCAAGGATACAAATGTAAATGTACCTTACTTCTTTAGAAAAAAATGTACGTCTATATAATCATCTGTTAATCACAATCTACAGCTCATATAATCTAAACTTCTCAAAACAAAATTCCAATGGTGTACACTTCAACTACAATAGGGTTACACAACTGACTTGATCTAGCTTATTTTCTCTCTGTCCCTCCTAAAGCTATCTAACTTCAGCAACTAGACAACTGAAAGTCAAGTGCGAGAAATCTACCATGAATTTAACAGTACAGGGCCCCGTTTCATGAAACTTTTTATCAATAACAAGTTACATTAATTGTTATAAGCTACTGAAATCCTTGAATCTGATTGGCCAAGAGCGAATTTGTCACAGGAATGAGGCAGTTGTTACTGATAAAAAGTTTTATGAAACGGGGCCCTGGACATGCAGCAACAGATAGAGAAATAGACACACTTATTGGAAGACATACATGTATACATTATGATTGCAGAATGGAATTGTGTGTTTTGATGTGCTGATGTTGGAGCATGACTACAAAGTGAGAAGGGAAGTTTTTCTTTGGTAAGGAGAGCTACATGTATGAGGATATGATGGATGGACTAATCAAACTAAGTAACATAAAACTGGAGACCTCTTGTAATCTTAGTGAAAGCCTTTTCAGCTCATTCTTCTGAGGAATGAAATAAGAAAAAAGAATAAAACAAAATGTGCAAGTAACATATTTGAACTGATTTTTCACGTCACCAACCACCAGACTACATGAATATGTATCTGCTATTAAGCATAATAAAAGAATTACCATTCGAGATTTTATTTTCACTCTTAGTTATCAAAAACTATCTTCATATCCAGTTACTGAGCAGTTAGAATAGACTGAAACATTGTCTTCAACTAAATTTCTTCTTGAAATTCTAATTAACAACTTGCACAAAACTCCTGCTGAAAAATGGAAGCTAGAAAATTGCATCAACTCATTGTTTGCATTCTTCCCATGCAAATAATAAATAAGAATAGCAGCTTCTTATAGAACCCTTAGGTCCGTCAAGCATGATGCTCATGGCGCTATGACGACGTTATCAATAGAAAACAAATCAAAATAATGAAGATTGTTCATCTTCCTGCACATAATAAAGTCTATTTGTAAATAATTAGGGTAATCACATCAACAAGATATATAGTGGAACAAATAAAAAGAAAAAAAATCTTTTAAAACTGAAATAGCGGAAATCGTACAAAAACAAAACTAAATACAAAGAATATAAAAAGAAAGTGCACTTAGAACCATCATCAAATTGTTTCATCCCATGTCTTTGAAGGTTCCTTCAAACCTTCAGCTTTACAGTCATAAACTTTTGCCATTATACATGTATATTTGATGAGAAATTCTTACTGAGGATAGAGTTTTTATTTGTGAGGGTTTGAGCAAATTTCTAGTCATTCTGTCCAGGTGTCTGTAAATGATTGACACTAATTTTAATATCTCAAGCAGGATTTGTTGTCTACGGTTTTGTAAAGTTTGATGGAAAGGTAATTTATCAATGGGATCAGAGAATACTTACAAAGTCCAGCCTTGTGTCGACATCCAGGTACCGATCTAAGAAAGCGAAGCTTAGATTTGATCCAACCTTCTCTGCAGCATCTGAACACAAAGATTGATGAAACAAAAATTTACAAATGAATACTTTAAAAATGAACAAATTCATGTGAAATCTGGAAACTCTTCTGGAAACAAAACCTGTTTATCCCAAGCAGAAAACTAAATGCATATGAGATTGAAGTAGTGGAAGTTTTTAATTGTCCTTGCAACTGATTTCATATTTACATCTTACTGCACCAAGATTAACAGTAATGTACTGACAGAAATCACAGTGATCATTTGACCGATTAACTGATAACGAACGTTTGTATAGAAGAAAGTAGGGGACAATTCCAATCCAAAGACAAGACTTGTTGTGAAACTCACTTTGCCTTGACTCTTGCAGCTGTTGCTCCAACTCAGTCACACGGCTGTTGAGTTTGTTAACTTCTTCCGTCAGCTCAGTATTCCTGGCTTCAGAACTCCTCAGTTTGCTGAAAGGGCCGTGAGAAATATAATATATAGAATGATCATAATAAATCAAAATTCTCAAACTATTTGAATTTTGTTTATCTCTTTCTAGATGTAGTGAGTACCTACCACTACCACTATCACTATCACTACAACTACCACTAACTCCACTACCACTATCACTACAACTACCACTAACTAATTCCACTACCACTATCACTACAACTACCACTAACTAATTCCACTACCACTAACACTACCACTAAGACTGTTACTGCTACCATGACTACTACCAACACCCCATTTACTAATTCTACTACCACTACCACTAACTAGTTCCACTACCACTAACTAATTCCAGTACCACTACAACTACCACTACCCCTACCAGAACCCACCTCTCATCAGCAGCATGTGCAGCCTTGACTTTCTTGAGTTCCTCAGTGATCTGTTCCTTGGCCTGGATCTCACTGCGGAGGTTGGACTGGAGGTTGAGTAGCTCCATCCTGTCCATTCTCTGTGACCGTCTTGACTGCCAGCTCTTCTCCTAAAATCAAAAACACATACACAAGATGGCAAATTAAAAGGATTGGTCTAAATTAATTGTAAAGTCAACACTGTTACAGTTGCCAACTCCACAGAAAGACCATTTCCTATAGTGCCCGTTTCCTCTGAGAGAAATGTTGTATAATTTGTCTTAATTTGTATATATGCAGTAGGGTCTCCGTGGTGATTTCCATGTCTTTCATTGTGACTAGAAAATAACTTCCGATACCATGACTTCTCAAAGTGTTCATTTCAGAAAAAAAAGAAGGGTGCAGATACTTTGTTTTTCTATCAAGACTTCCATAAACCCCTTTCCAGTTGACTGATTCATGACCTATCAATCCAGGTATTTCATTTTGTACACACAAATTACAGGTTTAGTCTAATATGAAGAGGTCTCTAACTCACCCTTGCAGCACCCACGATGCCAGAAACTTTGATACTCTCTAGTTCATCTGTCATCTTTGAAGCCAGAGCTTGCAGGTATCCCCTCGCATCTTTCTCGTCACTAACCCTGCATTGAAACAAGGAATGGCAGAATTGAAGCATTTTAAAGTGGTTACTTTTCAATAAAAGCAAGGCATTTTCAATTGTTACTTTTAAATCAAACAAAATAGAATAATAATAATAAGCATGTTTCACAGTCATAATTACTGATAAGATGGGCATTTCTTTACAAAATATATTGACCATCATATCTCTTCTGCACTGGTAGGAGGAAATTCAGTTTCAGAATTTCAGAATTTTTGTATTTGATAGTTGTTAACTTATATTAAAAAGCTCAAATCAGAATTAGACAGCATGCTCATCTTATACTGGGTAATTATACCTTCTTATTTTGCTGATAAAATGAAATATCTTACATTTCTCATGAGTGTTTTCTTTTTTAAAAGGGCAGTTCCTCCACAGAGAGCTATTTCGTATGAGGGTTAAGATAAGGTTTATAGTGAGAAAGGAATTTGCAACAAAGGTCACATTCCTTTAATACCATTGGATGATCTCTGCTATCTGTGCCTCCCAATGTGCCACTGAGTCCTTGTTCCTAGACATCTCTTCTAGTTTCTCTTCTCTAGAAGCAATCGATATATGGCTTCCAACTCTGTAGATTTTGATTCCCTCGCGTGCAAACCGTTTAACAAAGGATTATGCAAATGAATCTCAGACCGTATATAACGGTACTTCCCCTCAATCGTTCTGCACGCTCAAGCACACCCCAATCAAAGCCTCTATTGTTAGGAAACAGGAACGGGTCTGCACGCGTTCCTGGTTTCCTCCGTGATCCCCAATTAGAAATCTTATTTCTGGATACTATGACGTACGCAACGGAGCAAATTAATTCAAATTTATGGATGATAACTTTCCCCGAGCGTCAGTTTAGAGTGGAGAAAGGAATTTGCAACAAAGGTCACTTTGCTTACCATTGGATGATCTCTGCTATCTGTGCCTCCCAATGTGCCACTGAGTCCTTGTTCCTAGACATCTCTTCTAGTTTCTCTTCCGATAGTCTCAGCTCCCGTTGTAACCTCTCCTTCTCTAGAAGGGTCTGCAGAGTGGAAGCAAGATGATATTGAACTATTGATAAACTAAAAATAATCTTAATTTCAAAATGCGAAATCTCAGTTCTTTACTTGAATCTGAGAAGACATGGCCATAACAAAGTTCTTTGAAAAAATGTTAATTGAAAATATTATTTAGAAATTGGATTTGAAGTGACAAGAGAGAACTTGGTCAAGATCAACTGCATAAATAATTGAAATCTAACTCCAGTTGTTCTCCTCTCTTTCTTTCTCTCTCTCGGCCTCTCTTTATCTATAAACCACTATCTTGCTGTTAATTCTTCATCCTTATTGCATTTCAGTATATTAATGTGCATGATGACATTTCTTCTTTCTTTTTTTCCTGTTTTGTGTCACTTGTATGCATTACCTAAAATATTTATGTTGATATTTGCTCACATAGTAAATCAAATACACTGATTTCAGAAGATCACTTCAATCGTTGCAGCTTGTCATTGAAAGCAAGTTTCATGAAACAGACAACCATTGGAACATAGAAAATAACACAAAAAAATGTATTAATACTAAGAGTAACTAGAAATGTGCATTCCTCGTGCCGCGCAATGCGAAATGTATCCCCCGGCGCTGGCAGCGATTTGAAGGAGGGACAAAGACCCTCCCCCATCCCCTCCCTCAAACAAAAGGATGGTGTAGAAATTGCCGCCAGTGGCCCGGAATATTGTCAACACCAGGAGCAGCATTACCAAAACGATTTGTGTAGATTAGAGTATAATGCATTTTTATAGAAAATTCAGAAGAAATATGACCTCAGAGCGCACATAAGACATCCACTAAAATATGACCTTTGATCCTATGAGAGACGGAACACTAGAGGCAGCATCACCAAAAGCTGTAGAGGTGTAATCTATAATGGACCTACATACAAAATTTGAATGAAATCCGTCAAGAAATGCAGAAGTAAGAGTGCACAAAAGGGACAAATGAGCTTTGACCCTATAAAGGACGGAACAATGAGGGCAGCATCACCAAACAGTAAAGATGTGTAGATTATACCAAGATACATCTCCATACAAAATTTGAAAGAAATCCATCAAGAAATGTGGCCTGCAGAGTGAACTCACGCCATCCCTTGAAGTATGACCTTTGACCCTATAAAAGACGGGACACTGGTGGCAGCATCACCAAAAACTACAGGTTTTTAGATTACACCAAGGGACACCTTCATGCAAAATTTGAACGAAATCCGTCAAGAAATGCAGAAGTAAGAGTGCAAGAAATGGAAAAATGACCTTTGACCCTATAAAGGACGGAACAATGAGGGCAGCATCGCCAAAAATTAAATATGTGTAGATTATACCAAGATACATCTCCATACAAAATTTGAATGAAATCCGTCAAGAAATGCAGAAGTAAGAGTGCACAAAAGGGACAAATGAGCTTTGACCCTATAAAGGACGGAACAATGAGGGCAGCATCACCAAACAGTAAAGATGTGTAGATTATACCAAGATACATCTCCATACAAAATTTGAAAGAAATCCATCAAGAAATGTGGCCTGCAGAGTGAACTCACGCCATCCCTTGAAGTATGACCTTTGACCCTATAAAAGACGGGATACTGGTGGCAGCATCACCAAAAACTACAGGTTTTTAGATTACACCAAGGGACACCTTCATGCAAAATTTGAACGAAATCCGTCAAGAAATGCAGAAGTAAGAGTGCAAGAAATGGAAAAATGACCTTTGACCCTATAAAGGACGGAACAATGAGGGCAGCATCACGAAAAATTAAACATGTGTAGATTATACCAAGATACATCTCCATACAAAATTTGAACAAAATCCATTGAGAAATGTGGCCTGCAGAGTGCACTCACGACATGTCCTGAAGTATGACCTTTGACCCTATAAAAGACGGGACACTGGTGGCAGCATCACCAAACACTATAGGTTTTTAAATTACACCAAGAGACACCTTCATGTAAAATTTGAACAAAATCCGTTGAGAAATGTGACCGCCAGAGCGCACACAAGAGTACACACAAGACATCTATCAAAATATGACCTTTGACCCTATAAAAGACGGAACACTGGGGGCAGCATCACCAAAATCTATAGGGTTCCAGATTTTACCAAGAGACACCTTCATACAAAATTTGAACAAAATCCGTTGAGAAATGTGACCGCTAGAGCGCACACAAACTTTCCCCAAAAATATGGCCTTTTACCCTATAAAAGACGTAACACTGGGGGCAGCATCACCAGAAACTATAGGGGTCCAGATTTTACCAAGATACACGTCCATAGGAAGTCTGAAAGAAATTCGTCGAGAAATGTGACCGCTAGAGCGCACACAAGAATGTGACGCGGCCGCGGCGAAACGCTGCTGAATCCAAAGTATCCTCCGGCATACTGCCGGGGGATACAATAAAGTGACCACGACGATGCATCCACCTAGCAAATAAACACAAAACAGTCCCAGGACATTCAATGTCGAAGTATGTCAAGTCCTTAAATTCAGCACCCACCTTATCAAGCTCCTGGCTAAGCTTGGTCTTGTCATCGTTGATGAGAGCCTTAGTCCTCTCATAGTTCCTCTTCATATCATCCATCTTCATCTTGGCATGCTGGTCCTCGGTACTGGCCGTCTGGAGTCGTTCCAACTTGTCCTGCAGGGTGGTGATCTCCCGCCTCATTGACACAATCTTGTCCTCGTTCTCGTTGATCTGCTCTTTCAAGATCTGACAGATGGGATAAAAGAGATGAAATGAAAACATAGGCCTCAGACAGGGGGAGACATAGAACAAATCAATACCATAATATAGGCCTATATACAAATTATACTCATGTTTGAAGTTACGCATTTGCTTCTGAAAATTTTAGGAATATTGCTTGAAATCAATCCTGGTAACTGTACGTTATGTTATTTGACTTTATACATCTAGTAATCAATAAATGTCAAAATATGTTCCTGTGCAGTAACTCCTATAAAATGCACTTGTAAAGAAAAAATAATTCAGTCAATCATATAAACCAATGATCCTACCTTTTCTTCCATGGTATGCCTTGATTTTTCCTTGGCTACACCCTCTGCATACTGGACTTCTTTTCTCTCCATCTCTTGTTTCAGTCTGGTTACCTCCTTCTCATACTTGTCCGTATCAGGCTTGGCACGGCCTGCTGAGTTCACCTATATATACAACAGAGTAAAAGATACAGGTGAGTTCTCGTCATACGATTACATTGTAAAAGAGACTGTCTTAAAGAAATTTAGAAAAGTTGATTATGTAGTACCATAGCAATTGGTGTATACTGTGATGTTTTGGAATCATCAAAATGATAGGAAATTGACCCAATCTCACTGAAAAGCACAAGCACTGCACACAGAAAAGGGTATGGGTTGGCACTCAAGTATGGCATGAATATTCAGCCTGAACACTTCAGCTATTTCTCGTCATATTTTGAATATGAGGGCATTTGAAGAGCAATGCTTTTCAGGGGACATTTCTACTATGATATTCTTCCAAACTGACATCAAAAAGAATGAGAAAGCTCACAAATTATTTTTCACCTTTTCCTGGAACTCAACATGCACTTTAACAATTTGAATAAATGGCATAATCATCCCAAACGGCCTCTACTTCATTCCAGGTGAAATCTCCCTTATTTCCCAAATTATGCATGTAAGACAGTATATGATATGACAGATAATGCTACTGATCATACCTTGAGGCCTTCCAGCTCTTCTTGGAGTTGCTTGATGTTCTGTTCACTTTGTTGTCTCAGTTTCTTCTCCCTTGCTATCTCCACCTGGAGATCTTCTTGCAGAGCTTCAAGCTGCAAAGAAAATGAAAGGCATTAATGATAGAAAGTGCTGATACAACCAAATACTGAACAATTATGACATAATCTATTCATATATATTTAGTACCTGATAAAAATATTAAGAATTGTTTTATTAATTTGAAGTCCCTCCCCCCCCCCCCCCATATTGTCACGTCACCACACAAAAATATCCATGAGAGAACATAACATGCGTCATAACACAAAATGCACCAATACTTCCCACCATGTAAAGCTTGAGAAAATTGGTCAGTCATATTGCTGACATGTTTTGTCATAAACCTGTGCACGTGGGTCTGACAACTACAGTAGGTTTTGACCACAAGCGGTCAAATTAACCCTCCCTTTTCAAATTACTCAGCTAACAAAACATTTGACCAACACAGAATTGTATGGAGACTTTGAGAAACACTCAGAGAGCAATCACTGGATTTTGTGCCTGCAACTTCCCACAATGTAAAGCTTAAAAAATTGGTCAGTAATAAATATTGCTGATATTTTTTGTCATACACCTGTGCACTTGGGGGTCTGACAACTACTGTAGGTTTTGACCACAAGGGGTCAAGTTAACCCTCCCTTTTCAAATTACTCAGCTAACAAAACATTTGATCCACTCAAAATTGTATGGAGACTTTGAGAAACACTCAGAGAGCAATCAATGTGCCTGCTAGGTATTGTGTAATTCAATATCATGCTTTTTACAAAAATAGATAGGGTCTATTCATTTGACATTACCTCTTTGTTGGCCTGTTCATGTTTCCTAATATCTGCTCTCTGTGAGTCTACCTTCTGGGAGACAACCTCAATCTCCTCTTCTTTGTCTCGTAGATCTCTGGACAGCTTCTGTTTCTGTGACATAATATCTGCATACCTAGAAGGAGATGTTTGGGAAATTGAACATGACATCATGAAGTATGTAAAGATAGTTTGATAGATTGACAGAGTCAAATAGCATCTTCTTGTTTCTACTCGGGGCATCAGAAGTTGGAATGCTCACTTCATAACATAACAAATGCAATGCAGCTTATTCATAATGGTAATCAATGTATAATTGTAGATTAACTAGATGAGTTGCCTGGAGTTGGGGGAAAAAAAGTCAACTGTAATTTGGCACTGTGTGGAGATTAAAAAAAAAAAAAAAAAAAATCACAAAATTGAGAGATTTACACTACAGATGAACTTTCCATCATGATCCCCTAGATGTATAAAGACCATTTGCTTCTTTCCCTGCAAGATTTGTTTTCAAATAAACTTACACAGTTACCAATACAATTCGCATGCTTAAAAGAGGTATTTTCTAGTTTTCTCTGAGCAGTCTATGCCAATAAAAGTTTCAAAGTGACTAAAACTCCTGTCTATAAATCCTCCTTTTTTTGTTCTTTAGTAACCTTTCTATACAGGTTAAACTGCAATCATAATAACAGAACTACTCAAATGTAGAGAGTGACTTTTGTTTACCTTTCATTGATTTCTGTGAATTCCTGCATGGCAAGCTTCCCTTGTGATTTGGCTTCTTTTAGTTCTTTATTTATCTGGCGATTTCTCTCATGAAATTCCTCCACTTCTCTTTCTAGATTCTCCTTTTCCTGCTTTGCTAATCTGTGAAAGGAAAAACGAAAGCATGTTAATAATTCATTTTGAAACATCAATGGATAATAGATACATGGATGGAATGCACAACATTAATTGGTAAGACTATGCCAATTTGCAATACAGTATACATGGATTTCAAATGTAGTACAAATACACTGCTATAATTTATGCTTTAAAAAGCTGCATACATCAAAAATCAATTTACCATTATCATGTGGCTTTTAACTCATTCATTAACTCAGCTTTTTTAAGGCTGATTTTATAAGCAAATGTATCCCTAGTCTGTACAAAGGTAATGGTAGTTATTCACAATAGTGTACTAAAATGAAACTAGCTAGACATATTTCCTAACAGATTGTCATTAGATTGAACATTTTTAAGAGTTCAGCTAAAAATAATACTTTAAAGTGCCGAAAGGGAAAGTCTCTTACACATGGAAGCACAGTTGCAGAAAATGCTCACATAATAGATATTGCTAATCTCACAACCCAACTTCTTATTTAATACACTTGAAAACACAAGGGCCCCTAATTTAAATTCAATTTACTATCATTCATTACATCTGTAAAGATAGATGAGGAGAGGATAATTATGTATGCATCATTTCTTACTTGGCAGTTCTTTCTAATGTCTTGATCTTGCTGGACTTCTCATCCTCTGCACTCTGTATCTCTTTGACCATGGCTTGATAGCTGTCTCTGACGTTCTTACTCTCAACCTCAGAGGCTAAACATAAGAAAATATGGAGAAAAATAAATGTGGATGATAGGATGACCATGTACTAATAATGGTTATGCGCTTATAAAGATGGAAGGGGAAGAATAATAAAGAGAAGAAAATGAAGAGGAATGAATAGAGAACAGGAAGAAAAGAATGCAGGATGATATGACAACCAAAAGAAGAAAAAAAAAGGAAGAAAAAAGAGGAAGATAGAAGAAGTAAATTAGTTATTGCAAACATTTCACACTACCTTGATACGATACAAAGAATTCACCACAGAATCGTGTCTACATTAATGAGAACAAATTAGAAATCTTACCAAAATGGTAAATCTGATATTTCATTTGGAATTTTAACATCACATGATGCCTGGCCGGGAAATTAATTTAAAGCACAATAATGTTTTACAATGACAGTTCATATTTAATATACAATAAGCTTATCAAAATCTTAAACATTCAATAATTCAACTAAAATTGTTCTATTGTCTTGTATTTCGACTGCATTAAAATCTAAATTGGAATAAAACTGAACTTGAATATGAGTATCTAACATACAAATGGAACATGAGGGTAATTAATGTCACTGATACTAAGTGTGTAACAGATAACTTTGAACATTTGAAGATCACTTGTGATCCACATACCTGCTATTCTAGATTTGAAGGATATAATTTCTTCTTGTAATTTCCTGACTTCATCATTCTCTCCACCTCCACTGCTTTTTAATTCTGCGAATGAAAATAAGCAATAAAACCACATGCTGAGTCAAACAAACAGAATGAGTGAACATGAAGATATATTAGAAATGGCAGAATTCTTTCTAAAGGGACTTAATAAAGCAATGACAGGCACAAGATATTCATCCCCAGGTAAATCTTACCTGCTCCACATGATCCTTGAAATGACTCAGAATATATAATCTACGTAATATGACAGAAGGAAACATTATCTCTATACATTTCAAAGGTCCTTAGGAAATAATTACCAATGCTTGAGGTCTGGCAGCCGTGAACAACACACGGTGCATTTCAAGGAGAAAATTATCCCATAAAAGTAATAACCATTGGTTTATGGACTCAACTGCCAATAATTGATTTGTCTATTTCAGACATGTATGGAATGGGCAATGATTGGGTCCATCAACCTCCTCATTTGAAAGCCAAGTGAATGAACCAGTGTTCCCACTACAATGGTACTTAAATCTCATGGTAATTATCCTTACCTGATAACCTGTTATTGAGTTCTGTCTTCTCTGCCTCTAGTTTGTTGATGCGCCGTTCTAGGCTCTCTACATGGGCGGGGTCGACACCCTCTTTACCGCTGGGTATCACCTCTTTCACATCCGCTAGTACACCCAGATCAGACAGATTGCTGGTGAGAGATGATGGGATGAGAAGGAATCAATTTCATTAGGTACATAAAGGATGACTGTTTAAAAATGTGGAACTGAGGGGTGGAACTCATTCGATGGGGTGTGGAAACTGGGCTTGGTTTGAAGAGTTTGTCTGCAGGCTCCATACTTGGGTTTGAAGCTACTACTAAAAGTGGCTAGCACTGTTTCTGACTCAACTTCTCACCAGAGTAAATGACAATATTTTTCTACTTTGTCACTTCAGAGATAAGTGCTTGGTTTTTAGTTCTGCTTTACATTAGATTATTCAACAATATCTTCAGAAATTTGTATCCACTAAAATGATAAATAACCCCAAGATGCAAAATCTGTGACATCTTTTTCAACCTCTTGATTGTTGAAGCAATTCATAATTTTACTTCTTTGAAGACTCTACAAAAACATGTGTTGCAGCCAGCATGTTACAGCATATAGGAGTTGTTCACCAAGGTTTTCCTACTGTTTAGGGGGAATACTGTTAAGAAATCAAATTAATGTCTGTCTAATGTCCCACATGTTTCATTTCCTATTAAAGGGAATGCAAAATATACTCATAAAACCTCATCCTGTTTCAATGCTCTTTTTTCAGAAATAATTAATTCTCCTTAATCCCTACCATGCCGTTTGAGTGTTGAACATTTTGTTAAGGCTCAGAATGGCTTGAAAATTCTTCCTCCTACGGAAACCAGTGCCATCAGTATAATGTTTATTCCTATGCAATATATATTTGCCCAGTTTGCTCGAGAAAAAACTCTTTGAAAGTTAATATTCAACTCTTGAAACTTTATTTCTGACATTTGCTCAAAAGTCTGGTGGCATGGAAAGGGTTAAAGGAGAATTAACCCCTGAGTACAAATTTACTTATATTGAAAGGTGTAGTATATTCCTACTTATTGGCCTAAATCATTTTCCAATAAGATATCAGAAAAGGGTATAATAAAGATATTCCAACACCCGGTATCGTCTACTACTCACTTACATGGGGGCTGCCATTTTCTTGCTGATTTGGATTTGTACATGAACCATTGAGAAATGTTCCGGTCAGGAAGATATTTTGAATCCAAGACCTAAATTGATTTTCTTCATTACCTAAAATCCCATATGTGACGAAAAATATAAAGTGGGTGTTTACATGATTTATAAAAATTAAATCTTTATAATGATACTTTTAAATTGTCTGGTTTTGCTTAACAAAAATCTATTTTCTTGGGTTTGCCAAACAGAGCAGAGCATAATATATGCAGCATGCATTCTGACTTTTCAAGTCCCATTATCCGAAAGCAGGTGAATGCATAGTTTGCCGCTATAGATGCTCAGGGAAGAAGCATCCATAAAATTTGAATTAATTTGCTCCGTCCATTGCGTCACAGTATCTAGAAAATAGATTTATATTAAGCGAATATCGATTTTCAACAGAAATATATAAGGAAATCTTCAGTTTAAAAATAAATTGACATATCTATTCTATATTTTAAATCTCAAATGGGTTTTTAATTTTGAAAAAGGCAATTGGGCATTTGGATTAAGAAAATCTTCTTGTACACATAAAAAAAATGGCAGCCCCCATGTATTGCTAGCAGACGATACATATTGCTAGCAGATGATAAATTTTGCTCAGAAAATCTTGATTCGTATCGATCTCGTATATTTTGACGCGAAGCCATATAGTCTAACAAGTAGGAATAAATAACACCTTTGAACACTATCGTCTTTATTGTTTGAGGTTAATTCTCCTTTAAGTACAGAGAGTGACAGGCTGATGACTCACCTATTTCTTGTGAAGGTATATCCCAGGAAGGGTAGATGATTGCCAGTGAAGGCAGCATGTGAGCTTGGAGGCAACACTTCAGAGTTCCTCAGATCTGCCTCATCAACATCAAAGTTGGAGGTGTCGGTTGCACTTTTCACATCCGGGACGTAAGGTGGTTTCACTGAGAGGAAAGTGATTTATGAAAATATATTAAAATGGAGTTTGCATTGACATAAACCATATTTCATAATTAACTTCTACATTGCCAGAAAAGTAGATGTGAATGGAGTTGGCAAAGGTTTTTTTACACCTTCTTTCATCCTTCTTGGTCATAAAAGTGAGAATCTATTCACAACAAACAAATTTAGTCAATGTTCACGATAAATTTGAACTTTTACTTCTCATTTTCTTCATGAATCAGCCAATCGTAACAGAAGAGCAAAATTCATCTGTTTTTTAGATTACTGTTACAGAGAGAGGGTGAAATTCAATTACGATTGCAATGAAAGTACCAGTACCTTTCAAATTATCAACAGTTAAAAATTTTACGTCTGTACCATATTCTGGCAAATACTAGTTATTCTTCTATTCTCATTCTTTCTCCATGCAGAGCTTATTATTGGTACTATCTTTTTACAATAATATTAAACATATTATATTGTTTATTGACTATATTTTCCTTGAAACTAAATTCACTTCTGGAAACACCAATTGTTCGAAAATCTATTGTTGAAGTTGGTTTTATAAGAGTAGACCCCCCCCCCCCCCCCGAAAAAAAAAAAATCATCTATCAAATGTAAGTGAATGAGTTCGCATTTACAATTGACTCCTGAAGTCAATACAAACACAGGATGTAACAGACATTGTTTGCACAGTCATGGACTACCCCAGCACATGTCATGACAACATATAAACTCACTATTCCTGATGTTCTCCCAGTCAATGCCATTGAAGAAGGGGTGGTCTTTGAAGTCCCGTAGCCCGTTGCGCCCTAATCGCTCTTCTGCTGAACAGATGAGGCTGCATATTAAATCCTTGGCATCCTCAGTAATGGCGACTTCATCTTCCGTTTCGGGTGGGAAATCAAATTGATTCTGAAAAGAAGACAATAGAAGGAATTACATAAAGAAATGCAGATGTACAATTTTCAAGGTGTACTTATTTTATGAAATCCATTTTTTCAGAATTTGTTGAGAACTTCAGAGTAAAGATGATTTTTTTTTAAATTTAAATTCATCTTCAAAATTTGACAAAATAAAATATATTGATGGAAGGCTAACTGTTGTCATGTATTTTTGGCTTTTTAAAATCATTTTGTAGTGCTGCCTAACCATAAAGCAATAAATGTAAAGAGAAGTACTATGTGACAAAAGTGTGCACAGTGCAACTAACAACAAAAGTATAATGCAAAGTGCTGATTAATTATCAGAATATGTTTCATTCTTTCACTGTTGGCATAGCATTTAATTTACAATATATGTACTTCTACATTTGACTACATTTTGAGGCCTTTTTTGTTGTTACTCCATATCAAACATTAATTTTAGAGGATAAACATCACAGACAAAATGGCGCCGCTTGGGGAGCGAGAGCTTAACTCACCTTATGATTCATGATTTTGCCATACGTCTCTACCAGTGACTCTGCATAGAAGGGCGTCTCACCAAACAGCATCTCATACATACATACTCCTAATGACCACCAGTCACATTCCGGACCGTATCTTCCTTTACCATCCTCCATCGCCTGTAAAAAGGAGAGACAAGAAAGATTAACTTAAAGTTTGATAGAAGAAGGTTTACAGGTATTAGGATTTATAATTAAATTTGTTAGGATAAAATTGAGCAAATCTTCTGAATTCTCGAAGATGTTGCATATCTAATGAAACATTTCTGTTATACTTGATGAGTTTATTAAGCAAGTACCAACTGAATGAGGTCTCCACTAGTTAACCCACTCACATGAAAGAGATGTGCGCAGCTGTGTTACAGACCCGCCAAAGGTTACATTATAATTTTCTTCTATCAGATGCAAGAAGCAAAACAACCTGACCCTAATGCTTTAACGTATATCAAGGTGACTGCTCCTCCGGATTTATAAAACCTTACACTGCAAAATTCTATCTTTGAAATGAAATATAAGTAAAAAGGCTGAATACTTGTCTATAAATGTAGGCTATGCAGGCTATGCTACAAGATATGTAGAATATGTAATTCAACAACAAATCATCTTGTGTAAACTTGTGGCTTCAATCTGACACATCACAAGACTCCAATTTCGGTTTGTTTTGTTTTTTTATCAAATGCTCCTATCATATTAAATAAATATTAAATATCATATTAAAATAATCGTAATACAGCAAATTCATATGAACATCACAATAAAGAAGAAGAAAACTGCAACTACTGTTTCGCATTACAAAAAACATGAAATGACTATCAGAGAAAGAGGGGGAGAGGGGGAGAGGGGGAGAGAGGAGGGGGAGAGAGGGAGGGGGAGAGAGGAAGGTGGGAGAGATCAGTCTGCCCGACTTGAAACGTTCTGGATCCAAACACACTAGCATTACTATCATTACCATTGTGAAGATTTATATTCCATAGATCTCTTTTACAAACATTATTTATAGCATAGCCTACTATGGATGAAACAAGCTAATTTCACTAAAGCACTTGATCATAAATCAGAAGTACCATTCCCAAACAGTTCTGCTGTTTCACTAAAAAACAGTAACATGCAACCTTTAGATATCATGCTGTCGACATCCTGATCATACACACAAGGGACCAAAGAGCCTGTATTACTGGATGACAGAGATAAATTAGCAAATTTTCTGCATGCTGTTCTCTCCTTCTATGCATAAATTAGATTACTTTCTAATTCATGTCTCCATATCAACATGTTTTTTACTTTGCGGTCTGTCTACACTCTAAGAGTATCATGTGCTGCCAATTCATTTCCAAACTAATACATGACCATGTTGTTGCGTGTAACAGAATGTTCATTTAGGAAGCACACAAAATTATATTTCAAAATAAAGAACGAGGAAGGGTTAATGCATTTCAAATTAGATTTCAAAATTCAATTAATTTAGTAACTCCAAGGTTAGCTTCATTTTGTATCTGCTCGTCGGCTCGTGGTATGTAAATTTACTCAATGAAAATGGCAAAGCAAACTCATCAAAATTGTGATTTCATCCATTTGTTCACCCATTCATTCATTCATTCTTTTGCCAGGCTCATTCCCAATGCACTCTCGTTTTCTCCAGAATTAGGGTAATCAATAAATACTGAAGATTGAGCCTTGGAGACAGGAGTATCAGAGTTTTGTTGGGGATGGGTCAATAAAACATTCTGTCTGTGGGTGAGTCACGCTCTCTACTCATTCTCAGATTGATGAGAGAGACAGATACCAATTGAAGAAGATGAGCAGCAGCCTAGATACCAGACTCTTGTCATCTTATCTTCTGATTTTGAATATTTTCCCCTCCTCCACCCCTCCCTACTTCATATCTCTTACTTATCATATTTTGTTTCAGATCAGATTCATCATGTGCAGAATGCAGTATGCTTGAATTCATCAAACTATTTTGAGTGAACGCATAGACTACATTGACATGAAGCACACTGATGTCAGGGAGTGGGGCAATGTAAACATCATTCTTCTGATCAAATGGACTCTTTCAGATTCTCCTCTGATTTCTTCGGGGGGGGGGGGGGGATCTTATATTTCTAATTTTTAACAGTGCTTTATAATAAGCTTTGCAAACTTTTAATTAACCTCTGCAGAACTAAACCACTCTTACTCCCATGTATTTTGCTGGGGTGGGGAGGGGTGGGGTGGTAGAAACAAGACAGAGTCTGAACAACAAGCTACATGTAGATGAAGAATGGGATGGGAGGTAAAACGATACCAGGGCAGAGGAGACAGCTGGACAGACACAAGGAGGATGATGATGATCATGAAGAAGACATTGGAGATGGGACTGGAAGATAACAAGAAGATGAGCTGCACATGCACCAGCTCTTAATGGTAGCACTCGCATTCCTGCATCAAATTTTGGCAGGCAGGCTTTTGTTTCTTAAAGGCCTTGGTAAAGCCTTGCTGGAGAGGTGCAAGAAAGGAGGAATGTGTTTGGGTTAGGTCTGATTGAGGAAATAAACTTTGTGCATGAAGTCTTTACAGCCATAGAAGTCATGAGTTGATGTGTAAAGAAGGCGTATCATTAATGAAGTATCAAAATCAATCTGCCCCCCCCCCCCCCACCCCAAAATAGAATAAATAATAAAGATGTTTAGAAATGTGCATATAATTTCTGGAAGCACTAAACCTTTATACCCCTCAAAAAAGATTAGAAAATAAAAAGTCATCAAAAACAAAACAATAAATCCATCCTCAAAGTGGAGAATTAATACAAAAGAAGACAATCAGAGGTAATGCACATATTGGACAAGTGTAATCACTTGGACAAGTAGGCCTATGTATTTTAACATCTGATACAACATGAACTAATTGAAACGATTGGTAAAATTGTGAATCTTTATAAACCCTTTTCTTTAGGGAGACAAACACATTAACCAATTCAAACAGAGATGGTGTTTTTAGATTAAAATATCTTTCATCCCCCCAGAGCATGACATGGGAAGTACAATTTGCACAGCATGCAGCCTATAAAAACAGGATGGTCAGAACAGAGTACCAATTATGGCAATTTACAGGATTCTCAAGGCATCCCCACATAGACAGACTACTGGCCCTGACTACACCGCTACCACCAGTAGGCAGTTCATCCTCTTTACATTATTAGTTACCAGTTACACATTGCTTGCAGCTACTGGGTATCCATATTAGAGGTTAGAGGAAATGACCGGGTCATACAAGGATAGGTTAAACCAGAGTAGTACTAGACAGAACCTTCAGAATATTGTACTAAAGCTCTGTGTAGAAGAATAAGGTATGATACAAACTGAACAGAAACAGGACAGCTTATGAAACAGTACACAGACTGTTTGTTATTATTGTTGTTGAATTAACCTGTGATTTATTTTCTTCAAATACCCAAAAGCAGAACACTATTCATTTCTGAAAAACTTTAGAAGAGCAATGGAAAACTCAAAAACAGCTTTCACAGAAACAATAGAATACAAAGAGATCACTAAAAAGGAATCTCAGTTGTGCATATACATGTAGGCCTAGAGGAAAAGATTATCAAAATGAACTATGTGAGCAAAAAAAAAATATTTTACACTGGAATTAAACACAGTATGTAAACAAGGGTAGGCCTTTATTGCAATCTATGGAAGCCTATTGGTTGAACTTTCTACAATCAATCCAAATGTAATGAGTGCCTGTCTCATCAAGTCATCATAATGATGGCATGGCTGTACCACCATCACCACTGCCCAACCATAAGGACACCTTCTGATATACGATAGCCTGATCAATCAGTAAACAGAATGCTGCCATAAATATAAATGCTCCCAGCATGACTGCCTGTTTACAAACAGATCCCTTTCCTCGTCTACTTAATCTTTATTAGAAGTGCCCCATCAAAACGCCCCCTCCCCAGCACATCTGTCCTGTAACCTAAGGTTCTAGTCATCACTATGTTGGAATTGATTTAAAAATGAATAATATGAATAAATCTTTTCAAGTAATTATGGAAAGTATCTGGTAGATATCTATCCATTATATTTCTGACCCCCTCCCACCCCTATACAGTATACATAAACCTTCCTTTATTCTTTCAAATATATGCAAGAACTAGACCCTTAAATAGGCAATTCTCCAATATACAAATTACAAAAATGTTTGAATATCAACAAAAGTTAAAACACGTCTTCCTTCTTGCTATAACCAATGCTCTTGGTGCCCTATCCAATCTTTTATTTCCCCAACCTCAACTCAAAGAGCCTCACACAGAGTATGTAACTATAAAAACAGCATAAGACATGACTGCATGTTTATATGTCACATCACATGTCTTTCTCCAAAACTGACCCACTCCCCTCCCCACATTCCCAATTATCTTCTTTCAGCCTTACCCTTCAATCAAAGAGCATCATCAATCTCAGTGCAGTGTACTGTAACAGAAACAACAGCCAATGACTACATGTACTGCTTTCTACAAAATGGCACCCACTGCCCTTCACTTCCCCCTCCCCCCCCCCAAAAAAAACCCCAGAACACTATCAATTATTGCAAATCACAGATATACAAAAAAGACTCAATATATGAATGTACTGTATGTCACATCTCTTCACACAATATTTGACATGACTGCCACAAACAAATACATCACCCCACGATATGACTGCATGTTTTTAATATACATGTACATGTATGTTAAATGTCATCCTACAAAATTTAACACGCATCATACAATAACCCTCCTCTCTTTCCCTCCTCCTCTTCCCTCTCCTCCTCCCCTATCTCGTCTCTGCCCCATCTTAAATCAATGTGCATCATCAATCAGTAGGCAGTACTGTCACAGATGCAACAACTGAAGGCATGACTGCATGCATGTCAAAGGTCTTCTTACAAAATGACACATCTGCCTACATTCCCCCTCCTCCTCCTACATCACCCCCGCCCCCACCTCCCCTCCTTATTCCCATCTCCTCTCTGCCCCATCCTTACACCAATACGCATCATCAATCAGTGCAGAGCGTAGTGACACAGATACATAACAGCTCAGTGTATGTTTGCCATGTGGCTCCCCATTGTCTGCTTGTATCCTATGGCTGTAAAGCAAGGAAATGAAGATGACCCTCGCCTATCTCTCCACTCGATGTCATTAACACAAACGTAATGGTAGTAATTTGAAAACAATGTGCATTGCCATAGCGACTACTCGCTGATTTCCTTTGTCTAGTGAATTCATAGTATTGTTTTTTATTCATCGATGTCAGCATTTCATTCAGGCTTTTTTTCCCTTTTGGCTCTTGTATTAGTTTCTACCATCATATTTGGCCACGTCAAAGATATTTTATATCATACCTAACCAACCAGGTTGCGATTCAATCACTTCCTAATCATTATTTCATGCACCTTCCTCTTCCTCTTTCAGAACAAATATAACAGAACAATTCCCAATCATAAAATCTATATTGTACACATTCAAACACCTGGAAGTTGCAGAACGTTCCTGATTCATCCTCACAATCCATGTTCATAGTCTTATTTTAGTTCTATACTTCCACAATTAATTTGATATATTCCTTCTCTGTCCTCCTTGAAAGAGGCCAGGATATATTGTTCATACGACTAGGTCATCCCCTTACAACATCAAACAAATATGGAGATAATTTATTTCCCCCTTTCCATAAATCATTTCTCATAATATAGCAAATGAGTCAACTGACCCCTCTGCATTTAGATATTTGCGAAAGATCAAGAGACTGCTTGAAGCCATTGGTTGTCTCAAGAAAAATCTCGGATGACAGAATTAAGCAGATTACACACATGGACAGCATCTGTCTACAACTGAGCTCATTGTCAGGTCTTCAGATTACAGAGACAGTCAACAAGGTAGGGATAAAGAGGCGATGATAATCAGGCTGCATACCAAAGGACAGTATGGCGCACAAGCCTTGTCTGTAGACTAGACCTGCACAGATTTTTAAGGGCTTTCTTTTCAAAGTTAATAGGAGCTTTTCATTTATCTGCTATCAGAAAATTAAGTTTTTCTCAAAGCAGCGTTTATATATAACAATCTTTTTATTAGAGCTATTTTGAAAGTTTTACAGAGCTGTTTAAGAGCTATCCAGAAGCTATATGTCTCACCTCCCATACATTATATTTTCCAGTTGAAGGCTCTTAGGATCCTCCTTGAAAAATGCTACTTACATGTACCGAAGTTTTTACAATATTCTGATTCTTATTTATAGACAATACAATACAATACAATAAGCATTTAGTACGCCCTTTCCATAAGGCTCGGAGCGTTTACAAAATATTTAAATTATAGAACACATTATAATTTTTATATAAACACAAATCAGACATAAAAGTATTTTTCACTGTTCCAATTCAGTTAAGTATGTGATGGACTGGCACCATTGTATCATGGCAGGTACAGAAGAGACAGAAAAGAAAGTTTGTCATTTCAAACTATGCCCACAGCCATACATGCAAGCTCCTCTCTCTTCTCTGCATGTACTTGTATGGTAAACTACTCCTGTTAGTCATCAATTTGTCCACACATATGGTCTATGTCAGAAAATGACATTAAATGAAGAAATATGAAGAAAGGAAGTAAATTGAAGGGTCAGAAGTATGTGAGAAAGACTGATGGCAGAGAAAAGGCATTCAGCTTTCCTTAAACATGCTGATTCACCAAAAAGACCCAAAAATGATATATTCCATGAGAATGACAAATAAACATGGCTTTTGTTGAATTCTACCTTCCATATTAACAAGCATCACTAAACTTAATTATCGATGTAAAATTAATTTCACAATTTTTACATAGCATTAACACTTTGAATGTTTCCCTTTTAAAGGGGTAATCATTTATAAACTCCATCTCTCTACATCATCATTGAAGTAAAAAATAAAATTAACAATCTGGAGGAAATGAATTTTTAAAAAGGTAAATTACTATAGATTAGTTAAATTGGCAGCATATTGCAGCATCTGTTTGTTTCACCCAAGAAAACAATGAAAATTCAATATTTGTATCTTTCATAAGAAAACAATAGTATTTCATATAATCATGGTAGTACTTTTTTCATATGTAGTTAATTCCATTTTATAATGAAAAGATTGCTTACTTAATGCAAAGCTTACATTCATACAAAACAATGCATTTCAAATCAAATATTAATCAAAAGATGCTTGCATTTGACATCAAAGACTTTTCTTATTACAGCAAGAGCAAGTATTCTGGAATTCATTTTTCCTTTGCTCAAATTCAGAACTGACTGGAAGCTTCTGAATCTGCAATTGTATTATTGGCTCTTGACATTATTACTAAATGATAAATAAGTTTATTTGGGAGTGGACTACCCTTTAAATGAAGAATGATTTCTTTATTGGAAGATGGGATGAGCCCCTCTGAGAAAGTCAAGATGCCTTTCTTTGTCTGTACGTGATGACAAGTCCCTGTGCATGCTGGGACAGAAATAGCACTCAGCCTACTCATGACCGACAATGTAACGCATGTATAAAGTGAGAAAGGCTTTGTGAAGGATGTACACTATGTTCTTATTCTAACCTTGTATTCTCTGCAACTTTAGATATGTGGTTAATTATATTCAACTTCTTTCCCAAAAACTAAAAACTGTAATTCTACATCTTGAACTCTATAGGTAAACATTCATTTACTTTAAAGTGTACCAGTTAACAAAAAATATTTTGTTCTGTATGTTAGGGGTTGTCCGTCGATATACTACATGTATATTCAGAATATGAGCTACAAATATTCATTCTGCAAAGAGATATTCATGCTGAAATACACTCCCAATAAACAATACAGTGATTACACTTATGCAGAGATTACCGTATTCGCCGGCGGAAAGGCCGCACTATTTTCACTCAAAATATGATCCCAAAGTCGGGGTGCGGCCTATGGGCCGCAACAGAGAAAAATAAACCGCCTCCAAAATCACCACACGTATTGGAATGGACGGGACCAACGTTAGATCTAACACTACACTACAGTAAGCCTGTGCTCTATCTCCAACGATGTAGATCTACTTATCTTTCAAGTACTGAAATATTTTCAGTAATAAATATAATTCAGAACTAATAACTACATATCTTATCAATATAGTTACAAACACGGCCTCGTATGGTCTTCCGAGGCTGACAGAGCACTCGTACGAAGCTCTCTATTGAGCTCCAGTAAAGTGCTGAAATCAGCCACCCCGGTAGATGTTTTCTGTTCTGTGAGCTATTGTAATGGGTACGTAGGCGCTTAGTAAGTTTTAATTTGTCTTTTGAGCACACTCTTTGTATGTGTTGAGATCGATGGCACCCCTCAACCTCCGCGCTATTTCAGGGCGGTTGTATCCTTGCAGGATCCTTCGCGGAGATGTATTTTGAATGGAGAACGGACATTATCGCAGAGGATTTTTCATAGCGCACGTGACGTGCGCGTTAACCTGCATCATAAGCATAGACATTGTAAGTCATGGCAAAGATCTTAAAAGGTAAGATAGGGCATTCCCGTCTCCCCCTAATTTTATGTAACGTAAGTGGCCGTTACATCGCACCCTTTACACAATCGGGAGAGTGTCCTATCTTTCTTTTCACGATCTTTGGTCATGGCAAGCACATGTTTCAGCTTGCAAATCGTCGTGACGACGTTTTCAATTTCCTCTTCGAAACCATCATGCTGTATTATGTATTTTTCTGTCTTTGGAAGTCACATAGGGAACCTTTGATGGAATATGCACCTATGTAAGATATCTCTTCACGATTTTTTAGAGTGGTGGAAACATTTCCTTTCCAATTTCATTTGTGATTGTGCCTCAATTTGCGAGTTGCATTCACGGTTGATAGTGCTATTTGTTGTCGAACTTTTACTAGGGAGACGGCATGTACCGTACACTTTATAGTACTAACGTTAGTCTACAAAGATGTAAGTGTTTGCGAGTACTAGTAGTAGTTCTACGCTTTGTCAGATTCTCTTCAGTTCAACTGAAGTTCAACTTTTTAAATTCTTAATGACATAAAAAGCAAAGACATCTAGGAATAATCGTCTTCAAATAGTCAATACAATAAAAAGTTTGGCCCTTGTTTTTTCATTGCATAATATTTGGGGGGCAAAATTTCTTATGCTTTTGATTTTTCCCCATATTTTTTTTTTTTCAAATGAGTTGTCAAAGTTGGGGTGCGGCCTATCCGACGCTGCGGCCTTTCGGCCGGCGAATACGGTAGTTAATGCACCTGTACGCGCTCGTATAGAATAAGGGCCCGCACGGAACCGAACCAAATATGAGCTACAAATTTTTTATTCTATAAAGAGATATTTCACGTTGAAATACACTCCCAATAAATAATACAGTGACTTGTGCAGAGATTAGTTGATGCACCAGTACCCGCTCGTATAGAATAAGGGCCCGCGCAGAACCGAACTTGGAGTTGAGTTCCGCGTGAGGGGTTTTTTTTTTTGCTTCATTTTCTTCATACTCCTTATAAACCGTTAACCCATAGAAGGCCAGGTAAAGTGTTTTAAAGTTGATTTCATAAATTCTAGCTATACACAAATTACTTTTTAGGTGATTGGTACATTTTAATTTTAATTCATTACTTGGGGGAAACTGAATTCTATAATAGAAAACTGCATAAATGTCTGGCATATTTCGAGAAGTCAATAAGAAACTTGCACGAGTCGAGTCGAGGTTTTTGTTGTTGTTTTTTATGAAGATCCCATTAATAAACAATAATTCAAGAAGCTCACTTATGCAAAACAATGAAAGTTTCAAAGAACATACATGCAATGACGATACAAAAAAGGCCTTGAAGAAGGCCTACACAGATCTTATTCTTTTTCAGTCTGTATTAGGGTACAAAAGGTACAAGATCCTCACTACAGAACTGAAACATGTTTTGATGAGAGCTATACTGTAATGTAGGTCTACAGCATGGTTATATGTATGTGTGCATCAACAATCCATCAATATCATTTTGACATGTTCATAAGCTTGCATGACACATTTGTGTCAATGCCCAATATTAAAGCCTGGCTGGCCTGAATTACATAATACACAGGATATCAAGATTAAGAATGAGGTCAGATGTTCTACAAAAGGTTCACTTTCTTTCTATCCTATGGTGCATGATTGTACATCCAGGGGAGCGTTTCATGAAAGGAAGTTGTCAGATATTTTATGCGACAACTGTTATAAGCTACTGAAATCCTTGCATCTGATTGGCTGAGAACAAATTTGTCGGATAAAATATCTGACAAGTCCTTTCATGAAACGCCCCCCTGGCCAGCACAAAAGGAATATTCATCAAAGTACATTATTATCTACTGACATGTAAAAACATGAGGTTCAATAGTTACTTCCAACTTGCATTTATCAGGACAGATCATTTTGTAATAAAAAAATAAGATTAAAAATTTCACTAGGGAGGTAAATTAGATCGGGAAAGCAAAAAAAAAAAATTAAAAAAAATGCCCTGATTTAAGAAAAAAAAAATCCCATGGAAAATCTAATTTTTGCTACAGAGATCTAAAAAGAGTTCCCATGAAGAACAAGCCAGTTTACACTATTCTCTATTAAACTGATATGCAAAAAATCACTCTTTCTTTCGTTTCTCTTTATAATTCAATGTTTATCCATATAGGCTCCATTTCTATCAACGTTTACTCCATCAACTTTTAGGTCTATATCAATCAGGCCATAGAATTCTTTGTGTGGACAGTCACAATGCAAGCATCTCATCTGACTTCACGATGCAGGGCTTTCTGAGAGAGAAATGACTAAAATTATTTAACCTAACAATCTGACTTCCTAAAACCATACTAGTAAATTGTGCTTGTTACATAATACCACTTCAATAAAGAATACCGAAACGATCAAAACATTCTACATTTTGACAGAAAAAAAGGAGGCCTTGACAAAACATACAATTTCAACAAAGACCATACTGCTTCTCTTCACAATACTGTCATAAAACCAATGTCCATCCAGACAATTCATAACACATTATCCACTACAGTGCATTGTGCCCTGATCAACACAAACCCATCGTAATACAAATTTACAAACAAAAACTCTCCTCCTTATGACCCAAGGCCAGGAAAGGGGGGGTTGCCCAGTACAGGGGCCTATTCATCTCATGTACATTCATGTAGGAGGTACTCCCTCTTTCTCAATGTAAACCAGGGCCGTGTTTCATATAACTGATCAATAACGACTGCCCCATTTCTATGACGAATTTGCTCTCAGCCAATCAGATTCAAGGATTCCAGTAGCTTATAACAATTATTGCAACTTGGCATCAATAACAGGTTTTATGAAATGGGGCCCTAGATGATGGAGAGGTAACTGAGAGAAGAAGGAGCCACTGTCTGGGCTAGCTTTAAACTTACTCCATGAACCAAACATAACCATTTTCTTACATTCACCTTCCTATTATGCTACTCATCTTGTGTTGCAGTACAATTTCAATGCATTTCTCTTTTAAAGGGAGTGTGTATTAAAATGTGTTTAAATCCAAGAACATCCAAGGTAGAAAAAGCATGGCCAAAAGTGAGAAGATACACGTAAACCAGTTGCAAATTATCACCAAAAAAACTAGAAATATCACTGAAGATGATGATTAATACCCCCGCCCCGTGACAACAGCCTTTCTTGACTTTTGGTCGAAAACTGAGGAAGTAGTTCGATCCGCAAGATTTTTCCCTGATTTACTGCCATAGATATGCCGTTTCCATGGCAACGCAGCTTCCGACACATCAAAAAAATATGTCTTGCACATCTTCCCATCAAGACATGTGTGTACCAAATTTCATGACTTTCGGTCAAAAACTGAGGAAGTAGTTCGATCCGCAATGTGTTTCCTTGATTTTCTGCCATAAATATGCCGTTACCATGGCAACGCATATTCCGACTCATCCGAAAAATATGTCTTGCACATCTTCCCATCAAGACCAATGTGTGTACCAAATTTCATGACTTTCGGTCAAAAACTGAGGAAGTAGTTCGATCCGCAATGTGTTTCCTTGATTTTCTGCCATAAATATGCCGTTACCATGGCAACGCATATTCCGACTCATCCGAAAAATATGTCTTGCACATCTTCCCATCAAGACCAATGTGTGTACCAAATTTCATGACTTTCGGTCAAAAACTGAGGAAGTAGTTCGATCCGCAAGATTTGCAACGGACCGACCGACGGCCCAACCATCGACTGATTCCAATATACCCCCTTCAAACTTCGTTTGGCGGGGGCATATTAATTCATAACTTTTTAGTGTGGGTATGTATGTGTAGGCTGATGGAATCGTGTTCTAATGATATAGATAAATAGTTGACACTGATCAGAGCTCTTTGACATAAAGTCAAAGCCATATAACTCCTGCTTCCTGAAATATCCTTCCTTGAAATATAATATTCCTGTAGTTTATGACAGCTTCAAAAGAGAAACAAGAGGGATTTCAAAGTTGCTTCCCCGATTCAAGATATCCTTGTCCACTGTACAAGTGGCATACAGGCATGTACAAATTGTACAGCACAGTAACAAGATTCATCTTGGTATTTTCACTGGTACAGATCAATTTCATATTTCAATACGCAACTCACTAATTGCACCATACAGAAGGAGCTGTTTCCACGAATGAACTTTGTGTTTATAAAAACAGATCCTCCTAGAGGTACTTCATAATTACTTAAACTTCAATGTATGGATTATCAGAGTCACTCTTTTTATTTGTTTATTTATATGCTGTGCTGAATATTGGGAAAATATTCCCAACTTGTCAAAATGTCATTGCACTTTCAAATCTATCACAAGCTCAACACTATCAGTTATAAGAATTTGAATGTCCATACTGAACATTCAAAAGAAATATCTGAAGCTATTTGATTAACACAAATCAGTAAAACAAACTGGTAAAGTTTATTAATAAGGAGCCAGACATCCTTTTACAAGCTTTTGCTTTCATGGTGTCATCGGATGGGAGAAGTACATTTTGAAATCATGATGCTTCCTTTTAATAAAGAATTTTTTTATCAATCCAATTATCTATCAATGAGTCAAACAAATCCACAAATAGTTTGATCCCGTTTACTTTAAAATTAATGCTGGCAAAAACTTGGCAAAGGCTGCTGCCAACTTGCTACATGAGGCCTTTAAAGGTAATGATATTGATTTTCACAGGTGCTCCAAGTATAAACCTTAATATTTCTTCTGTGTATCAGAGAGTTATTCTTATAAGTGGAACAGGTCTTCTGGGTGTCAGCTGTGGTAAGATAGTAAAGATATTTTTCTAAAATATACAAGGGGAAGAATATTGATTTTCACAGGTGTTCCAAACAGCCTTAAAAGTTTATCTGTGTATCAGTTATTCTCAAACAATGAACAGATCTTCAGGCTGTCAGCTGTCTACAACATCCCTGCAAGTACATGCAGATTCGAATACATCTGACTTATTAAACTTTCTTTTTTTCATGTTAGAATTACCATTCAAGGCAGGTTATTTCAAAATTTAGATGCAACCATTGAACTTCTTGAGCTATTGTCTACGGGAATTTCGTAACAGCATTTATGCAGGTATATGACCTTCAAACCTTTATGTTTTCAGAATGAGGGTAGACAAAGAGTTCAATTAAATACAAAGAGTAATTATGACTTCTAAAAAATGTGTATTCTACTGTACATAGCTCAACAAAATCATGACAACCAACGAACACTCACAACATGCATGTACTTCGTACAAGCACCACACCATGATATTGTTACCATCCATCTCTACAGAGCAATTGACATAATGTTCTTAACACACGCAACCCTGCATCAGCTACTCTGAAAAAGAGACATGATGATAAGGAGTACTTACCCTAAGGATTTCCGGTGATATATAGTCCGGTGTCCCTACTGCCACATTTGACATCACCTGAATTGGACAGGAAGAAAGGTAACATACTTCTGATCTACAATCATTACAATGTTGTACCTTATCTTCAATTAAAGTTTTCACATCTTACAGTCATTACAATAAGCAATTATCTAACAGCAATCTCAGTGCCAACCTCCTCCCCCTTTTTGCAAGTAATGCACTGAAATAATTGAAATACTTGGTAAAATGCTCCACAAATCATTCTCAGTAACCTTCATTTACAGGTACTATCTACGGCAATTCTCCTGATCCTAAACCTGTAAATCTCTCAAAGATCGCATCCTTCCCACGCCTGGATACCATCCAGCTTGCCTAATGCTTCAAACACCACCGGATCGAGATCTTAACATGCAACACCTACCGTATTATCTGGAAGCATCCTGAGGCAAGAGCCAAAGTCCGCCAGTCGTATGTGGCCATGCTTGTCCAGAAGCACGTTGTCCGGCTTGATGTCCCGGTGGACGTACCGAAGCTTGTGCACGGAGTCAATAGCAAGCACCATCTCGGCGACATAGAAGCGGGACATGTCCTCAGGTAACCGGTCATCGAACTTGCTGATGAGGGTCAAGAGGTCGCCACCGCTGTAGTAATCCATCACCAAATACTGAAAGGAAATGAGAAAGGAGATATGAGGCTCTAACTGTCAAAGTATTCTTGTCTCTCTCCCCTAGGAAATTCAGGATGATACTACATCAGTATTAGCACTGGCATATTTTCATTCTATTGAAGTGATAGGAAATCAAGTAATTGCCTATAACTGAGTTTCCAAGTACCTCAGGCTCTAAGTACTATCCGAGGGACTAAATAGCTAGAGGATGAATGTCTTACCCAATGGGCAGCGTGCCTAGACTTGGTTTTGAACCTGGGTCAACTTCTTTCTAAGACGATCGCTCTATCCATTAAGCCATACCATATCCCTCTGTAACTGATGTGACCTCATTATTTTAGAGATTATTCCCCTTATAATGAACATGATTCTATCCAACGACCAATCGGTGTTCCATTTTCAATTATATGCATTTCTGAAGACTATAAGACAATGCTCTTTGGCATCATTCTTACCAAAAAATCATCATCTTGGAAGGCGTAGTGTAGATTGGTTATCCACCTGCTGTCTCCATGTACAAGTACATCTCTCTCCTCCACAAAACATGCTGTCTGTATCACAGAACAATAAAGACATGAAAAGAATATAATTATATCTTTCAACATTCATAGGCAAAAACATATATCACTTGTAACAAGTTTACTACTAACCAGAAATATTCATTTATTATGAATAGTCTACTAGAAATAAGAAATATTCATCAACTACAACATGTTTACAAGGTCTTAGATGCAACTATGTATGCCTCTTCCCCAAAACATATCAAAATTATTCACCTGCTCACAATCATACCAAATTGTACCCAGTAAAATGCCTAGAAATATTATATTACAAGAACCGGCATTGCAATAGAAAGAATGATGGCTGCATTAATAGTTAATGCTATCATAGGCAATCATCACTCAACCTCTCGATAGCAAGAGTAATGTGCAAGTGGAAACAAGTATGGTGCATGACTTTAGCTTCCATGTTCATTTCCAGCTTGTACAAGGAATAGTATCAAAATGTCTGAATATTCCAATAATCAATTAACTTCATCCAAGAGGCCAAACATACTTTGAATAGAAGGAACTTAGAGGATTTTCAGTTAATATACATTGAATAAATGGGAATACCACAAAAGAAAATAGAAAACAGCTCCAGAATTACACTTCACCTTTAAGTGCTAGAGAACTATGAGGAGCAATCTATTTGGGGCTTTCAAAATAAGATCACTTTTGCAGACAGCCTTGGGACTGATCAAGAAATGTCACGCATCATTCTAAGATGTCTTTCCCGGTTCCTTTATCACACCTACATCCTACATTAACTGATGACAACACGCAGCCAGGCTCAACAAAACTCAATGTGGCTATAAAGTGTATAGGAACCTTCAAACAGACAAATTCTTGGGTCAGCATGCTTTCTACATGTAGCCATGTTTGTCATGTGTTTTTTTTTCTGTTGCTGCATTCTTTCACACTAATTATTTTGTCTTTATAGATCTTTACAGCACAGTGTACAGAAACCCTAGAATATATTTAATTATACTTTCATGTATTCACTTACTATGACATTATATTTTAGCAGCATTGATTTGGGTTTCGTTTTTTCCTACCCCTCTCCACCCGTAAAAGCTGCAAACTATTTACTTTTACTTGCATCAGTGACAGTCAGTTGAAATAAATTTCTCTTAAGTCATAATTCTTATCATGAACTTGAACGATTTAGACAATTTATGATCAGTTCCACAGGAGTAGACACGCATATTTATCAATTGTTAGTGGGGGATGATCTATTCATCATCCCGCCCCCCCCCCCCCCCCGACATTAGAAAGTGTGTGCGTATCTACGCCACTAATCAGTACTAAAGTGGTTTGTTCCAATGCATTTGTATGGCTCAATTTAATATTTGTCAGTGTTTTTTCTATGTCCATTCACCTACACAAGCCTAATAGGCAAAATTTTAAAATAACAGTATTCTACGCTCATAAAAAGTAATAAAAATTAATCACTTCTTTGCATGTAACGCCTTCATTGTTTCATATGTATACATTTACCCATCTAGGTTTATGTATTTTATTTCAACCAAATATAACGTTGCATCATTGTGTCATTATCATATCTTGTTTAATTCATGGTCTCTAACAGTTCTGCACCTGATTCAAGCACAACGCTACATTGAATAATTCATGTTCTGGGTAAGCAATTAGCTTCATGTTACCTTCGGGACTCTCTACATAATAACCCACACCCTTCACTTCCCCGTTTTCTGTCTGTCTGTTCATTTAAACATCCATCCATTTGTCTGTATCTATCTACAATAGAATACAGTAACAACATCCATTCCCCCTCCTCTCTGTCTCTGCCTCTCCTCTCTCTCTCTCTCTCTCTCTCTCTTGCTCCCAATTTTTGCCTCTCATCCCATCTCTGCTTTACATGTGTATGTCTTTATCAAGTGATGTATTGAGAGGAAGATGGCTGCCATTAGTTGGGCATTAGTATTACTAGGTAGATGTAAAGCTACCAAGGAGAGGTTGTGGTAAAAGGTGGTAAAAGGTGGTAAAAGGTTGTACCATATTCTCCTGCTGGTGTTTCTTTTTTTTTCCTTTCAGACTCTTTCCCTCTCTGACTCCCCCCCCCCCCCCCCCCCCTCTCTCTCTCTCTTTATCTAGCTCTATCTCTTCTCTCCTAATTTTTACACCATTCAATTGGATAGGACATGTACCCCTCATATCCCCGTATCTACTCCACTGTCTATGGCTTTCTCTACTATTTCACACCTGCAAGCCTTTCAGATCACATCTCTTTCAGTTTCTACTTAGTCTCTCTGCCCCTCCCTCACAATCTACTTCAGTATCTTCTACCCACACTTCATTCAGATCCAATCTCTTGCCCCTCCCCTCTTTCCTCTTCCTCTGAGCTATCAGACTCTCATCTAACTTCCATGCATCTTGTGATAATGACACTCTCCAGCTTGTCCACACGGCACCCAATCCACTGGATACACCGATGAATAATGTAGCCCCATTATCCTTGGCTACATGACCACCATACATGATACAGGGGTCTAGCGCTAATCTTTCCTTACCTCAGCTCTCTTCAGCATCTCCCACTTGTTGAGGAGTTTCATGGCGAACACCTCATCACTGTTCTTCAGCTTTACTACAGCAACCTGATAAACAGATATATAGATAAACATTAATATAAAAAAACTATATACTTCTAGCTTTAAATAACATCATGGAAATGTCTTTAGAACCATTGCAAGACACAAAACAAAACAAAACATTTCTTTAGTTGGTCTTGCTTTCTCATATAATTGTTTGAATTACAAGGCACTTAGCTATTACTGAAGGCAAAAATAAGACTTTGCTTTAAAAACAAAATTAGACATCATTCCCAATATCACACACCACTTTCTTCTTTCTTTCATTGTCTATTTTCCAGGGGAAGAGGGATAAGGTACCATTACTTCAAAATAAGCTTCTCACATTTAGACATCAAGCAAACTCATAGTTCAACATTTTATTGAATACGTAATGGAAGAAATTAGTGTCCTGTTCTCACCTCTCCAAAGGCTCCCCTTCCAATAATCTTTAAAGTCTCAAAGTCTTCTTTATGTAGCCTCAGGTCTTTTACTCTCTTTACTGGTTGCTTTGCTGTAAGAACAAGTTAAAAATAAAAGGATAAAGTATTAAAGTTTCATACAAATCTATGATAGAAAAACACTCAAAAGAAGTGCCAGCATAAAAGACAAATTTATGAAGTTATTTTTGAAGGGGGAAAAAGTTTTTGGAAAGCACCCTATGTTACATATATTTACATGACAAGTACTCTAATGGTCACATTCAAGTACATAGACATGTACATGTATATGACTGACAATTCTGACTGGTAACTCCTTTCACAATTTGGGACTTCCAGTAACAGCTGATTGCTCTATTTAGGTTTTTACAGATAAGTGCATTCTTTTTTCTTCATACTACATTCTATACTACATTTAACATCCAAACAGAGAAAATGTGCTGAACATTGGCAAATTACTCATTGTAATTACTAAAGCTTGGCGTTTTATGTTGTTTGTTATACTCCTCAGCGTTTTATTACAATCAACTTAGCACTGCTTATCATGGGATTAACCCCATTTCACACCTCAGGGGGTACTCTATGATTACAAGTAGGTCTATATACATGTCCACATTTTTTTTTCAGTAGGAAGGGGGGGGGGGTGAAATGATTTCCCCTTAATTTCTCTTCAGGAATACGATTTCTAGTTCCAATTCCACAAATCTCAGTTTCCGACATTGCAGTTCTTTCAAGAAAACAACAGTTCATGAATCCCTAATGAAAGTACAACTTGGCAAACTATGAGATCATTGATCAGCATGCACGCATCGGTTATGGAATTGATCATGCATTGGATAGATGCACAGTCACAGCGAGTTTCTACTGAAACAGAACATGACTCATGATTCTGTCTATTGCATATATTGCGGCTAATAAAAATTCATTATACACATCCATAGCGACAGTGAAAGGGAATGCACTACATGTATGTATGAGATGCTACCTTCCAGAGAGAGATGTGGAAGCAATATATCGCGATCTATTGCTGAAACATACATCTGGACAGCCGACAATCAAGAACACAAACAATCTCTGCTATACATGGATGTCTGCTCAAATTCACTTTCTCTCTCTCTCTCTCACTTTCTCTCCCCTTTCATATCCCACCTCAATCTCCCTCATTCCTCCCATATACATGTACATATACACTGTAACTTTGCTTTATCTGTCCCGATAGATAATGTCAAACATATTATCCCATACATGGAACATCAAAAAGTATACATCCACAAAATGTATGTTTTGTTGTTTTTTATTTAGGCCTACAAACAAAATGAATGTATGTGTAGTATTTGCATACATTTATCATTCCTATGCAAATGTAGCAACCGTTCCTAAACTATTATTATTATTATTATTATTACTTATAACGCGCTTTTCCCGTTAGGCTCAAAGTGCTTACAATAAATTAAATCATCTACAAACTATAAACTATCGAAAAGATGTGTTTTTAATGCCTTTCTGAAAATTATTACTGATGAAGACTTTCTAATAGAAAGTGGCAAATCATTCCAGTATTTTGAAGCTGACACAGTAAACGTTCTATCACCAGCTAATGTTCGAGTTACTGAATATGTGAGGCGGAGAGGGTCACTGGCGGACCTTAGTAATCTAGTGGGCTTGTATAAACTCAGACAGTTAATTAAATACTCTGGAGCCTGGTTATTAAGTATTTTGTAGACAAACAAGAGTAATTTGAAAATTATTCTTTGCTTCAAAGGAAGCCAATGTAGTGAGTTCAAGAGTGGTTGAGAAGGGTGGTCTCGAGAAACCTGTAAAATTAATCGTGCTGCCCAATTTTGTAATCGTTGAATACGAATCAACTGATTAGAGGGAATCGTAGAAAGGAGTCCATTGCAGTAATCAATACGAGATAAAACTAGAGAACGGACAGCATTGTGACAAGCAGACTGATCGATGATGAATACCGGTTAGTTATGTTTTTGTTCAATGGAGCTCTTTTCCAATTCTAGCAATGAATTAATGGCTATTTTTATGTTGTTTGTCTTTATTTTTTAAACTAATTGTAAAGAAAAGCTTTCCAGAGCTAATTCCTACCCTGATCCCATTAATTTTTTTGCCGAGTCATACTTGTACACAGAAGAGGCAATCTTGGGGTGTCGCAAGAAAGTTGCGATTGATTGCAAGTAGCAACTGATCGGTACTGACCAATCAAATTCATTGTTGCAAGCGCATCTTCTTGAATGGGCAGACTATGAACCATTCAGAACGGTTGTTCTAATTTGCTTTACAACTTGCAATCGATTGCAACTTTCTTGCAACACCCCATTAGTGCATTCAATTATAATACTTCTTTACATGTAGCTTTGTTGGGTTTTTTTTTCTGTATTCTGAATCATACAAACTCAAGCCGCTTGCATGTGTACATACTAAACAACCGGTTTTTAATTAACCCAGTTATATCTAACGGACATAATACACAGTGCATTAAATTTATCAATCATAATCACATCAGCGTACATGTAGGAGATGGGACACTTTTCTTTCTTTTTTTTCCAGTTCTTTGCTTTGAAATTCTTTTGTGACTTGTACACAGTACAGTTTCTGTGGGTGGATTGTTTGTAATAAGTCTGGCATGGAATGTGAGGTTTCACAGGTAAAGGTCATAATGCCAATTCTCAAATACTAGTCCTACATATATATGAAAGAAATGCCATGATTCATTAGAGTGCTGGTATGTTGAAGGGAGAAAAAAAACCATACCATCTATCAAATTTCTATCGTGATTGCAATATATCCTAACCTCCATAACTGTATTGTTTGGCCTGCATACCCCCCCCCCTCCATACGCACACACATTTCTGTGAATTAAACATTGAAAAGCTCAATATGTAACATTTTTGCGGTCAAACGATTTTGAGGGAGGCTGAGTGTAAACAGATCCAAAGTGCAGTACATAAACCTCAAAAATCTTGATATTATTCAAGAATGACGCATTATTTACATAACTATTCAATTCCAATGCATTACATGAACCCTAAAGGTGTTTAAAATAAAGATCACATATCATTTTACAAATTCATGTATTTGTTTCTAAAGGTAATACACTATCTATACTCAATATGCAAGCGTGTATCTCATGAAATTATATGAATATCATTCAGTTCAATTTGCTGTGCTATTCACTGTTTCTTGAGCTTATTTTGAAAGTACAATGTACATGTACACCAACAACACATCATTTTTTCACTTTGATATATATCTATGCATTGTGATCTAAAGATGGATGATGTAGGTCTACTTCCTTAACACCAAATTTCAATGTTTACATTATTAAAAGGGGGACCGGTCAGCAAAGAAGTGCAATCACCACACTTCCATACAGGCCGCTAGACAGGCAGGCAGGCGGACGGAACAGGACAGGTTAAAATGCCAATGTTCATGCTCAGTGAGTTTCCTTCAGGGCATCTCAATAAAGCAGAGGATCAAGACCCCCTTGCATGTGGGCTTTAATCAAAATCTCACAATTCATTTTCTATTAAATACTTCCATCCCCGCCAGTTGTCACATTCCTGCCGCTATTCCGCCAGCCCACGGAAATGTCACAGCCGGTTCGGGGTCGTTGCTGTATTTTCGGTACACAGACACATGGGACTATGAGGGGACAGGGAGTTAATTGTCAAATTTCATGGATGAGACAGTTAGTGGAAGGAGAAAAAGAAGGGGAGAGGTGGTAGAAACGAAGCTAAGTATATAAAAGCAAATCACAGTTGTTCTCATGATCATTCAGAGGGACCTTGCACTGATGTGTTAAAAGTTTAGGCTCCCTTTCAGACTGTGACTGCAATACTTGCAGACAGTGAAGAAAGCCTTATCTTTCTACGGACCTCTCTGATAGTCTCTACATGTGAAGATAAGTTCGAAATTTTATTAAAAATACAGTCGAATGAAATATGTTATGTGCATTCAATGTTAAGCATTAACAGGAAAGATAAAATTAATCAGTGTTGATAAACTACCACAATCATGCAGATCTGAATGAACAATGAACAATAAAAGCAATAAAAACATCTACAGAGTTTGCACTCCTAAGACTATCACAATATCTGCCCTCTCCTTTCCCAGTGCACTTGTGTTTGACAGCCTGTATACACTGGCAATGAGTCAGACCCATTACTTGAAGAGTAAGTCCAAAGGTGCTTCTTTGGTACACAATTACATGTATTTGTATTTGAGTGTGCATAGAGCAACAGTGCAGTGCTGTATGCATCGCTGTGCCTGGAAGAACCTTGACTGACTTGCACAATGTATTTTGACAAGTAAACAAGGGGTCTATAACTTCCTTTTTTATGTGTATTTTGCCGAGTGTCAAGCACATCTCTGTAGGATATTCACTGTGCATTTCCATACATGTACACTCCCTGTAGTTAAACCGAAAAGTGACATTTTATGAAAATAAATGAGTTGGGATAATAGGATTTCATGTAATTTTTCCTCTTCTCAATACATACATGTGAACTCTGTAATTCTAGTTGTTTTGCTCACAACAATTGAGGAAATTATTTTTATTTCCTACTTCCCCCTTGATCATTTATGAATAAAAAAATAATTTCATCAAAAAGTTCTAAAAAGTGTAGTCTAACATGGGACAGGAAGCTCTATGAATGGTGTCTGGTTCTTATCACTAATCTTTACTGGTTAATATTTTCATAATATTTACAAAATTTTGCAGACCCACTCCTCCATCATAGATTTTCTATTTAAATTTTCTATTTAAATTTTCGATTTATAATTTTCTTATAATTCCTACACTGACATTTTCCCCAAAAAAATTAATTGATATTAAAAAAATATTGAAAAAGTCTGACAGAAGTGCAGTCTAATTTGTAATAACCTAAAGGCTTTATTCGCCAGTGTGTGGCTCTTATTTTCAAATCTATACAACATAATAAATTCCAATAACTCCTTGCCTACTGGAACTGGATAGCCCCTGTATTAAACATATGAGGAGTATGAAAATTCAGTAGCCATTGGGTTAAAGTTCACCAATTACAATTGCAGTGCAATACATCATGGGGATACCAGTCAAAGATTATGTGGGTCAGTCCAATAGGATCCTGTCTGATCACTCAAGTTATCAACTAATTTTGATTTCTTGCCCAGCAGGGATGACCCATGATCTTGCTGGGTCCAATTTACATCACGTCCACTGATGCATTCCCTGACTATGGAGATGATATTGGAATGTCCATACAGGCCGAATGCTTGGATTATCAGGCAGAAAGGAGTTTAAGTGTGCAGGAGTATAGGAATATGATTAAGTGACCACAAGATGATGAAACCATGCATGTATCATAATGGGAGTAGAAACTAGAAAGATGGTCTCTTCATCTTTCCGTGAAATAGAAAGGAAAGATAGTATGGTTTGACCTCCATGGATGTTGCCCAATGTCATGTGCACTGTAGTGTTTGCTTTATTTCATTTTTTTTATTGCCTGCTAGTACGCTTATTGATTATCATATTGCGTGCCCATGATATATTATTAAAGGCTGCAAAAGAATGTTAATCAATTACTTGTGTATTACTGTAAAGGCACTACACAAACACATAATAAATAATCATCATAAATAATCATCATAAGCAGACTACTAGTGGTGCAACAGTATTTGTGGGTTGTTTTTTTTACATGTAACAATCACAGAGTTTGCACCATAGTGCTACATGTATTAAATGGTGAATCTTGGGGGAAAATTCCACCAAAAATCTCAAAATCTACATTAGTACCAGTGGCAAAAATGGATGGGCAAAAAGGATTTTAACAGTAACCTTGTCACCAAAAATAACTCGGCTTAAGTAATAAAATGATGGCAGTATATGAATAGGAGCATTCAAAAATGGCAGTTTTTCCATGTTACATCGCTGCTGAATATATTATGCTCTTTCACTTAAGGATACAAATAAATAGCAACAAGTTATGTTTTATCTCTACTATACTACCCTCTTTGTCAACACCTGATGAAACTGGTAATAATAATGAAATATAATTTCATATAATATTAATTTGCAGATATTATCAAAACTGAAACTTGTTGAAAAACAAATATTTGACAAGTTGGTAATGAGCACTTATTCATGCTAACTGTAGTCTGCACTAATGGTTTTCTGTCCAATAGTGATAAAAATGGCAGTAGCCTTCATGTATTTTTTAAAATGTTGACAGTCACCTTTTTTCTTTCCATCGCGTCTACAGGAATATTCCAATTCTGAAAGCACTTCACTAAGTATCAATTTATTTTCATAACTGTTCTAACAAAGTACCTAAGGCAACTTTTGTATCATAAACAGGGCTCATACTCCTACTAAATGCTTTGGTTCCAAAATTTCATGACCAGTGCATGAATCAAATTATAGAACTTTCTGGATGCTTTACAAACTGAAAAAATACATGTTCATGCAGATGTACACTGTACATGTATACTTTCAGGTAAATGACTTAGAGTTACCCATGGTTTCCCATCAGCAAAAGTTCACATGGAACAATTGGCGCATGTGATGTTAGATTTGACAGGGATAGATCTGAGCAAGCAATGTTCCTTTCCTTTTCAATTTCCTCTGACGTACAGGCAGAGGAATTCAGACAGAGCAGGCATGTGAGCATACGGATTGGTGTAGGTTGGACCCTTGCAAAACTACATCAAAAGCACATACTAGTACATGTACGAGGGATATCATGTAGTAGGCTGTCTACAGTACAATACAATAAGCAGGGCTACATTATTTAACTTCAACTAGCTTGCTTAGTGGCAACTAAAATGAACTCATTTTTCATCATACTTGCTGCTTGAACATCCAAGAACTTGTGATATTCATAACGAATTGTAAACAATTGTGGAAAGAAATATCCCCAATACAAGGCAGGGCTAGCACAGCTTGCTAAATGCCAATTCAGCAACTTTACAGCATAGTTTAGAAAAGAATATTAAATAAGAAATGAACTATAAAACTACTGATAAAAATTTCAATACCTCTGTGAGAGAATGTTTAAACAAGACCTTCTTGCACAAATTTCCATAGTATAAGACCTTTGTTTATTTGATTACAGTTTATGTACGTAATTAGCATGAATTACATTTATCAAATTAAAAAAATTAATGATGGGTTTGTGCTCTCTCTGTGCTTCTCAAGGTTCACATAAGATTTTCCACCAATCTATCATGTCAAGACCAAGATGGGAGGGAAGAAGGCTCAGAGCCTGAGCCCCCCACCCCACCCCCCCCCCCCCCCCCTCCCCCAACAGAAAGAGCTCCAAATAATCCAGTTTAAGAGTAAAGCGTGGGTTAAACAAATTTCTTGAAACTCCTGACTTGGGGAAGTGTCAGCATGAGGGCAAAAATCAACAAACTTTCCACATAAAGATCTATCTTTGGAATCACAATTTAAAGGACATATACATATACATGTATAACCCTGAGTAAAAATTGCAATCAATCAATCAAGAAAAAGTATACAGCTCTTAATGATATAACGTTCTTTCACACGTTTGCAAAAACAAAGAAACCTCATAAAACAGACAAAACCTGCAATCATAAACCTCCAAACCAGCTGGTCATGAGTCATTGAATATCAAAAACATATCAGACACCATGGACCCTACATCTAAGGACCACAGAAAATACACAAAATAAAACTTTGCTTTGTGAGATTTGTTCAAGATTCTTCACACAGACAGTCAAAAATCCTCTAAATCTCTTCTAACATGGGTGTGTTCTGTATAGGGATCAAGACCAGGGCAGGGCAACATTCATAGGAATTCCCTTACACTCTGATCAGCAGAGACGTACATCTTGCACTGCATTCTCAATGCATTTTTAGACTACACATGACGTAAAAACAGACCCAGCTTTAACTAATGACATGGTACCCCTAAAGGAAAATATAAATCTACATAATTTTTCCATCCCTACAAAAGCACTGTGCTGACTCTTTCATATTCATATCAGTCTCAAACCATGGAAGAATGATGCCCTGTCTAGAATGAAGGGATTTGAGAATTGAGAGTGCCTCAACAGGATAACAGATTAACAAAGTTTACATTTAAAGACTAGGCAGGCATACATCTCACATTCTTGAGTTACTCCAGCCCCTGATTACACAGTCCAGTGAAGATGCAAGGTATAATGCAGTCTGTGCGGACCGAAAAAGAGGGGTGTTTCAATCAGCAATACCGGCACTATGCGGCTTCAACTCTGTGCTCATGGGGTACGCATGTTATTACATCCTGCGTGTAGCCCGAAATAGTCTCGACCATTCAACATACCATTATTGATAGTCAGCCACAGACAACTCTTACCAACAAAATACCTCTTCTTATCTTTATGACTATGAGGTTGTCCCCAAACAGAAAAGCCTGGATAAATAAGCAAATGATCTATTATTTTATCAGTGATATTATCTACAGACAGGAAAACCACAAAATACTTTGGTACACCTTTATAGCCACACACAGGAAATGCATTGCAATCCAATGAGCATTACAGATTATGTTGTAGATGTACACTACATTTCATTTGTGTGTACATGAACTTGTACATGTATGGTACATGTATGGTACATGTATATTGTACGCCTCTGTGGAAATATTGTATTTACAATACATCTGAAGCAATATTATCTAAAGGGGAAGTCAGGTCCAAAAATTACTTGGTTTTGATAGAAGCAGAAAAATCAGACCAACACATCAAAAAAGGTTTGAGGAAAATCGGACAACTAATAAGAAAGTTGTGAATTTTTTACCGGCATGAAAAACTGGAGAAACAATGAAAATCACTAGACAAATTGGCAACTCAGTCATGAATCTGTGATGTCATGGGTACACAACTCACCAACTATTTTGTTTATATTCATAATACAAATTTAAATTTTGTCCAAGAATGTGATTTCCCCATGACTTGAACCAACTTATATTTATAGTAATATGTTTTTGCATGTATACACTAATACAGAATAAATAATTTTCTGTAAAAATCATGAAAATATGAATATTTATACAATATACATAAAAGATGAGTTTTTATGGAAATGTAATATTTTGAAAACAATATCAATATCTTGAAGTTCATGAAATATTTTGTAAATGTTTATACATGCAAAAACATATTACTATAGATGTATTTGGTTCAAGTTATGTGAATATTCATATTCTTGGACAAAATTTGAGAATTTGTATTATGAACAAAATTATTGGTGAGTTGTGTACCCATGACATCACAAACCCATGACCGAGTTGCCAATTTGTCTAGTGATTTTCATTGTTTCTCTAGTTTTTCATGCCACTAAAAATATAACTTTCTAATAGCTGTCCGATTTTCCTCAGACTTTATTTGATCTGTAGGTCTGATTTTTCTGCTTCTAATAAAACCAAGTTATATTTAGACTGGACTTCCCCTTCAAGTATAAGAATTTCTATTATTATTTGTTTTGTTCATGTGACATTATTTTAATAACTCGCAACTTTATTTCATATTATAGTGTGATTTTTCAGAATAATACTTTTCCTTCTGGTTAACAAACCCTAAAAAAACATTTTCATATCAAAATATAAACCTACTGATAGACCTGTAGAAAATATTTTTTTATCAGAAAATAAATTAATAATTTTGAATGTGTAAAGGCCTATCAAAATTCCAGCACAAATATCTTTACATACAAAAGCTTGAATTATGAAAGTTGGTATCGTTCTCCACACATACACTATTTATGTAGGTCAACATGTACATTATAATTACAGCATGTGCCTGAACAGCAAACAGAATACACACAAATTATGGCCTACATGTACATTGCCTGCATGTAGGCCTACAATCCCTATATTTTTGTGGGTATTAATTTTTAACTGCCTAACAGACCTGCAGAGTGGTCTAGTCCAGGTCAAATCTGGTTGAATTTAATGAACTTGGCATGAACCATAGCGAGTGACATCACATCGGAATCGTGGCTCGTCAGCCTTGGGGTAAATGGGGTCATCATTTTATTGGTCATTTCAAATCACCAATTCAGTTTATCTACCATCCAACTGCCAAAAACTCCAGCTAGCTGACTGACTGACTGACTGACTTCGCTTACTGGCATGGCTGGGGTGATAGCAGGCAGGATGAGGTAATGGATTTACCGGCAATGAAAGCTACATGTATGACTAGATTCTGAAACCTGATTTGGTAAGCATGGGAAATACAAATTTTGTACTAGTCTGAGAGAATGTGTAAATTACTAGTACTGTGCATGTCTACACATGTACATGAAGACAGGCTATAGCATATAGGCCAACTTGTATTATCCTCGTCGAAAGTTCACCTTGGGTTGAACTATACTGATGAAAAACAATTCACAAAATATAAGAAGACAATATTGCCATTTACTTTTTAGGCCCATTTAGTGAATTTAAATACACGATTCCAAAAATCAACTGGAACAACCAAATACAGGAGCCATCTCATTACCATCAATCATCAATGAAGGCTATCAAAATTCTGAGCTGATTTATTCTCGAGAATACTTGAGAATTCGTAATAAAATTAAAATGCTTGATTTTCTAACAAAAGCAATGGTGTAGGGATGCCTATAATAAACTGTGTATTCACTTCCATATATTTCTTACAAATATGTGACTACATGCATGGGCACTCTGAAGAGTGAAGGGCATAATATATGTGCATGCTAACATTTTAAACCTTTGAAGTTCAACTGAATATTGCAGCGTAATAAGTATAAAAGTTCTACATATCATTTAGTTACATGCATCTACTTTCGTAGACTGTGCAGACTGTGCAGTAAATGTATATCATTAGCCCAGTGACCTCACAAGATTGATTATGCATGTACTTACAAATGTACACTCTGTGTGTTTGTGTGTAATATGTGGGAGTGACTGGACCAAGGTTTCCCCAATGCAATGAATGCAACCATTGTACAATGTGTTCAAGTTACATGTATGCCTAATGTAACCTTCAGCACAAAACAATCATTATGTACAGTAAAAAAAATATTTTAAAAAATCACCATAGAATAAAGAGTCTACTTTGTGGGAGGGCTTATGACATACAAGTATGCTCAAGCTGTAAACCTATGTACACAAAGGCATATTAAGAAACAGGGGGCAGTATGGATAACACCGAACACTCAAAGCAAATACTGTACACCTAGGCCTACTTATATACCCTAGGTGTAGAATTATCAGGCTATATTAGTGTCATGTCATGTATGATCTTGGACCATTTGATGGACAAGTGGATTTGAGTGGCCTGTGACACAGGAAGCCCAGCAGCAATCAATTAGCACAAGAAGTATGGTGAAGTCGATGGGAAGTGCTGCTGTCTCCTCGTACTCGATGAGATCCTCGCTACCAAAAGAAGCATTAAAAAGTACATGGATAACCCATTGGTAGATCCAAGGAGCTTGGTAGATCTACATGTATGTCTACCAGTTTGCATGCAATTCCAGATAAGGCCAGATGTACAAGTATGTATGACAGAAAGAGAGAAAGTTCCAGGCAGGACTTTCAGTTAAATTTTAAGACCTGTACAAATTTAAAGTTAGCCACCCCCCCCCCAAAAAAAAAAGACACAACAAACAAACAAACAAACAAAACAAAGAACAACTTCTTGAAATGAGGGATGAACGACATATGCTTTGGTGAAGATTGCTCCTTGGGCACGGTCTACACTGATTGAATTTGAAGAAAGCACTTTACATGTACCTCGCCTTAATCCTAACCCTACATCTTTGTTGACAAAATAATGCCCAGAGCAAAATTTCATAGCATCGAAATGCGACATTCAACTGACCATATGTACATTTCATATGCACTGTGTATAAAACACAATGATACGATTATGTTTGCTTGGGTGTGGTGTTTCTCTCACCTTGGCTGCTTACTAAAAGCAAGTACATATATCAACTCATTAAAAGAAATTGTACTACTTTAATGCCTGTACAGTTTAATACAGGACTTAGCATTTGGGAGGGAAGGTCACTTTAAGTTTTGCAAGCCTTTTTTGAAAATCTAAAAACTGATTATCTGTTGCTCGTTAGAAATATTTTTGCAACATCCGTTGGTAAATAATATGATATATTCAAAATTTTACCCCCTCCCCCTTCCCTTCCCTCCAAACCTTAGCAACACACTGTATGCATAAAATACCACTGACAATGAGTTCCAGTCAAGCCAAAACCTTTCTTTTTACAATCAGCCAAAAAGTATACATCCATTACATGCATACTGTACAAGTCTTGCTTTATAGACATTATCTCTTGATCACCAATGTGCATGTATGTAATTAATTAATTAATAGTTAATACTTATTAAATTTTACTACATTCTCCTTTCACACATCATATTGCAATTATTGGCTTTGCGCCATTGTTCAAGCCACTTGGGTACATTTTACTTCCTGAAGTTCCTAGATAGGTTTCATATATCAAGGACTCTTTCATACCATATCTGATGATTATTCATGCAAAACAGATCGTATTTTCAGTGTGCTTCTATGTACCTTGTAGGCCTATCTCAAGTGAGGAAGGAGGAAGGAGGCTTTGTAGGCCCACATACATGTATGTCAATTTAGAGACCAAACATTAACCCAATGAAGATTCATATACAAATACAAACTCACTTTTAAAAAATACTAGAAACAGTGATGGAATGGTTATATCAACAGGGTTATCACAAGATATCATAATTATGACAGGAGTATTTTTTAAAGAAAAAAATATATATTCATGAGAATTATTTAATATGAAAGAGGCAGTCCAATCATCAGAAGGCAAACAATGCAGAAATCATAATGTATGGCTTCATGTATGGCTTCATATTTTGCTTTGTTGGTACATGTAGATCTGCTGAGTAGATGAAAGCTAATTGTACACTGTGTATATATTGTATCATTGCTTGTGAATTAAGATCACAATATTCCCCTTAACCTTTGCCATGTACCCACTGGGCAAACAGAACCTCTCCAAAAATGCAAATACATGCAAGAACTTTCTGGACAGCAATCCCCAAACCCTACAAATCTATGCAAATGTCAATACAGGACAGACAGCGAAGTTATGCAACCTTTTGTAGGGGTCTGTTTGCATTTTTTCTCACCATGTTGAAGCCTTTGGTGGCCTGAATCTGACAAGCACACATACTCTCTCCCCTGGTACATGTAGTCTGACTACCAAGTCAAATTTGAATTTAGTTGTTTCCCCCTATTCATCATGTAGTTTACAGGACTTGACACTGACCGATATTCATGGTTGCCCTATAGGGCAAGCACATTTCACTGATCTTGCCTGATGTCAAAATTTGGTTGTTCAGGGGAGCGTTTCATTTAGTGTCTTGTCAGTGATTTTCACTGACAAATTTGCTATCAGCCAATCAGATGCAAGGATTTCAGTAGCTTAACAGTTGTCAGTAAAAATCACTGACAAAACGCTTGATTAAATGCTCTCCAGAATTTTGCCCTCTATTTTATGCCCTCCATTTTATCCACTCTTGTATCACACTAATCACAGACAATTAACAAAAGGTTGTGAAAGTTAAAGGGAAATTAAATTAAAAGAAGCAGAAAAATTAAAGAAACAGATCAGCGAAGGTTTGAGCAAAATACGATAAGAAATAAGAATGCTATGAATTTTTGAAGTTGTAATCAATCAAACACAAATTGGCAACTACGTGACATATCTTGCGAGATTTCCTCCCATTTGCCCTTTACCCAAAAAATCATTAATTTCTATTTCCTCTAAAGCAAATATTCAATCATTCATGCACCTCAGATATAATAATTGCTCATGTTTTTACACAAAATCTGTATGAAAAGAAATCTATTCCTTCATCAAAAACTAAGAAAATGAAAATTTATCAGCGCAAAAGGGAGAGGAGCTCGCAAGATACGTCGCGAATTAGCCAATTTGTGTTTGATTGATTAAAACTTCAAAAATTCATAACTTTTTTATTTCTTTGCCCATACTTTCACTAATCTGTTTCTCTCAATTTTCTATTTTTCTTCAAATCAACTAAATACCAGGGTGGATACATTGTCACATCTCTCTATCATTCACACTAAATTTACAACTTTCTAAAACATAAATTTGAGGGAAACCTTCCACTTTGACTCATTTTAGATCCCAACAGTCCATTTTTGTTGCTTTGCAAGTGTCTGAAAGCAAGACCACATTAATGTACACAAGAGAAGTTGGAAAACATACCACAAGTACAAGACCCCTCAGAGAAGGTTGAATACTACAGCACAAATATTTGATTCCTTGACCAACAGTGGATGGTTTCATTGGTTTTGCATGTATATGTACACAACATTAGAAATCAATTTTCTTTCTTTTTTATTAAAAGGAAAGACTAGAAAATATAATGTTGACAAGCCTAATGTTACAAGACATATTCCCGGGCTTCATACTCACTTTTTTTGTATGGGGACCCAGATTTAAATTTTAGGGTCTGTGTGCATTGAGCCCTATCTTGAAATTTTGATATTTTAGGGTTTGGACCTAGCTTTGGGGTGCCCATGTGTCCTGGGCACCAGTTAGAATCAAGCCCTGCATATTCCTATATTTTTTACTTTCTCTTTGATTTGATTGATGTAGGCCTAGCCCTACACAGCAATGAAAAGTAACATTGCACACTACATGTATGTATGTACCTCTACTAACTAATCTTCTTCATACAGTTTAATCCCTTTGATTAAAGGAGAATTATCCCCACGAGACTTTTATCATTGACCTAAAACAGAATTCTAAACAGTTTCTGATAAAGTAAAAACATCGTATATTCGAGAATCGAGAGGATGGGAATTGTCGATTGAATCCTCCGATTTTTATTGTTCTCGAGAGTAAAGCAGCGTCGCCATGTTCCGGGTGCGATCGGGCTGTGTGACGTAGGGCATGGAGTTGGCCGTAGCGCATTGTAATTGGCTCGCAATAGTTCACCAACATTATTTTAAAAAGAGTTTATTATTATTAATAATAACATAAATTACGCAAGAGTTTCATAATTAAATTAAATAAATCAATTTATACTATCTACGTAACTATCACATTTGAAAAACATTTATTAGAGTAAAATAATCATCGTAAGTAAAACGTGTTCCAGGACACACTAGCTTGATTATACGATTCGCCCGGGCTTAAGCTTAGCCCGCAGATCTACGTGATAATCGGCCTCCGTGAAATGATCTGCAGATCACATCATTTTTCCGATCAAGTTTGAAGTCTTTTCCTTGGAATTTTTCCACGTTCAATATGGTCACCCAACGCTTGAACAATTGCTGACATTTCTGCGGGTCTGGGAACTGATGGAATGATTTCCCTATCGTTTTCTTGGAACAGTTACAACAGCCGAACGCTTGACAATACACCATGTTTACCGTGTGTATATGCAGCGCGCGCTTAATGCAAGCTAGCTACTAGCTAGTGAGTTCTCCATCCCCTACGTCATCACGCGCAAGGTTTTATGGGAAATTTAGAGAAAATGGACGCCGCCAGTAGGAGTAGACGACGTTGTAATCATCGTAAAAAGTGGTCTCTATTTTCTGCTCTTACAACGGCATCAGTTGGTCTAAAACGGTGATTTTTATATTAAATTAAATGTTATTTTATTCACTATGACCCTATTGACATTTAAAAGCCTGGGGATAATTCTCCTTTAAGTATAGGATTATCATTTGGCCTTATTTTAATGTAGGAATCACCCACAACTTTGAAACTTTGTATTTTAATCATTATCTTCTGTTTTTCATTATTTGACCAGTATGTTATTATGAATATTCAATAGGCTATATTCCTCAATTTACAGCTGGTAGAAAAATCTAAAATTTATTGGTGTCCTTGAAGCAATACAACATCACTCTCATTGGCTTCATATTCTGTCACTTTCATTTATGCATTTTCATGTAAGAACATTCACAAGGCCCTAGCACATAAGCCCTAGCAAGTATGTAGCATACACGAACATGGTAACATACTGTAACACTGTAACACCATAAAAGTAAAATCATTACACTTATTCATTCTCTTAATTTTCTATCCATCGTATAATGCAGATGAGATGCAGAGAGACATAGAGTAAATGCTTTTCCATCCCTACCTAGACATGGACAAATTGCTAGTTTATGAAGCCTGCATGACTCATCTTAGATGAACGTGCCCTAATACAATGTTGTAAACCTATATCATTTACATTCAGGTATGCTTCATGTACATGTACATGTATGTCACTGTAGAACAGGATGTTTGAAGCATCAAAGTGCCTTGAAATTCCTCTCATAAATCAATAAATATTTAGAAGTTCTGCAACTTCAGAGTTTTTCTCTTTTTTTTTCTTTTCTTTTTAAACAAATTGTGTTCAATATGATTGTCCCAATAATGATGAAATTCCTAGTTACTACTGACTACTAATTCACATCCTATTACTCAATATGAAAATCAATAATGAGTTACTCTAAAAGTGGACATTTTCACGAGATTAAATTTTCGCGCTCGGCCAAGTAAGGTGAATTTCACTCATGGGCGAAAGAATGCATTTAAACACAACTATTTGCGTTTTTTATTTTCGTGCAAATTTCATGTCGCGCAAAATGTGCCAAAATCTCCACACCGCAAAATATTCCACATTTACAGTATAGTTAACCACATTCACAGACATATGTAAGAGATGTTGTAAATAGACGACTTCTATTCTATCATATTTTTATAGGAATAGCTGTGAGCTGTGAAGTATAATGACACAATATTCAACTACTGTTGGGTTTATGTTTATAATGCAAAAATGTCACAGAACAAATTACTATCTTGAAACAAGTAGTAAAATAAAGGCTTATCATGCAAGACTATAAGATGGTATCAGTTCAACTTGTACTGTACTATATACGCCGTGCCCAGTCCTACATGTAGTGCGATGCATTCTTGACATTCTAATTTCATCTAGAGGAGTTGGCATTTAGAGGCCAGCAGGAGAGCAATTTACTGGTGCTAACTTCTTTCACTTTAATACATACATGTACCGTACTGTACAGGCATAGGTAAGCAGCTGTTAACTGCTGTACATTGCAGCTCTCTAGATATAGTTTCCTTGAGAAAAATGGTCTCGGGCAAACAGTAATATCATTAGCAAATCACATACATAATCCCTGCTGTTAAATGGGCCTGATCATAGCATTACCTGATCATCAACAACAAAAAAATATCAATTTGATTACAGCTAGTGTAAATTCGACCCCAAAACGCTTTACCCAGCATTCCATAGGTGAACGAATGGTTAAGGAATATGAAGAACATCTTCTGTAAAAAGATATCAAAACCCTGTTTGAGTTCCATGTGAATGCATGCGAGTAAGGGTGCGTCAAAATGGCGCTTTTTCCTTTATTTAGATAGAGAGCATTTACCGGTATACTTGCGATTTCTCTTTACAGAAGTTATATGTGAAGCTGATAATTTTATAGTATCCCATCATGGAATCCAATACATTGTGTAAAAAGACATGGGGGGGGGGGGGGGGTAAGAGACATAGTCTTCATTAAAGCTTTCACTATCATTCCACATAACTAACATACACATATGACACCATTTCAGCTCAAGCATTGCAATATAGGCAGGTACAAAATGATATGTTGTTCCCTCATAAGCCACATTAATCTTCTAAGTATCTAAGGTCAGCATAGTCAGAACAAAAAGGAAGTTACACTAATAAAATATTATAGGTCATAACTTACGGGAAATCAGGTTGAAGATTAAAACAAATCAAGGGAGTCCTAAAAATAGATTAAATCACCAGCTGCTCTCCTTAATCATGTTTCTATTCAATGGCCTCCAACATGTCCAGTGAACAGTTAATTTGACTACTGCTGAGGCTATATGTTTAGGACACAAACATAGTGATTTTTTATCAGTCAGGACGGAATTGTAGCAATTTTATCATGGTCAGGGCATTGCTTGACTGTATAATCTTACCTGTATTATATACTCAAAGCTCTCAAATATATTTTACACATGGTAAAAGCAGAAGCAATCTACTCAAGGATCTATATATAATATTCAAGATTATCTGTACATATAGGGCATAGGACAACCTATTGAACCTCTGAACCTCATGGAAGGGCAGGGATTTCCCCTTCCTGTGCACAATGAAATGAACAGACCCATATTTTTCAATTCATTTCAATTCTCACGTTTTAATGTTAAATGTACATATATATATATATGATACTTTTCTTCAGGTTTCGTGATACACTTTGCGTACACGTGTATCTTTATGTCTTCCCTTATTATTATAGGAAATGCAAAGGTAGTGCTTTTCAATAACTCACAAGTTGATCCCTTGGAATGCCATTTTTCTCATGAACTTAATGTGTGTAGGCATATAAAATTTGAATTTAAAAAAAATCTGAAGGGGTGGGGTGTCAACTACATGTAAGTTGATCTGTAGAACTCTTTGATTTAAAAGGCACTAATTACATGTATGCAAGGTGTACAAGGACAAAAATATATTGTTCAACTGTTTTTTTCCTAAATATTATATACATTTATCATACACTACTACAGCATCAAAGAAACTTTACATCATAACGTCTCGTCTCATGCATGCTAATATTGTGCACAGCTGGTGTCATGGACTGACAAACCTCTCCCGAACTGGCTACCATACATGTAGCCAGCATGTAATATGTATGAAGCACTTGAGAAGGGAGCATGCAGGCTTGCGGGCCTCTTGAGATCAACTGACTATCCCAGCCGTGATCAATGAGTAATCGCATGACACATGTATAATTACTACTGTAATACCTCTCCTCACACAAAAAGAAATTTTGAGGAACACTGAGATGTTCTTGACATTTTTTGTGGTCTAATTTAAACTATCCTGAAAAATTGTGTTCTGAAAATATTCAAGAAGGCTTATTGCTGCATCATAAGCAGAACCTCGGAATTAGTTAGTACAATACATGTATTCTTTGTTGAATGCAATGAAGGTATTTCCGTTTTCTCCTCCTGATACATGTATGATGTACATGTACTTCTTATTATAATGCAGCAAGCCAATATGAAGGGAATTTTCTCCCAAGTCTATAACCAGAAATGACATTAACAGAGTGTGAACAGATCTCTAGTTTTTCAAGGTAATAATCCTGTTATTAAACTTTCAAACAATAATACTAAACATGAATATGAGTCCAATATCCTCGCCATGTAATTTGAGAAAGATTATCCTTCAAGCAAATTTAATTGAAACAAATCTGTATTTCCTTCTTCCCTCTCTTACTCTCTCTATCTCTTTCTCTCTCTCTCCCTCTCTCCTAATACTCGCAGCTTACCAGAAGTTAATCTACAAACAATTCATCTTTGCCATGTCCCCCCCCCCCCCTCAATAAACAGACTACTGTAAACGTGGAAAATTTCAAGGTGTGGAAATTTTCGCGCATTTCGTGCAGCATGAAATGTGCGCGAAAATAAAAAACACGCAAATATTTTTGTTTATATATTCTTTTGCCCCTGAGCCTAGCGCGTTGGTGAATTTAAAAACACGTGAAATTCACTTTACTCAGCCGAGCGAGAAAAATTAATCGGCGAAAATTTCCACTTTTACAAATTAACCCTTTCAAGACAATTGACCACATTTTGTGGTTTAGCTCAATAACTTTTGATTCTGAGCTCTAAAAAATATACCAGATGCATGAGTAGAAAGAGCAAAAATTTCTGCACACACTGTGTCCATTTTTGTTGCATGACCATATTGCGTTTGATGCCAGGAATTTAAAAACGAGAATAAGTTTTGAGATCATTAAATTGGCAACACATTGAGAGGTTCAAAATCATTGTTTTTTAATCAATTTTTCTCAACTTTTCGATAAATTCCTAAGCGTGTATATTGTTTTCAAAGACATTACACCTTATTAGAACCATGTAGCACAAAAAGGAAAATATTGTTGCCAATTTGAAGAACAAAGAGTGATCAATTTAGCCCTTGAATAATTCCTGTCCTGAAAGGGTTAAAAGAATTAATTTGTGGTAATATTTATATTGCTGTAAGAAAGTCAGCAATATTCACACTATACCATTGTTGGATAAGATACAGCTTTACAGGAGAGCATTGATACGTATTTGAGGTCAAGAAAACACAAAGTTATAGATGTTCAAAGTCACCCTTGATGGCCACAATGATCAACAATTAATACTGGATTCTTGAATATTCCATTTCCCTTGGGTATCTACATGTGATTAATGAAGCCTTAGCATCAATTTCAAATTCAAGGACCCATAACACAATGGTCATAACCATTAAAGATATTACCCCTCCAATTCACCCCCCCCCCCCCCAACCCCCTCAATTGTGTATTTATAGTACTTCGGAATATAAAAAGGAAACAGTTGTGGTGGAAAAGTCAAAAACCATGAAAATCTTGAAGAGGGCATTATGGATAAAGTAATAAAAATTGGAAGTTATCACCTTATTCACACATAAATGTCTTCATGATTACTTCCTAATTCCCATGTACATATATTTCATTTTAAAAGTAATTGAAATAGTCTTTGCTTTGCCCAATCAAAACCCTTTATCCCATGTTCACCATAGAAGTGATGTTAACACATCAACAATCCATGTTTTTACACTGAAATCTACTATTTTTTTAGTAAGTGGTACAATGTTTGGATTGTTATATGAAATAAAGGCCAAAAATATCAGATTTCAACCATATTCACTTTAAAATGTGGAGTCTTGTGCTAATCAATACAAGTTTGAAATAAAATACTAAATAAAATAGTAAACAATCATTCTAAATCCCTTACCAATGAGTAAATTAGACAAGCATTTAATTGTATGGTTCATGTGAACTCATCAATTTCAACTTCATTTTCACAGGGTGAGAAATATCTTACATACAAGTAGGGCCATCCAACCCCGGTAACAAGATGTATTGTATGAAACAAGAAAAATCACAGAAATATGTAGCTGAAAGTTTGAAAGAAACTGCTAAGAAAGTTATCCATTTGGATCTCCTTTGGCAAATTATGATTATCAACTATGATGTATGATGTACCTGGGGACAACTCACATACTCATAGACTCTAGAATATGATGAATTTCTATTTCTCTCCTAACATAAATTTTCCCTTGGGGTTGTCTCTTTCATTCAAAACAAAATAAAATTTTGCAAATAATATTTCAATCATTGCACGTGTAGGAGCAACTGCAAGACTTGTCCAACAATACATCACAGTCACATTACCAATTTGCCAATTTCAAGTTCCATTATATTACAATGATCTCAAAATTTAAAAATATTTAACTTTCTTACTACTTCTCCAAAGGTCTGTCTCTCTTATTTTCTCTTTTCCTTTGAAGCAACTTACAGTTGCTGTACTATCAAGCAGGGTTGGAAATTTTTTTTTTTTTTTTTAAATTACAGAAAACATGATTTTTTTTTTTAATTAAAAAAACCCCAAAACAATCGGATCTATATGATTTTGTTATTGCCCTGAATGTTGAACCTATTAGATAGAAAAAAAAATTAATGTGGTAAACCTAAAATCAGACATTATTTGGAATACAAAAACTCTTACTTGGATAAATTTTTAGCAAAATTTTTGAGTGACCTTTTTTTGGCCCATCAACAAAATCAACAAAATTTCTCATGCATATCGTTGTTTTTTAAATCAAGGATATTTTAAAAAATCAAATCAATTTCAATTTCAATTAAAATCAAATCAAATTAAATGGCGATTTAAAATCAAGGTGATTTAAATTTTGCCAACCCTGCTATCAAGTTTGGATTTCCTTCCTCGTGGAACCAGATGGCTCCTGTACATGTATGTACAATGTATTATGTCTTAGATGAATGATAGAATTGAGCAGTCTGTCAATCAGATAATCTTACAGAAATATGCATGAATACATACCCCATTCTATGAAGTTTGTAACGCTTTTCTCTCTGCGTAGAGTGGAGGCATGGCATTCATCATGCAGCAGTACTAGTACATCCAGTAAACTTTCCAAGCTCAGGGTATTGCCATCGCTCTGTGGCACCCCGTTCAGATACAGCTTCTCCAGACGCTTCAGTCTGGCCTCGGCGTGATTAGACATGGTGACAGACCAGAACACACTCCTCCAGCCACCAAGCAAACTTCAGTCAGACTGGAAGAAGATCCGTCCTCCGGTTACGGTTCAAAACTTGTTACTTTCCTATGCTGAAAATAATATTGATACAAGAAAAAAAAAATTAAACTAAAACTATTTCAACTGCATGCAACAAATTAGAATGAAACTTTGTTGTAAAAATACAAATAATGAAAGGTACACACACTGGACAAACTTGAAATTCGTCTAAAAAGTTTTGCAAATCAAAAGGGTACTCTGAAGGCACTATGAAACATACCCAGTCGCCCAGATTCCACTCATCTGCTACACATGTACCCAATGTCTCATTTCCATCTCTCTCTAATGCACCATCGTCTGGTCTGTATATATACGTGTACGAGTGCATTATTTTTGAAGTTGCTCTGTATCCTGTTTCATCAAAGATCATTAGACTTCTAGGTGATCTTCATGCCTACCAAACTTCACATTCATATCAATGTACATATAGGTGAGAAAAAAACCCCAGATCCTATCTATCATAGCATGTACCCAAACAATGCATTCACAATGGAAATTATCAATGACACATTTGCCTACACTTAAATGTTTGCAAAAGGGATTTCCACAGCCCAGTTGTAAGATAAGGTTCCCTGAATTACATCTTCCCTTTTTAATTGGCTTATTTGATGTCAGCCAAAGTTCAAATAACCTTATTTTTCCAAGTCCATGATTTTAGTAAAATAACAACTGGCTTTTTAAGAATATGACATAATCCCAAAATTAGCAGAAAAACAGAAGGCAGATAAAAAGATCAAAAAGTTATACGGACATCAACATGAAGTGTTTTTTCTTCTTTTTAAAAAGTTATTATTAATTATATCTGGCAAATCAACAATGAAAAGAAAATTGTGTAACAATGATTAATATAACATAAAACAAGAATATAAGTGCAAATGTGCTCCTGAGCACTTCCGGTAGGTAGGGGTGACAAACGATGTAATATGGGCAAAGCGGTCCAACCGCAGGACTACAATGTCATTATTTGTAGAATCATGGTTGTAATATGGATGCTTGTAAAGACATTAAATGCAGAAGTTTTGTTCAGATCCTTCTTTGTTATCTGGTGGTGTTGTCCCAGACAAACCTTGAAGGAGGTCTTATTGACGATATTTAAAAAAACAAGACTTGAAGGCGATATATGATGCACCACGCGGTACCCCGGGGTAGCGTTGTACCCCGGGATACGTTGTGTAGCGCCATCTCACGTCCACTCGAGTACAACCCCCAGAGTTATGAATGCAGTGCGTGTACGTAGTCACAATGCAGTGTTATGCATGGTGTGCATGCACTGTACTGCTGCTCGCGCGCTAGCTGCTAGCAGCCCTCACAATCAAGCGCAGTGGCTATAGCGTTAGCTCCCGCGGCTTTAGAACTTGATTTTATTTCACTTCTTCCTAAAAAACATCACATCATAGTTACTGTATTTTAGTTGTCAAACTTTCAAACTTAGACAATGGTGGAAGGTAATGGTGGATACGGAAATTTACTGTAAGGGAAAGGACGTAAAAGACGGAAGATTTCAAGGATCGAGAAAGTTGAAAGAGCACGATATCGTGCAATACAGAAGTTGGGGGACGAGCAGGCCGCTGATCTGTGTACATGGTAGCGGTTTTTAGGAAGGCGAGTGACGGGGGAGACAAGGAGCAGGCTGATGGTGTTATTATGACACTGCTGGCCCAATCCCTCTCTCAAATCGAAGAAATAGAAATCAATAATAGAATAATTACAACAACAATGAATTTGAGAAAATACATGACTTATAGGATGTTTTACAAGAACATGGGACACAATTGAATGTTGAAAAAAATCACACCAAAATAATTTCCCACTTTTTGGTAACCCAGGGTACAGCCCTAAAAAAAAATTAAATAATTCCAAAAAATGGCCGATTTTTATTTGGTACCCCAGGGTACCATTTATGTCATCATATGGTAAAAAGTACTGTACAATAGCAATATTCAATAATTTGTATTTCAATATTCGTGCAGCATAATAATACAATCAACATTTTTTTTACTGAAATAAAAATTGCCCCTGTGATCCCCAAAACAGCCCTCATGAAAATTTTCACAGAATTTTTTTTCCCCCATAGCTTAAAAATAGCCTTCATGAAAAAAAGGACATTTTTTTAACCTGCTTCCTGCACACTCCATCAACAATTAACAAGACAATGTAACACTAGACTTGTAGATCTACATCTAGATCTAGAAGCCAGGAAAAGACCTGCAAATAAAGTCTAAACTTAACTCTGATCAAGATTAGATATAACATTTAGTTAAAGGGAAATCCAACCTCAATGGCAAGTTACTCCGAGAGAAAGAGGAAGAATCAGAGAAGCAGATTAGTGAAAGTTTGAACGAAATCTGACAAGCAATAAGAAAGCTATGAATTTCAGAAAGTTGTAATCAGTCTACTATACATATGGGAATTTCAAATTGGCCGAATAGGTAATGTCACTGTGATGTACATGTATTGGCGGACAACTCCCCCATTTGCTCCAACACACAAAATGACTATTACTATTAGTATTACTATTAAAGAATAAGAGTTTTTTCAAAATGTAATAAGGTCTACTCAGTAAGATCATTTTCTATCATGAGAACCTATAACAATATGTTATCTACAATATATTTTCAGTAGATCTACTGTCCGGAGGGTAAAGGCGCTTCAGAGAATACCGCAAGTTGATGGTATTTTTGCGTACAACAAACGGGAGAGAGAGATGTCCGCCAGTAATGTACATGTATGTCACAATCTAAATCACCAAATTACCAGTTTGAGATTTGTAATTGTATAAATAGAGTACTATCATGACTAGTATAGATCTTAGACTGAGTAATGCACCTATCAATTGTAAGACGCACCCCTCGACCCCCGGGAAAGGTGCGTCATGGTTGGGTAATTTACCAACAAATGAATGACGCAGGGTATGGTCATGGAAGCATTTGGTCAGTCACAGCATGGAGAATGGGGTGCGTCATAGTCGGTCATTTTACATGGGTGCGTCATAATGCCTCGCTATGTTTACAAACGGGTCTGTCCAGGCGCGGCTCTACGCCCCAATTAACTCCTCGTAAAGTCGTAAAAGCTTTTGAATTCCTAACGGCTATCGAAGCCCTCCGCTGAGCGAGGAGCAGAAATCCTCGAAAATTCACCTTCTCGTATCTTCCTTATTTGGGCCTTAAACATTATGAAAATATCAAGGTACATAGGAAATGATGATATTATGCTTCATATCAATTTTCTCTGAAAACGGTTGAGTATTTTTTGAGATACGAGTATTTTTCTGTTTCTGAGGGCCGTGAAAAGAGGTTTTGTTTTTTTCCCGACACAAGTCTGGGACGAAGTGAATACGCAAACAAGTTACATGTTACTAGACTTTAGATTCCAGTCTCGCTCCCTGCCAATTTTCGAGTTTGCGCAATTAGTACTTTTCTGTAAATCTGCCTTCAAAAATCGAGAACTTTCAGAAAAAGCCTGGGAAGCTACAACTATGAGCGAGGGAGATCGCCCCTGTGCGCATGCGCTCTCCCAAATTCTTTCGTCAACGAATACATCATATCACCGATCAGCTGTTTTATGTGTTTACAACTGGCCTTTTTTTTCAGCTGACCTGTAAGTGTTGAAGTGAACTTTCTTCCAATTTTCGTCTCTGAATTATGCTTTTGATGATTGTATTGTAAAGAATATGGATTATATATTTCATGTTCTTTACCAGAAAGTGTGACATGCTCATTTTGGTTTTCCGAGCCAACTTTTTTGGCTAGCACCGTAGCACACATGCCTGCAGGCAACACTACATGTACGCTAACTCCAGGGAGCTCCAACGCACAGTGTTGGAGCTCCGGGTACAAATAACCAAAGTCGACCTCGCCCATTAGTATGGCTAATCGCATTGCTTAATTTCGGCAGGAAAGATAGAAATTTGTACTTACATTTCAAGAGAATTACGGTAACTATCTAGCAGGCGCTTTGATTTTACGATTTAACGATTGTTTCGATGAAAAAATGGAATTTCCTCGCCGAGTCGATCTTTTCCCCGTACTGTACCGTCGATTCAAATGACGCGATCGCACTGTGTGTAATGCATGTACCGTATACCGTCCCTGACTCGACCACACAGTGCGAGCGAGTCATGAATCGACAATACAGTACGGGGAAAAGATCGGCTGGGCGAGGAAATTCCATTTTTTTCATCGAAACAATCGTTAAATCGTAAAATCAAAGAGCCTGCTAGATAGTTACAGTAATTCTCTTGAAATGTAAGTACAAGTTTCTATCTTACCTGCCGAAATTAAGCAATGCAAGTAGCCATACTAATGGGCGAGGTCGACTTTGGTTATTTGTACCTGGAGCTCCCTGGAGTTAGCGTACATGTAGTGCTGCCTGCAGGCATGTGTGCTACGCTACGCTGCATGCTAAAATTTTAGCCTACGTTGCTAGCCAAAAAAGTTGGCTCGGAAAACCTAAAATGAGCATGTCACACTTTCTGGTAAAGAATAAATATATAATCAATATTCTTTACAATACAATCATCAAAAGCATAATTCAGAGACGAAAATGGGAAGAAAGTTCACTTCAACACTTCTCACCTATGGAGGAAGTATTATTTACGCACTAAAAAATACAAGATATGGACATTGAATTGAATTAAATTGAATTGGTATTTATTACAATTCTCATTCACAGCCTGAGGACTGAATCACGGTGAAATTTACATCGTAAAGACAAAATAACCCAGAACAAATACGGATAATTTTATGCAGATATGGAGGTTACATGTGTGGAAAGAAAAAAAGTGAGAGTCAGAGAATCATTGTACAAGAGCTTTATTGGTGCTAATACATTTGTATACAATGTATATAGTACATGTCGATTTCAACAAAGTAATTGCCAAAATTCAAAAATTCAGAATGGACTTACAGCCCCTGCCCGTGGCCTGTCCATTTATAATATTTTTACAATGAATGGTATACATGTCCACATGCTTGCTATTTTAAATATATAAAAAATAATCATTTGAATAGATACAAATAAAAGCAATAGACACCCATGAGAGAGAGAGAGAGAGAGAACATGAGAGGGAGATTAGGAGGGGAGTAACGAGTGCCGACTGGGAGCTAGAACACTGACACCCCCCGCCCTAAAAAAAATATAAAAAAGAAATAAATAATAAATAAAAATGATGTGCTGCAGTTCAGTGGACTATATGGCCTGTATCAGTGGCGTATCCAGGATTTCCCAATAGGGGGGGGGCGCCAGGAATTATTGATCGCCGTCATGGGGGAGGGGTCTTTGGAAAATTTTTGCTTTTGAAGAAGGGCTGAGATGCAAAATAGTGCTATATGTGACAAATTTTGAAGCCTATTTAATGAACAATATTTCAATTGGTATGAGGATTTTTTTTTTGCTAGTTTTTTTTTTTTTACGACGGCCAATGGGGGGGGGGGGGGGGGGGCGCGCCTGTTGCGCCCCCCCCCCCCCCCCTGGATACGCACCTGCTGTATTCTGAATTCCGGTTTAACTTAAACTCCCGTCTAGACTCCAGTCTAAATTTCTGTACAAAGTTAAGCCATACTAGACCGGAGTTTAAGTTAAATTGGATTTCAGAATGTAATTTTCCAAAACTATGGAGTTATAGTGGCAGCAAACCACCATATTTTAACAGTAACCTGATTCATTTCTGTATAATTAATCGTATCATGGGTCTGTGTCATTTTAGGCCCAATTTCGGCTTTAGTACCTAGCATGTTTTACTCCACACACACACACACACACACGGAGTTGAGAGGAAATGATCCTGCATGTATTACGGTTCGTGGGACTTCACCGAGTCGAAAACCACCTTGCACGTATCGCTGTACGTGGGACTACATTATAACTTCTGCGAAGAACGGTCGACGGTTCGTGAATGACATTGCCTTCGATTTTTTCCCGACATAACCGTGCGACAGAAAATTATTAAGAGATATTTACAGGAAACCTTCAATATACTTTGATTTTTAATATGTGAAAGTCTCAATCTTGCGCAATGACGGAAAATATGAAAAATACTGTAATATTTTCAGACTAAAAAAAAAAAAAAAATGGCGTCTCATTTCCCTATTTTTTCACATATTTAAACCTGATTTTACAACAAATTATAATAATTACGAGTTAGAGCAACTCTCACTCTTCCATTTGAAGTTTAGATCGTTTCATTTAGTGGTTTCTAGAGCGAGATTTTGCAGTTTAGCCGATACTCTTCTGTAGCGGTTTTACGTAAACAAATTGTTTATTTTATGCAAATTAGGCAGGTCAGCGTGAAAGCTTTCGGGCCGCTAATTGGGGTGTAGAGCCGCGCCTGAATGCATGCAATACTATACTAGCGCCGCGCCGATGCATAGCGTGCCACGTGCGCGCGGAGCTTTACCATGACGGGGTGCGTCACAATGGTAAGTCAAAGTCTAGAACTGGTGCGTCATATTTTTTCGTCCAGGCACAGTCATTGTAAGAAAAGGTCCGTCATAGTCGAGACACACAGGTGCGTCATGGTATAGGAAAATCCGACTCACATCTGACAAGTGACGCACCATTCCCGGGGGTCGAGGGGTGCGTCTTACAATTGATAAGTGCATAACTCTAAATGTAAAAGTTATTAGTGATCTCATTTTTCAAACATCCATAATAATAATATTAATAATATAATAGTAATATTACTAGTAATAATATAGGGCCTAGTAATATTATTAATATTATTATTAACCATCAGATAATTTTGATAAATTTCTTTAATATTCCTTGGCCGATTTCTTTCAAACTTTCACCATCCTCTTTTTCTTATTTTCTTATTTTCTGCTTTTCTGCTTTCACACAAATCATCTTACAACCAAGGTTGGATTGCCATTTAATACTAAACCAGCTGGGCTAGGTGTTGCTGCCGCCAGCAGCAAGACAGAAATGGCACACAACGCACCGGCAATAGTCACATTCACACAGACACACGCATACACGTAGCTCCAGCGCCGCTATCAATATCATGAAGCCATACACACTGTGTGGCTGAGCTGCACGGTCGCCGAGATCACAGCCAGGGTTGCCCTACCCATAAACATAGACCTCGTTATGGCTTCAAAGTCCAAGAAACATACGAAACAAAAATGAACATACTTCCAAAGTGACCGAATGGCAATCAACATAGTCCAACCAGTCCTGCCAAAGTCTATCCAGCCTCATCGGGCATTTCGAAGAGCTTTAAGATGAAGTTATAAGTGCCCAATTATCCGTCTCTTCTATGCACGGAAAAACAGGAAGACAGAAGATAGAAAGTGTCTGCAAAATGGCCGGCCGAGATAGACGAAATGCATGCTGGGAGATCTTTGGCATCATTTCATGCATCATTTTAGCTATAGTGCATGGGCTGCGCAGCGCCGCGCCGGGGTCCAAAGTTTATTGAAGGGGTTTCCCCATATCATCTCTGCCTTCTCATCCTCCTTTTTATCTCCCGACCAAAGAATATGAATTGAAATGATATCCAAGTCATATTTGTGTATTAAAAGTAAGAAGCATCATAGCCTATTAGAACGAAACTACTACACTATTTTAATTCATATTTTACTAGTAAAATCACAGGCACTCTGCGGGAAAGGGAAACCTCACACAACCCCCACCCTCCGGCACTTCAAAAACAATTACAAAACTCCGGTACATGTAGTTCAGCAGTTTGAATAACTAAAAATACAAGACCATTTGTTAGACAGCCGGATTTCAAATTGTCAGCTTATGGAGACGGGAGCAGCCAAGTCGAATTTACAAGAGAATACGCTGAGCTATCATTTTGTTATTTAGGACATGATGAAGTTCTTATTTTCATCCTTTCGGCTTTTTGTTTGTTAATTTGTTTGTTTGTTATTTCTTCCTTTCTTTATTTTCTGTTCAAATTGAGTGGAGTTATCGGAGTGGAAGCGGTGCAGGTGTCGCAGGTGTCAACGGTTCAAATAATACCACTGGATCGGGGATCGACCCTCTCTTACTGCTAAGAATGCGGTTTTGATCTTTTTTTTAATATATACCTTTAAGGCTTTATGCCTATTTGTGTGTACATCAGCTGAATTATCTACTAATCCAAATACATTTGGGAGATGAGTTTTAGCTCTCCCTGAACTTCACTGTGGAGCAGAGGCGGTGTTCCCGGGGGCAGGGGGCACAGTGCCCCCCACACACTTTTCCAAGTATCCCAAATGTGCCCTTTTTATTTCTGAAATAAATGCCCTCTTTCTCTCTGAAAAGTGCCCTTTTTACTAATGAAATTGCTCCCTTTTCCTTTCTAATAAGTGCCCTCCCCCTCTTATAAGTGCCCCTTTCCACCTCTGATAAGCGCTCTTTCCTCTTCTGATAAGTGCCCCTATATTTTCCCACTGTTTCTTACAAAAAGATGCATCGGTGCAGCTTTATAATTATTATGTAGTAACATGTACCCATATACTACAACTACAATGTAAGTCAAAGGAGCATGAGGAAGAGGGGCACAATGCCCCTCAATGGAATGTGCCATAATTTACACCAAGTATACGGGCAATATTTTCTAAAATTTTTCCCCAAACTCACTAGCTACGCTCGCTCTCTCTTATAGTATAATAATGATATCCCAAAGAAAAACGACAAGGATAATAGGCCTACGAATTAAAATATCATAAGACATTCCCCCCAAATTAATTTGCTGTTGTCATTTTCATTATATCGCTGTAAATAATGCACAACCCAAGGACTTCAGCATTAGAAAAAGACGGAAAATTTTTCTTCATTAGGCCATTACACACAACTCCTTATTGGGGAAGCTGAAGCAGTGTCTAGTGAACCACAATAGAAGAAACGATGATGAAGTTGATATTAATTAGACTATAGGGTAATACCAATGTCACAAATGGTCCCTGTTTTTGCTTTATGTTCACCCTTTGTAGGTGCCCCTTTTTTCTCCAAAAGTGCCCTTTTTGGCTGCCCCCCCCCCCCCCCCACTTTGAAAGACTCTCCGCCGTCTCTGCTGTGCAGATCAGAGGATGACAACTGGCAGCTAACAACGCATACCAAATAAAACCACTGCTTTTTTCAATACTTATCTGGTTTCTAACACCAGATGGCGCTAAATCAAATGCACACATTCATCGAACTGCCCAAGCAATGAATGAGCGGTTGACATTGAAGGCCCACGTTTACAGAGATTGTATTTTACAGGAAAAACTTCCATCTCCAGGGAGTTGGGCCCGAAGAACCTTAGGATTCTTACATTGATCTAAAGACTATCTTGGTATTTATTTGTATGTCTATTTTTTCTTCAACCTTTGAGCTGATCAATTATTATTGAAAATCAAATTTACCGTAATATTACAGTGTGTATTGTATTGGCCTTGGGTATATGAAAGTAAAGTTCTTCATAGTGTCTATTTGTCGCTTCACTCATAGTGATATTTCAAAGCATGTAAAATGCAACAACAGCAATAACCTATTCTGTAACAAAGATTCAGTTACAAGATAAATAATTTCAGTGTTACAAAAATGGAAACTGTATCAACTGGAACATTTCTTCTAATTCTTCTAGATGCTAATTTGCTCAATAGAACCTTGTCAATGGCACTCTTTTAGCATACATTTTCTGGGCTGATAAGATTTGTTGATTGAATTTTTAGTAGTTGCAATTACTTTCACGAGATGATAGTGCTGGCACCCCCTTCTCTCTGGTTTCACCAAGTCCAGCGGCGTATCTGGGCCGTGGCGTGACGGGAGGACATCCGAGTCAATGGTGATCCATGTACTGAGTCGTAATTTACATACTATGGATTGGGGGGGGGGGGGGGCGACGGTTGTTTTTTTTTCCATATTTTTTAAATTTCAAATCTTGTGACGTTGATTTGGGCGATACTATTGGTACAATAGCAGCGGTATTTCATGAATAATTTATTTCTTGTAAGCGAGTGCAGAGAGTAGGCAAAAACTTTCGGCCGCGTTTTCTTTTCTTTTTTTAAATGGCATTTTGGACAGGTACATTTTTTATAATCCATGGGGAAATTTTATTGATTTACATGTTTGATGACATTTCAGATTGATTTCAGTTCATAACATGAGAAACGGGGTTGAATATTCTCTATCATATTCTGAAGTTTGGCTTCATAACTTATACACGTATATACACGTTATGCGCGGCCGCATTGCCGCCGAGCATACAATTTTTGACAAAATGTCCATAATTTATAATGTTTCACTGTAATTTGATTAAATACCATGTAATAACTTCCTCACCTTCCTTTTTTTTTCGAGAGAAATTAGTCATTGTCAAATTGCCCCCCACCCCTCCTGCTTCATGCAAATACGCTTGTACGGTACCTCTACCTCTTTTACTCTACACCTTTTCTTCATTCCTTTCCCGTGTCTCTCCTCTCTTTTCTATTTACATATCCCCTTCCTTTGTTTCAGTTACCTAATTTTCTCTCCATTTTCACTTTATCCCCCCGTTCTCTCCGTCTCCCTATCTCTTCATCACTCTCTACCTCCCCCTCTCTCTTTCTTCCTCCTCACACTCTCCCTCCCTCCTCTCTCTCTCTCCATTCTCTCAGTTTTGTTGCATTCATGGAGTTGCTCTCTTCTACCATTTCTCTCTGGTTCTTGCATAATTACCCCCCTGTTCTCTCCCTCTCTCTCTCCATTCTCTTAGCTTTGTTGCATTCATGGAGTTGCTCTCTTTTACCATTTTTTGATCTGGTTCTTGTCACGTCTTCTTATTTGAGGGGGACCTCGTTTGGCTATGCATTCGCTTTTTTAAATAAATTTATACCATTCGTAAGATTAATTTGGAAGAAAGGACAAAATCAGAGTACATATCCATATTTATTGCGGCTGTATATACAATTTATTTATAAACAAATACTGATTTTTTTTTTTTTTTTTTTTGTATATAACATGCAAAGTGTGAACAATAGCCAGCCAAAACACCAAGGATCCAGAAAGCTAATCAATAGTTCACTGCAACTCATTTAAAAAATATATAAAAAGCAATTTAAGGAGAAATATTGGGCCAAAAGAAATCTATGCACACGCCTTTTAAAAGAATTTAGTCCTGTACAGGAAGGCGTTCCAACAACATGATTTGGGAGACTGTTCCAAACCCTTGAAGCCGTGTGAATGAAGCTTCTGTCCAATTGATGATTTTTGCAGTGGGTAATAGAACAGCGTGGACAGGAGAAGATACACTAGCTCTGGTCACTCGTCTGGTCACTCGTCTCCTTTCTAGAGGCGGAGGGAGCATTTCATTTAAGTCTTTTGGGCACTTTTCTGTGTGCATTTTGTAGAATACACAATCAGCTGCAACTTGGCGCCTGTGAGTTAAACTAGGAATGGATAAATCTTGAATGGCAGTGGATTCATCAACACAAATAACCTTGAGTGCTTTTTTCTGAATGTTGTCTAACATGCCAAGTATGGTAGAGGAGGCATTTATCCAGCATAAAGATGCATATTCCATTATGCTGCGGACCTGTGCATTGTAGACAATAGCTCTACCCTTTATATCAAGCTTATTGGCAACTTTCCTAAGAGCCCCAAGTCTTTGCCCAGCTCTAGAGGCAACAGTCTGTATATGCTTGGTCCAGGTTAATTTCCTGTCAATTCCCAAGATTTCGATCTCATCCTGAGCAACAAGAGGACAATCACCAAATTGCAAGTTTAATTGTGAGGGGGCTCTCTTCCTTGAAATAGTCATCAGCTTTAATAGACCTGGTAGGTTCAAATGTGACTTTCCATTTGTTAGCCCAAGATTTTATGTTCGACAGGTCCCTGTTGAGACTATCTTTAATTGATCTGATGTCACTGTTTGCAGGAAGACGAGCAAACAATGTTGAATCATCAGCATACAAGTAGAGCTCATTCTCACAGACATCCACATCAATGTAGATGGAGAAGAGCAGTGGTCCCAGAACAGAGCCCTGAGGTACTGAAGCATTGACAGGGTTGGCTTCAGAAGCTTGACCAGCAAGGACTACTGAGATGTGACGGTCTGACAAATAATTACGTAGCCAAGCAAGGGCTTTTCCATGCACTCCTTTGGATTTCAATTTCGATACAAGACCGTTGTGCCACACTTTGTCGAATGCTCCCTTAATATCAAGGGCCACAGTACAGACCTCTTCTCCTTTATCTAGTGAAATGTTACCTTCTTGGATGATTATTATGAGGTCGGCAGTACTGTGTCCTGGTCTAAAACCAATTTATAGTATACCTTCTTTTTTCCTTTTTATTTCCCTTTTCTTCAGTGGACATCATTTGTCCATTGTGCAAAGCAATAATAGCATACTAATTATAGTATAATTAGAGATTGCTTAACAATGTACTTACGGCTGTTTAACCTTGTAGTTGATATTTGCGTCGATTATGACAAATGAATAACATCTGTCAGATTGTGTCGAGGGTATAATTATAATTATTGTAACGAAATAGACCGCTTCGGTAATGTATGCAACTTTTATGCATACCTTTCAAACAAAGGTTGTTCTTGACAACCTGAAAGCTTGCCGGGCATAGCAATAACATAATGTAAGTATGTAAACTGGATTCAAGCATTGAGGCTCATTTATAAAAAGCATGCTCATGGAATAGCTCGTCACTAGGTGCTCAGAGAATATAATATGTGCATAAATTTGTGTGCATAAATTTGTACACATTACAGAAGCGGTCTATTGGCTTCAATTTCGTAAGAACGACTCGAGTAGAAATAGTTTAGTTTGGGTGCAGAAATATTTGTTTTGGTCGATTACCGCATTATAATACATCCGGAGGGGTGCAACTTGGCTTACAGCGAGGAGCAGAACTGACGGTGCGCAACAAGGCTGACAACGATGTCAGAACTGGCAGTGACGCGTATTTCTAACAGTGACAATGGTCTTTACGGCAGCACAACTGGATGTGCTGAACTGCCGAAGTTGAACTAGAGGAACAGAGTTAGAGGATCAGAACTGCAGGAGCACAACTGGATCTGCTGAATTGGGGAAGCAGAACTGGAGGAACAGAACTGGATAAGCGTTTTTTGCATATCACCAATTTGCTGGCCTTCCACACATTGAAAAAGATCACCACTTAACCCTAAAAGTGCCGGGGGAGGACCCCCCCCCCCCCACCCTCCAGGACTCGCGCCGCGATATGTTTGAAGATAATGCTCTTTTCGTTGAATTTTTCCCCTAGAGTCTTACGCATCCAAATTTATTAAATTCTGACTAACGGGTACCGCGTCGCTTAAAAAAAAAAAACAGAAAAAAAGCGTATATGCACAATATTGTACACAATGCAGAATTGGAAATTCGCGAATAATTATGTGAATAATCAGTTAGCGATAATTAAAAAACCGTTTGAGATACAGATATGAAACTTATTCTTTATAAAAAAAATTATTTAAAAAATTTTTAGAAAAAAGTCTTCCCAAATAAACATTTAAAAATATTTTTAGGATTTTTTTACCTGTGGATAGCTTATAAGGTCTCTTTTTATGCGCTCAAGTAAAATAGTGGCAAAAGCCACTTTGTGAAAGGGTGCAAAATCTAGACTTGACAGTAATTTGCATTGAGCATGAGTGTGCATTGAACTGCTTTATTGAGTGCTTTTTAACATAAGCTGGCTTTCTCCGTCAATGACGTTTTGATATTTCAGGACATACGTTTTCGATGGCCATTTCATCATCTCTGTATCGTCTCTTTTGCTTAGTCATTTCGAAAACATTCAAGTCATTCAAGTTGGCTCTTTCTGCGCTCTGGATCTAGGCCTACGAGCCACTCTCAGATTTAATCCTTTATTTGACTGATTCGACCGTTCAAAATCTGGAACCAGATAACCGGCTGATACAGGTTCATTCCTTCCAGCGTCGTTCTCGTAATGGTGGACGCCATCCCTGGATGAACTGGACGCCATCGATGTCGATGATTTATCTGAAGTTGTGTCTCTATCGATGATGTAATCATTGAAAGCGTGGTGCGTGGTGGTAGTGGTACGCGTTGATTCCGCGATGCCTTCATTGCTCGTTGTAAGAACATGAAGGGGTAACGACGGCGGAGGGGACGGCGGCGGCGAGACGAGACATCTCTGACATCGACGGCCAAATGCGATGATGACGCAGCCGAATATTGAGATTGCTACTAAAACGACCATGTATGCAAGTATGAGAACTCCTTGAGTACATGCAAGACAAGGAAATAAAAATGAAATTGTAGATAGTCGTTAATAAATAGAAAATAAACAAATACATGTACCAACTTTACGTCTTGTCAGTGACTATAGCCAAGAAAACAAAGAATGATTTAAATTTAACCACAAAAGAAAGAAATGTATCCTATGAAACTACATGAGTCATCTTTATATCTTCCCCGCAAACAACGTTGATATTAAATTTATTTTTAATCTTTCATATCAATGACATTCATTAGAATTGATATTATTGGTGCCCTAATCAGAAGAATGATCATCGTCCAGCATGGGTTGCGGTTCAGAGGTACAAAGGACAATAAATGTAATAAAGGAATCCGTTACGGTAATAGATCGATAGTTAGGCCTATGTCGACAGAAAAAAAAATTGCATGAAGGAACCAGTGGTTGTAATCGCAAATATTATAATATATTTTGCGTATGTGTGTATGTGTGTGTATATTTTACTAAAGGGTAAATTAGGTCGACACCTAACAATGCGGTTTATTCCGTCATAATAGCGACCCCTACATTAGGTAGACAGTTGGTGTCATTAGGTCGACAGTTGTCTATAGAAATGAGACAAAAACTGTCCTCCTAATGTACCCATTAGGGGTATATATATATATAAAATTGTAAGGAAATAACATGTACAGCAACTTTCGCAACTCTCGTGGAAATAAATACAATGTGAAAGGAAATGAGAGAATAATGGTTGCGTAACTTAAATCAAAGTTCCCTCGAGCTGTCCTCCCTTTTTGAAATTTTTGCAAAGGTTACAAAAATGTCTCCGCCGGGAATCGAACCCGGGTCGTTGGCTTAGAACACCATAACCACTAGACCAAGGAGACAGGCCATTCGGCAACAAATCTTCAACCTTATTAATTAATTCCTTTGTCTGGGGCCAACGACCCGGGTTCGATTCCCGGCGGAGACATTTTTTCAACCTTTGCAAAAATTGCAAAAAGTTCAAAAATGGAGGACAGCTTTGGGAAACGTTGCTTTAAGTTACGCAACAATTATTCTCTCATTTCCTTTCACATTATATAATATATATAAATCAATAAAGGCTACATATAGGTGGACAATTTTTCTCTTGTTTCTATGCTCTGGTGTCAACCTCATGTACCAAATGTACCAAGTGTCTATCTAATATAGGGGTCCCTGTTATGACGAAATAAACCCTATTGTTGTGTGTCCACATAATGTACCCTTTAGTAAACTAGAAATATCACTGAAGATGATGATTAATACCCCCGGCCCGTGACAACAGCCTTTCTTGACTTTTGGTCGAAAACTGAGGAAGTAGTTCGATCCGCAAGATTTTTCCCTGATTTACTGCCATAGATATGCCGTTTCCATGGCAACGCAGCTTCCGACACATCAAAAAAATGTTGTACACATCTTCCCAGTAAGACCAATGTGTGTACCAAATTTCATGACTTTCGGTCAAAAACTGAGGAAGTAGTTCGATCCGCAAGGTGTTTCCTTGATTTTCTGCCATAAATATGCCGTTACCATGGCAACGCAGATTCCGACTCATCCGAAAAATATGTCTTGCACATCTTCCCACCAAGCCCAATGTGTGTACCAAATTTCATGACTTTCGGTCAAAAACTGAGGAAGTAGTTCGATCCGCAAGGTGTTTCCTTGATTTTCTGCCATAAATATGCCGTTACCATGGCAACGCAGATTCCGACTCATCCGAAATATATGTCTTGCACATCTTTCCACCAAGACCAATGTGTGTACCAAATTTCATGACTTTCGGTCAAAAACTGAGGAAGTAGTTCGATCCGCAAGGTGTTTCCTTGATTTTCTGCCATAAATATGCCGTTACCATGGCAACGCAGATTCCGACTCATCCGAAAAATATGTCTTGCACATCTTCCCACCAAGCCCAATGTGTGTACCAAATTTCATGACTTTCGGTCAAAAACTGAGGAAGTAGTTCGATCCGCAAGATTTGCAACGGACCGACCGACCGCCCGACCGACCGCCCGCCCGCCCAACCATCGACTGATTCCTATAAACCCCCTTCAAACTTCGTTTGGCGGGGGTATAAATATACATACATAAATAAATATATATTGAATACATGACTGCCTACATAATTATTCACTTTATTGAAATAGGTGAGAAATGTTAATTCGAGTGTGGGTTTGACGAATGAATTTCAAATCATAAAACTTTCTACTAATATCCCTCATTACGAATAAGAATGTAGACTCACTGGCATTAAATCTGGCGCTGGCTACTAAAGAAGGAGAGATTTGTTGAATGCTGGTGACTGCGTTAAGTACCGCGGGACCATCTCCTGATCGACGTTGGAGACCCGAAATCAAAGCCTGACTGACCTTACTTGCCATGATCGTATCTGAATTCCCATCTGTAGACTGAAAAATGACCAGGGGATTCGTTTTGAATCAGATAAGAAAAGTTAACTTTGTTGGCATTTCTTTTTCACGAAAGAACATAAAGAACAAACATTACAACAGAGGATTACTGCTTTATTCAGGACAAGTACATTGGGAAATTTTGACGTCACATTTTTTGCCATATTGGGCCTTATCACCATATTGGGCCTTATCACCGACCTGAAATATATACTTTTGCTGTTTAACAAATATTCTCATACATATTATCCCAAGAAATGTTGCTGGAGTGACAGCACGGCATTAAGTTATATTTAAACATTTATGCCATGTTATTCAGTAGGTTACCATTTACTTCAAATGAAAATAGTACAGTAAATTATATGAAAATGCAATTCGAATGCTTTTAAAGAATTCTTTACAGAGATGGGGATATTCCCTACGAGCTAAGTGCAAAATGACGTGGGTCCATAGCCTTGTCTCAATCTAATGGTTAATAAAGTGGGAATGCTTGATCTCCTACAGCCCCACCTCCTCATCTTTCCGCAGACCCTTGTGTACAGTGACCTTGGGGTCATTGTGATAGCAGCCAACTTACCACTGTCAAATCGATAGTATCGGTATCTTGGGGAGCCTTTCTGCAGATAATAAATATGGCGGCATCTTCTGCAGCAGCTTGTATCTGTGGAAACTTTCGAATGTCGTCACAAACAGCATCAACCGTCATCCCCTGGTGTAAAATAGAAGGACAAAGGAAGAAATAGATCAGTGGAACCAACACAATGCCAGTCTTATTTTATTTAAGAAAGCTTGCCATCATCAGAATACAAAAGAGGCAAGTAAATTTACCTGCACTGAAATTTCTGGAATGGTAAATAAATCCATCGATCAACTCTCTCTCGCACAGACATTCTTACATTTAGGCTTATTTCTTCATAGCTAGTTTCTTATTTCGTTCTCTTCATCGTTCATTTTCACCTCTTCTCCTTCTCGGTGCACTCTCGCACGGGCGGCGGAGCATTTTTGAATGTGGGGAGGGGGGTGGTGGCTGATTTGATTTCACTTGAATAAGTATGACAATTTTCGAAACTTTTTTCCGAGAATTTATGAAACGCGACTACTCCAAAAAGTGTGGGGGCAGCAGCCCTAGCCCCCCCGGATTGGTCTACATGGTAATGTTTTTGCATCTTGCCAAATCACCCTTTCGTTTTCATGCGACTTTGAATAGGCTTCACAATACTTTTGTCACATATGTATGGCTATATCTTGTCACAGACTCTACATTTGTCTAATGTCAATTTCGAAATAAAAGCGTTGGAAATAAGCAATACATAATATATGAGAATATGACATTTTTTCATAATATACAACCATATGAAATTGTTCGGTTATGAACAATTTTTTTTAAAGTGACTGATTTATTTTTTAACTTATTTCTTCGTGCATGTATAGTCGTTAATTAATTTTGTAATCATTCTAATACCGCAGAACATATTTTTAAATAAATTTAGATGTCTATATATTGTACCACAGGCATGATCCACAAGTCGAATGTCAGCAAAAGACGGACGCAATTTTCTGATACATCATTTTTCCCACCAGATTCACAGCTAATCATAGAGGTTCCGTCTATCGATAGAGGTAGGTCTCTTTCATCACTTAGTTCGTCTTCCCGTCCCGTCAAGTACCCGGGTTCATGTCTGTAACCATTCGACCTTGCTTCGGATGCCATCTTTTCGCAGACTCCCCATGGATGACAAGGAGGAGTAAAGCACTCGTGTTCCTGTATTGGCCGACAAAGGAAACCTTGCGAGCAGCTAAAAATCGATTGGTCGTCTGCCTCGTACAGGTTGAAGGTGTCATCTCCGACGGCCAAGCAAGAAGATGGCCCACACCATACCTGGAAAGAGAAAATGGAAGAAAGGAACCTCATTTTTGTTAGGAGATCTTCACCAAAATAAAATTCTAAAGATTTTTTTTTTTAATTAGGTCGTTGTGGGTTATTTTTATCCGTTTTTATTTATTGCGAGAACAAATTTTTTCTTTCATTTTAAAGTAAACTGCCAATGAAATTTAAGGCGTGACATAAAAGATCATTCAACGAACTCTGTATTAACTGGCTGGGTTTGAATCAGACATGTTTGGAAACATAGGCTTTTACATTTTAAATAGGAGAGTTTTTGTCAAAAGTAAAATAAAAACACACAAGCGGACAAAACAAACCTTTGAGCAGACGATATGCCCATCATCGCAGCGGCATCGGTTGCAGTCTTGTTGCCAGGTCTCGTCATGAACTCGTAGATGTCGACCAGACTGACATGACCTCGGCATGGGATCATAGCCGATCACTGCAGAAAAGAGAAAAGAAAAAATAACCGTTATTTTTAGTAAAATGTAAGAGTTGTAAACGACAAAATGAAACATATCAGTCTGATCTAGTTCGCATTCACTGCGAACACACAGTATGAACTGATCACCCAATGTCACTTTTAAATTTCCTCATAAATCTATATGTATTTTGTGATGTATTTGTGATGTATATAACATCATTGAATGAATGTATTTACAAAAGGATTGTAAAGCTCATAGAAAACTATCTGAGTTATTATGCGTTTAATAAGTATTCTCTATTATTATTATCATTATTATATTTCTGAATGTATATTACACAGCCTATGATTTCGTTGTGCTGTTTACTTCTTTTTTTCCCACTTAAAATCATTATCAGTGTCTATGCACAAAGTGGAGAGCGAAGGCTTTCCCGTCTATCATTCGAACATGAGGGTTTAAATTCAACGGAATAAAGTATGGATATCAAAATGATGATGATTTTTATACATCTGCTTCATCATTCCACTGACCTTGTAAGCAGGTTGTTCCGTTTCTTCCTAGTGGACAATGACATGTATACGATGCCATACCGTCGACACACGTACTGCCATAGGCACATGGACTAGAAAGACATTCATTGATATCTGGAAGAACACACGAATAAAATAAATGTATCTCTAAAGCGATTCCTTATATCAATATTACTCAATTAAAAAAAAAAAAATTGCACAAATCTATATCGTGCTACAGTTATTTTAGTAGTTAACTTTTTCTGTTCCTGGCGTTCCAGTGGTTGCATTATCTTTATCTTTATTTTGTCAAATGTTTTTTTTACACTGTAATGTTTTCTTTGCCAAAAAGGAATAATCTAAAAAAAAATATCAAAGATGGCCCCAAAATGGTCTTACTTTTATTTCATTGGACACGATTTGGCAATGGGAACACAAAAAAAACTTGTTAACTAGACACTTTACAAAAACCTTGTTTGAAAAATACATGACGATGGTGCTCGGGACCCCCTTTTCCGACTAGACTAGACTAGGGTACAATTTCTCAACGGAGAGGGGCACTTTATATCTAAATTTGAGTAACATGTAGCCCTACATTTCCTGCATACTTCATAATTCGGTATATAGGATGATCACTCAGTCTTCCGACACAACTCATTTCAAGGAGCATCACTTTAATGCGTCTTTATGAAGAGAAACACAAAAAAAATCAACACAAAAAATATGTAGATAATCACATCGTACTATTTCAATCACGACACCTACGTTTGAATGTCAACTAGATGAGTCGTCACTCATATAAACAATGGTGAGTCTGTGACTTACTTATTCTGCAACTAGGTCCTGCGAATCCATCTGCGCACTGACAGAGAAACCAGTTGATACCATCCACACACTTCCCTCCATTGTGGCAGGGGTTTAGGCGACAGTCATCTACATCTATAACGATGACAATGATATAGAAAACGACGCAATAACGTTAAAGAAATTGACAAGAAACCAGTAAAGGCCATACCTGCACTTCCCTTCTTTGTGAGAGAGGTTAAGTTCCACATCTATAATTATGACACAGAAAACGACACAATGAAAACGATAAAAACAAGGTGATGTCATCCTTGCAATTCCGTACACTAAATCATCCATATCTCCAGGTAATAAACGTCATAAAATATCATGATAGCACAGGTGGTGTGGTCTACTGAAAGAATAAATGCAGTTCTATATGCAACATATTAATCGTATATTGCAATCATACAGCGGATTTAATTTGCAATTCAGGTCTTTGTAATATCGTCGGCCCTATGCCTAAAGGGCCTTATCACTGTATAAAGTGTATAAAGTCTATGGCCTTAAGGCCCTTTTGGCATAAGGCTGACGATATCATGTTAAAAGCTCGTTCTTATTAGTTTGATGTCAACAAAATGTTATGTTGTATTTTCGCCAGAGATGCCAGAAGATGATTGTGATGACATCACCGTATATTGTTCATGCAAAATATCATAATTACGATTTCAGTAGAGACACAAAATATGAATGAAAGAAGAAAAGATTTAAAAAAAAAATTCACATGACTTACTTTTCTCACAATTTACTCCTTCAAAACCATCTTTGCAGATACAAGTATAAGACTCTCCACTTGGAATACACGTCGCCCCATTCTCACATAGTTTACTCGAGAACATGTCATGTATAGCTGAAAAAATGAGTGAAAATCTCAATGATTAAGGAGTCTTTAGCCAACAGCCAATATTTTAAGTCTTAATCTGTGTTTGTTTCCTCCACTTTTCTATCGATAAACCAGTAGAGAGTGTGATATTTAAACCTTCTTGGTTAGAGCAGTTGAACTGGAGGACATGCACATGGGAGAGTAACATGTACCATTGACTCTAAGCTATGGAGGAGGAGGAGGAGAATTATTTTCACCTATACGACCTCAAAAGATTGGGAAACAGTAAAAGGGCACAGCGGAAATAAAATGCCCCTAAGTTTTCATTTCTGATTATGCTCACATAATTATGCCAAAATAATAAATGATCAAGCTGATATAAAAATAGTAACCATCAAAATTTACTGTAAACGCAATTAATTAATGTGGAGTTTTCGAGCAAACAGCCTACATTTTGTTCCTTTAAGTCTGTGTCTACGTTTGCTTCCTCCTGTTTTTTATCGATATGCTGGTATAAAATGTGATATCTAAACATTCTGTGTTACGCAGGTACTTAGGGGGCTTGTACTTGGGAGAGTACTCGGTACCATCGACTTTTAGCAATGGAGGAGGATGGGGACTATTAGCAAAATAGTAACACTATAGGCCACTGTGAAAAGGCCCAGGGAAATTTCTATTGCTTTAAGCTTCTAGTCTTCAATATATCACATACGGTATGCCAAAAGAAGAGCAAAATTTAATACAATAACGAAAATTATAATTCAGTGTCTACAATAACACAAAATATAATGCAGCATAAGGCATAATAACAGTTAAAGATCACATTACAATAAAATAATTCCATCAAAATAAATATTGGCTTAATACTTATTATTGCATAGATGGCATAAATTAAACAAGGTTATCCAAATTCAACGCTTGGAAACATTTGAAGTAATGATTATTATCAATTATAAAACGGTAAAATACAGTCCCCGATATAGCAGCTGAAGAGCTCCTCGAACGCTGCTGAGATGTGTGACGACACACCAGGGACCAGTCCTGTCTAAGCAGACGATGTCCCATAACATCTTACATTTTTTTCAGTGCCTGTTTTGTCATCTCCTCTTCACTTATTTCTCTTACTTGACTAGCGTCAGTCTTAAAGGAGAATTAACCCCTGAGTACAAATTTACTTATATTGGAAGGTGTAATATATTCCTACTTATTGGCCTAAATCATTTTCTAATAAGATATCAGAAAAGGGTATAAATAAAGATATTCCAACACCCGGTATCGTCTCCTACTCATTTACATGGGGGCTGCCATTTTCTTGCTGATTTGGAGTTGTACATGAACCATTGAGAAATGTTCCAGTCACGAAGATATTTTGAATCCAAGACCTAAATTGATTTTCTTCATTACCTAAAATCCCATATGTGACGAAAAATATAAAGTGGGTGTTTACATATATTATAAAAATTAAATCTTTATAATGATACTTTTAAATTGTCTGGTTTTGCTTAACAAAAATCTATTTTCTTGGGTTTGCCAAACAGAGCAGAACATAATATATGCAGCATGCATTCTGACTTTTCAAGTCCCATTATCCGAAAGCAGGTGAATGCATAGTTTGCCGCTATAGATGCTCAGGGAAGAAGCATCCATAACATTTGAATTAATTTGCTCCGTCCCATACGTCCAGTATCGAGAAAATAGATTTCTATTAAGCGAATATCGATTTTCAACAGAAATATATAAGGAAATCTTCAGTTTAAAAATAAATTGACATATCCATTCTATATTTTTAATCTCAAATGGGTTTTTAATTTTGAAAAAGGCAATTGGGCATCTGGATTAAGAAAATCTTCTTGTACACATAAAAAAAATGGCAGCCCCCATGTATTGCTAGCAGACGATACATATTGCTAGCAGATGATAAATTTTGTATATTTTCGTATATTTTGACGCGAAGCCATATAGTCTAACAAGTCGGAATAAATAACACCTTTGAACACTATCGTCTTTATTGTTTGAGGTTAATTCTCCTTTAATGTTAGTCTGTTGCCTCACTCTTAACTTCGTGTATGGTATTATTTTGATGAAAAATGCAGCGTTAAAAAAATAAAGGAATCAGTCACTTGTAAACAAAATAAGACGCCATTGTATTTTCAGCTGCTTGCACCGGGGCATGTTCGGCGTTTCAAGAGGGAACGAATACCATCCGTGCTATTATTCGGAGGGCTTTTCAATTTGAAAGTGGGGTTTATTTCATTGATCATTGACCCTTCTCCTGTGTATTTACAATCAAACGGTTTTAGTTATCAGAATCAGTTTCACTTTCCCTTTAGAATGGTGTGAAATAAGGTCATGTTTAAATATACAAAACTCTTTATAATTTGATAAATAATTGCATTGCAATTACGTTCATTCATTATAGGACGTCGTCTGCTTAAGCAGGATTGGTCCCGAGTGTGACGACATCAAAACATCGCTATATTTCTGGCGAATCCTCGGATATTCCAGATGCTGAGAAGAGCTATTATTTATGTTGTTTTTATAATCATCAGATACGCAGTTGACATAAAACTTATACGATTGCCATCTGTAAGCTTCCCAGTTTCTAGTGATACATTAATTGCCATATTTGTGATTTTCTTTGGATAGCTACTTTAACTTGGAATCTCACAAGAAAGCAAGTTATACAGCTTAGATCTCTATATTATTTGATTATAATGCGTATAACAAAATCAGATAAACGCTTGTCATACTTGGTTCACACTATATTATACAATGATTAGTACTCATAAAAGTTAGTCCTACCTATTTGACAGGATGTTCCTTCCCAGTCGCTTGGGCAGAGACACATGAAGGACTGGCCGGAATCCTCACAGACTCCTTTGTTGCGACACGTACTTGAGTCACAGTGGCTCTCAACTATGGGAACACAGGAATAAAAAATATGAGCAATGATTAAAAAAAACAACAACAAAAGAACAGTCAAAGCAAAACCAACAGACGAATTCAGTTCCTCGCTGCGGCTATATACCTCTTTTGGATTTGCTAGCTGCTACGGGTTTTATGTAGTGTTCTTTTGGGGGGAGGAAAGATTCATATTTGGAAATCAAATTGATCCTAATTTTTACGCCATCTACTAACACAAGTTCCCACTGATGTAGGAAAAGAAGGATACTCACGAGAATTACAGGTCTTCCCTTTCCACTGCTTCGGACATAAGCATGTGAAGTCTGCATGAAGATCGACACAAGTTCCGTTGTTTCTGCACGGGGTCGCAGAACATTCATCAGTCTCTATACAAAGAAGAGAAGCATAGTTGCGGAAACATTTTCAGTTATAGGGATATGAATAAGACAAACAATAAGTTAGGTAATGCAGATCTTAACCCTAAAAGGGCCGGGGGTGGAATCCACCCCTAGACGTTTCTCGCGGCGTTTCATGACTTTTTTCTTTCGAATCTCACGCATCTTTTGAGACCAAATTCGCGATGTCCGGGCATGCGATTCCGAAGTTACTCAACATTTCGTACTTGCATGTCAGACCAAAAATTGCTCAAAAACGTGATTTTTATGTAGGCCTATAATTTCAATACAAAATGTGTTTTCAGCCAAAATGTATAAATCTATGAATATTTTTACCTTTACTGATTAGAATTAATGTATTTTATGCTGTTTATGTTTGCGAAAGTGTCCCTGACAAATTTCATCCAAAAAACAATAAAAAACAAAAGGTAAAAACCTAAGAAATACATAAGAAATTTTAAGTACAATAAAATACATAAGAAATCAATATTGATACCGAATTTTGTCAAGTATATTTGCTAAGAATACTGGAAAGAGTGTCTAGACCAAAAATTAGCATTTTTGAGCTTTATTTAATGATTTCATGCATAAATTTGCATAATTAATGAATGTGAATTTTTTTCGGAGCATTTAACTATACAGTTTTGTAGATACGTTGTGGACGACGTGCGTGCCGATTTTCGGCGCGATCGCGCGGTCGACGGTCGAGACGGCCCCCAGCTGTGGCATAGCCAAAATATCCCGGCCCTTTTAGGGTTAAGTCATCATTACATTTGATTTAATTTGAAATGAAATTTTGATCTGTGTTGCTACTTATGCTGTCGTAGATGTATTTTATGCCACGAAGAAAACCCTTTTTCATAGTTTTACTCATAATTTTTATATGCAATAGTCAAAATGGCTTGCGTGAGAGTCCTTCATCAAACATACATGAGTAACACAGTATAATCTTATCTATACTTTGAATGTATAACGAAACAATGTGTGTCGTCTTTAAAGAACTCCTCGTGTATTTCACTAAATTTTAACGAATACTAATGTCGATATCACACTTGTTTAATAGGCCCATGAGCTACAGGCCTATTAAAAATATCAGTCACACCCTTACTATCTCTATAGTATGAATAAATATACCCGTATGAAAATTACAGTATGTTTCGGACCATTATCAACGCAAAATGTTTTCACTCTGTCCAAACAATATTACTAGAAACATGTTTTAACATAAATTATTATTACACACACATAGAGGAACGCTTTCTCTCTTTCTTGACTTACTGCTGGTCCACGCTCTTTTGGACCATGCTTACCGATGTGACAGAACAGACCCTCCCATCCTGGGGTACAGACACACTGGATTGATAGGAGATTGTTGATACAAGTACCCCCATTCTGACAAGGATCGCTTTCGCAATAGTCAATTCCTACAATGAAGGGAGATGAAAAATAGGAGACCGCTCGCTATTCATAAGGACCGCTATTCATAGAAAAACCGCTATTCATTTAGTCAAGCATTATAGATAGCGGTCCTTATAAATAAGTGGTCCTTATGAATAGCGGTCCTTATGAATAGCGGTCCTTATGAATAGCGGTCCTTATAAATAGCGGTCCTTATGACTAGCGAGGTTACCCCGAAAATACAGCTTTGGATGAACTATAAAATGTATTTATCTACACAGAGGAAGCACACCTTACTTCAGGATATTTCTAATGAAAAGACATTTCAAATTAATTTTTGTCATATATCGACACAGATGTAATATATTAAAATCATAAAACTCAAATCGAATAGATCAAAAATGTGAATTAACATTAATTAAAACTACGTAGGTTTTGATAAATACTTGTCATTTACGTCACTTAATGAAATATAATCGTTCATGACTACATTTTCATTTACAGACTGAACTGACTAGACGTTTGAAGTAAGGGACATTTTTTTGTCACGGACATAACAGTGTCGCATAAGCTTTACAGTTGATTGATTTGATTGATTGATTTTATTTACCAAATATAAAAGAAAACAAACATACATATAATAACATACATGATAACATGGGAAAATAATATTGGAAGGATCGCCCTGCTCAGCTGTGCCATTGCAGCACAGCTGTTCTACCGAGGGGTCCAGTTGATAAGAAAAAACAAACGAGAGAAAATAATGTATCACAAATTGAATGATTAACATACTGGTACATGTGTATAACAGAAATACATGCCCCCCCCCCCCCCACCCACCCAAAGCAAACCTCATCACCCCCACCCACCCAATTAGTCATCAATGTTAAATTCTACGATTATTAAAGGGAGATACTTTTCAACGTGTGTTCATTTAATGCCCTCATGAATTCATTATAATTTAAGGATGATTTTACATTTGAAGGTAAGACGTTAAAATTCGAAGCCCCACGATATGAAAACATTCTACGACATGATTCGGTATGTGGTTTTGGTAAAGATAAATTTCCGATGGAACGTAAAGAATAAGAATGATAAGCCAATTGAAAGGAGTCATTTAAGTAAGGGGCACTGAAATCATGTAGAATTTTGAAAACCATCGAATTTGTATGTTTTAAACGACGACAAGCCAACGATTCCCAGTTTAACATCTGATTAATATTATAATTACATATGTGTTTGAATGGACTTATCCCGAGTATAATTCTACCTGCTCTGTTTTGTAACTTTTGCAATTGATTGCTAGATTTTTTGTTACAAGAATCGTACACTACATCGGCGTAATCAAATAAGGGAAGAATTATAGATTGATAAATCAATTTTAGGCTAGGTTCATTCAAATAATGACGGAGACGGCCCAAAAATTTAACAAGTTTACTAACTTTTGTGCATATATATTCTAGATGTTTATCCCATTTCAATTGCTGATCTATAACAACCCCTAAGTATTTTACACTTTCTTGTGCTTGGATAAACTCACCCTGTATAAATAACTTAAGTGCATTATGCTTGGTTAACATTTTACGAGAGCCAATCAACAAACTTTCTGTCTTGTCAAAGTTTAAACTTAGCTTATTAGAACACATCCATTTGTAAATTTGTTTTAGCTGAATGTTCAGTGTACTTTCTATACTTGTTACATCTTTATGGGAAAAATAAAGTACTGTGTCATCAGCATACAAATGAATAGTACATCGATCAATATTATTGATAATATCATTTATATAAACAGTAAATAACAATGGCCCTAAAATCGAGCCCTGTGGCACACCGTAATGGATGTCTAAAAAGTCAGACACTGCAAGATTCATGCATGTACATATTTTGCGGTTACTTAAGTAACTCTTAAACCAGAAAAGACTATCATCTGACACACCGAAAGCTTTCAGTTTTTGAAACAGAATACAAGGGTCAACAGTATCGAACGCCTTACACATGTCTATGAAAACTACTCCAGTATATAAACCATTGTCAGTTGCGTGAAGCCATTCGTCAGTTACTCTTACAAGAGAGGTAACGGTTGAGTGCTTTTCTCTGAAACCAGACTGTACAGACGAAAGTTGATTGTTTGTTTTCAAGTGATTTGCAAGTTGAATCTGAACAAGTTTTTCAATGATTTTTGAAGCGGATGAAAGAATCGCGATTGGCCTATAATTAGAAGGATGGGTTTTGTCACCAGATTTGTATATCGGTACAACTTTAGCCTGCTTCCAATGTAAAGGCATTACGCCTCCTGACAATGATGTATTTATAATGTGAGTCAGAGAATGAATTATTACTGGTGCAGATAGTTTCAAAATATACATAGAGATGCCATCAATCCCAACTGATTTCTTGCTTTTCATACCACGTAATACCTTTAAAACTTCATTCTCAGAAACTTGCCTGAGAGAAAAGGTTTCAGCGTTTATATTTTCATGAAATGAGGTTGGAGGAACGTAAGGAATAGCTGCTGCTAAGTTTACGTACAGACAACAACTATATATGTCTACTCCACGAATTTGTTGATAGTGAACACTACTACATCAATGCTTTCCTGTAAAAAAACAAAAAACATGTCATCGCTCCAGAATAAATGCAATTCAGCCTTACGTTCATGGCAATACAGGCCGGTGTATCCCGTGTCACAGATGCAAGAGAATCCTCCATTATTATCGAGACTAATACAAGCGCCATGGGTACCACAAACGTTTGATGGTTGCTGGATGGGTCCACCGGTGCTAGTAGCTCCTGCTGTCACCGTGCAACTATCTATCACTGCGAATGGAAGAAAAAATGTATAGGAATTATCATGACACTTTCCTAAAGAAATCCTTCTAATAATTCAGTAGTGCATGCAACATCATCATAAAACAATGACCGATTTTTTTAATAGCCTGTATATAGCGTATTTCACCGAAGTATATTTGATGTAGAATAAGTCAATTATATTAATATATAAAGCTGCTTCAACAAATTCGTGTTTTTTTTTTCTTCTGAATTTGTTGACAAAATGTTTGTTAACGAATTGTCGGTGGAAGTGCATTCCATTGATTCTAATATAACCATTTTAGATTTGCTTTGCACGTACTAAAACCTAAAGATAATAGGAGTGGCAAGTAGAAACCATACAGGGGCGGATGCAGGATTTTCAGAAAGGGGGGCGCACACTGAGGAACCCTCCATTTGACGAAGCCAAGCGGCCATCTAGGGGGTCCGGGGGCATACTTTGTCAGACAAAACGGGGGAGGGGGGAGCGCCTGTCATATGAAAGACTGTGACCATTATTTATTTCAATGAGTGGTACCTTGGCAGAATGAATCTTGACACAAATTCTTTGCCTCGGAGCAGTTCTTTCCTTGATGACTTTCTGGACATGCACAGAAGTAGTCTCCAAAAAGGTTAAAGCAGTTTGCTCCATGCTCACAGGGGTTCGGGTTGCAAAGGTCTACGTCATACTGAAATATTGACAAAATAATGCAATTAGGGTACATTATGTTTACAGGTTTTTCTGCCATTCATTCACAGTCATGCGCTTTACAACACGTCAGTAAAGAGGAATTTCAAACTTTTCCTGTGTGGTAATGCCAAATCGAAGAAACGGTGTTCAAATTGTGTTCACAAGTTTACACTCTTTGTATGGCGAGACTTTATATAATTTCCGTTAGGGCTAATACAGTACAGGAACCACTGCCATGGAGATTTCGGTAGCACTAGTAAATACAACACTGAACATGCTGAATGTTCCGTTTCTCAATGCCTCATCTTGAATACGCATCACCTTTACGACTTCGAAGCACTTCATACTTCAAAAAAAAGAGTAATTTTCGACCTGTATTATTTCTATATAAAACATTATCTTTTATCGATTATTAATATCTTGGATATAACTTTTAATCTTAAACCTTTGATATGAATCGATATAAAAAAGTTTGGATAGATCACCTGGCACCGTGTTCCTGAGAATCCCGGATTGCATTCACATTCGTATCCGTTGACGAGATCTGTACACTTTCCTCCATGCATACAGGGATCACTGCTACAGTCATTCACGTTCGTCTCGCATTCGGTGCCAGTGAATCCAGGTTGACACACACAAATGAATGAGTTGATCAGATCCTATGTAATTATGTAACAGTCAATGATAAAAGATTTCAAAATATCTGCTGAGAGCCAAACACTTTTTATCAGTTAAAGTACATGGTACAAGAATACTGATGAATCAGGATTTGTAAGAGATTAAAGTCAAAGGCACATCGGACCAATACTTAAAATAAATTAAGTGGTATGTCCTATATGTAGAGATTTATTTAAATTCATTTAAATGTTTTCATGATATATAAAGACTGACGGTCAAGCATGAATATCAAAAACATTGATCCGTTACCTATCTATTGTAACGTCATGACACAAAGTGAAACTGTCTTTGCAAGGTAAGATGGTAAAGTTGATCTGTCGCAAAATTCGATAGATCTCTGGCTCACCTGTTTGGGTATAGCTTTTATTCAAAAGTAACGCATACACCCCAATCGACATGATTTTTTTCTCGTATATGAACATGATCAAATCGAATTCCCCCCTTTTTACATAATGTTTTATTCGTGTTAGCACAAAAGCAAATCATGGTAGAAAAGGATGCGGCAAGTATTAATTTGGAAAGAGGCTTCAGAAATGTTTTCCTCAATATCGAATGATGTAACCCGGATAGTGATCTGTACCTATTTCAAACATTGTGTTATTAAATTTTTTCTGTGTACCTGCACTTTATTCAATTCAAGTCAAAATTCAAGTTCAACTCTAACTGGCTTTATATATAGCATTATTAGAACATCAGTGACTCTCCCAATAATTTTGATAGGGGTAAATCATAACCTGGCCTCTAACAGGAGAGGAAATAGAATAGGAAAATAAATGAAATATAATATAATTGGAATCAACGTTTGAATGAACAACTTACCATGCACATCGCACCATTCAAACAATGTCCTACACAGTCATTTGCATCTGCAAGAGTATAAAACACTCATTATTGTTATGCACAGCAAGCTAAAGTTACATCTTCGGGAACAAACGTTGACATTAAGAATACATATTTTTTTAAATCACACTTTCAGATTTGTAAACATCTATCTCGACTTAAGTATTAAGTTTTACCAACTGAAATCTGAAGATAGAACTACAGTGTAAGTATTCTCAAGGGGGAGATTTCATCACAGCCATCGAGCGAGGTGGAGGGCAAGTGGGGGTATGAAAAATAAATCTTCTCCTCAATCAATCATCAGATGCCGTTTCTTCGATCATCAGTTCTTGTTCTGACCTTTCAACCAATTACATATCTGTCGGATAAGTTGGCAGATCTTCATGTTTTATGCTGGTGTCATCAAAGTGAATATTCCTAAGAACTATTTTTTGTTTAACTACATTTTAATGGAAAATTTCTGGAAACAAGAAGGCAAATTCTAACAAATACGAAGCTATAATTATACTCACTGACATCACAGTCTCTGCCTGTCCAACCCGGCTGACAGTCACACAAGTAATCACCGAATCGGTTACGGCATCGGAAGGCATGCACACAAGGCCGTCCCATGCATTCATTCGAATCTTAATTGACAAGACAAAGTATGAGAGTGTTAAGAATGTCAAATTCGAAGAAATGTTACAGGAAATAGCATGGATCATTGATATATGGCTATTCGACAGAAAATGTTGACTTACCAATAATCGTTGAATTGGTGATAGCTCCAGAAATATTTGTGCTACCATGACAACTTAGTATCAAAGAAACGAGCTTAACAAGTTCTTTGATTTGATCAATAGGATTAAAGTACATTTAGGCATGATTTTCTTCAGCTAATTTTAGGGCAAAATGCGGCGACAATTTTGGTAAAAACATCCTATATTTGAGTCATTATTTCCCACCACAAGCATTCCAGGTTTGATTTTGGGGTTGCAAATTGTGATGAATGGAACAAAGATTACTGATATGAGGTTGGCATGAGCCATGTTATAGTAAAGTTATAAGGGTTTTAAAAAAAGAGATGCCATGTCTATTACGCTTCTTATTGCTCTGACAAGGAAATATGAAGTTGAATTATTGTTATGCAACATGTATTTATTCGGAGTATAATTATAAGCTTCTGTTAATACCTAAATTAGGCTCAATGAAGCCCAAAACTTTTACAAATTTTTCAACCTGTTCAGAGGAGTAAAAAAATTCTTGTCCATTTTTTTTTTTTGGTGTGAAAAATTGACACACTTGCAATAATCTGTATGAAACTCAAACACAATGATAATCTCACAATCAGTAATCAGTAATAAAACACATTTCATCTTCCAAACAAAAGATGAAAATAACATTACACTTCATGAATTACCTCCCCAACATCATTCAAAACATGTTTCACCCTCCAGAGAATAGGAGAATACAACAATAGCATTCATGCATGACCGCCTCGACGGTTTGGTGCAAAAATGTCAGTAGCCCCGCGTCCGGACGGAGTCGTGACTAGTCCAGTTTGGCCTCTTTGAATAGAGGGAGACCCTCTATGTTGGATTTCGGGAAAATAGATTCTCATTCAAAGAGGCCAGACTGGACTAAGTCGTGACTGATGCCGGGTTAAAAAAGCGGGGCAGCAGGTGATAAAACCACGGGTGGTCCACCGTCTTTACGTTCGCTGAAAACCTAACCGGGTAGGTTCCCATAGTAACGTATAGAACTGCATGACTTCCTGTCGCGCACCCGCGATGAGTCATTGCGCAATGTCGAGCTTGTCCGGTCAGAAACTACCCCGAGAGCGGCTTAACAGAACGGCTGTCCGGAATTAGCAGGGGTAGAGTCGTGATTTTACCCTCGTTGGACCTAGTCAAATTTTGGCTTAATTATACCCGGTAGATTCCGGTCAACACCTCAGTAGGAGCGGCTTAACAGGAAGGGGTAAAGAAATCACCCGGTCGAGGCGTTTTAAAAAGTGTCTGTTAAGACGGGGCTAGAGCTATAGATTAAATTCAAAGCGGGTAATTTTTATCCCGACTTTCATATTTACCCGGGTTAATATGCCCTTTCTTACATTATTAGGCCTACCTGGGCAAATCTCATCTGCCATTAAATGATCATTTTCTCATGGCAAAATATAATAAATAAAATCTCATCTGTAAACCTGCATCTTTTCTGCAGTCATTAGCCGAAGAACTCTCAGGAGACTGCATTTTCAGGTTGTAGATCAGATTTGACCTGCCTTTGTAACTGAATATTTACTCATGGCAAAATAAATTATTAAAATTTGGTTATCTTATGGGCAATTCCAAGAATTGTGAGACATGACAACAAATTTTAAAATCAGTATTTCTTTTATGCCCAAGATGACTGAAATTAGGATTACATGCCTATAAATATATATATATACATGTATATATATAAGTGTAAGGAATTTAACATATACAACAGCTTTGGCAAATCTCGTGGAAATAAATACAAATGTGAAAGAAATTGCGAGAATAACGTTGCGTAGCTCAATCAAAGTTCCCCAGAGCTGTCCTCCCTTTTTGAAATTTTTGCAAAGGCTGAAAAAATGTCTCCGCCGGGAATCGAACCCGGGTCGTTGGCTTAGAACGCCAATGCCTTAACCACTAGACCACGGAGACGGGTTAGTGGTTTCGGCGACACCAGATTCAAATTCCTTACACTTGTTAATAATTATTCTAATGTATACATGTATTCAAAGCATTCGCTTGGATCCAGCTGAGGCACGCGGCTTGTCTTTGTTCAAAACTCACCTGCCCCCGACAAAGGAATTAATTAATAAGGTGAGGATTTGTCAATCTGTCGGTCAACTGAATCTGGTGTCGCCGAAACCACTAACCCGTCTCTGTGGTCTAGTGGTTAAGGCATTGGCGTTCTAAGCCAACGACCCGGGTTCGATTCCCGGCGGAGACATTTTTTCAGCCTTTGCAAAAATTTCAAAAAGGGAGGACAGCTCTGGGGAACTTTGATTGAGCTACGCAACGTTATTCTCGCAATTTCTTTCACATTTATATATATATATATATATATCCCTAGTGTGCATTCTTTGTCTTTGTGTATATATATCCCTATATATATATTTATATATAATGTGGGAATGAGTCTACGATTAATTTTATTCTTGCCTGCCTCCTTCAGGGAGAATCTGAAACTGTAATACCAAATTCGCAGAGAGATTTTACCTTGTTACAATTTACTTGCCCTTGAAATTTTACAATTTTTAACATGGAGCGTACTTACCAAATTGACATTCTGGACCTTGCCATTGCGATGTGCAATGACATTCATATCCATCGACATAGTCAGAACATGAACCACCATTCAAACAAGGAGAGCTAACACAGTCATCTATATCTAAAATTAAAATGAAAGTCGAGAAAATATAACAGTAAATTGAAGATAATTTAATGGTTTCCTATAATTGATAAGGAGATTTGTTATTTTGTCTGTTTGTTACGAAAGACGTTTTAGCATCATTAACAGAGTACTGCGTAGAACCTGTAATATTTAATATGAAGATAAACTGCGTCTCAGCTTCAAAGTTATCGTTTCTCTCTGCTCTTGTTAAATCGAGCTTTAAACAAATTATGCACTTGTTTCATAATCTCGACACATGTCCTAATATTTAAGATTGGGATATCATTACTACATTATCAAGACCTGACTACGATACTGATACATTGGTAAAGGTAAAACTTCATGGCATTTATGCTAGGAAGAAAAAGATATTTTCGACTCTAATCTCGTTCATCATATTAAACTGGTAATGGTAACATGCACAATTATTGACAGGAGCTGAAAAATTGAATCTCATCACCGTTGCCCTCACATATTACATTTAAAAATTTTATTCAAGGGCTGTACAGTACGTCTTCTGTTATCTCTTGTAGATATATGAAGTATGACTCGACCGCATAAGATATATTTAAGTGCAATACCCTAGTTATTATATAAAATAATGTTTCTTGTATTATAATATGATGCCATCTGTGTTCTATAAATGGGGGCTGAATGCCTATAAAGGCTTCAGTGATTAGATCCACTTTTTTCAGCTCCTGTCGATTATTATGTGTCGGTAGATCATATTATTTTATGTTTGATTTGACGAAAAAAATAATCATATGAAAATAGCAATAAATTATTGATAAATGCACAGCTTATACAGAATACAGTACTCAGTGAAATATACGCATTATATATCCTTACTGGTATTGCATGTTAACCCTGTCCATCCTGGAGAACAATAGCAGACGAAACCCCGGTCGACCTCCTTGCACTGTCCGTCGTTCCAACAGGGGTTCGAGTGACATGCTCCTTGTGCTATATGATCAATCATAAAGAGATGGCGATTTTTGGTGTGTTTTTTACATCATGTCACTGAGATTACTAAATGTAAGATATTATAGAAAACATGGTTTCAAATTGAAGGTTTACTATTTGGTAATAATATAGTTTTCAGAGTAGCATTTATAATGCAAGGAGCATGACTTAATTCATCCATCCAATAGCAGTCATCCATTGCATAAAAAGTATCGAAGAGTATACAAAAACACAAATTAAAACGAGTCTAAGGCAGGGTAGAGTGTATATTGACTTTAGAAAAGAACAAATATTTTCAAACAATTATAGAACATCCACTTTCATAAATATTGAATTGTTTATGTTTATTTATTTATTTTAAAAATTTTGGAATTTCTTTGAAAAGAAAAATGAGAGCCATATGGAAATAATAATACACATATTACAATTTTCATATCAGCAATATAATAGGCAAATATTGAATGTCACTCTAATCTATTGTTAAAACTTTACATATTACAACTTTATCGTCCCATGTTCTTACCTAATTCACAGTTTGGTCCTTCAAACCCTTCCTGGCATCTACATGCGTACTCGTTGGGTCTGATGTTGATGCAAATACCACTGTTTTGGCATGGAGTGTGGCTACCACAAAAATCCAAATCTATATCACAGAATTAAAAATGCAAAAAAAGATATAAGAAATGATTGTAATACATGTCTTAATCTTCTTATTGCAGCAACGCAAAGATGTCATTGTCTTTACATTACCATTAAGGTATGGTTGATAAAACATTATTTTCTTAGGGTATTCTATGTATTAATTGATATTGAACTATGTAGTGTGACGTAGTATGGTAAAGCAATTTGAGGCATATTATTTCGACTCAAATGCTTTCTTAGAAATCTTCAAACCTTTAAATAGATGGCACAGGGAATATTATATCATTTACTGAAATGTAACTTATCCTGCCCATTGAATATTATACGTGAAATGAAATGCAAACTGAATCAGGCGAGGATGTCAGTCAAACAACCAAACTAAAATAAAGAGCCAACTTTTATTCAAATCTTTAAATAGTTGCGAAATGGACTAAATTAAAACCCTCTTTGCCCTCTTTGAACCGACAAAACTTGTAGCTGTATAGTTATCAACGCGTGCGGGCACGAGCGAATAATAGTCTATCGATTGACACTAGTCTACTTAATCATTCATTGCTTCTCTGCACCGAGAAATCGCTTTCGAATAAAAATTGATTAATACGACGGGTACGAGTTGTATATGCAATCGAGCCTAAGTACAGCAAAACACAAAATGGTGAAATATAAAATAGTACACTGTCGCCTTTTCCAGTCTTTGTAATCATTTTTTTCTTCCAATTTGTACCATTTTTTCCCTTTCTACTTCTACCTCTCTTTATTTCCTCTTTTCATCATAATATTGTTGATACCATATAATTAAAAGCTCAGCGGGTGGCTTACAATATAACAGTTATAAGTCTTTTGACCCCAATTAACACGGCATTGTTGTGGTTTGCTAAAGTTTAATCTATATATTGAGTTTTTTCCTTTACGTTATTACAACATTACACATGATATATATCAAGTTTGTGAGTGTGAGACGACTGTGAGCATAGACTCAACTTTCAGTTAGTAAGATCAGTTTGATTGCACTATACTAGCACAACAATCATGAACCAATGATATTAGCTGCTTGATTTAATAATAATAATAATATGTCTTGTTTACCCAGGGTAGCCTCATCAGTATTATATACTGTTCTCCCTGAGGGCCCTGCAATCATATTATTACCCCGGCTTTGGCCGAGCGACCACTTGAATCTTGATATTATACTCTACCTAGGGACCTAAAGTAAAAAAATGAATTAAAAATGTAAAAAAATTGTTGTAAATAGGTCCCTCATTATCCGACTGCCTAAATCCATCACTACGAAAAATTGTTACTCTATTTCCCCAAATTCAAAGATATATATTTTCTCTAAACACTTGTTCTGATATCATATACATGTTGGGAATACACCAATCATAAACACGTATACCTAGTGCAATGAAAAGTTTTTTTTTACTGAGATACATGAATGCATGAGCCTCTTTTTATACAATTTGTTTCAGAAATAAAGTTAAAGTTCTGAAATTGCATCTCAAGGCTGCCGCGAATAAATAACAAGGATGGTCACACTGATCACATCTCAAGTTATTTGACAAATCCCTTTAAATGAGGGTATATCGTATCAGCTGTGTTTTCTCAATCAATATGAAGCGAGTTAATTACCAAGAAGTGGTGTTGGTATAACGGTCTCGAGCGAACATTGTTGATTCCAGCTTGACTTCCTCATTTCTTCAAACCGTTAAGGCAAACAGACAATATCTCCGAATTGAAAGTATATTTTCTTTAAATTATTATGTTGTTTTTTATCAGAAAATCCTCCCGGTACCATTATAATCATCACTTTTTATGTTATTATTATTCTCATTTATATTATTACTAACATCATTATTATTGTTATCATTATTATTAATATCTTTATTATTATTATCATTGCTATCAATATTATTTGGCGGATGGAATTTCGCAGAAAACTATATAATCGATCTACATTTGCAGGTCAAAATTATTTTCAGTTCTCAAAATAATTGTAGAACACCACTAAATTTTAAAATGTTTGACTTTGGATTAAAAAGGATCATTCAAAATACATACATATACAAAGACGGTAGAAACATGGAAATGGAATTCATATATAGAATGGTTACATTATGTCTCCTTCTTTATGGTAAACTTTAACTTTAAAATCCTTTATAGAGATAATTATATCAATTTTACTGTATATTACTGAAAATGTAATTAGGTTATGCAATGAAGATAAGCACATGTTTTCTTGTCCCATATAGTTTAAAAGTTTTCAGTTTAAAGAACTATATTCCAATTTTCCAATATAAGTATACAAAGTTATAAATGAATTAAGAAAAATATGACAGAAAACATCGTAGTACATGCATACTTGGAGGACACACACCTCTAAAAGCAATAGCTTGGGGAGAGGTGGCCCTTACATGCCTTAGGCGTTAGAGTACATTATGAATATATTTAAAAAAAAAAACATATATGCTTCTCCTCTTTTTTTTTTCTTGCATCCCTCCAATCTCTCTTTTATTAAAAAATAGTCATTCCATTTTTGTGTTGACGTAATTATGTTTTATCACATTCTTTGCTGGTATCACGAACTTAAAATGACCTATACTTGAAAAGCCATTCTATCTTCATTTAATGTGTTTATATTACACTTACAGTTCATCCTGATGATATCGAAATTACTTGTTCATTTATAAAGAAAATTATTATCATTTGTTATGATCCGTTCTTATTACAAAGCTAAATGCCCACTGTGCAAACCAAAGTGATCTTAGCAGCCCGTGGTGTGCAAATGGAAGGGAAAAAGTTCCTTTTTGTTTCATTGCTTCCATATACACATTTATATTTGTCCTTTTTCTTTCTAAGTAATGCACAAATACTTGGACCAGGTGAGAACATACCATTTCGGGGAAAGCTCAAAATTCATTCCATCGTTTTATTGATTGACTGCGTCTAAACGTAGGTTAGAATTTCATTTGTCATGAGTCAATTTCATTCTGTATGCATTGCATTCAACTTACCCTGGTCACAGAGTAGTCCACCCCACTTGTACTCGCAGTTGCACTGCCAAGGCGACACACAACCGCCATGTTCACATCCAGGGTACGGCATGCATTGATCACACAGCTCACCTTGCCAACCATGACGGCACCTGGATCACGTGATCAATACGGATTAGCCAATCAAACTCCTTGGTAAAGGACAATTGATGGCGTGCTCACGACGGGCACGTCGAATTGCAAAATCCAATATTTCCGAGGATTAGAACTCTTTCCATTTTGTAACATAGGTGCATTGTAATATAAACTTGATATAGCGATATAGATATTATAAAGAGACAGGCAAGAGAAAGTTTGTTGTCATATTTTCATGTATTACATATTTGTTATGGTAATAAATAGAAGCGGATCCAGGACTGTCAGAAAGGAGTTTACATCCTTGGATAAGTTTCCTCTCCCACATTTGCCCCTCTCGATCCAGGTGTATTAAATGAAAACCTGGTAATGCTGGGGTAATAATAATTGCAGGCCCCTCAGATAGAGCCTTTTATTATTTCTACATTTATTTGTAATGGGATAGGGGACTAATATTTGATACCGGTGACAGTCACTGATAAAAAGGGTAGATACTATATTTTTTATTTGAAAGGGGAGGCGAATTTTCACCCATGAAGATCCGCCTATAAATAAGTATCAACTATTATGAAAAACAGTGAATGTATAATGAGCAGGTCAACATGCAAACCTGTTGCATATCTTATTTAAAAATCTAACATAATTTCGTTTCCAACTTTACTATTCAAACGATATTTTTTAATAAGGGTGACTTTAACATAACAGTGTAGTAAAGTAGGGTAATAGCCTCAGTTGGCTTAATCCTCCAATCGAACAGGCCTAAAGTGCATTCTTGTTTACTGAACTACGATCGATTTCCGTATTGTATTTTGCTATGAATTATTTACGTTTCATCTAGATTTTCGTGACTTTTCAGTTTATTAACATTGGGTACCATTGTGCGTACAGAGTCGTCGTACTTCAGCTCTAGAAATTCAATAAATTGTTTATTTGTACCGACCTCTTTCTATTTCTCTTATTTATTTTCTATGATAATAACTCTCAACAGAATTAAGATTATAAAAAGAAGCATTTTCTGTTCAAACAACAAAATAATATGGTGGTTTCGTTAAGAATTCAAAACGAATTAAACATTAACGATAAATGAAACAAAGAAAACAAGACCCCCAAAAGAAAAAAAAGACAAGTCGCAACTTCCACGGCCACGCAAGAGTCGCACAGTTAATGGTTAAATTACCATATTTTAGTTTGAGTTCATTCCAATTGCCATTAGATAGGAATAAACTTATCAGTAAAAGATTTTAGAAGAAACTCGGGTGAGAGAAATGATCAAGAATATGCCTTTTTTAACAGGATTTTTTCCCCACTTTGCATGACGATTGCTCTCGAAGATATCGGTTCTTTCATATCCTATTAAAAAAAAAAAATAAGGGATATAATTAGGAAATATCGACACCTTCCCCTCTTTCCATCTAAATTTATGTCCGTTTCATCCTCTCTCTCTAACTCCACTGCCTTTCTCCCTCATTTATTCTTTGAATATAAGGAATAAGTGAAGTATGAAGCTTTTAGAAAAATTCAACAATTATTAGTGTCAGTCGTTGCACCATGAACCCAGTGTCCAACATTAGGTTTAGGTTCCTTGCTGGTTTGGAAGAGATTATTTACTGCTCACCTGCATTCATCTGGCGAATCGCAGAAGCCGTATGTTGCGTGACACCCTTTCTTGCAGATTGCTGTTTGTCAAAGAATACCACAAAATATAGAAAGCATTAATTCAAAACCAATTCTAAAGATCTACTACTTCATGCTACATGTATCTATCTATACGTCCTAGCATTTTTTAATACATGGGGTGAAACAACAATGAAAGAATTTAAGCTTCACAGGAAGTAAGTATTTTTGTTATCACATACATGTATAATCTGTAATCTGCAACTTACCATATTACCAGCAAATGCAAGCAATGTTTATTCAAATTAATTAAAATTAAATGCTGTTACTTCACATTAAGTTAAGTTTTAATTTCAAGTTGCTGTTTCCACATACATGTATAAGATTCGGTGAAAGAATATTGTGCCGATGAGAGATTATAATTATGTATGATAAAGATACAAAACTGGATTTGTGAACATGATAACTGTGCAGTACTTCAGTATTTTTAAGTTAATAGAGTGTGTGGACATCGTAGATCTCACCTATCATACAGTGACTCCCTGTCCACCCGTGGTCGCACACCCTACCGCCGTCGTCATCGCACGTGTAATGACCGAACTGGTCATCGCGGGGAGTGCAGTAGTTCATACACGTTGTCCCGTAGAAGTCATCGTCGCACTGGAGGCGGACGCGGTAGAGAACGGTAGCGGTGGTGCCGTCGTGACGGAGAGTGACCCAGGACGAGGATGGGACCAAAATGCCGGAGTGGTACGCGCGCTCAATCAACTGGAAGGTCACGTTTTGAGACCCCCTTGGGACCGTGGTTATCTCAGATGCTTGTGTTGATGATGGGGTGTCTGTAGGTGCCGGTAATGGCGTCGGCGTTATAGAGGCGAGTGTGGTTGTTTGTGATGGTGGTGGTGGTGGTGATGGTGATTTTGTTGATGGTGGTACCTGTGCTACATTAGCAAAAGGAGATAAATGAATAAAGGGTATTTGTTTTTGATCGATAAAATGAATAATGATATTGACTTTGAAAATTGTATTCCCGTTTGATTATCGACATAGTTAACAATATTATGTTCACACAGTATATAACAATATTTCTTATTTCTGAAATGGTTCGGCTGTGCTATTTAAGCTGTGTTTGTATACACTCTACCAATAATTCAGATCTCTTTCATACTTACACTTTTCTACATCATTTCCATCTACATCCAGAGCCTCAAGTATCAAAGTAAATGTTGTCTGCAAAAAGGTAAAATAATATAATCTTTTATCATTGCAGGCTCTATGCTGCGTAATAGATGAGAAATGTTTGATAATATAAGGAAAGTATTATAGAGTTAATTTTGTTTCATGCTTTTACTTTTAACTAGATTTGATATCGACAAGAATTTAATTTAGAATATTAAACTATACTTCGTCATAACATTTTAATATTATAAGGGATTATTAGGAAATGGAAAATATTTCAAGTCCAAATAATTATACTCTTTGATTTTCATCCTTGGCTTTCAGGAAGTGAACTGAGCTCTGCAATTTATTTAAAAAAATCATCCTAATGAATGACTCCCTGTCCAGAGGGGAAAAAGAAAAGGTGTACCGGCCATGCGAAGCCGAACGGGAACTTGATGGCTGTTGCCTTTTCAGTAGTCGTAGTAATATTCAACAATGTGTATCCCTTGTCGTCCTCGTCGTCATTGACAGTCGACAACAATGTGTTTCCGCCTACGACATCGGTGCTACCTTCGCCAAATACACATCGTCCATCGTACGTCGTGCGAGGTTGATAGTTGGTCAGGCAAGCTCGGAAGGCAACGTCGCACTCATTCACACAGTCGTGAATGCCATCGACAAATGATGACGATGATGATGATGACGACTGTGGGTCGCAACACGAGCCATCTGCCAGCTCGCCCCGTGGATCGACGTATGAAATCACATCCAGCTCAAAGTGACCATCTCCGATCGTTGACTTCTCATGACAATGATCAATGATGGAATTGGGAAAATCGAACAGAAATATATTACATGTATTTACCAAAGTTGGTTCATTTTCTGATTTCATCCATAAAAACATTTTTTAATTTTGGCCTATTCATTCATGTGGCAGATTTGGTCATATATACAAACTGAGGAAAAAGACAAATCGCCTTACTTAAAAAAATTAATACAGTGATGATGATAGACAAACGACGTGTAGGAAATGCATAATTAAAAAGAAAGAAAGAAAGAAACAGGACAAATATAAAGACTTTTAGATTACAAATAATGATTTACACAAAATGCGCTGTATAATTGGGCCTCCCTTTGTTCCCATGCATAATGAATGGGGAACACAATATTGACGCATGTAAAGACATGCATGATGCTCGATATATCTAGGGTCGATTGTCAAATGGATGACGTAAAAGCTATCGATATCTTTGCCAATCAATAAACTTTTTCATTTGATATGTGAATATTCATACTACTTCTACAATCCCTCTCGAATGGGTTTATATAAATACGTAAACTTTAATACAAACATAACAAACACGTATACATAAGACAAATGGATTAAAAAAGAGAAAAACCTACTGATGTTTTCAAAAGCAACAGAGCACAGCCACAATTTTCTCATTTTCTCAAGTTCGCTAAATTTCTTTGTATTATTTACACGCTGGACGAAATTTCTGAGAGGAAACAGATGTATATTTATTTTGTTCCCAACACTTGAATAACAAAAGAGAACTGGAGGGGAGAGAGAGAGGGGGAGAGAGAGGGAGAGAGAGATAGAGGAGAGGGAAAAGACATAGGGAAAGCATTGAAGTTAATAAACGTGAGAAGAGGACCATAAGACCCCTTCCACTATTTTCCTGGCTTTGTCGTTGTACTCTCTCTCTCTCTCTCTCATTTCATCCACGACTGGTGCCACCCTTAACAAAGATGGCGATGCTCCCTCATTGACTGGTCCTGTTAAAATAATTCCAGAAAGTAAAAATATACTGAAAATGTTCTCCTATTTAAATTGCGGTATGACACATCAATAACAAAAAACATAACTATATAATTATAGTTGATTCTCAGTTTCTGACAACAACATCAGGATAATAATTTACCTGGAAGTGAATAGTTAGGACGAATGCCACAAAAATCACCACCCTGGATCCGTGAAGAATACTCATGGCAAACGTATCTAGTCCACTCCGGTTCTGTCTATACTGTGGACGTATATATCCAATCCGTATACTTCCCAAATTGTCAAATCATGCTGTTTAATTAGAAGATTAAAAGCAAAGAATCAAATGCTTATTTCTCCACTCGCAATCCCGGGTTCGTTGGTGTTCGTTGGTGTTCCTTGGTGTTCCGAAACTCCACTAGATTCAGTTTATAAAAGTAGGACCTTTCTTGTAATCAGGCACAGAACTGAGATGAATTAATCTTTTCCGATATGAAAGATCAAGAATGATCGTGGGTCCCTTCACTACCTTCCGTTCATACGCTAGAATTTAACTCAGCTTGGTGTATAATAACATTTATCCCAAAATACAATTATTGTGTCTTAGGAAAACAATTATGCTTCGGGCGTTTCTGCGGGAGGTTTAGGTTTCTCTTATCCCGAAGAGGTATATTAATAAGTCAGTAAAAAAAAATGTCACCGAAGGTTGGTTGTTTGTACAAGGGTCAATAATAACGCCATGCGGTATGCAAATACGTGTGGGAATGTATACAGGCTGTTTGAGTATGATTATTGAATCATCGCCCCTTGCGCGAGTCAGCACGCGCGCAATATAACAATGACCAATCACTTTCAGATAACATATGTATATTTTAAATAAAGTATGCTGTGAAGAAAAAAACTATATACATAAAAAACTTAAATGATTTGTTTGTGCGTGCCTGTTTATATGTTTATAATGACGCCAAATTTAACTTGCTGGAATGTTGTATAGGCCTAAACTTAAATTGGCATCATCTTGCTTTTTGTAGTGCAATAAGAATTTTGATTATTTATTATTTATATATTTTGTGTGAAAGGGAATCATTGATAATTGTGTTTGTTTAACTTTTCTCTATTCTGCATTTTTACCGACTTTTGCTTATGCCAGCAGGAGTAGGAATAGCATAAAATGTAATTTCTTATAATTTTTCACAACTCCTGCTTTAAAAAAAAACGGACAAACAAACCAACATAAAATGTCATTTCATTGATATAACAGTCATCTGATACTGATCTTGTATGACAATTCTAAACGGACGATAAAGTGTTCTATTATTGGTATAGAATTAATCCGTTGGGTAACATGAAATAATGAAGTTAATTATTCAATTGTCTCCAACGGCCACCAGAAGGTGGTAACACACGCAACTGCTGTGTGATAGGTTGCTCGACTGCTGTGAAAAAAAATCACAGGCAGACCGAGCGGGATTCGAACCCGCGACCTCTGGGTTACTAGACCAGTGTCATAACCACTAGACCACCGGAGTGCCCCTTAGTGGTATAGGTTCGAACTATCCCATTCATATGATGTCAAATCAATGGTATAGCAGTTGCGTGTGTTACCACCTTCTGGTGGCCGTTGGAGACAATTGAATAATTAACTTCATTATTTCATGTTACCCAACGGATTAATTCTATACCATTGATTTGACATCATATGAATGGGATAGTTCGAACCTATACCACTAAGGGGCACTCCGGTGGTCTAGTGGTTATGACACTGGTCTAGTAACCCAGAGGTCGCGGGTTCGAATCCCGCTCGGTCTGCCTGTGATTTTTTTTCACAGCAGTCGAGCAACCTATCACACAGCAGTTGCGTGTGTTACCACCTTCTGGTGGCCGTTGGAGACAATTGAATAATTAACTTCATTATTTATATTGTTCATTATTGTTTATGTAAAAATGGTTTTATCATTCCTTCTTTTCACGACTCCGTCTGTAAGGTGCGTTATTATAGAGGTCGTGGAGATCACAGTCCAATAACTACAAAACATCCCCTCCACCGGCTCCCACAAAACACAAACATTTTTTACACATCAATGGACGAAGAAGAAAAGCGAGAAACATTTTCTCAATATTAACAAAAAATGGATAGACTTATTTCTGTTTATGTGTTGAACGCATATAACGTGTAATGTTTAATTAGTCAACACATCATTGCACATGATTATATAGAATATCCCCCACACAAAGCACCCCTTCTTCCCATTCTCTCTCTCTTGTTTCCTCCCTCTCTCCATAGTGCAGATCTCCTCCTTTGCGAAACGATGACAGAAAGAAAGAAAAATCGGTTAGCGCATGAATAATATACGTTAATCGACATGGGGCGTTTGTATCAGCCGACCAATAATGATTAGGCTAGCTTGATGCCCTGAGCATCACCTTTCCAATGTCTCTTGACCGCAGACCATCCAGAAGAGAGGTATCGTTTCATATATTTGTATTTGGAGGACCTGTTTCAATTAAAGCGTAGCATTAATCGATAGAAAAGCGATGGAGTATTGTGAGCGATGTAGGGTAACCGAGGCTGTATATCGGGGCATTGGCTGAGCATTGACATTATCATAAAGGTTCTAGAACCTTCGGTCAAAAGTATAATTAAAATGTCAAGAATAATAATGTGTCAACACTCCGCTTATTGACAGATATGCAAACATTGTTTGATGAACAGTATACTTGGCGGATCCGGTACGTGGTGTACTCACTCTGTTTGGGTTCCACACTGAAACTAGTGACCATAATTATTGGAAAGAAGCATTGTTTTACCCCCCGATTTATATACATGTAGTACATCATCATCAATTTGTATGCAGAATTTATATTTGTTCTAAATATAACTATACCAGGCAAACAGCATGATTTCGCATGTTATGTATGGACAATGAAGACGGAGCTACTAACCGCTATGACTATGTACTTCATGGAAAATAGCACACCTCATTCTCAAACTTAGCCCTCTCCGGGGATAAGCAGTGCTCTAGGTGTTCCGCTCTAGATCTTCCCTTTTCATTCTAAAGTATATATATAATACTGATTTAGAATTGAGGATTACAAATCTGAATTTCTGTCAAAAGACGAAATATATAAATGTATATTGCTATTCTGGTATGATCTTTTAACAGCTGAAAATTCAACATTTTTATAGGATAGGATACGGCGAACCCCCTTCCAAACACACCATTTAATGTAAGCAATGTTCTCTCGCTTAACTTACCTTTTAATATGAGGAACAATCATATCAAAACATTAATTTTGAATGGAGCATATGTATAAAATCTTGTACTAATGATATTTTCTTTCTGATCTAATGACAAACCCTATTTTGGTGACAATCTGTGCCCCCCCCCCCCCCCCGACCGATTCAACGGATTGACGCCCCTATGATGTGTTACTACTTAAACATTTTCTTTTTAAAATATTTCACCCCCTGATTTATTATTATTATTATTATTATTATTATTATTATTGTTGCTCATTACGCCACGGTCCAGCAAGATTTATCTCTTTTACTGGGGGGGGGGGGGGGGGGGGGGGGGGGGGGGACTGCAGCGCTATCCAGTCACATGCTCAAATAAAATTTATCAAAACAGCTTTCATACATATTTTATACCACTTGAGGGCGTTACACAAATATATTTTTGGAAGGTTCTGCTCTTTGCAAATTCTAGGAGAAGGTGTTTGTTCCTGAAACAGAAATGGACAGAATCCAATCATATGCAAGCTCAGATTCCGGAGGAGATGATGAAGAATTTCAGCAAAGGTATTTTTCTTTAGAATCGTTCACTAGCAATGCAATTGTAACAAGATACTCTGCAAGCTAGAGGAGCCCAGTCCAACTCGTGCTGTCTTGCGTTGGGTATTTTTTTGTAAGCCGCGGATCGACGGAACGGGCAAGCACCGCTCGCCCTCGCCTCTGGGCTGGCGCTGGTTGGCAGGCATGTGTCATGGTGGTAGCTTGGAAGTGGAGGCGAACAAGGAAGATGGACTATGATTAATAACACACCAAATAGTAGTGGTCGTATTGACCACTAATAACAAACGACAGGGTGAACAATGCCAATAATGATAATACTATTAGTTATTTTCTATCTATCACATGTGCTAAAACATGTAAAATGAGATAGATATTTAGACCCACTCCCGGGTACATTTCTGTAAAATAGTTGGTATTTTCTGTCGCATGTACTAAAGGTATGGGGGGAAAATAAGATAAATATTTTAAATACTTGCTTTCAAATTCAGCCCTTAAAAATCTCACTCCTACCTCAAATGGCCGTTAGGAAGAACTTTTGATATTTACAGCAAAATCCAAAGTCAAAATCTTGTCCAAAACCGGAGAAATCCCCGCCGATTTGTTTCGCGATCGCGTGTTGTTTACAAACTGCCGATGTCTTAGACTAAAATCGGCCAATATAATTTTTGTCCACGAAGAAACTCGGGATCGCAAGGGCACATCGATCTTTACGATCGCGCACACAGAAAATCGGAACTTTTCCGTGTACGCCATAGGGACCGAATTTTTGAGGACAAAACTCTTTTGGGGAGATGTCAGCGCCCGCGGCGACCAGGAAATGTACACAATGACTCCGATAGCTCGTTTCGCGAGAATCAACAGTAAATTGCGGATTTCATTTTTGTAAATATCTTTTCCAACATCGGTGAGTTGAATTTATTGTATTTCTTGGATATTTAGTGGTCGGTTTTTGTAAATTAAATGCCGATTTTGAGTGAATGTTTGTGACTTTTGTGCAGTGGTGTTTTAAAAAGTTGAGGTGTATGACTGCCTACATTATACACACGAAGTATAGGAATGTACCTATGAGTGTTTAGACCCTAGGCTACTTCCTTTCAAAGTCAGCTCTGTTATATGTTAATGTTATAAAATCAAAATCTTGCCTTGAATCACTCATAGCTACATTCCTATACTTCGTGTGTATAATTTAGGCAGTCATACACCTCAACTTTTTAAAACACCACTGCACAAAAGTCACAAACATTCACTCAAAATCGGCATTTAATTTACAAAAACCGACCACTAAATATCCAAGAAATACAATAAATTCAACTCACCGATGTTGGAAAAGATATTTCCAAAAATCAAATACGTAATTTACTGTTGATTCTCGTGAAACGAGCTATCGGAGTCATTGTGTACATTTCCTGGTCGCCGCGGGCGCTGACATCTCCCCAAAAGAGTTTTGTCCTTAAAAATTCGGTCCCTATATGGCATACACGGAAAGTCCCGATTTTCTGTGTGCGCGATCGTAAAGATCGATGTGCGCTTGCGATCCCGAGTTTCTTCGTGGACAAAAATTTTATTGGCCGATTTTAGCCTAAGACATCGGCAGTATGTAAACAACACGCGATCGCGAAACAAATCGGCGGGGATTTCTCCGGTTTTGGACAAGATTTTGACTTTGGATTTTGCTGAAAATATCAAAAGTTCTTCCTAACAGCCATTTGAGGTAGGAGTGAGATTTTTAAGGGCGGAATTTGAAAGTAAGGTATTTAAAATATTTATCTTATTTTCCCCCATACCTTTACTACACGGGACAGAAAATACGAACTATTTTTGCATTTTGTATTCGTAGTGGTCAATATGACCACTATTCGTGGTGTGCCTTGAATCACACCAAGTAATAGTGGTCGCATTGACCACTAAGCAACTAATGCCAATAATACTATAAATTTTCTATTGCATTACTAAATGTATGGGGGAAACAATAAGATAAATAGTTTTAATACTTTCTAAGTTTCTTTCAAATTCAGCTCTTAAAAATCTCGCTCTTAGTCCAAATAAAAAAAATTACATGTTTGGCGTCCCCGCCCGCTTCCTTTTTGGAGGCCGCCTGCTTTTTTTTTTTTTTTGGGTGTAAAAGCCCCCAAAGTTTTTTTTCGGGAAAAGTTGGTCACTATCCATTGCATCTAGCCTATGTAAAAGCTGGCGTCATTTCCTAAGTCCAAGTGGTGATTTAAAAAAATAGCCCAGCCGGTTGTTTTGGATAAATGGGTCGGTCGGCCATTTTGGAAAAAAAAAAAAAAAAGGGTCTCCTTCCTTTCTTCCAAAAAGGCAGGACGCTAAACATGTATTTTTAAAAATTTGGCCTTACATTAAATGGGCATTAGGAACACTCATAGCAACATGTCTATACTTCATGTCTAGAATCTAGGCAGTCATACACCTCAACTTTTTCAAACACCACTGCACAAAAGTCACCAACATTCACTCAAAAATCGGCATTTAATTTTCAAAACCCGACCCCAACATATCCATGAAATGCAATAAATTCAACTCACCGATTTTGAAAAAGATAATTCCAAAAATGAAATCAGTAATTTACTGTCGATTCTGGCGAAACGAGGTATCGGAGTCATTGTGTACATTTCCTGGTCGCCACGAGCGCTGACATCTGCCCAAAAGAATATTGTCGTTAAAAATTTGGTCCCTTTCGCATACACAGAAAAGTTCTGATTTTCTGTGTGTGCGATCGTAGAGATCGATGTGCGCTTGCGATCCCGAGTTTCTTTGTGGACATAATTTTATTTCCCAATTTTAGTCTAAGACATCGGCAGTATGAAAACAACACGCAATCGCAAAAAAAATCGGTGGGAATTTCTTCGGTTTCGGACATGATTTTGACTTTAGATTTTGCTGGAAATATCAAAAGTTCTTCCTAACGGCCATTTGAGGTAGGAGTGAGAATTTTAAGAGCTGAATTTGAAAGGAAGTATCTATAATATATTACGCTAAGGATTTGGGGCCTTTTTTTTGGTTCGAATAGGCTCCTCCCCTGGCCCTTTCGGTCCCCGCCTTTTGGTACCCGCCTTTTGGTACCCACGGGTGGGGAATGGTTCTTAGAGTGGTGGGAGGCACTTCTTAAGGGCTGACGTGCCGTCCATATTTCATAAATTCATTTTTAAACATTGAATTTCCGCAGGGAGTAAGCCTAATAATTCTGCCAACCCATGAAGCGGGTTTGTAGCTTCATGCTCAGCCCAACCCATACACTTTACCTGTGAAGGGGAGGTATGACAAATTAGAACAGCGTGGCCATATCCGCATGCATGGATGGCTTCAATGTACAGTACAGTATTATACACACGTGTTAGATCGTTCGCACGTGTACAGGTCATACAGGTACATTACGCATAGAGTTACATCATTTGAAGCTTCATGGTCACACACCATGTATGTAACTCTATGGTTTCACGACGTTCGCTACCGGTACGGTATAGTCTGCAAGCACAGACCCTAATTTGACACTTTATCAGAAAATACTTCCACTATGATATGAATACGTATAATGATATTAATCCCTTCTCCCCTCGCGCTGGGGGTGATGGGATGACAATGGAATGGGGGGGGGAGCGGGAGGGGGGGGGGTAGTAGGGGAAAGTCAATCTGTCGGTCCTCCCAAGGGGGCCATAATCCCCCTGAAAATAAAATGACAAATTCATTTTTTCTCATTTTTGCATCCTTTACAGGGGACGTACCGCTAATTATGGATGTTATGTTTTCATGGCCTTAATTTCTCTGAGTATTAAACCAAAGAAACATGGCAAGATCAAATCGCTCCCTCTAGGTCTATGTATGGATATTCTACTCGAACATTATTATATTCATATCATTAATTTTCATCAAGATGAAAATGCATTTTCTTCAGAACTCATGCAAGCTTTGGATAAATAAGACATACTCAAATGATCAGGGGCGGATCCAGAATTTAGTATAATTAAGGCGGGGAACACAAGTGCAGGTTTGTCAACTTTTAGAAAAGGCAGACGGGGGGGGGGGGGGGGGGGGGGGGGGGGGGTGGCGAGAATTTTTTTTTTTTTTGTCAGACCTACAAAATTCGCTCAGGAGGGGGTGGTTATGGGGGTCCCTCCATAATTCTCTGACAAGCAAAAAAAAAGAAGGTTTCATTCTAAAAGGGGGCGGGGGCACAATCGACAAAAGGGCGGATCGTCTATGGTCAAAATGCATACTTTCCTTCCAAAAGGGGGGTGGGGAGGGCACGGGCCGGAAGTACCCCCCCCTGGATCCACCAATGCGCATGTTGTAAATACTTCTTGGTAAAAATAACTTTACCCAACTTTTTTTATTTATTCACTTGATTGTAACAAATATATTGTACGGTGATTAATCATAAACACAGCTAGCGGGCTGCTTCTGCTAGTTTTAAATATTTATCTTATTTTTCCCCAATACCTTTAGTACATGCGACAGAAAATACCAAATATTTTTACATGTACATGCATATCGCGCAGTGGTCAATATGACCACTATTCGTGGTGTGATTAGGGAGAACATCTGATATATGATATTTGCAGCAAAATCCATGTTCAAAACCGAAGGAATCCCTGCTGATTTTTTTTTGCCGTCGCATGAATTAGCAGAATTTAAGGTTCAATAACATGATTTAAAAAAAAAATTAAATGTAGACTATTCCAATGCAATTTTCCAAGGGAAATTTTGTCTTTCGAACATTGGCAATTAAATTTAATGCATGCAAATATCCACAAATTTTATTCTGATATTAAGAAATTCAAAGAGAAGATTTGGGAAAGAATCTTAAAAAGTGAGTATCTTAAGGAAATGAGCTACTAGAAATTACTTTTGGTCTGATCAAAAAGTATGTTTTACCATGCTGGTAGTGGTGACAATATCTCTTCATTGAACAATATCGATTTTTTTTTCCTTTCTCAGACCCAGGAACAAGAAAACTGTCCAGCAACCCAAAGTGAAAATTGCACTTGAAAAATCTTTCAGCAACAAAGCATCCACTCCAGAACCAGCATTGACTGGGTATGGAACTTTCTTGCATGTTCACAAACCCGAAACCAATAACCCACCCAGTGGTAGCATCTATGGGATAACAAGAAAAGAGAAACGGTTGTTTCCCCGTCATCATCATGAACCTGACCGTCAGACAGACAGTGTGCAAGGTAGCCGGGTGAAGGACTACCGGCAACAGCCCCCGCCTAGGGATCAACAGTATGACAACAGCGTACATGATGAGATTATCTTTGATAAACGTCACCAAAGAGGACAAGAATATCATCCAATCCCAGAAAGTAGACAACATCAAGTACCTGCTAATCAGCAGCAACCACAGCTCAATCAACAATGTCAGACACTAGAACCAAGTCTGAAGAGACAAGGCCAGGGATCTGGACTGACACCCTATGTGCCCAAAAGATTGAGGAAGTCCAGCGACAATAGATCAGATGACCGACAAAGACATGGCAATCAGTCGAGAAAGGAAACCCCTGATTTCTATGCCATCGACCCTGTCATTGCATCCCACATTGAAGACTCTGAGACCAGCTCGAAACCACCTAAACGCCTCTTTTGCAACTTTGTCCTCCATGAGGGACCTGTTACCCATGTGCAATGGAACATTCCACAGTTTAGCCATCTCTTGTTGTCCAGCTCTATGGATAAGACTGTGAGGGTGTGGGACTATTCCACTCAGAGGAGGTGTGTGCAGACCCTGAGATGTCATGAAGGGGCAGTGAAGGATGCTCAGTGGAATGCAGACGGTCAGCTCATTCTGAGCTGTGGGTTTGACAAGACTGCTCGACTAACAGATGCTAAAAGTGGTTAGTCTTTACATCATTTCTCTGGACTTACATTTTCACCATTTTTTCCTAAAAAATGCAAATTTTAAATAATTTAAAACATGCAAAGAAAAAGAAATCCTGCTTGTATATGAATGATTGATTTTCTTGTTTTTAAAGGGCCCCTGCAACCCAAATGTAACCCAAATGCAAGTTTATTGCTGTTGATGTGCAGGGATGCATATAACTAATATTTTGTTATTCAAACATCTAGATATGTTTCATAGATTTTTAAATGTTTTTTGAAATATTTTTTCCAACCTCCTAAGCTCCACCTTAAAAAAAAGCTCCAGATCTCATTCCTGCAGTGACATCATCTGTCAGTCATCAGTCAGCTACACTAACATTCATTTATATCATCCTATGATTACATAGCTTTTTTTTCTTGGAATACTTATAAGTATGAAAAGTACAAAACCAGGTTTTGTAGTTTCATATTTACTATAAAATCTGAACCTTTTTTGTATTAAATGGAAGCTTTCATCTTTCCAATTGATTCCCTTTGATTCTTTTAGGAATATCAAATATTTAACATGCTATTTTGCTTTATAGTAAAACCCTTATCCTTTAAACTTAGGAACCAGTTTCCAGGTGTTTGATCATTCATCGTATGTGACCTGTATCAAGTGGCATCCCACCGATCCTCAAATGTTTATCAGCGGTTCTTATGGCTCCACCATGTACTGCTGGGATACTAGAACAGGATCAGTAAGTGAAACAGAGTTTTCAAAAAGGGGGGACTTCAGTGGGCAATCAAAATTGGCTAATAGATAAGTAATTAAACACCGTTGTGGGTTTAGATTTTTTCATGGTAAAGGTATTGATAAATATGAAATGGACAGAACTGATAAATTGACAAACCTGTCCTTCAGAATAATCATTTAATACAATGAAAGATACCATCAATGCTGATGTAATTGATTGTGTATTCCTCAAATGTGGTAGTGAAATACATTCTGTATTAGAATTTCGTTCTTATTTTTTCATAGTGCAAGAAATTTTCAAGCAAATTGAATATACACGTAGTTGTAATGTGTTTCTCTAAGATTTGAAAAAATATTCTTAATGTCATAAATTTGATGAAATTTGGAAATGAAAAAATTGCATTCTTTTGAAAAATAGTCCCAATGATATGAGCTGCTGTCATCAACTGGTAATTCAGATATTGTTGAAAGGATATGTTTTTGATTACCTGGGCTCCAATGTTACATTACCCTTTCAGATTGCTCATCAGTACGCTGGCAAACTTGGTCAGATCCTGGCTGTGGAGTTCATCAACAAGGGCACAGAGTTTGTGGCTACGTGTGACACCGTCAGTCGAGACTCTACTGATAGAACCATCATGGTGTGGGATACAAAGACTGCTGCTCTACTCTCAAATCAACTCTACCATGTAAGTTTGATATTTTGATGAATCTCCGAACTAACTGAAGATGTGTTTGATGATAATAATGATAATAAACTGTTCTTGTATAGCTCATATCACGTTATGATATAATGTCCCTATGGATATTGTTACCCTGGCTTTAGCTCTGGTGGCCGTAATCACAGACAGTGTATTTCAAGGAATAAATCCTGCCAGGTTCCCACTTCACACTGGCTGGAGAGTGGCAAACGTGGATGAATGTCTTGCCAAAGGATGTCTTGCCAAAGGACGCCTAGTGCTGCGCTGAGATTCGAACCCTCATCCCTTGGATTGAGAGTAAAGAGCTATACCACGACACCTCCACAATATCCTTACATTACCTTTATTGAACTATTCAAATTAACCAAGTAAAATACAATGGTAAAGTATAGAATGTACCATATAAATGATAAAGTCAAATTATAGGACACATTTTGTTAAGCAGCAAAATTGTCAGATACATGTTTTTTCCCCTTATTATTAGTGTCAGGGGCTTCCTGCTTTATTGGTAACAGACAGTCTTATCCCATTATCTTTTTCAACATTTACTCTATTCTTGAATCATGGTGGTTTTAGATTAACAAATCATGAATTCTGGATGATTTTTCTTTCTCTCTGTGTAGGAGAAGTACACCTGCTGCAGTCTGAAGGCTCATCCTACAGACTATGTCTTCATGGCACAGTCCAATGCCAACTACCTTGCTCTTTTCTCAATGAACAGGCCCTATCGACTCAACAAATACCAACGCTTTGAAGGCCACCAGGTAGGTCTATAGGGCTAGGAATTGTTACAGTATCCAATGTTCTCGAAAGTGGGCTACTTTTCGGCTAGGTTTGAGCCCTGTTGCAGTGGGGGTTGGGTCAGTATGCATTGCCCATACTGATTTACAGACTGGTGCTAGGTGTCATCCTCCTTTATCTTTTGCAAATACCATAATTCTATAACCAAAGGAAGAAACAAAATCAATTTCTCACTTTCATTTTATAACGAAAATTCACTTTGCTCATACATATCATTAAAGAATTACAACAATTATTATGGAATTGTAATCCCATTGATCAGTGGACGAAGTTGAGCCACATTTAATTTGGTCCAGATTCTTGAGTATGAGTCATCGTTATCTACCTTCTTGTTCACATCATTCATCATCTTCAGTATATACCCTAATCTGCTTCATGTGTATAAAAAGGTATAACATCCTTTTAATAATTCAAAGCATATTATTTTTCTGTCTTCATGAAGAACAATGAGATGGTGCAGCCTGCAACCTGGTAGTGAATGACTTAAATCCTCTCGATCCTCTTGATCCTCTCGATATAAAAAGCCCCAAACTCTAAGCTTTGGCGAATGAAAAGTAAAGGAGTGTTAAAGAAATGAAAATGTAGAATATGATTACACTGATGATGCATGTTACTTAGCAATCCATCTCTCTTCTGCTCCTGAAGGTTGAGGGATACAGAATCGGTTGTGACTTCTCCCCAGATGGTAGTCTAGTTGCCAGTGGCAGCTCAGATGGCAAGATGCATATCTACAGCTACGGGAGCAGCAAGCTGATTAAGACCCTGGGATCGGGGCAGCAGGAAGGGGCATGTACTGATGTGGCCTGGCACCCTGTCCTTCCTGGTGTCGTAGCCAGCTGCAGCTGGGATGGCAAAGTTAACATCTGGACCTGAAAAGGTAAACTTCCTCAATCTCAATGTCAAATAAGTTAAATAATTTTAACATCTATATGCAATATTGTATTCAATGGGAGCTTTATATTCCTTTTCATTCACAAAGTGCAACAGCTACCTTCCTTACCTGAAAGTTTCCTTTAAAGTTATCTTATTTACCCTTCCAAATTTTGTAATAAGTGCAACATAGATCTCTCCTTACCTGTAATTTTAACAATTATGAGTTGCTCACTATCAAGTCCATTAAACTTCTTCCTCTTCATGTACAGAGATGACATTGCCACTTTCATGATGCATCGGCACAATCGCTGTGTGCTATGTTTGGCAGATGAACATGACCTCCAGCATCTCCTTGCAGAGGACATCACAGTGACGACAGGATTCCAACCTCCAAGGAAAGGATCATCGCTAAACCTATGAGAACTTAGAGGAGATTCTTACTGGGCCAAGATATGGCCCAGTAAGACCAACAGATGCTGCTGAAAGAAGGTCAGGTGGGGGCTTTGTGAAGACCAGTAGATGCCACTGAAGGAGTACCACCATATCAAGAAAAATGTGTATTGATATTAGGATTAGCATTCTTACCATGCAACCAGTTATTAGCTTCTGCAAATGAGTTTTGTATTAAAACTTTGAGTATATGAATGGATTAAGCTTTCCAAAGCTTTTGGGCAACACGAACGAAAGTATCGTCTCCAGGAGTTACTTTTGTGCTGTTGTTTATGATGCACCTTGTCCTGTGAAACTTTATAGAATATAAGAATGTGGGTGCAATTTCAAAAATAATAATTCAGTTCTGGATCTGGATCTGGAATGGTACGGCCCAATGCTGAGGTATTACTTCAAAGGCTTTATGAAAGTTGATTATAATAACATCAGACTATAAGCATTTATCCAGTGTTTAGGCAAGATCATAACTTGTAAGTATTAACTGGGATTCACATGAGTGATTACAGTGAAATCCATGCTTCTGGTGTTCTGGCCCAGTAAAATCTCTGTCTTTCAATTTTCCAGATTCCTAGTCAGTAAAAAAGCACCATGGAATTGACAAAGATTGAACAAATCTGTCAAACTTGGCTATGCTTTTGATAACTTTTCACATCCTTTTTTGCGTGCTCGTTGATATTGTCCTGATGCAGCGGAATATGAATAAGTTGAGAAACTAATTGATCAGATATTCTTAAATATACATGCATGTGTAGTTGGTCAGGAACAACACAGTGCACTGGTATAAAAGAAAATATTTACAGTTCATATCATTCTATTTAGTACTACACTCTTTTATCTCCTCGACAGTGCAAGCACCAAGACGAGGATTAAACACTGACCTTTTTTTTGTGTGTGGGTGTACCTCTCATTTCTTGGACACTTGCACCAAAGGCAATTGTATGTGGTGTTTCAGGCACCAATACCAATCATCTTTTTTAAGAACTTCAATTCTGTTCCAATATTATACTTTAAAGGAACCACCTGATTCCTAAACTTGAACTTCCTTTGGTAAATTTGCAACTATAGGTGTCTAAATCTTTGACAGATGTTTATATTTTTCTGGCCTTAAAACCATTGCAAGAAGATGCTCCTCACTGATTATGTCACCGGAGATGACTTTCACTGTCATAGATACTGCAGGAATTGTTTTACCAATCATTGTATCATCTCCACTCAATTTAGTTCCGATGTGATAAGGCACAGGTTCGCTTGCATATCATTTTGCTCATTTCACCAGTGATTAAAGAAATCTTCTCTCGCAATGGTTTCCAAGCACAAATCATGTCATTGTAGGAAAAAAGGTATCACAAATAAGCTCTAAGTATATTTCCTACTCACCACAATAATTAGTAGGGAAAAGTTGCAGAAGAAGCGGAGAGCACAAGCTGAAATGAAGAGCTCTAGTTGGAAAGGAGAGCACAAGCAGGAGAGCGAAAACGCGGTGGTAATCTCTACCCACGCGACGGCTGAATTCCGGTTTGGTGGTAGCGAAACGAAGCTGGTAGTTATCGCGGTAAGTTTGCTAAGTGTTTGTAGAAACGCTCAAATATTGCACATATCCCGGTGACAAAATATAATCCATCGCGACTTGTGAAATATATAACGAAATGATAGAGTTGGTGCTTCCCAATAAAACCACGAGGAGATCGAGCGACTTGCTGCGAGCTATGTATGACTTTGCGTGAAGAAAACTAGACTGCAAGTGATAAACGTTGACATTTCACGTGTCGATAGCAGTGTCAAATTAGCATAACATAACTTTGATTGATGCTTGACACCGACGTAAAACAGACTTGCGAGTGGATTGGTTGCAAGTCACTTGGAGACGTAAACAAGTACTTAACATGCCTGAACCAAGAAATTGTGTGGTAGGAATGTCGCGAAAATGTTATCAACAAAGGCATAGTGTGGATTACACATAGTTAAGATAAAACTGCAGGTGGATGGCTGGTTGCAACAATGAAACCAATTTAGCATCAAATTAACTATTAAAGTATGTACAAGAAAAGTACATGACCCTATATCATCATATAGAAATATACAGAACATTTTATCTACCGTACCTCACCAGGGCCCCATTTCATAAAACTTGTTATCAATAACAAGTTACAATAATTGCTATAAGCTACTGAAATCCCAGACATTTAAAGTTGTAACATTTACACCAAGAGTTTCAAGCATCTGGGCAGTTGGGGTCGCACTTTTAATTAATTTTCATTTTTGCCTTTTTGCATACCGTTTGTCGAATGAGTTTTCTTGGAAAGCCATTTTTGAAAGCAGATTTAATAAGGTCAATATCTCTGAACATTCCCAAAATATTTCGTCAGCAAATGAGCATGCACCATGTTTCGATTCATTACTTATTTAAATTCAACTAGTTCTGGATTCTTTCTCAAATAAGTGATCTCATTACTTCCATATATTTCACTCTGGTGCTGGGCATGGTTTTCTCTACATGCTGTTAATCATGATACATGTACTTGATTAGTAGAGGGAAAGAGATTTTTCCATTGGATCTATTTTTATGCCTCCGCCCACCGAAGGTGGTGCCGGAGGCATAATATTTTCAGGTTGTCCGTATGTCCCTCCGTCCGTCCCCCTTTCTCGTTCTAGCGATAACTCAAGAACCATATGAGGTATGAACTTCAAACTTGTTGCTATATGTATCACTATAGAACAACACTCTGATTAGATTTTGGTATACGTAATTCAAAGGTCAAAGGTCATAGATGTCAATTCTGAAATTGCAGGTTTTAGCCTTAACGTGATTGGACGGTTGACCATCGAGCAACGCAATGACTGAAACTGTTACTACACGAAATTGTATTAATAGGGTTCTGTGACGAACTTTTATTGAGCTTGGAAGACTCTGACAGATAATTCCTTGACGTATACATATACTGTTTACTGTTTAATTCAATTTCAAATATGCAGTATTATACTTTTTGGCTGTAACATTGATTGTTGCTGATGGTTCAAACTCAAAGAGATATTTAGGGATAATTTTTCCAATCCCTTTCCTTAGCTGTGACTGTGGCTTTTGCTTCCTGTACAGTGCTTGGTTGTAGTATGGCAAGCCAAAGTTACCAATAAATTATGACAAGCCAACTGTTTGTCAATACAAGTTTTAGTTCAATAATCAGAAAAATCAAACTGTTTCTGAAGGAAACATCCTCCCGCCTCAAACTAAGACAACTGTTACATTATAAACATTTAAATTACATTTACATATCACCTTCAACAGGGTTTAGAAATAGGTCTACGATACGTTCCAGATGACGTCTTGATTTTGACATTTCTCACTTTGCCATCACTACCCGGGTAAACCTCTATTACTCTTGCAATTGTCCACTTCCCTCTGACTGCATTGCTATCGGCAGTCATAACTATATCGTCTACCTTTACATTTCTACGATCTGAATTCCACTTTCTTTTAGGGACTAAAAGTGGAAGTACATTTTGCGTCCATTTTTTCCAAAACGAGTCCACTATGCGTTGAACAAATTCAACACGACGCTGTGGATTTTTTGTGTCCTTAAATGGTCCCTGCGGTACATTCGTGGACGATCTCCCTAATAGAATGTCATTCGGACAAAGATATCCGCCGTCATCTGGATCGTTACACTTACGACCTATCGGACGTTCATTAATCAAATTTGCTACTTCTAACAAACAAGTGTATAACTCAAAAGGTGTGAGTACTTGCTCACCAATTGCTTGTTTGAGTGCTATTTTGCAACTCTTTACAAGTGCCTCAGCACACCCATTTTGATGAGGTGCGGCAGGAGTGACAAATTTCCACTTGACACCTCTTTCTGCACAATAGTCCTTTAGTTCATTTTTACTCCAACCTTGTATCATTTCACGGAGCTCTTTTTGTGCTCCAACAAATTGCGTACCATTATCACTTATAATTTGAACAGGCTGTCCGCGTATTGAGAAAAACCTGCAGAGTACCTGTAAGAATTCCGTTGTCGATGCATCAGTAGCTATCTCAAGATGCACGGCTCTTGTATTTAAACAAGTAAATATGACACCGTAGTGTTTTGCCCTTTTGTTTCTACCAATTTTGACAGTGTACGGACCAAAATAGTCACAAGACGTATAGTAAAATGGTGGTGTCTGTGGGGCCATTCGACAATTTGGTAAATCTGCAATAATTTGCGTTTCTCTTTTGCACTCTTTTGCCCTACACTTTATGCACCTGTATTTTACAGTTTTTGCTAACCTATGTGCCTTTACTATCCAAAATCTTCTTCTGACCTTTGCTGTGGTTGTCTCAACCCCATGATGACCTAACTCATGAACATGTTGTGTTATCAACATTGAAACATCATGTTTATGTGGAAGTAAAACAGGATGTTTAGACTCGTATGACGTTGCAAGATTTTTCAATCTGCCCCCTACTCTGATAATTCCTTCTTCATCAATAAAAGGAGACAAGGATTTGAATTCTCCCTTTTCAAAAAATACACAATGTTGGCTTTCCAATAGCACTTGGCGGAGTGATACATCTAGGTAATGACACTTTGCTTAATTTTTCAATTTCTTTAAAGAGCATTTTCCATTCAACTTGCTCTTCTTCTGGTAATGGCTGATCCCATTCATAACCTTTCTCCCTCAGCCTTTGCATTCCCATTTTAGCTTTAACTACAACTGGGGCTGTGAATCCTATGGGATCAAAAATTTGTGCAATTTGACCTAACACTTTTCTTTTTGTAAGTGTTGCTGAACTATTTTCATGCAAAGCTTCCTTAAACTTCTTGTTTGCTTTTATGTTACAAGATATGGAATCAGTTTCTTTATTCCACATCACACCTAACACCTTTTCTTCCTTTTCTACTTCTTTTGCATTGTTTTCCTTCTGTTTAGAGAGGTCATTATTGTTTAACTCTTTGTTTGATGACCATCCCTTCACTTTGAAATTTCCCTCTGCTAAAACAGCATCTAGTTTCACTGTTAACTCATCGGCTCTCTCCTTTGAAGGTACTGAGAAACACATATCATCCATATATGTGTCTTCTTTGATTATTTGCGCGACTTCTGGATGTCTATCTTCTGCTTCATCAGCGGTCTTATGAAGTGCGACTTGAGCCATGGCCGCCGATGGTTTGTCACCAAAAGTAACAACGTTCATGACATAGACGTTGGGTTCTCTTTGCGTTTCCATGTTGCGCCACAAAAATCTGGTATTGCTACTCTATGATACATTTTGGATATATCTCCAATAACTGCCACCTCATTTTCTCTGAAACGGGTAAGAACTCCTAACATATTGTTTAACAAATCTGGACCTTTCTTCCAATAATCGTTAAGAGCTTGACCCTTAAACTTTGCGGATGAATTGAAAACAATTCTGATCGGCGTTGACTTACTTTCTGGACGCTCTACTGCGTGATGTGATATGTAATACACAGGACCATTGTAGGCTTCTATTTCTTCTTTCGACACTTTTCTACAAAATTTCATTTCTTCCATTTGCTTTATCTGCTCATCATACACTTTTGCATGATTTTCATCATTTTTTAATCGCTTCTCGGTGGACAAGAGAATTTGCTCTGCTTGGCACCTATTATCAGAGAGCAAACTTGGGTCTTTTGCCCATGGATATGGGATCTCCCATTGCTTCCCATTCTTCTTACAAGACTCATATATCTCATCATATTCATCTTTCTCTGCTTTAGTTAATTTACTGTTACATTGAACACCTTCTGCCTCAACTGACCAAAAGTCTGTCAGGTCAACTGGGGTCGCCACTCTGGCGTGCAAAACTACCATATTGCAATGTATTTGTGGCATTTCTGATGAAGGTGATCCAAAAACAACCCAACCTATCGGAGTACGTCTCGCTACGTAATTTCCGTAACACTTTTCTTTGCCTCTATGTAGTCTCGCCTGGTCTACCCCGATTAACAAATCGAGTGTGCCTCCACCTCTGTGGAGATCTTGAGAATTCAAGTTTAATTTATATGCTACATCACTAAGATTAACTTCTTCTATTTCTTTACTTATTGTAGGAATAGCATATGCTGTAATCTTGTGGCTGCTATTTTGCTTACTTAACTCACCAACATTCAAAGTATATTTATTTGTTTCAAGGATTTCTTCTTCTCCTCCCATTTTAGTTACAACTATGGTTGATGGAGTACCCACCAAATTCAAATTTGAAGCCATGTCTTCAGTAATTAGACTGATTTGTGCACCTGAATCTAACAGTGCATTTCCCTTTAACTCAACATCATTGCTTTCAAGTTAACGGTTAACACAGGTAGTAATACTTCATCCTGTGATAAAGCATAATTCACGACTTGCGTGTTCATTGCTTTGTCAAAATGTAGCAATGAATGGTGATATAAGTGGCATCTATTACCCTTTTCATCAACCTTTTCCATAATTTTCTTCTTCTACATGTGGCCATCGTATGACCCTTCCCTGCTTTCTTAAGGCAGGCATAACAACAATGGTTTTCCTTTAAGAAATTGAATCGTTGAACCGGAGTTTTACTCAGTAATTTTTGACATTCATTGACCCAGTGTTCATCAGATTTACAAATCCAACATTTGTTGGATGACTTCGGCTCCGACTGTTACAAGTTGATTTGCGCTTGTTTTTCTGACCTCAAGGGTGCACATGCTCTCATTCTCGTTTTCATCTCCAAGTTCATCCAGTCGAGTAGTTGCTTTAAAGAGACTGATTCTTCCGGCTTTGCATTTTGATACCTAAACCAGGTTTTTCTGTCGTCGGGACTCATTTTCCTTTCGATGATGGCTAACATGTGGTTATTGTCCATGTCATTTGCCATCCCTATCTCTTTTAGCGTATTGTAGCTTCTCCTCACAATATTGACAAGCTCGCAAAATCGTGTATCCTCATTATCCTTTAGGACCCTAAATTTGTGAATATCATTAATGATTGCATCCGCAATATAACGCTTGTCTCCGTACATCATTTCGAGTTGTTCCCATGCAGAGTCGTAATCAAGAATTCCTTTTATCAAGTCGAGCGGTTTACCCTTTATGCACTGCCTCAGTATTGTGAGTGCATCTCTCTTCTCATAACGGCTGTCTACAATATGACAGAAATCAGATTTGAAAGTGATGTATTCACGAACATCACCACTAAATTTCGGCAGAGTTTCCATTTTAACTGAAGAACGTAGAGTGTGTGGAGCTTGTGCCGAAGCTGTAGGTGGATCCCTGGGAGACTCTCTGGAGGCTGCTACCTCTGCTTCTTGATCGGACTGTTGCTGCTTAACAAATGCGTTGTAACTAATTTGTAGACGTGTGAACTCATCACTAACTGCTTGCGTCCACTCTTCTTCTTTGTCATACTCCTCTTCATCTTCAATCAGAAGAGTATAATCCTCGTGTGCTGCGACAATTTTCTGGAATGCTGACTTTGTTTGCTGGAAAGCTTCTAGCAATTCATCTTCTGGCCGTCCCGCTTCTATGTAGGAACTTAACGCGTTGGCTTGTCTCGTGTAAGTGCCTTTAAAAGCACGCCGCTTGAATTTCAACGATTTCGCCGCTTCAGCCATTATTCTTGACGGTTGAGCCGTAAGATGTCCTAAACTAATTTGTGCTGACTATACTGCTTTACTGGCGGTAGGACTTCTGTTGACTCCCTCACTGAACTTCGCTGACCTTCTGGCTGACTGACTGAAGTTTGCTGACGAATTTGAAATTGAATGATGGACGGTTGACCATCGAGCAACGCAATGACTGAAACTGTTACTACACGAAATTGTATTAATAGGGTTCTGTGACGAACTTTTATTGAGCTTGGAAGACTGACAGATAATTCCTTGACGTATACATATACTGTTTACTGTTTAATTCAATTTCAAATATGCAGTATTATACTTTTTGGCTGTAACATTGATTGTTGCTGATGGTTCAAACTCAAAGAGATATTTAGGGATAATTTTTCCAATCCCTTTCCTTAGCTGTGACTGTGGCTTTTGCTTCCTGTACAGTGCTTGGTTGTAGTATGGCAAGCCAAAGTTACCAATAAATTATGACAAGCCAACTGTTTGTCAATACAAGTTTTAGTTCAATAATCAGAAAAATCAAACTGTTTCTGAAGGAAACAGTGATATCTCAAGAACCATTTGATCTATTAACTTTAAACTTGGAACTAGTATACATCACCATAGTGAGACTAACTGATTAGATTTTTGTTCAGTAGGTCAAAGGTGACAGGTCATAGCTCTAGGTCATTATACAGGTTTATGTGAACTTAATATTTTTTTACCTTTATCACCATATCTCAACTATTTTGTGTTCATGACTAGGAGGAGATAAAGTGATCAGACTTTTGCGTTATAAGGTGTAAGGTCAAATGTCAAGAAAAAAAAATGTAATTATCATTTATAGAAGGAATGTGTTTTATTAATTTTCAATCATGCAAAAACTACGATATTTACAAGTCATTGGCAATAATTGGAATATCTTAAAGAAATAATCAAAAAGGGACAAGAAAGTTAAATAAAAAACAAAAAACACAATGAAGACCCACAGTAATTGTACAGGGGGCACAGCTCTCCAGAAGACCTCTGCGCCACAGCCCGCCAACGGCGTAAAAGCTCCCCCCCCCTCCCTACCTTGATGCCGCAACTGCTTTCCAAGTTTCCGTTTTCTTTTTCCTTCTTTTCTCCATTCCTTTTTCACTTTTTTCTTTCCTTTTCTTTTCTTTCTCATTTTCCCCCCTTTTATTTTTTTCACTCCGAAAATTATTGGGTGGGGGGGGGGGGGGCAAATGCCCCCCATGCCCCCCCCCCCTTAGTGCCGCCACTGCGTCACAGACCGCTTATACCACATCTCATTCAATGTAACCCCATTGCAAATTACACAACTGCTTAAATTCAGTCAGATCAGTTCAATTCAATTCTTCTACAATTCAATACTGCTACTTATATAACACCAATAAATGAAATTTCCCGTGTTGGGAACAATTTTGTTGCGCTCTGTCATAATCCTAACTAGGCCGGGGAGGCCCCCCCCCCCCCCCGGCTTTAAGAACTCCTAAAATAGCCCGGCCTAGTTAGCTAAATTCTTTCCTCTAACAGCGCTTAATTTTTATTTCCGGTCTCACGCGTCGATAAGCAGATAAAAAATGAAACAACTCTCATGATTTGCATATTAGTCTTTATACGGACTGTCAGGGATTCGCACGGTTAATTTTTCTGGAAACATGTAGAAGGGACAAAAATGAAAGTAAATTACAATTTCATCATGTTATGAAAATTTGTAATCGCAATTTGTAATCGCAAAGTTATGACCCATTTATGCATCAGATTTTAGTATACCATCTGGGACGCCTTTTATTCGTCCTTGTGTACAAAATGGGGTCGCTAGTTCTGCTAACACTACTTCCAAGAAAAAAAATGTGGAATCTTTTTATCTGAAATTTGTGCAGACTATTTTCATAATCCAATCGTGCCACTGACAAACTCATAGATAATTTTTCTAGTTGGAAAGCTTGCAAATTGCTGCCAGCACCTTTTAGAATTGAAGATTTTTTTTTTTGAATTTACGTTAAACCATTTTTTCTCTCCTTCAACTCCATGGGATGTGTGACTTTCTTCCAATTAATATATCGATTTTTTTTTTAGTATGTTCATTTCATGTACATTTTTTATTTTATTTTTTACACACACAGGGGTGGACAACCTGCTACCCCCGGGCCACATTGGATCCCCCAATGATATATATCATGAATAAGAAATGGAAAGAGTAAAACTGATGAAACCAGAATAAGAAAGGAAATAAAGCAATAAATAAAATGACAAAGATGAAAAACATAACAAGATATTTTAGAGTAAATTATATGTATATAGGAGTGTATGCATGCATGTATGGATGTAACATTTAAAAAAAAGTCTATCGTTTTCACGGTAATGCATTGAACACATAGATTCTAAATTGAATGAATAAAGTAGAAAAGTGAATTCCTCAAAACGAATTTGAATGCTTGAAACACGTTCAGCACCCGTGACTTCTTAATTTGATTGCAGAAATTTCAAATTCTACCGCACATTAAAAAATTGATTTCCCATTAACACTTTTGATCGCTCAAAAACGAATTTGAGTGCTCTAAAATGAAATTGCTTGCTATTTTGTGTTAATTTGAATGACCGATAGACACGATACGTGAAGTATCGTTTAATTTGAATGACCATTTTACGAATTTGATTGGAAAGAGTTTGAAATTGACCGGGAAATCCTATAGTAAGATAAGTGAATAACTTAATCGTTCTGTCCATTGGTAAACTTTTTTTTCATAATGCCAGTTTAAAAAAAGAAGAAGAAAGTACCTGTGTCTTTGCACAACCCTTTTTAAACTTCGTAGCTGGCCAAGCTCCCCTCTGACTTCCGGAGCAGCAGCGAGAAGCCACGATTTGGCATCGTTCCGCTATTGATCTGCAGCTTCTTTCATATATTCTCTCACGGCCAGAACAGGGCGCCTTGATCTGTCCGGGTCGTGGTTGTGGGCTACAGCGCCCATGGCACCGCCATACTGAGGTGGCCCGTTGGTGGTGATTGCACCACTGCAGTGCTGAGATCGCTGTTTCTCGCATTGCCATCTAATTCTGCCATCTGTCAAGTCTCTCTTCTTTACATATAGGTGACCTTCGAAACAAAGTTTTATCCCACCTCTAGTTGTTGGTAGGACCTCCATGATGTTCGCCATGATCAAAAGCCCACGATTAGGTATGCATCCCCACTGCCTTGTCCAGCGTGATCAGCGCGCACAAACCGGAAGAGGCCAAGTTTAGAAGACGGATGAGGGCGCGAAGGGCCCGAGGGGGGGGGGGGGCTAGACCAGATTCTGGCCGTTTTAATTTGTCCCTTTTCGTAAGCTAAGTTTCAGAAATATATCCCACGGATAAAAATAATTGAGAACCCGGGCCCTACATGATTACGAGCGAGCGAAGCGAGCAGGCCGAAATTACTACTCTGAAAAGGGCATTGAACATGAAAGTGAGTGAGATTAAAAACATCATTTATTTGAAACAGGCATTTTGACATGAATACTAGCGAAGTGAGCAAGCTTTAAAAATAAACGTTTCATTTTTTACCCCATTATTAACCACAAATTGCAAAATTGCAAAAGGAAAGAAATATGTAAACAAATTTTTAGGCTTTTACTCCCAGTGTTAAAGATCGTATGCTCGATCTGTTATGAAAATCACAAGTCAGAAAAAATTGGAACTAGCGGGTTAAGCGACTTAACCTGGTGGTTAAGTCGCTGCCCGGCAAGCAGTAGATGACAGGTTCGAATCCCGCTGGTTCCAATTTTTTCTGACTTGTGATTTTCATTACAGATCGAGCATACGATCTTTAACACTGGGAGTAAAAGCCTAAAAAAATTTTTACAAATTAAAATTCCTCCCAGTAAGCTTCTTCATTTACTAAGGAAAGAAATATATCTATTCTAAAGGTATGGAAAGTTTCAACCCAATCCAGTGAGTACTTCACAGTGTAGGCTTGGTAGGTTTCGACTCAGCCCTTTTGTGCGACAAACAATAGGACACAGATTAGGCGCTCTTAAATGGTCACTCTTCTTTAGAGCCCGTTTTCTCTATTGTTTTGGTCATTAGCCTGTCTGACACTCCGACATTCTTATTGCAGTTTATAAGCGTTTGCTGAGTCTATACAAGACAAGTTGTATATCATTTTAAAGCTTAGAATCTAAGCTTTCAAACTGTGCTGAAATTCAAAAAACAAAATTTCCGACTTATTGGTCGTTTTGTGGTGCAGGGTCACATATGCTTTATCAGCAGAGTCACAAGATAAAATTACATTCCAATCAATAGACGACAATTTTTCTTGGAAAGAATTGATGCTGTTTTCATTTATGAGTCGTCTCTCGTAGAAGATATCTTTTGTATCAAAACTATATTCTTCAGTGATTTGAAAGACAGGTAAATGATCAGAAATGTCATTGTAAAACAAACCAGATGATATATTGCAATTGAGATTATTAGTAAATATGTTATCTATGAGAGTGCATGAAGTATGTGAAATTCTGGTAGGTTTATCAATTAATGGAAGAAAATTATTGGCATACAAAACATTTAATAAGTGATTTGTAGATGCACTGCTTGATTTCATAAGGTCAATGTTAAAATCTCCCATGATATAACAGGGTTTCTTTTCAGCATGAATTCTTTCCAAGCAATTCTGAAATACATCATTAAACTGATTAACATTAGATTGTGGCTTTCTATAAATAATACCAACCAGGATGTTTTTTTGATGTTTCGGTGAAACTTCGATAGACAAGGATTCATAGTTATCAGAGTTGTTAAATAAATCATTTCTAATAATAAAATTCAACTCACTACTAACAAATAAGGCTACACCCCCACCTCTTGCATGTATACAGTCTTTATGGATGAAACTATAGCCTTCAACATGAAATAAAATAGGAGTGCTCTCATTTATCCACGTTTCTGAAAAGCCATAAATTGTAAAATTCAAAGGTAAAGTAGCTATGAAATCAGAAATTTCTTGAAAGTTTTTGGAAAGACTGCGAGAGTTAAAATGCAAAATGCTAAAATTGTTACCCATACACCTACCTATGGAAAATTCTTCAAATTCGTTTTCAAGGTAATATTTACAATTGAAATCATGGTTATATTGCACATCAAATTCATCAATATCACTGGAAAAGCTGTTATTTATATCATTAAGATCATGGATATACTGATGGTTAATGACAGTTTCAGTATCACTGAGAAATAGTGATTGTAGCTCATCATTACCAATTTCACTGAAGGGATACAGAGAATGAACACATCTTGGAAATATACAATGGCATGATTCAACATCATCAGTCAATGTTAAGTCACAATTGGAGCAATCTAAAAATGCTGACCTTACTGCACAATTACAATAAACACAAAACATCTAAAATATAAAACAACTACAACCTACAACAGCAACACAAAAAAAAAATGAAGTAAGGTTTAAAAGGCTAAGATGTTAATGCCAGGAGTACATCATATGAGTCAACTATAGTTTATCAATGTCCGCTTTGGTCTTTACGAGTTTCTTCTGGCATCCTGGGGCTTTTCCTACGGCAAAGATACGGCCATCAAGTGACCAAGCTGCTTTGACGGTGTTACTGCTTACGGCGTAGCTCAGAAGTTCGGCATTAGGGGCAGTGAGGTCCTCCATGATCGACTTCCGTGAGCCGGCGAGTTTACGACGCTCATGCATAACTTCTGCGCGTTTCCGATAGGAGACAAATTTTGCTATTATTGCACGCGGTTTGTTGATCCTCGGTTTACCAACCCGGTGACTCCTCTCAATGTCGGCTTTGGACAAATCAACTCCTATGTCCGTGGCTACTTGGATGACGAGATCATCTGTACGTTCCCCTGCTTTTTCCGGAATTCCGAAGAAACGGAGACAGTTTCTCCTTTCATATTGTTCCTGATAGTTGAGACGATTTTGCAGACGCACAACATTGTTGTTCTGTTTCTCGAGCTGTGACTGTAGCTGCTGGATTTCCTTGTTCTTACTGTTAAGAGTGGACTCCAATTCCAGGATGCTCCCTTCATGCTTGTCGAGAGTGACCTTCATCTCAGACAAATGTTTCACCAACTGAGATTCGATGACACTTAGGAACCTAGGGTCGTTCACAATATCCTTTATAATTGCAGACACTTTCTCTTTCTCTTTTCCCTGAGTATTGTCCGCCATTATAATACACTTGAAAATAGGCCTAAAGAGATAAAGTCTGGCGTAAAGGTTCTTGAAACTAATTTGAAGGAAAAAACCAAGTTAAGTAGAGTAGGTCTACAAATCCAGTCTCATGCTCGCTCAGACTCAGTCTCATATACACAAGTGCTTTGTAGAACTAGAAGGCAATAGTAAGTAGTAACACGATGACAATGGTGCCAAGTTACACGTGAATGTACATTGACTGTACTTACATCAAAATAGTGAGTGCATGGGACTGCACGCAACTTATCTGAGTCTTGGCGGTTTGGCAAGAGATAAGGCACTTGGTAGTAATGGTGAAATCCAAAGCAGAATAAATAAATGCGTTTACTCCTGGTGGACAGTAGCTGAATGATATTTTTACATGTTAAAATCTGGCATCCAAGTTGATTAAAACGATGAAAATTGAAATTTTGGCAAGAATGAAATAGTCTCAGTTCACTGTTGAAAGGCGCCCTCCAGTTATCTTTTATGCTATTGAATGCTATTGAATGCTGTTGAATATTCATTAGCTATGTAATTGATATTTCAAAATAAGTTAGTCGGTGAGTTGGTGAGTCACCATCATTGGTCCCAGCAAGGTTGGGTATGTTCCTTCCCTGCTTTGCTGAAACGGATGTCTATAGCTAGGGAGTTCAGTGACATTTTGAATTTTTGAAGGAACCCCAACAACCTTGGTATCACTGGAAAGCTTGTAAAGTGAGAAATTGAATGGTACTTAAATCAACTCCATAGCTTCAAGATTGGCAGAGATATTCCAATTCAAAATGAAGAAGGTTCAGCGTTTCATTCTGCTAGTTTTTAGATGTCGAACAGCAGATTTACAACAATCAAGACACCCAATGATGTTCAAAGTAAGATGGTAGTTTACAATTTTGCCAAGATTTGCAGCCTTTTATACAAAGAACTGTTTTGGCAATTTTAAAGACAAACGATCTTAATGTGAAAATGTTTACTTTTGATGAATAGTATTTTTGCACATATATTTTGAGTGTTACTAATTGTGTTTTATCTTCTATTATATCACACCAAGATCTCCAGGTCCCCTTCCTTGTAGTCCTTCAAAAGCTGGTATGTGTATATTGAAGGGTCTTGATCGTACTTGATGTTGAACCAGTCAGGAAAACCAGGGACCTGAAGAGAAGAGTGTAAGCAATTGTTAGTGAATGCTCATCTATGATCATGGCTGGTAAACAACTAAAATAAATATTAAAAATGCATACATAGAAAAGTGTAGACTGAAAAGGAATCTGAAAAGGCAATTCATATCATTGTAACAAAATCATGCCATTCCAAAGGAACATTGTAAACACAACTTAATCTTGTTCAAACAAAGGAAATTGCATGCATCAAATAAACTGAGCAAAAATGAGATATCAATTTGGAAAAAGAAGCTGAAAAAGTAATTGTGCCTGCCCCGTTGCTCAAAAAAACGACGATGAATGACCAATCACGACACATTCTCATATACTGGTTTAGCTAAAGACTTCATTATTTGAAAGTTTCCTCTCGATCCGCAGATCCATCTCGTTGCTTTAGCCAATGCCGTAAGAACACTGTGCCTGTTGGCATCAAAGGCAGACAAATCTCTGAGTTTATATGAATTCTGCAATACTGTTTCCCATCCACATGATCCAAATGATAACAAGGGAAATATAGTTTTGAACCAATTAAAATAGAGGTTCTTAAAGTTGAACTTCAGTACTGCGATGACATTGCTCTCTTGTATTGACACTAAGCATGCTGCTTGACATCTCATCTGCAGTAACAATACATAAAGACACGTTTACCCCAATCCCTTTCACTATGGTGTATGGAATGCCAAGTGAGTTCAATTGAGTATGACGTGCCGTTACACTCCCACCAAAATTACTCCCAGGTAAAACCATAACGCTATAACCCAAAGTAATTTTTAAGTTTGGCACTCTATACTCATGAGGAAATTACTTACAAGCCTTACATATAACTGAATATGAAAATACATAAACCTAATTCCTACAACACATGATGACATTAATAATACTAGTAATACTAGTATACAAATTACACATTAATTTGCATGATAAAATTTAAAGGAGACAACTATATCACATCGCCCTTGTTACCATCATCAAAAAATGGAAATTATGACAAATTTTGTTTACAAGCTTAGAAACTGAAAGAAAACAAACCCTTTTAATGTTTACAAAGCACTTAAGACGCAGACTGTTTAAAGCGCGACCAGCGAAAGTGATTCAAGAGCATTCAAAACTACGCCCAAAGTACGAAAGAAAAACACAACTGAAGTCAAAACAAAGAACAGATCATTGACAGGCTACAACCTAGGTATTAACTTGACTCCATGAGGAGGATTATTTTCTGGATGGGCCTCCAAAGTTCTGTTGGCTTCTTCAAGGACCGTCCCCTTATATCGAGTTCCTTGCTACCAACGCGAACCCGGACCTTTCTTACCAGGCCATCTGATCCAGCCGATGCCTCGACAACAACGGCGAGTGGCCATCGCATGCGCGGCACATCACTATCCACCAATAGGACAACGTCCCCAGCAGTCAAATTCCTTCGAGGTTTGGTCCACTTCTTGCGTTCCTGCAAGGAAAGGAGATATTCCTTGCGCCAACGGGACCAGAACTGCTCTACCAGAAACTGTACTCTTCTCCATGCCTTTCTGGCATACAAATCAGTTCTTTGAAACGCTCCTGGCGGAGCAAGTGGTACAGTTCCTTTCATCGTGAGCAGATGAATTGGTGTCAGTGGTTCTTCTGAACTAGGATCATTGAGGTATGTCAATGTCAGGGGGCGACTAATGACAATAGCCATTGCTTCATATAATAGTGTACGCAAGGCAGAGTCGGTGAGTCTTCCTGAACTCAGAATGAAAGTGTCTCACGATGGCTCTAGTAACTGGGCTATGCTTTGGCAGGATGACAGGGTTTGAGACATTCCCAAGCCTCCCACCTACTCGAAGGATGCCCTCCTTATCGAGATAAGGATCGAGGCTCCTCATGTTGCTCGAATCCTTTACTGTCTTGGTCGCTGCTAAGCAACGCAGATCTTCTGCAAAGGCCTCTTTCTGTACCATCTGAATGATGGACAGTTTTGCCTTTTCTCTATTGTCTACAACGTTCTTTAAGCCCTTGGCTCTCTGGGCAATCACTTTAAGCTGGCACAACACTCTGATCATCACAGACCAGTCGGAGATCCTGGTGAGGCGATGAAGTAAGCTCTGTTGACCAGCATTGAGATTGGTTGCAAATGTGGTCACTTTCACCTCAGGGTCTCCATGCTTCAAGTGAATAGGAACATCATCTCTGAAGCTCAGGTTTCTCTCCCTCAGAAAGTCTGGTCCTTTCAACCATTGAGTGGAATTCAGCAATTCTGCTGGACTCATTCCTCTTGATGCATGATCAGCAGGGTTTTCCTCTGTAGGAATGTAGTGCCATTGCTCTTGAAGAGTTCTCTCTATAATGAGTTGCACTCTATTGGCCACAAAGGTTTGGAACCGTCGAGCCTCATTGTTGATGTACCCTATGACTACCCGAGAATCGGTCCAAAAGAACTCTCGCTCCAGTTCATCTTTCAGCATCCTGCTGACCTTTGACGACACCACCGCGGCTGATAGCTCCAGCCTAGGTATGGTGACTACGTTGGTTGGTGCCACTCTGGCCTTTGCATAAATTAGGCAACAATGCACTTCTCCTTCTCTGTTCACCAGTCTTACATATGAACACTGGCCATAGCCTGATGTGCTTGCATCTGAGAAGTGATGGAGCTGAACGATTGATGCTGGACCGAATTCGGAGGGGTGATGACATCTCGGTATCTGTATTTTTTCTAGTTTCAGAAGCTCTACAAGCCAGCTATCCCATGCTGGCTGCAAAGTCTCAGGGATTGGGTCATCCCATCCGATTCCACTGCGGCACATCTCTTGTAGTATCTGTTTCCCTTTCAGCACTACGGGAGCCACAAAACCCAGGGGGTCATACAAAGATGCCACAGTCGATAGGATACCTCGTCTTGTACTCTGCTGATCCTTGAGAGATATCTTGAAACAGAGGTGATCATTTCCAATGTTCCACCAGATTCCGAGAGCCCGTTCGAAGGAATCCTCAAAACTGAGGTCTTGACCAGAAATCCCACTGGCGCGTTCAGATTCTGGAATACTCTCAATGACCTTCTTGCTGTTGGATACAAATTTGTGTAGGCGAATGCCTCCCTTCTTGCAGAGACTGACGGCTTCTCTTGCAAGACTGATGGCATCCTCTGATTCTGGCACGCTCGTTATGCCGTCATCCACGTAGAAGTTTCTGCTCATGAAACATGCAGCTAAGGGAAACTCATCCTTATGAGTATTGGCCAAGTACTTCAAGCCATAATTCGCACAGCCGGGTGAGGATGCAGCACCAAAAAGATGTACTTTCATCCGAAAGTCAACCGGCTTGTTCTTTGTTTCACCTCCCTCCCACCATAGGAAGTGCACAAAGTCTTGAAGGGTAGTGGCATCTCCAAATGACCATCCTCACTCTGGGAAATTCCTTCCCCTAGGCGGTTGATGAACTCTACATCTTCCTGTGAAAAAGATGTGTCACTGTTTGATTCTTGTTTGAACTCTGGCTTCAGGGCCCTTTAGACATCCTGAGTAGGATACACCTATAATGCTCCAACCCAAATCCGTTTGAATGGCGTAAGGCTCTGTGTCTGTTCCAGTGACAACATGTCTTGGTACTAATGCTCTGGGGCAGTTGTACCCTATCAGCAGCCCAACTTCACACCCTTGTAGAGCCGACATTTCTTGAGCAACTTCTTGAAGATGTGGCCACTTATCGGCCGTATCCCTCGTAGGAATGTGGTCTCTGTCTGCAGGAATGAAACTGTGAGTGTAACTCTTAGCAATATTGAGTTTCGTGGGAGCTGTCATACCTCTTACCACAAGGTTGGAGACTGATTCGCAGAGAATCGTAGATGATGATGTCATTGTGAACAGCTGTAACTTTACAGGTTGTCTCTGTACGCCTAGAGCCTCAGCCAAGTCTTCAAGAATAAATGAGGCATCGCTTTGTGTGTCTAACAGAGCATATGTCAATATTTCTTGCGAAGGACATTGTTCTGTTGACACCCACACTGGAACAATCATGGAGGTACTCATGGATTTTCCGAAGTGCAACTTGTGCGATGTGGAAGATGCATGATCCATTCCATCTTGTCCTCCTTGGCTAGGAGACTGACTTGTGGCCTCTGTATCAACACGATATTCATGAAGTAAAGATGGATGGCGCTTGCTGCACACCTCGCACTTGAGCCTCTTCTTGCATTCTTTGCTCATGTGCCCTCTACGTAGGCAACCAAAGCAGAGTCCACTTTTCTTAATGAACTCCTTCCGCTCAGACAGTGTTTTGTCTTTGAACTTCTGGCAATTCTCCAGCTGGTGCTCTGAAGACGAACACATTGTACAAGACTTTGGGTCCTTGGGCTTTGTCCCACCTTTCTGCTTCTGACCGCTTGATTGTACACTTACACTGCTAGGAGGCCTTTCTTCACCTTTGGTTGCCAGGGCGGTTCCCCTCTTCAGGCCATCACGCTTGGCCTTGATGGCCTTGGCACATGAATCTCCAAGGGATTCTTGACCTTTAATTGCTCCTAACGAGGAGATAGGATTATTCGCAATCTTTGCCTCTTGGGCAACAAACCTTGTAAACTTAGAAAAGGAAGGATAGTGCCCTTTCTCGAGGTCAACAGACACGACTCTGTTCCAACTGGTGATAAGCCAGTCGGGTAGTTTTGCAAGAAGTTTCTGATTTTCATTGCAGTCATTCAAGACTTGCAGGCCGTCAACATATGGCATGGCGTCGTTACATGCTTTCAGGCAATCTGCAAACTTCTGCAGACCTGCTGGATCCCTTGCAGATATCTTAGGCCACTTGTTGAGTCTGTCTCGAAACGCCTGCTGCACCCTAAATGGGTGACCGTATCGTTCCCTTAGGCTTTTCCATGCACCTTTGTACGCTGACTCTGTTGTTCCGTAAAAGAAACCTGCAATTGCATCTCTTGCTGGCCCTGTCACGTACTGCCTAAGGTAGTACAACTTCTCTGCTGCGGAAATTCTGTCACCTATTAAAGTTGTGAAACTCCTTTCAAACTCTCCAATTTCGAGAGGGTTGCCACTGAAAGTGCATCGCACAGGGACCGGAAGCCTGTTGCGGTACATATTATCTGCAAGTACTTGTGCAAATCCTTGCATGTCTAATACTGACCGTGACTGAGGCTCACGGCTGGCAATGGGTGAAGCCGTTGGGCATTCTGATAGATTATCCATGTCTCCAACAGAGGAAGGCCGAGACGAAGTCTTATCATGAGAAGGCGCTACTTGATGACCAGAAAGACTACCAGTGTCAGGGAGTGGTGTGTCTTCAGGAAGCTGGCTTGTTCCAGCTCCTGGGACCTCACTTAAAGATGAGCTGAAGACCGACGGCGCATACTCTTGTTTCAAGAGTTCCTTTGCAATTAGCGCGCGGTCTTCAGCATCAAAAGGACCTACCAGTGATCCTAACACTTCTTCAAGGGCATTTATGCCATCTCTCACCATGGCATTTGCCCTGTCCATCCTAGTCGCTACTTCTCTGATGGGAGCCTTGTGCTCCCTTAACACTTCATATATTTTAACTAATTCTTTCTCTCCTTCCTCGAGACCTTTGATCTGTTGCTTGATCAACTCTTCTTCTTTCCCTGTCTTGACAACATTTCGTGCTTCTTTCACTTTTGTTTTTAGAGTACCGTATGTCTTGAAAAACTTTCGCTCTATCTTTACTTCTTCACTGGCCTGCAGAGCCGACATTTTTTCAGTGGGTTGTCTTTCCCGCACGAACGAACTATGTAAACACCAAACTAAAGCGCTTTGCAAGCCACCAACAACTTATACACTAGTTGTAATTAAAATGGACTGCGATACCCGCTAAACCTCATGCAATGCACACACAAGATTTTCCTTACCAGTGAATCTACTATGCAAGAAGCACAATTACAGCGACAGAGCTCTAATTAGACATTGAGATAACCTAATATGACCTTGATAACAATGCCTAGAATTTGCAAAAGGCATTATGATACATTTATCAATTTATACAGAAATATTTACATACATGTAAACATGAATAATGCAAATCGAGGTCAATAAAAATACATTCATGCAGATAAACTCTCTGCATGTTTGCAGTAGGAAGTCCTATTTACTTCCAAAACACAATATAGATATAGATTGCAGATTTTGCAGTAAGAAGTCACACTTGTCAACTTCTAAAAACAATGTACAAAAGGCGAACACTATACAAAAGGCAAAGTCAAAATATATACTTCTACATACATGTATACAAGCAAACTGATCTAGTGTGTGGGCAGGCCATAGTACAACTTTAGACCATTATGACGCGTTGCCTCAATGACCTTTTCGACAGGTTCATCCCGGATACGAGCTACAACATGAACGACCTCTCCCAGACGTTCAGGAGTATTCACTCGCACTTCCGGTCTAACAGAAAGATATGGAGAATCTGTCTCCAGAAGCATGTGCTCAAGAGGGCATGAACGCAACGCGCAAATCTGGTCCGGGTCAAAAGTTTTCACCAAGCCTGAAAAGCTGATATGGCAATTCGGGAAATGTGACAACCACTCTTGCATAGTGTCTGTGTTCCCAGAGAAACTGTGAAGATGGATGCGCTGATACATCGAGCAATGCAATTTGACCTGCTTGAACACCATACGATGGACTTCGCGTGTAAGTCCGGGGTCGGAATGAGGTCCCCTGATATGCATAATAAGAACATACCCCAGAGTGCCTACACTTAAAATCCGGTCAAGCAAACGCCACTGTGCATTCCAAGTCTTAGGGTCGTGAGTGTAGTCTAAACCAACCTCACTGATCCCTGAGATCTTACGGGACGACAGAGCTCTAAAAATGCCCAATCAGAAGCGCTGTAAGTGCATGCGCGCTTGGGATGAATCCCAATAGCCAGATGCCATGGATGTTGCAGCATAAACGGCATTGTAGAGTAGGTCTCTGGGTCGCAATAATTCAGGACACCCCCTTCCACAGTAACCGGAGAATTAGATGGAACTGTTGGAATACGACGCAAATGTGAATCCATACGATCTTTATGAAAATGCGCGTCAAATATGCGTATGGGTGCAACAGAAGTTGCAGATGGAGCAATTGGCGCTGTAACTGGTCCAGACTGTGAAATGGCGACTGGATCCTGAATCCCCCTACATGTACGGGGCTCTGATCCACTAAGGACAGACATCACCGGAATGGACAGGGACGATGTAGCAGTTGGAACCGGAATCCCTGCAAGGGGCTCTGATCCAACTGGGACTGATGAAAACCGCATCTTGAAAAGCGTCTGCTTTGCACTTGGCAATTGACCTACCAAAAACAGCAACGGGCGCCAATGAATAAGCACAGCAGGGGAGTTTGGTGGATTCAGTTGAAATTTCTTTGGCACAGGCCATCCATTTTTGTCTCGCCCACCTGAGGTGAAGGCGAGACTAAGGGATCCAAATGGCGTCCGTCGTCCGTCGTCCGTCCATCACAAACGTTAAAGTTTACCTGCAAGACTCTCTTATGATGCATTACTTGGCAACTGTTAATGCATTGGCAGCCACACTTGGGTGATAGAAGCACTAGGGGCATCTCCATGTTATTGTGTTGTTGGAGGTCACATGATGTCAAAGGTCATTTGAGGTCATATGTTAAAGTTTACCTGCAAGACTCTCTTTTGACAAATAAATTCACATCAGTTGCTTGGATTACAACCTAACTTGGGTCATATTTGCACTGAGGGTACCTTGACGTTATGTTGCCGTTGGAGGTCACATGATAGGGTCAAAGGTCATTTGATGTCATACGTTAAAGTTTACCTGCAAGACTCTCTTTTGACAAATAAATTCACATCAGTTGCTTTGATTACAACCTAACTAGGGTCATCACTATGAACATGGCGAACAAAGAAGCGGACAAAATATACAGTTCCCTCATTGTACCTTCCACACTTGCTCTGGTAGACTATAGAACATCCCTTCATTGCTAAATTTTATTTATGTAAAAATATGTAGAACAGGTGTCACATGCATATTCACCTGTTCTACTTATTTTTCATAATAGCAATGAAGGGATGTTGTTTTGTCTACCAGAACAATTGTGGAGGGTACAATGAGGAACTGTATATTTTGTCCACTTTCTTTGTCATCGTGTTCATAGTGCATATTTGCACTGAGGGTACCTTCACGTTATGTTGCCTTTGGATGTCACATAATATGGTCAAAGGTCATTTGAGGCTATACGTTAAAGTTTACCTGCAAGACTCTCTTGTGACAAATAGTATTTTGTGAATAGTCCTTCTCATTAATGGAATATTACATTCTGTGGCAGATACCCAGAGATACAATTTCTTCTGCCTGGCAACAGAGATCACAATATTTCCAGTTTTCGCAAGTGGGCGAGACACAATCTTGCTAATGCCTTGTTTTTAGAAAAGGCCTTCATCTCTGCCATCATTTCTACCGAAATGAGGGTGGTAACTGGTGTGGTCCACCGCTTCTTCAAAAACTAGAGAAGAGCCACCAAACTATTCACCTGCAACTCTTTTGCTAAAAATAGCAAAGCTTCCGCACGTACTGGGCGCATCTCAAACCACTTCGTGGAAGAGTCTAAGTTAAAGCACATGGGTAGATGGTAACGAAAAGCATGCGCTCTAAGCTTATCCCTCCGCATGGTCATAACACACCCATTAAAAGGACAAGGGTAATTATGCTTCCGAATCTGTTTCTTTACTCTAGGCTTCCCCGGAGAAACTGCAGTTCCGGCAATTGGAACACCTGAAGCCGACTTGGTAGTATGAGTGACACCTGAAAGTGTTCTTGTAACTGATTCAGATTTAAGAGTCGGAGCGACACTTGAAGGTGTTATCGGAATGACACTCGGAAGTGTTCCTGGATCAATATTGCTCGCGCTGGGAGTCATGACGGAGTGAGGCTCCGAAGCCACCCATACGTCTGTCTCCATGACCACCTCAGGAATCTTCGTAGAATCCATCCTGAAATAAGAAAGAAAATGCTACTCTCATTTTAGATGTACTGGGCCTTATTTGTCGGTTTCCCAGTTTGAGCTCAGGTTGGTTGTCTAAACCAGTGTACTTGATGAACACCACCGAATTTCCTTCGATACAGATCATCATCATTTTTTTTGCAACATTTGACTTGAGAGTAAACCCATGTACTCTTCAGTGCTTTAAGAACTTTACAATTTGGGCCTTTGGGCCAAAGTTTGTATGGCTTATTGAACTGCTCCTGTATCACATATTGTTTACAAATTTGCCCTCTTTGCTTCTGCCATGGCATCTCTTCAAATGTGCAATCTCCTTCGTCGGGAAGCTGACTTTTGTCCAACAAGAAGCACTTCAACGTCTTTATACCATATTTACAGGAACTGCTTTACAAATACAGTCCTGCTTTGCACGTAGCATGAATATGATTGCCTGTGGGATTTCAACCCCTTCCCTATGGAAATGGACATACTGTTGTGGTAAAAATTGGTTTACCACGCTCACACAACTCTCATAAAATACTTACGCTGGCAGTAAACTTACTTGTAATTATACTGCCCCTGCGTCTGTCTCCATGACCACCTCAGGGATCTTCGTAGAATCCATCCTGAAATAAGAAACAAAATGCTACTCTCATACCTGGAGGGTTGCTTATGCAGCTTAACAGTTACAAAGGACACATTTATACTTATGTGCATTACCCATGTCTTCTGGGTCAACTGACACAAAACGTACCTGGTAACCATCCAAACCATAGTCCTCCTTAAGCTTACAAACAGGACATTTATACTTAGCCATGGCCTCTCCTTCTCCTTGAGTGATCCTGACACATTGCCCATGATACCAGTCAAAACAATAGTCACATTGGATCATGAAACTGCCTAGTTTCATCATCTAGTTGACGACAGAGACGATATCTCTCGTGCCAATTTCCCTTGTGGGATAATGATGGAACTGGACTATTGTCTTTGCAAGCTTTCAGTCGGTCATGATTTACTACATATGTGGTACGATGGTGAGCCACTTGATATAAATAGGGAGTAAACTCATGAATGATTATTGCTGGTCCTTTCCAAGGAGCCTTCAATTTCCTACCTTTGCCTGTTTGTGCAGCTGGATTCAGAATGTGCACCCTATCTCCTATCTCAAAAGAGTTCTGCCTGACTTTAAGGTCATAATCTCTTTTTCGCAAGTTTACAACCAACTGAAGCTTGTCCCGTGCCACTTCATGAGCTCTCTCCGAGGATTCCCTCAAGGAAGCACAATATTGATCAGGAAGCATTGGCTTAACTGCTTGAGGTAAAGGAAAGACTAGTAGAGGTGTCGTAGTCGAGTGGTTTAAACACTGGACTGGAGATGGGAAGGTCGTGGGTTCGAACCCCGGCACAGCACTACTGTTCTTTGGCAAGACATTAATCTACATTTGCCACTCTCCACCCAGGTGTTAAATCGGTACTTGCAGGAATTAATTCCTTGAATGCTGTGAGTGCCGAAATCGGCAGCCTAGCTGGAGCTGGGGTAATATTGGAGCGCCTTGAGCACCAATCATGGTGGGATCTGAGTGCTATATAAATATCCAATATTATTATTATTATTATTATTATCATCTACCTGTACTCCTGTTTACAGTGGACCTAACCGCCCCTGCTAACTGTGGTACGTAGAAATCCCACTCTGCTGGTGTTGAATTTATGAAACATCTGATAACATCCATCAGAGTCCTGTTGTATCTTTCCACATGGAAGGTCTGATGGAACACCCAACATATAATTCTCACAAGTAACATCTTTATGGTCCGGTCTACGAGAAAGTGCATCTGCATTGACATGTTTCCTACCTGGTCTATGTTCAATGACTAAATCATATTGACTGAGCACTTCTAGCCAGCGCGCTAATTGACCATGTGGTTCCCGGAAATTTAGTAACCACCTCAAACTATCATGGTCAGTCCTAACCTTGAAAGGTTTTCCAAAAAGAAAATGACGATACTGCTGTATGTTGTGGCTTCAAGTGTAAGCCTTGGGAGTCAACTTCGCGACCTAGAAATTCAGCGCGTTGTTGAAATAAACTACATTTCTTTGCCTTTAGTTTGAGGCCATACTTCTGGAACCGACTCAAGGCTAACTTAAGATTATTTAAATGATTCTCAAAAGAACGGCCCAACACAATTACATCATCTAAAAATGCTAAAGATATGTCCCAGTTTAATTCATATTCAAATTCATAACCCTAGAGAAAATAGCGGGGGCATTACAAAGTCCAAACCCCATTCTAACGAATTGAAGTAAACCATATTTTGTGATAAAAGCATTTTTTTCCCTGTCTTTTTCACTAACATGGACTTGCGAATAGGTGGCATTGGTGTCAAGTTTAGAAAACCACTGATTACCTCCTAAGGTATCTAGACATTCCTCTATGCTGGGTAGAGGATAGACATCCTTTTGGTTACATCATTAAGTTTTCTATAATCTATGCACCATCTTACACCGCCATAAAACAGGAGATGCAGCCCTCTCCGAAGCGGACGGTTCGATGACTCCCGCATCTAACATCTTTTGCAAGTGCTTTTTCTCTTCTTCTGCAAAGTTCATTGGGGTGCGCCGCATCTTAAGTTTAATTGGGGCAGCGTCCCCTGTGTCAATGCAGTGTTCCAACAAATTAAAATTACCCAAATCAAATTCATGTTGCGCAAAAGCACAAAATTCGCACAACAAATTTAATAACTGTTGCTGTTGGGACCTGTCTAAATGAATGCAAGATTCTTCCCATAGAGCTTGTAAATGAGGGGGAACTGCTAATTCATCCATTGTCATGGCCCTTACATATATGCCTTTCTCGTTATGTTCTCCCAGTTCATCAGAAACTAAATAAGCCTGTCCTACATTCATATTCCCCTTTAAAGAAATTAGGGCATCAGTGGGATTCAAAACTATATCAAAACTAGATTGCCCAGAATGTAGACTACGGGGAACCAAAACAGGAAAACTAGGGTCCGGTTCAATTAACGTTAGCCCCCCAATCTCCGCATCTAGAATGCATCGCACTCAAGCAGCTGACCAGGGAGGCACTAAAGTGGTCCCATACAGCTGTACAGGATAGCGCCGATGGTCACGCTCGCGCCCGAAATTCATCTGGATACGATCCCCGAATACAATTATTTCAGCAGCCGGAATATCGATAAGGAACCCATACTTATGCATAATGTCCATACCTAATAACATATCGTGAACGATAGGGGCAACAATAACTGTGTCATGGAAAACATGTGGCCCAATGTGGGTCTACAACCTTCCCATCCATCTTCATATCCCTACCTGCAGCATTCAGAGTTATTGATCGAATGACAGGAGGTGGGGTGTTCAGTTTTGCTATTTCCCTATCGGAAACTATTGTTACTTCCGCGGCTGTATCAACAGTTGCATGAATTGACTTACCATCAACTAAAATTGGTACAGAGAAACTAGAGGAAGAAATAAGTTGACAAACTATCACTTCATCATCTTCTGTCTTTTCTACCTTGGCTCCTAATTCCAATCCCTCTTCAATATTAGGGCTTGGGCTTGAACTAGTTGCTTCCGGGAAAATAGACTCGCCCTCTAATTCTCTCTTCACAACTTCTAGTTTTGGCTCTACATGTACTTCTGAAATTAATCTACCTACCTCTATGGAGTTTCGGCCTCCTTCTGTTCGGGTTGAAGTTCGGCCACTGTCTCCAACCCTGTCAAGTTTGGGTCACAACTAACAAATGAAACACTCTTGGGAGAATTCGATGGACAATTTGCTTTGAAATGACCCCCCTGACCACATCTATAACACTTATCTGATTTCAGTGCTGAATGGGATGGAGACTTACTTCCTAGTTGGAGACTGGGAGAATTTGCTATAGAGTTTTTAACCACCAACGCAGAAAGAGAATTCACTATATTAGTGAGTTTACTAACAGAGGTCTGCATACCCGATAAACAAATTTCCAAATTGCCTACCTTCCGTTCTAACCCCTCAAGTCGTTCCCCATGGGATTCAACATTGGATCTTTTAGCGGTTGAGACAGAATTGGGTCTACTATTGGAAACAGTCTGTTGTGGCCTAGAACCCTCTTGGTAAGAAGTATTCTGAGATCCCTTGTGAGCCACCTGGCAGATATCCGACTCATCTTCAAAGGACTGGCTTACTACAGGTTGCTTTCTCCCACTATTCCGTCCATGAACCAAACAGGCAGTGTGTTGGTTCCACTGAACCATGCTTAGAGCTTTCTCTAAAGTTGGTGGTCGCATATTCAGGACCCACTGCCCCGTCTCTTTGTCCCTACACCCTCGACAAAAACGGATAATGCACTGTTGCTCTATGAACGTTTCAGGTAATTCTGAATAGCCCAGGGTTGCAAGATGGGCAACACGGTCCGCCCACTCTACAATGTCTTCATCATAAGCTTGTTGCTTCATTTTCTATAAAGCATTGGATTTGAGTCGAAGTTTCAGGTCAAGACTAGGCTATGCAGGCAAAGCTACCATCCATTGGCTCCAAAACGTTGAGATCAGACTGGTCAGGTATTTTCTTTGCCAGCTCAGCATGACTCCCGGGCGACTCCTTCACAACAAATGTGGTAAAGCCCACATGAATGATACGAGGTTGGGAACTTTTTCCTGTGGGCGAGAGGGAAGAAATGTAGGGGTACGGTGTGCAGCACAGCTTGCTGTGATGATAACGTCATTAAGGAATACGGGAAATATTCAGGTATAGATTTAGCGCATGCGCACAAATATCAACAACAATCCAAATTATAAAAACAACAACAGCGACATATGACCCCATTCACAGAATACGGGAAAAATTCAGTGGATGGTCTGTATCTGTGACCGAGTACACTGGTAATACGGGATTTTATCAAAGACATGATTGACTAATGAGAATACAGAATTCATGATCACTAAAAGATAAAAGTGATTATAGTAAAAGGGCACGGTGACTATATGATAATGAGTATTTATGGTAAAAATGTGACCTGTATGGATATCTATTGTAGCCTAGATAAATAAAAATCCACCCCACTGTCGCTGCTACACAACTGCATTCTGCTTACTTTATTTCCCCCAAATAACTGTACAACAACCATGTCGTGCAGCGTGCTTTGTGCAAAACAGTTCCTCAGATTCCACCATTGCTCTGATGTAGAGAAAGTCTGTATGCCAGGTACAGTTATGTCCTTTTCCCATCTCTACATGACAATCTTGAAACATTATGAATTCCTCGTCCCTTTTGTGCTGTTACAATCTGTGCAAGAAGATAAACTTGATTTCTTCTGTGTAGATACAAGTTGCTCATAAAGCCAAACAGACCACTGCCTTCTTTTTGTATAAAGACATGTCTATAAATTCCCTTCTTTGTCCATTAAACATAACCACACTCAGTACTTCTCTCTTCCTACTTTTTCCATTCTTGTGATATTCTTATAAAGATTCTCATTAGACTGTCCCCGATGTTTCTATGGTCTCCGGGTGAGATGCCCCATCTTTCTGCCTCCTAATAGGCTGTAAATAAGTAGGTCTGGTAGAAGGCCAGCCTCATAGAAGCTCTGGCTTTTGATTTTGTCACATTTACATAATTTGAGAAGCCAGATTAACAGAGATAAGTTGTGGTGAATAGTAATAGAAATCTGATGGTACGCTTTGACAAAGAAGAGTATTCACTGCTTGCCAGTATCTAGAATGAAGGAAGGTCTACTTGTAAAGACATAAATCTTTGAGAAAATTTTTAACAGGTAGATGGCACAGTATATAGCTCAATTCCAGCTTTGTCATGTCAGATCAGACACATTTTCTATCATATTCTATTTTCAAAATAATTTTTTGGCCGACCTCGCAGCCACCGGTTGAGAAGCGCTTGTCTAGATTCCTCCACTTACAATTATCTATTATTGTACACATGCAGGTTATTCAATGTCTTACAAATGACATTATAAAACGGGTTCAAGAATGTAGCCATCCTGATTGGTCAAATAACACCACGTGACCGTGCAAAAAAGGGTACTAGCGCACGACAAAAAGGTACTAGCGCACGGCTGAGCTGCACGTACGCGTACCTCTGGTGCGTGCAAACTTAAAACGCAATGAAATCGCAGTTTGTCATTTTAGCGCAGGGATGACATGCGCGCACTGAAACGCGCATGACTTTTGTTGGCTGCGCTTGTGATGTCATCCAGGAAAGCAAATGGCAGCCTCCATGACTGTGCGACTCTTGGCGTTTCTATGGGGTTCGTAACCATTTTTATAGACTTCATTATCATATTGCCGACCCGTTTTATAAAACTATTAATACATGGTTGTGAGTTTGTGTGTTAGTGCGATCCGGCAACACATACCGTAGGTTTTTATCGTGGTGTCCAACACACTCGGCTTGCGCCTCGTGCGTATAGTACACCACAATGTGTTGCCAGATCGCACCAACGCACTCCCAGATCGCACCAACGCACTCCCAACCATGTGTTAATGGTATACTGATATATTTGGATATCAAGTAATGTTTAAATCTCACTTTTATCAACAAATATTGATTTATCCCTCATAAACTTGTTTTAGAAATGATCTCATTCATGTTAAGGGCGATGCTGTGATTGTCTAATAAACTGTATATAATTAAATTTGATGTCTAATGATATGCTTATTTTATGTTATCCACCTTGTTTTGGGGTTACCAGTAATAAAATCACTCTTTTGACATCTAAATTGCCTTTTTTTTTTTAAATACTTTTTATGTAAACTTTCTATTATTGATTATTCCTTTTAATCCATCTTGTCTCTATTACTCTATATCACTGGTCTTTTCATTCCTCCTTTCCATTTCATCATTTACCCTTTTCCAGAACTCCTATCACCCATCTCCCCCCCCCCCCTCTCTCCCTCGCTCTCCCTCTCTCCCTCGCTCTCCCTCTCTCCCTCTCTCCCTCGCTCTCCCTCTCTCCCTCTCTCCCTCGCTCTCCCTCTCTCCCTCGCTCTCCCTCTCTATTTCTCTCTTTCCATCATTGTTTCTCCATTTTTCATTTTTCTTTTTTTTAAGTGCATCACATACAATCAACATCAATACACTTCCCGGTACCTTCAAATTCTCACAACTCCTGTCCACCCTTCTAGTTTTCATCCACATTTTTCTCCTAGATCACTTTCTACTACTTATCTTCTGTGCTGGTCCTAAAATTAATTTGCTCTCTTTTTCTCTTACATTATTTAACATTCAAAAGACATAATTTCCTTATTGGTATGGATATCATACTTGGGCAAGTCCAGGGCATTTGGTCATTTATGTCTCATACGCTGCCAAATATTATGGATGATTAAGGTAAATGAATATTGCAGGCATTATAATTATTATTGATATTAGGTCTAATCGACACTTGAGTAGGGCTGCAAACTACAAGCAGCATGTTTACTACTAAATCTTTGATATGGTCAGTAATGTGTGGGATAAATGACCTTTGAATTGCCCACTTTATACAGGGACCCTGACTCAAAATTCATTTGATAATTTCCTGGACTTAAAGGGAAAGTCCACCCTGGTATTAAGTTGATTTGAATAAAAGAAGAAAATGAGAGAAACAGATAAGTGAAAGTTTAAGCAAAATCCTATAAGAATTAAGAATATTTTAAGTTGTATTCAATCAAATACATATTGACAACTTCGTGACATATCATGCGAGCTCCTCTCCCTTTTGCTCAGTATGGAAAATCTCATAAATTTTAATTTTCTTTGTTTTTGGTGAAGGAATAGATTTGTATCATACAGGTTTTGTGTAAAAACATGTAAGCAATGATTATATCTAATGTGCATGTATGATTTAATATTTTCTTTAGAGAAAATGGCATTTAATGATTTTTGGGGTACAGGGCACATGGGAGAGGAGCTTGCAAGATATGTCACAGAGTTGCCAATTTGTGTTTGATTGATTACAACTTCAAAAATTCAGAACATATTTCTTATTGGATTTTGCTCAAACTGTTGCTGATCTGTTTAATATTTCTGCTTCTTTCAAAACCAACTTGATATATCAATACCCACAATAATAATGGCTGTTAATTGATTAAGTGGTATAAAACGTGGTACAGTGTTGCGTTGCTCTAATGTTGTTGTTGCTTTGGCTTCAAAGCCATTTTAAGTCGTTAAAGACACACTCACGGAACCATCACTATGTGGGACTGTGTCAATTTTAGCGGTGGTCATGACCTCTAAGTTGAAGAGGTAAAAACACCAATATAATCAGCAAAATTTTGAGAAATACTTCCTTCTAACATTTTAGGATGATAGAATATCTAATTTCATGCCAGATTCTTCCATAGGATCTTTATCATCTTGATCAAGTGAAATTTCCAGGCTGTTTTTGGCTGGCGATCTTGCTCCTTTCCAGCACTTGTGCAAAATATGTGTAGCATCGATAACAACAGTAGTGTAACCCAACACGGCTGTACGAAGCAGAAATCATGATGAGAGACCTCCATAGTAAGCAAATACAAGAGTAAAAATGAATTAGACCTCCAGGGTCCAGGACCCATATTCATAAATGCTTGCTGGACCTAGTTGTCAACTTGCTACATGTCATATCTTTATATGTTGTTAGTTGACCGCTAGTTTTTACCAATATGGGCCCTCGTTACATTACCTTTCCTCTGAATTTGTAATCCCTGTCTTATCTACACACAGCACTTATCAGGTAAAACAGTAAGTTGGTCTACATCCAAAGGACAAGACACTTTGTCCTGTATTTCCTCATAATGTGACATTGAAATATACCAGTCCACTCAAAATGCATATACTTCTTCCCAAAGTGAATGAGACGATAAACTATCACATTCCCCAGGTTAAGGTTACAGTAGTACAATTGCTATGTCAGCATTGCTTACACAAAGCTCTGACAAGCGTTAGGGTTGTTCAAAGCAACCACTGTTGTAAAGGTATGCATAAAATTTGAATAATCTCTGTGAACAGGTCTATTACTTCATTTGACACATGAATGAATACAGGGGAGGAAAAGGTGCCCAAGACCATAACAACATTTTGTGATTTATCAAGAAAAAATAAATATATTCATAAGTTTCAGCACAGATATAGTACTTGAGTATTTATCCAGATGTGCTACTCTTCATCTATCAAATTATAAATGTTCATGTACTGTATCAATGATTCCTTGCAAATGAAAACATTCTTTCTTTTAAACTTATTTAGAAATATTGATTTTTTTTTTAATCTTCAAAAAGAAAAACTGTTTTGATGGACATGGCCCTTCTTCCTCCTCTGTATTCAACTCCACTTATCCCCACAGCATTTTCCTGTACCATTTGTTACCCATACTATCTGAAATCAGTAAAATCTTACCTGATTTTATTATTTGTTAAATAAGTTGATGTATTTACCTATTATGCTAGTTTGGGTCAACTAGCATAATAGGTAGATACATCAATTTATTGTAGTAAATAAAGAACAGAGAGATATAAGACAATACACAGGTCTTTCTTCCATAGTTTATCTATACATTATTCATGTTTTTATTGTGCAGAAATGTCATACGTACATTTTTTTTCATATTAACATTTTGCTGATCAATCCAATTCTCAACTGTGAATTTACACACCTTATACAGTCACATGAAATAGAAAGGAACAGTACAAGAAGTAAGCTACGGATGTGTTGGTAGTCATATTTTACAGTGGTCGTGGGAAGAATATAAGTTCTACTCGTATTGGCATCATATGTTATTGAACATCTATATCACCATCTCTTTAACATTCAAATGAGTTTGATAAGAGATAGTACTCCTTTCTTGAAAAAACAACAACATACGTACATGTACCTGTTACAAATACATGAAGAAAAAAAATATTTTACATTTTTCCAATTTCTACTACTTGCACTTGAATACCATTGATTAATGTGCCCCAACTACTATTGTTTCCCACATACAAGTTAAATATTTACCAGAAACCTGTAGTACTATGGTATTAGTATTTACTACCCTACATTAAGAAATTAGCAACTACTATATTCTATTTACTGGTTTGACTCTTTGACACACAAATTATTTGCACCCCACATACAAAAAAAAATAATCAAATCAACAATGCGAGACAGATATTTATACACCAACATTTTCAGAAATGAGAGATTTTTTCTAACATTTGACTCATTTTCTTTTGACCATTTGACAATTGATTTCAGTCCTTAAGAATAACTGGAAGGACTGGTATATATATATATTTCAAGTTTTTGTTATTCAATTTAAACAAAGAATTCTCTGATATGTCCTCAAATTATATACAAAAAAATAATGTCCTCTTGAAATAAAAAATAAGAATACAATCTTGCAAATGAAATTGAGACCTTTTTTTCTGCCAATATATATATATATATCTATCTACTTAACAGGAGGGTTTGCAAAAACTGAATACAGAGCAGTCACAGTCAATGAAAATCTCACACACATATATGAATAAGTACTAGTATAATAGGATTCTGATAATTTGGTAGTCTTAATGCAAGGACATAATGAGTTTGGTTTAGTATTAAATAGCTGTTACACAGACATTGTTACCATTCATAATATCTTTAAAAATGAATTAATAAAACCATTGAATTGAAGTCAAGGTTGAATTGACTTTAATAAGGTTTACCCTACAAAATAAAGCAACAAAATTCATAATAAAAAATCAGTACAATCTTTTACAAAAATTAAGTACATTCTCCACCAAGCAACAAGCCGAGACCGCAAATATTCAGAGTACCAACATGTTTTAAAACTTGCAACAATGTCAAAGTAGTCCAAAGATATGCATTCATGAAATTGCTGATGTAATACTGATATTCATATAAAACTGCAAAAACAAAATGTACAAATCATGAGACAAAATACATTTTAAGAATGTACAGTCGTGAGTGCACAACAGCACAAGATATACATGTACATAAACTATATTATGAAAGAAATTATATGTTGATCAAAGGAGAAGAACAAATTAACTTATTAATCGTTACCCCTGCAATTTTTGTTTTTTAAGTTTGTTTTCTACACCATTACAATATCATCCTAAAAAAGTGAATACACAGCATGGCCCTGTAAAATTCCAACACTTGGATTATCAAGGAACTTGATCACAGAAGGAGTTCAATCTTTAAAAAAAAAAAAAAAAAAAAGAAGACGACGAATAGAGGAATGCTAATTTTCAAATCGTAGACAATACCCTGGAATCTATAATACTTTTATTTCAACTTGCCAATAGAAGACAGAGGAATGGGGGAAAAAATGGGATGCATACTGGCTTGTTACCAGCAGAGGCCAGTTACAACTGAAATTGTCCCCAAAAGATCCTTAATGGATTGACATGCATCATCCATAGCAGCATAGTAAATGATGTCATGACTTTTCTCACTATATATTGGAACTCACGCATATCAACAATTTCTACCAGGTAATGCAGGGGAGCGTTTCATCAAGCGTATTGTCAGTGATGTTTACTGACAAATCTGCCATCAGCCAATCAGATGCAAGGATTTCAGTAGCTTATAACAGGTGTAGGTAAAAATCACTGACAAAATGCTTGATGAAACGCTCCACAGGTTTCCTTTGAGATATAAATGTTGCGATGCTGGAGTAAAAATGGATCATAACTTATAAACCAGCCTCCCCCACTCCCTTCTAGATAAAAAAAGGGATGCAAATTAACACTTAGACATGGGATGGCACAGGATTTTGCACACACATACATGTAAGACAAAAAGAATAAAATGGATGGATAATACTTTCTCAAAATTAAAATATCCACCCAAATATTCACTGAGCTAATGCTAATTTATAAATATTGGTCTACTGTCCATTTGTCAAAATAAGTAATATATATACAGATAATGCCAAGAAATTATTCTCTTTCCACATTAAACAATGAGATTGTGAACTAATAGTGTGAGCCAGGACTGAATTCTGTCACACATTCCATCATTCTAGATGCTGATGTAGAGTTGGGGAGCGACTGCGCTCCACTCTTGAATAGTGTGTGAATTCTTTGCATAAAATCCTTGGACTACTGAAAGACTACCAAGTATAAATAATCAGTTTACAATCAATCATATTTACAGAAATTTACAACTTAATTTGTGAAAATACCAAAAATATTGAATTTCTTGTCTCTTACGTTTGGCCATCTCAACGCTTCCTCATAACCTTCCATCTTCAAACATACGATGTTTATTGGCATTATAATCACTGTTTGCATAGCTTATATGAACTCATCCAGATCCTTTACTGTGGAACATGCCATTGAAATAAGAAATTTTATACACTTTTGCAATGTCTTTCTTTTTCTTGCTTCTATGAATGATACATAATTTTAAAACACATGACATCATATTTCAAATACATTCAGAGTTTTTTTTTAGTCATACTCTGTAGAACAATACACTACTTCTTGATGGATATATCTGTTAGATTGAAGAGCATGAAAGAAAGAGAAAAATCTACATGTACATGAATTAAAAAACACAAGAAGAGGAAGAGAGAGGGATAGAGAGAGAGCGAGGGAAGAGGGGAGAAAGAGGGAAGAGAGAGATTGGAATTTAGAATGAGAACGACAAGAGAAAGTGAGAAAGAAAGTTGAAGTCACTTCTTCTTGTTCAAAATCATAAAAATGAGGTGTATTTTTAATTCTGCAAAAACTAGTACTTTCCTCTTTAATATGTTTTATCTTGAGATGAAAAGTTCAAAAGAGAAAAACGCTACATCATTCTACAAAACGCTGCTCCAGCAAATAGATGGATAGGGAAATATTAAGTATCTCGCTTGCACCGACAGTATCAATCAACTTCCACCTCCCACTTCAAGTGACGTTGGCACAGATGCAACCAGTTAATCCTTCTCACTGCCAATTGCAAGTACCTGGAAATGCCATTCTGCATTCAGATGCAAATGTATTTCTGTATCTCTCTAGACATTATCTTCACCCCACACACATTCCTCGGAATCGCAGCTACGTACGGTCGTAGGTGGCACAAGAGGACGCATTCCGCCCAATGCGCTCTGTGTTAGGGGACATCCAAACTTGCATTTCCGAGGTATTCCTCGTTCATCCTCTGCGGAGCGCTGCCTGAGCTTTCCATGTGGATCAGAGCTGCAATTCATCAAAACGGCACGCAGAATGCTTTTCGACACTTCCATTAAGTTGATTGCCTGCAGCCCTCGGCAAGAAATACTCTTTCATAGGTACAGACTTGTCTCTCGTTTAGACGACGATGCATCAACAGTCGTGGACGTGGTAATTTATGATGAAGCGGAGAGTCAGAGGGAGATCAAGACAGAGTCAAAGAGAGGGAGAGAGAACCATGCTCTCTGACAGTCACAACATTAGTAAAACAAATCATGGCAATGCAAATTATATGGGAGTTGCTCCATACATTTATCTTCAAGCACATAAAGGGACAGGGAGAGAGAGAATGGGATAGACAGAGAGAGACAGATAAAGAGAGGGAGAGACAGATAAAGAGAGGGACAGACAAACAGAGTGCATGAAAATGAAAACAGAACATGTGTAAAACAAAATGCCATTTATATGGACCTTTCTCAATAGGTACATGTTTTGTCTTTATATGAAACTTCTATTTCAAAATGCTGGTATGGATTTCAGTCATTGTCAAACTATCACCATCCAACATGTATCAACATTAATGAAGGGGTACATACATATACATGTATGTGGGTTAACTCAAAGAGAGAAGAATAGAACACCTATCTTATGGAGTAGTCAGATTTAATGCCAAAGTGCATTCAATCGGAACTGCATTAATAATCAACAGATGAATTGCTATTTTTATCTTTGACATTCTGTTGAGTGGGATTTAAACTCAAACCCACACAAACAGGCAATTAAAGGAAAATAGAAAGAGGCCTTTACGGACAGGTTTTCACACAGATTTGAGGCATTCATCTCAGTTACATTCTTACTGTAATATCCAAGACATATTCATTTTTTCCTAAGCTTGTGAATTTTAACTATATATCCAGACTTATGACAAAACATTTTATTGAAAATCGGCCTACTGAATTAAGGCAGTATCTTCACAGAATCATTAGCTACAATGGCCTTTTTTCATATTTCATCATACAGATCTAGTTCCTTTTGTGAGAGTCACCTCTTTCAGTAGTCTGCAAATGAAAATCACAAGCTACTTTCAAAGATCATTGTAAAATGTTGTATCCTCTCTCAAAGTAGGAAAATTGTTCATCTTTTACCCAATAAAAAACTAAGTTTTATTGTGAAAATTAATTTTAGCAGAGAATCTCAGTAACTATGCAATATAAATCTCTCTATACCCCATCTAAATTCTATTAAAGCACAGTAAAGTCTTCTTTGTGCGCACTACTGCTACAGTAATCCATGTCTTAAAGTTACCAACGATATATATTGTAAAGCATCTACAGCCAGCTACACATGACATTATTTTATACCTGCAGTTCTCATGGGCTTTTAAAGGATCTGCATTGATAACAATGGATATTGGGCCAAACAATAATTACATGAATGGATACACAAGTGAATGCTTTGGGAATACACTCTGCATCAACATCAGAAAGGAAATAAGACATGGTTACAAGAGTCCTGATATTATTTGGATGTCTAAGTACTTATCAAAATGGCATCAAACATGAATACATGACATTTTTGAACTACGCAGTATAAAAACAAGCATCGAATATCAGAGTTGTTTAATGAAGTTGCTATATTTGCAGTCATGATTTCTTATTCAATAATTATATGCATGTTAAACTATTACTACTCTACGTAGACCCTAGCGTAGCGTCACACACTCGTCTGCATGTACGAAGCCTTGGATCTCCCAATAGGTGCAGCTTGATTGGTGGAGGCACTACCGATGGGTCGGGGCTTGTCTTTTGTTGGTCCATCTTTGTTGGCCAGTTTGCCTGGCCTTCCACCAGCATTTATTTGTCCATTGATTCTGGGTTTGACGATGGCAGTTGATGCACTGGTCGTCTGAGGGGTCACCGATATAGGAGGTGGAGGAGGAGAGGTCTTGGGATGCCTTGGCGGTGCTTTCTCCAGCGGTGTTCGGACTGGACTTGGTGGAGGGCTGGGAGGATCGTCGTGCTGGCCATCAGCTGACTTGGAGTCGGTGTCGCTGTTGTAGTGCGATGCCGGTGGACTGGATGCACCACCGCCATTGACTTTGTGCTGGGGACTGCCGTCGCCCTCGGAACCCAACCGTCTGGAGGGTGTGCTTCGTCTTGACACGTTCATTGCAGCATCCGCCTCGGGTTCAAGAGAAGCAATGTCACTGGAAGCAGCTGAATCAGAGGTATGGGTGGTTGCACTAGAGGTGGCCAAGACATCGTCAAAGATGCCTGAATCAGCAGGCGTTGCAGCATCCTGCGGGGAAGTGGCATTGCTCAATGGGCTGTCAACGGGTGGATGACTGACCTCCTCTGGGACACCTATAACTAGGTCAGACAAATCAACAAGCGTCTGCACCTGGGCTGCCTTCTCTGCTTCGGGTGCATCATCTGTTGGTCCATCAAGCAAGTCAAGCAAGAGACTAGTGTTTGACGGACCTTTGGGAAAAGGCGCCCTCGGAGGTGGAGTGTCTGTGAGGTCAAGTAAATTGACAGGAGGTGGAGCTGTATCCTCTTCGATGCTTACATCCACTAACAGATGCTTTTCCGGCGAGGCTTTCTTCTGAACTACTTCCTCCTCCTTTTCAACTTTCTGCTTTTCAACGGCTGGCTCGGTAGAGGCCTCCTCTTCATCCTTCATGCTCATGCCACACTTCACACACAACAGCGAGTATTTCTTATTCATCGTCGGCCGGGTGATGGTCTGCGTCCCCTTGTCATGCAGCAGAACGACACCATCCTTCCCAACTTTCCGTTTCCGCGTGGTCGTGACTAGCTTCTCCATCTCTTTCTTCTCCTCCTCTTCCCTGCGCTGCATGGCACGTGCCACCACGTGGGCAGGGACGGAGTGGTACGTCCTGGCAGCAATTAAGCCATTAGAGACGGAAGTGCCTGAGCTCCCTAGTAGAGGATGGCTACTGGTATCTGTAGGGGTGGTTGCCGAGGGCTGGTAGACACCCTTGTTGATCTCACCCATTATCTGGTGGACATAGTATTGCAGGTCTTGTGGAAGCTGCAAAGACACAACAAATACATATTTTATTGCTCTATGCCAATATCTCGCTGTTTTTTAAACTTCTTAAATTTTTGGACAAGGAATCTGTCCTTTCATACTGTTTCTAGTACATAATTTTCATAATGCAAGCATATACTTCAAATGGAAAAAAGAAATCCAATTCTTATCCCTTACTTCAACATCAAATAATACAATGCGTCCCAGAAAAAAAACGAAACCCTAAAACAAAGTGTCCTTGTGACAAAACCATCTGCTCTATGGCTATTATCATCTATCATCCATAAAGTAGAACTACTGTATACGATATATATTTTTTTGTGGGGTTTTATTTTTGTGAATTTAACAACACACTAAAATATTGCTATTCTTCGTACACAGTGCATCTGGACTTGGCATCTGTACACAGCCGGCCAGCTATACTGGTACCCGATCGATCTCAGTGCTGCTATAGCAGCGCAGCGTGGCTGTATGCATAAAGACTGTGTGTAGAAGCTTACTAAATTTACCACTTCCCTTTGCGAAAGTGCATCATAATTGCTGTTATTTTATGTCCACAAAATTTATGGCGTATACAGTATTCTACTTTCAGATGATAACCTGATGGCATCCATCCATACGAATATTTATTGATTTGGTAAAATCTGAAGGTGTATGCCCCCGCCAGCCACTGCAATTGACATAGGCCCATGTTTTATGAAAATTCCTATTGAATGCATATCATCACAAAATGAAACTTGTGCATATCTACATTTCCTTTATGACGTGTTCACATGACTGTGATACGAATGTTTTCATAGATTTACTCAAATCTGGCACAAATGGAATTTTATATACCATTTTCAAAACAAAGTTCTCAGTAATTAATTATTTAATTATACTAGTCATGTACCATATAAAAGAATATTACTTTTACCTTATGAAAAACAAAGAATTTTATCCGTACATGTCATTGTTTGTTCACAATAATTAATTTTCTGATGCACTGTCTATCAAATAAAAAATATATAAATCCATATGCATACATTATCCATCATGGTATAAGATTGAATATTATAAAACAAAATTCATGAAATATCTGATTTGAGAAAACAAAATGACACAAAATTCCTCCTTGAATGTTTTTGAAGGACATAGGTTTAGGTTAAGTTGATTATGATAAAAGAGCTTGAAGAAGTGTCATCAATCCTCCATGAATGATGACAACTAAAGGAGATTAGGAAGAGAAAATTGGTGACATTGAAACAGCTGAACTGTGACAGCCTCGGGCCAAGACTATAAGACCTGTGACTGACGAGGGTGCTCTTCGTAGAATCTGGGTAATTAGATTGGCAATCTCAAGAAGCTAATCTAATTGCTATTAATCCGATCCAACTGTGGTAACTAAATCTGTTAACGATGTGTTTGAGACTATTCAATCTAGATCCCATCAAGTGTCTGCATTACAAATGATTTTGAGGAACGCGTCTCATTTCTTTATTTTCTGAACCAGACATGACACCGTCTGGAGGTATCAGTTTTGATTGAACAGAATACAGTTGCATTCCCCTCTCTACTGCTTTCAGGTCTTTCACTTTGCGATGAAGTGATATAGAATGCAGTTCAAGAAAGTGAAATACCTCAATAAATTTTATCCAAAAAATATAAATGTACTATTGGATATAGAATCCTTTATCCAATCTCCAGATTTTTTGGGGGGGGGGGGGAGAGATGTACTTCAGATGTGTAAAAGATATAGAAAGTAAACTTAGACATCTGTTTTTTGAAAGATTCACTGCTCTCGTTCTCACATCAACATAATGAATTAAGGAGTCACTGAAACAAGCCTTGAATCATAATTACAATTAGTATATGCTGAGAAAAGCAGATTAACCCTCTGTATCATCAAGGTTGGTATTGTGCTGAAACCATAAACTACACATCACATTGTTTAGGAGGCATAGTAATAATCCGGTACAGCAATGCACAGTCTCACATTGTTCATGTTCACATGTCAAATGGTTTCATAATTGGGAATGTGCGAAACACCACCCCCTCCACCCTTTCAAAACAGACAAGCAAAGCAATATCAAACCCTCTTCATCAGCCACCAGCCAAATTCTGACAAGAAAACAGACTCCGCAGTCTCCTTCGGGTAATGAAACTAAGAGCACAGAGGTCCTCAGCAGTAAGAATACTTTGTCAAGTGTTCGGAAGACTGTAGTGTCATGGACTCGTATCATGATCATCATTCTATCACTAAAGAGTGATCACGGCTGACATTTGCATTTGCTCAAGTTACAGGATTCATCCATATATATCGGGTCACACCAATGAACCAACTTCTTTTCAGGATTACTCAGGTATTGTCTATAAAGCTGTTGGAGGTTTTAAAGGAAATATCCAACATTTTAAAGAACAGTCCAAATTAAGTTGGGCAGCTAGTTCAATATTTCCTAAAACTGACATTCATAGATAATTTGGCGTATAATACTGGAGTGCCTAGATTGACATGCTCCTAACACAAGAACCCACTATAATATGAGCAGTTCTTAAACTGACTTAACCCAAAACAATCCTCACTCATTATCATTCTAGGCCACACACACAGTATTCACCAAATGGAATGAATGTTTGTAGATAATTACACTTGCATTTTTTTAATGTCCATTTTACAAAGTGGGCACAGAGAACAAGGCATACCAACAGATGGGAAATTCTCCCTTTTTGGCACACAACAGTGGAGAGGAATGGGAGGATTGGAAGGAGAGGGGAAACAACTGCTTTTCGATTCTCCTACAAAACAAAGAAAATTTACGATTGGACATACCTGGCTAACTTTATGTTGCATGTAAGCCCCTGATGGTGTACACTGAAGAAGCTGAACGGCTAGATCACAGTCTTTCTTGTACCGATTCTGTGTCAAAAATAACAAAAATGAAACTGAATGATAGTTATATAGGCATAAATATTTTGTAAGGTCATTATATCATGAGATATAAATATTAAATTTCCAAACTGTTATATCTCAAGAACTAAGAAATTGATGTGGGGATCAGGTTAATGGTTTAGTTTGGGGGTTCATTTTAACCAAGATGGTTGTTCTTGGACATAATATTCCATGTGTACTTATAGGGGTCTGAATCCTCAACTCTGACATACAGTAGAATGCAAAACAAACCTTTAAGTTATAAAACTTGTTTGTTCAATATAAATAAAAATCACAAAATTTTTATACAAAACATTACATCATAAAGTAGTTTCATGAAATAAATCTTTAATTTTTTGGTAGATCCAATTTTACTCACCATTGGATCAACCATGAGATTATCAAGCATTGCATTAGCTCTGGAACTCAGTCATGATTTTAAAAAAAAGCCAACTTCTTCATCCACAGATAAATAATGAAAGGTAAATACTCTAATGACTGAAATAGGTTTATAAAATGTAGGTGAAGGTAAGGTAATGTACTTTCTTGAAAGCGCACATAAAAGCAAAATGGATGCTAATTCTGGATGGCATACTGCGCAGAGTACATATCACTCTCTTCCCACAATTGATTGGCATACACCATAATATGCGTATCTTTTAAAGTTATCCATATCAATAGCTGACATGTAGAAAGAGACGAGTCTATTATACCTTCTTAGCTTCCACTATAAATGTCATGTTCTAAAAATGAATCAACCACAGACGTTTTCTTTACAATATATTGTATACTACTTTACACTCCAGCTGATAAACCAACATTACAACCGAGCTGTAATGGACTGAAATGGCAGAATTTTTCCCATTTATCACCACCACACACGCATGTAGACAAGAGTATTCTTATGCCTTTTAACGAAACGCTCCTTTTTTTTCCTACAGCTGATATTGTCTGTTGAAAGCAAGAAAGGCGTTAACGCTGTCTTAAACCATATGAGTTAATGCCCTTCTGGCACTGAGAAGACAAAATCTATCAAGACAAAAGCAGAAGCTAAAGTGCTTTTAGTTGCAAAGGTGTCTAATTGACTATATCAAAAAGTTTCTTCATCCAAACATTGCAGTTTATCCCCGACACTTTTTGATGTAACTCAATAAATATTTGATGAAATTTGTTCATTTAAAAAGAAAAGTGTGCAGACTTTCGTTACCTACCTTTGGATTGGTTATTTGTGAAGAACTGATTATGTTTTCATAATGAAATTGAGGTTTATATTGCATTCGGTGTGAGAAAAAAAGTGCACTTTTCGTTCCAAAATGTAATGCTGGCTTTACATGTGTATACTCTTTTCATTTTTTGTTCATGTACAGATGTATAATTTGCCATTCAAATCCATGAAACTGCCCTAAAAATTACAATTTTTTAATGCAGCCTCATGGATTTCAATTAATACACGAACAAAAGAATTGAATGTACAGCACACAATGTACCCCCTGTGTTGCATTATGAAATGTAAAGTGCAACTTTTTTTCTTGTATATACTGCATTAAAACACATAATTTCATCATGAAAACATAGTCAATTGTTCGCAGATAACCAATCAAAAATGTGGGTGAGAAAATTCTACACACTTTACTTTTCGAATGAAAACATTTCATCACATATTTCTCAAGTTATATCAAAAAGTGTCGGAAGGTGAACTTACTTATTTGGTTGAGTATATTTACATGTACCTGTATTAAATAAGAGCAGTCTCAACGTCTGAACGTCAAAAGTGATTTCAAAACTGACTTAGGTCCTTCTTCTTCTCACACAGCGACAGCTTAAAACTATATATCTGATTTCAGTCTTTATAGAGTGTCCTACGAAAGCCCTACATGTATGTGAGCCATTCTCTGTTGGATACCCGTCTCATCCACAGCGTAATTATCTATTCAAAGGAATTTAATTTTCACGAGACATATTAAAGGTATCGGTCAGTTACAATCAATTCAACTGTCGACTACTGAATTTACTCATCCCCATAGGCTTAACACAGGAATCACTTGGTTCCAATGCACGCTGGGTTAATCATAGAGAACCTAAAATACTTTAAACTATTGGAATGATAGAGTGTGGATTATCCCTCTGAATAGATGTCCAACAAAAGCTAGGATTAATTACTTCATAAATTAGTGATATTAGTCAATTTTACCCTAAACAATATGCTACTATCCTGTATACACATTTCCTTTAAATCTCATTTTTAAAATTTGTTATGTACTCCATAGAATGGCAAAAGCATAAAATGTGTGTGAGATTTCTGAACTTTTTGATTGCTAAAGTGACATATCAAATTTGGACGATGTATGAACTGATAATATAATAAAACATTTTTTCTGGAAATATACATCTGCTCTCCGAGTACCCCTTAGCACCTCTTTCCCCCTCATTTTTTAAAACTTGAGTTAACCACAATCCTTTTAACTTGTATCAATATAGTTCTCTTATTGAGCACACCATATTCACAGCAGCATTCTCTTATTAATGCACCCAGGTATGTAAGAAAGATGACAAGTATATTAAATTTTATTTGCAGCTCTCCACAAAGGTTTCAATAAATATAATCCAACCTCAAATAAAGGTAGAGACAGATGAACGGTGGCAGATTATTGAGATGTACGTGACAATACAGGTGTACGCAAGATGGAAGGACTATGATTTATCCTCGCGCTTTTGATTTCTTTTTCAACCGATTACCCGTGGCTCCTTCCGCACCACTGACTCATCAAATCGTATCTGGGTCCCGCCACCCTATGTGTCAGGTTCGGCTCTAAAGAAAACACCTCTCTACTCCCACGCCCCCCCGCTGAGGGGTTGCGTCTCTAAATCAGGGTGACGGGATATGGCAAAATGTCTGGGGTGTCATCTGCACATGGTTGCAAGTCCCCTTTCTTGCTCTTTTTTCACACGCAACATAACTTTCATATCATTCTCCGTCTTAGGTGAGGTTATGGATTACGTAAGGAATTGTGGGAAGGTATTATGTTTAATGTTGGGAGTTGTTGCTGGGCAATCGTATATCAGTTTTGACCAGTCCATAATAATAACTGAAAAAAAACCCAACAGAATGAGAACACTGAAGCATTAATTTCACTTTTATTCGAGTATTGAGAATAAATTTTCTTGAAATATATTGAAAAAAAAAAAAAGTTGGTGTATCAATCTATTAGGTGTTTAACAGCACCTGGGAACACTGGCAGATTTGGGGGACAACCAGCCCATGCCCCCCCCCCCCTCAAATCTGGAAACCCAAGTAACATAACCTAAAGTACACAACTCTATAAATGTACCCCCCCTAAAACTTTTTGACAAACAAGGAGAAAGACAGCTGAAAGATGTGATCGCCTTTTTTTTTTCTTTTCAGAAAACTTATGCCCCCCTTTTTTATCTTTTTCTTGTTGCAAAATCTTGGATACACCCCTGCCTAGCACTGAAAAGGGCAATCAGCATGTGTTTTAAAATGCATAGACAAGATTTCCTTCTGCCTCTCAAGATCAGCATGCATACAATGAAAATGAAGACAAATGTGGCCATGATAGGAAACACAACATCCTCCATTACTCTCTTGGGAAATGGACACACAACACTCATCACGTAATTGTTCCATATTCAATTACTTCATTTATATTCATGGGTTTCTTTTTTTCTAAAACAGTCTGAATTTTAATGATTTCCGGCACTTGTTTGTCCTACTTTCTGCAGAAAGCGTACTTCTGCATCCTTCTACTTTCTTATCATTATTCATGTTACCTCCTATATATACCCACTTCTCTTTCCAACCCAACCTCTGCTCTCTCTCTCTCTCTCTCTCTCTCTCTCTCTCTCCTTCTCTCTCTCCCCTTCTATCTGTCCTTCACCTTCTCTACAGGTATGGATTTGCCATAGGCTACGGTTGACACCCACATCTCTCTTATTCCCACTTTTCCCCCAAAGAAGGAAATTCCTTGAAGAATCCCCCATTCTGGACTCTGTTGACTTCATAACTTGATTTGATGAACATGATCAGGTCCATCCCACTGAGCGGATGTCAGAGTTGTCATCTGGTTGCCATGGGAGATCTAGAAACGATGTAAACATCTCCGGTTTCACTATCATATCAAACCCTGTTTATGCCTCCCTTACTTCGATTCAAGAAATGAGGGCATATCTATACTTTCTGACACTTTGAATCTCTTTCTGTGCAAAGATGTTTTCATATTCAACTAAAATCCTATTAATTTTTATTATTTTACCATATCAGCACAAAGTCCCATTTTGCATCAGAGAGAAGTTTGTCCCTTTCTTTTTTTCTTGTTTTCACAAATGATTTGATACTGTTAAAGTTAACTTAAAGGTACCATGTCTTCAGTGCTGTGAATAATTTTGTTACCATTATGGTTTATCCCCTTCCTTGCATTACATACATTTTCATTAACTTTTCAAACAAAGTGGAATAATAAACCCCTATTTTGTCTAATCCTTTTCACTGTTTTGACTAAAAAATAAATGTATCTATTTTCTACCTGATACAGACATAATGACAAGTGGATTTTGTTTATGGCCAATCTAAGAATCAAAAACAAATGTAAAACTAAAAATTTGATTATTTAATATACTCATGATAACTGCTCTGAAACTTAAATGCCAAGAAGATGGATAATTTGATTATCAGGGAAGCGTTTCATCAAGCGTTTTGTCAGTGATTTTTACTGACAAATTTGCTCTCAGCCATCGGATGCAAGGATTTCAGTAGCTTATAACAGTTGTCGGTAAAAATCACCAACAAAAACGTTCCCCAGGCCTTCTACTACCGCTCTCCTATTGAATACATGAGCTATAGATTCAGCAACAAACTCCCATTGTGCTGATTACAAGGCAATCATTTTGTTGCCATGGGAGATTTAGAATCATTAAATGCTATTTAACTATGCCCTTGTACTTGACCTTATTTTTCTTGACAAATAATCACAGAATGAGCTAAATCACATGTAAAATACATCTCATCTTTAAGAAATTCTTTACTTGGGTTTCAAAAATAGTTTTGTTTTTTTGGCAACTGTTTACTTTCTAAATCTCTTTTCTTAAGCTGCTCTAATTGGGTTCCTTCATTTATATTAAATCTTTGTAAATAAAAAGCTGCATTAAAAGATTTATTTCACGGGTATGATTTTGTGTAAGAAAGATCATAGCTCCTTCTCTGAATACACATGTTTGATTTTAGACATTTGACCAATTTGTATCTCAACATTTAAGACTTTTTTTTCATGTATTCTCAAACCGATAACAGATTGAATGACACTTAAGTTTAATCTCAATAATACATTTTAATGCATCCACAAAACACAAAATCATGAGTCCTACAGGATTATTTTTAGACAGTGCAAAAGGGTGTGCATAGCCCTAATCTGTACATAATATCTCTTTCCCAGTGAGAAGAATATTGGAAGCGTTGCGACGGCCCAGACGACGACAGCAAGTGCACAAGATGGATGGATAAGATGGTAGATCAATCGTAGACGATTGTCAAAACATGAATAAATGTGCATTACAATATGCTGTGTCCTTCTAATGTTTCCACTCGCTTGCACCCTCCACAGCTCTCATCGTAATGATGTTTTAGAAAGAGCATGTGGGAGGCTGATGGAATACTCTGATACAAGCCTGTGGTCTAAAGCTCGATCCTTCTTCTTGTCTACCTCTGTCTGCATCCCAATTTCTGTCTGTCTCTCTCTCTCTCTAGTTCTCTCTCTCTCTCTAGTTTTGTCTCCTTCTTTTTCTCAATACCTTTTTCTAATTTCCTATCCCTCTCCTCTAAAAATCTTATATCTACCTCTCTCTCTCTCCATTTCTCTCTTGCTTGCTCTCGTACTATTATTCTCTAGCCATCACCATCAATATCCTTTGCTCTCTCTTTCTCTCTCTCTCCATTTAGAATCTCTCTAGATTATGTTGAGGTTTTTTGTCGATCTTCCTCTCTCTCTCACCATCTCTTTCTATTCCATTTCCCTTTTTATCTCCTCTCTGTTTGTTTCTATTCCATATCTCTCTTTCCATTACTTTATCTTTTTCTTTTCCCTCTCTCATTAGCTCTCTCTATCCCTCTCACTTTTCTTTCTCCCCCCTCTCTCTTTCTCGCTTTCTGTCTCTACTTAATAAAAGCCTTTGTTGCTAACATCGTAATAAGAGTATTATTATGTCCACGTTATCTTACCAGTCGTGCAGACCCATCAATTACTTTAATCAATGCCATCATTAATGCACGCATGATGGCAAAATTTTCTCCATGTATAGTCATATGGTGTGGATGACATGCTAAAGTGATTCAGGATGAGTATTTTCTGCCCTAGAGGGATATTTATTTTCAAATTATCTCACGAGCCGTTCCACACCTATGTATAATTGTGTAACAGGCGCTTTGCTCTTTGTACAGGCATCGAATCTACATACATTCACTTTTTAGATTCTGAGGCAAAATAACAATCAATAGGAGAGAGAGAGAGAGAGAGAGAAACTTTAAAACGGGGAGAAAAAGATAGGGAGAAATGACAAAAATATTGGAAAGGAGACCCAAAAAGAGGTTAGAGGTGAGAATAGAGAGATAAGAAAGAAAGAAAGAAAGAAAGAAAGATAAGAAAGAAAGAATAGAAGGATAAGAAAGAAAGAAGAGAGAGATTAAGATGGAATGCAAAGAAAAAAGAAAAAAAATTAAAAAGAAAGGCAGAATGGAGTGCAAGAGAATAACTACTGAAATTCAGAGCATTTTGCACTGGGGCACTGCACACAAATATCTCACCTAAAATGCAGGCTTTTAACGAATACATCAATTATACTTTCCGTATAAAGTTCTACCCAGACGACCCACTATGAGTCATCCTTCGTCACCTGATGCATCATCTCCGACCCCACGATGCATCATGGGAAGGAAAAAAAAGACACAAATTCTTGTTGCTGTCTGCTGGGAACCCAATCTACAGGTTGCTGTTTTGATGTATGGATGCTAACGACCCCATAAAAAGCAGACCTAGGTGATGCTTTTACCAGTAGTGCTATCTGGAATTACATGTAGCAGGATGAATATAACATGTAAATCACCTTGCTCTTATCTCATCAGCTTAGAGCCATAAAGGTATTAAAGGATGCAAGCTAATGCCCTTCTGGATCTCAGAGGAAAATACACAAATTGATGTAAACAAAATATCATTTGTCTATTATATTGCATTCGTATCTATAAAACATTTTTTAAAAATCACTTTCTCCTTATTTCATTAGAAAAATTGTTCATGCACTGCATGTCATAACTGAATTTTCCAGCATTTTGTTGCTCTGTTTGATGTACCAACTAATTCAAACCCAAAAAGCCCTCATAAATTGTTAAATATATGTGCAAGTGATAAATTAAATCAAATATATGAAAATACATGTACATGTAGAGTTTAGCTTATAGAAAAGAATGACATTATGTGCGCATGTGTACATGTATGTTGTAAAGTCTGAATTGTGTAAGATCCATTGATCTACGGCTCTTATCTTACATACAAGTACATCAACTTTACCTTTGATGTCGGTCTTCATGACTCATCACAATAAATATATTCACTCTGTTTATACAAACTCTGCTTTAGCTGAGGATAGCAGTATGCTGTGTACTACAACAAATGAACAATATAAAGTAGGATTCAGACTACTGTGCACAATGTATTACAGGGAAAATCTACAGGGAATTATTTGATTCAAAAATTCAATTCAGGGTTCTTTGGAAAACGTTAATTGGAAACAAACAGATTTTTCTTGAGATTTAGCAACCATATTATCGGTCTGTATATGCCTGACAAAGATTGATTGGGAGCCGTTACTGTGCAAAGTGATGTCACTTCTCATACACCTGATGCTTATAATCATGATTATATGAAATACTTGTTAGAATGACTGGGATTTATACAAAAACAAATCCTAAATTAAGAAGAATTAAGCAAATATTAATAATGTCATCTGCAATGTCTTTTATGTCATTTGTCAAGGGAAAATCTCATCTTAAATGACTCCTATAATATGAAGAATATTTTCTCTGATGTAAAGGTTTATTGATCTCTCTCAGAGAATGACTTCTACTCAATATCACCATAAACTTTAAAAGATAAAGGCGAGTTCTAGTCATCCGATTTCACTGTGAAAGAAACTCCCTCAAAGCAATTGGTAAAGGTTGATCACGTTTATCTAAGAATTGGTGTATAGTGTGAGGATTTGGAACCATCAAAATGATAAGATATTGACCTAATCTCGCTGAAAGCACATGCACTCCACAAAGAAATGGGTATATGGGACTGCACAAGCATGTGGTATGAATGTTCAGCCCAAATATTTCAGCTATTTCTCGTCATATTTCAAATAAGAGGGCATTTGAAGAGCAATTATTTTCAGGGGATATTTCTTCTATGATGTTCTTCCAAACTGACATAAAAGGAATGAGAAAGCTTACAAATTATTTTTCACCTTTCCCAAAACTCAACCTTCCCTTTAAGATGGCCCTTTGTTTCATAACGTTTTCCAAGCCTGATCTTAAAGGCATTGGAAAAATAATACTTCTCCATGTTACTCATTCAGGTGCAGTGAACTACCTACACAAAAAAATTAACATGAAAAATATAATATATAACCTATAAAAAAAAAATCATATCTAAGTAAATCTGAGATAAAACACACTTTTTTATCCAACTGACATTTTGATCTGATGTGCCATGTGACGAATGCAGCACTCATGGTTCACTTAGTTCCCGGCAAAGATGTGAGAAGTATTGTGCACTGAGTCATTTTAAAACTATAATGAAAGCCAAAGAGAAGAAAGGGGTTTCCGAAAATGTCAAGGCCTTGGAGCGACGAGAAAGTTGTGCAAAAGGCAAAATTGCATTCCTACCCATTCATGGGTGCATGGTCTAAAATCTGCTTTCATCTATTGAGTCAGAGGCTTTTACATCTTCACACAAAACATTTCTCTCTCTCTCTCTCTCTTGGTGGAAATGTGAACTCTTGCCCCAACAAATCTGCTTGTATTGATTTTCAGCTTCAATAATCTTGAACTTCTCATCATAAAAAAATAGGACAAAGTAAAATGGACGGTGAATTATCTCATTTTCTAAAACCCAAAGATTACTTTTTAATATAAATATTGTAAATTATGAATTTCTCAAACACACACACACTCAATCTTTCTCTCTCTCTCTTTCTCTTTCTTTTCTTCTCTCTCCCTCTCTCTCTCCCTCTCTCTTTATATAATTCTCATAACCTAAATAGGTGGCTATTTCCTATTGAAATCATTTGTGACAGAATTAGGTTCTCTCTTATAAAAATAGTACATTCCAATATCAAACTCTACACATCAGATTGTAAAAAAGAGAACTGTTCAACAATCTACAGGAGAAGGAAAGTCTAGACAGACAAGGAATGAAGTGTACTTCTTTGCTCAAGATCAACCTACAAAACCCTTTTCAACAAAAACTGACAATCAGTATGATAGTGCATGCTAAATGCTGTGTTCACATCTACAGTAGACATTGCTTTGGGGGTTCTTTTCTGTCTAACTTTACTCCTTTTATCTTTTCAAGAAATCAAAACTACATTTATAGCATTTACAAGAACAAATATGTTGGCACTATGGCCAGTATTCTTGACTGTGGCTTAAGTTAAACCTGACTTTAATAGTCCAGTGATTCATAGAAGGCAAAGTGTCAACCCCACCCCACCCCCACCCCTCCCCTATTATAAAATATAAATTACTACAATTGTGTAAAAATGAATATACAAAAATCATTTGGTAATGAAATTAATATGATAAAATTAATTTCATAGAGACAATTTTTTTTTTGTATTTTCATCTAGATACAGACTCATGGTGATTTTAACAGGATGGAGATGAAGAGATTTGGCATTCCATAATTCAGTGGACTACATCTATATGCACGAGGTGGGATGTAAACCTGACCCAAGGCTAAAGTTAGGCCCCTTTCAAGAATATAGGTCTATGAATATATTACTAGAGTATTATAATTAAGTGAATCAGGGGAAATCATTGACTAAAAAACTTACATTTTTCTCCTCCAACTTGTTGATTTCAAACTTGGTGTCTAAGAGTTTTTGACTTAGCGTCAAAACTTCTCTGTTCAGGGCCTGTTTTTCTTTCTCATAAGCTGCAGCCTGTAAAATGAAGAGAAATAAAATATAAAACAAATTAATGATTGTTTAATTAATCTCAGTACTTGTGGAGACTAGTATGAAATATATTGTAACTGCAAAGGTGATGAACTGGGTGGGAATGGATAACCTGAAGTTGGAAAATGCAAAGAGATAACATCAAATGAATAACCAAATGAACAAATAATGTACAAACAGGGAATATATATTACAGTCATACATTCTTTCATGAAATGAAAAAAAAGAAGAAGAAATGCATTCTAGTGCTTGGTAGAGAATGATAATGCATGAATGAAATGTATGGAAAAATTTATTGTGAACACACAAACAAAATACTTGCTAGACATTAAGGATGCAGAAAGAGTACAACGATATAGAATGATTTATCATCAAATCATCCAGGGTCCACACAATGAATACATATTTTGATGAAATCTCAAATAATCCATCATTTGACTCATTTATTGCTGATATTTCTCAGGAGACTCAACTATGCATGCAGTCCCTAAAACTATCAAAAAGCATTATAAACCATATACTCTGGCGTGCCTTAACCCTTTGTGTGCAACTGTTCTTTTTTATGTAATGAAGTCCTATAGAGGCAGTGGATATAAGTGAAACATGTCACAATAAATGTACTTTCTTAAACAATCATGGAAAGGAGGCCTAACCCTGTAAAATGAAATTGAAATTGAAAATGAACTCAAGTATTGATTGTCCATTAGGGACTTTGTTTGTCAATGTTCAGAATAATTATCTCAAGAGGTTATAATATTTGTTCAAACAGTAACAAAAATAATTTATAGTAGGTAATATACTTTTTTTTAGAATTAAAGGGAAATTTTTGAACAAATCAAATTTAATTTTTTTGACATCTCTACACACTGCCCAATCCCTCATGATTATGAGAATCGTTTTACATTTCATTATCTTTTTGATGCTACAAAATTACACTTTTCATTCAAAATCCCAATATAAATTCAATGTATTTGGACTTGTGGTGGTGTAATACGGTCATTAATATATTTCCCCACAGTTTTCAGGGGCAACACCATTTAATATTTCACAATCTAAAATAGCCCCAAATATTCAAGTCTCGTTTTATTTTACAAGCATCCAGAATATTTTCCTGATAACTAACCACCCTTGTTTTGTATAAAATGTAATAACCTTATGATAATTATTGAAGTATACAATTATCAGAGAGCTAATGATTCTGAGAACACAATGTAACAAAATTTCTCCCGTTTTGTATCGGACCATTACAAGATGAAAAAAATAAATTATTTAGATGCTTATTCCAATGCACATGTATTTCATGAAATTACAGTGAGGAATCAGCATCAGCTATATTCAGAAAATGTCCATATTCATGTATTATCTGGTCAAGATATACACTGTAAGGGCAATAAATAGAAATAATGCAACAGATTCAATTTTGTATTCATTGCTATCAACATCGAATGGTTATGAATAATCTATGAAATATCCCAAAGGAAGCAAAGCTATTTAATGATTAATCCCAATTGTCAAAAGTTGGGACCGTGCATGTCACTGGCTGCTCTCACTGGGCAAACAAATGCACCATTTTTGTCTTTAATATACACAGGATATCTTGCAATACTGATGGCTGTTTTGTGGTATGAGAAGCTATCATTCTGATTTACAGAAATGACAAATCTTTGTATCAAGTCCAAAAAGTCAAGAAAATTTGGTATTGAAAATCTGGATTTGAATACAATATATAATTTATCTTTTCCTAAGAGTCCGCAAATAAACATCACATAGTATCCATATATTATCCTCATTGTATAATAAATTAAGTTTTAATCCTTCCATAAGCTGAGCAATCCCATTTCAAATAAATTAAGCATCAATGGTGAACATGATTTTTATTTTCATTTCTGACTTTACAATACACATATCTTTTGAGAGCTAAAAGAGCATTAACTCATATAATTAAAATGGACTTAAAACCCTTCTAGCTCTCAACAGAGATATAAACAAGCAACAATTTCCTCTGTATATAAGAAAAGAAGATAGTTAAAGAATGGGGAGAACCCATAACAAGCTGTGAGGCATGACCACTAGCTTGCTTTCAACATGTAAAGCAGGGACAGGATGGCAGAAAAAAAGGGCATCTTAGAAACTCAACACCACCGTCTCTCTCCCTTCATCGGCCTCACCACAAAGGAGACCCTAGACGAGGAACTGTGCTAGCCAACCACATTTGGGCAACATAATAAATCAAGAGCAAATAGATGTAGAAATACGGCACTTTTGTGCCAAGCAAAGAAAGCTCCTATTCAAGGCAGCCTGTGATTGTGACATCGGGTCAATGAACGACGCTTGCTGGCAGGAGAAAGTGCAAGCCGTTTAAGATGAGCAATAGAGAGTACAAGCCGTTTATTAAACATGAGCGTTATAATTGTAACAGGCTGATAGAGCCTTATATCGCCGACACATTGCCTGAGAACATAAAGGCCATTAAGAGGTGTTTAAAACCATGACAAGCTCTGCCAGTGGACAAGGCATTTGAGAGGCTTATGTTCTCTTTCTCAGACATGTTTACTCCAAATTTCCTTTGCCCCTGCCGGACATAAATAGTAAAACCGATTAACCAATATACTGTCAGATAAATAGGAATGCTCTCCTTGGAGAACTTGTACAACAGGTATATTTTCCCTTCTTGTCTCACAATTTCACATTTAATGAGATGGTCGAGTTCTGGAAAATGTAAAAAAAATAATTAGCGAGCTTTCTCATTCTTTTTGTGTTAGTTTGGAAGATTATCATAATAGAAATGTCCTCTGACAACGATTGCTCTTCAAATGCCCTCACAACAATATGACAAGAAACAGCCGAAATGTTTGGGCCAAACATTTGTGTGTAGACCCATATACACATTTCTGTGCGCAGTGCATGTGACTCTCAGCAGGATTGAGTCAATTTCTTATGATTTTGGTGATTCCAAAACCTTACAGCATACACCAATTTGTATGTACTATTATATAATCAACCTCTCCCAATTGCTTTGAGACAGTTTCTTTCACAATTCAATCTCATGACCAGAACTCAACTTTATCTTTAAACCATTTTGTGTATTGCAAGACATTCTGTCTTCATTTTGAAAACAAAATTGTGTAATCGCTGAAAACAAAAATGTACAATGTACAAACTTAATTCAAGTTTGATAATTTGACACCGTAAGATATGGTTAGCTGTTTTCTCCTACCTCTACTCTTGTTTATAGGATATCATATGAAAGTAAGCCATCTCTCTTGATCAAAAGCTACGTTCATACGGGACTCGTGTTTCGAAACTTTAAGTTAGCGAAACTTAAAGTTTAGAAACCACGAGTCCCCTAACCGCAGTGAGGGTTCGCACGAGCCTGAAACAACGAGCTCAAACTACAAGCCGAGTGAGCTTCGTGGTTAACCCCGGAAGTAGATACTGCCGATTGTGTGTACAGTACACAAAAAGATATTTCAATCAATATTTACCAATAACATAGACATACAGCTATTCCAATCCATTCTTGTTATGACTGATATTAAAGCATAGTGTTACATAGTATATAGTGAGTTTGCAGCAGTGTCTCAATAAATAAACCAATTTTAAAAAAAAAGGAATGGATTTTTACATGAAATCTTTGAGCAAATATAAAGCATTAGAGGTGTGTTTTCAAATTTTACTTTGGTTTCATAAGTTCCCCATATTTGAGAAATCCTGATTAATTAAGTAGAATTGACTGATATAGAGGTCAAATATCTACTAAAGTATCTGTTGAATAGAAAACAATGATCCAGTCGCTACATATGTCAACAAACTACACAAAATTAACTGTTTTCCAAACAAGCTCTTCACAGCTGGACAACAAATTTCAGGCCATCATGAGTCTCACAGAGTTAAGGAAACCAAACAAAACTTTCCTACTGCTGACAGGTAAGTTTATCGCTTCATGTTCAAAATCCACAGATATGTACAGCAACTGTATCACAATATATAATTTGTGAATCTGTTACTGTAGAAAATGTATATAAAGAGTTCCCATTGTTTTTATTTTGTACATGCTGCAGATTATTGTACTGACAATAATGCTATTACAGCTGCCCACATTATTTTCACCTTTGCACATGTCCTCTTATCCCCACCATATATAGCCTACACATGCCTCCACTTCGGTATTAATACAAGGTGAAAAAAACTACTAACGGCTGTATCGAACAGCTCCATCTACATGGCCAGGCTGTAGGGCTGTATCTACATGACAATGTGCATCAAACAATATCAAATCAATATTACAGCGGTGCGAGTCCCCGCCATTAATTTCACACTAATTCGATCTCATGCTTTATACCGTCGCAGAATTCATCACAATGTTTTATTATAATTATCGAGAGAGAGAGAGAGAGAGAGAGAGAGAGAGCGAGAGAGAGAGAGGGAGGACAAACCTCTTTATTGGTGGATGATGGTTGAAAGCTGGAATGTGATGGACTATGTGTCAAGTTTTCAGCAGAAGCACGGGGGCTTTCACGACCACTCATGAAGAGCGGCTCAGGCCTACGAAATTTAATTAAAACCCAATGAAAGTCATGGTGTAGCCGTATCTCAATCAATTACTGCCACGTTAGCCACCTCCACAATACTAACCATGCCACGGAAGACTGACAAGAAAAATCATTGTTTGATAACAACCATCCAGTGTGTTTATTTTTTATGATCCAGGCTTCAAATTGACTTGAATTAAAAGTTGCTGAATTTATTTTTGCATTAGGAATTTTTTTTTTGGATGCCTCAGGAATTATTTGAGTTGTTATTTCATAAATTCAATGGGTATGAATCAATTCTTAAAATCTGTCATCTGTTCTCCTAAGTTTTAATTCTCTGAGCGATGTGTGGTGTTAAACAGGAAGAGCAATAAAACAAGAGAGTACACATCCTTTATAACGACCTTTGATTCTAATATCTGATCTAGCCTCTTTCTTTCCTTTAATGAGAATTTCTACATAGCTCACATCTATCCCAGGATGTGAAATATATACATGTATTTGTACTTCTACAAGCTGTGGTAGTTTAATATCTACAGTAGATGACTGACATCATATAATTATGGGACTTTATCATGATTGTCTTGCACGTTCCATTTTTCTGTTCATTATATGTGGGAGTGACCACGTAGTTGCGATATGTTAACACCTATAACTATGATGGTAATGATATAAAATATAGTTTATGAATTCATCATCTTATTTTATTCATTGAAATGTTCTACTTGGATTGGATCAGAGTACTGACAGTGAAATTGTATAGAAATCATTGTTGGTCACAAATCTAATTTTTTAAATTGAATTTGAACTGCAAAATTCCTTGCAGAAAATAACTACAAGGCACCAACACAAAATATTCACATAGGGGACAACATACCCTCCAATCAATCACACACATAAAGTTGAAGTATGTTGGAAATATTCAATTAGCATGTCTACTTCAAACAACCCCAAGCCCAACCTCATGAATTTGCTCTACTGCCAAATTCATTGACACTTGAGAAGAACAACTCCCATTCCCCCCCCCCCCCCCCCCCATGAATCTGAGGTACTTGCATACTCTTAATATTATTGATCCAACGTTGAAGTACGCTGTAAATATCCAAACTGCATAGCTCCTTCAAACAACCCCAACCCCATCTATTTGCTCTCTCTGATGCAAAATTCACTGAGACTTGAGAATGAACAACTCCCATACTACCCCCCCCCCCCCTCAATGCACCTGCGGTACTTGAATATACTATAATATAATCAATAAAATGCACAATGTTGAAATATGCTGAAAATATTCAAACAGCATGGCTTCATCAAACAACCCCACCTATTCACTCCAATGCCAACTTCATTAAGACTTGAAATGTACTTCCCTCTTCTTTATGTACATCTGTGGTATTGGAATATTGGGGACATCGTCGGCCATTAGGAATAAGATGACCTTTCCCCTCTCTACCTCTGTCCTCGATTCATGACGACCAAGGGAGAGGCAGGCCAGGGCACATTAACGTCAGATTGGAGTGACATTTTGGAATGGTAATCACGGAGGAAAGGGCCGATCATCTTCACCTTCCACCTGTAAGCCTGGGCACACAACCGATGCTGGAAAACCGATACGCAACGATTCCCCCATCCTGACTCGCTATTTACATTAAAAAGGTCTGCAATTACTGACGTTTCTCCTTCACTGCATACAAAACATCTATCAAACATGAGGAGAAAGGATCTTGTTTGAAATTCTTGCAAATTTGTGTGTTACCATTGGACAGACAGTTTAAAGGGCTTTGACAATGGTTCAAAATTTTTCTTTAAAGGTGCTTTACTCATTATCAAGACTCATAAATATGACTTTCATATATATTCACTACGAATTCTGTATTCTGTAATCACTGGGATAGATTCTGTTTCACTTTATTTTGATATCTGACAGGTGCATATTCATACATTCTCAGGTTTAGTAATGAACAGTGTTGTAGTCAAGATTTGGGTTCATACATCAAAAATAGGAGGCACATTTTAATTGCATTCATTTTGCATGAAGTATCAGGGTCAAGACCAAGAATGAGGCACCAAAAACCAGAGTCTTAGACCCATAACACCATGTCACTAGTTATCGGTGAGCATTACTGCAGCAGTCTAAAATTCCTATTTCATTACATTGTGAAAATGAAGTTATAATTGGCAATTCTATCAACTAATCATGAATTAAATATCAATAATTTCTCTTTTCTCCCCAAGTAATTATATTTTTCTATACTAAACATTCCCTTTTCAATCATTGCTCATGTTATTGTCTTCAATACCAAGGACCTGTTTCATAAAACTTATTATCAATAACAAGTTGCAATAACTGTTATAAGCTACTGAAATCCTTGCATCTGATTGGCTGAGAGCAACTTTGTCCTAAAAATGTGGCAGTTGTTACTGATGACAAATTTTATGAAACAGGGGCCCTGGTACAGTACATCTGTTCATATACAAGGTCCAGACAACCGCAAACATCAATTTCAGGGTTGAAAAATTCATGAATATGAATTCACCTCAAGACTCTGAAAGAGTGTAGGTGCACATTGTCTGCTTACTGCGAGAAGGCCATTATTATTATTATTTTGCATGCAGTGATACCCTTCTGGTTCTAAACAGAAGACATAATATATACAGCTTTACAAACAATTTTGCTTTTCCCAAACAATCATTGTAGTACATGTAGTATGCATATCCAAGGCCAAATCCTGTATATTTAGCACAAATTTAGGTTATGTCCTATAAAATTATAGATTTATATAATCATTTCAGGTAACCAACTCAACCAAAATCAACAAAAAAAAAACATGAGATACTTTGTTCCTTAAATCTATTTCAACCACTGCCTGAACTGAACTCTTCTCATCAGTTATTTGACATAGATATTCTAACAACCAATTTTCCGGTAGAAAACCAATTCATCAAAATTCATCAAAACTATTATCTTTGCACTATTTAGCATCAAACTTCTCATTATCTGGGAGGCAATTGATTTGCTAGAGTGGTACTTCCCTTTTTGGGGTTATATGAAATTGTAATTGAAAGAACGTTTGCCTGGGTATTAACGATAAAAGTAGTCCCCAAGGAAATGTATAAGGTCAGAAAATGGATCTCACATTTTATTTTACGGATATTACACGATAAGCAGATGCTCTGACAATTTTCAATCATCTAAGAAAAATCTTCCTCGTTATTTCCCTCCAACTTTATTTTTGAATGTTGGTTTTTTATCATCAATATAAAAAAAGAGAAAGAGAGAAATCCTATGGAAAAGCGATATATAAATTCAGTTATCATTATCATATTAAATCTCAATCATTTTGTTTATCTTTACAATGAATTTCCTATATCTCAAATTGAAAAAGTGGTAGCTGGTATAGTAGATTTCAATAATTGTCACTGTGTAAAATCTTTCTCAAACCATTCCTCAAAGTTGATGAAACAATCTTGAATACAGATAAAATCATGATTTTGCTCAATGACTATAGGAATCATCTATTTTGTGCAGTCATTTTCATTGAATGTTTCAAAATGGAGACTTTTGTATAAAATATACATGTTCATGCTTACAGGGCAAAAAGTAAAAAGTAGTTTTATTAATAAAATGTGAATTATGGATTCTCCCAAGTTTGTCAAAAACACATATATACTGTATATATACAGCATTTTGATGATAAGATTTTCAAAATTGTTAAAAGTTATTAAATTTGTATCTAGGGTGTCTATATGCCCTTTCTTAATGGCTATCAATTTGATGATAATTACTCAAACTAACATTTAAAGTGCCCTTTTGCAAATGCCACTTCCTGTCTACTGAAGATACCTTTCTTTCCTTTCCAAGAGACCATACTCAGCAGGAACCTTATATTCGTGAGGTAGTTAGCTTTTACTGAATTCAGAAAGCTGTGACATCTACATTTGCCAGGTACCCTAAACTACTCATTAAAGTTGCCCTGTTGCAATTTCATAGCTGCCTGTGTAAGATACATTTCCTTCACTTCTAAAAACTGCATTTGCAGAAACCTTGTATTCATGAGGTTAGCTGTCACTGAAATTCTGAAAGTGGCCCATAGATCTACATTTCATAGTTAACCTTAAACCACTCTTTATAATGAAATTTCAGTGCTGCCTAATCAAAATACCTTTCTTTCCTTTCCAAGAGACCACATTCAGCAGGAACCTTGCTTTCGTGAGGTAGTTAGATTTCACTAAATTCAGAAGGCTGCAACATCAACATTTCGTGTTACCCTATACCACTCTTTCAAAATGCCCTGTTGCAATTTCATTGCTGCCTACTCAAGGTACATTTCCTTCCAGACCACCACATGCATTCATAGGCTAGTTAGCTTTCATTGGATTCAGAAGCCCGCTGCATTTTGAATGTGAATGAACAAGCGCTGTCAGAATGAGGTTTCAGGTTGCCCAGAAGGACAACTCCCTAAGGAGACATAAAGATGGAGACAAAATGGCAATGCTAGGATCCACAACCATCAGGAACCTTTAGAATAGTTGGAACAACCCTTGAGGGGATGGCACAGGATCCCTACAGCTAATGGCAGACGCTTATCTCCATACATAATTATTCCTTCGTTATATCCATCCTCACGTAAACACATCTATACAGACAAAAAATCATATATACCATGTGCATTTTTCAACTTATTGGTGAAATTAAGAAATTATACTTTTCCATTTACTCTTGAGGAGATGCAGCACCTTAACCTTACATAAATAAATATTCCATCATTATATTAATTTTTCCTTACATACACCCTATATAGGAAGAAAAAATACTGTTCCCTGTAATATATTGATAAGATTAAGAAATGCTTATTTCTCATAACTGCTGAGGGGATATTAAAGCACATGATTCATATAGGTGATGTCAGAACCAGACACTAAACATCTGTCTATTCCCTCATCATAATTATGTTTTACTTACATTCTCCCTATATGAAAACCAAAAATCATTTTTGTTTACGAATTTAGATATGAAATTATGAAATGATTATAATAGTAGAGATAATATGAAAATGAATATAATATAATAATAATAATATTAATAATAATAACTACTGTACATGTGACATTAAGGCAAATCCTTTCTCTCAGCCTATTGTTCAGATTCGCCTTAACCCACGTTTGCTTTCACCTTAACGTCAATTTCTATTGTGACGGAATAAACCGCATTGTTAGGATTTGCCCTAAGGTACAGGAGATATCCTTATAATAATAATAATAATAATAATATTAATAATAATTACTCTTATTCCGGCGTTAGGGGGAATCTTTTTATCTCAGCCTATTGTTATCATTCGCCGTAATGCATGGTCGCGTTCGCCTGAACGTCAAATTTCTATTGTGACGAAATAAACCGCACTGTTTGGATTCGCCCTAACGTAGGAAATAATGTTGTAATGATAATGATAATAATAATAATAAAATAATGATAATAAAATAATGATGATAATAATAACAGTAATAATAACAATAACACTAATGGTGGCTTCTTGTACAGCGCACATGGCCGTAACACCACAACACTCTGTTCACTCCTACATTATTACCTCAGTCATATGAAAGTGAAAAAATATCAATTTTTAATCTGAAATTACATTAATATATTAATCAATAACAACATTGATATCTTGAAATACAAGACAGATTAACTAGAAAATGCCGTTTTTCTCAGGAATGTTCTTAACAGAAGATACATTTCATTGTATAGCCTGAACTGCTTGTAATAATGATTTATTTATCAAATGACTCAAATGAGTTTGGAGCTCACGCTGTGAAACAAAAAGCTTGAAACTTTGCAAAGATGGTATTCAAAGCAGAAATGCAACTGTCATGCAATGCTTTTGCATACCCTCGTACTGACTGTTAAAATGAAGAACAAAGCACCCCAACATTCTCAATTAATCTGCAAGGTTGTAGAAAAGGGTTGCAAGCAGCGCAAATGAATACTGAGGCACATCCAATACAGCCTGACCTTCAATACCCATCAATACTCACACAAAGAGACGTGAGAAAGGGCAATGATGCTCATGCTTATGCACTTTCAATCCTTTGAAAGAGCCACATTATAAATGAAATTAATAACAATTACCAAAAGACTTACCAAAAGACTTGAAGAAGAATGAGAAAATGGAATTTGAGAATGTCTGAGAATCGTTGGTCTTTAGATAGAGTATGGAAAAGTACAGTGATTCAAATATCCAAAGGAATCATTTTTAATATACCATGTCTCCTCCCTACTTCGAATGTTCAGCTGGCAGCTGCACTGCAGATATAACTCTTCAATTTTAGACAATTAAAAGCTTGCGTATATACTCATTGTTGGACAAACTGAAATTTGGCATAAATTTTGCAAACCAAAAATATTTTATCCAATTTGGAGTAGAAAGGTATATATTATTATATAGATTATCACCCTCTTGGCCATAACAAATTACAATAACCCTCATGCTGAGCTTCTATTATTTGTTGTACCAAATATGTTTCATAAGGTAAGTTGTCTGAATCTAGTTATAATGTTAAAAGCAGCAAAATTTAGAGGATAACATTTTCTTTTTGCAATATGAAATAATAAAACTAAGAAGAATAGCAAGAAATAGTGAAATCCCAACACAATTCCAAAAAATGATAAAATAATAATGAGTCTGCATATTTGCAACTATTCTTACAGCAAAGGCCATGCCATGATTTTAAGAGAGATTCTTAAAGTTTTGAGAAAGCTTCAATGATAAAGGGGTTTATGATCAACAAAAATGAAAAGTTCATGAAGTAGATCCCGCTGAAAGTAAGAGATGCAAAATAATATAACTATAACTTTGAGGGATTTATTTTCCCTTTGCACTCAAAGAAGTTTGAATTGGTTGGTAAATGAGATATTAAATGTACTGTAGATTTTAAATATATATGAATTGTAGGTATAAGAAGTCATATTATATTCCAATACTGTTGTGTGTACTTAATTATGAAATAAGTATCATAAATATCATGATCTGATGCATTTAAAATGTGATAAATGATAAAGGTGTGAAGCAGAATACTGAAGAATAGATGTTTTTAACAACTTACACATTGCCAAAGACATGATGATTTCATGGAAATGTAATAATTCAAAATTTCATGTACAAGTTATAAAAAATTGCTTGTAATTTGTCTGAGAACTTGAAGACAGCAAGGCCCATTCTTGCAAATTATAACCACATCACATTATTGCTTGAGAAAATAGTAAAAGAGTACCAAAAACACAAAACCAAATATCATAACTTCAAACCAGTCATCTCCATGCTTCCAACAAAATCATGACAGCACAGGACACATTTCTTCACAAAACAGCCAAATGATGGAAAAATGACACTTTCATCTTGAAGACTGTATAATGGTGATAATCAGATTTTAGTTCATGATATCACTTTAGAGAATATAAAGGTGGTTATCATTGGGGATACAGAGTCACACAACCAAAGATATAAATACGGTACATTGATGTACACCAACACACTACTTTCAAGAAATAATACTTCACACAAAAATTATATGATGTTCGGGTGCGAGATCACAGCATCCATGGAACTTTAAAATGAAAGCTTGAAGTTTCATTTTGAAATGACGTAAATGAAGAGTATATGTCTTTCTCACACATATGCAAAATAAATACTCTGATTTAAAAAAAAAAAGATATGTAGGATTTTTTGGTTTTGTATTTGTTACCTGGTCTTCATAAAGTAGTTGTGTCTCCCTCTCCTGAGAAAATAAGAAATATAGATCGGTGTCATAGCGTTCAACAATGCATTGTTTCTTATTCTGTGACCTCCACTTTGCAATACCCTATTAAACATCAACAGCAAAAGTACAATCCCAGATATTGTAGAAAAACATCCCTCAAATTTGCAATAACAAGTACTTAATCATAACACATGACAAAACACTGTGCTACACGTAAATGAACACTGCTCAAATAAGTGTGATATGCAATCACACATTTTCTTCTTCAACACAAAGATATAGTATTTATAAACAACAGACATTTAACTATAATCATACAAAGTAATGGCACTTTATCATTTGTCAAAAGGAAAATACTAGGCATGTTATGATTACTTTGTGCTTCTTAAAATATCTCTAACACAGTTTCTTATTTTGTGTTCCAAAGATCTCGGTGGTACTTCAAAACTTTGAATTTATAACTGCTTTTTTTTTTCCTTTCAAACATCTCTTGCTGCTTGCAATACCTGAGTGTCAAATACAAATCTAAGTAATATTTGAAATGTAATTAACCCAAGAGATATCCTCTAAAAAGACATGTAAAGTGTAGACTTTTCTTCCATTTTCTTAGTCATAAAATATTACTGGAATTAGAGTCCACACAGACAATTAAAGTCTACACTTTTAAGAGTCTTCAGCTGATATTCTTCCATTTGAATATTTGTCTATCAATCTGAATTTGATGAAAATTAATTTAAATAAAAGTGCCTCAGTTTTTTAATACAAATTTCACCCCATTTAATGTAATAAGACCAATCTAGCAAATGATCCTAAGGGCTGAAAATTCCTCAAAAATTAAATAATAATGTTCTCGACTTGGCAACAAGGTTAAGTATTAAAAACAACCCTCAGGCTCACTCTTATATACATACCCTCAGAAGTGAATACTGATTGCTATTTTTTCAGTCACAACTGCACAAATTATTATTACTGCCCAAATTATCATCACTGCTCAAGTTATCATAACTTATTTGCAGAAAATTACAAGGTTTTAACAATGGAAAATAAAAATCTAATCAGAAAGAAAGATATGTACATTGATTTTTATTCTCCTACAAAAAAAAAACCACAATCATTTTTTTTTTTGATAGGGATAGACAAAATATTAGAGATAAACTTTTCTGTATTATTTTACTTGGCAAGCCTTTTATAAACACTTTCATCTGGCAGATATCTGTATATTTATTAATATTTAATCTCATGAGATATTTGGAAAAGATACTTTTATATACAAAGCCCCCTACATCATCACTGACTAAAGCAAAGAAACAACACAACATGAGCGCACCAAAACCTCATCCTACAAAGCTGTTATGACGACAATGTCCCTAAGGTTTGGATAGATGTGACTTATCTTACACAGGACAAGAGATTACTCAAAGTAAACGATCCATGATTGTCTGCTGGCTTTGAACAGACCTGGCCCATATCATTTTTTTTTTTCAATCAGAAATTGATAACCATTGCAAAATGTCACCATTGGTATTGTCCTTGAAAGCCCATCTATGTGTTATTTCCGCACTCAGAATTCAATCTACGTACAGTAGCAGTCAGGAAAATTACAACTGGCTGCTTTTTGTTTGTGTGCGAGTGTGGAAATGAGAATAATTTTCAATAAGAGAGGCTCAGAGGAAATAGATTGGTATCTTATTCTTCACCTCCCCCCACCCTCCAAGCTCCCGCATACATCGGGTTTATTTTTGTTTAACACACATGATGTACCACAATGTATACTAACCCAAACAGAAATACAGGTTTGTCTGCTTGTTCTGTATAATGTTGAATATATCATCTGCTGAGAGCCAGAAGAGCATTAACTCTGATTTAAATCCGAGGTTAGCATCTTTCTGGCTCTCAATTTGATCGCTTGCAAATAACATAAAGTGCATTAGGCCATCAATGTCAAATGCAGTGGTGGTGCAGTGCAATGTGGAAAACATACATATTGTCATGATAGAATACTTAAGTTGAGTTCTGATTTGAAAATTATTTTTAGAGAAATTGTTTTAAGTCATTCTACATTGTTGATCATGCAGTAGATAGGTTGTTTCAACCAGTAAAGTGAGAAAAGGGGCATTTGAAAAACTTATTTAAAATCACATGCACTGCATACCATCAAGACAGAAATACGCAAATGGGACTCGATGTGAAATAGATGGGTCCACTCACATATCTGTTTGGAGCAAGAAGGGCATTTATTCTGCTAATACTGGGAGCCCTTCTGCAACAGACAATATCATCTTTTTTGTTCTTTAATCATTTATTACTGACAGAAACAGAATTAGTTCACAATTCTAATCCATCTATAATCTCAATAAATCAAGTGTGAATTTGGTTGAATTCCTTGACACGCTTTTTTATGACAAGAACTCAAGACCTCCTTCAAAAGAATCCTCTAGAAAAAGCAAACGGGAAGCGACACTCAACATAGCATCATAGCCTGGACAGCCAAAGTGTGCTGAGGAGAGCATGATTGGTCATGTACTAGGGAAATAGCGGCCTCATGGATCAATATTTGGGTGCGAGAGACAGAGCCTCCATCGTCTGGGTACATTTGCACCGTGGCATTTGAGTAAAACATCATAAATATGCACTTATGAAAGCGGGTCTTTATTACTTTTCCTCTCTCTGTTGCCAGCCAAGCCTAGGTCATGTACACAAGATATTCACTGCCCTATGCTCACACCCACTACAAAGACTCCCACACACCATGTGTATTCTTTCTTCTTGTGTTTTTATCTTCTTTTCCAGAAAAAAAAAATATAATAATATTGGATATTTATATAGCGCTCATATCCACCAATGGTGCTCAAGGCGCTCCAATATTACCCTGGCTTTAGCCCAGCTGCTCTATAAGGCGCTGAAAGCATTCAAGGAATAAATTCCTACCAGGTACCCATTTACTACACCTGGGTGGAGAGTGGCAAATGTAGATTAATGTCTTGCCAAAGGACATTAGTGCCGCGGCGGGACTCGAACCGCGAACCATGAGATCCACAGTCCGGTGACGTATCCACTAAACCACGACACCTCTATAGTCATGCAACAGTCATTTCGAGAAAGAAATTTTCAGAAGAGTTCATAATTGAGGAGTACGATTTGATGAACAAGACATTAAAATAATCAAATGCAAGTTTTCAATCATTCTTACATTTTCAAAACCAAATTCTCAAGTTAGCATTTAGGCATCCAAAAGCAACCTTTCCGTTCATCAGTATGTGCCAAGAGTGTGTAGAGTGTGATTTTTTAACCCTTTCAGGACAGGAATTATTTATTTATTTAAGGGCAAAATTGATCACATTTTGTTCTTCAAATTGGCAACAGTAATATTTTTTTCTTTCAGTGCAACATGGTTCTAATAAGGTGTACTGTCTTTGAAAATAATATACATGATTAGGAATTTGTTGAAAGGTTAAAAAATGACAAATGATTTTTAACCACTCAACATGTTGCTGATTTAAGGATTTTAAAACTTATTCTCCTTTTTAAAATTCCTGGCATCAAACGCAATATGATCATGCAACAAAAAAGAACACTGAGTGCGCAGAAATTTTTGCTCTTTCTACTCATGGCATCTGGTATATTTTTTAGAGCTCTGAATTAAAAGTTCTTGAGCCAAACCACATAATGTGGTCAGTTGTCTCGAAATACATGATGATTCACTTATTTTATATTTCCAAAGACATGGATAATTGCTGCCATGTATTTATACACTTTCCTAATATACTTCTGTTTAAACCAACTCAGGGCAACTGCCCACATTTCAAAGTTTTGCTCAACAAATTTTTAATTCAGAGCCCTTAAAGATAGCTACAATATTCACAAGCAGAAAAAAGCAAAACAGTTTCTACAAAGACTGCATCTAATTTCATTGCATTACCATGTTTGAAACCAGAATGTTTTAAAGATAAAAAAATCAAAACACTCTTTCACCAAAAGCAAAAATTGGTATAGTATTTTAATTTCTTGACACAGCTGCTGTCAATATACAATATTTGAAGATACATGACTTTTATTGGGGAAAATATAGAAATTAAAAATACAAGTGTTACAAATTTAAAAGAAAAATGCTGATCAGTTTACCTATTTCAAAATTCATGTACATAAGTTGTTCTTCCTTTTGAATAAAACAGGTCAGGGAGTCGAAACAGTATCGGACACGTCACAATACGGCTTTTCTGCAAACTTAATTAAATCTTTCTCAGGAAAATCACAGTTATCCTAATTCCTAAAATAGAGCCTAATAAAAACATACTGAGGAATAAAACTCACTCGCCCATTTAATACTAACATCATAATGGCGCAATTATTTCTAATGAGCCTCAATCAATAGCTGCAGCACAGGTAATGACCACGCTTCGCCATTCTCTAATCCCCTATTTAGCACCCAGAGCGGTGGCAGAAACACGATTGCAGGACGGGGTGTTTTGAATGCTAATAACGTCTGACAGAGAAGAGAAGGAATAGATAATAGGGAAGAAGTAATCCAATCGGTTTGGCACTAGAGCGCATCAATAATGAACACGATTATGAGCAGACAACGGAGCCAAATTCGGGTTATCAGCAATCCTTTAGCATGGATCTAAGGCACCGTCTGAATACGATATGGACGGAGGAAGCAGTATTTCCGTCCACATGCCTGGGATCTGTTTGGACCTTATATCCTGTCTTACAAACAGGTCAAATTTCATCTCTTCACGATTATGTGTAAGGAGAGAGATATTTAAAAGCTTAACTGACCTTATATAAGCTCATGTGCAGTTTTGGTAGAAAGAGGGAAATTGAAAAGAAACGTGTTAAATAATAGTCTCATGTTGTTCTACTTGTATAAAAAGATACATGTAGGAGATCATTTGGTATTCCATCCATGATTTTGGGGAATTTTAGTGTAAATAGCTGTGATGAATGCTACAGTGTAGATATTGGATATACACTGCCCTATGCTAGGACCCTTCACTACTACAGCATACACAGTCCTCCATAGGTTAATGCATGTGTGTAAATGTTGTAGTACAACTAGCCGTTGTAGGAGTTTAAATCCCTGTCCCGGTATCTAAATAATTTTTACCTCTCACTTGTTTATTATTCAGCTTGAGGAAAAAACTTCACAGTAGCTTTGTGATGCCAGTATCTTGCTGTTTATCATCTAAAATCAAAGAAAAGCTTTTGAGGCTTACCAAAACTGCAATTACCTTTAATAAAAGTTATCAAAGGAGACAACCTGAAAGATGAACTGACATTGATAATTTAATATTGCATGTAATCCAGAACCAAAATAATTAGCTTTTCATAGAAATAGTATCAAATTTGAATTACTGTCTGAAAAGAATTACGTCAAATATATTTTCATCTGCTATACTAATCAGTTGTTAAGTGCATGACTTTGATATGATTTAGGACTTTTATCCTATATTCTCTTCTATCCATTCGAACATTTGTTGCATTAATTTCAATTTTCTTTTTTATCCAAAACCTGTGCATACCAGTATCATTTTACGACACGACACTGTTTTGAAAATTTAGCACCAAGCCCTTCAAACCCTTTCCTTATATCTCTGTTTCCTTCACCCTCTCTCCCTAGCCCTCACTTTCTTTCCAAATCCCTTCAACCATCTCTCTCTTTTCTCTCCTGCACTCTCTTTGCCCTTATCTCTCCTTCAATCTCAGGCTGGTCATTCTTCACAATGTTTTAAATACTTTTCAAAGGTGATTTGCACAGCAAAAAGAAAGATCACATTTTCATACATACGCTTTAAAATGCAGACAACTTCATTTGTGTTCGAATGCACACCTTTTGAAACAGAGTTAAACCCAGGAAAAACAGGCAAACTCAATGTCTCCCTTCCCATCAACCCACAGACCCAGGAATAATCGTCATGGAAACTCACAATGGAGCAACAGAGAAAAACCACAGCTGCATCAAACACTTTCTGACACATTTGCACTGTGGATGAATTCAACCTAGCCAAATTGCATCTTGGGGCCATTCTACACCCGGTGCAGTCCAGTCGTCTATGAAACTACAAATTATGTGCAGCTGGGGTGCACTAGATGGAAGTGCCTGAGATAGCAATAAGACTGCCAATATCAGATGTACACATATATCATTTTTTTTTAAAGCAAAAGCAGCTAGATGTATAAAGATAATTATCTTCAGCGATTTTGTTCAGGAGCATGCAAAAGCCTGTTGTGAACAATTTCAACAAACATTTCCCCATATCCAATTTTTTTTTTTCTCCCTCTCTCTTTAAGGGTGTGTGTGCATTTGAGATGGGAAGTACTGTATTGTCCATTTCATTTTCAGCATAGGTTTGTGGAGTTTTATTCTTTGAGGCAAGCAACAGAAAAAAATCAAAGATCTGTTTCTTTTTGAGTTAAAAGTCATATAAACTTCTAGATCACAAATTTGGTCTTACTTGTGTCTCATAAAAGAATAAATTACTTGCCAGATTTTTTCAGTAATGAATACTTCGCCTCCCATTTCAAATTCATGTAACCAAGTATCTTACAAAGAGTGATAACCAAAGGGCAAAGACCGGCCTTTTTTTTTAAATTTCAATATCACTCATCTATCCTTGCCTATGTATCACTCAAACCATGCAATTTCTGAACAAGAAAATGATTAGATCTACAAAACGACTTTCTTGCATCTGAGACGCCATCCGACCTCCCTAATGGCCATCATATCTCTGGCCCGGCTAATGTGTCACACTGATTGTCTTTCAAGAGCGTGTTCGAGCAAATCCAAGCTTGAAATATTTGCCTCGGGCCATTTTTAGCTCATCCGCCATACAAGGTCAAGCTTTCCAAGTACAGGAGAAGATAGGGGAGGGGTCGCTTCTTGGAAATGTGAGGATAATTAGCTTGGGGTCACGTGACTTCATCCTGTCAGGGTCTTATCTGTGGACGATGCATAGTGTATTCCACTACAGTGACTGTACTGGGTAGGAGACATAACCCGTAATTGGATAGGCAGAGGGAGGTAATTAAACCTGACGAGATGCGCGCTTCAGTCGCAAGTGTTTTTCTCAGTCGGCTGCATTCCGGCTTGCCTGGTCCGTAATGTCGTTATCCGCTGAGCTGCCATGCGAGAAGCGCCAACACACACACACCCAGCGACAAAAACTTGTTGATCGAGGAAAGACAGAAAGCACGATTAACTGGGGCTAAGTAGCCACAGGAGCCTGAACGATTAGGTTCACTTTATTATGCTGCAGGAGAGTAAGATATGAGTCACTGTTTCTTTAACATTTTAACTCATACCTCTCGTTCTAATTCTATGCTTCAAACCAAGTAAAGTGAAGAAAATGGACTGTGTTCACATACGATTTCTACTCAAGACCAAGAATCATACAGGTGGTGGATGAAGTGTGAACCTTCCAATATTCCTTTCTCATTCCATCTTCACTTTCATCTTCTTCTTTAACAATTCTGATCAAGAATGTTCATCTTCTCTTGTAGGATTATTTATCAATACAACTCTTACATTCTTGTTTTAAGGAAAGAGCTACTCTGTACATGTAAGATAATATTTGGTTCTGAACTGGTTATCTCGTATTTCACATAATCTGCAACTGTCCTATCCTGCATTGAAATAATTGTGTGTTGTGATCAGCACATTTATATAATATGTATAATCTCTTTTAACTAAGTAAAATTAAATTTACATTAATGTGAGGAATAAATCAAGGTGACCTGAAGAAGAAATGATTTTCATTGGTTGTCTGCCTCAGTCACTCTAAACTTAAAGGATATATACATATAAACTCAGTCCTGAACCGCACTAAATATTTCTGATTGAGTAAATGCCCCTTTTCATTGATTTCCATGAAATGTCATTTACATGTAGTCACATGTGCTACAAAAAGTGTTCTTTAATTACAATATCCATTTCAACCTGGGATTAGTTCAAAGAGTAGATGTGTTTGCAAGATGGTGTGATTAACCTACACACTGGCTCTATTAAGATTTATTTCAAACGTATTTTGAAGCATTCTTATAACAATGAATCAATCAAAGGCTCCCCTACCACATTTGTGGCAGAATGCCAAAGTATCTCTTATTATCATGGAATAATAGCAACAATCATATGGGACTTGTGGTTTTGAAACTTTAAGTTAGCAAAACTTTAAGTTAACAACGAAGAGGTTCCCACGGGCCCGAAACAACAGCGCTTGTTGTTATGAGAATACAAGTAGAGCGATCATAGAACATGAACAGAGAGATCATCGTTAACAAAGAGTTTGCTAAACTAAGTTTTATTCTGTCCACACAGTCCATAACTACAAGGAAGGACCCCTGCTGACCATGGTTTCGGCGTGAACTACAAGCTCGCTTGTGGTTCTGGAACTACAAGTAAACTTAAAGTTTTGAAACTACGAGTCCGTTCATACGGTCTGAAACTACAAGCAAAACTTAAAGTTTAGCTCCCTCCGTGTGAACCTGACTAATATGAATTGCTAATGACTCTAAATCACCAAGCATATACTCATCGTAATCATCTGCTTAGTTCATGCAATAATTGCATCAAATCCTAGATTTCCCCGTCATTGCCTATTAAAAGGGCACTCCGCATTACTGATCATGGGCACTTTCAGGTTAAAGATAAAGTCGAGTTCTGGTCATGCGATTACACTGTGAAAGAAACTGTCTCAGGGCAATTGGGAAAGGGTGATCATGTCTTAATAAGTATTGGTGTATACTGTGAGCTTTTGGAATCATAAAAATGAAAAGAAATTGACCAAATTATCTTGTTGAAAAGCACATGCACTGCATACAGAAATAGATATATGGAACTGCACATATGGCAAAATTTCCAATATTAGGGCATTTGAAAAGCAATCCTCTTCACGGGACATTTTTTTTACTATGATGGCCTTCAAAACTTACATAAAAGGAATGAGAAAGCTCACAAATTATTTTTCACCATTCCCAGAACTTGACCTTCTCTTTCAACTGGTATGCAGGGATTTCTGCATTGCATACAAATTGACTGGCAACTGAGACCTATAAACCTCATGTGCTTAGCACAGAAAAGTTTGACTTTTAAACCCTGAAAGAATTATGTTGGAGACCGAAATAAAAAAGGATGGCACATCACGAAGAATGACGACTATCACTGACATCAATGAAATACCTAATGTACAATGTCCTGGTTTTGCTGCACTTGAAAAAGGTGTATAGTTAAAATCGATACACATCTAATAATGTACATCGATCTGCAATGTATAGGTGTAGAAATATCAAGTATAGTTTTATTTCATCATGTCTGTTTATTTGGATGAATAACACATATCATTACTCTTTTCTTGAATTTCCTTTTCATTGGGGTTTGCTATAACCTCTTTTAAAATGGATCATAGTATATTCTGTCTTTATTCCTCTCACCTTCCCCTTTTCTCTCTCACTTTTTCTTGTTCCCTGTTTACTTCTCTTTCCCTTCTATCTCTACAAATACATGCATATCTGCCTTTCCCTCCCTATATCCCCCCCCCCCCGCCCCGTCTCTCTCCTTCTGTCTCTCCCTACCTCCCCTTTGTCTGTGTTCATTCTCTCCATTCTCTCTCCTTTTCTTTCCATTTTACTACCCCCACTAATCCCTCTCCCCTCCCCCCAATCTACTGCTCACCCCCTTCCCCCTCCCTCCCCCTCTCTCTCTCTCTCTCTCCTTTCCTCTCTCTCTCTTTCTCTCTCTCTCTCTCTCTTTCTCTCTCTCCCTCCCTCTCTCTCTCTCTCTCTTCCTCCCTCTTTCTCACTTTCATGTCAGCTCGCACTCAGCAAGCCCCTCAGTTACATTGCCTAACTAGTGCATAACCCTCTGAGATTTTCTCCACCAGTGCATCAGTAAACCTTCCTTGAGATAACATGGCAAGGTGGTCCCTGGAGTGCGTTCAGTGCACTGGACGAACAAATTCACTTCTCACCGGGCAGCGCTACTGCCCGGGCTAAAAACCTCTGATGTGATTCAGACGAAATTAACCAGCTCAGCGCTCAGGGGCGTGATGACTAATTTCTTCATCTCGTCTTTCAGGATCAGGCACGTGAGACACAAGGCAAGAAAGTCAGGAGCAGAGAGAGAGATGGTGCTTTATAACGTTAGCATCATCTCCCAGGGTATCTTAATGTTTAATTAGGCAGGAACAAAATCCTCTGCTTTTGGGGAAAGAAGGCATTAGCCATTCAGTCCTAGGAACGTAAATTTACAAATTAGGTGTGGAAGTCAATGAGGGTGTTGGTTTTTTTTCTGAAAAGGAAAACTACTAAATGTCAAGAATTTAAAACGGGTCACCTTTTCCTCAATCACGTTCATATTGTATATCATGTTGTGATTTACGGATATCAACCTTGTATAATACCCAGAGTTGATGCAATGATTTCAAATATTTCCAACAAAGTCAAGACAATATTCAATGCTTTTGTTCACTGCAAAATAAGAGAGTTTGATACTAACCACATCAAGAATTCTTTCTTCTAGATCTTGGTTGATTTCATGTAATTCTTGATGGCTCTTTTCCAATCTGTAATGGTGAAAGAAAAAAAAAGAAAGAAAGAAAGAAAGAAAATGAAAGAAAGATTCAGATTAGAAAATGCTCTCTGAAGTGTGCAATAACCACATAGACGATTGGGAGCTGTGTGCCAATCAATCAGATATCAATTAGATTACCCTTAATCAACCAATCAGAATAACTGATTGACAATTTTTCTAAAGATGTATTTAAATGTCAACATATTTGGCAATATACAACAGCTGGACACAGTCTTACAAAGAGTTGCCATTGAAACAAATTGATTGCAACTTAACTTGAGTCTGATCAATCACAACTCTTTCGTAACTTTGACACTGAGGAGGAGAAGGAGGACTTTTGATCAACTCGTATTAATTGCAACTCTACATTAAGGGTCCCTGGTGATAATGGCTATTGGATTTAATATGCGTATTCCTTTGGATATAAAAGCACACATATCCCAGTGGGAGCAATTGGCACATTTTACAATCCATCAATTACTTGAAATAGAATCCTGGGTAAAGACTCTTCATTCAATTGTCTTTTCCCCCTCTCTTAATTCTCTTTCCCTGTCTGATCTTCTCTTCTGTGTATACTGTTCTTCCACTGATCAGTCAAACGGCGAGGCTTCGTTTGATTCCCTAGGGGATGGGTTTGCATCGAGACCATGACAGACGATTCACATTCGATCCATCACATTAGGATCTCTGTTACACCCGCATCACACTGATACATTACTTTTGATGAAGCAAAGGCAGGCACTACTTTCAATACAAATATTGGAAAGGTAGGGCAAATTATTTTGGGTAGCAAATCAATTTACTATTACACTGCCCCCTTACCACCTCCAACCCCCCCCCCCCCCTTCTTCGCAATATAAGCGGACTTCAAAAAGTGACTTTAAAAAGCTTTTTGATAAACATCATTAGTCATATTTTCACTATGGTAATTAAAAGTGTTTTTCAATCATGCTTTAATACATGTATTTGACCAATTAAGATAATTACATGCCATGCAAGGACTTTTCTAATGGATTGAAAGACAGTCTGATTTGTATCTTCAAGGAAAAAATAACACACTTGTCAGACTTAATTTAGCTTGTTCCTTTCAATGTAGCATTTTGATGGCCTGCTGAGAAAAAAAAGATTATCCTTGTACATAGCCTGTGCTGTTTCAACAGACATTTCATTTGTGAAGTGTCAGAAAATTGTTAGCTCTATGTGTTAATGGCCTTCTGGCTCTTAACAGACAATGCTATATATCTAAACATCACAATATGAAATAGCTATTTCATGATAACATAAACTATATGCTAGTTTAGAGAGCAGGATGATACACAAACATTTTCCTCTTTTAAGAACTAGAAGGGTGTAACACTGTATAAAATGGCATGGGTAAATGCCCTTCTGGCTCTAAGAGATGAATCCATATCTAAACATCACAATATGAAATGGCTGTTTCATGAGACAATAAACTATATGCTAGTTTAGAGAGTAAGATGATACACAAACATTATCCTCTTTTGAGAACTAGATGGGTGTAACACTGTATAAAATGGCACAGGTAAACGCCCTTCTGGCTCAAAGAGACGATTCCATATCTAAACATCACAATATGAAATGGCTGTTTCATGAGACATTAAACTTTACTCTAATTTAGAGAGTGAAATGACATGAAGACATTATTGTCTGACAGCCAGAAGGCTGCCAACCCTTCTGGCTTTCAGCATGTCATCTGTTTAGAGCCAGAAGGGTGTTAACTCATATCATTTGCACTGAGTTAATGCCCTTTTGACACCAAACAGATGATATGGTATATGCTACATTGAAATGGTGCATAAAATTTATGTTAATATCAAATACACGTACAACTACATATCAGGTGCAGTATTCTTGTTCAGGTGAGGATAGAGGGAATTTCTTACCATTTATAAAATCATCTTTTGTCTATGACATATATAAGACTTCACATTCAGATATGCCACTGCAAGATGCATGAATACTTCTACCCTGAAAGTTAGCAAAAGCCATTCAATATAGGAAAGGTGTGACCCTTACTTGAACCTAGGTGAAACATAATTTAGTACCATGACCCTCCCATGAACCATCATGTTTTTGTGCCATGTACTATCTATAAATCAATCTCTTACTATGCAATAGTAATGACGTAGAATATGATAGCATGATATCACCATGGACCTACTACTGATACATGGCTCTCTTATGTTTTCACAATAATCCCTCAAGGGGATGGGATGGAGGGGTAGGGCCATTTCTCATATCTAATCATCTAATGGTATTCACAAGGATGCCATAACTCTGTGAAATTTCCATTGTTCAAACATCTAGCAACACGTGAACAAAGCATACAAATCATTCTTACATTTTTATTAGTACATTGATAAGCTTTGTCCATTTTTTTTAAACTGAGCACATATGTTTCTAAAACAAATGTATTGATGATTCATGAATGATTACTGGTAATGAAAACAAGATTTCCTGAAATATAGGGAAGACACAAACTATTTTTATTCCAAAATGGAGATAAATCAGTTGATTCAATAAAATGTGCATTTTTTTTGTCAATGAGGTTAACTTGTTGAGTTTTTTCATTCCTATAAGCTTAATACAGGGACCTTCCGATTCCGGTAGGCTATGGGTTAACAAAAAGTCTTGGGGGAATCTACTTTCATGTAGTACTTCACCATCTACTTTAGATAAACCCATAATGCAACACTTGACACTATCACCACTTCAAAGACAAATAATGCTCAAATATTTGTAAAAAAAAATTATCTAAGAGATATAGCATGACCCCTTTATTTCCTTTAAAAAAAAATTAAGGTGAGCCCTGCATTACTACACAAAAGCATGCATATTTGTAGCTTCATAGCGTCAATGCCGTTCCCATTTTCATCCCACATGTATGCAGCATTCTATTCAAGCAATTTACTTCAAGTTTGATTCTGCTACAGGCACACCGCCTGCGCATTGGGGTCTTAGTCATACATTTCTTATGCGGGATGGCTAAAAGGTGCATTTATCTCGTTTATCTTGGAATGCAAGACGATACGTTAGAGTGGAGGGAGGGGAAGAAAAGGGGTCAGAGACGTCGATGTTTATCTCTGCATCCAACCACTTGTTCGTACGGGAGCAGGGCATCAGGTGATGTCTTAATGGGTTAGGAGGATGAAATGGGAGAGTGGATGGAGACGGGGGGAAGATGGGTCATCTATAGGAGCAGAAGATGGATGTGGGTGTGTATGAGAGAGAGAGAGAGAAGGACAGAGAGGGTGAATGTAACCATATTATCAACAGAGCTTGCTGTGTTTGCTTTAAGTGTAGGAAAAAAGAACTGAATTAAAGAAAGAGAGAAGGAGATAGAGGGAGAAAAAGGAGAGAAAAAAGGAGAGAAATGGAGAGAGAATGGAGAGAGAATGGGGAGAGAAAGGAAAGGAAGAGAGAGAGAGGTGGAGGGAGAGAGAGGGAGAAAGAGAGAGAGGGGGAGAGACAGGTGTCAAAATGAAAATAATATGGATGGCGATGATACTTATATGCATCCAGATGGTGAGAAGGAAAGAGCAAAATGGAGAGGAACAGACAAGAGAGGGAAGAATAACTACAACCCTGAAAAAAAATTATTAGACCCTGCAATAAGGGTACTACAATATGCATACAAAATTATAAATATGATTTGTCTTTGTATTTCATTGAATGAATATCAAATTCCAGCAATTATACCTTTCTTTTATATTTTATTTCCTTCTTACCACAAAAATAAACATCAGTAACCATTCTTGGTCTAATAATTTTTTCAATGGCTGTAGCTACATAAAAGCATAGAGAAGCAAAGATAAGCAAAACGGAAGAGACAAATGGGGTGAATGAGCAAATGCGAGAGAGAGGGATAAACACAGAGACTGATGAGACTTGATTTTGGAAACAATATTACGAGACAATGAACAAAAAAAAATTTAATCATGAAAAAGCTTGATTAAGTTACACAGACACAGGCAAAGCCATCTTTAAAATACACATTTACTCATCAATATGTGGACTTGCACAAATTATCATTAGAATATGCTGATCTATTTCCAATTAATGTGTTCGTGCAGTTATGATCTCCTAGCAAGGCCATAAAACTTGCCTCCATCAATCTACTCCAGAAAATTGTTGTCCAACACATATTGTCAACAAGTCCATTCATCATACAAAGTGGATCAAATGACTCATCTATCCATTAAATCCATTACAGACTATGATGGTGATGACATTAAATTTGTCACATATCATCTAATGAGAGCCAGAAGGGTATTAAATCATACTTTTACAAAGATTTAAGGCCCTTCTGGCTCTCACAGAGCTGATGTGATGGTGATAACTGAGGGAAAATCATAGGGGAATTATTGAGGATATATAAGACAATAGCAACAGAAAGGCATTGACTTTGTGTTAAGTGATATGAGGTATTTCCTTTTGGCTCTGAGCAGACAATGGCATGGAAGACAATAGTACGGAAGACTATAATCCATCGTTATGGCAACCAGATCTATACGCATGAGATCAGAACTCTTTGATTCATCATCATGCCAGAATTTTGGATGATCAGGGATGGGTTAGAGAAATACAATGATTCTTATTGAGGGTGACACCATTCACGCATCCATGGATATAATTAATATAATTAGGTGAACCGCTAGACAAAATCATGGAAGAGAAATACATCATCATCATGGTAGCCATATCTACGTATGAGATCAGAACTCCTCAACTCATCATTATGCAAGGATTTGGGAGGATGAGGAAGGGGATGGAGAGATAAAAAGAGTCTAATCAAGAGTGAAACTATTCATCTCATATAATTAGGTGAACAACCAGAAAAATTCAAGGAAGAGAAATCATGGTAGCCATATCTCTGTATGACATCAAACTCTTTGATTCATCATCATGCATGGATTTGGAGGATCAGGAAGGGGATGGAGAGATATGACAAGACTAATTGGGAGTGACACCGTTCATCTCATCATCCTTAGATACAGAGCTCATCAAGCCCTATAAATTGCCCAGCCAGATTTAAATGATAAAAGGCGCAGTTTCTTTATGATACTGGAGAGTACGCAGGCATAGTTTGATTTAATGATGGCAATTTGTAATCCCTAAACGACCCTTGTACCAGAAACAAAGCTCTCAAAAGCCAAGGAAATGCCCTCTTTGAATACCACTTTCTATTCATTGCTGTTTTGGTTTGATAAGCCCTAAGTTTGTTAAATGTTAGAATTGGGGCAATAAATTGATTGGTAAGTAGACACAGCCTGAAGGTAAAACATCATAAAAGGATCAAGGTTGAATTCATACATACATAATTTGGTGGAGATGGGCTAACGCACGCCTTCTCAGTTCTGTTAGAATCAACATAATTTTGTTTCTACCCCATTCCTACCCTGCATTTTCAGTCATTAACCATGCCCATTGGAGTGTGTAAACTTCCAAGCCGAAATCCAGATGTCAATTTGCTACCTATGCAACCTTGGAAAAAAAAGTAACTTCTCCCAGGTTAATGCTCAAAGAAAGTCTATTTGATAGTATAATCCATATCTACGATCAAAATTTGTGGACTTGATAAATGAAACTGATAGTTCAATTTACTTATACAATATGAAGTGTGTGTGTGTTTAATATTTTTCATTAAAGGTAATGTGCAGTTTTGGTAAGCCCTCAAAAACTTTTCGTCAGATTTCTTTGATTTTAGAGGATAAACAGCAAGATACTACTACTAACATAACTTAAGCTGCTGTGAAGATTTTCCCTCCTCAAGTTCATTGTTGAACAAGTGAGAGGTAACAAATTAATTCAGATACCGGGCCAGGGATCTAAACTCCTACAATGGAACGTTGTACTATACAACGTGTACAGAAGTGTAAAACCTATGGGGGACTGTGTGTGTGCTACACACACACGCCATCTCCATGCAAAGCAGTGAGATTGTTGTGCGGGGAGCTGTCAAGGCGGAAGGGTCCTAGCGTAGGGCAGCGTATGGCTGTAATCTAGTGTTCCTCACAGCTATTTACACTACAATTCACTCAAAATCATGAATGGAATACCAAATGATCTTGTACATACAGCCCTGGAAAAAAATTATTAGACCAAGCTTCTGTAATAAAGGTACTATAATATAATTTGAAAAATTATTTGTCTTTGTATTTCATTGAATGAATACCAAATTCCAGCAATTATACCTTGCTTTTATATTTCATTTCCTTATTACCACAAAAATAACACTATCAGTAACCATTCTTGGTCTAATAATTTTTTTCCATGGCTGTATATCTTTTCATACAAGGAGAACAACACAAGATTGTATTTAACACATTTCTTTCTGATTTAGTTTTTGCTACCAAAACTGTATATAAGCTTTAAGTTTTAAATAGTCCTCTTCCTCTCATCTTATATAAACAAAAAAAGCTTTAATTATCCATAAATCTAATGCTCTCATAATTTCAAGTAGCTTTTGTTTTCATTTACCTATATTCCATGCCCTCCTGTCTAATTTATAACTTGGACTGATTTTTCACCACAGCCCAAAATCAGTTACATATAGCACCTTTAAGATCTAAAAAAATAGGAACAAGAGAAATTTAGAAGGATGGATAGGCAAGGAGGTGATCAGAATGATTGATTGCAGGTAATCACCAGGAAATACCAGGGGAGTTGTTTTGTCAAAGACTAATTGATTCCGTCTTGAAGCTAATCTCCATTACAAGAACCTATATATCACTGAAATGGAAGAAACCATTCAATATGATTCATTTATTGATGTGGGGTTAACACATCCATTATGACATCCCTGCATAGAATACCATCTTCATTTGCTCCATCTAACCCTAAATCACCATTTCCTGCAACATCCTGTCGTGACGTGGGTGCAACGCAGTCTTCGCTGTAAAGGCATGGTGCTCAGGGTTGAGCCATTCAGTTCATAACCCCTGTTTTTCAGCAGGTTACATCCAGAATGGGTACCATCGTGAATTATTTACAATGCAAGGTGAAAATAAACCCTCGTCCCCATGGCCATGAGGATCACATCTTCCAGGCTCATATTATGCAATGACGCCTTGTTCCATATCAGGCTCATGAATATCTTGTGCAAATTCAAAAGCTCGGGGGGGATGTTTACGTACGTGCCTTCCGCTGGGACACAGTTTGCAGAAGTGCCCGTCCGCGGCCAGCTCAGTGGTTAGGATGGAAAATAAATCCTGAAGCAGTGGATAGGAATCGCTGCATGTGTAAATGTTTCATTTGGAGACGGAGAATAAAGACTGGGTGCCTCTGGAGGAGTCGTCAATAACATGAAGCAGTACAGTGTGTGCACATAGAATTTGTTCGTTATCGCTCTATGAAATTTGGTTTGTCCAAGTAAACCTGTCATGTACCGTACAGCCCATTCCTAGCTAAGTCTATATTGTTTATTTGTTGGATCCTCTCTTCTCTATCTTTTATTTTCTACATTTCCTCTTTATTTTCTTACATTATCTTTATTTCTCTGTCAACAACCACTTCTTCCTGTATGTACAATTTCTTTAGTCCATTTTGCTTTTTTTTCTCTTTTCTCTACATCTTAATCTTTGCCCATCTTGCCTCTCTGTCTACTTCAATCATATTTTCTTATGCTATTAAACTATCACTCCGTCTCTTCATGGTCTCTCTTCACATTCTTTAACTCTTTATGGCCTTTTCACTCCATTTCTTTCTCCCAACTCTCCGTCTCTCTCTCTCTCTCTGCCGGTCTATCTATCGCTATCCATCATAATATTTATCTCTCTATCCATCTCTCATCTCAATCTCTCTTTTAGAATCACATAGTAAATCTTTCATGTCTGAAATTACCTCACTAGAGCTGATTTATTAGACTTAATTATAGCAACTGACCAGGCATAAATTCAATTCAAGTATAAAGGTTGCCTCTTAAACCAATGACATACATTTCTCAGTTGATATCAAATTCAGACAAAAAGTACTGGATAACCAGTCTAGTTATAATTCAAAGGTGACTGTCAAGTAAATTTCTGATCTATAATAAATGTACATGTACATAATTTTCATGCTATGTGTTAACATCTACCATAGATATAGGCTGGCATACTGCACATGATTGAAAATCTTTCTTCCTCCCCCCCCCCCCCCCCCCCACTTTCTTTTCTCCCAGCATATTCACTTGCCTTTCAGTTCATGTCTATATTTTGATTGTTTTCATACTTCTGTGTGTTTGTGTCTTTTAATATTTAAAATGAATTTTATAGTGAATTTTGTCTATGTGTGTAAAATAATGCTTTAATATGTATTCGTCGTTGATTAGCCTTGTTTCAATCATCCTTTTTCAAACATCTCATTTTGTTTCATTTCCTATATGTATAGTATTTTTAATTATTTATCTATCATTTCCTTATATGATTCCATTATTTCAAATACATTTTTATCTATAATAAGTTTTTTATGTTGGTGGACCCCTATGGAAACCAGCTTTTGCTGTTAGGGTGTTCCACCCCATGAGAGGAAAAATAAATGGAAAAAAATATAAACACATTTTATCATCACCTCTACTATGAAAGGATGTGCTCTTTTTTTTTCTCATCTTACACGAAGTGAAGCAGAAACCTAGCTCGCTTTGCCAGATCAAGTTGAGTTCTCCTAAGTTTGAAAGAGTGTGCAGTGCTCATGCAATCCAAACAACTGGCCACCTGTATTTGGACTGAGCTATCTTCTTTCGAGCTGACAGAGTTTCCTTGAGGAGAATACAACATGAATGTGGAGACATTGTGTACGAAATAAATTTGTGACATCGGCAGATCGAGATAAGGAAAAAAACAGGTGCCCCCCCCCCCGGTAGAAATAAAGAGTAGTTTGCTATCTATCTTCTGCGTACATTTCCCAGGTATCATACATGGTGGGGCCCCTCTCCCTCTCTAACAATCCTGGATTTACCTCTGATCACAGACAACTCTCTAGAAAGAAATATCTACAGAAACATCTCAGCATTTATTTACCTTTTAGTAAAATTGCTTCTAACACTCTATAAAAAAAGGAGGAGAATGACAAGAGAAGTTGCATAAGAGAGAGAGAAACAGAGACAGACAGAGACAGACGAAGACAGAGAAACTCACCAGACAAGATATAGGATGACAAGATACAGACAATGAACAAGAGGTTGAGAGAGGGAGAGAGAGAGAAAAAAAAAGATGCCTTCATTAAAAACCACTCAATTAAGCACAGTGAAAAATTTGTTCTCGAGAGCCTCCTTTACTTACAGACTCAATCCTCTTTGTCAGGGGAGAGACAAAACTTGCTTCCTTCTTAATGTCCCTGTCTATCATCAAATACTCATTTTGACTGAGCTGAATATAATGATGAAAAATCTAAAAAGGTCCCAGGGGAGGGTTCTTCTTGGCTAGTGGCAGGAGTTACAATACTTTCCTAGACATTGTTTATTGAAATAAAGTCATGTAAGTAGAATAAGGGAATACAGCGGGGACCAATGTAATGAAATCAGGTAAATACACTATTTATTGATATGCCTCTCCAGTAAAATGCTACTTTATTGATCACTGAGCAGTTTAGAGTTGTTATATTTTCAGGTTGATGTCCTTAATCACATGTAATCTTGATAACTTAATAGGCCTATATGATTTTGTTTCTAGGAATATTCTCATATGAATGAGAGGTAATGTTGGCATTTAGAGGTCACCATGGGCATAAATATGCAAGAATTTCTTTTCAATGGGGGGGGGGATGACCATTCATGGAGAACAAAGCCAGCTCCCCCCCCCCCCCCCCCATAAAAAGAAGGAATGCACGGATCTGCACCAATGGAGGTCACAACGGTTGGTAGTTGATTAGACTGTTACATGCACATATACCAGGACAGAAGCAAAACAGACTGCTTCTGACAACAGGCTTTCATAAATTTGGCAGACAGATTAAGTTGAAATACGCTACCCCAAAAGTGCCTTCAAATATCATCCTTAAGTTCTCTCCCACTTAGTAACATTAAAATTCTTGATTGGATTTAAAACCATCATGTACAGACATATCTGCTATGTAGGTACATTACTAGCTTGCCAACCCACGTACATCCACACAAAAATAGTCGATGCAGTACATACAATTTCCTTCAAATCAAATACCAATATAGAATTAGATCATGAAATTCACCTGCAAATGTCAGAATTCATGAGACGGCAAGGCTAGACGAAAGGGGGATGAGTAATTCTGTTTTCCACCGAGCCGAATGCTTCAAGGCTTGCCTGACTCACTTGTTTGTGACCTTGATAATGGATTTGATGTGATGACAAGAACAAGGATGATTTCTCTATATTTATCTTTGCTTCCACCACTTTCTCCTACTTGATTCTTGATTTTCTAACACATGAAAATTGCTCTCAATTAGTAATCATGTATTCCTCCCACCCAATGTACCCCAAGGTATGAATCATATTTACGTAGAGCACTTGATTTCAGATTGGAGGAAACTACCTACTAGTTATCATGATTCATTTTTTTAATCAAGTACATTATTTTTAATAACATAACAAATATTGATCCTTGTCAATAATTGCTATTTACTCATTTTCAAGAAGGTGACATAATAAGAATAATACTTATATTAGCCATCTAAAATTGAGATCTGAGGAAACTTGCTGCTTGGTATCATGATTCATCTTCAAATCAAATGAATTATTTTTTCATAATTCTTGTCAATTATTGCCATTGACAAATTCGCAAGCAGAGAAAATCATAACAATGAATGATTCATTCATATACCTAGATGTAGATTGGAGGAAACTTGCTGTTTGGTATCATGATTTTCAAATCAAGCACCTCTTTTTTTAAATGCCACAAAAATTATTCCTTGTCAATGATGGGTATTCCTAATAATATTCCATTCTTGAATAGCGCAAATCAGATTATGATATGACGTCTCTATGGACTTCCAAAGGACTTTGGATAGTATTACCATGGCTTTAGCTCCGGCAATCGTAGCGCTCAGTGCATTCAAGGAATAAATCCTACCAGGTACCCACTTACTACACCTGGGTCGAGTGTGGCAAATGTAGATTAATGTCTTGCCAAAGAACACAAGTGCCGCTGCAGAAATTCAAATCCCATACCATGTGGTTCACAGTCCAGAGACCTATCAACTAGACCACAACACTTCTACAGACAAAGGGTAATAACAAATTTTCAAGCAGGTAAAATCACTAGAATGAATGATTCATTATTTTAAAATCATGTACAATATATTCTATAACATATCGATTATTAATCCTTACCTATAATCACTATTGACTTATTTTCAAGAAGGAAATATCACTGGAATGAAAGTAAGTTTCAAAGTCATCAACACCGAATACAGGTGCATATTTATATGTATCTCTATAGAGGAAGAGATAAGAGGTAGTGAACTTTTCACCTTTGCTTGGAAAGGGGATTGCAGTATTTAGATATTCAAGCAATAATGTGAAATACCAGTGTCTACACAATCTTTTGGTATCACATAAGTAGCACTATATATGCAAATTCCAAATAGTAAAAGAAATGGTAAAGCAATGGTAAAGCAATGGTAAAGCAACGGTAAAGAAATGGTAAAGAAATGCTGTTTTCTACTCTATCAAGTCATGCCTTCACTCTGAAGCATGTATCCTACAGCTTGGCAGAACCCCCTTTTTATTGGGCTCTTGACTTTTACAAGTGACTTCAAATAGACAAAACACTTGTACATTCTGGTGTTGCACTGAGACTATTTGTGTTTGAGCAGCTCTGCCAGCATTAGTTCCTTCAGTGTTCTGCAAACTGACCTACATAAATGCTAATATGTGGGTCTGCAGGGTGGGAGAGTGCACATATGTGATATTGCAGACACTATTCTGAATATTCCAGTAATATCTGGGGCAATTCATGTGCAGGGCAGGAAAAAAGTGGGGGACGTGGACAAAGATCTAGTTCTATATGAAGAAAGAGTCACGAAACATCATTTTAGAGTACTTTTGGAAAAGAGCACAAATTGAAGACCAAAATATTTGGAGGAAGTTTGGGTCATGAGAAAAAGAATAAAATATAAACAGCGACTATAGGAGGGAAAGAGGAGACAGACACAACATGTTTTAAAAGATTGACAGAATAAAACAAGTACAGCAATTCTACTGGTGCATGTTAAAATAGGCAAACCACAGCGCAGTATTTCTTTACCACTGTTCATACTGAAAGTCCAGTCTGCAATAATTCCGTCTTTCACACTGAATCCCCTAAAATGATGTATTCAAACACAATTGCCAATACCAATGCATTGATGTTATCTCGGCTCTCATGCAGTTTGGTAATACAGGGTTTCAAAGAAATGGAATGAAAAGAGAGAAATAGTTATTAGGGAGTGAGAGGAACTGAAAGAGAAATAAGGAGAGACTAAAGAGAGAGTACAAAGAATGAGAGAGAAACATGCAGCAAGAGAGAGAGAGAGAGAGAGGGGGAGGGGAGATTTGAGATAGGTTATATAACTTCTCTTTACTATTTCTTTATCATTTCATTACTTAACTAGTAAATTGAAAGATCTTATCAAATTAGTGTCCTTTCATTGGGCACACTACAATACTACCAGGATAAAGATGTTGTCAAACTTTGAGACAGATATAGAGGTGGACATGACGTGAGAAATATAAAGAGAGAGAGAGAGAGAAAGAGAAAGAGAAAGAGAGAGTGAGGAGAGAGTAGAGAGTAGAGCAGGCATCCAAATTTTGAATCTCAACATCAGGTCTGCCCTCCCCCCCCCCCCCCCCTCCACCATGTTCTTATCTAACGCCCGTGCACCCTACCCATTCAGAATCATTGATTGAGGATGGTTGTGGCACTTACAGTCTCTCTCCATGGATTTGTCAAGATGGATAATTCAAAAGGTTAATCAGACTCAAGTGAGCAGATGTCCCCAAATTCAAAGGTTCAAGTAAGGGTCCCCTAAGACAAGGGCTGATTGGTAGTGGTGGCCGGGTAATGAGGCTAGGGACAAAAAACTCCTTCTGTTCTTTGGCACGTGTTTGTTTGTCCCAATAATCACTTATTTATCCTCACTACCCTCTGGAAGACTTGCCTCTTCTTCAAAATCTATGACAAAAATCAATCTCAGCAAAAACAATCCTTCACTTCATTAAGTTGAGCGATTCAGCATACCTCAGGAAAATCAACTCTGGTGCATAATTTTAACATTAAGGAATTAACTGATGACACTACTGGTCTTACTGTAAATTCAATTTGTCAGTAAAACTCAAAAATGTTGGAGCTACAGCCTACATGTACACAACATAATAATAATATTCAGTTTTTATATAGCGCCTAATACATCAATGATGTCTCTAAGCGCTTTACAGATATATTATTACCCTGGTCATCGGATTCTGGCACGCCCGCACACAGTGTATGCACATTCTCCACTCCCTGGGGAGCATTCCAGCCAGTTCGCCTGTTAAGCGCCCACATGCTAAGCAAACGACATTAACTTTCGCATCCTACCGGGTACCCATTTAACACCTGGGTGGAGAGTGGCAAATGTAGATTAACGTCTTGCCAAAGGACGCTAGTGCTGCGGCGGGATTCGAACCCCGGACCTCGTGGTTCACACACAAAATTCACCCTTTCACCCTTTTCTATTTACGTATTATTCAGAATACATCACGAGAGCTGACAATTAACCCTTTTACTTTCTATCCTAGCCTATTATCCTTGTGATCTTTATGTCTGCAAAAAAAAATTCTCTCTCTTTCTTGCTATCTTCCCTCCCTTTGTTTTCCCATATCTCCCCTTTATCTATCTCTCTCTCTCTCTCTCTCTGTATCTATATCTCTCTCTCTCTCTCTGTATCTATATCTATCTTTGTGTGTCTCTTTGCCCTCTGAAATCTCCAGTGAGCAATTCAGTTATATATGAACAAGAACATGGTAACAGAAAGAGAAAAGAGGAATATGGGTGTAGGGACAAGGATTTTCCGCGATGACGGAAAACGGATGGAATTCACAGAAATGGACATTTGAAACGGAAAATGCAATTTTTAATGGAAAATCGCGGAAAACGCTTTTTAGCTCAATTAATATTGTTCACTTTGTGAAGAAGAAAATTGTTCTGATTTTCTATCCATTGAAATAATATTGAACCTAAAATCAAAGTTAATAACTCCAAACTCTTAGTGCTATTTGTCAGATTCTTAGGAGACTGTTTTGTATGCAAATATTATGCGAAGAGACCTTTTGTTTTTTCATGTGTACAACGTCTACAGCAGAACACAGTTTCCATTTTTTTTAACCCATCCAAAACGGAATTCTAGATTTTTAGAAACGAAAAAGGCCTTTTCTTTAAATGGAAAATCAGTGTCCCTATGGGTGGTAAGTAAATATCAATGGTTCTTGGAGTTTGAGTTTCATATGCATGAATAATGTTCTCACATAGACTCATCTTCCAACTTTCTACCTCAGCCCACTTTACCTCCTGCCCTCTCCCCCCCCCCCCTCATCACACATTCATGTCCTGCAATCAAAAACAAAGAAATGGTAATGGTACAAATGAGAAAAGGGTACATGGGTGGCAAACGACGACAGGTACATGTATATATGGTTTAGGGGCCGTTGAGCAAATGCATGTCCTATTATCCACTCAACATCCAACTTTCTACCTAACCAAGTTTACCCCCCTGCCCCTCTTCCTCCCTCTTCATGACACATTCACGTCCTTCGATCAGTTCTGTGAGGAGGAAAATCAGGTAGAAGCACAAGCAACACGTGCCTGCATCACCCGCTTGCTCTCTCGAAAACATCTCTCTGACTCATCGTTAGTAGAAAGCTAGACAAACACGTCGTCCCATTTCCCTTTCTACCTCGATCAATCGCTTGAACATTTACAAAAGATACACTCTTCACCAAGGCCATGACTGGACCCATTCCACACACTTGAGAGGAACCAAGCGATGGTGAACACATATATTGTCTGTTGTGAGCCAGAAGGGCGTTAACTCTGTGTTAAAGTACATGAGTGAACACCCTTCTGGCTCTCAACAAATGATATGACAATCTGTATCTGTCCTCTCAAGATGGGAGAATTAAAAGGGAGCAACTGAACTTTCACTTGTCATAACCTTCTAGTTTCTAAATTATTGCATTATTTTCATTCATGTCTCTACTACATTTTGTAAGACATGAAACTTTCATGAATTGCAAAAACTCAGTGAAGTCTCCCTCATGTTAGTAGAGATCAATGAAATTCACAAAAGTTTCATGCATGCAAGCATTTCTGGTGTTGACAGGATACATACAAAGGGAGACATAAATCTACACTCTGTGAGAGACACGAAGTGCAACAAAAACACAATTTATAATTTAATCATATTTCATAGGATTACATACCATTGTAGTTCATTAATACTTGTTGCTACATATATATATCACTGTTCAGTGCAGATATCAGCTTGCATGCATGTCAACTGAATATAGCCTTACAATGCAGGGACACAAATATGGTGAAAATGTAGCCAAACAAAATGTTCTACTGAGATCAATCAATCAAGCGAGCTTTTTATATGGCTGCTATTTATCCTTTGAAATTTATTTGTAAGTATTAAACAGGTCTGGTTAGGTATCTAACTCCTTTTTAGTTCTAGTTTAGTCACCTGGCCTACAAATTCACCACCAAAATAGACATTTACTCTTCCTTTGCCATGACCCCCATAATTGCACAATCATTTGTACACTATAGTTTTGTGCCCAACGCCTGCCGAGAGCTATAGGGTTAAATCTTTGGAAAATGTGATACTGTACTAAAAGTGCAAATTTCCACGCGATTAATTTTTCGCGCTCGGCTAAGTAAGGTGGATTTCACATGTTTTTGATTTCGCCATGCCCTAGACTCAAGGGACAAAAACATGAACAAAAATATTTGCATGTTTTTATTTTTGTGCAAATTTCATACCACGCGAAATGCGTGAAAATTTCCAAATCGCGAAATTTTCCATGATTACAATAAAAAAACAGCCCTGTGATTCTCAGCAGACTACAGGACAGTAGACCATGTGGCTAATCATTCATAATCTCCCTAAAGGAGCAGTCACATATCCAAAACTGATCCTGCCCAAATTCTCTACGAGCTCAAAAGGGCATTTTTGCCAGGAATACAGCCAGAATACAGCCAGAATACTGCCGGTGTCTACGGGTCGGCCGACGTTCACCGGGTACCAAACCTGCTCCCAATTCATCGATTTTCCAATACCAAATTTTGAGGTTGCAGAGCTCATAAGGTCGCCTGTAGATTGCTCAGATGTCAACAGAGCTGTACGGCCACCACACGGGCTTCCTACGATACTACGATACGGCCCCCTCCATATCCTGCCCAACTTGTACAAAGTTGACCATGCTTCGAGTGCGCTCCATGCTGGTGTTGGGCAGTCGTTGGGCAGTCGTTGGGCGGCTTCAACAGGCCCCGGCCAGGCTCCTCTAGTCAACACAGGAAATTGGCCCCAGGGGTATACTCATATACACTTTCGCACAGAATTACTCTCTTCTAGCTCCAAACAGACAATATATTTGAGGCGCTGAGGCGTCGGAGGACGCCAGAAAGGACGTTGGGCGTAACCCCCGATTATTTCTTATTTGCATTAATATTTTTTTAATTCCAAGATTTTCCCAACCATTCCCATTTGCCATCTGCCTAATGATAACAATAATGTTCTCTTTTTGTGTAGTGCATATCACATTACGATAAAATGTCTCTATGTGCTTCCGAAGGACTCTGGAAATTAGTACAATTTACTTTTAAATAATAATTTTTTGGTACATTCAATAGCTATAAATCATATTTCATAATTTGTAATTGCAGAACACGTCAACATTATTTTCAGATTTGTTTTGCTGATAAACCCAGATTGAGCTGAAATGAATTGAATTAAATTAATTTTTTTCTTTAACCTTTCACCAAACCTTTCGAAAGTAGAATAGGTTGCTTACAAACCTCATACTTTACAAACCTCATACTTTATTCATACTCTGAATTTCAATTATTCCTTTGCCAACCAACCTAGAATATGTATGTGACATTTATCATTATCTTCTTTCCTTTAATGCATCAAAGAAAATGAAACCAATACGAAGCTGCATCCTGCTTTTTTCTCTCATTGCCCACCTTTAGTTTGCGAGAGCTGCATCATTTTTCTCAAATCAAGCGGATATATAGTAGGAAAGCTTCGAGTGTGAAAGATCTGGGAACGTATTACTTCTGAATGTTACCATGGCAACAGCACTAGGGCCATCACTGCCAATTTAGCATGGATTCCAAAATGCCTCCATGCTATTTTTTCTGACAATACAACTAATCTGGCATGAACGGGAGAAGAGACCAAAAAAACAAAATGAAATGGAAATGCATGTGCCACAGTAACTTATTTGCAGTCTGCGAAGTGTTATTGCTGTATAAATGCCGGGAATGTATTTGGAAGAAGCACTGAAGCACAGGCTTGTGGGTTAAGGGCATAAAGAAAAATAATATATAATGGGACTAGTGCGCTGATAACTTAATTTGCTAGTAATTGAATTATGAATTAAAATGCTATTCTCACACTGCTCGTCGGGTAACGGTAATTCAATTAGAAAAGTTCCTAGGGTCTGCACATTCACCATGAATGCATTCCATAACAAGCAAAGTAACATGGTGGTTCTTAACAGTTTTGACGTATAAATCAATTTTGTGGAAGACATGCTTACTTAATTATGATGGCAGAAAAAAAAGGAAAGTAATTCTTGCTTTTTCACATTTACTGCTCCCTCTCTTTTATTGAGTTGCTTGGCTATGTGAATTTTCTATAAATAAAGTCTTTCAACATGCATAGAATCTACAATGTTTCCTAATGTGGCACATAAAAAATGACAAACCCAACTTTCATTTTAAAAAAAACCCGAACGAAAAACCCCGCATGGAAACATAGTAACAGGGGAGTTTGAATATATTTTAGAAAGTGTCTCCTTCCTTGCTCTTATTTTCTAGTCTAGGCTGAATCATAAGAAGAAAACATGACCAACAATTTTCAGTGACCTAGTTCTGGAGGGGACCTATTATCTTGCATTTTAAATTGATAATTGAATTAACCAGCATCTCCGACAGAAATTTTAATGTCTCCTTTGAACGCATATACCTAGCCTCTGCTTATATGCCATCATAGTTTTGACTCATAGCTTCTCCTCCTATGTTGATGGCCAAACTCCCAGACTTTAATACAGTTAAATTTGTCTAGACACCAATTCTTTCTAGAACTTAAGACTTAATACTTCCTACATTTATCTAGTCCGTGAACTTCCCAGCCTTAAGTCTCCCAGTAAATGACCACTAATGAGTCAGTCACCTTCTCAATGGAAGGTATATTTGCTTTTTAGAAAGTCTCTTCCCCACAACCGTACCAATAAAAGTCAAATTCTTTCTAAGAGCTTTAAACAGCACTCAGAATGAGTTCAATGGACTACTCATAATTTAGTAAGTATCAAGTTGCGTTTGCTCCACCCTCCCCACCAAATTTCTAATTATCATTCTTGCTTCACTTGTATCATTCATGCCTACTTTGGGTCGCCAATCTCTATCATATTCCATGTGTCTTTCTTCTACAAAGCTAAACTGACGACAGAGCACTTTTGCTGGAATAGTCTCTACTCCCAACCAGCAGGCCGGATGCGAGGAATTCATGAGCAGACCTGAAAATCATCTACAGTGATCTAGTTTGCACACAAAATAGCCTAAATTATGGCCTAACAATATATTGCTACGGCCTGACAACTAACATCTTTGAACCAGGTTTCTCAAAAGAAAGTTGTTTACCCAAATTGAAAGAAAATATGGCTTTGCAGCATTCCAGTAGATGATTTGAGAGGACTAAAGCAATTTTAAAAGTTAAAAGTAAAAACTTACATATTTATAGGTTCATAATGAGTTAAATATAGACTAATATATCCCAGGGAGGTGGTTTGGAGGACAAAGGCAAATTTGTACATTGCTTTAAAAAAAATATTTAGAAAAAGTGATACGAGGAAATTTCACTTTTGATATAGAAATTCTAAAAATAGCTCCCATGGACAAAATAGGAATTTCTGCACTGTTAATTCAAGTCATGTTCATCATTTAAAAAACAATATAATCATTTTACTCACGCATTGAACTTTTGCTGGAGCAGCCTGTACTCCTCCCGACATTCATCCAGTTCATTCTCTGTGTAGAGAGTACTCTGTAGGAACTCACTCTCCATCAGGTTTATCCTCTGTTTACTTTCTTCTACCCGTTGCTTCAGAGTGTAGTACTGTTCCTTGCTGCAACCGCACACCTGCATGGAGACATTCAAACAGATGATAAAGACAATATGAGATATGTATACAAGATGATAATGCACTTTGTTCATATCTTTTCCTAAATACTGCAGTGAAAACAAGTTCTATGACTCATGCTCAAGCCACACTTTCCATCAGGTTTATCCTTTACATTCCTCTACCCGTTGCTTCAGAGTGTAGTACTGTTCCTTGCTACAACCGCACACCTGCATGGAGACATTCAAACCGCCGATACAGACAATATGAAATAGGTATACAATATGATAATGCACTTTGTTCATGTCTTATCCTCAATAACGCTGTGAAAATGATTCTATGACTCATTCTTCAGGGACAATTGCAATTGCTCCACAGTCACTCTGCATCAGGTTATTCCTGTTTTCTCTCCTCTACTCGTTGCTTACGAGTGTGGTACTTTTCCTTGCTGCAACAGTACATCTGTATAACTATCTGTATAACTTTAATCAACAAAAAATGACGGCATCATAAGATAGGTATATACACAAGAAAATAATGCACTTTGTGCATGCCTCAACATGCTGTTTCAACAGTGATGTAAATACAAAAGTAGAAGAGACAAAATAAATACATGAAGATTGTGTCTTTGTGCAGGAGTTGACATGCTGATATCTAACTTTGATGTCCAAAACAGCAGAAAAGGAGACAAATTAAATAGGGACATAAGTAGAAAATGTAGTAGTGCATATCTTTTTTTTTTTCTTTTTTGGCATCAAATTTCCAATCTCCAGCAATTTTTTTTTCAATTTCCATTTTGCTGAAGTTAAAATATCCATATTAAGGGATAAATTACGATGCTTGAATCTTCAAAATTTGAGTAAAATTCAGTTTTAAAATACATTATCTTTAATATCAGGGAATGTGATGCCAAATATATTCCTTATATTCAAAGTAGTTAAATAGGATAGCATATAAGAATAAATTGTATTCTTGTCTTTTATACCAGTGGTGTTTGACAAGTATTATTATTCTGCTTGTATACTGTGGGGTCATCATTCAGATAATTACTTTGCAATAAACAAAACTCTATCAGTTCTCAAAAACAAAAACAAGCCTTCAGTTTTCTACAAAAAAATTATGAATTATTCATTGAAATTGATTATGGATTATCCCTTCAAATCACTGTTTAATATCCCTTTAAAGATGTCTTTAATGGAAGTTGAGATACTTGTTTTTAGAACTCAAGTAACCCTTTTCTTTGCAAACATCTCTGCTCAACTCCTAGAAAATGATCTATTTGTATCTTCCATCATAATTTTCACATATCAAGTTCATAATGGAAGAAATCTGAGACTTCAAGTGTATACCTGAAACCCAAATTTAAACGTAAACACTCCATGAAACAGAATGAGATGTGCGCGAGATAGCTGGAGGCTTCTCTGAACGTACGACGATCGAATAACACACCAACCCACGTCCCCTCCACGTACCCTCTGCACGCAAACGGGACATACATAATAGGGATTCTAGCATCTTCCTCACGAATACACACATACACAGGTTCCTACACACAGATGCCCCATATGTACAGCATCGTGGCTTAATAAAAAAGGAGACGAAAATGAAAAGGCTGGAGCGGTAGTGCACTCCCTTGATGGGGTATGACGGAGTCCGCACACTGAATCACGTCTAATCAGAGCTGAAAATCAATGAAGACCTGCGGATTATGCCTACTGGCAAAGAACAAGGCTCAGGCTTTGCCTGGCTTTACATTGCATGGGTGCAGGATGAGGCTCAGTGGCGGCGCTATATCTATCTATCTCTCTCTGATTTTTGCTGCATGGGGGATGATACATCACACAGAATGAAAGAGCAGTATAAGCCTATGCAAATATTTCTATCATGACTGCACTTGACGGCATGGCACTTTGGGTATAGACAGACATTCTAGTCTAATGAAAAGAAACCCCCAAGCAATACAAATTCCAAGTCTTCAGCTGAAACTCCTGAATATGACATATCTTTTGAATTACACCAACAGTTGAATAACAATTCATAAATTAAATAAAACAAAGAAATACCTGCAAAATATTGGACTATTTGTCAATTTGTTCTCAGAATAAGACAGAGTTTATTTACTAACATATCATGCTATCTAATGCTGATATAGAAACACTGCATGCATGTAACTCCATACTTCTATACATTTGTACAGTACTGAGATTGGCTGGAAGTCTGCTGAAGGAATACAACATTCATATTTTCCTCTTTTAATGCACAACACTAGGAATTCAGACTATAATACTCATATCTAGCAGTGTTGATTTCGAGGCCAGCACTTCTGGGTCACGAGGCCGCTGAAAAATGATACCTTCCATAGATTTTGTACATGTGACTTATTCCGAGGCCAAGGCCAAGGCCACTAAATTATGGCCCTCGAGGCTGGCCTCGAATACAACACTGATATCTAGTATTTCATATTTTAAACAAAATTCTAATATTTCATCAACTGACAAGTCAATATATTTACTTCCTTACTTGCCCAAGCATTAGTGTAAATATATAATGAATATAATTCAATGAAGATACATTGTACATAAAACATCACAAACATTACAGTCAAATACTCTGCAATGGCATGCAGCAGCTATTCTTATACATGTGAACATAGACATTTTGAACAAACACTTTTTAAACAATGGCCACATTGACCTTTTCTTCCACACTAGTAATTCACTTTCAATATCCTCCCTTTCACTGCAAAGCGATAAACATGATTGAAGTTTGAATACATCATACCATAAAAGATGGCAGTTATGGATAAAATAACATTAATTAAGTGTCCCTTATGATGGCATCAAATGTCAATGTTTTACCATATTCACCTGCTCGCCATAAAGCTCAAGGCAAAATTTGACAAGAAAATGTCAGATTGTATATTTAGACCAAATTTCTTGCATGATGTAAACATGTATTGGAATTGTAGAAAAAAACATGTTTATCATGTTAACCCCTCTTCCCCCTTCAAAAGTAACCACAATTAATATGACTGCATTATAGTCTCAGAAAAGCATCTAATTCTGTTGATTCTAGAAAACAAGAATAATATTTGTTGTTGTGAGTTTATGAATGTTTTCTATTGCATAATAAACAAGGCCCTCCAGCAAACCATCCGAATGAGGAAAATAGAAAACCCTGTTTGAATATCAGCAGTCATGAATAAATAAATGAATTATATAACAATCTAAGGCAGAGAGCTTCATCTTCTAAACCATATAACACTTTCTTCCAATGCTATAAACTAGTATAGTTTGAAATCATTAAATGCTATCTTGCATAATCACTCAATTCTGCAGGATATTCTAAAACAACCCTAGAATTTCAGTAAATTCCATATCATTAATTATGCCAGAATATATCTTAAAAATCAACAATATGATTGATTTATTTTTAAAAAGTTTGAATTTGTTCACTTTCACCATAGCATTCGTCACTGTGCAATATATGAAAACAAATGATGCATGGTTATTCTGGTTCTCAAGTTTGGTAATTTGTTTCATACCAAAAGTATATGATGATTGAAATCAAATTAATCAAATAAACTACCTAAATCAACAATTTAAAAACGAAGTCATAATAAGTGGTTCAAATTGGCCAATTTTATTTGCTAATTCTGCTTTCATTTACTGTATAATAATTCAAACAATAACAAGCAGGAACATTTACTTCACAGGCGGCCATTTTATCTAACATCTTGATCCTGCCAAGTATGTTGCACACAGGAGGTGTCATAATGCAATGGGCCGCAACAAAACATCCCTCATCATGGCATCCATACTGCTATCTCATTATCGCCATTTTAGACTAAGCCACTGATCACTGTTCATTCATGAAAATGTCCTCATTAATTTGTAAGGCAATGTGTCATCACGCCATCCACCACGGAGTTGGCAGATGTTCGTCACAACGACGACTCGTCGGGAGATGTTTCCATGCAGGGCATGCACTGTCTGAGTATGGAACGGTATCGCTTATTTATGAGACCGCTGCTGCTAGGCTGAGGCACATGTTTTCAATATCATATGGAACCAATACAACAAAAAACTAGAATTTAATTATTTTTGCAAGCCATTATGAAAACGACTGCTAGGATTATTAAAGAAATATGTCCATCCTTTCAGTGCCATGCAAGGTTCAAACTGCCCAAAGTTCTGCAATGTATATTGTCATCACAAACGGAAGGTTGTCTTTTTTCTTGAAATTCACAATGAGTTCTTGACTTTTGAAGTTAAAAATCATGGAATAATAATTTGATCAAAATGAACAATGAAAAAAGGCACTATAGGTCTGAGACATCATCGTCTCAATAAGTTCGTTTGTGGTAAACTTTTCAAACTGGTGGCAATGTGCGGATCACTGTGAAATTAAAGACATAAGAAACTCAGGGATTTGATACGAGATGATTGATAATTGTACATATGATCAAATCAGACAAATCATTATTGTGGATTTTCTTGATATTCTTTGTACTTCTATATGAAAAAGATGAAATACAGCTTCAGTACCTTCTTCAAATAGGCAATGGACCAGACTGTGCGGCATATATAGGCCTTACTAACAATGGCAGTGCATATTGTATAAAACTCATTTGGGGCAAAATTGCAAATATTAGTTTTGGGGGAAGGATTTTACTTTTGCTCTTTATAAAAATAAATCTCTTATTATTCACAGCAGTAAAATAAGGAATATTGCCAAACATCACAAGCTAAGTTATAATTCTGTAGGAATACATTAACCTTGAACAATCTTACTGGTTAAACAATGACACAATGCTTGATGCCTGCACTTCACTGTACAAGATTCCTTTAAACTCCAGACAATTTCTTTCTTAGAATGCAATTCCGCTGCCAGAAAAAACATCACTGTTGAGGCAATGTGAAAGCCAGAGCAAATTGATGCTACCATCAATGGAATGACGTAGGGAATGACAATGATTATAATGCCATCAAGGAATTTAGTCATCTTTGACTCATTAGCAGTAATGTGAGCTGAGATCAAGTAGGTCCCTACTGGCATTCTAACGGAGGCATGTTCACACACAAGTATATTTCATGAGCTGAGAGCCAGAAGGGCTTTAACACATATCCATTTACTTTGGCAGTTTATGGAAAAAAATTGTTGATTTTAATTCCATGCACTAAGCTGATAAAGTTATGAACAGGATAAGTCTATGAATTTTTTTTGTTGCGGAGACAAGCTTATATCATGCAAGGGATATTTCACTTTTTCCATCAATTTATCTGAAGTGATAGGAGAATCAAACTTTAAAAAGGGTGAATATCTCCAATTATGTTGTTGTCAGAGCTGCAAAGCACCGAGAGGTGTTATCGATAACCCTAAGGCTACCACCAAGTTTATAAACATGTATCATCCATCACCAAAACTCATGAGACAAGTTTTTGATCATAGCACTTCTCATTATACATCATGATATAGATATGTTTCCATGATATCCAACTTTGCAATTCATGAACCATTCTGAATGTCAAGAACGAAGAAAAGCTTTTGTTGGGCCAAAGCTCAACCCATCTGATGCAATATCGAAAAAGCCATAAGGGCATTAACCCACAGACTTTAACATGTAGTTAATGCCCTTCTGGCTCTGAGCAGACAATATAATGAAAAAAGTGTTGATTGTGATTCCATGCTTTATTAAAGCTAACACTATGAACATGGCGAACAAAGAAGCGGACAAAATATACAGCTCCTCATTGTAACTTCCACAATTGCTATGGTAGACAAAAGAACATCCCTTGATTGCTATTATGTAAAAGTATGTAGAACAGGTGTCACATGCATATTCACCTGTTCTACTTATTTTACATAATAGCAATGAAGGGATGTTCTTTTATCTACCAGAGCAATTGTGGAGGGTACAATGAGGAGCTGTATATTTTGTCTGCTCTCTTTGTCATCGTGTTCATAGTGCAATAAAGTTATAAACAGGATAAGGTTTTATGATATTCCTTCATTTGGATAAGAGTTTAAATACAGAATGCTTGGGTTATTTCACAGTTTTTTAATCAATTTGTCAGAAGTAAAAGCAGTGTGGGTTTCTCATTAACCCTAAGGCTACCACCAAGTTTACAAACACAAATCATCCACCAACGAAACTTCACGTGACAGGTTTTCAATCATATATAGCGCTTCTTCTCATTATACATCATACATCATGAAACAGATATGGTTCGATCATATCCAACTTTGCAATTCATGAACTGTGTCGAATTTTCAAAGTTAAAGACAAGCCTTTGTTAGGCCAACACTCAGTTTACTTGATGCACTATCAAAAAATGCACAGTTTAAACCAAGTACGGTATTGAAAGGATTAAGGTACATGCATATTGATCTAGATCAATCAAAGTCTACCCTACAAGGATAGCATGATGCCTTGCAGAAAAATGCAGATGTACAATCAATATAAAAGCACAAGTATATGAAAGTAGGGTATTGCATAGTGTTTCTACATCAGCTGCAGATAATGCACAATGTGAATAAGGAAAGCCTTTGTCTACATCTGTAGAAGAATGAACTGAAATTGGGTGAATATTTAATTTGTGTAACTACAACATGAAATGATTAGTTGAATAACATTGAAAATGAAAATTTGAACATGACACATAGTGTGTCGACATCTGCATGAGATAACAGTATGTGACTTTACAGCATTCTACATGTACTACAGGTACCATCGATATTTCTATGGTAAGCTAATATTAGATCAGGACCCTGTTTCATAAAACTTGAAACCAATAACAAGTTGTAATAACTGTTATAAGCTACTGAAATCCTTGAATCTGGTTGGCTGAGAGCGAATTTGTCATAGAAATGAGGCAGTTGTTATTGATAACAAGTTTTATGAAATGGGGCCAGGTGTACTCCAATACTCCTCATTTCATAAACTGATTTACAGATAAAGAGTATTTTTTATGAGTGTCCTAATTTGCTTTTCCCCACTAAACAGTATGCAGTATAAGTTCCTGTCCAAGCATTAGATCTATAAAGCTTTCTAGATCACACAACTCTTCTTTCTAGATAGGTTAAACAAGCTAGGTGTGAGCTCCATCACTACAGGTGTCACTTCACCGCCTTAGTTGAAAAAAGAGGTTATCTCATCATTCAGCTGAAGCTTTTAATTTTTCAGCTTCAAATTGGAAACTATTTTTGTACCAAGTGGATGCATTATTTTCTCTTTTCAAACTGATATCATATCATATGAATTATCTATGCAATTTCCACTGAAGTAGGTCATACCTATGCATAAAGATGGAGAAATGAACTGGGACATGCTGATAAGATAATAATATTAATGAGAATGATGGTCTAGGGTTGCGCATGTCCTGATTCAAAGCTTTCATTGAAGGTCACACATAGTCCAATTATGTTTTTGTCAAGAAATGCTACATGTACTTAGGCTGATACTAACTGTCGATGTTCTAGTAGAGAAACACAAAATTAGTATTTCTATGTATCACCTCCCATAATATGTATAAACAATAGGTGTCATACATATTTATAATATTTTTGCAATGTTTGAATGCATGTCTATTTCTGTGCAGAGCCCCCAGAATAATTTTCTTTATCCTTAAAAAACTAGGAGGTTTTCACTGCCCAAATTTCTAATGTTTTTTTTTTATTATTAAGAAAATCCAAAGGGAGCTCACAACCTGTCATACAAGGGAACACTGCTTTCATTAAGTTGAGCAATCAAAAAACAATGATTGAAAACTTGTATCTCAATTCTTCTAGCCCATCTTTAAAATCTCTCTTAAAACAAACTAGAACTTATGAAAAATGAACCTCAAGGAAAAAAAATGATATCTCCATTTTCATCAAACATGCAACAGCACATCAAATGTATTTTTTCGGTGATTAAGAAATGAAAAATACATGACACACATTTGCAACTCACTCTCTCTCTCTCCATATATATCCCATAGTTAACAGTAGAGACACCTGAGCAAATGGTTACTTCATGAAAAGAACAAGAGCACTTTCTCCCACTTCATTAAGCAGACTTCCTTTCCTCCAGGACAGCATTTCTGGTCGAAGGAACACCTCTGACATCTGATTCATTCGTTTCCATGGCAACCGCATATGAGAGAGGAAATGGGAGTTGGGACGGGGAGGGCTGGTGTTTTATGAGATATCTTGGTCTGCTTGTCTGGTCTGAGTGAGGATTGCTCCAACCAAATGGAAAGTCTTTGGTTTTAATCAGGCAGATGGCAGTTTACATTACATGTACTTGAAACTTTCAGTTAATTTGGGGTATTGTCTGAGTGAGAATGGGGTTTTATCTTTATCACTTTACTTATATCACTTAACCAAGCTCCTAGCTCACAGCAATATATTCATAGCAATTTGAGGTTTAAGACATAACCTAAATACAATCTGACCTATATTATCTTCAGTTGATAACGCATAAAGTACAAGAAGTGATTTCTGATGTCTCATCTCAAATGTACTAAGTTTTTATAATCTTATAGCATGAGAGTGTCTCATTACTTGCCAAAGGCTTTTCACATGTAAACTGAAATACATCTTGGTGAATTTATTCATTCAAGCACAGGGTTCCCAGAATTTAATTGAAAAAAAATTCCTGGAATTTTCCCAGATTTTTCTCTGATAAAGAAATTTCCAGGACCATTTAAGAAAGGCATTTTACAAGTCTAAAAAGCCTCCATAGGCAATCATCAAAATCATACCAAATTCTTTGAACATGTCCAAAAATGGACACAGATTCTGAGCATTACTGCACTCACATTGGTGCTATCCACAAGAAACTTCATATTATTTACTGCTATATTTGCAGTGTACCACAGTAGAATCGCAGATAACTTTTGCTGCCAGCTTCATTTTTGTGTCATGGTAGGTCCAGCTGCAATAGACCACAGACAATCTCAATGTTAAAACATTTCTTCATCACAGACAATTGAACATGTGAAAGCAATTTAGTTCTCAAAGTAACTGCAAACAAATTGGCAATTTTCTTTCAGGATACAAAATCATGGTACAGTTAAATTTCATCACTTAATTTTTTTCTTTTTGGGTTGTTTTTTTTTTTTAATTTGTAATTAAGTCTCATAAATAGCCCTTTTCTTGTTCCTGCATGTGTAGGCATTGGAGATAATGCAGTTTTTCAGGTAAATTATCAAACTTTCCAAATTCTTATCGTAGCTTTTAGCTAAATGGATTAAATGGTGTATTTGCCATGCCTTGTCAAGTTAATTACTGTTTACGTATGTGAATAACCATTGGTGCTATTATTCATTGCAAAATACATTATCTGCATACATATATTCCTTACTCCAAACTTCTATCTCATTCTATCTCTCTGTGTCTCTTCCTCTCACTCACTCACTCTCTATCTTCCTCCTCATTTGGTTCACTTCATTTCCACTACTCTTGCTTTGTTTCAGAGAGACAGGCTTATAAGTTGAACATCGAATGATCATTTTGATGATAGGTTATTCCACGCTGAATATTAATGGCCTTTAGTTTTGTTGGTATTATATAGCTTATGTAGCAATACCATCTTGCACCACATATGTCATGTAATGGTTGAGTGTAGAGTTTGAGGCACATAAATAAAAATGTAAAAATCTAAACAAATCAAAAGCAATTTGAATACTGGTATAACATTGAAACCTAATGGGAAAATGACCAAAGGAGATTGGCATTTAAAACAGAAATCATGAATATGATCCACATAAACAAAATTGAAAAGTCAATTAGAGAGGTATGATATGGTAATTTACTGCCCACCATTATTTCAGGAGATATGTAAACACTGACCAAAAATGGAGAAGCCTGCATCTTTACATATATTCCAACCTTAAACATGATTATTTATACTTGTAGTTCAGAATTATTAATTCCCCGCTGGTTTCATCAAGCTAACGTATTTTCAGTGCTTAAGCCAATGCATGTATGGCGGTTTGTGAAGCCTGCAACAAAGTCAGTCACATACATGTAACTTACTTCACATCTGACAACATACTCTCATATTGAACAAATGTGAAAATATCTATGAACTTGAAGATGTGTATGGATTGCATATTTTCAACAATCCCTTTCAGTTCAGTCAATACAAATATTTAGCAAAGCTCAAAATTAAATTAGAGGTAATATATGTTTCAAAATTTACAAATCATATGCGATGAAGTGAAAACCAACCACATGTGATAAGACAGTGCACCCTGAACATGCCCTGATATTTTGAAGTGTTGCAATAATTTTAAGATTATAACGTGATATTTTTGACAGATCTGAATGCCTGATTGCATATATATCTCAGCATCAATAATTTCATTTTGGCAATGAATTACAATGAGATCGAGTCTATGGTAGACATGCATCTAAAAATACGAAGATATCCATTTCTGGTGTTCATTCCCGAAAAAAACATCCAGAAAATTTAAAATATTCAGATCATTTCATCTGTTGAGAGCCAGAAGATCGTTAAATCTGTGTTAAAGTGTATGAGTTAACATCCTTCTGGCTTCAAACAGATAATGTATTGTTGAATTCACTACCAATTTATGATCGGCAAACGGGACAACTGATTACTTGTTTTCATTAGTCAAAGTGGTCCTATTCCCAAATGCCTCTGAATTTTTTACAACCTTGCATCATATTTTGATGACATTTGAATTCTCATGAGCATTTCATAGTTTGTAAGTGCAGCAATCATCTAATTTTCATCCTGTTGCTAAGCAACATATATAATGCAAACTGTATGCTGCATGAGTCATCCCTTTGCTACATCTATGGTATATCAGCTTAATTATACAAACATGTACTTCCCGACATCGCTAAAAATAACACAGTTGGCACCAATCTCTGATGCTATAAAAAAAATCCTTGTTCAAGCCATGTTTTTGATTTGTGGTAATATCACCACCATCTTCATACCTCTAGCACCAAAGGAAGGCTGATTTTTATGGCCGCAAGGAGAGCGAGAGTTGAATTAAAGATGAACTCCTACTGACATGGATGGAAAACACCCATCAGGCATACGTGTTGGTAATACCACAGCCTGTAAGGGCAGCATGTATTACACATCGTAATTTAGCATCCAACACACATCACCCACACAGCACCGCGCACAGTGCATACAGTATACTACTACTACTACTGTGCCCACATGTTGATCAATACCGTCGCAGCTCATCCACCCAACCCATAAATCAGACAACCCAATCAACAGAAATTCATATCTTCTAGAATTCCTCTAGATGAAAAAGGTATATGAAATGCTCACGTACACGGTTTCATGCCAAGCCTATCTACTATACTCACCCTGAAAAAAATATGACAGCCAGTTTCTCCTTGGTAACTGCCTCAGCCTGGTTCCCACTTTAACAGGGAGGAGATAGCATAATTTATTCTGCCGTTGCGTGCGCTTTATCAACCCGACAATGCACCTCGGGCTCCATTAGGGGATACCCGTAAGCCAAACAGTTATTCGTTCCTTGTATGACACACCACAGCGAAGAGATAAACAGCATCTGATCAATTATTCTAAATAACTGCTATTCTACGATTCCACTAGACTGGTCTGAGTATTATTAAAAGCTGATTAATGCGTTGAGTGGAAGGCTACATGTCCCTCGACCCCGTTTAATTTACATATTAGCCTCCGCGCTGTTAGTCATTCTTATTCGATCAGCTAAAATTTTGATGAATTTAATGAGATTGGAAAGTCATGTATGTTGTATATACCTCAATAAACTATGCAAGTGTTTTTTTTTCCTTTTGTGTACATGAATAAAGATAGAGATCATGCAAAACTTAAGTATTTCTTACATGTATTTTTTTGTTTATTACTAGAAAAGCCAACCAAGAATAAAAAAGAATCCATCTAGTATCATGTGAATATTCATGATATTTACTAATTATATGTGTACCATATAACAGTAGGTAAATGAACATTACATAGTATCCTGAATCTTTGCTATAAATGTCAGGTAAACAGTTTTCTCATCATTATGTCTAAGTAGCTATTACTTAGAGTATATCTATTAACAACCCACCCCCCCCCCCCCCCCCCCCCCATCTACCATCAGATACATGTACCATTGTACTATCACTTCACTTCTCCAATGATTCTATGACAAGACAAGAAACTGATACTGCTGAAAAAAATTGGTCAGTCTTGGTCTTTATTACTTCAAAATGATCCCAATCTTCAAATCATAAAGCAATTTTTCAAAATAGAGTAATCAAACTGACTTTCTTCATAATAAAGAGAATAATTATCAAACATATTATATTTAGGCAGGTGGCAGCTGGCTTTTCTCTTTTGGCATATATAGCAAATTAATGTCAACATATTATGAAATAAACAGTCATATTATAACACATGCCCACTGATAATTTCCTCTCTCACATGAAAAGCACAATTGACCAATACCAACACACACATGAAACTGATACCTCTTGTATAGACATACACACTTATGTTAGCTTTTAAAGAAAACATAATTATTCCCAGCAATGAAATAAAAACTAATACAAAAGTACAGTAGTATAACATTACTGATTGATGAAGCAGTTATGCAGCATGCAAATTTACCAAAGTAACTAATCTGCAAAAAGTACACCACCACCAGAAAAATATTGATTAGTCATGAGTAATAATTCGGTATACAGATTTAACCACTTTGCTTTATTGATCATGTCAGTATATCTTAATCAGCCTTTTCCCTTATGCACCTCAAAGTAATCTCATTAGTTGATCATGTTTGACATTGTAAAACTATACTTTGACAATATTTTGGGGTCTCGAAAGTACATTTGTCTCTTCTTTCAAAGACATGTTGTGGATGTGTATGGGTTCCTAGGGGCACTTACCTTAAAGTGTGTACAGCATTAATGTGGGGGACAGGGACATGACCCCCCCCCCCCCCCCAATCTGGAATTGAAGTACTGTATTCATTAGTTTGAATCGTTTTAGATGATGATTGCACATTTAAGATTTCATAAGGCATATTTTCTTTTATTCTAGACTTCACAGTACTCTTTAATTTGGAAAATAAAAATGAAAAAAAAAAAAAATTCGTTTTGTTTGTCAGCTCCCTTTCTTTTAGTGTTTGTGTATATAATGATATAGACATGGCATTTAGATCTAACATCTTACACTTTTTTTACTATATACAAACATAATTTTTCTTTATTGGAAAAGAGCATTATTATCAAATTATATAGGATATTGAACTATAGGAAAAACCTTTTAGAATGTACACATTGAAATATTTGATCACATTAATAAACAAGAGCCCCAGGGGGCACGACGCTCACCTGAGGTGGATCAATTCACATCTGGTGCATGTTCTCTCTAGCACATGAACAACTTTCATTCTTCATCTATAGAGGTATCTCTGTACACAATACCAAGTCTGAGCTTCCTACCAAGTTCGGTTAAATTCCAATCATGGGTTTTGGAGAAGAAGCTGAAAATGTAAAAAGTTTATGGATGGTGGACAACTTGCCCCACTCCCCCTCCAGTATGTTACCCCCACAGACCCCCTATAGGGCCACCAAGAAAAAATTCATGAACAACTTTCATTTTTCGTCTATAGAGGTATCTCCATACACAATACCAAGTCTGAGCTATGCCTGGTTCTGGAGAAGAAGATGTTTGAAATTTACATAGCTTTTACAATTGGGGGCCCTCCCCCTGGGCCCCCTGGGGGCCACATGTACCATTTTAGCAACTTTGGGTCCCCTACCCCTAATGATGATTCCTACCAAGTTTGGTTGAATTCCGATCATGTGTTTTGGAGAAGATCAGAATGTACATTTTGCCTGGCAGCGCCCCCCCCCCCCAATATGTTACCCCCACAGGGCCCCTATAGGGCCACTCAGAGAAATTTCATGAACAACATTCATTCTTCATCTATAGAGGTATCTCCATACACAATACCAAGTCTGAGCTATGCCTGGTTCTGGAGAAGAAGATGTTTGAAATTTACATAGCTTTTACAATTGGGGGCCCTCCCCCTAGGCCCCCCTGGGGGCCACATGTACCATTTTAGCAACTTTGGGTCCCCTACCCCTAATGATGATTCCTACCAAGTTTGGTTGAATTCCGATCATGTGTTTTGGAGAAGAAGATCAGAATGTACATTTTGCCTGGCAGCGCCCCCCCCCCCAATATGTTACCCCCACAGGGCCCCTATAGGGCCACTCAGAGAAATTTCATGAACAACATTCATTCTTCATCTATAGAGGTATCTCCATACACAATACCAAGTCTGAGCTATGCCTGGTTCTGGAGAAGAAGATGTTTGAAATTTACATAGCTTTTACAATTGGGGGCCCTCCCCCTGGGCCCCCCTGGGGGCCACATGTACCATTTTAGCAACTTTGGGTCCCCTACCCCTAATGATGATTCCTACCAAGTTTGGTTGAATTCCGATCATGGGTTTTGGAGAAGAAGATGAAAATGTAAAAAGTTAACGGACGACGGACGACGCACGACGGACGACGCACGACGCACGACGGACGACGGACAAATTTCCATCGCAATAGCTCACTCGAGCCTTAGGCTCAGGTGAGCTAAAAACCATGTTCTCCTCGGTAAGGATGCTAATTTAAATGGAAAACCTAAAAAGAAAACCCAGTGTAAAAGTACCTAGAATCCAAAAAGCAATTTGTAGAATGTCTGATGATCTGTCCAGATATTCAAACATTTTATTGCAATAATTATAATAAAAAGGCATGTTCTGCTAGTAAAGGATGCTAATTTAGTTGGAAAATCTAAATAAAAAACCCAGTGTATAAGTACCTAGAATTCTAGTAAAGGATGCTAATTTACTTGGAAATCTAAAGAGAAAACCCAGCGTAAAAATGTCTAGAATCCGCAAAAGCAATTTGTAGAATGTCTGATGGCCTGTCAGAAAGACGCCCCTTACATTAGCGTGATAATTCCATTCCAAATCATCATTGTTTGCAGAGGAAACAGCATTTCTGGCTGGTAGAAAGACAATTAGGGTTCTCTGGTAACACACCTGCTCACCTGTAATGAATCACACCCTCTACTTGGTCCTATGCCCCCCCCCCCTTCTCGTTCAATCATTACGAATGATATCATCTAATAAAACAAAAACAACAAATGGAATGGGGGAACAGACAGGGGGAAGGTGAAAAATTAAATGTGAAAAAAAAATGCATGTGTGCTTGCCAAGAATGCAGATGAAAACCTTCAGTTCACCTTTGAAAGAGCAGTCTTTTACGTTATGTTTAAAAAAATATTTGATTCAAATGTATGATTATTGTGACATGATTATCATGTGTTATATTTTGTGACCACTGAGCTGAATTTGATTTCTTTTATTGGTCAGTAAATCAGTGAATATATTATAATCCATATGCCACAGCATTTAAAGATATAGAAGGTCAAAACTCTGAGAGTTAAGAGTAATCTTTTATTGAAGAAACAAAGTTTCAAATGTGCAATTCTAATTTTATTTTTTCAAAAGAATAGTCTCCATCTTTCTGGCTAATAAATAGATAGATTGTATCCTCTGCACACCTCAAATTAACTTCTCTATTACCACCTTGAATTAATGTACAATGTAATCTACCTTTAATTTTAAATTTTAAGATGTGGGGGGCAGTTAGGGAAACAAATGAAGATGAAGTCATGAGGACAGTTCTGTGAAAGGCAGTTCAATCAAAGCCGTATCAGTCTTGTCAGGAAATTAAGCCGATTCCTTTGGGTATGATTAAGTAAACGGATGTAGCACTTAGTCCTCATGAGGGGGGGGGGGAACCATTTGATATTCAGTATGCAGGTATCTATTAACATTCCTTTTACACAGACAGCGATCATCCAGCATACGATTCCTCATCAGCATCATACCAGGATGAATTTATTTTGAAGGGAAACCAACCCCAAGGTCTATACATGATTCAGTAGATCTCACACCTTTCTCGTTTCCAGGACACCCCCAGAGGAGAAACAATACCTCTCGCACAACAATCCATAATTCCACTCCTGGAACCCCAAAATTGAATGCAAATCATGAATTTTCCACTTGCCAAAACCCTGCCAGATTATTTTCTCTCCCTGAAGCGACTGTCCTTCTTGAGGGAGGGGGCGATAGACAGAGTTCTGATGGCCAGTGTAGGTAAAGGCACGATTCCAAGTCACCCGAGTATTGGTTTCTTCCGCTAACTGCTCAGGCGATTCTCTCCCTTTTGCTCCGTCCGCAGGACAGAATTGATTCTGGGATGTCGGGCGAAAATCAATGCCACGGAGAGGGATTTGTCTTCATTATTTTGATCATCTGGTTGCATTTGACTGACCACTAGCTTAAACCTTGGCTATAGTTATCACTTCACAGTATGGGTCAAGTTTTTTACGGTCAGTCTGCATTTAATCTGATTTTGAAATGAAAACAATTTGCTGCTAAGTGAGCATAACCTCTCATTTTGTTGAATAAGTTGAAATCTTGATCAAGACAATCTAATTGTAATTTTGGTTTACAGGGAATCTCAAATACGTTAAGCGTCCAAGCTATTTAATACCACAAGTCCAAAATCCCACTCATACATACACAGCATTTCTGCTTCAAAGACAGAGTTAATCTTTTACAACACAATCACAACCCCGAGATACCAATGATTTTACATATCGTATTTATGTTACTAGCAGTATTATCTCTTTTGTGACTAGATATCCCCACAATATCATTTTAATATACTACATTTCTATCTACTGACAGTATTCACATTCAGATTAAAAAACAGTTTACATATATTTCCTTCTTATGACAAAATTGCATCAAAATATTTAAAAATTTAACATAATTTCAAAGGAGGCAAATTCCTATAAGCATGAAACTTGTGTTGGGGATGCCACATAAATACTTAGAAGATGTAATAACCTGGATCTAAACTGACAAATTGCAGGCACCATTTTCAGGCAGCATTTTCAGGCAGCATTTTCAGGCAGTATTATCAGGGTTAACCTTTACAAGCCCAGAAAGCCTTTGATTTTATTCATAGTATTTCTGAGTAAATACACAGAAAGGACCGCTCCCCATTTCCCGACATGAATTTCTCTGAAATAACAGAACATGGAATCCATACTACCTTGAATGATTACTTTCGACTCACATGTCAAGTTTAATTTTTGCATCCATGAGGAAAGACATTTAGTCTTCTACTTCTGTTGTGGTTGTGGCTGATAGTACAAAACCATACCTGAATACCATGAAGGCTTCGGGGTTATCTTAGATTAAAGCTAATTTAAATGGCACTGTAAGATTGATATGCATTATGCCAAGTTTCTTTGGAAATAGGTCATCAATTAAGATTTGACACGTATCATATACTTGTATTATAAAGCAGTTACATTTATCTCATTTCTTTTTGTCATGCTTCATATCATACAGATTTAAATCACTCAAGAATATGTTTGGGCCATTTGAGAGCTAATGGTATGTATTTTGATGCTTACGCAAGTAATCGATCATTTCTATATATATGCAGGTCCATTCCTATGGAATAAACCCCCACAAGACATTCGTAATCTATCCTCTCTCAGGAACTTTAAGACCTCACTCAAAACCTGGTCATTTAGACAAGCCTTTTTGTAAATGTTCCCTTCATACCTTTTCTTATATCTTTATCTTCTATCTTCCTTTCACTGCGCCATGAGCAGTATCCATGATGGATACTCGCACATTACAAGTGTTCATATTATTATCATTATTATTATTATTACTACTTTCCTTTTTTTTAAATGCTTTCAATACACTAAATGGCATTTTATAGTTCCAATCTGTAAGGAATGAAATACAATTATGCACCTAAAAATCTTTGTTTACAGAGAAAGAATTAAGTTAGAATTTCCCCTTCATAGTGCAAAAATGGGAAAAGGTAAAAAAAAAATCGATATAATTCATATAACAAATTACTATATAACAGCAGCTAGACAGAGATCTCTCGGAACCTTAATGGTAATCAATATTAAAAACAAGTGAGAACACAATTTTCATTGTCTTTTCTTCCGGCTGACCTCTTTAATCATAGAAACTTGATCGATGGACCATTCTTTTCTTGTGCAACCTGACCCGCTATCCATCTATTTGCATAGCACTGTGTATTCTGTGCACCCCTTCCACACAGGTCATGGTCTGTGCAGAATTTGTTTTCATTAGTCAGCCCTCCACTCTCTGTTTGAATTGAAATGAAAATGATCACCCTGCTCAAGAACCAAACACACATCCAAGATCCAAAAGTAAACAAGAGGAAAACAAACACAGCGTCTCCTTTGTACAAGCATAATATTTATGACCGAAAAAATATTAGGTGGAATAAAAAATTGTACTAAGCCTATATACAGACAAAAAAATCTGTTGAATATCACCTTCACACCTGGAAATAAAGTAGGCCTAGATGCTTTTCCACACAATTAATGGGAGGAATAAGAGTCTCTCTGACCTTAATAACGATGAGTTGAATTGATTCTGGAGTACAGTATACGTACATGTATGCTATACTGATTGTCATACAGAACAAGAAAGAGAGAGACAGAAATAGAGAGAAATATCGAGATGGAGGGAGGGGGAAGGGGAGCAGGAAGTGGAAAGGGCAAACAGGAGAGTTATGAAGTTTAATCTTGGAGGGCAACTTATTAGCCCAACAGGAATTCACTATTGCATTCAAATAAATCATTAATAGAAATCATATTTTAGGCCTCTTTTTTCATGGGGACACTTACAAGAATTTCTAGGGGTATTGGCTTTGCACCACTGTCTATTTCCTATAGAAGAAAGACTATGGGTAAATAAAAGCAATGTACTCTAAGATGATCTATGCAATGCAAATCCGAGCAAAAGACAGTTTACTGAGCTCAGCTACATGTTTGTAATATCTTTTTCCAAAGCATTTAAAACAAAATACTATCGTGAATTCACATCACCTACTGACCTTGATAAATCAAAATCAGATATTGTCAATAGAGTATCATTGATAACAATATTGATAACAAAGTTCAAAGTCTATCGGGGATAAACAATCTGACAGAAAATTGTTTTGACTTTTGATCTCGCAGGATTGTCATATTTGTTGTCACAAAAAACAATGCACCATCAGAAGTGTATTTTCATGTCTTGATTTTATTTGATTTGTTGAGGCGTTATTACACTCATCTCCATGTATATCAGACCAAGATGTACATTTTTATATCACAGAACATCATACTGAAGTTTATCCACCTCATAAAGAGTTTAGATCCAAAATATACATGTACCAGGAACCAAAACTTTATGTGGAGATAACAAATATTTATTTTATACTAACACAACTTTACATGTTCTTTTTTCTCATGCTCTGCAAACATATTTAATGTGATAGATATCCCGAGGTATTTGTCAAAACACCTGTCCATTTTGTTCAACGTACTACACCCATATGATATTTTTGTAACTGGGTGAGAATAATCACAATCTTTCTTGAGCATGTGAGAGATTTCCAAGTGGAAAATAAATAGAGGAATAAAAACTGACTATCTGAAGGGAAAAAATGGAAAAGAAAAAAAAATGTAACCTTGACATGATGCCCCAGTCCTTCAATAGCTGCTGCTAAAAATAACGAAAAAAATAGAATATGCAATAATTTTCCAAAAAGGAAATATAAAATGTTTGCACCCTTCTTATGCTTTTCATTTCAGAATAAAACATATTTGTGACAGGCAAGTGGGAATTTAATAAAGTATGTGACACACTGAAATGCACAAGCCATTAATTATTCAGTAGGCAGGAACATAATCAATGTGTGGTTTTACACACCTATACAGAATGGTTCTAAATCCTAAAGCATGAATAATCAAATTCATTCCCTAGTGTTTTATTTCACATGCATCTCTTGCAAATGACTGAAGAGTGAATGCTTAAACAGAAAATGGAAAGTCTTTCAAATGCTAAAACGAGAAAAACATCTTTCAGGACCAGTATCATGTGATTTAAATAATAGTTTTCCATCAAATATCTACTTTAAAAAAAGGAATTTTCAAGAACAGAAACTTCCAGAATTTCTTGCTGTATGATACATTCTACAACTGTATCAACGTATTGAATATTAAGCCCATGATAACTTGGTATGAAATCCACTGAAAATGAGAGTTAAATTGAAATAACACTGTATACAAAGGGTTAATGTCAAGGGATTTACATGTACATGTATTTCATTACAAATTTGTATCATCAACCTGCCATACAATAAAGCACAAATTTACAATAACAGTTATAAGCTACTGAAATACTTGCATCTGATTGGCTGAGAGCAAATTTGTCATAGAAATGGGGCAATTGTTTATATTGTTGTTGTTGTGGGTCAGGCTCGACTAGCACATGTGCTATTATCTGGCCCCTTTTACCAACCAATGCTTTTCTTCATTTATATGTAAATATCATTGTATGTAAAAAAAAAAATGTATTGTAATTAAATGTTCTTGGTGGTAAATATTAAAAAAAAAAAAGTTTTATGAAACGAGGACCCTGGTCTTACTAGATGAATGATACGAGAGATAACAAGGGCCATCAAGAGAGGGGAGAGAGTGGGAGTGTGTTGCATTATCTTCTTTTCGTATTGCATTTCCCCTCTGCCTTCCTTTCTCAATCTTTTTCTCCTTTTTCTTATTTTTGAAAGAGGGGGGCATGGGCCCCCGTGCCCCCTTACAGCTTTGCTACTGCCAGTGGGCATGAGGAAGCTGAGCTACAAATGATTGGTGATTCTGGCTTGGTGGAGAAGAGTACAGAAAGGGTCCTTTGAAATCCTGTGTCCACACTTCAGTCTGTCCACAGTCAGATGAGCAAACAGCTAAGGTCTCCATTCCGGAGGTTGAGGGGTCGCTGTGACGACCACATCCCCATCAACAACCTGACAGCAGAGTTCATCTATGACTGGATTAGTCAAATCCTCTTTTCCCACATCCCCGGTGGAAATCATACTTATAAGGAGCTTGGGATTTTAGTCTGTATAATGATCATACTGAATGGGAGAGGGTTCTTTCACCATCAGAGCTATATTGCCATCATTTCTATGGCAGAAAAGGTGGCTGCACCAGAAGGGGAATATCTCATAATTCTGTTTTTTTTTAAATATTATTATTAATTGCATTGTATGAGGGTTTATGAAACTATAAACAAATATGTATGTATACCTATTGATGTGGGCTGCTACACTCACTGCCAAGTTTCTGACTTTCCATTTACTGAAAGATATTTCTAGACTATGAATTAGTAGGTGAATGTGAATCTTTACATGAAAATGTATTGGTGAAATAATATTAGAAAAGTGACCTTTATTAGGGGTTCCATACTTAGGGATCATGCAGGGACATTGGTATACTGACTTGGGTAATAACGGGTATTAAAGTCTCAAGCCAATACATGAAAACAATGCAAGTAATTACTTGCAGATCTGGACCAGATATTGAAATCCAATTTTGGCTGGGATCGACAGAAATTGTGGTGTAGTCATTAATTTCCTCTCTGCTTCCACAAATCATAAACATAGAGATATGACTTATATTGGACAATATTCTTCAATTTAGACACCAGAGTTGCTCAGTGCTCACTCTCCAAAATATTGGATTGCACAAAACAGGCATAACATGAAATAAAGTGGTGCAGCCTGTTTTGGATTACCAAAAACGAGGAGTTAATAATGATCCTTTGCCAGAATTGTAATGTCATTGCTGAACATACATGTACATGCAGGCCCTGAACTCAACAGTACAACTGCACTGATCAACCTTTGCAATAATAAGTAGAAATGGCATTCGATTGGGGCCCTATTAAATTGAAGTGATTTTGCTTTCATTCTTGATTAGTGGAGTCTCTACTGCATGGAAAAACATGTATGAGCTCAATGATGTGTACATGTAAACATTATCTAGGGCTCTATGTGCCTCACAAACAATGACGCATGAAATACATTATTCAACAGAATTATAGCAACAGTACATAAGCAGCAATCTCAGTGGTTCAGTCAGTGATATTACAAGTAGGACTAGCAGATTGAGGGTTCCAAACCGAGTCTGAGAACCAGTGATCTTGCGATGCATGAAATACATTATTCAACAAAATTATAGCAACAGTACGTAAGCAGCAATCTCAGTGGTTCAGTCAGTGGTTCAGTCAGTGATATTACAAGTAGGACTAGCAGATTGAGGGTTCCAAACCGAGTCTGAGAACCAGTGATCTTGCGATGCATGAAATACATTATTCAACAAAATTATAGCAACACTACATAAGCAGCAATCTCAGTGGTTCAGTCAGTGATATTACAAGTAGGACTAGCAGATTGAGGGTTCCAAACCGAGTGTGAAAACCAGTGATCTTGCAGAAGGCATTTCAATTAATGAGTCCTAAGGGAAAGACTGCATGGAGTAGGTTCCCTAGTTGATAATTGTCTATAAGCACACACATTTGCTTTTAACAGCTGCCCAAGCTGAATGAGTATTCCATAACCATAAAATCAGCCATTACTTAGATCTGTTTTAAGTCTATGATAAAAGATTTTACACAATGTAAAGTTGAAATGAAGGATTCCCAAGATTGTTCAGTATTTATGCTAGTCACACACGGCCGGGCCACAAAACGGATTTGATCCGGGTGAAAATGAGCCGGATTAGTCCGGAATGGAGGGTAATTTATGCTACGGTCACACACGGCCGGATTTCGAACCGGGTCCATAAGGAATTAAAACCGTATCAACCCGGTTTGACCCGTATTGACCCGTATCGAACCGTATAAAAATCCGCCTTAAATCCTTAACTGAATCCTTTTCGACCCCCATCGACCCGTGTCAACCCACTTCGACTACCTTGTCATCATCCGTTGCATGAAGGCAATGCGGTATACGGCAAGGGTCCACACTGTTTTACGCTGCGGGTTGCAGCGTGTCGATGCGAGTCAATGCGGTTAGAACCGGGTCAATTCGGATATCAATACGGAATTGAAATTTTCACCGCCGTATCGTAGCCCCCGGAATCCATCAGGATGCGGGTCAATGCGGGTCTCTACGGCTTCAACCGGGTTGATACGGTTTTAATTCCTTATGGACCCGGTTCGAAATCCGGTCGTGTGTGACTGTAGCATTAGCAACGAGTTAATTAGGGACATGAAATGTAGGCCTAGATACGGTAATATTATTAAAACTACAAAGATAAAGTACCAATAAAAATATAGAATATCCTGTTATGGAATATAACAAAAACCTTTAAAAGACTGAAATAAAATTACTTTTCAAACAGAAGCACTAGAAATACAAGTAAGGGGGAAAACAGAAGAGAAGAATGAAAGAATATGTATGAGACAAAGACAGCAAAAGCAAAATTCTGAACAAATTCCCTAAGTGAAGAAATAAGAATGGTGGAAAAGTAAAAGAATTCTTCAAAGTAATTTGAAATAATTAATTACAAACTAGTTTTAATCTAGAGCCCCCCAGGTATATACTCACATGACATTTGTCATGGTCGGGCGCTCCTCCCATGTCCCCCATGATGTATGAGTCTTCCAGCTTGACTGTGAGAGAGAAAACAGGAAAGTAACTTAGTGAGTGGAATATCACATATCATTTATTTTCTGAACATTTAATTAAGAAGCCATTTTGTGGAAATAGGAACTAGATAGACTGAAATTCTTTTTATGGGGATGACAAAAAGGCTCACACATTTGAAAAGATGTGAAGCGGGAAAGCCCTGTTTGAGACCTAGGAGAAGGGGGCCACAGCAACTGATCATATTTGGCTTGGGCCCACTGCCCAAGTCTTCTTAAGGTCTTATACGAAGATATCAGATTCTTAAGATACATCTGGGCCCTGTTTCATAAAACTTGTTATCAATAACAACTGCCCCATTTCTGTGCCAAATTTGCTATCAGCCAATCAGATTCAAGGATTTCAGTAGCTTATAGCAATTATTGTAACTTGTTATTGTTATTGAGAACAAGTTTTATGAAACAGGGCCCTGAAAAGAAATATACTTGAGCTTCTGCCCAGGGTCAATTTTCATCTTACTCATGGTTCTGTCAGGTCCATAGAATCCATTAAAAAAACAACTTATGAAATAATGTTCCAAATAGCATATATAGACCCAACGCTTCAAGAATGGCACTTCTAAAAGGTCCTCCATTCCCCACAAAATTGCAAACTTTGTTTTGAAGCACTGATGTTCTTTATACTGAACACAGAGCAACTTTATACTCATGTATAGAACTTTCAATGTTGAATTGATAAGAAATTTATCTTTATTCTTGAATGCAAGTGCACAACTTCCACTTCATTTATACATTTCTCCATTTGGTGCCACTTTACTGCATTTGTATGACTATTCATGGAAATAAATGTAGCAGACACTCAGAGAATGTGTGTAATAAGATTATTCATCTTGCAGCTAAGCTTGTCAGACTATTATGCAGCACAGTGGAGGACAGATGATTATGCTCCTTTTAAATTTAATCACATCATGGCGACATAAAAAAGGAAAGAACATTCTATGTCGTCACAATGCCATTAAATCTATAAGTAGCAGTACAATCTGCCTTTCACTCTGCTGCATTGTGATGACATAAAAAATAAAGGAACATTTAGTGAAAAAATATACGGTAAATGTGGGATCTAAATCTAATTTAAATTGTCACATCCATGTCATTTGATCACTGTCAGATTTTTAATACAAGATCTGGAAAATAATACTAGTAATCTGTAGTACTGTCTTTTGAGATCTTAAAGGGCAATAATAAGATGATCTGTGTGAAAGCAGAAAAATAAGAAAAACAGGATGGTGAAAGTTTGAAAGAAATTGGACAAGGAATAAGAAAGTTATGGATGTTTGAAAAATGAGATCACTACACCTATGCAAGCGAATCTCAAATTGGCAATTTAGAGTCGATTGTAATATACTTGTAGACAACTCTCCAGTTTGTCATGTATTTTACACAAAAATATCATTAATTTGTGTTTTTCTCCGAAGTGCCTAAACCCTCGGGGCAGCACTCAAAATATATTGGAGATTGCATATTGTTTGTATAGGTCCTCAGTCATGAAGGAAAAAGATTAAACTGAGTAATACATTTTGAAAAAAAAATACATTTTAGTCATTTTGTGTGTTGGAGCTAATAAGGGAGTTGTCCGCAACTGCATGACAGTAACATTACCTATTCAGCCAATTTGAAATTCCCATATGTATATAGTGATTACAACTTTCAAAAATTCATAAATTTCTTATTGCTTGTCCAATTTCATTCAAACTTTCACCAATCTTTCAGAGCAACTTGCCATTAAGGTTGGATTTCCCTTTAACTCTATGTTGAATTACCATTATTTAATGCCTCTCTAGTTCTGAGCAGATGAAATGAGCATTTTTGCTCCCCATAAATGTTTTGTGATTGTCTTTAAAGGTCACTAAGTAATTTACAGCATAAACATATTGAACACATAGTTTTTGAAGGACAGGAGTGTATATATTTACACATTCTTGACCCTGCCCAATCTTTATATAAATCAAGTACACAATACAATAGAGATCACAATACACATGAGGGTCACACAATCAAAGTTTCTTCCTTTTGAAAATATTTACTTAGGTTTGTTTCTTAAGATTTCCCTAATATCTTTTATTTGCATATTTACAAGAACCAAGGAAGTGGTCTGTGGTTTCTAAAGACCATTCATACATACATGCTCTCATGAAGTCTATGCAAGAATATTATGGAAATTACACAAGTGCTTTGATAATGGGCATATTTAATTTTTAAAACTTATTCTAAAAGATATCATGTATCTGTGCCACCATTGCTCACCATAACCTTTCTTGCTCTTCATCACATTAGTATAACATCATGCTGAAATTCTAAATCACGATAATCCTTGCCTACACCAATATACCCTCAGAGGCCCACTCACTATGAAAACAATTAGTATTCAACTTAACGCAAAGCCTCAATACTGCACGGAATAATTGCTTACTTTCATACACTCAAACCACCGGATGAAAATATCAGTGTGTAGGATTTCAGATAGTGCATTTTTTCAATAAAAGAAATACATTCAGTCATAAACTACTTTGTACCTATCTACCGGTATTAAAAGCTACATGTAAGTTATATTTTAAGTCCAAAACAATATTTGTTCTTGCATTTGTCACTTTAAGATTCATGTCCTGTTTCTACCAGTACCATCATATTATTAAAAAGAACAATAAAGCAAACCTTGCAACATTATACACATCATTCTTTCATCATCTTACAACTGCATAATAATAACAACAAACATTTAAATGACATAGAATTGGCTTTTAATAGCTGATGATGAAAAGAAATATTCCAATATTTTATTTTTCCTTTAACTTCAAATGAGGTTTGAACTATGATCCTCTCAATTCCAAGGGTCATATCATACTCTATTTTACGTCTGATTAAGAACAATCATAATCATATTATGCATGCAGACTACAACATTCTCAGAAATTCATATCGTAACGCGACCCTTGGTGTCAGAACCCATGCACATAGACAGTCGAAAGAAAGAGAGAAAACGGTCCCCTTGTAAATCAGATATTTGATCATTCAGCAAAACAAATTCCTGCCAAGATGGGGAAACTGTACACCGCTGAATTATTCCTTTTTACCGGCTAAAAGGTTTTCATTTTCCATCCCGCTTGCTGAGGAGGATCTGTGCCTCGTCTGCTGGTGCTCCCACTGGCCTCTGTGTGGTTCAAGTTACCCACCTGTCTTGGGGTCCAGATATAAAACATCAACCGATCAGAAATACAGGATAGACAGTCACTTGCATGTAGGCCTACAGTGTACAATGCCTATGTATCATTCATGAGTGAGATGTTATATTTATAGACTTACATGTACGATGCATGTCAATGTACTTGACTTTGCATGTAGTCCCATCTATGTTCCTTCATGCTGGGAGAATACTTTTCATCATTACCAGCATACAAATCAATTTCAAACTGCAATTTTTCTTTCCTTTTCATCCTTTTTCATCTTTCATGTACCTCAAGGAATTTAATGATCAACTGATGTACTACATGTAAAAAGCAATTGAAGTTCATTTGCCATAACTATTTTCATCTTTAAAATGCAAGATCAATAAAATTATCATCATCTTATGTTACATCTTAATTTTGTCTTGGAAGAATCTGAAACAGTCTCACTGACAGACAATTAGCTACACTATTAGATTACCGTAACCCCCCCCCCCCCCCAAAAAAAAAAAAAAAACAACAACAAACAAACAAACAAACAAAAAAACATGCTAGTATTTGTTTCTAGAACAAAACCTCAAACTTCATTTACCGCACGTATCTCTCACTCATCTTAAGTGATTACAACAAGATAATAAGACCGAGGTGTTCTCGTAGCAGGATAACAAACTGAACATTTTCTTCATACTGTCTGCTCAAAGCCAGAAGGAATTTGTTAAAAATAGGATGTGGCTCTCAACAAATGAAAAAACAAACTGTACATGCATCATCAATGACGTAGCATGAGTCCAGTAGGCATTGAGGGAGCACTGGAATCATGGAGGGGGGGCATCGGTCTTACTCGGGGAAAATAACATGCTAATTTACACGGCCACTGATTGAGGGAGGGTGCAGGAAGGGGTCCTATCTACTTCTTTTCATTTTCTCCCTTTACTTTTCTCTTTCATTCTTTATTCTTCATTATGCCCATTGCCTCTTGTAGCTACATGTACAACATTTAAAGTAGAACACTGATGATTTTAAATATTGGCTTAATACTTATTATTGCATAGATGGCATAAATTAAACAAGGTTATCCAAATTTAAAGCTTGGAAACATTTGAATTAATGATTATTATCAATTATAAAACGGTAAAATACAGCCCCCGATATAGCAGCTGAAAAGCTCCTTGAACGCTGCTGAGATGTGTGACGACACAAGAGGGGCGAGTCCTGTCTAAGCAGACGATGTCCCATAACATTATACACATTTTTCAGTGCCTGTTTTGTCATCTCCTCTTCACTTATTTCTCTTACTTGACTAGCGTCAGTCTTAATGTTAGTCTGTTGCCTCGCACGTTAAAAAAATAAAGGAATCAGTCACTTGTAAACAAAATAAGACGCCATTGTATTTTCAGCTGCTTGCACCGCGGCATGTTCGGCGTTTCAAGAGGGAACGAATACCATCCAGCTATTATTCGCAGGGCTTTTCAATTTGAAAATGGGGTTTATTTCATTGATCATTGACCCTTCTCCTGTGTATTTACAATCAAACGGTTTTAGTTATCAGAATCAGTTCACTTTCCCTTTTAGAATGGTGTGAAATAAGGTCATGTTTAAATGTACCAAACTCTTTATAATTTGATAAATAATTGCATTGCAATTACGTTCATTCATTATAGGACGTCGTCTGCTTAAGCAGGATCGATCCCTCGTATGATGACATCAAAACATCGCTATATTTCTGGCGAATCCTCGGATATTCCACATGCTGAGAAGAGCTTTTATTTATGTTGTTTTTATAATCATCATATACGCAGTTGACATAAAACTTATACGATTGCCATCTGTAAGCTTCCCAATTTCTAGTGATACATTAATTGCCATATTTGTGATTTTCTTGAGTGTTCTACATTTAATCATGAAAGTACAGCAGAGTAACAAGGGTAGTCTGCATAGTGAATAGGGATAACAGCACCATTCATTTCATTTCCGTGCCGAAACTAGAAATCTGTCGCTCTCTCTAAAAAGGGTCTTCCCATTCAATGACTTGAAGAGGATAAACACAGAGAAAGAAAAAGAGAAAGAAGAAAGAGATAGACAGAGAGAGATCAGCCAATGAGTCTTCTCCTATCGGGAATCGCATCTTCTCTCTCAGTCATAAACTTTAGATTCCATCAATTGGTAAAAGGTCAGTATGCCACAGATGATCTGATGGTGTACAGCACATGTACAGGTGATCAATTGAGTGCCTCGTCTTAACCCATGGAATACCAAGCACAAGTTATCTCAGGCTGGGTCTATGGAAAACGCATGCTATACACAGAATCAAATCTTTTCCAATGGGTTAAACCACTTTATAAATATCCAGGAGTATTCCCTGGACTCAAGATACTTTGACATGACAAGATCAAATAACCAATTACTTATAACCTGAGATGTTGACCCGAATCACTTTGGTTGGAAGAATCAAAGACAAGGCCTATTTTGTAATTCCCACTGCGGACTACATGTTTCAATTAAACATACCAATTGTTCTTGTTTTTTTTAATCTTTTTTTTGGGGGAGGATCGCTTTTTATTTACCCAATTGTCTATAGTTAAGCGATCATACAGTATTTGTATGCCACACAAATCAATTCAACAGATATCTTTATTTCAATTAGTGAAGATACTATACATGTATAACCTAAATGGCTGCAAATAGCTTTTCTTTTTAGAAAAGAGGGGTAATTAGCATATATGAGGGGTGAACATTAAACCCGCTTGCTTTATACTAATAGGTTTTTTTCTCTAATGATAATAATAATTATGCTCTTTTAAAAGTGTAACTCCTTTTAATTCTTCACATAAATGTCTGTTTGAAGGCTGTGTTTATCCATGATATGAACAGAATTGCACTTGATTGTGACACGTGGCATTTCTGTACATACATATAGCTTTAAAATTCTTTCCTCAAACAATAAGCACTAATGGAAATATTGATTTTGACTTGGATACAACTGACAGATGTCAAAATAAATGGACAACTCAGACTCTCCTATTTGCAATTTCGGATTGGTAAATTGGTCACAAATTATCTAACATTGATATGGACCATTAATTTCCACTATTTTGAGAAGATCATGCCTATCATTAAGAAAAACTGGAATGCTCATTTGGGTGAACATTTAATCATTAATGAGATATTGACTGTTATTGACCGACTGTTTTGTTTATTCAATATAAAAAGTGACATAAACATAACTTGTCAAAATTCTTGTAAAAACTAGAAAATTATTATCTTAGAAAAAAATGCAATGCTCGTTTTGAAGAAAAAAAATTTAATCATGGCTTGTTGAATTCTGTTTTCTTGATCATATTTTTCAGATAAACATTGATATTGTGGCATAAATATAAATAGATCAAAATCTTTGCACAACTGAAACACACATGCTTGACAGGACAGCTATCATGTTGCATCATGCCTTGGGAATGCCTCAGAACTTCAATTAATCTAAATATGGATGTGCATGAACTTGCATTTTCCCTATGTTAAACATATGCTAACTGATGTGGAGAAATGCCTTGGAATCAGCAGAAATGTATACCAATGTGTGTGTGTGTGTGTGCTCTAGTATCCCCTCCATAGTCCTATTAACTGCTCTACTGAAACACTAACAATAAAAATGTCACATTGGCCAAATTTCTGAAGTAATACAAATTCCCTCTGCGGTATTCATAACATAATCTTATTAAGCCTAGTGCTTTAATAAGATGTAACCACATCACATACATGAAAATAAATATTCATGGTCAGTGGGGATTCAATAGCTGATGTAATAAATCTAATAAGTGCTACAATAATCACTGGCTCAACAAAAGAGTGCTTACATGTATGTAGCTATTTTCTTTAACAAAGGCACCTCTAGAATAGATAAATCATAGAATGAAGACCATCTGAAAAGTAGAGCACACAGAACAACTAAATCAGAAGAAAAAAATTACATCACGATTAGGATATTGAGTTTACTCAGGTTTGACAACTCCTCAACCAAATTGGAAGACCTGCCATCAAAAATACCGACTCGCCCTTTGTCGCCCACACAGCACTTACGCGACAACAGCATAAGGAGCGCAACACACCAGAAATGAGCCATCAAGGACCGACACTCCAAACGACATGGCATATTTCTTCCTCACCACCGGGGACTGGAATAACAGGAGAATGTAATCCTAGAATATGGGACAATGGTAATCTCTCTTTGATGAATTGGACGGAGATGGAAAAGGATTGTGTGAACTTATCAGGGGCAGAAAGGGAAATTTCTGATACATGGATGATAGGCCATTTTGCAGTTGTAGTGAATATTAACAGTGAATACGGCACAAGCTCCAGAAACCAAGTACTCTATGTATACAATAAATAAATGCTAAGGAATATGTGTGGGAACAATTTCTTGAGTTGCCCCCATTCAGAGAGGAATTCAGACATTTGAAACAAGAGCCTCTTCGCGGTCCAATTCTTTGCCGCCTCCAGAAATATGAACATGTGAATAAACAAGGGGAGGAAACAATTCAGGTAGGCGTTTCTGAATTCACGGTAAATCAAAACACTCTGAGAACAGATTTGATCATACCTCTTCTTAAATTCCTGTTACGTTTTGGACGGCATGAAAGAATTACAACTGGAATGGATGCAAAAATATCCCTTCTTTTGTAATGAAAAATTGTAGATATTTTTTTGGTGTTTGCACTTTGTATTTACACATCCACACTTTAGAAAATGAGAGAAGGAAGGTCAGCAGAATTTTTACTATAAACCACAGAATCTAAAAGATTAAATATAAAGACTTGATGCAAACACTGGTGCTGGTGCATTATCTTTTTATGAAATTTAAAAATTTCTTCCCTTCTACGTTTTACTTTTAATATCCATTAGCATTATAAAAACAAACATGTCATCCAACCAACTGCATGTATTGAACATTGTACCCTGGAGTGAGTGTAAAACCTATTTCCTTCAAAACAGCTTACAACCACATTCAACATTAAACCATTCCTTCCTACTCCTCCCATAAACTCACGTCCCATCTTCTGAACTCAGCATGGTTGATGATGAGATAATGATCCAAGCATGCTCCAAGGTGGCATGATGGACTAGGCAGATGCAGGAGCATCATAAAGTGTGTCCTCATTAGCCCACGAAGGCTCAAGCTCAAGCAATGAGACTGATCAACACTTCTAAAGAAAAAGTTCCTGGCCGTCCCAGCTACATGTAGCCTAACCCAAAGCAAGCTCAAGTTCGAGTAATAGGAATAATCAGTGCTTCTTGAGAAACAATCCAAAGTTGAAGTTCCCCCTTCCACATGAGCCTGATTCAAGGAATGCCTAGGTCAAAAAATTAAAAACAAGGAACGGAGCATGCGTAAAAAGACAGTGGCTAGTGCAAAATACTTCAGGCCGAGACTGAGACACAAGTCTAATTGCATTTCAAATTAGCCCACTTTTTGTCCAAGGAGCAGGCTATTTCATGGACTATACAAAGATTACTTTGTCTAGTCCATGAAATAAATCATGCCAGTTTCCCAATTGCAGGAGTGAAATAGCCTGCTGATGGCATTGTCACTGCAGATTAGCAGGCTATTTGAAGATCAAGCCAATATTCCCCTCCCCCCGATCAACTGTAAATCAGCAGACTGCTTTTGAAATCATGGGCTAATGAGGACACACCTTCCAGAGTGCTGTTGCCCTCTTGGAGCTTGGGTGACACTGAACTCTTAACCACATCCCTCTTCAGTAGAGCCTGGGCTAAGGCTTAGGATGGGTTTAGCAGCTGTGTTGATAGCCAGGATCATCAGTGATCTGCCACCTGTGTCTAGATGTTCAACGTTTCTCAGAGGAATCGATGAGTCATCTGCAGAAGATGTGAACACAGTCCATTGGTTTTAACCCTACCAGTACCACAAATAGGGTGACATATACAAATGTAAGCGTACAGAATGCTTTTTTTTACAAAATATGTATTAAAGTCTCAATATAGAGAGTAGCTGTCAAGATTTAGGTTTATAGTCATTCAGGATAATTTCCTTTGCCCTATACCAGTTCCAAAAGTCAAGTTTTTCTTAAAAAGTCAGTACCATGAGGCACGACGCTCACCTGAGGTGGATCAATTCACATCTGGTGCATGTTCTCTCTAGCACATGAACAACTTTCATTCTTCATCTATAGAGGTATCTCTATACACAATACCAAGTCTGAGCTTCCTACCAAGTTCGGTTAAATTCCAATCATGGGTTTTGGAGAAGAAGCTGAAAATGTTAAAAAGTTTATGGATGGCGGACAACTTGCCCCACCCCCCCCCCCCCCCCCCGCTCCAGTATGTTACCCCTACAGACCCCCTATAGGGCCACCCAGAAAAAAATCTCAATACACAATACCAAGTCTGAGCTATTCCTGGTTCTGGAGAAGATGTTTGAAATTTACATAGCTTTTATACTTGGGGGCCCTCCCCCTGGGCCCCCTGGGGGCCACATGTACCATTTTAGCACCTTTGGATCCCCTACCCCTAAGGATGATTCCTACCAAGTTGGTTGAATTCCGATCATGTGTTTTGGAGAAGATCAGAATGTACATTTTGCCTGGCAGCGCCCCCCCCCCCCCCCCTCCAGTATGTTATCCCCACAGGGCCCCTACAGGGCCACTCAGATAAATTTCATGAACAACATTCATTCTTCATCTATAGAGGTATCTCCATACACAATACCAAGTCTGAGCTATGCCTGGTTCTGGAGAGGAAGATGTTTGAAATTTACATAGCTTTTACAATTGGGGGCCCTCCCCCTGGGCCCCCTTAGTGGCCACATGTACCATTTTAGCAACTTTGGGTCCCCTACCCCTAAGGATGATTCCTACCAAGTTTGGTTGAATTCCGATCATGTGTTTTGGAGAAGATCAGAATGTACATTTTGCCTGGCAGCGCCCCCCTCCAGTATGTTACCCCCACAGGGCCCCTATAGGGCCACTCAGAGAAATTTCATGAACAACATTCATTCTTCATCTATAGAGGTATCTCCATACAAAATACCAAGTCTGAGCTATGCCTGGTTCTGGAGAAGAAGATGTTTGAAATTTACATAGCTTTTACAATTGGGGGCCCTCCCCCTGGGCCCCCCTGGGGGCCACATGTACCATTTTAGCAACTTTGGGTCCCCTACCCCTAAGGATGATTCCTACCAAGTTTGGTTGAATTCCGATCATGTGTTTTGGAGAAGAAGATCAGAATGTACATTTTGCCTGGCCGCGCCCCCCCCCCCTCCAGTATGTTACCCCCACAGGGCCCCTATAGGGCCACTCAGAGAAATTTCATGAACAACATTCATTCTTCATCTATAGAGGTATCTCCATACAAAATACCAAGTCTGAACTATGCCTGGTTCTGGAGAAGAAGATGTTTGAAATTTACATAGCTTTTACAATTGGGGGCCCTCCCCCTGGGCCCCCCTGGGCGCCACATGTACCATTTTAGCAACTTTGGGTCCCCTACCCCTAAGGATGATTCCTACCAAGTTTGGTTGAATTCTGATCATGTGTTTTGGAGAAGAAGATCAGAATGTACATTTTGCCTGGCGGCGCCCCCCCCCCCCCCTCCAGTATGTTACCCCCACAGGGCCCCTATAGGGCCACTCAGAGAAATTTCATGAACAACATTCATTCTTCATCTATAGAGGTATCTCCATACAAAATACCAAGTCTGAGCTATGCCTGGTTCTGGAGAAGAAGATGTTTGAAATTTACATAGCTTTTACAATTGGGGGCCCTGCCCCTGGGCCCCCCTGGGGGCCACATGTACCATTTTAGCAACTTTGGGTCCCCTACCCCTAAGGATGATTCCTACCAAGTTTGGTTGAATTCCGATCATGGGTTTTGGAGAAGAAGATGAAAATGTAAAAAGTTAACGGACGACGCACGACGCACGACGGACGACGCACGACGGACGACGCACGACGGACGACGGACAAATTTCCATCGCAATAGCTCACTCGAGCCATAGGCTCAGGTGAGCTAAAAATGCACTACCATGAGGTATAGCTGAGAGGGCAAGTGTGAATATGGTTTGCATATATGAAAAAGTTTAACCCTAAAACGTGCAGAAAGTGCTACACGCACCGAGAGTCCTCCGGTCTCATCGAAAGCTGATGGGTGCATGTAGTCAACCAGTCCGCCAATTAGATATTGTGAGACGGGGTGAGCGCGATGCTCGGATTGGATGCTAAAAGTGCAACCGTTTCCTCTCGACGAATAAGAATCATTGTTACATGAACATAGAGCTGAAAATATTTATTTTCAGAAACCATCCGAAGAAAATTGATACCACACTCCAGTGATATTTGGCAGGCCATTGATTATACCAACTACTAGTACTCGCCAAAATACGGGAAAATGGCACAATCTCCATTGAAAAGCTGAAAAAGTTGAAATTTGAATGTCAAAAAGGCCACTCTTTTCTCTATTAGAATAATAGCGAATTTGGTATCATTTTAAGCAAAACATTTTAAACTTTCAAAAAACGTCTGAACTTTTGTGAAAAACAACATATTTTATGTAATTACAGTCATTTCATCAAAAAGCGCTGTTTTCGATGTTCATTTCCCGTGTTAAACGGGATTCGCTGGGGCGTATGGAGTAGATGCACGCAGATTTTCCATATGTACTTTTAACCCTGCCAGTACCAAACATTTTTTTTTTGACACGTCAATATAAGCCTACAAAATGCCATTTTAACAAAATAAGCAACAGAATATCAATAAATATGGATATTTATCACTTGAAACTTTGGAGAGTTGTTTTTCTAGTCATATAAGAAAGCCTCAAGTGGTACCATGAGTGCCATCAAGAGTGCATTTATTCAATCCTGCCACAAGTCAATGGTATTTAGGTTTGTGGTGCCACAGGTATTTTAAAAGGTAATGTTTGTGCTTCAAGAGAAACTGAATTGTTTGGAATCTGTCAATTAGTTATTTTAACCAGAGAAAAGGTTACTAAAAAACTGGTACAAATAATGTTCTAAATGTTTTGTTCATAGGTCAACTCCAAACAATTCTAACATTTTGGTGCTCATTCTATCCAATTCATTGGCAGATTCAGATCTATTTATACTCTTGAACATCCATCACATATTCTGTTGGATGCTGTAATAAATTCTCTCTTTCGTATTAAACATATATACTCCAGAATTCAATCTTTGAAGGTGACAAACCTTGTTGCCTATATACGGCAAAGTTCTTGGGATCAAATATGTCTGCACCATCTCTGAGCTTTGAATTATCACATACAGTGTAGGTGTGAATGATGTGTAACATGCTCTAAGAAGGTGGCAGAGAATAGGGCTTCCAATTACATATTACACTTACACCACACACTGATAAAATCAGTCCCACAGTTCTCAATACATTATGCATGTTCATAACAGGTTGTCATTAGATGATCCTGCGGCTCGGTTCAAACTTGTGGAGCCCTGAGCGTTACAGTGAAATCTGTATATCGTCTGGTGAGAGCCATAAGGGCTTTAACCTCATATACTTTAATACAGAGTAACACCCTTCTGGCTCCAAACAGACAATATAAAGACCAGTCAAAGCAGACACGAAAAGTGGTCTTTAGAGCATAGGCAGAACAGGGCCCTGTTTCATAAAACTTGTTATCAATAATAACAAGTTACAATAATTGTTTTAAGCTATTGAAATCCTTGAATTTGACTGGCTGAGAGCGAATTTGTCATAGAAATGGGGCAGTTGTTACTGATAACAAATTTTATGAAACAGGGCCCTGGACTTTATATACAGGTTCCTGTACAACATAGTTCAATGAGAAACACTGTTTACGAGAAACACTGTTTACGGGAAACAGAAAAATATTGCACATGAGGCCTCTCTATACAGGTAGTTGCTAGAGCAGGTTTTACATGTACAGTATCATCTGGGACTGATGTGAATTTAAAGAGCTTTGATCAGAGAATGGCCTATTGCATAAAAAGTTACAATCAGGCAAAATTTAATCAAAAATGACTTCAAAGCTTGGCTAATATTACAAGGTCTACTTTCAACATGTACTCAGACCATGATGTTAATTAAACATAGGCAGACAAGCAGGCAAATTAAAACTAGCGAAGTCCATCATGGTCTATAGTTCGCTTTTACAATTTTGGGCAAGGAAAACCGATGGATGGGTGAGTGGTACATGTACACAATAAACAGAATGCCCAAGAGGACAGGAGTACACGATGTCCATGGAGAATTTCAGTATCGCCCTAATCAGAGGGAGATGTGAACTGATTCAACCTGTTTCAAAAAGATAGTCCAGACTTCAAAATACAGGTCCAAGTTCACAATGGGCTACATACTTCCTGGAGCACTGAAGGGTTAAAAAAGGCAAATTTACAAGATCATATTCGGTGATGACTTATGAGCTTAATACGGATGTTTCTAAACGCACGGTTTACCGGGAAATTAAGATTCAATCCAAAATAATACAAAAATACAAAAATTATTAGAAACCTTATGTGATTCAAACAATGGATACAGCGTATAAATACGGTAAATGAATACCGGTACTGAAAAGCAAAGTGGTGTGCACCTCCATCGACCGACCCACAACTAGGCCAAAAGATCATTTTATATACATGTATATAGGCTCCCTTATACCAGACACCAAAGCTCAAACAGAAACTTCTCGCATGTAAATGTATTTTCAAATAGCAACAGGTCTAGTTAGATCTTATTTATTTTCAATGCTTCTTATGTTTTTGTTTTTTGTTAATTATTGTCTTAATGCTTCCTCAATGAAGTTTAAGTGTGGAAGAGCAAACTAGATCTTTGTTGCAGTTGGTAAAGTAGCTTGAGGTCAATAACACATATCCTTTCACCATAAGTGACAGAGATATTAATATTTCTCATGGGAATAATCATCTCATTTTCACACTTTGCAATCTTTGAAGTTCTGAGTCATCACCATTGTGCAGATGTGTATTAGTGTACGTCTATAATTCATCACAGCTATATCATTTGCTACTTAGAGGTTCCAAACGGAAAAAAGTGTGCATGGCCATGGGGGTGTTAATTGGGATCTGGGCTAACTCGGCCTTGGCAGAAAATCTCGGCCGAGTTAGCCCAGAGAGTTGAATTGATCGCAAATACTTGTGTAGAATTTTGCATTCATTACACATTTCAAAACACTTAAATTCAATATTATTTGATATCAATGTGTAAAATGATTAGCAAGAAATAATGTTGAAAATTTCAAGAAGTAAAATTATACAAAACATGAAATGTAAGGCTAAAAAACGGTATGTGCGTAGTGACGTGGTCTTCAACTCTTGAAATAGTCACCCCGCAGTGCCGAGTTCGCCCGACCCTGTTAATTGGTATAAAACTTTGAGGATTTAAAAAATATCTAGTCCCTCGGCATGTTTTTATAATTGATACCAAAAATTAAATGAAGAATGTTTGATTTGCTGGCTCTCAACTAGATACGTTTTCAAAACATTTTCCTTTCTTTATCTATACTGTCGAGAAGTCAGATTAAGTCTTATGATCATCAAGAACAACTTTTTAAAAGGGCTGCCTTGCTGCATAATATTTTAATCAGAAGAACACAACTTTGCAACACATCCACACTGCAAACTTACATGTACATGTATTTGAGGAAGCCCATGTAAAATACATAACTTCTATTGGCACTCTCCCTGAAAGTCGATCCTTCCTGCCTTGAGTTACTGTCCAAATACATACGTACATCTTCATTTGATTGCCCTCAGGCACCAAACCCACACAAATTTTGTCTATGCAAGGAAAAATAATAAAAAAATGAAAGGGTGCTACATACAGCACGGTGAGGATAATTTGTGAGAATAGGAAGTCTGTAATCAATAACATACTACCTTCTCCGAGTTATCTCAAAAGGGCAAGACCATTAGCGAAGGGCAAATTTCAAAGTAGGTCCATGGAGTCAATGACATTTTTCCAGGACAGTAGAGTAGGCTGATAAGGACACAGGGACATCTTCAATTTTGACCATAGAAGAGGAATTTATGATTGACGAAAGCACGCTAATGAGCTCTTGTTTGATGATGATGATGTAGTGTGAAGCTCATATTTTAGGGAAGCATGACCACCACTATATCTCTTTTCCAGTCCAAACTACAGTAACATGTGGTTGATGATGAAATCTTAAATAAATAATGTCTCATAAGATGAAAAGCAAAGAGCTTAATAGTAAATGATTGTTATGACATGTGCTATATGTACATGATATCATTTAAAAAAGAGATGGATGTCCACATTTACACCCTTTCAAAGTGATTTGGTAGATCTACCTGTATCTACTAAAAGTGTCTTGGTAAGATTTCCTAGTTTATTTTACAGTATATTAAAAAAATTCATAGTATAACGTTTGAATCTTTCAGAAATTATTTCTATTACCAAATAAATTCTATAATCAAATGCACACTGTAAGATATATTTTGTACACTGTACTTCATATCACAGTACCACAAGACACTTTTCCAAGGAAATATACTTTACAAGTACATGTATTTGGGCCCAAATTATGAAGTAGTATTTTGTTTGGAAGGGGAAAAAAATATCAAAGGATGAAATATTTAAAATTGAGGGAGTGCATAAACAAATACCAAATGGTTAAATTTTCATTCTTTTCTATTCTCCAAAACATAAAATGATATTGCAACCTAGGTTGTATCCTATAGGTGATACCAAACACTGCCTACATTTATTTTTGTATTGAGAATCACAAATTTGCAATTCTGAATGAATGTTGAATATTTCTTCATGGCCCCAATGAAACACAGTATTTGATTTATTGATGGGGCCACCCTGCTAAAACAAAACTAAAATTAAAGCAAATCAACTCAACTCAACTCAACTCAAATCAAATATACTTATAATAGAAATCAATGTGGTCTAAAATTCATCATGTACATGTGTAGGTGTGTGCAAAAATAAATATTTTATGCCTGAAGAGTGAGGTTGAAAAACATTGAAAGTATATTTGTGCAAAATATTGCCTACAAACCCTATTTTTGCTCTGGATATAATAACAGTTGTATTATACAGGTTTTATAATGCAGTTATACCTTTGAATGTTTGTGAAAAGATTACAAAAAATGTATGCAATTCCAATCCAATAGGAGTACATTTGTATGACTGAACCTTTAACACATCTGCTGTGTGTACTGTGCAGCTCTACGGAGTCTGTCTGTCGCAGAAAATTCAGGCAATGTATCTACCACTTTAGCTCCCATTGGTTTGCTAATCTGCATTCATGGATTCAGAGATTGGAACCCGAGTAGCATACTCAATAATCAGCTCGGTAATAAAAGATTCGAAGGAATCACAAATTTCTATATCTGTTAAGTGTTGCTTATGGTCAGTATAGTGAAGCAGTGTTAGGGGGAGGTGAGTGTGTTGAGGATTTGCCTTGGTTCAGGGGTATGACCATGGATGCGTGAGATAATATGCTTCATCTGTTTAATGAAGACGGTAGCCTTGCAATGGTGAATAAAAGAGGACAGGAGATACGATGGACATGTCAGATAATATGATGGACAAGTCCGCACAGTGCGATTTAATGAAGGGATAATTTACCGTGCAGCATTAATTTTATAGCCTACAGGTAGAATGCATAATACTACATGATTACTAAGTTATCATAGTTTGAATTGTTGAGAATAGATTGTGTTAAAGAATTGTAGTTTAATCATTTCTATTTTTCTTTTTTTTATTGGTTTTGTTTTTGCTTTTATCTTGGGTTTTATTGTGTGTTTTTCAAAAACTTTAATATTTTTCTTCAATCTAATTATTCTTAGTTTGTCTTCAAATTTGTATTTTGTATATATGTAACTTAATTCATTTCTTTGTTTCTACAAGGGATTATATTTCCATCTTTACAAATATTGGTCATGTACATAGTAAAGGCTGACAAAAAAGCAGTTCTGAAACTGACAATGTTACCTTATATAAATAAAATAAATATATAGTATAGCCATACCAAGGTCAATTTATGGATTATCAGAATTACAGACTACACATTGTAGCTATTCATAAACATTTGCCTCTGTTGCATATAATAAAGACAAAAATAGGCCAATTCTTTTTAAAAAGATTTCACACAATTTCATTATCTACAGTTCTTCTTACCATCCATGACACTTTGAATCAATTTCGCATTATACTGGGGAAAAGCAGTTCAATACAAATCTCTTATCAATGTTGGTACAGCTATAGGCTCCACACCCACAACATGAACTATCAGAGTTCGTGTCATAAATGAAATAGTATAGGCTCCAAAAGTTTGGGAATCAACCTATATTCATGCTTTCTCTACTGAAAAAGAAGAACCCTTGTTCTTTGTTGAATTAAAGGCCTAAAAACACCCCCCCCCCCCCCCACCACCATCACGCTTGTCTGAAAGAAGGGAAAACTGTTGGCTTTCCTTTCAGTCACCTGTATGGGGGAGTAATTCAACCTGGCCAATCTCTCCCCAGCTTCTGGTGCCTTCTAGCATCAAATACCAAATCTGGTATGACATTTGCCCATCGCAAGATCATTCAATTAATCGTTTCTACAAACTGCTTTAACCTTTTGGCAGAGCAGGTTGCTAGAAAGTTGGGGTCAATCGTGAAATTTAATCCATTGGAGAATTCCTGAAATTCCTTGAATACGAAACAAATTCATTCCCTGCAGGCCTGCATTGGAATGAATTTTCATGAAAATGATCATGAAAATGATCATGAAAGTGATCATGAAAACATTCCTCGCATCTCTAACTTTGTTGCTCAATAAAGAGTAATGCAGAAACCCATACATGTAAGTTCAAAAATGCATGAACTGCTCAAGAAAACTAAAATGCTTCCTGTAATAACAACAAAAAAATAACTAAAACATAAGAAGTTTCTTCATGACAGCCTGGTGACAAACTTTTCCCTACATCTGTTTGGGCTTTGCACTGTAATAAAGGAATATGCATAAGTTGTTGCCAAATTGGGTAACTTAGGATAATTTAGGAAGACATACATGCATAAAATATGTGTTTCTTCTGTTATGCTTGTCTCCTTGGATACACAGACCATGAATTGATATTTAACTCGTGTAATAACAGAAATATGTACATGATCATTTCTAGCCACATGATTACTGGATAGCATGCAATTATCGGATCATCATGCAAAAGGTTTTTAGAAGAAAGATTTGAGCTGACATTTACAACTGTACATGTTTTTAAGCAAAATTTTAATTCACATATAAAAGAAATGTCATATAAACACATGAACACAGTATTGTTTCTGTACTGAGATCTACACTGACATATATAATTAATATAATATTGTATCCAAGGTATTTTTTTTCTTCTTTTTTCTTTGTATTTTTCAGAGAAGACAAACAATTTATACTCTAAGGAGCCCACGTTCACAATATGTGTAATTGTCATGGAATACATGTAGGCTGCATGCTGACACAGAATAAAGAGTAAATATGGGGATTTACTCCACATAACGAACTTATTGCCTATTGGGAGAGTGGACAATGCACCTTCACATACCCTGAATACAAAGAAAAGTAAGAGGAGAATAAAGTTCAAACGAGGCCCAACTATGATTTGCATAAGAAAAGAAACCACACAGCTGGTATTCTGTTGTCATTGTTGTGCATTCTACCATACTTGTGTACATGTAAAGAATGCCAGAAACAGTTCCAGAGCTGGTCATCTTCTCGCCCACTTCCTGAGATATTTTCAGTATACATCTACATGACACGTGTAAGATTATTGTACACAAATTATCTTTACATGTAGGGGAATTTCTTTCATCAACTGAAATTCAAAATAAAATCAAGATTTTTGTTTTTAATACATATGAAACAAATTATTTGTTTAAACTTGAATTTTACAATAATATACACATATGTACACTTACATGTGCTCTATTTAATTGGATAAAAAAAAGTCATTATATTCAATATTTCTAGGCTTTCTACTGTAGCAAAACTTCTACAAATCCGTAAACTTTTAATATTGTCCATTTGTCTTGCGGGATGGTCTATTGATTATTAACTCACAAAAGATCATCTCTTGATGGTAAAATTAGGCATGCAGTCCATCATGCACTTGAATAAACAACCAAATAATAAGCCAGTCGATCCAAAGTCCATTTACTTTGATTAATCCCCAAGTCTAAGCACCCTTCAAATGCCATGAAGTACTGGTACACAAAATGATAACTATCTCCCTACTAAGAAACCCCCACCATACTCCTCATTTGTTACCAAATGGACTACATGCTTTGCATATTACAACTACATTGTACCTACATGTATTTTCTAGTGGTGGAACAGTAATGTCCATGCTGTACCGTACATACAACATCCATAAAATGGAGGTCACTGTTTGAAAATAAGGACATAGCCTTGTTTATTGCTCATCACTTAATCCTTGTCGCATCACAAACAGATTCTTAAGTTTTATAGGTACAATTAGAAAAGGTGGAGGCCATAGTCCTGCAAGTACATTGAACCCTACATGTATTTGTCAGAATCATTGAAAACATATGATAAATCAAGATTTTGTTTGGTTGAATAATTTAAATATTTTTAGGGGGAGAAACCATCAGCACATAATGTTTTCAGTTGGTAGAGTCTTTCCATCACCTTATTTACAGGTACATGTATGTACATGTATATGTATGTATATGAAGGTATCTTTGAATTAATCAACTAACATTTAAAAGTTGTTAAACTAAAATCTAATTCACAGTATTGTTTGCAATCTGACACTTTCTGGTGGTGACCACTCATGTTATGTATTATACCTTCAAAATAACAATGGCACAGGCCACATGATGGAAACAAAATTGATATATTGTCACATTTCTCTGATGTTTCATGATAATATGGGTGTAATATATTCTAAACTCAAATACCATATTGTATACAAGTGCATAAAATAGTGGTTTATTTAGGAAAACGTTCATTAACCCCTACCATGCCGTGGGCGGCAAATCCCGCCGAAAAAATTTGAGTGTTGAACATTTCGTTTAGGCTCAGAATGGCTTGAAAATTCTTCCTCACACAGAAACCTATGCCTTTACCTATGCAATACATCTTTGCCCAGTTTGCTCAAGAAAAAAGTAATTGGAAGTTAATGTTTGACTCTTGAAAGTTCATATTTGACCAAAAATTTGGTGGCATGGAAGGGGTTAAGGCTCTCATTTTTTAAATGGATGGATTGCTGACAGCATCAAATAGATTATTATAAAAAATAAATTATTCCTGAAAATTAGTGATCCCCAAACAACAGTACAAAGTGTAGTGTTTTATGACCTTGTTGCTAATTGCCACAATGCACCAATTTGATTACAACAGTATCTAAATAGTTAGAAGTTTGAAAACTCAGGAAAAACTCTGTACCAAAGTCCATGATCAATGTACACAATTGTCACATTGTACTGTGTGTTTATGCTAGACCCTCAGGCATGACATGAGGATTTCAAAAGAACTGTAAGTGTAACGTCATGACCTTCCTTTAACCCTGAATTACTAGTACAGTACAAATTCTGCGTGAATCAAATTCCACATTTCTACAGCAAAAACCCTCATTGCAGTTTGTGTACATGTTTTTGTTTATTTCAAATGATACGTGTGTATAAATTTGTATCATCCATTTTCTCTGATCTAGCATTTTCATACTATTACAACTTCATGTAAATGCTTGGGAATATATATACACTGAACTGAAATCTTTACAAAACCATTTATTCATGAGCCCAACTTGTCAAACTTCTATTCTGTAGCATGTGTTTGAATTATGGAGGACATACTGATCTCTGACCTACATGTATAGGCTATATGTAGAACAAGGCAGTTATTTCATGTGCATTACGTGTTTAGGACTATTCCAATATGTTAGGCCTATAATGCATAAATAATGATCAGAGCTAGAACCAGGACCCAAAGAGTCTAAAGGTTTCTACAGTCTTTAGACCCCCTCCCCTTCCTCTGATCTGATAGTATGAATTCACAATAGCATCCTAATTATCTTCATTTATCATTTCATCTGGAATTATAACCCAGACATGATATGAAGTCAGGTTTCAAAGTAAATGCACAGTACTATCCAATAACAAGTAGGCCTATTGTAATGAATATAATGTAGTGAATAATCTTTATTATATTCCACATACTAAGAATCTTGCCGTTAGATTGGTCAAAAGGTAATCACGTGATAAAACGTAGTCTTCCCATATCAATCGACCCGAGAAGAAAAGTTTGTGACCTTGACGGAATAGTACGTATATGTTTCGCTGACACTTCAGTCCATTACAGAGTCACAATGCGTTATCAATATTTTGGGTACGCGCGAAATGAAAGTGCGTGACCTCTACGAAGAGTCAATTGAAAAGTGTGTGACCTCTACGAATAGTCAAAATGAAAAGTGCGTGACCTTTACGAATAGCTACATAGGCGTACTAAAATAAGCGTGCATTGCCCAATCGCGCGCTTAAAATGATAAAACAATTGTGCGCACCCAGGTAGGGGTACAGTGTATGGGGGGTTATGGTGGTTAACATCTTTTGTGAATTTATTCGGGCCTAAATCATAAATGTCTTTTTCGAGAAGTAGACAATAATTGACATTCTTGTACCAGTTAAATGTTTCAGATGTGGAATATAAAGCAAATAATCACCTTTTGATTTCAGGCGATGAGACGTACTATCACTTCCTCGGCGATCTGAATGTATAACGCTATCTTTCCGAAGCGAAGCTGAGGAAAGATAGCTATATCCAGATCGCCTCGGAAGTGATAGTTTGTCCCATCACCTTCACCAACGGTAATTATTTGCTTAATATCATTGTCATCAATCATTATAAATCATAACTGCCACTAAAAAGATCTATGCAATCCTCTTCTACCCCATCTACATAATTACGATCTTCCTCTTCATTATTATAATGATCAAAACCCATCCACAATCATCTGTTTAATATCTGTTTGTATACCGGTACTTACCCTCCTCCCCTCTACCCTTCTCTCTCTCTCTCTCTCTCTCTCTCTCTCCTAGCTGGCTCCCTCTCTCTCCCATTTTCTCATTCTCCGGCCATATACCTCAATTGTTATTAATAGGTCCAATTATCCATCTATATAATCACCACCGATATGATACTCATCAATCATTATTACTCCTAAATCTTCTACAATGTATATATCTTCCTATATCTAGGCCTACATAGTCTTATAGTCACATTAATCCTACTCATTTTCATCAGCCAGCTCACCATCATCAATCACAGCATCTTTTTTATAATTTTTAAAATAAATTTTGACTTTCACAAAAATCTTTATACTTTATAGGAATTTCCTTTTCTGTCTGGAATTAGATTAATTGAATCAAAATTAACCCTTTGAAACAAGAAATTTCATAATTACTGAGTCTATACATTTCCTCTAACTACTAATTTACTACTAACCGTTTGTTAGTCCATTATCAGACTTAAAGCACATACGTCCGTGGTTAGCGGAATTACTAGTACCCCGAATGGGAATTACCCCCAGCTGCCCAGCTCTCGCAAAAAACACCCCTCACACACAGAGCCACCAAGCCTAAGCTTTAGCGGACGAACGACCCGTTTTTAGCCCCACCATCCAATGCCGACGCAGTAAACCACATTACCTGTATTCTAATACAAAATCCCCCGGTGATAATCCAATTCCTGTCTCGAATTCGCCAACGACGAGGTGTTCTCTTATCTATCCTCCAATTTCTAGAATAGATCTTTAGATCTGATAATCTCCTTCCTTAATCCAGTAACGGTCTTGGCAAATGACAGTTTGATGATGATGATGGTTTCCTAAATTTCTTGATCTGTTCCGCAGGTGGTTTTCCCACAGTGTAGTGAAATTGCATGCATTGCTGCATATCATGTCCGATTCAACTGTCGCCTGTTAGTATTTCATACACACCAAAATGCATGGAGCGCCACCGTTCAGCTCTTGCGCCAGAGTGCTACAGCGAAAGCCTTGGTTGCCTGCCTATTGTTCAAGATCACACATACAGCAGTTCATTCATTCATTCTGATGGCTCTTTCGAAAGTTTATACAGTGACTCACTCACCCGGCTACCTGTCTGTGATCATGAATTGAATATCCAGCCTTTTTTTTTCATACAGACGGAGCTGAGACACGTCGTTTTCTGAATTAATTTGGGAGGCAGAATTAGCCGGGGCGACACTTATCTAGTTAGAGACAGCTGCATCCCACCACCACCACCACCACCATCACCATCACCATCACCATCACCACCATCACCATCACCACCCCGATTCATCGCGCTGATTTTTTTTCTTATTCTAAGAATAGAAATAAGAAGGAAATCAATAGTGAAGTAATGTAAAATTGTCTGCGTAAGTGCCACACAGATTCAAATGGTCATTTTTCTCTTTTAAGCCCGTGACGGTCTTACCGGCGCATACAAACATTTTTATTTGATCTTACTTAATACTTCTGAACAGAAAAATAAATGTTGTATCATCTTCTTTCACGCTGTCCCCCCCCCCCCCCCATCGGCCCCGCCCCCCTCTCTCTCTCTCTCTCTTTCTCCCTTTAGTACCTGTTTTCCGCCATTCGATAGGGGCACGATCGAACTGCACGTACCCACATAGCTACCCCAGACTTCAAACCTAATACCAGTCTGAAAATAAAGAGGTAATCCTGAAAGACGTTGTGCAGTCATTGCACAGAGTCGGCGGTGGCATGCACGGGAGTGGGGTATTCTTCACCTGTGTAATATTTTGCTCCTAAAGGCCCTTCAACCGTTTTCCTTTTCTTTCATCTTTTCAGCTCCCCCCCCCCCGCCCCAACTTTTTTTAAAATCCCATTGCTGTCGCTGCCAACGTAAAGACCGATTCAATGGGCGATTTGGTATCAAGTCATTATTTTATATATGATAAAGTAAAGTATAAAGAGACAATATACCATTTGCCAATTTGGGGGATTCCATGATGAAATAAAGTATTTGAATACTCATTTCTCCCTTCTTCCCTTTTTTTTTTGGGGGGGGGGGGAATATACAAAAAATATACAAATATATACCAAAAAAATTCGCCAGACCTGCAAAATTCGCTCAGTGGGGGGGGGGGGGGGGTCCAGTTTCCCTCCATAATTCCCGGACAAGCAAAAAAAAAAAGGTCTTCATTCTAAAGGGGGCCACAATCGAGAAAATGGCGGATCGTCTTTGGTCAAAATGCATACTTTTCTTCCAAAGGGGGGGGGGGGGCACGGGTCGGAAGTACCCCTGGATCCGCCAATGGGGTTATCCCAGGGGTAACCTCGTTCGTGTACACTGTTAAAACATGTATTAAAAAACTACGGATTAAAAAAATGTTGATTAAAAATCGCTCAATATTGGTTATAAAATGAATGTTGGTTAAAAATGACTTTTAATCTTGCGTGGGTTAAAAATATTGTTGATTAAAATTATTGTTTTTATTCTTGTTGGTTACTTTGTAACCAACATTGATTAAAAACAGTGTTCTCTGCTTTCCCGCCAAACTGATAGTGCTAACTGTCAAGACACTTTATCTTTTTGTTGGTTAAAAGTTTGATCAAAGTTGATTAAAATACCAATCGCGTGACCGAACAGCGCATGCGCATATGGATTTGGAACAAATTCGCTGCGCACAAATCTATCACAGAAATTGTTTGCGATAAAAATGGAAGGCATTGTCATTCAAGTCGCTGAATGAGTGGGGACTTCAAAGAGTTTGTCGGCGTGTTTGAAGGTGAGAAACTATTATTCATATATGTGATTGTTGTCCAGCTTAATCTTGGGAAGAAATAGATCTACAGTGTGCTCTTTCTTTCGAATTTAAACGGCTTGGGAGCAAGTTCGACCTGCTCGATCTGGACTAGACCTGGCTAAGCCAGGCCCACCGGTAGATTTACCGACTGCGCCTATGGTAGCAAGGAGGCGACGCCGGCGGTATGGCGGTGTGTTCAACTTCGCGCATGTCCATATTTCGCGGACAGGGCAATATGACAAACACTGAAACTAGAACAGTTTTTTGAGAAAAAGATATAAGCACCAATGTAGGCGTAGGCGTAGTCTACCGGTGGGCCTGCCTTAGTCAAGTCTAGTCCAGGTCTGAGAAGGTCGAACTTACCAAACCGCTGAAAGTAGATCACTGAGTAGATCTATTTCGTTATAAGGCTAGCTAGACAACAATTACAGATATGAAAAGAGTTTCTCCGGGGAATTTCTCATCAAATAAATCTAACCAACAATTTGTTTAATTTTAATCAACACCATTTTAACCAATGTTGAGCAAAATATGATTAACCAACAAATGGTTAAACATTTAACCAACAAAATAAAACTAACCAACAAATGGTTAAACATTTAACCAACAATATGTTTTAGTTTAATCAACACCAATTTAACCAACGTTGAGCAAAATACGATTAACCAACAAATGATTAAAACTTTTAATCGACCACAGGTTAAACTTTAATCAACAGGCCGTTGATTAAAGTTTTAACCTACAAATGTGTGGTTCACCTGGTAACCCTCGGTTGATTAAAATTTTAACCAACAAGATTAAAAATTTTAATCAACGTTCTAACAGTGTATGAGTGACTTGAGATTTCCGTTAACCAGTGATCTGACTTTTGCTCTAAAAGTCAATGACGCAGGATATCCCTATCACTATTGATTCACTTCCATCTTATTTTCACTGGAAGCATCTGGCTAGCAATTTTATTATGTATCATGGTTCCCGAGTTTTATTTTGAAATGAAAATGATTCAGTTATATTCACAAGTTCTGGAACAAAATATATTTGTAGTTGAAATCTATTTTTCTCCCATATTTACAAACAGCATTAATTATTCTAAATACCTTGGAGCTTGTCATTGCATTCTCATATCTGTCCAAACCAAAATGTATTCTTCATCATCTTGACTATGAAACTATACATTTTTTACAACAATTTTCTTACTTTTGGCATAAGTTTGGATATCATATAAATCATGAAGGTACGATCATGAGGTGGCGATCGATGGGTACGATTAATATAGTGTCCCTGTATTAAAGAGTTGCGACATGGACGTCCCACTTTTCTGGAAACAAAATGGCGTTCGAATTCTTTCTATTGAGAACACCCAGGTGCTCATCGGAATGGAATAGAAATGTTACGTAATATAGTGGAAACAAAATGGCGTTCAAATCCCCAGCTGTCGTAACTCTCTAATACAGGGACACTAACGATTAATACAGCCCTGCAGTTTGACGTGCGTTTAAAGATGGCGCTAATTCACATTCATTTTTACAAAGTTGTCTTGGGCAAATTGATTGTGGATTTTTTTTGATATCAATGGATTTATTTTATTTGGGAAGACAAGGGGAGCGATTTCTTCTCATAGCCGGGTGGAGGGGGGGGGGGTGCTACATTGTGAGGAATATTAGATACTGGGTAGTATTATGCTAAAATTATATAATATTTTGCATAATAATCATTTTCACGACACCCTTGGTAAAAACATAAAAACATTTTTGTTTTGTGATGTCTAGTAGTGACTGAGCGAGAATAATTATGTTGATTTTATAAAAACTTTTCATATACACTTTTTATTGACACCGGTAAATAGTCTGATCTTGCTTCATCCACATTTTCTTCTAATATTTTTTTTGTTTGTTTGCAGATGCTTTTCTGCATTTATTTCATAATCAATGTAAACAACAGTTGCTTTCAAACGTAACATAAATTATAATGGATGAGGCGATGAACTTACATAGAAATAATTGAGTGTTACATCATGAATGCAAACCATCTTAAAGTGATACCGGTAATAATATTATATACACGAATACAGTGAGTATATGGATATAATTCTATATAAAACATTTGATGATGTAGGTACAATTATTTACAAAATGCAGAGGGCAAAACTATCATAAGCAAATGCTTAAGACGATATCAGCCCAGAATTGCATTCGTATAGATGAGGATTCAGGAAATATATATAGAAATAATCTGCCATATTGTAAATTCAAGAAAATTGCATACATTGAGATTCACTTATAACTCGCCATATTGTAATTTTAAGGGAATTGCATATATCTGTGCCGTGAGTGCGCAGGTGCAAAGTGCATATAGCTGGGGATTATGGTTTTGCAGAGAATGTAATTGTATGGAGGGAAATTGGTTTAAGGATAACAATGGATACAGGACAATCAGGGGTCGATATTCAAAGCAATCATTCATGGTTGTAATTTAGCAGCAGATGTTTCTTCATTAGAGCTTTAAAAGAAAAATGAGAAGAGGCAGTTTTTATATTTCCAGGTAGTGAGTTCCATATATCAGGACCATTGTGTCATGGTTAGTCAGCATTAAAATAATCATATAGATTTATATATTTTTTACGATTTCCTAAACTTCGGGATTGGGTCAACCATCTTATACATTCCAGGGAGTTGGGTCAACCATCTTATACATTCCAGGCCGAGGGTCCCCCGCCGCAAAATTGAGAGATTTTAATGGGTTTTTTTTCATCTCACTTTTATCGTTATTAACTTCCTGTTTCTGCAAAGGGATTCCCCTTAATACTTTATCTTTGATCAATTATTTTAAATGCCATATAGATATACCGCAAAAGAAAAATTATTTGAACTTAGGATATACAAGTCATGTCCCTCATCGTAAGATTGTGGCATTAGGAGTGTACACAACAAGAAATTGAAAAAGTTTTACTAGCCGTTTCCTGCCGTCTACTTCATTTTTCCTGCTGACGTCATCGAATAGTTCATTTTTGCTCCATCATCAGAGGGAAAAAATGAACTATTCTATGACGTCAGCGGGAAAAAAATAAACTATTCGTCCCCCCCCCCCCCCCCCCCCCCCCCCCCATCGACTATGCTCGCGACGCGAAGGGGAAAAAAGCAGCTGCTCAGCCTGAGCGCGTACTGCATTGTGACGACATCAATTTGCGCGTATCTATTGTTTATTTAAAGCCCACCGCACACTATACGATCGACTACGATCCGATTTTTGGAAATAATCGCAATAGTATACAAATAATGAATGTTTATGAGTGCAATGGAAAGAATATTTTCATGAGTTGAAAGATGGAATGTTCCATTCAATGAGGCGAAGCCGAATTGAATGGAACAGATTCTGAGTAGATCATCTGAGTAGATCCTATATAAGTGCGTTGTATTATTATTATTATTATTATTATTATTATCCTTGTTATTTATACAAAGGTTACGGCGCTCGGGCCGGTCGCTCGCGAGCGTAAAATAACACATAGATCTATGGGCAAAGTCCGGTAGTATCATTACGTGCGCTGTATCGCAGCCGCGCATTACACTGAAAAGGTCGAGGCGTTGAATGGAAAAAATCGTATATGGAACAAAAATGCACGCTCGCTAGCGCTAAACCATGGAATGGAACAAATATTTAATAACATGTGACCTATTATTCTCCAATCAAATTACAAGGATCTACTCAGGTGTTGTATAACATTAAATATAGGCAGTTTAACCAGTGAAAGATAGCTGATTCAGGTTCTGAACAATAATATGAATACTCAACATAGGAATTTGGTGAGATGTCAGCCTTTAATATCCGGGATAAGGGCCAAATCAGTTTCAAATCGTAGACAATCGCATGACTGCTCTGACGTCACTACGATTCGGAGCCGATTTGGCCTTTCCTCCGACTAGAATGCTCGTAATAGCCTGTAATTTCGATTTTACTATCTATGTAACTATTCTGAACCTCAATCAAACATATCTGATGTGTTTAAGTGTTTATATCTAATGCTATAACATTTTCTTTCAAAATCGGAGCGTAGACCTATCGTATAGTGTGCGGTGGGCCCACCGTTAATTGTAATTCTTCTGGTTAGAGTAAAGGCCAAATCGGCTTCAAATCTGAGTCGATCGCAAGATTCGTATGACGTCACTACGATTTGGAATTGAATTCGCTTTTATTCCTACATGGGGGTTCGTAGATAGCCCGGAATTTCGATTTTAGTATTCATACTACTATTCGGAGCTTTGATCACAAAGAGTTTACATGTTTGAAGGTTCATATCAAATGTTATAACAACTTTTCCCAAAATCGCATCGTAGACAGATCGTGCAGTGTGCGCCGGGCTTTACGCGTTTTATAATATATCCTCGGAAATTCATCCCTTCTTCAAACTGCAAACTTCTTTGTGTATGTACGTACCATACAGTGCAGATGATCAAGTAGATGAGTAGAATTATGCTTTTGTTCAAGATGACGGATATAAACCATATATATAGGCCTATACTGCCTACATTCGAGTCCCTGGTTAAACTATGGTACCCTCGGTGACGTGAAGACGAAAATTTTCCTTCGGGGCTGGGGGCTGCGCCCCTCATGATGATAGTCTTGGTTCATGTCACCTCGGGGACCATATCCTGACAGTATATATTTGTATAATATAATGAATAGAAAATAAGTTAAAAGACAAAGAAGTAAAGCAAAGAGAGTAATTGTCAATTGTCAATTCAGTCTATTTCCACATAAGCCAAACATAATTATACATACATATAAAGAAAATACATACAATTAAATACATGCATAAAATAAAAAGTAAACATGACTATAAAAGTGAATCCATGTAAAGAATGTATGCCTCAAAAGACTGAAACAGCAAATGCAGAAGGGGTATAGTAAAAAAGTATATGTATATATACGAACTCTTTATTCATTTACGTCTGAATTCATTATAAGAAAGAAATGAAATTCATTTAAATAACTTTAGCCTTATGAGTTCACTTTTGTTTTACGGTATTTTTTAAAAAGTGAATTCAAAGATGAATAATGTACAGTTATCCGTTTTTTTTTAAACATGAATTTTCATTCTTATATTCTGTTTTGTTATCTGCATTTATGTTCACGCTTATTGATAATGTAATGTTTGCATATAATGTAATATTTGTACAATGGACCTTGTGGCAGACGAGCCTTGTGCTAACAAGTTATCTAATAAAGTCTATTACAGTGTATATACTGCATACCATTTTTCATTGAAAAAAAAGTATGGGCATAGGAAGCGAAACAGCCACGGACCCCCTTTTTTGTTAGGGTGTAAAAACATTTGGGAGTGACACATTTGGAGGGCAGGCGGGAGTACGGCGAGAAGATGATTACCTGGAGGAAAAAAAATAGGGGTTTGATAACCCACAAGCGAGTCTGAGAGGACTAGAAGGAGTTTTGACAATTCTAAGAGGGAAAATTGATCCCCGGAAATTTTCGAGGTTAAAAAAGCAAACAACAATGATAATAAATTAATAATGACAAAATTTGCCCCCTTCAAACGATTCCTGATTGGTCTCTTTAATATTCTCCAGAGCTAGAATACCGTACAAATTCTAGACTGAATCTGTCAAACTAAAATATTTCTTTTGGTGAAAAAATAAGGAGTTGATACTAATTATTATAAATCTGTGATCTAGTTAGATACAGGAATAATGGTTTGGAACTAAGATCATGAAATAAAGACACAGGGGCGGATCCAGGATTTTGTATAAGGGGGGGGGGGGGGAGCACACAAATGCAGGTTTGTCAAGTTGTGGAAAAAGGAGACCCATATTTTTTTTGTATCTCGCTCAGTCGGGGGGGGGGGGGGGGGTAGCGACGATTTTTTCCGCCAGACCTCCAAAATCCGCTCAGTGGCGGGGGGTGGGGGTTATGGTGTCCAGTTGCCCTCCATAATTCTCTGACAAGCCAAAAAAAACAGGTTTTCATTCTACAAGGGGGGCACAATAAAAAAAGGGTCGATCATTTATGGTAAAAATGCATACTTTTCTTCAAAGGGGGGGGGGGGGGGGGGGGGGAGACACGGGCCGTATGTGCCCCCTGGATCCGCCACTGTAAAGACATATATATATATTCCTTTTTATTCATGAGGGACTTATCTTACAAGCTCCTCGTTTGCCTTTCTCAAAATATTGTTATAGTACCTTTCTTATTATTACACATGTAGCCTACATGTGCATGTACTCATATGTTTATGTTTAATATACTTGTAAAGCCTAGTATTACTGTTGTTATTGATACTATTGTTGAAAGAAAGTGTTAATGTTATTGTTTTGTTACTTATTGTTGGAAGAAAGACAAAATGAATAAATAAACTTGGAAGTTGAGTCTTGAACTTGAAACAACGGTTCAGAAGAAAAGGAAGAAAGAAAAGAAAAAAATGATATCGCCCTCTGCGGCCCATAACTGATATTCACGGCATCTCATCATGGCGGATCCAAGGGAAAAAGCGATTCAAGACTACCGCAAGAAATTGCTTGAACACAAGGAACTGGATGCTCGTTTGAAAGAAAGTGAGTAGAATCAAGTTAAGTACATTCCATATAATATGTATAGAGATTTTTATAGAAATTTTCCTGTGTTTTGTTCTTGAAAAAGTTGTTGGAAATAATCAAGTGCAAGCCAGTTTTCTGCGGAGTCACGGTCCATCTCTCTGTTCTCAGCGGCAAGTGACTTTGTTCCCTCCCTGAACCGTGGGGGACGAAGAACTCGATTTCCGCTACAGTTGAGTTGTTGGCTGTATTCCGAATTTCCGGATCACAGTCAGTCGGGACACATCATCAGTGATCAATAAAAATATATCCCTCTCTTTCCAATCTAATTTATTTAACTGACGCAGGTATGATCCTGATCCTGTAGGCTATGTATTGTATTTTTAGTTTTTGAAATTTTCTTTGATTTTTGAATTTGATTTTGCTTCCCTTTTTCTTCCGTGTCCCTGACGTTGCTGACATTACTAATTTACTAATTTACTTAACAGACTTTTTGTTATTTTATTTTTTTTAAATTCCTGTTAAGTGTTATTTGAATAAATTGGTGAAGAAAATTATGGTAAGAAAATGTTAACACACTTGCTATTAATTTTTTCACTTGTTCTCCTGCTGTGCAGCTGGAATAGAAATCATAATTCTGAATAGACTTTTATGCTGTCATGGCTGTTATGCCTTTTTCAGTTACATGTGCGCAGTTGAACAGAGACTTCTAAAGCTTTTTGAAATTTTGTCTTGCACTCATCAGAGTAAACCACAAGAATGTATAAAAAGCCAAAATCAAACAGTATAAACAGAAGCTTAAGGAACAAAAGACGCAAAATATAACAAGCTCTGTTCATTCTTACGGTTTACTCTGATGCACTTATACATGTACACGCTTATCTGAAGATAAGCTTGTACTCCACAACAGTTTTTACGGGTGAATAGGCTTCAGTAGCTTTTGTGTGTGTTAGCAGGCTCTGATCCACTCTTGGAACCATCATAATGTGGGGCTGTGTCAATTTGGCGGCGGTCACAACCTCTAAGTTGAAGAGGTAAACACACCCAATATAATCAGCAAAATTTTGAGAAATACTTGCTTCTTCATTTTAGGATGATATAATATTAAATTTCATGCCAAATTCTTCAATAGGATCTTTATCATCTTGATCAAGTGAAATTTTCAGGCTGTTTTTGGCCAGCAATCTTGCTCCTTTCCAGCACACATATGTGCTAAATATCACACACTTGCAATGAGAGGCAATTCATCTTGGTACCATGGTGCAAAGTGCAAGGTTATCTGCAATAACCTTGCATAAGTATGAGTGGCTCCGATCGATTCTAGATCATTTATACATGAGGAAAATTATTATTTTAAAATTTATTATTTTTAAATTTCACTTTCAACTCTGAAACCTCAAATTTGTAGCACAGTAAGAGTTGAAGTGTCCCTGAATCAGGTAATGCAGCAAATTTAAGAAAATTAAATCTTTCTTTGAGCTATTTTGTTGTCTATTTTTGACTACTGCAACAGTGAATGTTTGACACAGTCCCACATAGGCAAGGGCCTATGAGTGACTCTGATGAGTGCACTGCAAGATTCTAGGACAACAACCCCCTAGACAACTACCCCCCTAGGACAACTACCCCCTGGACAATCACCCCCTGAAAAACTACTCCAGTTGTTGTTGTTGTTCTGGGGGGGGGGGGGGGTAGTTGTCCAGGGGGTAGTTGTGCGGATACACACTGCAAGACGAAAACTTTAGTCAGTAGAGGCGCATGGCCAATATTGGAAACCGTTTCCTTTTTGGCTTACAAAAGGACAACACCAACAACAAGGCAGTTTCTCTCTACTGTTAGAAGTCTATGCCTCTGTTCAACCTTTTTTTCTGATTTTGTAGTACCAAATATCTTTTCAGTCAAGCACTTATTTTTTAACCAAAATCATTTTGTATGAATGGAGAAAAAAAATACTAGATGGAATATTGTTTGTTTGTTGCATGTTTAATTCTACATGATTATGCATATAGATCTGTGTTGAGACAAAAATCATTTGTACAGTTTGTACTTTATCCCTTTCTCCCTTCTTTCATAAAATACAGTGAGAGAGCATCTGAAGGAGCTAACTAAGAAGTATGACAAGTCAGAAAATGATCTGAAGGCTCTCCAGAGCGTTGGTCAGGTAATTATAGCTTCAGTACTTTGAACTTACAAATAGAGGGATGGAAGGAGGCATAAAAACAGATAAATGGGACTGATCATCCCCTAAAAATCATTGTGTATCTTTTAAAGACATAAAAATCATCCTCAAAACTTAACATGGTTAATAGTCGAAGGGCTTACTAAAGAGAAACATAAATTTTCGTAAGTTAACTTAAGTCTTACGGTCTTGAGTAATATTAACAACTAATATTTTCAACAAAAGATACAAATATGGGACACCAAACAAACGGCCCTTACGATGTTTATTTATTATGCTTGATTTGGGATAAGTCTAGCATTCCTAACTAGCTAACAGACTTTCATGGTATACTTGTTTCCATTTGATTCCAGATTGTGGGAGAGGTCCTAAAACAGTTAACAGAAGAGAAATGTAAGTATTTAAAATGAATGTAACAAAATTGGATGTGTTTATTTCTACCCTTGCAATATGCCTGCAGATTGAATATATATTTTATGAAACATTCCTTTAGTTCCTCTCTGTAAGCCAGTGTTGCTTACAATGTGGTTCTCTTTGCATTTACTTTCTCTTGAGCAGGTATCAGGGCAGTAAATTCATGTATTTCTTGGTTTCTAGAAACCATATTACTACATGTACATTTACTCCATCATATTTTTATTTTATAATACTCATACTTGTATTGTATTTTCTCCCCAGTCATTGTGAAGGCAACGAATGGACCTCGCTATGTAGTAGGCTGCAGACGAGGTCTTGATAAAACCAAACTCAAGCAGGGTACCAGGGTGGCTCTAGATATGACTACACTGACCATCATGAGGTAAGAGAAACTCTGCAATGAAGCAATGTTGATGAAGATATATTATAACTCCTTTGGGCACTTACTAGCTAAGGGTCTGTGATAGGCCTCTGGGAAATTTATGTGAAATATGAATTATTACATTTTGTACCGTGCTATAATTCTATGACCTGCTAGGAGTCAGGATTGGGACCATGGTCCTGGTAGTTATATGTATTACAAGATCTTTTGAAATAAAGATTTGATGAAACAAACAACACAGAGGAAAGACTGGATAGTTACAGAAGCTATTTTACTGATGAATTCATGATTGTAGATAAATGTGAGTCATTTTGAAAAGATCTGCCATTTCTAGAATGTGAGAGAGTCTATGTTTAAAATGTTTTTTTGTTGCTTACAACAAAAAGATATAACAGATCGTCGTTTGTTTGCCTTACACTTTCCTGGAGAGGCAAGCATATGGGACTTCTCTATTTTTATCAAGACCTGATTTGAATTTGCGGCATATGTCTATACGGAGTCATACCTCTGCGAAGCTGCTGGTATGAAAAGCTAGGGTCTCAGTGGGAACCATGTCTATTAACTAACTAAAGAAGTCTGCCCAGGTACAGTTTTTATAGGAGTTCACAAAAAAAACCTTCTTGTACCTTTCTAGATATCTACCGAGGGAGGTTGATCCATTAGTGTATAATATGTCACATGAAGACCCTGGTGATATCTCTTACTCAGCTATCGGTGGTCTAGCAGAGCAGATCAGAGAACTCAGAGAGGTAGGTACTCCTTGAATGTGATTGTCTTAAGGGAGACCATCCAAATTCATCGACCATTCAGAATGCATCCGGAATGGGGTCATCAAGCATTCCAGAATGGGTCGGGAATATCCCCATTCTAGTCGCGTTCTCAAATTTCCGGCCGATCGGCGTCTTTTGTGTTGCCGAACAAAGGGGCATTCTGAAAGCATTCTGGAAGCATTCTGGGAGCATTCTGGAAATGTCCCTTTGTTGTCGACATGGCATGGTCCCAGAATGCGGTGATTAAAAATCATGAACGGGACAGCCAAGGATGCGCAGCGCGATCGAAGGTGCTTCATTTATTGCGATATCGATCATGCCGGCATGATACATGTATAATCTCATTTCAAAGTATTTCCCTTTCTTTGACTGTAAGGCTCGGAAGAATTATTTTTGAAGATTCATGTTGATGCCATATATAGTGAATTCGCTTTATTTATGAATATTGTAAGCGACGGTCACCAGATAAGATACAGCGTCGACCGTTAGATGAAAAAGGAATACGATTTCCAGATTGAACGAAGTGATGATCGCCGGGTGAAAAAAATGCGCTTTATTTCTTCCGATATTAGGACGCAACAAATAGCTGATTTTTGTTTTTAATGACATGTATGGATCGCAAGAATTATGCGGAAGTTTAAATGGTGAAAGAAATTGAAGCTCATCATATGAAATAAAGTAATGATCGTCAGATGAAATTAAATTGCACTCGCTAGATTTGGACGATTGTCCAATGAAATAATATTAATATTACTACAGTATAGACAGATGAAATAAATGACGGCCGATATATATTTTTGTTGCCCTTAAATAAATTCACTGATGAGAATGATCAATACATGGAAAATGCACGATATGATTGATAATATTAACAAATGATAATCAGTTTTGAGCGCCAAATGCGCTTTATATTTCTTCCGATATTATATAGGACGCAACAAATAGCTGATTTTTGTTTTTAATGACATGTATGGATCGCAAGAATTATGCGGAAGTTTAATGGTGAAAGAAATTGAAGCTCATCATATGAAATAAAGTAATGATCGTCAGATGAAATTAAATTGCACTCGCTAGATTTGGACGATTGTCCAATGAAATAATATTAATATTACTACAGTATAGACAGATGAAATAAATGACGGCCGATATATATTTTTGTTGCCCTTAAATAAATTCACTGATGAGAATGATCAATACATGGAAAATGCACGATATGATTGATAATATTAACAAATGATAATCAGTTCTGAGCGCCAAATGCGCTTTATATTTCTTCCGATATTATATAGGACGCAACAAATAGCTGATTTTTGTTTTTAATGACATGTATGGATCGCAAGAATTATGCGGAAGTTTAATGGTGAAAGAAATTGAAGCTCATCATATGAAATAAAGTAATGATCGTCAGATGAAATTAAATTACACTCGCTAGATGATACAAATTTGGACGATTGTCCAATGAAATAATATTAATATTACTACAGTATAGACAGATGAAATAAATGACGGCCGATATATATCTGTGTTGCCCTTAAATAAATTCACTGATGAGAATGATCAATACATGAAAAATGCACGATATGATTGATAATAATTATTAACAAATGATAATCAGTTTTGCGCACCAAATGCGCTTTATTTCTTCCGATATTAAGACGGCAATGCATTTTTAAGGAACTGTATGGATCGCAAGAATTATTGCGGAAGTTTAACGTATGTATATATTTTGTTGCCCTTAAATAACTACAATGATGAGAATCAGTGAAGTTATGTGTATATAACCTTTTTTCCTGTTTATACTTTATTTATGGTGACAACCCGTCTATTTATAATGAAACAAAGACGCCAGAATAGAGCGGCGACCGCGAGGTGAAAGAGGAGATCACCAGATAAAATAATGAAAAAAGTGAAAAGGATAAAAGTAACCAACGATTTACTCCTTTACCATTCACCATGGTCACGATATTCATTTCTTTTTGCCCAGATGTTTTTCGTCGTATAGGCCTATGATATATGCAACTGTTTTTTCTGAAGGTTCATATTTGGAAAAAAAGGTGGTTTATAATTATAGTCCGAAATATGAAATAGAGTTAATTCTTTTGAAGGTTCATACTTTTCCCGAATCTTTTATATTTTTAGCACACCGCTTGAGCGTAAGATAAGAGGGCAAACACTGTGAGAGCGGAATAGAAACATGGAGAGGAGAGAAATAAAATGGAATCGTGTCAACGTGACAGATAGAAAGAGAATAAAATGACAAATTAAAGAGAAACATCGGAAAAGTTGAATGAAAAGCTGACAGAATAAAAGCCATAAGAAAAGGGTGATTATTCTTGATAAAAACAAAGAATAACATAAGGAAACACGATAGAGTTTTTAGCACCCTTAAAATTGTAAGAGGCATCGGCTATCAACAAATTCCAAAAAAGTAAATGAATTAACTCAACTCATTTTAACGATATTTCTCTCCTTGCTTTTGCATGATCCCCTCTTTCTGAGCTCATTTTACCCTTTTTCTATAGCTCCATCAATCCGTCAATACAACGCGACTTGTAACTCCCCCCCCCCCCCCCCCCCCCTCTCTTTACTTTTTACAAATTATTTCGGGGAAAAGGCTTGTTTGATCTACCCGCGCGCGCGCATACTAAAAATAACCGCAGTGATATCAACAACCTGCCAGACAATGGCTCCCAAGAGTCTCTCAATGTCATTGACCCAGTTAATGATTTATGACCTGCTGTGATTTTTTGTTTTTCACGCTAGCCTATGCGATATGCGCCGGGCTTTCTGGTAAGTATACTAATTGCGTTACGTAAACTATGGAGACAATACGGACAATGGGCGAGGGCGTTAGCCCAAGCGAGTATCATCGCTGGTGAACTCATCATTATTCATATATTTTTTAAATATCGAATGTGAGAGGAGGGTATGGCATGCATGATTCATAAACTAGCCTTATTTGGTGATCGACCTCCTTTTATTCAACCAATCAAATATTTTCAAGTTCCGATTTTTTCCGTCTTGTACTAGTAGTACAAAATTCAAAATACGCTACAACGCCCTAATTTGTTGGAGACTTGGAGTTGCTTAATATAGTCTGTATGCAAGTATGTAATAATTTACTCCACTGTTGCTGTATCGAAGTTTGTATCCAGTATCACATCTTATTTTTAACTAATCATAATAACGCATTATTCTAGACTACGGTACATTCTTTCCAACTGGTTGTTGTGGTGTATGGGTGTAGGTTGGCTAATAAAAATACACTTTATTTTGTGACATATTGCCTGTACATATGTTCATTATTCCCAGTACGTATTCTTTGTATTTTTCTTATGCCAGATATTGCCGTTTTATTTATGATCTCTTCCATGCCCACAGGAGAGGCCGTCAGAAATAAAATCATTGTCAATGTCATTGTACCGCATGCGTGCGCCTCTAATCCAGCTATCGTGGAAGTTATACTTATAAACTCAGCCCCGGGACGTTTTGAGGGAAACCACTGCTATTCCGTGCGTCTCACAATTTACATGGGCAAATGACAATGTATAGTTGTATCGTAGGGACTATTTTTTCAATCAAAGTATCATATATGTCATGCCACTTACCTAAACAGACCTTCCGCAGATCAGCTCTTCCTCAGAAATGTATAGAATCAATAAAATGTCACCTTTTTTCACTCAATTGTAATCCTCCCTCTCGTCTCTCTCGAGCGAGAATTCGAACGTATGTAAAAAAAAAATATACGGACGCGCATGCGTATTGCAAACTATACATCGGCCTCCGAACAATTTTAGTACAGGATCCGAGAAATTAATAGGCTTTTTATATCATTCTCGTCGAAAAGAAAGACGACAGTTATCCGGACAGTATTGTAATTACCTAAAGCATCTTCAAATGAAGTTATGTCATATTTCATGGTATAATTTTGACATACGAGCTTGGATTTATGAGGCATCCAACCTTTCTAATGACTGCAGTAAAGCGGACCCAGGTTTGGGCTACTGCCGGCCTTCGCCGATTGCCCGTCTCCATAACGCGATCAGTATACTTCATTACTTGCCAGAAAGCCCGACGCATATCGGACAGACTATTTTCATGCTACTGTAGAAAGAAATTCAGCAGCATATCTCCCCTCCCATCCTCCCACCCCCCTCCTCCCACCCCCCTCCAAATAAAAGATAAATACGAAGACGATCTCTGTAGCCTAGTCACTGAGTTGAGGGGCACTTGCATCCTTTTTTAGGGGGGGGGGGGGTCCTCAGAAAATTTAATGCGAATGTAGGAAGTCACAGAAAGGGGTGGATGTTTGATTTTTGTTTTGACTTTCCCTTCACTTTCCCTCTTTCCCGGTCGCTAGAGCTATATAATATAAAGATGATAATGAGTGAAATTTTATGATAATTATGATATCAAATGAATCATACAAAAAATTAAAAATTAAAAAATATTCTGCTTGACATTTGTGTTAAGAACTTATAAATATGGCCATTGAATTTCGGCGAAATAATATCACAATATCAAATTCCATTGAAAGAGAAAAGAACCAAACAAATACGAAATCACCCCTCTCAAGAATTGACAAGCTTATTTCACAGACGTATTTTTATGTTTCCATAATTTCATCATTTTCTCTGCATCACCGGAATCACGCGGCAGCAGCCCGAATGCGTATAGTGTTCCAATTCCGGGGCCACCTGTCATCATGACTGTAAACCATTTTCAAACATCGTTGATGAAATTCACAAACACACAAATTTACATCGACACAGAATGATCAAAAGTAATAACATGTTGTGCAAGTTTTGTAAGTCGTTTAAAATATGATACGTCACTGATTTGTTTTCAGAATCATGTTATTTTTCCCCCAAATAATATTAGACGGGTTCGCGTGTTTTTCATTTGCTTTCCGAAGTATGTCCGCGATCACTTCAAAGAGGCATCGATCGATATCGCGGCGCGCGCGGCATGAGAAAGACAGATCAGCGATCGGCCGCGCCGGCTGCGCTGGCTGAATAGCTCTTCCTTGCTGTACTGTGAACAATAGCGTGTTCTGGATTGAGCGGCGCATTCTCGGAGCATTCCGGAACATACCCATTCTGACACAATTCTAACACCATTCTGACCCCATTCCGGATGTAATCCTCCATAGCGGGGAGTTAAGTACCGCATTCTAAACGCAGGCCAGAATGGGGATGAGCAAGACAATGGATTTTTAGGGGACCATTCCGGATGCATTCTGAATGGTCGATGAATTTGGATGGTCTCCCTAACATTAATGGATGTGTCCAGTGGGTGCTCTGACATATGCCCCAACGACAATTCCTCTGGGCTTTTCGTTAAAAAAAATACAGGGTAAGGGTTGCAATTGGGTTTTGGGTAAGGGTTAGGCATAGTGTTTGGTCCTGGGTCGAAGATTTCAGGGGGGTATTTCATAAAGCTGTTCTTAATGCTACGCATGACTTTACAAACGACTTGAATATGAAGTGCCAGATAGGATGCCCAAATTTTGTCCTGATGTTTTAACAAAGTGTGACAGTATTTCCAATAACCTCAATTAAATTATGGCAAAAAGTATACTTTGCATTAAAAATGTTTGTTATAATAAGAATTTTGATATACATCTGCACATTTCAACTTTAGTTGATGAAGTTAAAAATGATTGAGCATCCCCATTTGGCTTGTCATATTCAAGTCATTCGTAAAGTCATGCGTAACTTTACAAACAGCTTTATGAAATACCCCCCAGGTAGTGCAGGATTTTGACAGTGGAGCAATTTGTCCCCGGGGCATGGCTTGCCACAGAATACTGATTTTACAGAATCCCCATGATTATGATTCCATAAATCAGGGAGAGCCTTGTGACATCATGGTCTCAGTTTATGCAAATCTAGGGTAATGTTGAAGGATCAGTTCAGAGATGTTGACTGATTTTGTGCAATGGTTGGAAGAGACTATTGTTATTGAAATGTGTATGTTAGTACCATTTTCATGTGAATGTTTCTCCTAACATTTTGATAAAGTAGTAAGTAGATAAAAGTACAACTAGAAATGTCAAAACTAAGGAGGTGAAATTTAGTATGCATGACAGCAAAAAATACAATGTAGAAAAGTTCTAGGCCCTATCTTATAAAAAGTTGCGATTTATTCAAATCGATTGCAACTTGAAATCAATCACAACACTGTATGACAGAAATAGGACTTTTTAAAACGGAGGTTTCACTCTGTAATCTCTTTTTTTTTACCTTCTTTGTTTTATTAATGGAAATTTCATCATTTGTTGCGTGTATTTGCTTCCACCTCTCTTCCTTTCAGGTGATTGAGCTGCCGCTGTTGAACCCAGAACTGTTTGAGAGAGTTGGTATCATACCTCCTAAAGGCTGCCTTTTGTATGGAGCACCAGGTAATGCAGCCATTCATTCTTAATCCTTTCAGTTGTTTGCATCACCGCCCGAATGCACCCTCGAAATGTGCTAAAAGTGCACACTTGATTATATTACCCTACCTTAGATCTTAGGTTGTTTCATCGTTGCGAGCACATTGATCCTTCTCTTGGGCTTTTAACTTGACTGGATCTCATGTTGTATTTCTGTCCTTTACATCTTTATCTATTGTTCTCCTCCACGAAGTTATTTGTTGGTCTCTCTTTCTTTTTCCAGTTGATGTTTTCCAGTTGAGTGTTCTTTCAAGAATTCTGTTTATCTAGCTATTCCCTTTTAAATTTACTCTATCACATTAGATCCACAATAGTGCATATCCTACTATGTAAATGATAAAAATAAGTACATTTAACTTTCATCAGTAAAATTACTACATTACATTTTTTCATCCATTATTTGTAAAAACACTATTTCCAGGTGCTATACAAGGATGAGAAATTGATTGTAATCATGTTGTCAACGGTTTTGGCTCTCCGAGCAGTGATAGTTTATATTGCTTTCATATATTTACTCAAAGTTTGAATGGTGACCAATATTCTTTTTGATTCATTTATTTCAGGAACTGGGAAGACCCTGCTTGCCAGAGCAGTAGCCAGTCAGTTGGATGCAAATTTCCTCAAGGTATGAACCATAGATAGAATACAAGAAAATTTTAATTTGTAAACAAATTTTTAGGCATTTTACTCCCAGTGTTTAAGATCGTATGCTCGATCTGTGAAAAACACAAGTCAGAAAAAATTGGAACCAGCGGGATTAAAAATTCCTCCCATCAAGCTTCTTCGTTTACTAACCATTGTCTACGGCGGACCGTTTGAATATTAATGAGTCAGAAAGAAGAGGATCTTGGGTATTTGATTCCAGTACACCGTGACTTGGCCGTGAACCAGAATGGCCTGGTGGTTGAGTCGCTGCCCGGCAGGCAGTAGATGACAGGTTCGAATCCCGCTGGTTCCAATTTTTTCTGACTTGTGTTTTTCATTACAGATCGAGCATACGATCTTTAACACTGGGAGTAAAATGCCTAAAAATTTGTTTAAAAATTAAAAATTCCTCCCATCAAGCTTCTTCGTTTACTAAGAAAATTTTAGTTTGACAAACTCGCTTGTAGCGTTGTCTTATGAGTGCTGATATTCAATGTCATTCAATTGTTATGTTAGAAAAAGTTTGCAATTTCATTGTATAAATATTAATCTCCGCCATGCAGTAGTGTGTTCATACTTTACACAATACTTCTGCTTACATGTAAATAGTCAAGTCCAAAGTATGTCCCATTCCTTACCAAGTATGATGGAATTGTATTATGGAATTATGAACATAAAAAAATTGTCATGAAAATTTTATTTGATATTTTGTAGGATCCATGTTCTAATAGGATTACCACCTTGATGTGGTTATTAGATATACAAAAATCTTAGATGTCGGTAGTGTATAGGAGAAAATAGCTTGGACTTGCCCAAATAAAAAAAGTTTATTGTGATGCACACAAAATACTTTGTTTGCCATTTGTTGTTTAAAAAAAGTGTTAGCCTTTATTTCTGTTTCAACTTCAATATGTTATTGATCAAATGCATTTTCTATCTGTTTATGTGATATTTGCTCATACATGTTTAATTGAAGTTTATGCTTTATCCCTGTGTTGTAGGTTGTATCCAGTGCGATAGTAGACAAGTACATTGGTGAGAGCGCCCGTCTGATCAGAGAGATGTTTGCGTATGCTAGGGATCATGAACCTTGTGTTGTTTTCATGGATGAAATCGATGCTATTGGTGGCAGGAGGTTCTCCGAAGGCACCTCAGCTGATAGAGAGATCCAGAGAACTTTGATGGAGGTGTGAAAAAATGCTCTAAGTTAATGGCTCTATAGTTGTTAACTTCACTGTTTTAACAACACATACTTTCAGCTGATTGCATGCTGAAATTCAGTAACATGGCATGTTGTGTACAATGAACAAAAAATGAAATGTCAACATAATATTCACCACAATCGTTTTTACAAAAATTTAACCCAACAATTGTAATAATATTGTTGTAAGACAGATGCTTGTCATTTATATTACTTTTTCACATTTGATGAAAATAAATGTCAAATTATTTACAGTAATATATTTTGTTTCAACCTCATAATTCAAATAAAAAAGAATATCAAACAGAAATGCTGATATTAAACTTTCAAATATCTATTATATGGCTAGTTCGCACATTGTATCAAAGAACACAAATAAAAACTCTGTTTACCTCGATAATGCAACATATTGTAATGATATCTATAGAAGTAATCCATTTTTTTCATTCATCTTTGTAGTTGTTAAATCAGATGGATGGATTTGACACTCTTGGTAAAGTCAAGATCATCATGGCAACCAACCGACCTGACACGTTAGATCCAGCTCTTCTCAGGCCAGGCAGGCTCGATCGAAAGATTGGTAAGTTGGAGATGAAATGGAATTATCCTCAGTTTACAAGATCTTTATGTTGAACAGTAATTATTACATTAAATTGCAAGAAAATTGTAGCCTTTTGACAGGATTGACAAGAAAGTTTGGGTCATGTATGTGCTTCTTTAGTAGGTAGTATTAGTATGTGGTAATTTTTTTGTCTCGCCTGCGTAAGCAAAAAGCGAGACAAAGGCGCCGCATTTCCGACGGCGGCGGCTATGGCGATGGCATCAACAAGTTTTGAAATGCTCTCGTTTCAAAAGCATAAGTTCAATTTCCGTGAAACTTGCACACAAGGGTTGTAGAGTATCGCAAATAATGTGGAAGAAATTTCAGGTCAAAAGTCAAGGTCAAAGGTCAATTTAAGGTCAGTTGAGTTAAAAATTGTGTTCCAAAAACTTCACCTGAGGTTAAGTTTTTGAATTTTTACTTTATTTCAAAAGTATTTGTTCAAATTCTTTAAAACTTGGCATCATTCTTGGTAGGAATTGTCTTTATGTTCTCCTCTTTCAAATGAATACCCAAATCTTACATTTTCATCACATTAAAGGTCTTCTACTGACAGTTTAACTCGGTTAAGTTTTTGGTAAAATTTAGTTTTGTCTCTACATACATAAATATGAAGTATGTACATGTATTGTACACATGCATTTGACTTCTCAAAACGTTGTTGGTGGTGGATTTCAACCAAAATTGGCAGGGATCATCCTTCGGCAAGGAGGATCTAAATCAATACAAATGGGGTGCCTGGACAACACAGGGGTAGGGGATTCAGGGCCAGGGGTGGTATTCTGAGAATTATTTTATGTTGATTTTAGTGAAATAATTTTAATTGTCAAAATGTACGCTTATGGCTCATCATTGGTTAATGACTGCGCAAAAGTGACTGTGTACGCGGAATTCATCTGCGCATAAATCAAGATAAAATAAATCTCAGAATACCATCCCAGGGGCAGCACACCTTAAGTACCCCCAACATTTGATTTTTTACCAAAATTTTGCCCCGATAATTGCGCAATTAATGCAGGCGAGACTGCTCTGGGCATTTCCCTTGTTTTAAATTTTATTTCACTTAAGTTTTTTGTTTGTTGTTTTAGGGGGGCAATTGTCCTTGGGAGGAAGTTGTCAGGAGAATTTTTTCTCTCCAAATGCATTAATAGATGTGTTAAGCCATTATCATTTGTAAAATTTGCTCACAGTTAGCTTCGTTGTCATTTTTGATGTAAAAGAATGAAAATATAATGAATATATATGCTTATTTCCCCTCTAATCTAGAAATCCCACTTCCCAATGAACAAGCCAGGCTGGAGATTCTCAAGATCCATGCAGCTCCCATAACCAAGCATGGTGATATAGGTATGATACATCTTCAATTCTCTTTTTCATACATCATTTACAAAAAAAATTATAAAATAGATTCAATGGACCTGGTGGAACTCTCTCTATGATGAAAAGCTGTCCGGAGCAAAAGCTCATGAACATTTTAAGAAAGAAAGAAATTGTCAACATGCACAATACCAACATGGCAGACAATTTGTTAGATAAAGATACAGTCGAATTCAATTCAAGTAAACCGTTTGAAAATTAATTATGCTTTTGTGAGAGTAATCTTTCTGTATAACGCTCCTCAAGGATTTCAATATACCCATCAATTTCCTTTCAGTTTGGGTGATGAGCCTATTGGTGAATTAAGTGTCCATGTTCATCCATTTTACTTCCAGTACTTATAATTTCAGTGCAGCTAAAAGCTTTTCTCATGGATGTAGAGTATCTACCCTGTGATATGATTGCTATGGTTGATGAAATGAATGTTAAGTAGTTGGAGATTCCAGTTCTTGTAAACAGTAGTGATGTTCATATGAGCAAGTTTTGTCATTAATAGTACATATTCAGCATAAAGACAGACAGTGTTTAATTTTCTGATTTTGTTTATCTTCCACTACAAATTTACATGAAATTCAAAACCAGTTCTGGTGCTTTCAAACACTTTTGATTACACATTGGAATTTCTCTATCTTTAATCACCTATCAAGATATGAAACACCATAATTATACTTATATCTTTTCTTATTCTCCTAGATTTTGAAGCTGTGGTGAAACTCTCAGATGGATTCAACGGTGCAGATCTCAGGAATGTGTGCACAGAAGCAGGTAAGTACTCAAATTGCATCATCAAGGTCCATACCATATCCCTGTCCAGTTAGCAATTATAGGCAGAATAATCATGTACTATGCTGATCTACAAAATCAACATGCCCCCAGCCAAATAGTCAAAATTTCTGCTATTGATTTTGTAATGTGTACTTTGGGTGAGAATTATATATTTTATTTTATTTGACAATTGTGTAGTCAAATACAGTTTGCTGTCCTCGTGAAAAGATGATTGCCTAGATCTAACAAGCAAGTAAGTGCATAACACTCTGTTTATAGCTAATGTTCCTGTTTTTTCCCCAAAACTTTGTATTTGCATTTGTAAAATTGTCATATTTATTATCATAAAAGATGCATCAGATTGTAAGAAATGTTTCCATTACTTTTTGCCAAAAGTAAAATTCACTTTGAAAATTCCACTTGACATTTGAAGTTGCATGACCCAAGATATATATATTTTTTGTGTTTATTTGTCCCTCAGGTATGTTCGCCATCAGAGCTGAACGAGAGTACGTGGTCGACGAGGACTTCATGAAAGCTGTCAGGAAAGTGTCGGATAACAAAAAGCTGGAAACAAAACTAGACTACAAACCTGTATAATATTTTTTATTTAAGAAAAAGTAGAATTCCCCTAATCTAATGTAATGGTACACTAGACTATCATTTATTGATTCCAGTTAGTCACAGCTGGTTATTGTCCAGAAGCCAGGAATAGAGAGAATGTGTGGAGGTGAAATTTTCCATCCAAGTGTAAATTCAGCTTTGAAAGATCCATTTATAGAGGTCCTTAGTAGGGATTTTCAAAAATAAATTTCTTTCCTGAAAATTGCTCGAAAAGCTAAGGTTACATGTGATTGTCATCATCACAGTTATAAAGACCCAAAGTACAAGTGCTGAAGTTATTTATCTTTTGTATTCAGACTTGTATAAGAAGACCAAAGGTTACCTTTGATACAAATTTCATCAATGTGCACTGCAAAATTTAGTCTCAATATGTAGATGTTTGCCGAAGCTGAGTTGACTGTATATTGTCGATTGAAGTAAGCCATTATGATGTCACACCCCCCCCCCAAAAAAAAAAGAGGATAAATTGAAAGTATATGTTAAATTGCATGAATTATGAAAATAATTTGTTAAAGTAGTTTCATTTTGCTTTAATATTCATAGCCAAAGACTCAGTTTGGCACATAAAAAGAAAACTTATAAATTAGTGCATATTGAAATGTACTTCAAAGCCTTTTAGTCCATGAAAGTTGGTATGACATTTGTACCGCTCTGAAGTATCCAAAGTGGTACACTACTGTAAACGCTGTTATTTTCGCGGGATTAAATTTTTGCGCTGAGCGACCCAAAAACATATTCGCGGGTTCTTGAATTCGCGCTGCACAATTACTCACTCGCACTCTATATGATGAATCAGATGAAGCGAGCAATGCAGTGTCCATTGAAAACAAGCATAAGAAATCGTGCTAATATTTTTGCGTGTTCTAGAATTCGCGCCCGCCGAAAATAGCGCGATATCTGCGAAAATTTATGTACCACGAATATTTCTGCATTTACAGTAATAGTCATCTGGGAAAAGAGTTGCATCTGTGCTTGAGCACTGTGATACTGCCCATGTGCTAAAGAATTGTTGGTCCAGATGTAAAACATACACTCACATTTTCCTTCACTCCTGATTTCATTTTAATTAAGACCTGTCGCTGGAAAAATCAAAACAAACTGTCAACTTGAAGGAAGCTGACTATTATTAACAAATTCCAATTAGACGGGGCTTTTGGGGGGAAGGGACAAAGAGGAAAACACCTTCTGTGACACACATAATTTCTTTCTAAATCAACATTAAATACAACCCCAAAACTTTCTGGGTTTGCATACTGATCATAATATTTTGTTCAATAGTTATAATTACGAAGTGAAATTGTCTTAATTGATTACTAGAAGGTGCAGAGTTTAACACACATGCTTGTATCATTTGTGTTGTATTCCAGTATCTTATGTTATGTTATGATATCGTATGTCACTTTTTTGTTTTTACATTGTAAGAAATTAAATTTCTGTACATGGAAGTTCTTTGTTACATTGTTTTCTTTCTTTTCCATTTGAATGAGAATGAAAATAAGTAGGTAAAATGAAATTCTCTTACAGCAAAGGTATGGTAACAATTTATTCAATCTTATTTAAAGATAAAGTTGAGTTCTGGTCATGCCATTACATTGTGAAAGAAACTGTCTCAAAGGAATTGGGAAAGGTTGACCATGTCTACATGAGAATTATTTTACACTGTGTTGTTTTGGAATCATCAAAATGGATGAGAAATTGACCCATTCTCACTGAAAAGCACATGTACTGCACACAGAAATTGGTATATGGGACTACACACACAAGTGGCATGAATGTTTGGCCCAAACATTTCAGCTATTTCTAGTCATTTCAAATTGAAGAGCGATCATTTTCAGGGGATGTTTCTACTATGATGTTCTTCCAAATGGACGTAAAAGGAATGAGAAAGCTCACAAATTATTTTTCACCTTTCCCAGAACTCAAGATTATGAAATTACATGTAGTTGAATGTTAATTTGTCTCAGAATGTAAGAAAACATTCCTGCAAGTTTCAAGAGAATAAATTAATATTCAGTACTGTATTTAAAAAAAGGAGAGGAATATTTGTGGATTTTCACTTAAAATTCTGTAATATGGCACATATAATTTTGAAATCGCCATATTGAATGTAATTTTAGAGGAATTAATACCAATTTCCCCACCCATTAATCCCTTCCATGCCACCAGATTTTTAAGCAGTTGTCAAACATGAACTTTCATGAGTTGAATATTAACGTTCAATGAGTTTTCTTCTTGAGCAAACTGGGCAAACATTTATTGCATAGGAATAAACATATTGGAGGCACAGGTTTCTGTATCAGGAAGAATATTCAAGCCATTCTGAGCCTAAACACAATGTTCAACACTCACATTTTGGGGTGGGATTTGCCGCCCACTGCACGGTAGGGGTTAAAATCTTGCTTCCCATAACCATTCTGCTGGAGTTTCAAGTTGTATTTTGAAAATTGGAATACAATAGAAACTCCCTATAAAGAGCTCTGATATAACAAGCTAATTTTGCTGGTCCTAGGTATTTTATGATCTTTTGTTTCGTTTACCCTGATATGAGGAGATTCCTGGGGAGCATTTTATCAGTGATTTTTACTGACAAATTTGCTCTCAGCCAATTGGATGCAAGGATTTCAGAAGCTTATAACGAGTTGTCAGTAAAAATCACTGACAAAACGTTTGATGAAATGCTCCCCTGATCTAACAAGTTCATTTTCTTGGTCCCAAGGTCCTTGTTATAGTGGGTTTCCCCAGTATTACCTTCAGTACAGCTTGAAGACAAGTGTTGATTCTATTTGTGCCTCTCTTCGACATGGGCCGGGATTCAGTTAGTAATATTAGTCAGTTTTAAACATATTGCTGGCCTTTTAAATGTTTGCAATATTTTCCAATGCATGGCCTCTATTCTAACTGGATTGGGTCACTTTACTTTGTCCAATGATTTTTTGGAGTGCCATTTATGAACCACTTTCCTGTAAAAACTACTGAAATTCTGGGGGGGGGGGGGGAAATGAAATGAATGTTCCAAAATGAGCAACTGATTTCATGACAAGGATTATTTTTTGTCATTTACATACAGATTTATGTTCATATGTACCAAAGGAACATATCAACAATATAGTGAACTTGACCCACTTTATCAGGGATTTATCCTCGACTAATTACACGTAGTATAATTGCATGTATATCAGCTTTTGTGCCTAGTGTGTACATACATGTATATGAACAGTAAATATTACAAATTTTCTTTCTGAAAAGATGAAATATCAAAAATAGATTAGATTGTCCGCAATGTTCCATTGCAATTTATTCCATGTACAAAGAACAAAAAAATGATACAAAAAATAAAACAAACAATGCCTGCTATGCACCAAACCTTCAAGTAAAAATATTTTGAGAGAAAAAAGGGAGAATTACTGTCGCAGTAAACAGCATACAACAGGTATTCTCCAGAGGCAAGTGGGTTCAATAATCTGAAATCTCTCAAATTTATGTTGATAGATTTTCATGACATGACATACAATCATGTCTATTCTGTTTGTGTAATGAATCTCAATGAAATATGTTTGACGCAGACACTGTAGAACTTATGATGGTCTGGTATCAGCCTTAATTCCTGATATGAGATTCACATAAAGGAACATTTATTTATCCATGTACTGTCCAAGAAAAGAAATGCAGATTTTCATACATTTATTGTAGATTTGCATTCAAAGGTTCATTATATGCAACCACATTTTCAACACAATGTTTACTTTTTAATTTATTAAAAGCATGTTTGACAAATACATCGTTTGAACAGAGACGAATAGGCTCCAGTTTGCATAATTTGGAAAGGATTCTACTGCTTATTCATACAGCTGAAACAATCTGAAAGCGTACAAATTGGAGGGAAATATGAATTCTGTTATTTCACTTATAACACAGCATGGGTTAAATGTTTCCTTTTTTTTTCTTTTCTTTTCATGTAAATTAATCGATCCAACTTTACATGACATCAACATACAAATGATGGTTCTTGAACAACTTGTTACAAATGACCAGCGGCCGATCTGTCATGATTCTCCATTTCTCAACTGTCCCTTAATGTAGGGTCCACAGACGGGTCATTTGACCCATAACTTCAAAATTTAGATCAGAAACAGAAAATGATTCCCCAAAACTCTCCCAGTGATTATTCTTTTGTTGTCTATGAAGGACTTAATACATTGACCGATTGTGAAATGATGCATTCATATATTATAAACAAACTACTGAAGACCCATCACTCACATGGTATCAGTGCATACTCTATCTCTATTAAATTAAGTTGGCAGAAACAATTGTGATTACATAGGCCTATATACCTTACACTTAGTGTCACACATTGTAAAGGTACTAAATAGCCTTGATCATGTTACTAGTATCTTTTACTATGTAGAGCAGTCTTAGATACGATAATGGTTTGTCTCATGAAAAGTATGATTTTAAAATGCTACAGCAGAATCTTTTATTTGTAGAGCCAATTCCACGATACCTGTGTATACATGTGCACTCTTACAACAAAGAGGCTTATGTTCTCAGAAAACTACAATTCCCAGCATAGGAATTCCATCGTTTTATATCAGATAAGGAGCATAAAGGTTCATTTCATCAAACTTGGAAAAAAATTATATTTATTTTCATCATCAGGACTTGGCAGGAGAGAGAGAGACAGACAGAGAGAGAGAGATATAGAGAGAGAGAGAGAGAGAGAGAGAGAGAGAGAGAGAGAATAGGGGGAGGGGTTATATTCGATAAGCAGGCACAGAACGTACAAGACAATTCATAACATTGCTACAGAATCTCAAAAACTCATTATTTCTGTTGCACAGATCACGGTGTATGTTCAACTTTTGAATTCTACAATATAAATACACTGTACAAGAGTGGTGGCCCCGTTATACTATCATTTCTAACTCCTTGGCATAGTCTATGGCCTGTAGTGCTAAGTCATAAGATGGGATCGCATCATCAGTCTTCTTCTCCTCCTGGAATTGAAAACAGTTGTCACTTCCTAGCTCCCAGCCTCTCTGCAAAACAAAAAATAAAATAAGTACAGGGACAGAGACACACAGATAAGACATAAGCAGAGAATAACAATAAAACAGAGAGAGAAAGAAATGGGGAGAAGAAGTAGAAACAAATGTTATAAAACTTCATTTTCAACAAGTAACAAGTCTTAAACTATAAAGATATATGAGAGAATTGACTCAACAAGTAAATTCACAGTCTAGAATAATGTCCAAACATGACATTCAGCTATAACAATATTGTGCTTCATTTGTGCATCAAAATTTCTCTAAACGAAAAAATATACAACAGACTACATATCAATTAATTGAAATGAAAATGTTTACTCATAGTCTACAATGACTTCTTTGATCCAATATCAAAATCAATATCAGAAACAGTCACAAGTACAAGTTCACTGACATCCCATTCAAATGCGTGTCAATTGTAATACATGCGTTTCAATGGGATGTTGGCAAACTTGTACTTAGAATGGTTTCGTGAAATGCCCTGAAAGATTGGGAAAGAGGAGTACAGACAGCATGCATAATGAAAGTTCACCTCTTTGGCAAATGCCTTCACTTCTGGCAGTGTTGATATGAAGAGAAGCCTAGCTCCTTCCTGGAATGAGATCTTGGTGTAAGCCTTCTCTACGCATGCTGCTATCTCCTTTCTGATTGTCTCCAGTAGGATGTCCATGAAGACCCTGTAGCTGTCTGCAGGTACATTGCCCTTAGCCAGGAACACCTGTAGGAGTCGTAGAAAGAATGTTGCAACATGATATAGTGGGAAACTATGAGGTGCCTCAGTTGAAATGTTAGACTTTGAAAGCACTGAGGGTTATTACGGATTTTTTCATCATTTCTAATCTAATTCTTACTCTAATTTTGGCTAAATTTCCTGATTTTCAAAAGGTCAATTATTACAGAAACAGATGAAGGTGATATATCAGTCAACGCATCATAAGTAATTTCAACCTGGAAAAAAATGATGTGGTCATCAAATCATCCTCCTTTACTTACTTTGCACCAAGAATAAACAGATATTGGCCGAGAACCCTGAAATTGTGACTTATTGGTAGTTTACAACAAGAGCCAATGGATGGTTTTTGCTTCAACATCACTACTTAGGGTCCAATATGACAATGTTTAGGGATTGTCATCTTTTAGCCCCACCTTTTTAAACTTATGCTCACATCGATGCCTTTAAAAAAAGATTAAAAAGAGAAGAATTCAATCTTCATTTCTAACCTTGTTGTAACTGCCTTCCATGAGGTACTGCTCTATCGATACTGGATGTTTGATGTAGATATTACTCTGGATATCCTTAGCAGGTAACAGCTCGAGCTCCTTTAGCAAAGAAACAAGAAAGCAAATAATAGTAAGCAAATAATTACCGTTGGTGAAGGTGATGGGACAAACTATCACTTCCGAAGCGATTTGGATGTAGCTATCTTTCCGAAGCGAAGCTGAGAAAAGATAGCGTATACATTCAGATCGCCGAGGAAGTGATAGTATACGCCTCATCGCCTGAAATCAAAAGGTGATTATTTGCTTTATATTCCGCATCTGAAATATTTAACACGAGAAAGACAATTATTCTCTACTTCTAGAAAAAAACATTTATGATTTAGGCCCGAATAAATTCACAAAAGATGTTAAAACATACCACCTTAACCCGTATAAAACGTACCCCTACCTGGGTGCGCACAAATTTTAAGCGCGCAATTATGCAATGCGCGCTTATTTTAGTACGCCTATGGAGCTATTCGTAAAGGTCACGCACTTTTCATTTTGACTATTCGTAGAGGTCACGCACTTTTCAATTGACTATTCGTAGAGGTCACGCACTTTCATTTCGCGCGTACCCAGATATTGATAACGCATTGTGACTCTGTAATGGACTGAAGAGATCAGCGAAACACATAAGTACTATTCCGTCGAGGTCACGAACTTCTCTTCTCGGGTCGATTGATATGGGGAAATTTATCACGTGATTACCTTTTGACCTATCTAACAGCAAGATTCTTAGTATGTGGAATATAATTACAAATAATACAAAAATAGATTTCTTTCTGCACTGACGTCACAAAAAGTTAAAAGGATTACTAATGTGTTATTTGTTCATTGTATCCACTTTATGTCACCTGTGCCCTGTTTGTGAAGAGCAAAATGGCCTGGGCTTATTGTACTCCCTTTATTGATTAATAATAGGTAATTTATATTAACCCTTTCAGGACAGGAATTATTCAAGGGCTAAATTGATCCCATTTTGTTCTTCAAGTTGGCAACAATATTTTTCTTTTAGTGCTACATGGTCCTAATAGGGTGTAATGTATTTGAAAATAATATACATGGTTAGAAATTTTGGCAACAAGTTGACAAAAGTGCCAATTTTGATGAAGAGCAATGATTTTGAAATTCTCAATGTGTTGCCAATTTAAGGATTTCAAAGCTTATTCTAATTTTTAAATTCCTGGCATCAAACGCAATATGGTCTTTCAATAAAAATGGACATAATTTGTGCAGAAATTTTTTGCCCTTTCTCCTCATGAATTGAATTGAATTGAAGTTTATTAAACATCATTGATTTACATCAATATTCTATTCATAAACATAATTACAGAGTGTATCACTCATATAACAAATGATAGATACCTTTTTATAAATATCTGGAGTGTATAACAGTGGTATAACACATGTCAAATGGAAGGTAAATACATAAATAATACAATGCACAATATGGACGGTGAATTCATAATAATTTAGGATAGTATCCTGAAAGATATTATATCTGGTATGTATCTGGTATATTTTGTAGAGCGCTGAATCAAAAGTTATTGAGCCAAACCACAAAATGTGGTCAGTTGTCTCGAAAGGGTTAAAACGTAATTTAGCATGTATGATGGACTAGATGTCTCTGTCTCAGAGATTTGGAGGTTATAAATCCATATATTGAGGAAATTATCCAATATGACAATCACACCACAGAGTAAATTAACCACTGAAGTAGAGAAGCTTTACACTACTGGCAGTTCCTAATGAGGCTATAAGATCACTGTAGAACACAAGGCCATATATCAGTGGACTAAGTGAAACCAGGTTTAACTTGTAACAACAAGAAGTCCACCTTCCTGAATACAGGTCAATATGATGAAATACTCACAGTGTGAAACTCAGCCAGTCTGTTCTGTGATAATAGCCTCAGGAGATTTAAACCAAGAAGTTCATATCTGTATGGTGAGGTTGGCATGCTTTCCCTACAAAACAAAAGATAAAAAGTCACAGCATTATTGTTAGTTAACAACTGAAATAAAATTTCCATCTCATGAGACATTTCATTATTTCACATCTCTGCATACCTCTACACAGAAAATAATCATTTTGTTTACTCGAGTATTCACAGATTGTGGATAGAATGTAATGCTGTGTGGTGGATTTGTTACTGGCAAAGAATTCTAATCCTGCATATACAGTAACTCACAGAAGTGAGTACACCCTTTGCCTATATGTAGATATTTCATTATAACTTGTCAGCATCTGCACTAGAAAAAAAGTCCTTGAAATATAATAAAGTATATATTCAGCAATGTACATTCTATTAAATATTGACATAAGTTGTACAACTATATGAAAAATTGCATTCAATCATTGACATTTACTATATTTTTCTTTCTTCATATTTTCATACTTTTTGACAACCAAAAATATATATATTCAGAGCTCATAACTCACCTGAAATCAAAATAGTATGGCTTGAGTTGTGCTATGTATCTTTCAAATGACTGGATATCTCTCTTGCTCACACTCCATTTGACACCAATTTCTAGAACCTCTCCTACAAGTACAGAAAAAAAACGATTAGTGCTAATCAGGTATTAAACAAAAATTAGGAAAATAATAACTTGAAAATGCAACAAATACACATCCATGTATTACTCTTTGTCTTTCCATCATACAATCATAGATTATATAGGAACAATTCTAAATTTCATGCCTTCTTTATTCAGGTTGCTCAAGCAACTACATTTTGGCACTATTCAATTTCAAATTCAGTGGACTGGCTTAGTAATTGGTATCTATAATCTTACAAAATGATGAAAATTACAAACAATGTTTAAGAAATGTTTCAGTTTTTGCCATTTTCGTTGGTCTTCATTTCTTAGTTTATACAGCAAATGTTCTACAAAACAACAAGAAAACATGCAAGAACTTTCAACTTACTTGCTATTAATAATTCTTTCTGGCTTGGTTGACTGCTGCTTGTTGGGAGAAATGATAGGTTCAGAAGAGCCAGCTGTAGTGAGACAGATGAAGAAACAAAAACATTTATAACCCTGCCTAATATATCATCAACATCAATCCAATCAACTGAAATCCAAATGAAGACTTTCACCTGTATTCACCATGTTCACCTGTATTCACCCGTCTTGTCTGGCTCCTAGTAAAATGACAGTCTCATAAAATTCCCTCCCTCTTTTTATCTAAATTCCACTGCATGATTTACTTAATCATATTTAACCCTTTCGAGACAATTGACCACATTTTGTGGTTTGCTTCAATAACTTTTGATTCAGAGCCCTAAAAAATATACCAGATACACGAGTAGAAAGAGCAAAAATTTCTGCACACACTGTGTCCATTTTCGTTGCATGACCATATTGCGTTTGATGCCAGGAATTTCAAAAAAGGAGCACAAGCTTTAAAATCCTTAAATTGGCAACACATTGAGTGGTTCAAAATCATTCATCAAAATTGGCAATTTTTTCAACTTTTCAACAAAGTTCCAAACCATGTATGTTGCTTTCAAAGACATTAACATTTATTAGAACCATGTAGCGTTAAAAGAGATCTGAAGAACAAAATGTGATAAATTTAGCCCTTAAAGGGCTACGCCACCGAGCAGTGGGGAAAGTCAGGATTGCGTAAGCCCCATTCACTCGTACACAAAGTTTGTGCGTCGAACGCGTCCGTCGGACTGCTGGGATTATATTTCGGACTGCACGAAGCCGACCGAATCTCGCACGAGAGCTCGAGCTCAGGCGGAGCGTGCATATTGCGCGGCGACCAGTCTGTCCGAGGTTTGCGCCCCGCGGGGCAACGGCATGAATCAGGTAACGATAACGGTGCCCTCTCGCGGCATAAAAACGTCCACAATCTGCGGTTGAGTATCCCTTTAAATAATTCCTGTCATGAAAGGGTTAACTTCTAGTATTTTTGCTGCTGGATGACAAGTGACCCGACATTTCTGTTGGGCTTTCTGTCATCCAAGATATGGGCTTAGGGTTAGCATTTGGTTTAGGGTTAGGGTTAGGGTTAGGAGTAGTATTCGATCCAGAGTTGAAAGGATTAATTCTGTTAGGTTATGAAGTTAATCACAGAGCATTTGTCACCAAAGCATATGTCATAGATGATAGAACCTTATCATTACATCCTTTTTTTTTCACAGTCTTTTAATCAATATGACAATACCCTGTTAACAAGCACCATAGAGTGAAATTGAATGATCTGATATCACTTCTTAAAAATATATATAAATGAAAATATTCTTGATTTCAGTTGTGTGTTCTGTTTCTTACATCAGTTGTATATGGTCAGAGTTAAGTTACATAAGAGGAGCAGAAAATGTGTGTTTTTTTTCTTAGTCAATATTTTAATATGTATTCACTTATGCAAATGTTTAATGAATACATTACTTTGACAAAGATAATATATTATGTTTACTAATACTACAAAAGTTACATAGATTAGTTGCGTAATTATTGTTCTATCACTAAATCTAGAGTCTATTCCTATGATAAATCCTCCATTGATTTTATGATATGTTCTTATGTTCTAATTTATAATGAAAAAGATTATGTATCATTTATGGCTAATAAAATCTAATCATAACAATTAACATTTATAGATATAGATCGAGTTCACTTATTTTAATGACATGACAGATATGTTTCCGAAAATATATGGAACTTATATGGAAAAAGATTGTGTATCATTTATGGCCAATAAAATCTTTCAATAAAAAATATAATCATAACTAGAAAAGTGCATTGCCGTGCAATGCGAATGTATCCCCCGGCAATGGCAGCGATTCGGAGGAGGGACAAAGAACCTCCCCTAATCTACAATGTGTGTAGAGTAGAGTATAATGCATCTGTATAGAAAATTCGAAAGAAATCTGTCAAGAAATGTGACCTCAGAGCGCACACAAAATATCCACTAAAATATGACCTTTGACCCTATGAAAGACAAAACACTGGAGGCAGCATCACCAAAAACTTTAGAGGTCTAGCTAGAGTAATCTATGATGGACCTCCATACAAAATCTGAAAGAAATCAGTCAACAAATGTGTCCTCCAGAATGCATGCAACCAAAATATGACATTTGACCCTATAAAAAGTGGAACACTGGGGGCAGCATCAGCAAAAACTAAAGATGTGTAGATTTCACTAAGACACACCTCCATATAAAATTTGAAAGAAATCCGTCAAGAAATGCAGAAGAGTGCACGAAATGGACAAATGACCTTTGACCCTATAAAGGACGGAACAATGAGGGCAGCATCACCAAAAAGCAAAGATGTGTAGATTATACCAAGATACATCTCCATACAAAATTTGAAAGAAATCCATCAAGAAATGTGGCCTGCAGAGTGCATTCACGCTATCCCCTGAAGTATGACCTTTGACCCTATAAAAGACGGGACACTGGAGGCAGCATCACAAAAATCTATAGGTTTCTAGATTATACCAAGAAACACCTTCATGCAAAATCTGAACAAAATCCGTTGAGAAATGTGACCGCTAGAGCGCACACAATCTATCCCCCAAAATATGGCCTTTTAGCCTATAAAAGACGGAATACTCTGGGCAGCATCACCAGAAATTATAGGTGTCCAGATTTTACCAAGATATACCTCCATACAAAGTTTGAAAGAAATCCGGCGAGAAATGTGACCGCTAGAGCGCACACAAGAATGTGACACGGCGGATACAATAATTAACATTTGTGACCCTCCACCACAAAACGACCAATAAGTCGCAATGGGAGTTTTAGAGATAACAGCTGAAAAATGTGGTTTGGGGTGAATTTTGATCTGAGTTTTTTGTATTTTCTGAAAGTTCATTTATTAATCTACCATCTGACAAAATTTCAGGGTAAAACACCATGTTGAAATATGTGTTTATTCTTATTCAAAATAACCCATGCTTTCCCGGACACTCAAAATTTTTGTGTCAACTGGCTGGGATTGTACTTCACATCGCTTCTCTGGTATAGCTTATAAACTACCCACAGTCTAACAAAACAAAGAAATATATCTATTCTGAAGGTATGGAAAGTTTCAACCCAATCAATTAGTACTTCACAGTGTATGCTAGGGAGTTTTGACTCAACCTTTTGTGCGACAAACAATAGGACACAGCTTAGGTGCTCTTAAATGGTCACTCTTCTTTAGAGCCTGTTTTCTCTATTGTTTTGGTCATTTGCCTGTCTGACACATTGACATTCTTGTTGAAATTTCTTAGGCTTTGCTCAGTCCAAATAGGACAAGTTATCATTTTATAGCTTAGAATCTGAGCTTTCAAACTGTGTTGAAATTTTAAAAACCCAACTTTCCGACTTATTGGTCACTTTGTGGAGGGTCACATAATTTATAGATATAGATCTAGTTTACTTTTTAAAATTATATGACAGATATTTTTCTGAAATAATTTTGGAGCAACTATAGAATACCACACCACAATAGTTGACCACATGTCATTTTGATTATAGGTCTATGTCTCATCTCTAGAAAAGTAAAATCTTAAAACGAAAACCTTGTTGAGCAGTTTTGTTGAACGTCTGCATCTATAAACTCGGACCTAAATATATAGACATTGTGTGTCCGGACATGTTGGTTCTGGACAGGTCACTTAGAAACCGTAAATTTAACAATTTTCCATGCAAATTGTAATAAATCTTTCACAGAATGGGTTGACAGTTGTATGAATTGCAAATATTCACTATTTTATCTTGTTATTGATGAATATTTTTTGTAAAATCCTAAAATATGAATCCTAGGCCTTATCATTGTTAAGGAAACCACCATTCACTCCACGCAAAAGCGCTTCATTGCTTCACACAAATTGGTATCCTCTTTCCCCACGCATCACAAAAATGTTTAAATTTAGATAATTGCGGGCGATAGAGAAGAAAAGAAATCCAGTACCCGTCGTCTAGGCTCTATTTTATGCAAGCTAAATTGCAGAAGTGGTGAAAAATGCATAGAACAGTGTAAATGCGAAGTTTACGAGCAATGTATTTTGTCGCATTTAGACGTTTACGACTACTGCGTGAATGCTAATAAAAAAAAAATTTGCTTCTTTCCAAAAGCACTATCTTCACTGTGCTTATTTCACCTTTCCACTTTTGTGTCAATGCTTAATAAGTAGAATCATTTTATTGTTGGGGTTTTAAGTTTTGTGATATATAAATACACTAGGTCAATATGAAGATTTCTACTTTAACTAAGGGCATTATCGTGGTTGAGGAAACCATCATTCATTCCACATCACATCAGTCAGCTTCAAAATCAAGATTTGCATTAATTTATTATGTGTGCATAGCTTTGGCCTTTGGCTTTGGACCCTTCCATTTTTAGACCGAAAATTCTGTCTCTCGTTCGTTAGCTCTTCACTTAGAGACAGAAACGGCCATATCACTCTGCTGTGCAAACCGAATACACATTGACTTACACACTATAACAGTTTGAATATGGCTGGAAGATTTTCAAACGGAGAAAACCTTGGACCCTGAATTACCTGAAAAAGGAGCATTAAAAGGAATAAAACAGTCAAATTGGTAAGTTGAACATGTTCATTTAAGTATAGAGCCTAGGCCTAATCTATTTAATTTACACAAATATTTTTTTAAATCGTAATATTCACATTTTAACAACGACATGCCTACTGTTCCTCGGCGGTCAGTGAGTTTGCACAGGCGAGTGTATGGAGCGTTTCTGTCTCTAAGTGAAGAGCCGACCCTATCCACATAAGAGGCTAACGAACGAGATACAGAATCTTCGGTCTATTCCATTTTGTCTACCAAACGGAGATCGACATTGACTTGAAAATCAATCATGTCAATGTTATCGGTTATATTTTGAGAAATTTGACCTCCGTCCGTCGTCATTTTTTCAATTGAACTTCAGTCCACTCATAAGTACACGCCATTGCCGACTGTGTAGGAATGCAGCCAACACACATCCCATACCTAAACTGCATCACTCTGTATTTTTGGCTATATTTAAGTGAAACTCATATATTGCAGTTTACTTAAATCTAAATACTTATGTTGATTAATAGATGATTAAAACTTACCAGTTTGTTTTGTGACCTTTGAAGAGGGTTTCCTGAAATTTTGGGTACTTTTTGTCGATAACTCCTATCGAGACTGTCCCGTCAGCATCCAGTTTGTATTTTTCACGATTATGATGAAGGGAGCCCTCAGCGCTCGTAGTGGTACCGGCGCGATCGGTTCGTCGATCTCCTACGAAGACCTGGAAGGGCCAAACTGACGACGTAAAAAAATAAAAAATATTACGTACGTACGTAATAATTACTACGTACATACGTAATATTTTTAATTTTTTTACGTCGTCAGTTTGGCCCTTCCAGGTCTTCGTAGAATAGCTTGTGTGCGTAACATTCTGCGTACGTATCTATGGTGCGTAACCATGTAGAGCGGCCTCTAAAAACAAGGCTGTAAATGTAAGTTTTTATAACTTTCTACATTTTGTATCTTAACGAACTTATAACGTAAAATCTAAAGAGTGATACTTAAGTATCAGTTTGCCCACAAAAACCTCCATTTCAAACAAAATTACATCTGTATCCCCAATACCCAGTATACACCACTCACGGGTACATTACTGTAAAATAGTTGGTATTTTCTGTCGCATGTACTAAAGGTATGGGGGGAAAATAAGATAAATATTTTAAATACTTGCTTTCAAATTCAGCCCTTAAAAATCTTACTCCTACCTCAAATGGCCGTTAGGAAGAACTTTTGATATTTACAGCAAAATCCAAAGTCAAAATCTTGTCCAAAACCGGAGAAATCCCCGCCGATTTGTTTCGCGATCGCGTGTTGTTTACAAACTGCCGATGTCTTAGACTAAAATCGGCCAATATAATTTTTGTCCACGAAGAAACTCGGGATCGCAAGGGCACATCGATCTTTACGATCGCGCACACAGAAAATCGGAACTTTTCCGTGTACGCCATAGGGACCGAATTCTAGCGCCATTCCTATACTTCGTGTGTATAATGTAGGCAGTCATACACCTCATCTTTTTAAAACACCACTGCACAAAAGTCACCAATATTCACTCAAAATCGGCATTTAATTTTCAAAAACCAACCCCAAAATATCCAAGAAATACAATAAATTCAACTCACCAATGTTGGAAAAGATATTTCCAAAAATGAAATCCGTAATTTACTGTTGATTCTCGCGAAACGAGCTATCGGAGTCATTGTGTACATTTCCTGGTCGCCGCGGGCGCTGACATCTCCCCAAAAGAGTTTTGTCCTTAAAAATTCGGTCCCTATCACTCGTAGCTACATTCCTATACTTCGTGTGTATAATGTAGGCAGTCATACACCTCATCTTTTTAAAACACCACTGCACAAAAGTCACCAATATTCACTCAAAATCGGCATTTAATTTTCAAAAACCGACCCCAAAATATCCAAGAAATACAATAAATTCAACTCACCAATGTTGGAAAAGATATTTTCAAAAATGAAATCCGTAATTTACTGTTGATTCTCGCGAAACGAGCTATCGGAGTCATTGTGTACATTTCCTGTTCGCCGCGGGCGCTGACATCTCCCCAAAAGAGTTTTGTCCTCAAAAATTCGGTCCCTATGGCGTACACGGAAAAGTTCCGATTTTCTGTGTGCGCGATCGTAAAGATCGATGTGCGCTTGCGATCCCGAGTTTCTTCGTGGACAAAAATTGTATTGGCCGATTTTAGTCTAAGACATCGGCAGTTTGTAAACAACACGCGATCGCGAAACAAATCGGCGCGGATTTCTCCGGTTTTGGACAAGATTTTGACTTTGGATTTTGCTGAAAATATCAAAAGTTCTTCCTAACGGCCATTTGAGGTAGGAGTGAGATTTTTAAGGGCTGAATTTGAAAGCAAGTATTTAAAATATTTATCTTATTTTTTCCCTCATACCTTTAGTACATGCGACAGAAAATACCAACTATTTTACAGAAATGTACCCGTGAGTGGTCCCTATGGCGTACACGGAAAAGTTCCGATTTTCTGTGTGCGCGATCGTAAAGATCGATGTGCCCTTGCGATCCCGAGTTTCTTCGTGGACAAAAATTATATTGGCCGATTTTAGTCTAAGACATCGGCAGTTTGTAAACAACACGCGATCGCGAAACAAATCGGCGGGGATTTCTCCGGTTTTGGACAAGATTTTGACTTTGGATTTTGCTGTAAATATCAAAAGTTCTTCCTAACGGCCATTTGAGGTAGGAGTGAGATTTTTAAGGGCTGAATTTGAAAGCAAGTATTTAAAATATTTATCTTATTTTCCCCCATACCTTTAGTACATGCGACAGAAAATACCAACTATTTTACAGTAATGTACCCGTGAGTGGTATACACACATGTATATGATCCTAATGGTCAATATGACCATTGCTTGCTGATGTGCTTCAGTCAGTTTAGAATATATAGAACATGTAGAACCAAGATACATAAAGGAAATTTGCATAAACCACTAAATTAAATTAAATTTTTGGCATTATCGTGGTTGAGGAAACCACCACCACATTCACACCACGAATAGTGGTCATATTGACCACTACGAATACAAAATGCAAAAATAGTTTGTATTTTCTGTCGCGTGTAGTAAAGGTATGGGGGGAAAATAAGATAAATATTTTAAATACTTGCTTTCAAATTCAGCCCTTAAAAATCTCACTCCTACCTCAAATGGCCGTTAGAAAGAACTTTTGATATTTTCAGCAAAATCCAAAGTCAAAATCTTGTCCAAAACCGGAGAAATCCCCGCCGATTTGTTTCGCGATCGCGTGTTGTTTACATACTGCCGATGTCTTAGACTAAAATCGGCCAATAAAATTTTTGTCCACGAAGAAACTCGGGATCGCAAGCGCACATCGATCTTTACGATCGCGCACACAGAAAATCGGGACTTTCCGTGTATGCCACATAGGGACCGAATTTTTAAGGACAAAACTCTTTTGGGGAGATGTCAGCGCCCGCGGCGACCAGGAAATGTACACAATGACTCCGATAGCTCGTTTTGCGAGAATCAACAGTAAATTACGGATTTGATTTTTGGAAATATCTTTTCCAACATCGGTGAGTTGAATTTATTGTATTTCTTGGATATTTAGTGGTCGGTTTTTGTAAATTAAATGCCGATTTTGAGTGAATGTTTGTGACTTTTGTGCAGTGGTGTTTTAAAAAGTTGAGGTGTATGACTGCCTACATTATACACACGAAGTATAGGAATGTAGCTATGAGTGACCACATTCACTCCGCACAGATTCAACAGAAGCGCTTCATTGCGTTACACGCATTGGTTTCTGTATCTGTATCTGTATAGTTCCTGGTCCTGATCCTCAGATGGATATTGATGACCAATAAGAACGTTAACGGTCGAGAGAGTAGGTTTTTAGAACAGTTTGGAGTTAAGACCCATCACTTTGCAATTGGCAGGGGGGACAATGGTGATTTTGCCATTTTGGATCAGATCCCATAGTTTAGTTTTGAAAGTATCGGCAGACTTAGTGTTGATTAATCCAGAGGGTAGCAAATTCCAGGCACGGATGGTCCTTGGAAAGAAGGAGTTTCGGTAAGTGTCTGTGTTGCATCTAACGTTGGAGAATGAGAGGCTATGGTGACCTTTCAATGTCCTCAGTGGTTGCGTAATGTAGTCAGGCCTGGGGATAGCGACTTGATCATGTATGGATTTGAAGAGCAACGCCTGCCTAGCAACAAAACGACGATTTTGAAGAGGTTGCCAGTTCAGTTCTTTCTTGAGGTCAGTTACATGTATGTCAAATCCATATCTGCCTGTGACAAATCTCGCTCCTCTATTCTGGACACCCTCCAGTCTCTTGATGTGCTTGGTTAGGTGTGGATCCCAAGTGTTACAGGCATACTCCAGATGAGGTCGTACAAGGCAGGTGAATGCAGCCTCTCGAATTTTCTGTGTAGAGAAGTCAAAGAGATTTCGACGAATCATCCCAAGCATGCAGTTCGCTTTGGTAGCTACCTTCTCCACTTGACTCTCCCAAGATAGGGTGTTAGTCAGCTCAACTCCGAGGTAGGGATGTTGATTAACCTCTTTAAGAATAGTACCATTGATGGAATATGCTTGGTTTTTCAAAATCCGTCTCTTCCTGGAAATTCGCAGGACATAGCATTTGGTAGCATTAAAATTCATTTGCCATCTGTCTGCCCAACTGGATAGTCTGTCAAGATCAGACTGGAGAATTTCTGAGTCGATGTTACTACTTATTGTCCGATAGAGGATGCAATCGTCAGCAAATAACCTCATGCTCGATGAAATGTTGGAGGTGATGTTGTTGATATAGATGAGGAAGAGCAGGGGGCCGAGGACGGACCCTTGCGGCACGCCTGATAATACCTTTGCCGAGTCCGAGCTCTCTCCGTCAATAACCACCCTCTGTAATCTATCAGTCAGCCATTTCTCAATCCACTTAAAAAGTTGACCATGAATGCCACACTTTTTGAGCTGAAAGAGGAGCCTTTGATGTGGCACCTTATCGAAGGCTTTGCTGAAGTCTAGTATCAACACATCTTGCTGTAATCCTTGATCCAATGACCGTGACAGATCTTCAATGGTTATGGTTAGGGTTTCCTCATTCCCGTCCATAGTCATAGACACTGCACTTTATTTTTGCATGCTAACGAACGAGTGGTTTCCTCAACCACGATATAGCCGAATTAATATTAGCCCATGGAAACAAAGTGCGTCGCTTTAGGTCATCATCATAAATCATTATTATAAATCATAAATCTTTATTTTCTCCCAGAGTCCAACTTATATCCTTACGAATGGGACTACACAAATCACTGTGAGTCAGCTCTTCTGAGCCTCAGAAACTGTCAAATATCTTTTAAACTAAGGAAGAACAGTACGCTAAAATTAAACAGTCATGGAATCTTACCTTTAACTTTCCCAGGATTTCACCACATTTATTTAGATCGGGCGTTTTCTTCTTCCATTCCTTGTTCAATTCCTGATACATTGCCACAGTATTCTTCAAAGACGCCATCTTCACGTTTCTTTCTGGTCTGCTGCCATCTGCGGATTGAAAGTCAGCAGCTAGCTAGCGCGCGAGTTCTGTGCTAGCGCTGCCGACGCAACGGGGCGCTAAAACGCTGGCGTTCCGTATGCGTAGCCGTAGAAAATCTAAATCTCTCGCTAGCGGACTGGATGCGACTCGACTGCAGACGTAATTACTGGATCAGCAGCAGATGCACAGCGCGGCGTTATCTCCACATCATCATTGACGATAATGGGGTCATTAAGTGCTCAAGAGGGTGACATTCTGGACAGTTTAGATGATCTTGGGTAAGCTAAAGTGCTAACTTTTTTATTTTTTAGAAAAAAGCATTGAACAAAGTCAAATTCAAAGTCACAAAGAGCAAACTGGATCTACCGAAAATGATTTTTAACTAGGCCTAGGCCTAAAGACTTAAGTTTAACTTTGATGATGAAGGAAATGGAGCATGGGGAGGAGAGTATCGAGGAGGAGAAGAACTAGTATTAAAGAGGATTAACATGATTAACGTTAGAGGAGCCTAAAAGAAGAAGAAAAGATGGATGAGATGGATGAGATGAAAAAAAAAGAAAAGAATAGAAGGAGAAGAACTGGGCATCTTATCACAAAACCATGAAAACTGTTGTTCTAGACAAAGTACAACTTCAGGTTGGCTGACATTTCACTGAAACAAGTGTATTAAAATTAACACCATCTTCAATTAGGTATGTGAAATGAAAATTTCAAATTGATTAATTCTTGACAAATTTGGTATCAACAGAAAGGTCTAGAAAAGAGAAATGCAGTAGTTTTTGAATTATTCAAATTGGATGGATATTTAAGAAATTAGGGCACTTTACATATCGCAAAACACTGGTTTTTTTGGTCCCGCGAATTGTATGGTGGTGTGACCATATTTCGCGCATGACCTAAGTTCACGCACAGGGCAATATCTAAACAACTACAAAAGATTTCGAAAATCTGATAGCGCTATTAGATAGAGGAAGCTAAAATTACACATGGACTATATTTTCTTTTAAGTTGGGTGAGAAATTATGAAGATATTGACAAAATATCGGCAATTTTGCTACTTTTTGCGTCAGTTTCCGAAAAATATGAAGTTCTTCTTCTTCTTCTTCCAGTCTGGTACAGACCGCCGCTGGCGTATTATCGTACCTTGTGCTTGTCGAGTGCCGAGTGTACAGTGCAAGTAAAAATTGCTCTACAATCAAACTATGTGCAGCTAAAAAACAGTCCTGAAGCTCAACGGAGCTTCACATGTTGCACCTTCTGCTTGAAGAGCTCCAAGGAGGTGCAGTTGACAACAGCAGGTGGCAGGGAGTTCCACAGTCTGATAGCGTCTGGGTAGAACGTTGTTTGGTACAGGTGAGTTCTAGCAAAGGGAACCCTGAACTTATGTGGGTTCCCGCGGGTCTGTGGGCCAGCAACTGGGATGAAGTTGGTGACAGGGAGATCAACCAAACCATGAAGAATGCTGTAGACCATGTACACTTTCTGTTGCGCCCTCCTCTCTTGTAGACTTATCCAGTGAAGATGTTTCAGCATGGTGGCTACGCTGCTTGTGCGCCGATAGTCACCCAGGACAAAGCGGGCATATCGACGTTGAACCATTTCCACCTTTCTAATGTTCTCTTGGGTAGATGGGTCCCATACCGTTGCAGAATACTCCATCACAGGGCGTACCAAGGTCTTGTAGAGTAATGCCTTTGTCTTCGGAGGGCAGGCTCTCACGTTTCTCTGCAGGAAGCCTCGAACTGAGTTGGCTTTCTTGGTTGTCACATGTACATGGTGATTCCATTTCAGGTTACTCTGTATGTTGACACCCAAGTATTTTACAGAATCTGTTTCTTGTAGCTGCTCTCCGTGGATGAAGTAAGGAAAGGATGTCTGAGACATTTTCCTTTTGTTAGAGACATGCATGATGTGGCATTTCTGCGGGTGGAAGTGCATCAGCCAGTCTTTTTCCCATTCCTGGAGGTTGTCTAGGTCTTTTTGAAGGCTCTGGGCATCTTCCTCACTCTTCACCGTCCTGTACAGGATGCAGTCGTCTGCGAACAATCTTGCCGTGGACTTGGGTGATATGCAGTCAGGAAGATCGTTGATGAAGAGAAGGAAGAGAAGAGGTCCGACGACGCTGCCTTGCGGAACGCCCGAGAGGACAGGAGAGGTGTGAGAAGTGCAACCATTGAGTAGAACCCTTTGAGAACGACCAGTGAGGAAATCCTTAATCCAGTTATGGGCTTTACCACGGACTCCATAGTAGTGGATTTTATGCAAGAGTCTTCCATGCGGGACCTTATCAAAAGCCTTTGATAGGTCTAACAGAATAACATCAATCTGGTCCTTTGAGTCGACACTGCTAGTGAGATCTTGGATGGTGAGAAGGAGTTGAGATGTGCAGGATCTTCTCTTGCGGAAACCATGCTGAGCATCTGACAGAATGTGGTGATCATCAAGATGCTCATGGATGCTTGTGCAGACAATATGCTCCAGAGTCTTGCAGACGATTGATGTCAGCGACACAGGCCTGTAGTTGACCGCCTTGCATCTCTCACCCTTCTTGAAGATAGGGACAACATCTGCATTCTTCCAGTCCATGGGAACCACGCCCTGATGTAGTGAGGCCTGGAAGAGCATAGTCAACACTGGTGTTATCTCCAATGACAGCGCCTTGAGAAGTTGTGCAGGAAGTCTGTCTGGTCCGGTAGCCTTGTGGATCTCAAGAGCAGACAGTAGCTTGTGTACCCCAGCTGGGGAGATCACGATGTCATCCATACCAGGAAATGGACTGGGTCGCTTATCCTTCAATGTTGACATGTCTTCATCCCTGTTGAATGTAAACTGCTGATTCAGGATATCGGCCTTCTCTTTGCTGTCTGAGTGTGTCTTCCCATTGATGTCTTTCAGTGGAGATACTCCAGTGTTATCATTCCTCTTACTGTTGATAAAGCTCCAGAATCGTTTTGGGTTTGTAGTGGAGTCAGGGCTGATGATATTGCTGATGTACTCGTTGTACGCCTGCTTGCAGGTTGCCTGTGATGACCTCTTAAGCTGATGGTATTTGCTGAAATCCTGAGGTCTGCCAGATGCTCGAGCGCGATTGAAGGCCCGCTTTTTCCTTCTCGAGAGCCGTTTCACAGACCTTGTGACCCACGGTTGGCTGAAGCGACAAGATGTAGTTTTTGCTGGAACATGGGTGTCCATGATGTTCAGTAGACTGGTCTTGAAACAGTTCCACATCTCATGCACTGAGCTCTGTTCACTGTATGTGTTCAGGAACTGTTGTTGAAACAGGCGACAATCTTGTTTCATCTCCTTAAGGCTAGCCTTCTTCCACAGATACACTTTCCTCTTCACTGGCTTGCAACGCTTTGCAGTAACATCTGACTCAACCCCTACGATGTCATGATCCCCGAGGCCTGGGAGAAGGGTGCATTTGTTGATCAGTGTTGGCCTGTTGGTTAAGAAGAGATCAAGTAAGTTGTCTCCTCGTGTAGGGAAGGAAACCATCTGCTGTAGGTTGCAGTTCTGGACCATATCTAGGAACCGGTTGTTAACAGGAGCTGGGTTGTTATGTCCATTCACGCTCAAGTCTTCCCAGTTGATGTCTGGTAGGTTGAGGTCACCACCTATCCACAAGACGGACTTCCTATTCTGGGCGGATATCTCCTCGACCGTTGAGCAGATATTGTCCATGTACTGTGCATCAGTGTTGGGAGGGCGATAAAGGGCTCCAACGATGAGGCTCAAGCCTTTACCAAATTGGAGCCTGATGAAGACATGCTCTCCTAAGGTTTGCACCTGAATGATGTCATACACCAGGTCACAACGTACAGCGAGTAGTACTCCTCCATAGCCATCTTCTCGATCTTTTCGCATAACGCTGAAGCTTGGTGGGAAAATCTCAGAGGTGGAAATTGAACTGCTTAGCCAGGTTTCTGTCCCTACCGACAACGGTCCAAAAATCCTCATTTTGATAGAAGATGTCATCAGAGTTGTAGGTAAAACGTGATACCAAATGATTGTATGATATTTTGTCTTACAAATGATGCAATTATCTTCCCTTTGCTGGACCGCTACGTTGGATAACTTAGATGTTAATTTACGTGCGCGAACTTAGGTCTCGTGGTTTTTATGCCCTTTTTTTTTTCTTCAGTGTGTTGCGATCCGACACTGGGTTTTGAGATCGCGATATTTCCGACATTCTTCGTTGATTAATGTTCTTGTTGAATCAAGTTTTAGTCCAGAATTTTGCTTTCCGTTTGGTATAAAACTTTATAAATAAATTATTGTAGAATATGAGAAATCAAGTATCGAATATCACATTTCTAATAAAAATTTGAATGTGCGCGAAATATGGTCACCCCATCATACAGTAATTGTTCACACACGGCAAATAAAAATGTTGTGACCAATATACTTCCCAAACGACCTTAAAAATTACCTAACTTCATCCTATCCTGAAAAGTTTGGTTCCCCTGGTCAGCTTATTAGAACATGAATTTGTCAACAAAAACAGAACTAACACTAACACACTTCATATTTCTGATAATTACCTTAATATGGGATATTGCCATAATATTTTGATGAAGAAAAACAATTGTCTATTAATGAAATTTAGCATCGAAATCTCATCACTTTTGTATATCCATCGTCAAAATTCACATGCTAACGCCAACGGGTTAACCCACGGATCTCCGCCGCCGCTGCCGGCGGAAGCCGATGCTGCTTCGCGGTGGAGTGAGCTAACGTGTATACATAGTTCTGACATGGAAAATTTCGCAAAGTAAAAAAATTATTTCGCAACGATAAATTTCCATTAAACTTCTTTAATGTGTTAAATATGAATGAAAATGAATTTGTAAATAATTGAAATCAATTAAATTTCTTACCTTCATGAAAAATAATGATGATTATGATGACTCAAAATTATCGCGGTAGTTCAGGCCCATGTGAAACAACGTCTGGAAATCCTTTTGACAAAATTTTTTTTTCACACACTAGTTCGTGGTCTCAGCTCTTCGTTGATACCCTTTTTGTGCACATTGACATGCAAATACGGGCACAGCGAAAGCTTTTGTCAGGGTACCCCTCACAGCATAACACGAAAGCTGGTAGAAAACGGAAACACAGTTTTGGAACTACTTTCGCGATGCAAGCGCACGGGCATTTCACATACCTACTTCAATGGGATGTTGGCAAAATTATACTTATGGTTTTGTGAACAATGCCCAGATGAGGATGATGAAGAAATAGAAGAGGAAGGAAACAGAAGGAAAAGACGACCTAGAAGTAGAACAAGGAGGTAATAAAGGTGATAAAGGTAAAAGGAGGATGGAAAAATACTTTTTTTTTTTTTTTAATCTTTTTTATTGGTGTAATCATATCATACATGTACAGTGTAGCATAAACATAGCAAGTATGCACAAAAAACATGTATTTAGCAGTAACATAGTATATGTATATCCAAGTACAAAGTACAAAATAGATTATCATGATTACAGTATAGATAAGAAATAGATAACAAAAAAAACAACAAAAAAAAACCAACAACACCAACAGAAAAAAGAATATAGGTTATTTAGTCTCATGCTAAATCTTGTATAGTCCATTTTTTATAAAATTTATGCATTGAATTGTCCTTATAAGCAATACATTTTTCTGTTTGATATGTTTGTTTTAATTTGATAAGAAATAAGTCAAGGCTTGGTAGAACGTTAATATACCTACATAGATATAAAGTTTTCTTTGCAATGATAATGGAATGATTTAATAGCGTATATTTTTTGTTTTGGAATCCAAATAAGATCTCCTCGTCCTTTAACTGATTAATATTATTAAATTTGGTATGCCACCATTTCAGAAATTCGTTCCAGAAGTCTCGAGTATATAAGCAATTTATAAACAGATGTTCAATCGTTTCTGGTTCTTGTTTGCAGAAGGAGCATAGTTCATTATCTATTACTTTCATTTTTTTCAACTTTGCATTAACTAATAAGCATCTTATATTTATTTTATATTGGAATATTCTAGTTCTTGTATCAGGAATAACCTTAAAAGGCAATTCATACAGAGAACGGAAATCAACTTCATTTATATCATATTTTGTTCTCCAATATCTTTCTGAAGTAGGGTTTTGATATTTTTTTTCTTTTAAAACCAAATTTGTTATTTTGGTTGACAGTTTTGATATATGAATTTTTTTATTTCCAAATAGTATAAAAATATCTAACTTGTTTAGTAAATGACGCCTCTCAACATATTGAACTTTTACCCTCTGTGGAAGAGCAGAAACAACTGAACGCCAAAGAAGATAATTCTTAAATCCAAATTGTTGCCATTTTGAAAAAGCAATTAACTGACCATTTTCATCAAATAAATCCTGTATAAACCATATACCAATGTTGAATAATTCTTTTACAAAGCAACTGTCACCACCTATTTTTATTTGTCTATTGTTCCAAATAATACTTTCATGAGAAAATGCGTCATGATTACTTAAATCTCGAAGTTCAAAGTAGGCATATAAGACCTCCTTATAAAATAAAGGTAGATATCTCAATTTATAACAGTCCTTTTTGTCTAAATTGCAGTAGAGTAAAAATTGTCCACCATACATTCTTGTAAAGTGATTAAAAAATATTTTCCATGGAGAATAGTCTTCGTCTAAAAGTCTTACTATCCATTTTATTTTGAGTGCTTTAAACATTGAATGGATGTCAATCATATTCAGACCCCCTCTAGAATATGGGGCAATCAATGTCGACTTCTTTATATAATTCTTTTTTCCATTCCATAAAAATATATGTATAATTTTCTCCAATTCTTTCACAACCTGATCAGGGACAGATAAAACTGAGGCACAGAATATAAATTTTGATAGTGCAAAAGTTTTTAAAATTTGTATCTTCCCTATCAATGTAAGATTTCGTTTGCGCCAAACATTTAACAATATCTTTACTTCTTTAAGACATTTATCAAAATTAAGCTTCAAAGCCAATTCAGTATCATAAGAAAAATAAATTCCAAGGCCCTTAATAGGATTGTTGGGCCATTCAATATCAAAATATTTATCTTGTGACCCTCTGCATGAACCTAACCACATAGCTTTGCACTTATCTTTGTTAATTTTTAAACCCGAAAAAGAAGAAAAATTATCTATAGCCAAAAAGGCCACTTCTGCTGACTCTTTGTCAGCTAAAATCAAGGTCGTATCATCTGCATATTGTGCCAGTTTAATCATATTGTCATTTATAAGTATACCTTTAATGTCCTCTCTTTGTCTTATTTCACATGCAAAAGATTCAATACAAAGTATAAATAAGTATGGGGACAAAGGGTCTCCCTGTCGGACACCTCTATATAATTCAAAATATCCTGATGAATGCCCATTACTACATATACAACTACTAATATTCGTATAAAAAGATCGGATACATTTTTGAAAATTCGGACTAAATCCAAATTTATCAAGAATATTAAATATAAAATCCCATTCTAACGAATCGAATGCTTTTTCATAGTCTAAAAATAAAAGAAGACCTGGGATATCATTTTCTTTTGTGTAAAACATAGTATCTATGATGGTTCGAATTGATTCTCCTATGTATCGACCTTTTATAAAACCTGTCTGACATGAATTTATCAGTCTTGGTAAAACTTTACATAATCTGGTAGCAAAAACTTTTGATAAAATTTTAATATCAGCATTAAGCAATGAAATCGGTCTCCAATTTTTCAAATAATGTTCATCCTTCCCTTCCTTTTTTATTAAAGTAATAATTGCCTGTTTTTGCGAAGTTGTAAATTCTCCCCTATCTAAACTTATGATTACTGATTCTATATATATATCTTCCAAAATTTTCCAAAAAGTTCTATAAAATTCAGCAGGGAGGCCATCGTTTCCAGGGCTTCTATTTGCAGGCATACTATACAACGCTTCTTTTATTTCTGTCATATTTAATGGTTTATCAATAATATTTTTCTCTCTCTCATTAAGAGAAGGCATTAATAGATTTTGTAATAAAGATTTGGCCTCATGGTTTGCGCCATTTTTCATTTTTGACTTATACAATGTCTCATAGAATTGCTTTTGTATTTTCAAAATATCTTTCTGATTTGTAATCAGTTCCTGTGTATCTTCTTTAATAATAGAATGACATACTTTTTTTGCTTGGTTCCTTTTTTCCAACCCTAAAAAGTAATCATTGCTCTTTTCTCCCTTTTCATACCATCTACATCTTGACCTTACCATAACACCTTCAATTTTCTTGTTTTCAATTCTAATAATTTCTTCCTTTACTTTTTCTATTTCTTGAGTTTTATTTGTACTATTCACAGTTGTTAAATCTTTTTCGAGGTCCTCCAATCTTTTCTTCAGACCATTTTCCAGATTTAGATTTTCTTTATTTTTGTCTTTTGAATATTTAATTGTAAATAACTTAACTTGGAACTTTATCCAGTCCCATTTTGTTTGAGGATCCATATGAACAAAATCTATTTTCCATTTTTTAATATTTTCTGTTAAAGTGTTAACATATATATCGTCCTGTAACAAGGAGGTGTTTAATTTCCAGTATCCTTTTCCTCTAGATATATCACTCAACTTTATTAAGATATATATAGCAGAATGATCTGTTCGTAGAGCAGAAGTTATACCCGCTTTTTCAACTTTCGGTTTAAGATCACTATCAATTAAAAAATAATCTAGTCTACATTGGACAAAAGGCTTATTTTGTCTCCAAGTGAAACGGGATTCATTTTTATTCATAGTTCGCCAGATATCAAATAAGTCAAAGGTTGCCATAATATCTTCAATCCTTTCAACAACTTTTTTTTTGCATGATTTTTGTCCTCTCATTTTATCTCTTTTAGGATCTAAAACACAATTGAAATCACCTCCAATAACTATATGTTCTTCTCCATTCCACTCATTTTGGATAACATTTAATAGATCTTTATAGAACTGTATTTGCATATTTTCTATATTAGGTGCATAAATATTTAAAATCAATAAATGAGTCTTTCCACATTCTGCATGAATACATAAAATTCTTCCACAATAGTCTCTATGTATCTGTCTGATGTTTACATAAAATCCATCTCTAAAAAGAATGGCAACGCCTTTACTGTGCGTTGTGCCATGACAAAATAAAATATTACCACCCCATTCACTTGCCCAATAATTTTCATCTTTTTCACAACTATGCGTCTCCTGCAACTAGGGGTGGGAGTTTCGGGTATTTTTTCAAATCGGGAACCCGACGATTTTTCGGGCGGGTTCCCGGTTACCCGAAAATCATATAACACAAATTACAAGCTTATATTTACCCCTAAGAAGCTATTAACACTGGGAAAAACTCCTTCGTGTTTGGCACCTGAAATAAACAATTCAAGGGAAAAAAGAGACTGGGAAAATCGCGGGCGCAAGACATGATATTAGGCCTAAGCCTCCTAAATTTAATCCATAGAAATCATCGATAATAATCATGCCAGCGCCTTAGCCTTAGGTAAATAACGGTCAACAGTCCCTTGCACATGTTTATCCAAAAATACACACATGAACTTGAAAGGAAGGGAAATACAATGAAATCTCAAAGAAAAACTTGTTTGAGACGATGATCATGATGATTCTTTATAATTTTGCACGAGCAGCCCTTGGGAATTTTGACATCCGATCGTAAAGAGAGCAAGAGGCAAACTTCACGCGTAGTATCAATTGATGTCCCTGACGAAAATGGCGAGCTTTCTCTGCTACAGTCCTCATACACACATACGTGTACACATTGTAATTCCCCACGCACGATCAACGATAGTTTCCTTCTCAAACAACTCATCGCGCCGCGTCAATTATTGAAATTCACACACACACACACACTTCATGTACCACAGTCTACTGATATTCGTAAATGTATGCTAGTCCGATCTCTCTTCGTATACACACACAGACACGCTCATAAGATCATGCTTCTTTTTAGAATTTAGAAAGTGCAAGTTCATAAACGAAAACTGAAAACAAGATTTTTATATTTTTTCCTTTTTTTTTTTTGGGGGGGGGGGGTAATCATTTCTTTCTGAATGACTCTCTCTCTCTATCTCTCTCATAAATGACAGGGTTTATTTTAAAGAAAGGGTTCTTAAACTGCTTTGCCTGAAGTAAAAAAAAATGCGTGGGCCTAGTGTATTAGCGTTTAGACAATAGTGATGTAACCCTTATAAGTTATAACCCGTCCCTCAACGTTACGGCCCCACCCCTTCCCCCACGTGATGGAGATCGGAGACAATAATTAATAAATGAAACAAAGGAAACATGCATAGATGTCTTCTCAACAGTCAAGTAGTCAACAGGTAACTTTTCATTATGACATTTTCGTTGTGCATGTACATGTATTAAAATAAAAACGTTCTTTCAAAGGACTAAATGCAAAACAAAGAAGAGCTGGTATGTGTTTTCTGTCATCGGCATGATCTTCATAACCATCATATCATCATCATAACATAATTATCATATCATCATGATCCATGATGATCGTCATCATAATCATCATCAAAGACATCGATCATCATCATTATCATCTTGATAATCATTATCGTGAAAACAAGTATCATCATCATAAAAAAATATCAAAAAATATCAAGCCAACCACTTCATCCCTGCCCGACCGTAACTTCATCCTTTTACGCACATGCGGTTCCCCTTTGATATTCGATCTGTTTATACGAAGCGCCTTCGCGCCCAATGCCGCGGCGGTGTGAATTAAGGATCAAAGGAACGGGGAGGAAAAAAGGCGCAAACCTTCATTGGCTGGTTGGCATATTTTGCACATGTCATGACTTGTGGTCATCAAATGAGGTCACAAGCCCAATTTTATGAATGAAATTCTTGATCGTGCGCACTCTAGACAGCCTTTGCTTCCCATGCCTTGTTTTTCACTTTCACATGAATGAAGGATATTATTTTGGATATATCGCCATGGATATAATCTGATTTTAGTAATTTCGAATTTATTAATTGTGTGCTAAAGTTTCAGGAATTGTGACAGTGCCAAATCGTGCTCGCGCTTAATCTTGTTGATGTTAATACATCTGTTCATGTACGAGTCATATTCATGATGAGATGCCGCGTGCGAGTATGGAGCGACGGTTGATGTTGAATATGGATGAGTTTGTAAGCTTTACGCCCGTTGATCGCTCATGACTACGACATATTGTTTACTCCAAATAAGGGGGAAAGGCATTCAAATGCAAATTATATTATGGGTTCGATGAACCAATGAGCATGCAGTCTCTGAATCGCGGCTGTGGGCTTTGCTGTCTGTGTATACGAATGTGTAAGGTTTAAGGGTTATGTACTGTATTATAGTAAGTTGAACGAATCGAAAGCGCATCACTGCAGTGGGGCGCTACATGTATAAGTCGTATTCATGATGAGATGCCACGTGCGAGTAATCCGAGTATGGAGCGACGGTTGATGTTGAATATGGATGAGTTTGTAAACTTTACGCCCGTTGATCGCTCATGACTACGACATATTGTTTACTCCCAATAAGGGGGAAGGGCATTCAAATGCAAATTATGTTATGGGTTCGATGAACCAATGAGCATGCAGTCTCTGAATCGCGGCTGTGGGCTTTGCTGTCTGTGTATAACGAATGTTATAGTAAGTTGAACGAATCCAAAGCGCATCACTGCAGTGGGGCGCTACATGGATTTTTCATTGAATGGATTTTTCATTTAATGGCTGGTCGACGATGAGTAATCATTAAAATACTTATTTTCGGGAAACGGGCATGTAATATTTTGACCCGGGACCCGATGCTCTCGGGCGGGACTCGGGTACCCGGTTTTTAGTCCCAGCACTACCTGCAACATTGCAATATCTATATTTTTATTTCGAATCCAGCGAAAGATAGATCTTCTTTTAGTTACATTTTGCATACCTCTAACATTTAATGATAATATATTAAGGACATTATCTTGAGACTTCATCATCTAAAAAAGGAGTCTGCTATTTTACGTATATTGAAACCTGAAAGTTCAAAAACGGAAAAATAAAAATACACAAACACAGTCATAGAGTTCGGGCAATGTCTCTGCATTATTCTGTCCGTTGTCTTGAAATAAAAGTTGCATGCATCCTTTGAGGCTCCGTCAAAGAATGACCAGCTATATAATAAAGATCTATCCTGCTCATTGAATCAATTTATGTTTACTCAAATATATTTTGCAATATCTGTAACAAAAGCTTTCTTGAAGAAACCTTCTTGGGTTTTGAAGAGAACATAGGCTGGTACGCTGAATGGAATGATGGCGAAAAGACCTTGCTCTCTTAATTTTCGCTTTACTGGAAGTAACCTCTTTCTATCTTCTCTCACTGATCTCGCTACATCGTCTGTTATAAATATTTGTTTACCTTTCATTTTCTTTTCTTTCAATGATGAAGCAGCCACCTTGAGAAATCTTTCGCGGTCCCGGAATCTAAGGAAAGCCACATGGATTGGACGAGGTGATGTCGACTTGCTTCCCTCTGTCTGAGCTTTCGCCTTTTTTCCTGCAGGGCTTCTGTGTGCTCTTTCAATCTCTATGCTATCTGCATTTTCCAATTTCATAAAATTTTTAATCACATCTGAAATGAAATCAGCACAACTATCAAAATCATCTTCAGCGCCTTCGGGGATGCTCCAAAATACTAGGTTATTCCGTTTCATCCTACTTTCCATGTCGTTGCATCTTTCTTCTACCTTGTCTATCTTTCTCAACTTCTCTTTACTAAATTCTCCTGTATGGCTCTTTACTTCCTCAATTTGATTCATAGCATATTCAAGGCTACATTCAATATCTCCAACTTTTTGTTTTGTAGAAGAGAAATCAGCCTCAAGGAGTTCAAACTTCGATTCCATAGTATCTAACCGTGTAATAACGCATTCAAGCATGGATGTTATTTTATCAAGCTTACCGTGTACTGTACTATTATCATCAGTCCCACTCGTAGTAAAATGGAAAAATACTTGGTAATGTGTCCATATTTTGGCACAAACTTTGGAACTTATGCTTGTGGACAGTCATCTAAAAATTGGATAAAGCCTCATTCCAATTAGACAGAAAAATCTGTCTGTTTGGAGGAGTTTTATAACATTTTTTGACTTTCGAGGCTCTCCTCCAAGAGAGGGATTCCGCGAAGCCAGACGTATTCTCAGCGGAGCATATCCCTGAACGAAATAGACTGATTTTTCGGTCTACATTCCAATACATATATCTCTTCAGGCAGATTTAGGATGCACAATTGAATGGTACCCAAGCTATAATACAGATATTTTCAAAAGTACATGTTCACAACTCTGAGAATGCCCCCCTTTGAGATAATCGCCTTTTTTTCTATTTTTGGGGGGGGGCTTGTCAGGTGCTAAAAAAAAGTACTTAAACATCTTATAACTACTATTTTTGTAACAGTGTTCCCCCACCATTGTGTGAGAGATCATTCTTATATTACACAAAATAAATTTTTGGAATTTTACTATTTTATTTAATACATGAAAGCATCAAAGCATGCCCCTGCATGACATGTTCTCATTACAACGAATGCCTTGTTATTTTATTACCTTTAATAATAACCTTAATTTGTCATATTTACTGTTTGATTCTTTGTTATATTTTTACACTTTCCTTTACATTTACTTCTCTTTAATATTGCATTGCATTACATCTCAACTTCATTCATTTCATTCCCTTCTGCTTCTTTACACACAAGTCTCTCTACCACCATTCCTAGTTTTTACATTCATTTCCAATGGACTTGTTTGCTTAATGATTTTGATTTATGCATGTTTCTCTCCAGAACCCCTTGTTGCTAACTCTACATAATGGCATTTCATGAATGGAATCCACTTTGCATGTGCAAGTTGTTGCTATGTCAGGCAAACATTAAAAATGTTTATAGAGTTCACAGGATTTCATTTCCTGTTCACATGGTTCTATTGTTTGGTTTTCATTAATATTCCGAACACCTCACCACCCTTCCGCGATGTCTGTTGGTTCTCCTCTCTCTGTGGGTTATTCCATTTTTTCGTAATCTTCCACTTTTTTTGTTTTTTATTGGTTATTAATGTGTGATGTAACACATATTCTGATCTGATCAATTTGAGTTGCCTGAATTAAGGGGAATGAAAGGCAAAAGACATTAGCCGATAATCATGTAGATAATTGTCAGCTTGTTAAAAATATCTTGAAATTACTCCTATTTGATTATTTGAGGAGAACAATGTCTCAAAAAGTTGCAGTTTCCTTGCTATACATTATCCCATAGGGGGCTGCCGTTTTCTTTACAAAGTAATGTTAGAGCAGTGCCATTTGTGAGATTCCCACTGACCTGTATGCTAGCTACGATCACACTCATGATCACCTGTGGAATGCATGACATTGGATTTCATCATAATAGACCATTTTTGTAGTCATGTACATTCAAATGAAGGGATATTTGTCCTGTCATATAACCTACTAAGCCAGTTCATAATTATAGTCTATGCATGAGCAGATAAAGGTTATTGCAGACCAAATTGTGAAATACACAGAGACAAAATACTGGATACGTGCTCATGAAAGTTATGTAATCATTATTCATTTTATGCAGTGCACTCCAGGATATACAGGTAAAAGTATTCTTCAAAAGAGGGAAACAAAAGCTATTTATGTAGCACCTCCATCACTGTAGGAGAGATTATTTAAAAATGTACAAAGTGGGACCTCTCCTTGTTTTAAATATCTGTGGATATTGGGGGTCATTTGGGACATGTGCCAACCGTGAACTGGTGTATTGTGTCAGGATATTTGGTTCAGCTGTTTCATAAGTGAGGCAGTTTCTTTTGTTAAGGAGGATTTGGCATACACAATTTGTTGCTTGGTCAGACAAAGGTTTGTCAATTATTCAAAGAAGTGACAAAGACCTGCATACAACTGCTCCATACAACATCACCTGCGCGAGAGTAGGGGTACCAAGATGGCTGCCATTTTTGCATTGGTGAATTTGGTTCTACAATATTATGCAAGACGGTAACCATTGTGCACAGGTAAATGGACATGTACAACTATGACATCACAGTGTTTCAAAATGGCAGCCCTCATGGGAGCATAACGATGAAGGAATCTGCAAACTTTAGAGAGATTGTTCTTCTTACTGACCAATCAAATAGAAGTATTTTTAAGATATTTTGAACAGGCCGACAACTTTCCACATGATTATCAGCTAATTTTTATTGAGATTCATTCTCTTTTAACGACAGGGACAGTATAAAGATCTCATTTATTTGTCTCTTCCTTAGTTATGATTTTGTTAACTTTTTAGATTTTAACTAAAGCTAGAGTTTCTTATTTGAATTTAATAGCAGTGAATAAAGTTTTTACTGAGAGCCCCAAATTACTAAGTTTCCCTTATCCCATTCCATAGGTATAAGGAACCAGTTTTAGATGAGAGTCTGTTCCTGGCAGCTGTAGAAGCAGGTCCAAGTTCTCCAGACTTCACTGGGGTGGTAGCATGGCTTTCTTCTCAACTGTGTAGCCTCTGTGATCTGGAAGCTTCTGTGTCGCCAACCTCATGTAAGTAGGTAATCTCGTCCTGTTCTAGGCTCACACTCGGGGCTAGCATAGTCCTTAACCTAGCTGTATGAGCTCTGTGGCTCATCAATCTGGTACTGGAGCTGTACATGGGATGCATATACTGTGTGTGGAGAGGGATATCAACAAAAAAATCTAGATCTAAATACCACCATTTCCACATACTGTGAGCCATGCAAACCACCCTTGGAGTTTGCTAAAGGGGTTACCTTTCAGGCTCAACTAAAATTGTAATAATCAAATGAATAAAAATGGGAAAAAAAACCCCACAAAATTCGGCAGGTGTGATCAGGTTTTTCGTTGCACGTGTAGTCCCATATATACAAGTTACATGTGCAAGATTTTAAAGAAAACCTGATCAGACCTGCCGATTTTTTTTTTTTTTCCCATTTTGATTCATTCAATTATTACAATTTTAGCAGAGCCTGGAAGGTACTGTAACCCCTTTAGCAAACTCCGAGGGTGGTTTGCATGGCTCACAGGATGTGGAAAATGGTGATAATTTAGATCTAGATTTTTTTGTTGATATCGCTCTCCACACACAGTCACTATGAACATGACGAACAAAGAAGCGGACAATTTATGCAGCTCCTCATTATACCCTTCACAGTTGCACTGGTTAACAAAAGAACATCCATTCATTGCTATCCTGTAAAAATATGTAGAACAGGTGTCACATAATAGCAGTGAAGGGATGTCCTTTTGTCTACTAGAGCTATTGTGGAGGGTACAATGAGGAGCTGCATAAATTGTCCGCTCTCTTTGTCATCGTGTTCATAGTGAGTATATGATTACATAAAAGGTACCCTAAGGTACCAAATGAAAATCCGCGATTTTGTCGAATTCTTTTCAGGGCTGTACCCTGGGTTATCAAAAAGTGTGAAATTATTTTTGGTATGCTTGATTAATGTTCAAATGCTATTCTTGTGCTCCATGTTCTTGTAAAATGATACAATGAAGACATACATTGTAGAAATACCTTACCGCGCACGTAGACTACAGTACATACAATGAACTATAGTCCACTGCATGCCAGGACTGTCTCCGTATATCGCGCGATCGCGATAAACCTCAACGCTATTACAGTCCTTTACACCATCGATCTCCACCCTCGTCGACGGGTGAAATTTTGGGGATCATGCGATTAGTGGAGAGTCGCGCTCTGTGTGGGATATGCGTGTAGAGAACAAAGAGTAGTGTAGGGGAATAACCCAAATATTTAAAAAAATACCTGGATAGAATGTAGGCTAAAAAGAAAGCCATACGGTATCTTCTGCATAAATCATTTTCACAGACTGTAACTGTAAGTATTAAAGTGTACTCAGCAACGTAATGCATACATAGCAGATGGCGAGCTTTGAAGCTAGCAGCGCACGCGAGTGTAATCCTGTAAAACGTACTGTAATAGCATACAAGCGCTGTATACGCAACGTACACCAGCGCTGCAGCTGCGGCACCATGATTGCTCTGCAGTACAGTTGCACTTCAGGATGACACAAGATGGCGCTATACAACGTGGTACCCCGGGGTACAGCGTGGTGCATCATATGTATCCCATGTACAGCTCTGTGTGCCAGTACCAGATTGAAAGCCAGTACCAGATTGATCAGCCAGTACCAGATTGATAAGCCACAGAGCTCGTACAGCTATCCTTAACCCATGAAGGACAAAATTCCATAGGCCTATATATTACTATTTTAGTTAAACTCAACCTAAGGACGAATACCACAGTCACACCAACATGACCGACAACAGACCGACAACAGACCGAACAAAAAATTCCATTGCCACCAATGGCCAAGAATCAATCAGTTTGGAGTCAATAATGGGGTTGGTTTGGCGGTGTGACTGTGGTATAATGTAAGTTTAAACAAACATAACAAAGGGAACACTCAGTCCCCGGTCTGACATTCTAACTTCCTCTGTTAAACCCGATTTAGATAATGCTTAAAGGGAAAGTCCACCCTGATATGAGGTTTTCATAAAACTTTCACTGACGTGCTTCTCTATTTCTTCTGCTTTTATTAAAACCAACATAATATCAGGATAGACATCCCCTTTAACCCATAGCATTTCAGCGTTTTCGTACAGTCTGAATTAATCATTTTACCTCATCAAATTGGCAACAATTATTATTTTCCACTACTATATAGTTTGAAAAAAGTAAAATGGGTATATAACATGAACCAATGTGAATGAAAATTTAAACGAATTAGCAGAAAAACAATTTGCACACAAAAATAGTGTTTATATATCCATATATATATTTACTACATGGTACATGTACTTTAGCTGGACAACAACATTGCGGTTTATTTCGTCATAATAGTGCCCCCAACATTAGGTGGACAGTTGGTACATCAGATGGAGAGTTGAGCATAGAAATAAGACAAAAACTGTCCACCTAATGTAACATTTAGAGATCTATATATATATAGTACAATCTGTTGCCAATTTAGAGATGTCAATGATTAGTTAAATCGCTCTTTTTCGTAAATGGTACAATGTACTGTATTAGAAATAGACTTAAATTGTCAGTGATTTTTGCTCTTTCTACCAATTATAATGTGTAATTCCTAGCATTCTGGATTAAAATGTAATGCAAAAATATCACTGAAAGGAGACACTGTACTGCTAGGAGTTAAACCTAGTGTCAGAATTAAATTGTCATAGAATCTTATATATTAATGCTCAAAACCGTTGAGAGGCCGTTTTTTGTCGCAAAAACTCTTTTCCCCTGCCGTTGCGCGGGATCGGTGGCATAATTCCATGGCCCGTGTCTCCTGTATTCCTCATGCCATGCCAACCCCGTCGTCGCTGTCAACGTCCCTAAACGTGATTTGGGGGAACGGGTAGGCCAAAGGAACGGCTGCTTTCCGTGTGGATCCCTTGCACGACGGTGATGTCGTCAGCACCCTCCCATATGGCCCATCACATGGCCCATCACAGGCACGCCATGCCAAGTGACAAACAACGTTATCAACTTGCATTGTGCAACCCGTGTTGGATGACTCGCATTAGCCATCTTGCTAATCTTGCTCTTACCGAGGGGAACCCACCATAAGAAAATAATTATGGCATGGGTACATGTATGTACGTCCCATAGTTCCCAGGCTCCATAGAGCTCAGTGGTATGTACGTATGTATTCAATTGTTTCATCGTACACTTTGTGATTAGTAAACCATAGGAGTAGCACCCGCGACGCGACGATACATATCGCATGCATGCAATTTGTATGTACAGGTACTGCTCAGTTCGCAGTGCAGCGCCGCCGCCGTGATGGAGTCCACCGGCTAAAAAGAGAAGAATTTCATCAGTTGGCTGCCTGATATGAATGAACTCTGGGGGAGGAGACAATGGAGAGACCAGCGGTAAATGCCTAACTGAGCTGCTTATTTTGAGATATCCAAGGTTGACTTTGGACGTGAGTGACATTGTTGGAAACAAAAATGTTGCGGTGTAGTATTTGTGGACTATGTTTTTCCTTATTTTCTCTATAATCAGTTAAAAACTGATCTCGACAAAGCAGGTGCTCTGTTGTAAGGGTTGGCTGGATGAACGCCAGGGGAGGAGTCCGGAAGTTAATGCCTTACTGAGCTGCTTATTTCAAGATTGGGAACAGTTTACTTATCCTTTTTATGCCTCCGCCCACCGTAGATGGTGCAGTGCCGGAGGCATTATGTTTTTGGGTCATCTGTCCGTCCCCTTTTCGTTCTCGCGATTAACTTCAAAACCGTTTTTTGGATCAGTTTGTAACTTGGCCCATGTATGCATATGAGAGGGACGATGAACTGATTAGATTTTGGGGTCTCAAGGTCAAAGGTCAAAGGTCACAGAGGTCATTATGTACATAAAAATGGTTCGTTCTCGCAATAACTTCAGAACTGTTTGACGGATCAGCTTCTAACTTGGCCCATGTATGCATATGTGAGGGACGATGAACTGATTAGATTTTAGGGTCTTAAGGTCAAAGTTCAAAGGTCATAGAGGTCATTATATACATAAAAATGGTTCGTTCTCGCAATAACTTCAGAACTGTTTGACGGATCAGCTTCTAACTTGGCCCATGTATGCATATGTGAGGGACGATGAACGGATTAGATTTTAGGGTCTCAAGGTCAAAGTTCAAAGGTCATAGAGGTCATTATATACATGAAAATGGTTCATGATGTATGGAGTCTAGGCCTACCTATTTTAGAAATTTCAAGGGGACAGTGGTCTATTTGCTATAAAATATTTATTTCCTTGGTGTATTTGATGATTGTAAGTCATCAATGGTAAGTTTTTTATTTGTATGGGATGGAAATGAAATGAAATAAATTTTCTGTCTCCTGTGCTTTTTAAGTGAAAAGATTTGTAATTTTGTTGGACCAATCCTTTTTAGAGTGTACATGTATGCCATACATTTCCAATTTGGTGCTGGTGGAGGCATAAATTCCGACGATTCATCTAGTTTTTTAATACTACAGTTAAAATTTGATGATAAATTCATCTCACTGTATATCTGAGTAGATTCTACATCCATTTGAATTCTAAAATGGCAGTAAATGCCTCACTGGATTGCTTATTTCAAGATTGGAAACAGTTTAGACCTGAATATCGTCATTCTTTTTATTTGATGGTAAATTAAAGTCATCATACCGTATATTAGAGTAGATTCTACATCTATTTCTACATTTTATTACTCTAAAAAAAATCATTCTGGAATCTGCTCAGCGAGAGCAGAGTCTGTTTTTAAAGTGTGTGTTTTAAAACCAGACAGATTTTTCTGTCTAGATGTAGACTATAGATCGAAGACTAGAGATCCAGCTTAATTCGTTAATAATAGTGCTGATGAAAGTTGCCAACAATATTCACTCTTTCAGTTCCAGGGGCAAACCTATGCTAGGGGCGTTAATTCGTTGAAAAATTTATAGAGTATACAGGAGTCACGGGCGTAGATAGCGGGGGTGGGGGGGATTGGCGGTGGTCGATGGGGGATATGTGAAGGCACTAATTAATTTCATTGTAGAAAAAATGTAATCACTGGAGTCATGTTCGTAGACCCATTAACAGGGAGGGGGTGGGGGGGAGGGGATGGGGGATATGTGAATGCATCAATTAATTTTATTTTTATTGTAGAAAATATGGAATCACTGGAGTCATGGGCATAACTAAAAAGCGGAATGGGGGGAAATGGGGGATATGTCAATGCATTAATTAAGTTTATTTTCATTGTAGAAAAATGAAATCACCCCCAAAGTATTGGAACCTTTCTATACGCCACTGGCTGGAGTATATAGAGGGAGGGGAGGGGGCATGATAGGGCCTGCACTCACCATCCATAAATGTGCGCAGATAGGCTTATTAAGCGGTGCATTCACAATATTATCTGGGGTTTCAAATATTAAAGGGGTATGTGAGTAAATTGGATTATGAATTTTGCAAATCATATTTCATTACAAAAAAATGTAATGGATATGGCACGGTAGAATTTCATATTTTTAGGCATCAGGCAACTTCATTCACGTTTCTCCTGGGGGGTGTTTCATAAAGCTGTTCGTAAAGTTACGAACGACTTTACGCACGACTGGAACATGTTCTTAGGTGCTATACTAATCAGATTCTCCATCATTTAGCACAAGAACATATCACCAGTCGTGCGTAAAGTCATTCGTAACTTACGAATAGCTTTATGAAACACCCCCCTGGGGTGATATTGTGGGAACGGGGTGGGAAAGGACAGGCAAAAATTTGCTTCAATAAACACACAAACATTAAACAATCTTCATGGAAGCTAAAATTCATTAGCTCGTATAACATAAGATTAATTTCACAGTATTATTGGGCCTGTGATTTTCACGTGGAAACAAGTTTTGAAATAAATATATTGTTATTTCCCACATAAAAACAATATATGCAATCTCTTTCATTAGCAAAGGTGTATTATACATAATCACCACTATATATAAGACATAAAATGATAAATTACTTTATTTACAAAAAAAAACAAAAACAACAGACTTAACTATTCAAAAAAAGTATGTGACATATTCTGTAGTAAGAATAACATGTAATCTTAAACTTATTTTTCTCATGTACATGTATTATTCTCTTTAACTAATAAACAATACTAAAAGAAACTACATAATTATTAAGCAATCGTCTTATTAATTAAAAAATACATGATATTCATGTACACGTATTAACCTATCATTTGAGTGAATATTTCACCCATACACAACCCTAAAGTTGTCCTAAAACATAGTTTGAATATGATTATTTTTTCATAGTAACATTGTAATATGTTTATCCCATTCAATATAAGTGTAATAAACCACAATTTAAAACAGTGTAATTTCTAATTACATGTATTTTTTTGCCCCCAAATCCTGTGGATTTTCCATGGGTGCTGCAGGTAAAGACTATATTATCTGAGATTCCTAGGGTTGATACATGTAAATTTTATCTTACCCATTTTAATGCATAGGTATTTGATAAATCTGTTATTTAGGGTTAGGGTTGATAAATGTTATCTTATATTTACTCTTGCCTAGGTGCTGAGGATGCAGACTCCTTTGAGCTGGAGCTTAGTGGGCTCCTGAAGGAACTCTACTGCCCTTATAAAGTTCTTACACAAGGAGAAATGATTAACAGACTGGGCAACAAGACTAACAGATTACTGCTCTTAGGTAAGAAGCACCACCATGCAGAGTCTCTCAGAATTTTGTGATTTCTTGCAAGAATCATTTAAAGGATAGATGAATGGTTTAATGATAATCAAATATGGTAGTGGCAAATCCATATTGTGATGATTTACGGTACATTGACGATGATTTGGTAATTAGAAATTAAAGGATGAGGTCTAGTAGGAACATGTTTTACACACTCATGATGTAATGCGAATGGTAGTTGCAAATCCATATTGTGGATGATTAGGTAAGTAAGGAATGTTCCTATTAGAACCTATTTTACAATAAAATATTGGTAATACCTAAAAAACCTTTAATCGATTGATAGATACAGGGGAGCGTTTCATCAAGTGTTTTGTCAGTGATTTTTACTGACAAATTTGCTCTCAGCCAATCAGATGCAAGGATTTCAGTACCTTATAACAGTTGTTAGTAAAATCACTGACAAAACACTTGATGAAATGCTCCCCAGGGCTATCATCATCATGCCTTTAGCTAGTATTTTTACTTTTGACAATCTACAGACGAAGAGGTATCATGCGTGGATACATGAGTCAAATGTGATTAGGCTCTGGCCCTTTTGAAATACTTAATCTCTTCGGCACTTGGGCTACCATTTATTATGAGAATTGCATTAGGCCTATAGATGACAATAAATTTTGAACACTGTTTGTTAGATGAAAGGACGTTAAGGCCAAAAAAAAAAATTGTTGTATTGGCGTAACGGGTCACTGAAAAATAGGGTAGGTAGGTCGGGATTTTTTTTTTTTTTTTTTTTTTTTTTTTACGACAGTATAGTACATAATACACGCAGCTAGTTCTGTCCGCAACACTTCCGGGTTTTTCGATCGCAATCGCGATCGCAAAGGCAGCACGATACGCGATATCGATAGCCAAAAAAAAACAAAAAAACCTAGGGTCGGCTACATTTTTAGGGTCGGGCGGGTTACGCCAATACAGCAATTTTTTTTTTTTTGCCTAATTATAAGCTTGACAAATTATTCTAAAGAGTCTTTTCTTCATTTTGAAAACTGTCTTCTGTATGGCAATTCGAAACATTTTGTTAGTCACATAGTAGAGCAAAATGTTCCAACAGGAATTACACATTAACATGGCCCCTGCGAAGTTCATGAACCACTGAGGTAGAGAGATATATTCTGCGAGACTCAGAAGGGTAAAGACCCAGGGTATCCATGCGATCCAGTAGGACATGGTGATCACCAAGACGGTCCTGAGCCCTTTGAGAGGGCTGAGCGGAGATTGCATTTCAGGGAGGTTCAAGTCCGGGTGGTTCCTGACCACAATGTTCCGGAGAGCATTGATGCGTCTTGATTGCTGGATAGATATGTACAGGATGTGAGAACAGGTCACTGTTCCCACAATGCATCCTGCTATGATAGGAATGATAAGGATGATAGTCACATGGGCACTGTGAATGTTTTGACTAGGACCTGGTTTCTGCAGTAGAATGCAAACACCCATAAATATAAATGAGCAGAAGCTTATTATGACTTGAGCAGCGATGATTCTCTTCTGGGTGATCCATCTCAAAGACTGCAGTGGTTTTACAATCATCAGATAACGACTAGAAGTGATTAACAGGATGGTGCCTAGATTTTGGTACATAAAACTATACTGAAAATATATGATATTTGTCACTACTGGATTACTGTCGCCGAGGAGCCCCATTTCCCTTGAAAGTATTGAGAAAACACTGTAAACATGATTCAACATGTCCTCCACTGCCAAGATCTGATAAAGAATTGACTCAACTTCTTTGAAGATGTTATTGTTTCGTATTACAATCACTAAGAAGGTATTCAAACATAGGGATACGACTAATAGTATGCATACAAAGGAGGGTGGCAGGAAACTTTCCTGGACATCTGGAGACGCTGTTCGATCCATTAAAGCTGATCTTTCGCTCTTTTGGCAGACAACGATGCTTGTATCTTATTACCTTTCACAGATTGGTCGTCTACGTAAATTCATCCCTTCTTCCGTGAAAACGACACTCTTATCTTTTACATTTCACAGATTGATAAGCTGTGTAGAACTCTTCCTATCTTGTTGCCTTTCAGAGAATTTTGGTCTGTATAGATGACGAAACAAAAAATATAGCCCGTCCTTGAGATTTTGTAGTGATTTATTTTTTTGCAAGTAAAATGTTTGATCCAGCTGCCTTAATTCTCTTAACTTTGGTCTCAAAAGACTATCAGAGAGATGTACTGCTCATCATGGAAAATTGTAATATGAAGCCAACAAAATGGACATGTACTGTGCTTTCCATCATATCCATAGCAACACTCTTTATGAACATTCAACGAATGAGGTCGTATGTAGCAGATTTACAGAGCATCTTTTTCTTTTTAAACAATGTTTATTGTGTGAGTAGCACAATATGTTTCATGCTCATTTACATCCTGCCGTCACCATAAAATGTCAAAAGTGACAGTAGCAATTAAGAGGTATGTATGCGTTTGAATTTTGAAAGGATCCTGCTGACAGGGAGACAATCAAAGTCATTAAACTTAGATCATGTGATGTTGACAAAAAGGAGGCTGGTCCAAAAAGTGGTACTCGACATGTGAAACTGAGCAAAGGATATTGACTATGATTGTATTTGACTTTCATGAGATTAATGCCTTCTGCTTTATTTCTCTTTCACTTTCCTCTCTCTCCCCTCCCCTTCCCTCTTTCTACCTTTTCATTTGTAGTCTACCTTTTCATTTGTAGTCTACTCTTTCATTTGTAGTCTACTCTGTCCAAATGTTATTTTCAGGGATAGGGTTACCTCCCCTCATAGAACAAAGTTAGTTGCACCAGATAGTTCATTAAAGGAGAATTAATCTCAAAAAATAAAGACGATAGTGTTCAAAGGTGTTATTTATTCCTACTTGTTAGACTATATGGCTTCTCGTCAAAATATACGAGATCGATACGAATCAAGATTTTTTGAGCAAAATTTATCATCTGCTAGCAATATGTATCGTCTGCTAGCAGTACATGGGGGCTGCCATATTTTTTATTTGTACATGAAGATTTTCTTAATCCAAATTCCCAATTGACTTTTTCAAAATTAAAAACCCATTTGAGATTAAAAATATAGAATAGATATGTCAATTTATTTTTAAACTGAAGATTTTCTTATATATTTCTGTTGAAAATCGATATTCGCTTAATAGAAATCTATTTTCTCGATACTGTGACATATGGGACGGAGCAAATTAATTCAAATTTTATGGATGCTTCTTCCCTGAGCATCTATAGCGGCAAACTATGCATTCACCTGCTTTCGGATAATGGACTTGAAAAGTCGGAATGCATGCTGCATATATTATGTTCTGCTCTGTTTGGCAAACCCACGAAAATAGATTTTTGTTAAACAAAACCAGACAATTTAAAAATATCATTATAAAGATTTAATTTTTATAATACATGTAAACACCCACTTTATATTTTTCGTCACATATGGGATTTTAGGTAATGAAGAAAAGCAATTTAGGTCTTGGATTCAAAATATCTTCCTGACTGGAACATTTCTCAATGGTTCATGTACAACTCCAAATCAGCAAGAAAATGGCAGCCCCCATGTAAATGAGTAGGAGACGATACCGGGTGTTGGAATATCTTTATTTATACCCTTTTCTGATATCTTATTAGAAAATGGTTTAGCCCAATAAGTAGGAATATATTACACCTTCCAATATAAGTAAATTTGTATTTAAGGGTTAATTCTCCTTTAAAGTCAATACAAAACCATAAAGAGGGATGATGAACCAAGAGAGGTATAAAATTGTCTGCAAAGTAAGAATAGTTTTGAAGCAAACTTGGCATGAACTGTACATAAAATGATAATGATTTTCCTGCATGTATACTAGTCTGCAAGCACAGACCCTTATTTGACACTTTATCAGAAATATCATTGTCTTGAGAGAAGCCTAAACCAGCTACCGACTGGTCATGTCAGGAGCAGCTATAGTACGTGACCTGTGGTAGTCTTACAACGCACACTGTCTTTTACGACTGACCAAGGTTTGTGCCTGCAAACTACATGTATACTAAGGTAATAACCAGAAGAATATCCTCCAGTATTGACTGCTGCTACATATGATTTAGAAACTGAGAATGAGACACAATTGCAGCCATTTTTTATTTGTATTTGTTATTTTTCAGATTTTCTTACAACAGAGCTACAGTCAGCCAAGATGGTGCAAGCCAAATATCCAACTAAAACTTCATCAAATACTGCGCCAGCTGAAGATGTGAGTTAATTTGCAGTTTGATCTTTTTTTTATGTTATACTTAATAGTTGGAGGTGTTGTGGATCAGTGGATAAGTCCCTGGACTGTGAACCACGAGGTCCGGGGTTCGAATCCCACCGCAGCACTAGCGTCCTTTGGCAAGACGTTAATCTACATTTGCCACTCTCCACCCAGGTGTTAAATGGGTACCCGGTAGGATGCGAAAGTTAATGTCGTTTGCTTAGCATGTGGCGCTTTACAGCGACTGGCTGGAATACTCCCCAGGGAGCGGATAAAGAGCACACATTGTGTGCGGGCATGTCAGAATCCAATGACCGGGGTAATAATATATCTGTAAAGCGCTTAGAAACACAACCATGTATTAGGCGCTATATAAAAGCGGAATATTATTATTAATAGTAATTTTAAAGGAATCCATGTAATTTAGATAAATTAAGATATTTAGACATTTTAGATATTATGCCTCTAGCCATGAAGCACATTCTGAGAAGAAAAAAACAACATATACAATAATACTACGTCTAAATTTACGCATGTATTAACTCTGTGACAGTATTGACCGTGCCCAAGAAAGATCAGGCTGGGTCTGTAGAAATGTGTATTATGCCACAATCAAATGGTATTAAACTTATTAAAACGTGTTACTTTTTTTCTCAATTTGCAGGCTCACTGGAAGGCCAGCAGTAGGTGCCTAAAGAACGTCTGTGTCCTTCTCAAACTATCCAAGCCACCACCCAACGTAACCGACATCCAGCTTTTCACCAAACTGGAGTCTCAACTCAAGGCCATCGTCGCCAGGTCCAAGCACGCTGTGGGGAAGCCCCTCTTCAAGTGGAACCTAACATCAGGGCAGTGGGTGAGTGCTTCTAATTGGTTGCCTGCCTTCTCGTAGGTGCATTGTAATTTCTTCCAAGATCTTTTCAGTTATTTCGACACAGTACTCTTCTTTTCCGCTTGATGAGTCAGGGATCCCTACAAGTCGGATGTCCTTTCTTTGTGAGAAACACTACCCAGTATTTAGTTCTTGTGTTTTGATGAGCTGTGCTTTTCCTCACAGAGTTTACTACTACCTCTTCAGTCTATCTCACTCTCCTCTCCAGTGCTCCATTTCTCTTCTCCGTTACCGTCATCTTGCTTTTAACACGCAATGCTTGATCCCAGCAGATCATTCAAATCTAAGGTTTTCTCAAAGCTTTGAGGAGCTGTTCTGAAGTAATTCATGATATCCACCTGGGTGATGTCATGCCCGTCATCTTGGTGAAAGTCAGACAACCTTGAAGCCTTGAGACTTTTTTCCTGCTTTCCCCAGACATTTTGATGCGTGAAATCTAATTAATGAAGTCCCAAGCATTTCCATTCACTAGGTAACTGTTTTCAGGTATTTGCCCCTGCAGCTTCTTGTTTGTCTGATCTTAATTCATGATGGACATGTCATCTTGCTGTTGTTTCTTTTCACTTAATAAAAGAGTTGCCTTGGCTTGTATTTATGTAGCTTAATCTTTTGTGGCCTTATTATGTTGTTACAAGGGAAAGAAAGAAGGATTTTCCATGAGACTCTGGGTGTTATATTGTTGGCTCAGTATGACAAGGGTTTTCTTTAGTTCAGAGGCCTTTTCCTGTGAGATATCTTGTTCTGTTGACTTGGCTCTTGATGATTGCATCTGTTTGCCCTTTCTTCCAGCAAAGCTGTTGCCGTACTTGACTAAAAACTTCTGAACATTGTCCTTGTACCTCTTGAATCTTGTGTGCAAGACTTTTCAGTGATTGTCATCAAATATATGGGAAAAAGTTGATTCCAGATAATTATGTAATGCTTCTTAGACTTATCGGAAGAAATGGTATTTATGACTCTACATTACCTGGAGTAATACACGAAAGAAAGATTTTCCTTGTTAAGTTTGACAAGGATTGTCTTTAGTCTGAAGGCCTTTTCCTGTCAGATCTCCTGCCCCTCTTACTTGGATCTCAGGAATTGCCTCTGTCAGCTGTTCAACAAACATGTCGTCAAATTGGGCAATAAATTATAATGATAATAGATTACATTTCTATACTGCTTCATACAACACTTTCTAAGCACTTCACACATTAATTTGTCAAAAAATAAGTAAAGTCATAAAATGATGATAATGGCAATGAAACTCAACTTTGGTCTAGTACTTCTTGGTGTGGATAGAGTACTGCATTCAAAAAGAAATCCATATGATGTTCCTTGTGAAATTGTTGGTTTAGTTTGACAAGGGTTCTCTTTAGTGCAGGGACCCTCTTTTTGTGGGATTCCCTGTTCCATTGACTTCATGATCAGCGATTCATATTCCTGCCATTCTGGTTATGTCACCAAACTCAATGATGAACTTCTGAACATTGGTCTTGTAAATCTGGGAGGACTAGCTTTCCCAGAAATTCCTTCCAGATTGGGAGAAGTTGGCCTCCAGCTCTTCCCCTCATCCTTCACCCGCCATCCCAGCTCTTGGTATAGATTGGTCTGTCTGATTACCTGATAAATATAGGTGTCTCACTTCAGTCAGTCGGCCCCCCTTGGTATTTCTCACCGCATTTGTTGAAACAAAATAATTATAAAGGGTTAATTTTTATTTTGGGGCAATTGTCTGTAAGATTATATCCTATATGAATGTTACAGAAAAAAGTATTTGTTGAGTAATACAGGAAAGAAAGATTTTCCATTAGAAATTCCTTGTCAAAGTTTTACAAGGGTCTTCTTTAGTGCAAAGGCCTTCTCATGTGATATCCTGTGTCTCATTGACTTACCTCGCAACAATTTCATGTGTTGGCCCTTTTGTACAAGCATGTCGCCATATTTGACAATGAACTGTAACTTTGGTGTTGTACTACTTAAATTTTGGTGAGGATAAAGTAGTATGGAAAAAAGAATTTTCATTAGATGCTTCTTGTCATTTTGTGGTTTGTTTGACATGGGTCATTTATATTCAGAGGGATTCTTCTCTGGGATTTCCTGTCCAACTGAATTTGTTGTAGCGATTTCATTTTTCCTGCCATTCTGTTCATGTAACATGTCCATACTGAATGTTGTCTCAAGCTCTTCCCCTAGTCTTCCCCATCACCATCCTGGCTCTTGCTATAGATCAGTCTGTCTGATTAGCTTATAGGTGTCTCACCACTGTCATTCAGCCGCCCTTGGTATTTGTCACTGTGTCTGTTTTGAGATAAAAGAATTTAAAAAGTTTAAATGTACGATGGCTTCCTACTCCTACACAAGACCTCCCACTACCTTCATGGCTCTTGCTGTTGATTGTTCAGTCTGATTTCCTAACACTCGCCTCATTGTATCTTTTGAGAAAAAGGATTTGCAATGTTGGCTATGGTCACTAAAATTATACCCTTAATGACTCTGTTATTAGAACAGGAGTTGTTGATAAGTTGATAAGGAAGCCTAACTTCTGATTCGTCTCGACTAGCAGGTGTACCTGATCTAAAAGCAGTGTCTCTGACTTTGCTAGAAGCAGCCAATCGTCTAGATAACAAAATAGACAAAGGCCGCAGTTCCTGAGAAACCGAAAGCGAAAGGTCTCGGACCAGAAGGAGACCCCCAGCAGATCCCTGGAAGCAGGGTGGATAGGGATGTGAAAATATGCATCCTTTAAAGCCAGAAATACTGCGTAATCGAAAATGAACAGGAGGAATGATTTGTTGATTCTCTTAATGTTGAGAATCATGCAAGGTTTCCCCTTTATTTCCCTCATACTCCTTAACTTTTGACCTATAGAATGCCTATGTATCGCCTACAGTGTCCATTTCAATATTTCTAGCTGATTAATATCTTATTCTGATTGTAGGTTCCTTTGCGCCATCTTACTTCTGCATGCTATGTACTGTGTGTTGCACAAGTGCTGGGCGCAGCTCGAAGGGAAGGGCCCGAAACCGAGAGGTCTCGGACCAGAAGGAGAAGCCCAGCAGATCCCTGGAAGCAGGGTGGATAGGGATGTGAAAATATGCATCCTTTAAATCCAGAAATACTGCGTAATCGAAAATGAACAGGAGGAATTAATTTGTTTATTCTCTTCATGTTGAGAATCATGCAAAGAATAGAATGCCTATGTATCGCTTACAGTGTCCATTTCAATATTTCTAGGTGATTAATATCTTATTCTGATTATAGGTTCCTTTGCGCCATCTTACTTCTGCATGCTAATTACTGTGTGTTGCACAAGTGCTTGTATGTTTGCGTAGAAAAGTATACAAATACAAAAATTGTGTCGAATATTATACAAAATATTACATTTTTTATTTTTGTACTAAGAAGATTATGCATAATTTGTAAACCTTGATATTCAGTAAATATAAGTGCTTTTCCAAGTAATCTCAATTTGTCTTGATGTTGCAAAGTCCAGAATTTCTCCTTTTGATCCTACTTCTGGCAGGGAATGTTGGATACCATCAACGAGCAGATGAGGAGAGAATACAGCATCAGACGTCAGATGTTGCTCAAGAGGCTTGATGTGACTGTCCAGTCGTTTGGATGGTCAGACAGAGCCAAGGTATGTTTAACTCTTTGTTTGCCACATAAATACACTTCTATGGGATTCATGTGTAAAGTCTGTACCAAAAGGCACAATGGCATAGTAAGCGTTAAGCTTTTACAAGGCTACTCAGGTGATTGGATCTTGCTTTTTTCAAGTTGAGACAGATCATTTGGATGGAGATGTAACATAGCAGTACAGTGGAATGCAGCCAGTGAAAAAAATTACACGGGAGCGGTGAGCGATTTAGCTCCGAAAAGGTACAGAAGAGCTCTGGTGAAAAAAGTTGCACTTTTTGAACACCAAATCCAAATAGAGCTCCCGTGAACAGAAAAGTTTTTTGTTTTTTTTACACTGAATGCAACCATGATAGCTAGTTGCTTAGAGTGGAAGCAGTAAAATGAGAGAAATATATTCATGAAACTTTGGAATACTGGACATAAAGAAAGTCATCATATAACAGGTATACTTGACTCCTGATGATTTGTAGGTCTCTCTTTATTAAACAAAAATATTGAAATTAATATTGCTCCCATCCACTTATGAGGATATTATTGTACAGAAACTTTCTGTTTTTCATTATCCCCATGCGTTAGTATTTATTTATTTTTATTTTTATTTTTATTTATTTATTTTTTTGGGGGGTGTTACCTTGTATTCTTTATGTTATTACAGCTTTGCCTCGTACATTTTTCTGGAAACTAAATAAATCAAGAATAGGTTGTAAATTTTTAAGGTATCAGGGTTTCAGAGAAGGAAATTACTTTTGAAATGCAGATGATCATATGTTGAAATTATTAACATATTATTGTTGTGAAATCAAGTATCTTTTATAATTTCTTTTGGACAGAGCAAAGAAAATGAGTTTTCCCGTGTGTATAGAACTCGAAGGAATGAACTGACTTCAGAGAATACTGTCACCATTGCTAGCCTGATGGCTGCTAGAGAGGGTTAGTATAGTCATCTTTGACCTTCCAAAATGATGCAAACTTGAAAAATGAATATTAACCTTATTTTGCCATTCGTCGCTAAAAATGTCTTTTATACTGATAATAGAATTGACTCTCGGTTTACCCTAATCATCCCTAAAGAATTTGCTGTAATCTGGTTGGAAGATATTTTCTGACGTATTTTCCTTTCATTGGCAGATAGTGCAGCCGATCTCAACACTGAGACTTGGAGCAAATTCTTAAGAAATCACTCCCATGAATATTAACATTTATGATCCTAAACTTTTACAGATCTGGAAAAGGCAAGGAATCTTCTGTGTTTAAAAAGTATCAGAATTATATGTGATTTCAGGGTAACATCAAGTTCTTTGTACGAATAACCTTCAGCTGGCACTGAAACAATTTTTACCCAAATTTTTGCCAGTGAATAAAACTTCTGACTGTGTATGTACTGTGTGTTTACAACAGTGTATGTATGTTTTGTAGAATCCATGAACCAATGCCACTTCTCTCGCCCATTATTCTTTCTCATATACAGACCTTGCTAAGATGAAGAAGACAAGCAGTGGTGCAGTCAGGAAGAACACACAGTGCGCCATTAATAAAGTCATGATGGGCAGAGTAAGTTGAAGCCATACCAACACAAATAGTGGTTGTATAACACATGCTCCGGTGACGATTGATCAGCGACCAATATCTTACACTAACTGAGTTAATAATTTAACCCTTGACCAAACACTTTACCTGACCCTGACCCTAACCCTTAAACCCAATCGCTACTCTAACCTTAATCCTAGTCTACAAGCACAGACCCTAATTTGACACTTTATCAGAAAACCATTGTCTTGAGAGAAGCCTAACCCAGCTACCTACTGGTGGTAGTCTTACAGTGCAGACACTCTTTTTATGGCTGACCAGGGTTTGTGCCTACCCAAACCCTATATCCTTGGTGAAATAAAACCTGGAGCATATGTCAGAGCTTCCAAATACCAGATGTATCCTCTATTAATATTTTGATTTTGTGACATATTGAATTGAAATACCTTGAGTATATGTACTGTTATCCTATTAAATACCTTACTCTACGGCCCGGATTCTGAACTCCGGTTTAACTTAGAACTCCAGTCTTAAGTTAAACAAGAGCTTTGATTAAAACTGACTTGAACCGTCCAGGCCGGTCTAAATTTCTGTACAAATTTAAGCCATACTAGACTGGAGTTTTATTCTAAACTAGATTTCAGAGTGTGATTTTCTAAAACTCTGGTTTAAAGGGCAGGTTTATACCACACTTGGACTGCGGTTTAAGTTAAACTGGAGTTCAGAATACGGCCATTTGTGATTTAGAGAAATAATGCAAAAAATGCCATTTTATGATATATTAAATAATATACCGTTATTAATTGTCATCATCAAGCCTCTTCACATATGATCCATTATGGCAAATAGATGTTGAAGGAGAATCAAATTTGGCAAGAGGCATTAAAAAAATGAAAAAATTCTGATGTTTTGCTGGGTAACCATTCTTTAAATAAAAGGAGCATAACTGTTACATGTTGTTATTTCCTTGTATTACACCGTGAAAAAATCCCTTAGATTTTGAGCAAAGAAGATTTTTCCCTCAAGCATTTGTTTAGCAACATTTTTTTTCCCACTTGTCTAAACCCAATATATCCTTTTATTCCAATGGATTATTTCTCTGATTGTTTTTGTTCTTTCATTAGGTTCCTGATCGGGGAGGGAGACCCTCAGAAGCTACACCACCCCCACCAGAAATGCCCTCCTTCAAGAAAAGGCAAGATGGGGGTCACAGAGGTGAGATACGGCTTGTTAGTTACAAAAAATTGACTAAAACCTATTTATCATAATACCAAAACATATCTGGGGAGCGTTTCATGAAAGGAAGTTGTCGGATATTTTATCCGACAACTGTTATAAGCTACTGAAATCCTTGCATCTGATTGCCTGAGAGCAAATTTGTCGAATAAAATATCTGACAAGTCCTTTCATGAAACGCCCCCCGGATGTCTGTATGGCATGAAAAGAAAGTTAGTCTAATGTATGTGACAATTTATTCTCTTAACTGTCTACTTTATGCTCATTTGAGAAAAAAAATCAATAATTTTTGTGTCCAAGTAAAAATAACAGAAATTGCTCACATGTCTAAGATTGCCAATTCTTCATACGTGACCCTCCACCACAAAATGACCAATAAGTCGCAATGGGAGTTTTAGAGTAAAAAAAAAACAGCTGAAAAAGTTTGCTTGGGGTGGAAATTTATATATTAACTTTTTAATATTTTATGAAAGTTAATTTATTAATCTACCATCTGACAAAAATTTGGGGTAATGTATGTTTTTTCTGTCATTTAAAATGACCATTTTTTTCCCCTGGACATTCAAACTTTGTTCGTCAGCTTGCTGGGATCGTACTTCACATTGCTTTTCTAGTATAACTCAAAAACTATGCACTGTCTGATATTCAAAATCTACTGAAGCAAAGAATTATATCTATTCTAAAGGTATGGAAAGTTCCAAGTCAATCCAATTAGAACTTCAAAGTGTAGGCTAGGGAGTTTTGACTCAACCTTTTGTGCAACAAACAATAGGACACAGATTAGGCGCTCTTAATAAAATGGTCACTCTTCTTTAGAGCCCGTTTTGTCTATTGTTTTGGTCATAAGCCTGTCTGACACTCTGACATTCTCATTGTAATTTATAAGGGTTTGCTTAGTCTATACAAGACAAGTTATATATCATTTTAAAGGTTAGAATCTTAGCTTTCAAACTTTGCTGAAATCTAAAAAACCCAAATTTCTGACTTATTGGTCGTTTTGTGGTGGAGGGTCACATATGATAAAGACCCTCATCATCAAATTTGCAGTGTTTGAATTCATAAGGGATGCAGAGTTACCAACTCTGCACCGAGGGATAATCTAGAGATTATCACATCGAGGAGTAAATAAGGGTGAAACTTGCAAAAATCTTTGGGGGGATTAAAAAAAAAACAGTCATGATGCATATCCCCTTTCATTAAATAAAAGATTATTATAATGAATAAATCAAGTGAAGAGCGTATGAATCATTCCTGGGAGATAGGTATGTCAAAATTTGTTCTCATTTTTCATACCTTTTCACCCTGTTTTACATACTGTACTGCTGCTAACTTTGAAAATGACACTAAAATGACAAGATTTTTCACCATGATTATTTCACTATGTTATTTTTTCTACAGGGGGTAGAGGAGGCAGGGGAGGTGGGGGAGGCGGAGGTGGAGGAGGAGGAGGAGGAGGAGGAGGAGGGAGAGTGCAAGGAGGTAAGTTTAAGGTTTGGAGTCTCGACACATAAAGTACAAGTTTACAATCAAATTTAAGCTTATTCACCTCTTAATAATTTGCAACCAAATCACATATCCTCAATTTTACAATTTTATAATTTTATATTGACTCATGGTATGAACATAACAAAGTTTGATTAAGATGCTACTCTAAAATTTATTTTCTTACAACCTAGGCATTTTAATACAACAATTTATGTAGTGGAGGTGTTGTAGTCTAGTGGATAAGTCTCTGGACTGTGAACTACAAAGTCCGGGATTTAAATCCCTGGTACAGCACTAGTGTCCTTTGGCAAGACACTAATCTACGTTTGCCACACTTGACCCAGGTGAGGTAAATGGGTACTTGACAGGAATTATTTCCATAAAATGCTTGAGAGCGCTGTAATGGCAGCTGGGCTGAAGCCACAGTAATAATAATAATGTAGCACCAGGAGTGGCAATGTGCCAGACATGAGCGCTATACAAAAACCTATTATAATTAGGTAACTAATTATAATTAGGTATTTATTTTACTTGCATATTTCATCAAGTGTATCTCACTGGTTTATCTCCCTTTTCCCATATTTAATTCTCTAAAATACCTTTAAAAAAAAGTAATACTGTGTGTAATTTCCCTTATACAGGTTGGTCTGGGAGTGGAGGAGGAGGAGGAGGTGGGAACTGGAACCAGGGAGGTGGCGGTGGTGCAAATTGGAACCAGGGTGGTGGTGGTGGTGGTGGTGGAGGCTACTACAACAACCAAGGGGGTGGAGGATATGGAGGTCAGCAGGGGGGTTATGGAGGAGGTTATGGGGGAGGTGGGCAAGGGGGTTATGGAGGGGGAGGAGGGCAAGGGGGTTATGGAGGGGGAGGAGGGCAAGGGGGTTATGGAGGGGGTGGAGGCTACGGAGGACGCGGAGGGAGAGGAAGAGGGGGTCATGATGGGAGACACAGTGGTGGAGGTGGTAGGGGTAGAGGTAGAGGTGGAAGAAGATGAGGAGGTGATAGGCCTTAACAGTTGTTTTAGTGAATGTTTTAAGCTCCAGATATTTGAAAATTACTTTTAAAAAGTATGTCCTCAGATTTCAAGCAAATATATATTGTCGCTGTGTTTTATAAACATGTATGCTCCCATAACTAAAAAAAAAAAAGTGTGGCAGTGGTGTTTTTTTTTCCATTATCACTGTCGGTAACTTAGTTTACATGCTAGATCATAAGACATGTTTTTTTTGCAGCGATATGGTAACAATTTTTCCCACCACCAGCTTTTGAGTCTTTAGTGATATACATCATTTGGTATCAAATTTAGTAAATGTCAACCAGCAGTTACCATGCAACATCAAAAATTGCTCCACTGTGCATGCCAAAACATATTTTTCCATGGGTATCATACACATACAAAATTTTCATTCATCAATATATGTGAAAGTTAATTACCAATAAATTCCAAATCCTATTAAATATGGATATGATATTTTATGGGCTTATTCATTATAAAAATGCTCTATTCACATAATTTCTGATTTTTCTGTGGTACGGATCTCATGGGGCAGAATTCAGCTTTGGAGCCTCCAAATGATAGACTGACCTTTTCAGCATTAATACATTCATCTAGTGTAAGACCTAGCAATATCGCTTAACCTGAGATCTGCCTTCATTTGCCTGATAATTCAAAATGGCATGCTATTTCTCTGTGTTTGTGTATTATGGTCTAATTTCTAAAGCTCAGTCTCACTTGGTCTGTGAGGATGCCCCTGGGGAGGCAAAAAAAAAAGAAAAAAAAAAGGGGGGGGTCCTTTCCATCAGTTACCATGGATTGCCCAACTAATCTTTGAATATGTCTTAACTTCACCAAAATGTGTAGAATTTCTTTGAATGTGTGAATCTCAAATGAAACCAACTTACCACAGTAGAAACTCGGTATAAAGAGATCTGGGCCCTGTTTCATAAAACTTGTTATCAATAACATGTTACAATAGTTATAAGCTCCTGAAATCCTTGTATCTGATTGGCTGAGAGCAAATTTGTCATAGAAATGTGGCAGTTATTAATGATAACAAGTTTTATGAAATGGGGACCCAGATATAACAATGTTCCTGATATAACAAGGTAATATTCTGATCCCAGCTTTTTACATTGTTTTTGAAACCTGATATAACGAGATTCCTGCTATAAGTTATTTTGATGGTCCCAAAGGACCTCATTATACTGAGTTTCCACTGTATAAGATTTTAAGTTGATATCTGAAGTGCTTTTCTTTATGCTGCATAGATGGAGAACAAATTGTTCATGATTTCTGAATTTATATGTAGATGCTTAAAAAGTAAAAGTATTTTTTCAAATGACAGGTAGAGTCAAAAGGCAGCCCCCCCCATCCCCTTGTGAGTATAGGTTTTAAAAAAAAAACCTAATAGATATGCCATTAATTTTATCGTACTGCTATTCATATACTGTGCCAGCTTGTGTTAGCTCATAACTTATTTCTATGTTTCCCTCAGTTATATGTATTGCAATCATGAAGCATGTGTTATGATGTCAAAGACATAGTATTAAATACTTTCTCTTCAACATAACAATTTTTTAAATCTTCAATCATTTGTGTTCTTAGTTTTACCTTTTAATGATTTTCGATTCTTTTTCAAACACGACTTTTAATCCTATTTTCCATCAATCAAACAGCTTTACTTTGTAAACTATGAAACTGAAATTCTGCATCGTTGCAGAGATATTTTTGTTTATATTTGTACCCTTTCATGTTATGTGATATCCCAAAATGAATGTAATTGTAGAAGAGGATGAATAGGAAAACTAGAAATCACGAGATGAAACCATCTCAATTATACATTTGAAACAACATAGAGATGAGAGAAAGAGGGAAGAGAATGAGAAGAGAAAAAGGGGTAGAGAGGGAGAAGAGAAAAAGGGGTAGCGAGGGAGAAGAGAAAAAGGGGTAGAGAGGGAGAAGAGAAAAAGGGGTAGAGAGGGAGAAGAGAAAAAGGGGTAGCGAGGGAGAAGAGAAAAAGGGGTAGAGAGGGAGAAGAGAAAAAGGGGTAGAGAGGGAGAAGAGAAAAAGGGGTAGAGAGGGAGAAGAGAAAAAGGGGTAGAGAGGGAGAAGAGAAAAAGGGGTAGCGAGGGAGAAGAGAAAAAGGGGTAGAGAGGGAGAAGAGAAAAAGGGGTAGAGAGGGGGAAGAGAAAAAGGGGTAGAGAGGGAGAAGAGAAAAAGGGGTAGAGAGGGAGAAGAGAAAAAGGGGTAGAGAGGGAGAAGAGAAAAGGGTGGTAGAGAGGGAGAAGAGAAAAAGGGGTAGCGAGGGAGAAGAGAAAAAGGGGTAGAGAGGGAGAAGAGAAAAAGGGGTAGAGAGGGGGAAGAGAAAAAGGGGTAGCGAGGGAGAAGAGAAAAAGGGGTAGCGAGGGAGAAGAGAAAAAGGGGTAGCGAGGGAGAAGAGAAAAAGGGGTAGCGAGGGAGAAGAGAAAAAGGGGTAGCGAGGGAGAAGAGAAAAAGGGGTAGAGAGGGAGAAGAGAAAAAGGGGTAGCGAGGAGAAGAGAAAAAGGGGTAGAGAGGGAGAAGAGAAAAAGGGGTAGCGAGGGAGAAGAGAAAAAGGGGTAGCGAGGGAGAAGAGAAAAAGGGGTAGCGAGGGAGAAGAGAAAAAGGGGTAGAGAGGGAGAAGAGAAAAAGGGGTAGCGAGGGAGAAGAGAAAAAGGGGTAGCGAGGGAGAAGAGAAAAAGGGGTAGCGAGGGAGAAGAGAAAAAGGGGTAGAGAGGGAGAAGAGAAAAAGGGGTAGAGAGGGAGAAGAGAAAAAGGGGTAGCGAGGGAGAAGAGAAAAAGGGGTAGAGAGGGAGAAGAGAAAAAGGGGTAGCGAGGGAGAAGAGAAAAAGGGGTAGCGAGGGAGAAGAGAAAAAGGGGTAGCGAGGGAGAAGAGAAAAAGGGGTAGCGAGGGAGAAGAGAAAAAGGGGTAGCGAGGGAGAAGAGAAAAAGGGGTAGCGAGGGAGAAGAGAAAAAGGGGTAGCGAGGGAGAAGAGAAAAAGGGGTAGAGAGGGGGAAGAGAAAAAGGGGTAGCGAGGGAGAAGAGAAAAAGGGGTAGCGAGGGAGAAGAGAAAAAGGGTAGTGAGAGAGAAGAGAAAAAGGGGTAGAGAGGGAGAAGAGAAAAAGGGGTAGAGAGGGGGAAGAGAAAAAGGGGTAGCGAGGGAGAAGAGAAAAAGGGGTAGAGAGGGAGAAGAGAAAAAGAGGTAGAGAGGGGGAAGAGAAAAAGGGGTAGAGAGGGAGAAGAGAAAGGGGTGTAGAGAGGGAGAAGAGAAAGGGGTGTAGAGAGGGAGAAGAGAAAAAGGGGTAGAGAGGGGGAAGAGAAAAGGGTTGAGAGGGGAAAAGGGTAGAGAGAGGGAAAGAGAAAAGCATATACAGTGAAAGACCACTCGAGGGAGACAAGAAAAGCGGTCTCCATGAGCAGGTTGTCTTTATGTACAGGTTCCTATACATGTTTCAATGAGAAACACTTTTGAAGGGAAACAAAAGTTGTGGTCTTTATAGACAGGTGCTGTTTCTATACAGGTGGTCACTAAAGCAGGTTGGACTGTATTATGTAAATTATGATATAGAATATGTGTAAGCACTGTTGAATGTGATCATAATTCAGCGTCGGGAGTGTCAAGTCTGACAGACATGTGCGCTATACAAGAACCCACTATTATTATCATAGTGAATAGCCAGTCTCTATTCAGTGTATGTTAACCCTTTCAATCCAAATGGATTCTTTCACCTTTCTTGGCGAGAAATGTGTTTCAAGTAAATAATATGGGCATCATCCAATCCAGTGTTATGTCCAGGAAAACTTTGGAAAGAGCAAGTGGCTTCTATCAAACACTGGTTAGGCAAGGAATAAGAGAAGGAGACACTAGGAGAAAAAATAGATGAAAACATACTAAAAGATGGGACAGAAAAATATGATTGAAAGATAAACAAAGAATAAAGCAAGGAAAGATATAAAGAGAAGAAGATAGAACAAGAAAAATAAAGAATAGCATAAGGAAACTGAAAAAAAGAAGATGAAATAAATTCCTTAAGGAAAAATGGAAAGAGAAGATTATATAATGATGAAAACAAGGAGTACCATAAGGAATGTTAAAAAGCGGAGAGATAAAAAATACAGAAGAACATGACGAGCACTAGCATAATTTTTAAGGGGGAAAAGGGAGGCAAAATCCCCCCCCCCCCCGACAGAATTTTAACCATTTTTAGAATCATTATGAAGCAATTATTTTAAAGTAAAATGTAACAACATTGCTCTTAACATCTTAAAGGGAAATCCAACCTTAATAGCAAGTTGCTTTGAAAGAAAGAGTAAAATTCAGAAAAGCAGATTGGTGAAAGTTTGAACTAAATCGGACAAGCAATAAGAAATTTATGAATTTTTGAAAGTAGTAATCACTATACATATGGGAATTTCATATTGGCCGAATAGGTAATGTCACTGTGATGTAGATTTAGACAACTCCTCCATTTGATCCAACACACAAAATGACTAAAATGTCATTTTTTCAAAATATATTACTCAGTAGGATCTTTTTCTTTCATGAGGACCTATAACAATATGCTATCTGCAATATATTTTGAGTACTGCCCGAGGGTAAAAGCGCCTCGAAGAAAACTGCAAATTAATGATATTTTTGTGTACAACAAACGGGAGAGTTGTCCACAAAAATGTCAAAATCGACTCGCCAAATTGCCAATTTGAGATACGCATAGATGTAGTGATCTCATTTTTCAAACATCTATAGTCCTTGTCCGATTTCTTTCACACTTACAAAATCTTGTTTTTCTTATTTTTCTGCTTTCACACAAATCATCTTATTACCAAGGTTGGATTGCCCTATAATCGCTTGGTCGCAACAACACGTACCTTAAACCTCATCGCTTTGCTGCCATCTATGTTTAGTTGTGCGTTATCTCTCCGATCTATTATATCGCTTGATAATTTGGCTTTGTTTCGTCGTGTGCTTGGTTCGTTCTGCTAGTTCCCAAGAACTACCAAAAACATTAATAATATGCGGTCAAGGAATTGACTTTCTGGCAGCAAACCTACCCAGTGTGGAAATATCCATCAGTAGATCACGTGTTGCAATTGGATTCTGGCCTCTAAAAATCATTTTGCGATATATTCTACATTTTCTTTGTGACTTCATTGGCTCCGTGGAGGTACGAAACCTCGCGAGGTCGCAACGCTTTAGTTTCGGCTAAGCGGATGTGGAGGGTCCCGTGGGGGTAATATCCGGATTCCTCGGCCTGGCGCCGGGGGTTTCATAAATCTTCCAAGTTACAGCCAAGCCAAGGCTGGGGGATATCGCACACATTTTGAATCGGAAGTTTACTTCTTCATCAGGTAGGCAAATGTGCAGGTGGTATCAGTATAATTCGAAGCCCTTTTTGCTTGCAAAGAAAATTACTCGTGTTTATGATATTGTTGTTACTTTAGTACTACTCGATCAGGCAGGGCATTCACACAAAACGTAGAATTGTTTTCTGGAGCTGTAGTGTAGGCCAAGGCCTGATGAAATTATGATACTGATTGCCTGTAATTTATCTAAATGATAATTGAAAATGTTTGTGGATGAGCAAAATCAAATAACTTAGTTATCTAGTTTCTGACAGCTAGTAGTTTCTGACTGATTGTGATGTTTTATTAAGCTGTTGCCTGCTAGAACTGAGTGGTCCCTGTTTTAAAGTAGCTATCCAAAGAAAATCACAAATATGGCAATTAATGTATCACTAGAAACTGGGAAGCTTACAGATGGCAATCGTATAAGTTTTATGTCAACTGCGTATCTGATGATTATAAAAACAACATAAATAAAAGCTCTTCTCAGCATCTGGAATATCCGAGGATTCCCCAGAAATATAGCAATGTTTTGATGTCGTCACACTAGGGACCAATCCTGCTTAAGCAGACGACGTCCTATAATGAATGAACGTAATTGCAATGCAATTATTTATCAAATTATAAAGAGTTTTGTATATTTAAACATGACCTTATTTCACACCATTCTAAAAGGGAAAGTGAAACTGATTCTGATAACTAAAACCGTTTGATTGTAAATACACAGGAGAAGGGTCAATGATCAATGAAATAAACCCCACTTTCAAATTGAAAAGCCCTCCGAATAATAGCACGGATGGTATTCGTTCCCTCTTGAAACGCCGAACATGCCCCGGTGCAAGCAGCTGAAAATACAATGGCATCTTATTTTGTTTACAAGTGACTGATTCCTTTATTTTTTTAACGCTGCATTTTTCATCAAAATAATACCATACAGGAAGTTAAGAGTGAGGCAACAGACTAACATTAAGCCTGACGCTTGTCAAGAGAAATAAGTGAAGAGGAGATGACAAAACAGGCACTGAAAAATGTGTAAGATGTTATGGGACATCGTCTGCTTAGACAGGACTGGTCCCTGGTGTGTCGTCACACATCTCAGCAGGTCCGAGGGGCTCTTCAGCTGCTATATCGGGGGCTGTATTTTACCATTTTATAATTGATAATAATCATTACTTCAAATGTTTCCAAGCGTTGAATTTGGATAACCTTGTTTAATTTATGCCATCTATGCAATAATAAGTATTAAGCCAATATTTATTTTGATGGAATTTTCTTGTAATGTGATCTTTAAGCCTCTGGGGATTAAGACAAATTCTGTAATCAATGGGTTAAGAGTTGCAGCACTATCCCTATGCAGGCAGGGCTGTGTCAATTTCAGCTGCGATCAATCTCTATTTTGAAGAGGTAAAAAAGACAAAGAATAATTTGCAAAATTCTGTGAAAATACATCCTTTATAAATACATTTTAGGATGATAGAATGTTATTTCCAGACATTTCCTTGAAGTTGAGTTGGATCACTATTCCTACCCTGATCAGGTGAAGATTCGGGTTGTTTGGCTAGTGATGTTGCTACTTTGAAGCTCTCACATGAGCTTGAGATTGCCCACTCCCCTATAGGAGGCCTAGGAGTGCGAGGTTATCTACATAAAAAAATTGTGTGAATGAGTTAGACAACACTTAAGTGAGAGTGGCATATAGTCGAAACAGAATCTTCGCTGCTCACAATACTAACAGTTATCTGCCAGACAAGCAGATGGAATATAATATTCTCATTTTTTTGTTGTTGTTTGTTTGAGATGCATGTACAACCATTCAAATAAAACTCTATATCCTTAGAAAATTAGATCTTATCAGCACCAACGTCCTTTGGCAAGACACCTACATATTGTCACTCTCTGTGGCCTGTACTTAAGCGAGGAAGAAGAAGAAGAAGACGACAAATGATTTGGGTTCATCATTTTGCATTAACAAAGGAGATGGGAATGCTTGATTTACATTAATAAAAGAAAGTATATGCTATAAATAGAGAGTGGTGTAAACAATTCAGCTCTAAAAATTTCAAAAGAGCTCTTGAAAGTGATACAATCGGGGATGCCACTTTTCAGACAAAAGTAGGAATTCCTACTCTTTCAACATATTTTTAGCCATAGAAAATCACTTTTTATGTACAAAAGGGCCCATTCTACATGTAGATGATTTTTCCTACTTTTTTATCAATTCTAAGTGGCATCCCTGTACAATAGCTGTGGAAGAAAGAGAGAGAGAAGAGAAAAATGCCTCCCCCTAAAAAAAAAAAAAAAAAAAAAAAAAAATAACACTTTTTCCATAAAAAATTTCAACAGAGCTCCCTTCAAAAAAGTTGTCAGATGGACCTTTATTCAAACATCTTTGTCTCGTCACTGTAAGTTTACGTGAAAATAGAGAAGCCCTCGATAAAATAATTGGTAGCTCTTTATGTTTATAATGACCAAGCAAGGAGCAACCCCTTGTTCTTAGTATTAGGAAAATCTGCATTGTACATTGGGTAGGCCTGCCTATACACTATGTGCCCTCGTTAGTGTTTGACCCAAATAACAAGAGATAGTTCTTGAAGACAGGAAGTACCACTTGAGGTCAATCAATTAGTCCAGTATGCTGTCTTTGGGAGTAACAGAGGTCATTATGGGTTCCTGTCTGTAGGTCCTAGTCTACATCAACATGTTTACGTTATTTTGAGTCGTAAATGTTATGATTGCTGTTTTTGTTTATTGGATATCTTGTGCAATATAAAATATTGATTTATTGATTGATTGCTACATGCATCTGTATCACTTGAAGATACCATTAGTCCAGCATACTTATCGTTGGGAGTAACATAGGTCATTATGGCTATAGTCATAGTCTCTATATATATATGCTGATGCTGTTCAAATTGTTGTTGTTTATCATTTAATGACAACATATTGATTGATATCTCAAGTAAAATAAACACAGGCCTACATATTTTTTTCTTCAGTTTCCTATGAATGCAACTCTTTGATAGCTTCTGGATATCTGATTATGACATAAAATTCACTTGTCTTAATATGAAGTTTTATTGAAATTCGTAATTAATGATGGGGTTTGAGAAATAATTTAAACGCAGAAAAAGGATACAGCAATTCATTGCACAATCATCTCAATTATAGGGAATCATTAATACTTACAACTACCAAAGAAAGAAGTCTCTTTGATATTGTCTACTCAATACTCATATTATTTTATATCTTTCTGGCTTGGAGCAGATGATATTTAAGTGTTTTATACACTGAAATAGTCTTGTTGATTTGTTCAGAGTTTCTAATGTAAATCCATTTTAACTTGTTGACTACTGAATTATTATCTTCCCATAGACTTAAAACAGGAACTACCCGGTTCCAGTAGGCAAGGGGTTAAAAATCTGTACATTGGCCTAAAATGTGCAGAGAGCCAAAAGGGCATTGTTTTCTATTTTCAAAATGATTTGTAGTTCTGTCTCTAAGCCTATGATATATCTTGGTTCAAACTTCAAAGTATGATTTTCTAAAAGTTTTATGAGTATCACTGCCTTATGCTTTAAGCTTTGTTTTTTGTAAAACATTGTCTTTACCTTTAAAAGAGTGAAGTCATAATGGGTTTAACAGGAGTGTTAAGGTCAAATGAGGTTTGGTCTAAAACCGGAAATACACCAGCAGTTTTGAAAACAAAGTATGTGACAGCATGTAAGTCACTTTCTATTTGATTTGTATTAGAATTCTTACTGCAAATCATTATCATGTGATGCCTAAAGATTGTTTTGTATGCTACATTCTTTCATATTTTATTCCTTTTTTCTTTGTGTAGCAAGTAAAATATAAAATCATGAAGCTTTCCCAAACTGCATATCTACAAAGATGTGTTTGTTTTCTTTGTTATCCTTTAACATATTGACCCTATTTGCATCTCATTATTTTGAATGCTCTGCTTGGCATGAAAGTTTTTAAGCTGTAATTTGTAAACTGTATTTGACTGGATGTACAGCAAGCAAGAGTTTGACCGAAGAGGCAGCACAAGTACATTTCAAATTCAAATGTAAAGTAATTCTCCAGTTTTGTTGCCCTCTTTATTTGATATAAACAGAACTATGCTTTGACTGGGATAATCTGTTTTGCTTTTGGTATAACACACACACACATTTCATTAGAGCCTTCCCTCATTTTTTAATTGACCCCACTATGGGATACCTCAGGTATATTGTTATCAACAAATTAACAAGCTTCAAGTTCAAAAGCAACATAACTGGGGTTTTTTTGGCATATAAGCAAATTATGAATCCATTTTGTCAATATTGATTGCAAGGCAGTTTAAGTATTTTCAATTTTTGATGTTTCCCATTCAGGATTTTTCTATGATATTTGATATTTCAGGTGCTTTCCTATTCAGCTTAGATTTTCAAGTTAGATAAGCAGGGCATCATGCTACCATTTCCCCTTCTGTTTGAGCTGAGAGGAAATTAGCAAGCAGTATATGTATATAAAAAACAACAAAACCTGTGACACTGATCAGGGTCATGGTGCAAGGTTTTTGCTTCAGTCCAATTTTTGATGTCATGAGTTTCACATTGTCATGGATTTCATAGCTTTAGGTGAGCTCGCATTATCAACACTGGAGAGAAAGCGACTGTGTCTGTTGAGTTGGATTGGTCATAGGGTGACCTTATAACACCATGGTCCTGCACATGCAATAGCGACGTCTCTTTGTGGTGTCATTGGTTGTTGGGGAATCCTCTACCAACAAATAAAGGAGAAGTGATTCATGTAGCTCTTTGTATGCAAATCGTCTTAAGCCAGTGACTTCCCTCTGTTTGGTTCAACTAAAACGAGAGTGGAGGCCATGGATCATTGCATGTTTTGAAGTTTATACTCTCTGGAAGATTGGATTGTACTGGATTGTACTTTGGAATATGTCTAGACGAGCCATCGAGAAGCGCAAGAAAGAGGAGAATGGTACCATCTTTCACATTTTGCATTATTGTTTTTGCAACTTTTAGTAAACTTTTAAAACACTGAGCATGAGTATCAATGATGAGAATTGTTTTGCTAAAGTTAGCAGCCCTGCATGACGCTCCACACAGTAAATTTGTTATGATTATTATCTGTTAATGGACCAATAGAAATGATTTTCCTACTTATGTTCAGCCGCTGATTTTTTTTTACATAAATCAAAATGCTAGTTTTCCTGACTTTGCCTCTGAATTTCATCCTTGTACAATTCTTAACCTGAAATTCAAACTCTTTGAGCTTTCAACATTCTGCAATTGAAAGCACTTCAGGCTGTCAATGTTACTAAAAACACATCCTTTATGATAGATCTAGTGTTATAGTAATCAGTGGCATGCATGGCTCCAGTGGTCAGAATAATAAGCATATAGTGCCTTACCCCTCTGGATGCAAATACTGAGATGCCATCCACTGAAAAAATATACAGGAGTGGTAAGTGATTTAGCTCCGGAAAGCTGCAACATAGTTGTAGCTGGAAAATTTTTAAAAAGTGCTCTTGTAAAAAAAAAAAAAGGGGGGGGGGGACAACAATCAAGTACTTTAAAATCACTGCAAAGAAATGTCACTTTTACAAGAGCAAATACAATGAATAGCAGATTCTGCGCTCTTCATAGTTATCTCGTGGTCAGCATTGGAGTTGAAATATATACAATGTAGAAACTTTCTGCCAACATTAAAGGGGAAGTCCACCGTGATTACAAGTTTGTTTTAAAAGAAGACAAAATTAATGAAAACAAATTAGTGAAGGTTTGAGCAAAATACGATAAGACATAAATTAATTTTTAAGTTGTAATCTATCAAACATAAGTTGGCAACTCCATGAGGTATCTTGCGAGCTCCTCTCCAATTTGCCCTGTACCCCAAAAATTATTAATTTCTATTTTCTCTAAAGAAAATATTCAATCATACACGCACCTTAGATATAATCATTGCTCATATGTGTTTACACAAAACCTGTATGAAACATATCTATTCCTTCATCAAAACCTAAGAAAATGAAAATTTATGAAATTTTCTGTACTGAGCAAATGGGAGAGGAGCTCGCAAGATACGTCACAGAGTTTCCAACTTGTGTTTGATTGATTACAACTTTAAAAATTCATAACTTTCTGATTTCTTATCGGATTGTGTTCAAACTTTCGCTGATCTGTTTCTCTCATTTTTCTTCTTTTATTCAAATCAACTTAATACAAGTGTGGACTTTCCCTTTAAATTTCTTCAGTTCAAATTTATGGTATGCCCGGAAGATGGGTATTATCAATGGGCATTCCAAAGACATGGAATCATTTGGAGCTCTAATTTGTGCCCTTCTGCCTAACACGTAATGTAAAACCCCAAAATTTTCATGCCGCAAAATAATCAAATCACAATTGAAACAACATAAAATGATTGCAATTCGCGAAAGATTCTTGCAGCAAAATTGGCTGTCATTAACAATTCGCGAAAGTTTCTGGTTCTACAGTAGTTAAGTATAAGGCTTCATTTCTTTGTAATCATATTTCTCCGGCTATGAAAAAATATTTCTCTCATCTACTGCGAACCACAAGTGTTTTGATTCTTTAATCTTTTAACCCAAATAATGTCGCCTTGCTCTATATGGAATAAAAACAACAGATCAGTGACATTGCATTAATGTCACTTCATCTACCTCATACACCACTAAATACAAAGTACAGACAAAAGTACAAACAAAAGCAACAAAATATACCTCACATTGAAAGACATGCCTGCAAAAAAAAATTAGGGAAATTATTTTTCTAGAACCTACAGGTTGCAGCAGTATGCAACGGTTTGCGACCACAACTTGTCTGATTCTTTCCTGTTTGTCTAACCTTGGTGATAATTGATGCCATATTTTCTAGTTTCCTTTTGGAAATCAAATTGGAGAACGGAGGAAAAGACATTGTGAAACAAAAGTAGTGAGAATATATTTTTCATTTTGATAAAATTACAAAAGGTAGTATTCCATCCGTGCCATGCAGTACATGTATATTTGCTAAATTTAGAATGCAAAAATTTTGATATGTTATTTAAATAGCGTATATACATATAAATGTGTGTCATTGAAAAAAAAAAAAAAATGTGTTAAATTGCAATGTTGAAAGACAACAAAAGACACATGACTCATGTACCCCCTTATCCTCTCTCTCTCTCTCTCTCTCTCTCTCTCTCTCTCTCTCCGTGTCTTAATCTTTACCCCTCTTCCTGTGTTTCACCTCCATCCCCCTTGACAACATTTAAAATAATAGTAAATAAAGGTACAATACAAGTAGAAAATGAAAAATGCAAATTGTATGTAGGAAGAAATGGCAAAGGTCACAACCAATTAAATCTTAGATTGAGATAGGAAATAGATTTCCAGAGACAAATAACTAATTTTACTTATTTAGGAACAAGCTGACAAAACAAAAATGGAAGATATGCAAGGTGATATATTGAGGCAAGTGCAAATGATCGCATACATGTATCTTTAATAATTTGTATTCAAATGAATATTTAGGAGGCAGGGATTTCTTCATTGCTATGAGGTATATTATTCCAGCATTGCTGTGAAGTAACAAGGAAAAATAAAGTTCCCTGTCTAATAGACTTTAAGATTTCAATTTTATGATTTAACACGCATTGGTTATGAAGTGAGAGGTACTAAATGTAGCATTGTGAAGTTGTTGTAACTAATAATGTGTTTCAACAGTTATCTGGCTCGCGGTTTCGACACGACTCTTGTTCGTGTTCGACGCGGCTTTCTGTTTATACATGAAAAAAATTGACTCTTGGATCGAAACCTACTATTCTGGCAGAGCTAAAAAGGCTGGTTGTCCCGAGTCGCGGATCACACTGATCATGTTAATGCGTCATAAAATTGCCGCGAGCCCGATCAATGTGTAAACGCGGTATAATATGCGTTACTATATCATCGCCTTTCATCTGCTCCCCTTATGTTTATGATTCAGAGATTCTGTTTCAGTTTTGATCCTCACACATCAAATTTTCTTGTTTCTAGAAAAAACCCTTAACATCTTGAACCTTTGATATAACTGAATATTTAAAAAAGTGACCTTTGAGTTATAAAAAAAAAATCCCTATGACACATACTCCATAGTTTGTTTATGTTGTGATGGTCGTTGTTAAGATCATGTGTCAGAATCCTTTGAAGATGTTTCCGTAAACCAAATCTTTTCATCACATGATTTTGGTTGATTGAGGAAGAAGTCTTGAATCATATTATAAAACAAGTTATTACATGATCATTTAGTCATTGCTAGTTAGAAAAAAATAGGGAAATCAAAAAGCCACCACACTTTAAAAAGGGAAACTTAAGATTTATTTTTTATTAAAGAGTCCTTCTTAACCAAAGTGCCCTTATATTTTGTGGAAAAAGTAAACTTTGATATAATCAGGAGGGTATAATTTGTGTAGGATGCTTTTGAGTTTTGTGTATTTATTATTATTTTGCTCCATAACACCCTGAATATTAAATGTCATGCACATTGTAGATACCGGGGAGACATAGTGTATGCGAAATGGAATAAATTGATATCCTGTGAAATGTCAATTTGCATTTGGCACAACTATTAATATTTTCAAACTTAGGTCAGATAGACTAGAATCAGACATTATATCGTGTGTTGAGAGCCAGAAGGGGCGTTAACTCTGTGTTAAAACATATGAGTTAATGCTCCTCTGGCTCTCAACACACGATATATAGTTTATCTGTGATCATCATGCATTTTACAGAAGGGTCATTCCATGAGGTTTGGGGCAAAAATGATGACGATGAAATCATCTTGAATACCATATTTTTATGCAATGAATATGTATGGTAGTGCCCAGCCAGAATCATTCCTGTTTCAGTTAGTACTCTTTCAAAGCTTTGCTTAAAATGCATTTCTTTCTTTTTACCACCATTACATGGACATCTTATTTATATAACATTACATACAATTTTGGTCTGCCATGTTGATTCACCATGAAGCTGGAGTACTTCTCAACATAAGTGGTTATGCTTTTGCTTTTGCTTTGCACTGAACTCAATTTATTTAGCAAACATTGTTATGGTTGATAGGAGAAATAGAATGACTTGTGTTATGGGTGGAGTAGTCTCTGGATACCCTACCCCACAATTATGTATTCTAAGCCTTTGTTTGGGGTGGGGTAGATCGCGCATACCCCCCCCCCCCCCCAATATACACTATCCTATGAACTATTTCTTAAAGTAGTCACCCAAAGAGTCGAAAGTGTTATGAATTGCTGCAAAATTCATATCACTGCAAAGGGGAAGCTTTACTGATAACAACTTCCCTGGTCAAGATATGTTTGGGGCCCGCAGTAATCATCTTTCAAAAATGGTATTCGTGAGATCCAGATTTTCTGCCTTCAGCAGTCCTCCGTGGAGTGTCGCGATGCGTGACGTCACAAGCTTGGCAACATAATGAGAGCTGCTGGCTACGCGCGCCGCATGCATTGAAAACACACGCAAGTGACGCACTTTTCTCCTTGATATTTCGAGACTTAGAGATCAAATGTTGGTTGTATTGTAGACGAAATTGAGCTCAATATGGACATAGATATTGGTGAAGAAAGTGATTCAGTTTATAGTAACAGTGAAGATGATGATGATGATGGTGAGGTAGGAGAGATTGAAGGAGAAGAAGGAGAAGGCGATGGTAGAAATCTTCCACAAGCCTACCAGCACGAACCAGATCGAGCCACGGCCACAGGCGGGGGAAATGAAATGTTGCCTGGGTGGGCCGGGGATCGTGAAGCATGAACTGATGAAGCTTGAACTGATGAAGCTTGTGAAGTCTGACAGAAAGAAGATATCCCAAAATCACTCTAAAAATGCTAGAAGTGTAACATTTGGATTTGGTACTGAAAATCTGGCATTATCGTGGTTGAGGAAACCACCATTCACTCCATACAGAAGCGCTTCATTGTGTTACATGCATTGGTTTCCTCTTTCCCCGTCCATCGACTCTGCACTTTATTTTTGCGTGCTAACGAATGAGTGGTTTCCTCAACAACGATAAATCTGAAATAGAAATGTGATGACAAATATTTAACTGCGGCTGTCTGACAGTCTAGTGAGTCTGATTATTCTCTCCAAAAATACTGTACGAAAGCAAAAAAATCAGTCACAATACAGTGTGCTAGTATAGTAGTAGGCAACGAAACGTGCAACACGAGCTCCGGATCCCCGGCCATGCAGGCCCTGAACTCAACTGCACAAGCCGCGATATATCCGATACTAAGCTGAAGTTGTCAAACTCGCGAAATCGGTTAATAGCTGATTATTGCTTCATAAAAGTTAAAATAATCATGCAGATATATTCTATAATGTTTCAAGATGTCACACTCCTGAGTGATATGCCAAATGATATCGAATAATCCACCTTTAGTGTAAACCTTTGTTTGAAATGGGGGTAAAGAATCTCTGGACGCCATGGACTATGATTCATTAGTCCAGACAGGATGTCCTGTTTCCTCTGATAGTATCCATGGTCACTTCAATCAACCTGTCCAGGTTAATTGGTGTTTACATTACCCTGAACTTCACTGGAATAATTACTCCATCAAAGATCCTGTTTTAAATACGTCATAACTATAACGAGTGAAATTTTGATAGGAAGTGGAGAAAGAACACGAAAGTTGAGATCACTAATGATTAAGAATCTATTATTGGCAATGCAGCCATGATGTGGGATGTTATACAGTGTACATGGAAAAAGTTTCTGTTTGATGTGTAGGATAAATAAAACATATCCCCTATACATGGACTTACTACATAGGTCCATGTTCTAATGGTGGGACAACTCATATTACCAGTGAGAGATTTCCAATATTATTAGTGAACTCAAATCAGGACAACCCTGATAAACTTCACAATGAGGGGCTATAATTCTGACAAAAGTGTGTTTCAAGGTGGTGGAACGTACTCGCCTGTAGAACATGTGTTTACATTATTTCAGTTGAACTGGTAGAACCCGGGAGATAAGATTCAGGGAAGTCTGAACAGCACACTAGATTTACCCTGATAAACCACAGGGAAAGTGTACCTCAGTGTAGTCGGAAATACTCGCCTGTATTAACACTAGCTTCTTTTCAACTATTAGCCATACTTTAGAACCCGGGAGATAAGATTCAGGGAATGTCTGAACAGCACACTAGATTTACCCTGATAAACCACAGGGAAAGTGTACCTCAGTGTAGTCGGAAATACTCACCTGTATTAACACTAGCTTCTTTTCAACTATTAGCCATACTTTAGAACCCGGGAGATAAGATTCAGGGAAGTCTGAACAGCACACTAGATTTACCCTGATAAACCACAGGGAAAGTGTACCTCAGTGTAGTCGGAAATACTCGCCTGTATTAACACTAGCTTCTTTTCAACTATTAGCCATACTTTAGAACCCGGGAGATAAGATTCAGGGAAGTCTGAACAGCACACTAGATTTACCCTGATAAACCACAGGGAAAGTGTACCTCAGTGTAGTCGGAAATACTCACCTGTATTAACACTAGCTTCTTTTCAACTATTAGCCATACTTTAGAACCCGGGAGATAAGATTCAGGGAAGTCTGAACAGCACACTAGATTTACCCTGATAAACCACAGGGAAAGTGTACCTCAGTGTAGTCGGAAATACTCGCCTGTATTAACACTAGCTTCTTTTCAACTATTAGCCATACTTTAGAACCCTGGGAGATGAGATTCAGGGAAGTGGAACCACACACCAGACTTACCTTGATAAACTTTGCAGTGAGAGGCTAATTCAGGGAAAATGACTTTGTACCTCAACATAGTCAGAAGTTCTCGCCTGTGCAAGGTGTATTTACACTAGCGGAAGTTTAACTACATGTAGTAAGTTTGTACTCTTAAACCATGGGAGATAAGATTCAGTGGGGGGGGGGGGGGGGCAGGGGAGTCGAACAGCACACCAGACTTATCTTTATATTCGTGGAAAATGTACCTCAACGTAGTCAGAAGTCCTCACCTGTGGAAGGTGTGTTTACACTAGTTTCAGTTCAATTGGTAGCACTATAAGACCCTGGGAGATGAGAAGAATCGAGGGGGAAGTGGAACAGCCCACCAGATTTATCCTGATTAAATGTGCAGTGAGGGGCTGTAGTTCAGGGGTATAGTGCCTCAATGTAGCAGGATGTACTCACCTGTAGAAGATGTATTCACAGTAGGTCTAATAGTCTTACAGGACCCTGGGATTTTGAACATTTTCAGCAGAAGAACCATTATCCTTTTCTCAAAAGAAAGCAGACTTCCCTAATTTCCAAATAGCCTTCCATTTAAAAAATATTTTGCCATTTGATAGACGAGGCATTTTATCAACAGTGCTCTCTGTACCCAGGTTTAGTAATGGGAACCTGTTCTAAAGACTTTTGCTGAATGCCTTGAGAGCCTTGTGGTAGCCCGGCTAATGCCAATGTTATGATGAGGACTTCATGTTCCTTCATGTTACCATTTTTGTTAATATTATCATTGTTGGTATCATTGATAATTAAAACAAACATGAGGATATTCAAACTAACAAGAAATGGCTTTGAATATCATATATAATTTTACACATTTTTCTTTTTTTAATGGCATGGAGTTTGAAATTGAGTTGATAGATGTTGGTGAATTGCATTTTGGTCTGCACATATTATCTTTGGGACTGCAAACGGAAATGGATGGACTGAGATGGAATGAAAGATAAAGTAGTAATGGTTAGGTAGATGTTTAATAAATGGCGTTTGCATATACTCACTGTGTGTACCTTGCACGCACTGAGACTGTGACCTTGCGATCTTACCAATCGTTTGTCAATTAAAAAACACTAAGTAATTTACAGTTTCCTGCCGAACGAAGCTCAGTTTGTCGTGAAGCCCTTGTCAATTTGTTGCCATTAGCAGCTGGCTAGTCTATAGACAAAGACTTACAGATTTAGTGTTAGCATCAAGGGTGTGTTTCTACCTCACAAGTCCACATCCCATATGGGCCTACCCCAAAACTATGGTATAATGATGAAATCATTGTGTGCCCTGGCAGAAGGGGCTGACCACAAATTTTTGTCATAATTCTAAACTTTTTTGTTTTAATTGCTAAAGCAATGATAATGCCATACTTGAAAATCTTAATGATTCTAAACTGAGTTTAAAATTTGCCCAAACATGGCTTCTCTAAGAAAGTAGACTATTGCCCAAAGTGTCAGGCAGTTTTGTACAGCACACTGCATGCAATTAATCTTGAGCTAGGCTGTAATACAGTTTGAAAATGGCTCGTATGTATCCCAGAATGCCAGGCAAGGACACTGTCACCTCGGAAATGCCTGCAAAGTTTGGCTCTGTTTACTCCCTATTAGCATGCTACTTTGCAGAGACACAGCAGTTCGTTGTACCGCAGACAGCGCAGTTCCTCTCTCGTGCAAAGTTTCCACACGCAACGTGATCACATCAGCTTGAAGTGGATGAGCTTCGACGATGTATATGCAACTCTTGAGCCGAGCGCATGTAGAAAATTGGGGGAAGGAAGTTTGCTTGAGTATTTTTTTATTAATCTCATTTCCTTTTTGTGTACGCAGAAGTAGGAGGGCTGTCCCAGACACTCCTAAACCATGCGTTGTATATTAGAGCAAAGTGGGATTGGCAGGGATTGTAAAGATTAGGGGAAATTTGGGGTGCTCTACTTTTCTTTCCCAACATATTTTGTGAGTAATGGTGTAAAATCCTTTGAAAATGTCATTCATGTAGTCACATGGTTGTGGAATTGTCTAGAAATTAAATTATACAATTGATATATATATATATACTTCTATATATTCAAGATCAGAAGAAAGCCCAGCTCTCCTTTCTAGCCCTCTCTGTCTTGCTCATGTTCTTCCACTCTCTGCTATTTCTTTCTCTCCCTCCTTCTCTCTCATTCTGTATTTTCTCATAGAGTTAAGTGGCAAAATGATGAACAGTAAGAGAGAGAGAGAGCGAGAGAGTAGACAGACAGAGAGAGAGAGAGAGAGAGAGAGAGTAGACAGACAGAGAAAAGGAGAGACAGAAAGGCAAGAGACAGGCAAAGTCATAAGTAGAAACTGACTGACTCGGACATACAGACACACAGATAAACAAGAATGACAAAGTTTTGATTAGATATATAAATATAAATGAGAGCAAGCAGTGAAAATGATCAAACTTTCCCTTTTGCTCCCCCTTTGCTCTTTCTTTATATTCATGTCTTTCTTTACTGTTATCTGTTTTAAAGCCTCTGTTATCCCTCTATCTCATTCTGTCTTAGCTTTCCTTTTCCCTATTTTTCTCAGGCTCTCATTCTGTTCAGTCTGTCAGTCTGTTTTAGATATTTACATGTTTTGTACATTCCTCTTTGTTTCATTCCTCTTCTTCCACTTTTTTCACCTGCAGTCTATCTATCTTTCTATCTCTCCACAAACATGTATCTATCTCCGTCTCTATCTCTGTCCAAGGAGTACCTTCTTGCTCTGTCACAATCCAGTGTGTCTCATTCATGAGGGAGAGCCTGGCGAGAAAAGTAAAGACTGCCCTCCCTTTCTTCGTCATACAGTCTCCCAGGGCAGCGGCTTCTCTCTCCGTTGCGTGTTGTCCCTCTGTGTTGTCTCTCTCGTAATTACCTTGGAACAGTGCCAGGCCGGTCGTAGTAAAACGCTTTCTTCTAGTGCCGTGTACAGTGGGACCTGGGAAGGGATTGTGGAGAGGGAATAGATGAAAGCAGAGCCAATCAAGATGAGACATTTGAAAAGCATTCATATACCAGGCATGCATGCATGCTCTGAATTGCTTAGTCATGTTTTACAAGGACCTTCTTAGAAACCGCTCCAGATTTGTCCAGATTGCTTTCTTATATTCCTCTGTGATGTATTATGTAAAAGGTATACAAGCTACATGTAGTTCCCGAAAAGTGTGCCCAACTTGTAAATCAGAATTTTAGCTAACAGAAGTAGCAAGTATGGTGCTGTACCTGTAAGTTATGATGTGGATTGTAGAGCTCCATTATGCAATATGAAATATGAAATATAAACCGCTTGGTTGGTTATTGCCAGGAAATTGGTATTTGTACACTTTTCTAGACCCTGTCATGAATTGTGATATCATACAATGAGAACTCTCTCATCACATACAAAAAATTGTTCCAAATATACTTTTTCCATTTGATGAGAGAACAGACTCTTTGTCTATGATACATTAGGGGTAGCAAATTGCCTCCTGTAAAAAAAAGAAACTTCTTTCATTGTAAGAACTGGGGAAAAAGGATACTCTAAGTAATTTGGGTACACAACAAATTGCATATTCTACATGTACATTATGTCATCGTATATCATGACTGCATTACTAAGGGAAGATTCCCCATATCATTAATGATCTCGACTTTTAAAACATCTACTTAAAACAACTTCCTTATTCCTTGTACTATTTTTGTAAACGTTCACTGTTCTGTTTCTCTGATTGTTCCATTCAAGCCAACTTTTCTATTAATAAGAGTTCATTCCCCTTCCTGGGGCCTGTAACATAAAGAGATACAATCGATCTTACGATTGATATCAATCGTAATTCTATGGCAAACCATCTACTGAAGAGTTACAATTGATCGTAAGATTGATTGTATCTCTTTATGTTACAGGCCCCTGATGGTATAAGCACAGTTTAACCGCTTTATATGCTTTATATAGAAAATGTTATGCAGTACCATCCAAAGGTTAGCAATTGATAATTATTCTCTAAAATAAACACACAATGTTCGTGTAAAATTCCACACTTTCTAAAAAAAAATTTGCAATTCACTAATATGGGTAGATTCCTGTCCATTATTCTCTACAGGTATATGCTTGAAAACACTGCCTGAATATTCTTGGCTGAAAGGACTACCCCTAGATATTATACCCCTAGTATATAGAGATCAGCATACAGTCGGGCGGGCGGTCGGTTGCAAATATTGCACATCGAACTACTTCCATTTTTCAAGCAATGCTCGTGAAATCCGCCACACACATTGGTCTTGGGATGAAGATGTGCAAGACATATTGTTTTAATATGTCGGAAATGCGTTGCTATGGTAACAGCATATTATGGCAATATGGCAATATATCAGGTTGAATTCTTGTGGATCGAACTACTTCCTCATTATTCGAGCAATGCTCATGAAATTTGGCACACACATTGGTTTTGTGGTGAAGATGTGCAGGACATATTTTTTGAATGTGTCAAACTACGTTGCTATGGTAACAGTATGGCAATGGCATATTATTGCAATAAATTAGTGGGAAATCTTGCGAATCGAAGTACTTCATTTTTCGAGCAATGCTCATGAAATTTGGCACACACATTTGTCTTGGGATGAAGATGTGCAAGACATATTGTTTTAATATGTCGGAAATGCGTTGCTATGGTAATGACATATTATGGCAATATGGCAATATATCAGGTTGAATTCTTGTGGATCGAACTACTTCCTCATTATTCGAGCAATGCTCATGAAATTTGGCACACACATTGGTTTTGTGGTGAAGATGTGCAGGACATATTTTTTGAATGTGTCAAACTACGTTGCTATGGTAACAGTATGGCAATGGCATATTATTGCAATAAATTAGTGGGAAATCTTGCGAATCGAAGTACTTCATTTTTCGAGCAATGCTCATGAAATTTGGCACACACATTTGTCTTGGGATGAAGATGTACAAGACATATTTTTGGAAAGTGTCGGAAACTGCGTTGCCATGGTAATGACATATGGCAATAAATCAAGAAAATATTGCAGATCAAACAACTTCCTCACTTTTCAAGCAATGTTTATGAAATCAGGCACACACAAACGGAATAAGTGGCCTCTATAGACAGGTGGCCGCTATAGGCAGGTCGGCGGCCATTTTTAATTTTTGCACATACACGCAACATCACTTAGGCCTAGTGTACATGTATCCATATCACTTAGGAAAACAAGCTATAGATCTACAAATTTGACGTATAACATGTCATATGATATATAAAATGCCAAAATAATGTGCTTTGTTGTCAATAAATGAGAAAAACAATAGATATACAAGCAATCTCTGTAAAATGAATTTTCCCTCAAATTACCACGTACGTAGTCGCCCGCGGTAGACTGCTGTTCTTGATTGTTATAGTCTAAAACGATGTCCAATCATGCTTTTGCATCTTGTCAAAAAATTACAATAATAAGTTTATCTTTTGAATAAAATCATGCAATCAATTTTCATTCAATAAATATTTGCCTTTTGAATGGTTTAAAAGAAGTTTTAACTGTTTTTGAGAACAGGCGATAGAAGGTGCTCGCTTGATTCGTCGAAAGTGCGAACGTCGACAAAGCAATGGATCGCTGGTGGACGATCGAGTTCTCCTGCTGTTTTTCAGCAGGACAATCTCGTACATGAAATCGTTATTATTGATCCTTAAAAAAATAATAGCCGGGTAGTATTTTATTATTTTCACTTTCTAAAAAAAACCCCACTGTTTTATTATTTTTTTCGATAGCTTTAACCTTTTAAATTTTTTTTGGATAAATCTTTTAAAAAATAAAAATTAATATTGAAGTGTACGAGCCTGTGCTATTGCGCAATGGCGATCGCTATCAATGCCGACCGTGATAGCTTAAGAGAACAATGCAGGTGCGGGAGATTGCAGCTGGATGGTGCGAAGATTACGTAAACGAACAATACTAGTGCTTAACCCTTTGGAGACGACGGGCTTCTACAGAAGCCGAGCGAGGTGTTCAGTCTGTGACGGAGGGCTTCTACAGAAGCCGAGATTTATGCCTAATATGTTGACAAAGTTTTCCAGCTAACTATCAGTTCTTATGCGCTAAAATTCTTAGTAGTATTATGTAGATATATTCATTCACAATACCCGTTAAAAAAAATATGAGGTTACGTGGAGAAAAATCGAGAAAAATAGGATTTCGTTTCAACTTTACCCGAAATTCTTGTTTGGGATCGTAAATCCTGTATACCTAGCGACGTACGCGTACGCGTCCGCTCCGATCATGTAATATTTCCATAGTCTAGAGCTCCGATCACGTGATATCATAGCGTTCAGAGCGTTGATCGATCTTGACAACAAGCTACATCTCCGTCATGTGCATATTCACTTCATTTACACTCCCGACTTCGATCTTGACGTTGTTTACTTATTTATTTTCATATAAGGCATTTTTCATCAACTGATTTGAAATAAGCACATGATTTGTTGTTTTCTCGTAGGAATTAAATTGCTGTGCACCCATCAACTGTACTATCTTTGATTGGTTGTTTATAGATTTTTATAGTAAATGTATTTATATTTTAATTTTAGGAAAGTGTGTACTAGATGAGAGCTATAGACATACTAGGTCGACGATGAGAGAGATGGAAGGAGGGGGACAAGGGGATAGACCGGGAAAAATAGAGAAGAAGAAAGAGCAAGAGGGAGAAGATAAAGCGAGAGAGAGAGATCGAGAAGATACATTAAGGGAAAAAAGAAGATGGAGCCAGAGAGAGTAAACCCCTCTCCCCCCCCCCCCCCTCCAATCCATCCCTGTTCCAAACATCGTGTGCTTTGATAACTCGACTTCGCTCCTTATAATCCAAGTTCATTAAATAAAATAAAAGGAGCTTGCTAAAGGATTATATCAGTTGAAATTGGCCAATTCAGCGCTTTATTCATGAATGAACCATTCTGCTCTTTTCCGAAATCCAAGTTCATAAAATCAAATAAAAGGAGCTTGGTCAAGGATTATTGAAATTGAAATTGGCCAATTCAGCGCTTTATTCATGAATGAACCATTCTGCTCTTTTCCGAAATCCAAGTTCATAAAATCAAATAAAAGGAGCTTGGTCAAGGATTATTGAAATTGAAATTGGCCAATTCAGTGCTTCATAAATGAATGAACCATTCTACTCTTTTCTAAATCCAAGTTAATAAGATGAAATAAAAGGAGTTTAATTGGTCAAGGATTATATCAATTGAAATTTGCCAATTCAGCGCTTCATTCATGAATTTCAATGAACCTTTTCAAAATGAAACGCTTTCTTAGTTCCGTGGACTGGACCCACTCCCTAAGAGGAACAAAAGAATGTCAAAACAACTACTAACAAGGATTAGCGTTTTGAAAGAAGAGGAAGTAAACGCGGGTCGACCTAGTGAATAAATGTATACATGCATAGAACGTGCTGTAAACATGAGCTGCCATGCTCTCAATATGATAAAACTACAACCCCAAGAATTACGGGAACCCAATTATAATTCCATTTTCTAGACGAACAAAAATTAATTAAATCTTTTGACGGATAACAGAAAAATGAATGCTCATTTTGAAATTCACAGTACAGCCCGTTAAGAATGGTTATCCTGATGACTGGGATTTGTGTCAATAGGATATAATATTGATATTTTGAAAGCTTTAATTTCATGCATCTTTATTTTATTCCCGATTCCGTCATCTTCTGTAAAGAATAATAATAATAAACATGGGAAGGCGGGCTGTTATTACAGATATTGCAACATCACTATAAAGATATATTGATTTGGTAAGCCTAAATTAGATAAAAATTAAAACCTACACATTTTCTTTTTCTAACATAAATGTGTTATATTAGCCGTCCTGACATGATATATTGTCATCAATTTCTTGTCACGGCCAGGGAAGGGGGGGGGGGGGGGACTAGCAATTACCATCATTTATTGCTATACTATCAGGATCGCCCCCATTGCTGTTATTAAAAAACATATTTCTTCATCGTTTTAGTTTGTTTATGATTCTTGTCATTATCCAACTCAACTGTTGTCGTTCTGTTTCAATATTTTCCTCACTTTCTCGAAACATACAATGAATTACTGCACTCTCGATATCATGCTCCTTTCTGATGTTCTCTTTATTTTCAAATCGATCAAACTCTGATAAATAGCCACATTCTTTTATAATAAAAATTACATGCAATGCGGAAATAAAACGCACTGAAACAAAGTTTTAATTGCACGAAGTTCGTGACGAGTTCAGAGAGAGAGAGAGAGAGAGCAGGCGGCATTGAGATGTGATAAAGTATTATTTTGTTCCACTCACTGTATTTCATTTAGCTCTTTCCCATTACAAACAAAACAAATGACATATGTGTACATGATTTTAATGAATTGTTTTATTGATAAAAAGCGTTGAAAGAGAGATGGATAGATAGAGAAATAAACGAATGAAGCGGGAGACATAAATCAAATAGTTACGACCAATCATGAGAAATTTAATCGAAAGTAAATAGGATTATTTTTGTCTTATTGAATAAATAAATAAATTGAATAAATAAATAAATAGAATAATAATCTGAAAAAACTAGTTCCCTGATAGAAAGCATTTAGAGTGATCGTGCCACGATGTTGGTCAGAATACGACTACAAAATGAGTCGGAAACACATGTAAAATGCAGGGCGTAATACATGACTTGGCAGATAATTGTGCGAGTATTAGCAGACGACAATGGGGGCCAATGAATGGGGTATCGATCGTACCAAGGAGTTATCACAGACCTTGATCGAACCGCGCGTGCGACAGCGTTTACGCAATTTGTATTGTAATAGTACTGAAAAGGAAGGAAGCGAAGCTTCAACAAAATAAGACGGCTTTTCCCCTCTAAAATAACAAACCATATTTTTGGTTTCGATAAACAAAACTTATATTTCTGGAAGGAGAAAAGTCTGACCTTTCATGTTTACATTTACTAAAAATGACGAAAATGACCGAGTGAGGTGCAATGAGCAATCAAAGTAGAAAGCACCTCCAAATTTCCCATTACCGGCAATGTAACCGAAATCGCTCCGTCACAGGGAGAACAATCGCTGTGCGGGGGCTCGCACTCAAAGGGTTAATTCTTACTAAAAAGACTTTTAATCTCTAATTAGTCGGAAATGTGGTAAAACTTTTAGATCTTCTTGGCCATTGTAGATTCTATTCACGACGTTTGTGTGAGAGTGTGACTGAGCTAGGACTCGGTAAACACATCGCGGCTATTTATTATGCCTAACTTTTTATGGCAAAAACTACTTTTTGTGCATGAAGCTACGGCTCGACTCGATATTGGTGGCCGCTATACGCGGTCAGATATTGACCAAGGGATACATAATGGGTGGCCGCTGGCCGCGTTAGGCAGGTGACCGCTATATGCAGGGTCTACAACACAGTAATATCCTGCGGGGGATTTTTTGGTGGACTTCTGCACTTTGCACAGGAGGGGCAAACATCCCCTTTCTTCACCATAGTAAAATATTAATAGTAAAACATAAACAATTAACAATAAAATCTGAGTACCTCTTAAGCATAGTTTTCATAACTCTGAAGTTTGCTGGTTAGAACTATACCATCAGAATAATCATTTATTAAATGACCAACGATTTCGACATGTAGACAGTCTCTGTCAGATTGCAATTTCGTCAACAAGAATTAGAGACTACCTTTGAGTTTTAATTATCGGCAATTAAGAGGGAAAAGAAACCTCTAGATATCAGGTCTTATCTAAAGGTCTACTATCAATAGAGAGAAAATCAACATCCTGGATTAGGGCCAAATACTTATGAATTACTTCCTGAAAGATGAGGAAATGACCCATATGTCTCAGGTTTCAAAAATTCTTATATAATATGTAAAGACTTGGATATGCATTCCAACACACTATTCAGATGTTGAAAATTGCAGGATGTAATTTTGCAATAACTCTGCAGCTATCGGTTTTCACTGTGTAAGCATCGTATAGCGAAATGAAACATTACAGAGAGACAGAGGTTAGAATATGATTTTGTACAAGAACCGGATATAGAATCAATGTGAACTGGCAATGTGAATATTGTACGGTATGACATTTGCACTTTCCTGTTTCTTTTATCCTACGTGTATGCTGTGTGGTAGTGTGACCATATTTTGCACTTGACCAGAGTTCGCTCACTGGCGAATATCTCAAAAACTAGAAAAGATTTTGAAAACCTGATAGCACTAATAGATAGAATGTAAAGTTACTGAGGGACAAAATTTTCTCTGAAATTGGGTGAGAAATTATTAAAATCTTGATTGACAAATTTTGCTAATTTCTGCATTCGTTCAAAAAAAATAAGAAGTTGCCGACAAGGGTCTAAAAATCTTCATTTTAAGAGATGATATCAGAGTTCAAAAGAAAAAAGAGATTCCAAATGATTGTATGATAATTTGCCTTGCAAATGATGCAATTATTTTACTTTTGATGGATTGCTACGTTGGATTAATCAGCTGTTAACTCATGTGTGCAAAGTTTGGACTCGTTGATTTGTGCCTCTTTATTTTTATTTGCAGCGCGTTACGATCCGACATCAAATTTTGAGATCATGATACACTGTATTTGCGAAATCCTTTGTCGATTAATTTTCTTGTAGGATCCATTTGTAGTTTGCTTACCGTTTGGTATAAAAAATCAATAAATAATTGTACAATATGAAATATGAGAAATCGTGGATTGAATATCACATTCACATTCCTAACAATGATTAAAATGTGCTTGAACTTTGGTCACTACTTCATTTTCATGACATTCATTCGAGAGAGGGAGAAATTGTGGTATTAGCAGGATCAAATTTAGGACCCTTTCACATGAGAGGAAATTTATTCATATTTAAAAAAAGGTTAAAGAGAAAATTTGAAGAAAACAGCACTGTATTAAAAGGGCAATAAACACAGTATAGATATGGGAAACATAAGCAATGTTACCTCATTTTGCGGTTGTAAATTCTTGTACTTTTTATATACGATGTTCACAGTCAGTTAACCCTGACTCTTTATGGAGTTCTTGTACCAAATGATGTGTAAAAGCTCTGCTTTTCTATACAATGTTTCACTACATGTTCCCCTAAAGATCCCACAAGAAAAAATGTGATTATTAGTACATTTTGTAGAGCTATAGAGTGATTATACATAATGTCTAGATTCTGTGTCAAACTGGGGTTAGGATGCCATGTAGAGTCTCTTACTCTTGACAAGGCAAACCCTCCGCAAATGACCATGAAGCGAAATGATAAAATTGTGTCAAGAATTCTCCATTTACCATATCCACACAAGAGATAAGCATACATGTCAGTATCCAATGTCAGCATCCAATAATAGCTTGGTGAATATGTCTTACAAGACCTGACTGCAATATTAAGGAACACAAATCCTTTTTGAATGATCAATAATGGAAGTGATGAGCAGATTGCTTGGAATATTGAATCGTATTCAGTAGTCGGAATATGGATACATTAGTAATAAGAGCTTGTTTATCATTCATAACATTCTCTTTGTGTGTTTGATTTTTTTTTTCTCATGCTGCTGCACTGATTTACTTTCTGATTTTAATATTTACATTGCAATCAACTTGTGATCGAGGTGTATGTCTTCTTTAAAGTGATACTCAACCACAGATTGTGGACGTTTTTATGCCACGAGAGAGCACCGTGAGTGTTACCTGCCGTTGCCCCATGGGGCGTAAACTTCGGACAAACTGTTCGTGGCGCAACATATATACATGCTCCGCTTGAGCTTGAGCTCTCGTGCGAGATTCGGTCGTCTTTGTGCAGTCTGAAATGTAATCACAGCAGTCCGACGGACGCGTTTGACGAACAAACTTTGTGTACGAGTGAATGGGGCTTACATAATCCTGACTTTCCCCACGGCCGCCTGGTGGCGTATCCCTTTAAAGGGAAGGTTGAGTTCTGGGAAAGGTGAAAAATAATTTGTGAGCTTTCTCATTCCCAAAGAATATCATAGTAGAAATGTCCTCTGAAAAGGATTGCTCTTCAAATGCCCTCATGTACATGTATTCAAAATATGACAAGAAATAGCTGAAGGGTTCTGGCCGAACATTTATGCCACATGTGTGTGCAGTCCCATATACCAATATCTGGGTGCGGTGCATGTGCTATTCAGCTAGTTGGGTCGATTTCTTATCATTTTGATGATTCCCAAACCTCACAGCATACACTCATTCTTATGTAGACCTGATCAGCCTTTTTCTGTTGCTTTGAGAAAGTTTCTTTCACAATGTACATGTAATTACATGACCAGAACTCTAGTTTATCGTTAAACATCAGCTCAACATAAGGTTTTCAGAATTGGTATAGGCCTACATTATGCGGCAGAGAAAACTGAAGATCCTTTAGTAGAAAGAAGAAAGCTTATTTGATAGAAATCATGGCTGTAAATATTAGAGAATTTTCCTTACTCAGGCTCTATCAGAAACAAAAATTGCATGATATTGAAGTGGTAATGGAGTTTCTTTTGGACAATGCATGGTAAGGGATTTTTTGTGTATTTTTCAACTGTAGCTTCAGTTCTTGCACACAAATAAGTGTGAAGCTACCAATCTAAACAATTTATCTCAACCAATATCTGGATGTCTTGAATAGCTCCCACTCCTCTCAAAATAATGTTCTGTGGGGGAAAAGTCTGGGATAATTTGAGCCCATTCTACATCATCTGGTAATGAAAGTAAGGGGCTGAAACAAAGACTAATTCAGACTATCCCTGGGACTGTGTTGTGCTATTGATAGCTGTTCAAGTACTTGTTGTACATACATGCATAATGAATGGATGTGACGTCCATATTACTGACTTTACTGGCGGTAACCAGTTGGATCAATTCATAGAAAGGAAAGTTTTTTGTTCTGGAAATGATGAAAAGTGATATTTATATAGATTCCAACAAAATTTATTGTAAATGTTTAAAAAAAAGGATAAATATTATATAGATTGAAAAAAATAAATGAAAACTGCAAATAGAAAATATCTTTCAAACAAATTTGATTAAACAATGACAAAACTTTGGAAATTCTACTATTTGAATTTTGGCCTGATTATACATCTGTCATATTCGTAAGCTCAGCAAATACATGTATGTGTGATATTTCACATGAGACAACTTGCTTTACCTTTCCTTTCAGATAAAAAAATAATAACCTGTGAATATTTGTGCATTTCAGATCATTTCAGATTTCAGATCTAGACAAAAACAAATATATATTTTATTGATTTTGTAAAACAATTGCATGCCATGGTTTAAGAGTAGACTAGGGTTCCTCACTCCTGAGAATTATATGGAAAGGGTTACGAGATTCAAATATGGCTTAGAGCATGCATATCTAATCAGTCTGTCTGTTTCATCTGAATGCACTGTGCGCATCTGCACGCCCGGACTCATTATGAAATAAAGATCTTGTAATTAGAGCAATCGACATGGACCGAGAAACCTGTCAAATGCCTGAGCAAATATTGACTAAACTTACATGGTCACAGGTGTTAGAATGTTTCAGGCTTGAATCACTCTAGATTAAAAATCAAGCCGTGTTGGGAGAAGGGATCTTCATGCCAATTTGATGAGAACGGAAAAGGTTGTGTAAAGGTAAGGGGAACCGTCCGCCTCGAAGATGAAAATCAAGTGCGAGAGGGAGTAGTAACAATTTTTCATTAGTTTCATTTTCAAATGTTTTCCCCTGTCGTTGCCCTGTGATATAATTGTTACTATTCTCGTAAAACATTTTCCATTGGTCTAGTCCATTGCCCTTTTATATAATTCACTTCAATCTATAGGTACATCATAACAGATTTTCTTACGACTTGCTATTTTCAGCAGTGACCTTCTGAGTAGAACTTCTGCCAGAAATCAGATATTTCCAAAGTATCTTTCCCTTTTTCACTTTTCCCTTTGTAAAAACATTTCTTTCCATTTTGTATATGTTCTAATGGTAAGTAAATTTGTGGTTTTTTTTTTTTATTGTTGTTGATAAACTCTATCAATACATAATTACAAATAAATAATGAATTAATATCTAGAATAAGATGCTCCAGGGGGTTTATGGGAGAAATCACTTCTGTTCTGTTTACAGTCATTTTCAGCATGAGTTTACATTGAAATTAGAAGCTGCAAGACATTGCAAGGGTGTCAAGATTACTGCATTCATGCACTTTACAATGCAATACTGTTCATTTCTGTTCACTAAAGGTCAAGTATCATGACCTTTTAAAACTTGTTATTAGCAATGTAAAAGTAATTTTTAAAAATTAGATAACTTGATGTGGAGGAGAGTGGAGGTGTCTTGGTATAGTGGTTCATGTACTCTTAGTTGAGCGGTTGAAGGTTCAAATCCCATGCAGCGTAGCATTAATGTCCTCTGGTAAGACATTAATCTACATTTGCCTCTCTTCACCCAGGTTGGAAATGGCTACCTGATATGCCTCAGTGCTTCATATCTATCAGCGTGGATATAAGTTGGGTAGTATTATAAAATGGTGAAGAAAATCCTAATCAAGTGATTGGCCAAGAGTGTACATATATGATCAGGCGTTTATTTTGCCTAACATGTAGCTTTGGTAGTGATCCGTCCTTGGGAGAGTATAATGACCGGTCATTGTACTCTTCATGCAATACCAGGCACATTAATAAGCTTTCATCACCTCGCATTTTTACTTCATAGAAATTTCAATGAGTGCACTCGAAGTTGGCCTTGGTTAAGTACATTTTACGTTTTTACAGAATGGCAAGGATCCATCTCAACATTTTATAAAACATATAATACACATGATAATGTTCAGGTGAAAGTATAATTATCTCCCCTCGGTAACTTGAAAATTGTCCTTGTGTTGATGATCCATACTAATGCTTTCACTGATGTGTATTACATGTATTTGTGCACTATTTCTTTGAAAGGAGAATTTCAACATGACAGACATGAGCGGATTAGAAAAAGCTTATCATTTTCATTACTATTATCCCTTTGTAATGATAACAGAATTGTTAGCCAACTTGCAGGAATGTTACTAAATAATGCTTCTATACATACGAGCCTTGCAACATGACCAGTTACGATGAAACCTGGAGCATGCATGCTCGGTTTTAATTGGGTCCAAGGGAGTAGTTGGATGGATGGTCATGTAAAATTATGCACATTTTCGCTGATGCAACATTTGCTCTGGAAACATTTCGCCAAAGGTATAGGATTAGGGTTAGGTAATTGGGTTTTAGGTTAGGATTAGCATTAGGTTTAATGTTAGGGTTATAGTTAGGGATTAAGTATGGTGTTGGGTCCACTGTTGAAGGGTAGAAATTTGACTGGGAGCAATTGTTGGCAGAGCATGTGTTGCAGAACCATATTTACAGCTCCCATGGATTTACTTTGTTTCAAAATAGTTCCACATTGAAAATGTTTTTCCATGACAATTATAACTTACAATTTTATCAGACATCTTTGATGAGTAAACAGCTTGAATGATAGTCAAAATTAAAAAAGAAAAATACGGACTGACACATCAATTCCAATGTGTGAAATTATAATAAATATTATGCCCTAAAACATACTATTACTAATCAGATAATAATCTGTTTGTTTTGTTGTTTGTTGTTGTGTTGTTGTTGTTGTTTTGTTGGTTTGGTAGGGTTTTTTTTTAGGGGCTGTAACTGATCATAAAATAATCTGTTTTGTTTTTTATTGTTTTTTTTGGGGTGGGGGGGGGGGGGGGGGGGCTGATAAAGTGGATTATAAATATTTCATTATGTTCTGGGTCATTTGGAAAAAAAAGTTCATGGTACATTATGCAATGAGTGATTAAGCTAAAAAAGGGTCTAAAAGGCCCCTGATTTGAAAAAACAGCAATAATCAAACAAACAAACAAACAAAAAGAAAAGAAAATTAATTTGTATCTGGGTAAAGGCAAACAATTTAAAGTAGCTCTCTCTTGAATAATATTCCCATTGAAATTAGTCCTGATCAAGTTCTGGTAATGGCATTGCATTTTTGAGAGAAAGTGGATCAAAATGATTCTCAATTGTTCATCATGCCATAGATGGATTTATTGAACTAGGGCATTATAAATAAATTCATTGAAAGCACAAATCTTGTTTTCACATTGGGAATATGTGTTTTGCACACTGATCCGAATGACCAGTTTGATTTCTGTATCCTTATTTTACTCATTAACTCAGCTTTCATATAATTTCTAGGAAAAGTGTTGAGTACATATCATTTTTTACAGACTTGGACATGATAGAAAAGTTGTTTTCTAGGTATTCTGATTTAGATCCCCCCCCCTGCAATTCAAGATTAGCTTACAAATACAACCTGAGATTCGAACTGCAAAGTTACCGATTTGCAGTTACTTGTTGACATATACATTACGGTAATGCATTAGCTCTTTGGAGTATTGTGATGCATATCAGCTGGATGCAATTGTTTGATTTCCTTTTTGGTTTCTTCATGTTATCGTGAAATGTTGAAGTTTAATGCATCAAGAGTTTACTTCTGATGTACTCTGTAATTTTTGATCAAGAATAGCATCGTATATATATCATCTTTCGTATCTTTATCCATTGAACAGCTGAAAAGCCTGAAATAACTCGAGATAGAGAATACGGACAGTGCATACTATACCAAAATTGAAATGGTGTCTAAGTGGTTAAACAGTTGTAGCTTTCGTGGATCCTTGAAAATATCTGCAATTTAATTAGATTTTCCTTGTGAACCTGAGGAAAATTTGAGAGCATATCCTGGTGGAATTAACAAGTCTTTTTGAACAATGGGATTTGAAATCCTTGTGAGATCCAAACTGTGGAGCTTGGCTATATATCTGCTTGATGCTGAATCTGTACATTATGTTGTGTTCTATATATAGGGTGGAAAATTCTAGAGGGAAAAATTCATGAGATAGATTTTGCAATCCAGAGACCAGAATATTGTTCATTCAGCATCATGGTGAATGTGGTGAAACGTTGCAAACGTGGTGAACATGTGAAAAACACAAAGATAAGGATTGTTAAATGAGGAGGAGAAATTAAAAGGGAATGACTATATTTAAAGGGGATGGCAAAGAAAAGTTGTAGAAGATGGACAGTACGCTGACAATAATGGGTGATGTCATAGCTAGGCCTAGTCATAGCATTGGCCCATTCATTTAGGGTACTACTGGGTCCTGTTTCATAAAACTTGTTATCAGTAACAACTACTCCACTTCTATAATAATAATAATAATAATAGCTGTTTCTTATAAAGCGCCTTACCAGTTACAATGTAACCGACCAAAGTGCCCATTTAACACCTGGGTGGAGAGGAGCAATGTAGATAAAATGCCTTGCTCAAGAGCATAAGTACCGTGCCAGGGTTCGAACCCACGACCTTTGCATTCCCAGTCAAGTGATTAAACCACTCGACTACGACACCTCTACTTCTATAGCAAATTCGCTCACAGCCAATTAAATGCAACAATTTTGGTAGCTTATAACAGTTATTGTAATTTTGTTATTGATAACAAGTTCATGAAACAGAGATCAGTCTATGCCTTACCACTCTGTATCTCATCCATATGGTAGGAAGAAAACTTGTTATTATACATCATGACCCTGGTAGCGTTTTTAATTAGCATGTCTTTTTATGTGTTATCTCCACCATGTTCATCTATTGTGTACATAGCACTAATAGGCTTTTTCAGTATTATTCATTGTACTACCCCCCCCCCCCCAAAAAAAAAAATATGTTGTAGATCTAATTATCCTTTTGATTATGGCTGGTAGGTTTATGCAGCTGAAATTGAAGATATGTATGATTTTTTAGCGTTGTTGACTGCAGCATGATGCAAAACAAGAGGCAATGTTTATCCCTTCTCTCTCCCATCATATCTCTTTTTGTTTTGGAGAAAGGAATTAGAGAGCCTCATAAATGGCTGTGAACGGCGCGATGGAAAAAGCACCTCGCCTGATCAATAATGTAGGAGTGAATCAGAGATCGGGAGAGAGAGAGACGCCGCTACCTTCCATCCTAACACTTCTTTTATTCCTTTATGGGTGCTTGAGATAGTGTTTTATGTCATCAGTCTAATTTGCAGTGATCATGATGGAAGTGACGTGCCGATTAAGTGAGCATTTTACAGCATGTTCTTAAAGGTGCTATTCAACTTTGGAAAATACATATATTGAAAAAATCAGTTCAAAAGCTTATTGGAAGCAAGATTGTATAGATAGTGGCAATAGTATGGAATAGCTTCAAAATTGATCCTTTAGTTGTGATTTTTTGTTAATTTTACAGTTATTCAGAATGGGGTACAAATGGAATTTGTGTTATTGTTACCCTAAATAAACAATAAAACATTAAATTTCCATTACTGAAATGTTAAGATAGGTAGTATACCTCATTACAGGTGGAGGCGGTGTATCAGTATAAAATATTTTTCTCAAATGCATGAAAATGACAACAAATTTTTAGTAATAGATCTCTCTTTGTGTAGTTACTGTCTTATATTTTTCTCCTGATGATATGCTCAGACTCTTTAACGTTAAGACAAATGGAATCCTGGTTTTCATTTTGAATCAATAACTTACAATTTTACATTCTGAAATTCCTTATGCTAAATTAATACTCATTGATGCGTGGGTCGTAAAACATCATGGCAGTATGTCATGTCATCCATGCAAACGAATGACGTTGCACATAATTATATAGTTATCTTAATTTCAATTGTGTAGAAAAAGTCGATAAAGATCAGTATAGTTTTTAACAGCTGACGGATACTGTTTTGTAGATGCTGTTGCTTGGGCAGAATTGGAGAGGTACACACCATCTGTAATGTAGTCTTGTTAATTCTTTTTAGACATCACACTGTACTGATGGAGAAAGTGGTCTTGGTAGACACGTTATCAAGGAGGCAATGTATTCACATCTTCAGTAGATAAGAATCTTGGTTGTTGTTTTTTAAACTCTAAATAAATTATCTGATGAGATAAGTGTTTTAAAAGAGAGTTTGAAAGAGAGAGGGGGAGAAAGAAAGAGAGAAACATAGAGAGAGAGAGAGAATGAGATAGAGAGAAGGGGAGGAGAGAGCTTGAGGGAATGAGAGAAAAAAGACAGACAAAATGGATCTACATACAGACAGAGCAGACAGAGAGAGAGAGGGAGGGAAAGATAGATAGAGAGAGATAGAGAGAGGGGATAATATGAACAAGATAGAGAGGGTGGGGAAATGGAAGGTTAAGTAATATTGAGCTAGGAAAGGGAATATTTTACAGATTTTTCCTATAGCATTTTATGCTCAGTCCTTTAATCCCAATTTGACGAGTTATATCACTGTGTATAGTAAGGAGCCTACTTGCATCAAGGCAGTCCCTGCACTTGTCAAACAAAAAAGCTTTGATGAGACCCCAGAACCCTTGATGGAATTGCTGTCAGCTGAAATGGGTTTCGTGGCACGAGAAAGCGTCATCGGCGACCCCCGCTTACTACAAGCACTCCTGGAGCCTCCTTCGCCTCCTTCGCCTAAGCCAGTGTGCTTCATGCCTGAAAACCCCTCACTCTAGTGCGTCCGTTCAGTAAATATGCGCAGACAATGTAATTTAGACACGTTTAGCTGAGGTGTAACTCCAAGCACCGTACATCAAATTGTCAGCGGTCGGGTTTTTTCCAAGTGCTCAGTTGTGCAGAAGAAGAGAGAGGTGGGGTGGCGAAGAAAGGCTCTCGGGTGAAACGATTGCTTGCCGCTTGCATGCAGCTCAGAGACATGCTAGCAAATCATGGGATGTTGTTAGCGACGCATGCATTATCTCCAGCGAGGGTCCCGCCAAGAAGCTAGAATACTCTCATCTCAGAGCTGCCTAATACATCTTCCCTGTCTCTCATCCCATCGACGAGACTTTTCCCCTCGACTTCTGCCTTCTAAACATTGGCGCTTTTAAGGGCAAAATCGCCCGTGTGTCTTTCTTCGTACCAAGGACACTGTTTCCATTGTTATCTGCCTTGTAGACATTTAAGCTTGTGAAATCACTTGCAGGAATACACAATATATTCATGTGGAAGACCTTACTGTGAAGATAAGACAGGTATCTCCTGAAGGATTGCTAATTTGGGTGTATACTTGGGAGGATCATTGGTAAGTGGTGCGGGTGTTTTCATTTATTCTGCATTTGTATTTCTAAGAAGTTGAGCTCTTTTATGTGAACCAAGCATGCTTTAAAAAAATGTTTGATTGTTGTGAATGCATTGGCAGTTGTGTGATTATTTTATTGTTCAGTCTGAATTTGAAAGGAATCCCTGGAGTCTATAATGAGATGATAGGTGGAATAAATTCAAACTAGCAGAAGTGTAGCTTTCTAGATTGCATGAACAATGCAAAACCTTTAAAAAGGTATGTGTGAAGATACCAGTCAAAGTTTGGAAAAAGCATTTGCTAGTTTTATGAATTCGATCATTGCATTCATGAAGATTATATCTGAAAAACTTCAATTTTGTTAGCTTCTTGACCACAGAAAATGTAAATAAATCTGGGTAGACCATTTGAAGGTCATACTCTTTGTTTTTGGTTGAAGATATATCTTTATCATTTATTGAGATAAATAGGAGGTTTGCTTTCTTGTATGTATTCATTTCCTAAGTGAATTTTGCAAAATGCATTTTGAAATAAAAGCTAAATCACCTACAGATTTTATTCTAAAGTAGAATATATTACAGCGTGTTTTTTTTTATTGTCATCATGTCACAAGCAGTGTGCTTTAATTTTCTTGTTATAGCCCTCAAAATTTTGAATAGTCAGTTTCAAGCTCAAAATGTGCGGGCTATTATGGAATACTTTCATTCATTCATTCATTAAGCCCAAGGCAGTGTGAAAGGGCCCTACCACTTTAGCAGCCACTGACCTTGGGAAAAGCACACAGTGATAGGACAGACATATGTTGACAGGTGCATCTCAGGCGATAGGCATAATGAGTTTGAATTCCCAGAGTCCATCCTAGCTCATCTAATACATCCTCAGTCTCTTACATTGTCATCCATCCATACAAACCCACATGCATTCACAACATCAAACAGCACACAACATGAATTACTCGCTGAAACACACCCAGTACTCATATTCACCCACACATTCACAATTTGTTTCTTTTTCCTGCATTTAACGATTTTTAAGTAAGTAATGTAAATTTAATGAGTTTGAATTCTCAGAGTCCATCCTAGCTTATCTAATGCGTCATCGGCAGCTTCTTCCCTGGCGCTGTCATCCAACTGTACAAGCTCATTTAAATTCACAACATCAGAAAGCACATACATGTATACCATTACTCACTGAAACACCCACACATTCACTTTTTGTTTCTTTTTCCTGCATTTTCTAAAACTTGTAAATCATTAAAAATCAAACAATTTTTAAATAAGTAATGTAAATTTAATGATTTTGACTTCTCAGTCCATATATAATATATAATAAACTAGAATTTAATTCGTCATGAGGACGAATTAGGTGGTCTGTCCTTAAATTTGCACGATCATGATTGTAATCAGGATGATCATATTAATGGGGAAATACTAAACAGAAGACAGGATGTCAAGAATGCCATGAATGGAGATGCTTCCTGAGGACAGGAATGTAGCAAAATGTGTAACGGTCATTGTAAAACGATTATGGTGATGATGATAATGGTGATTATGATGATTATAATGATATAATGATGATGGCGATAATATAATAATAGCGATGATGATCATGACGGTGATGGTAATAATGATGATGATACAGGATACTTGGGAGATTAACCCCATAGCTCTAATACAGGAGAGGAAATCACAATTTCCATAGGGTTGTACACAAACTACTGTACACTACTTTCTAATGGACATAATATGGAAAATAAGGCAGTTTATTACATGATTTGTGATTTTTTATGTTACAATAGTCGAAGAGGATGGTAAAATGACAGGCAAAAAGAAGCAAAAAAAAAAAAAAAAAAAAAAAATCGGCCCCGGGATCGAACCAGGTACCTTGACCATGGTAGTCAGGTGCTTTACCGATAGACCAAAATAATTCCCATAGAGATAACACGTAAACGAAAAACGGGATTCTCAAATCCCATTTTGTACTGAAAAATTGGGCATGATCCCGACATCTGATTAAAAATTGGAGGGCTTACTAATAAAAGCTTATAGTCTCAGCTACAACATATTAAAATCTGGAAGGAAATAGACCAATAATAACTGAGATACTGCTCAGAGAACGATGTCATGTAGATTCGTGATTCGAAAAAAAATCATCTTCCATAGACATAACACGCAAATAGGGAAAAATCTGACATGTCGTCTTTAATTGAAGATTTCAGTGTGATAACGTCATCAAAATGAAAAATGATGGAACTGATCTGGTAGAGAATTGTCTCAGCTATAACATATCAAAATTTGGAAGAAAATCGATCACCTATTACTGAAATATTAGCAAATGAATACAAAAATGATGACGTCATTTTTTCAAAATCATTTTTTTGAGTTCATATGCAAATATGATGACGTTAGAACATGAGATCGGCAAAAATTCTACATGATTTCAAATCTACAACTCACAGGCTTTCAGAATATGTAAAGAAATTGGGGGGTTTCCGTATATTCTGAGGAGCTATGGCGAATTCTAGATGGGCATGTTTTTACCACTTTTTACATTAGAATGCCCATTGACGTGCGCACGAATTTGAAAGTTTGACGCGCGCGTACGACATTATGGAAGGTCGAGATTGACTGTAAATAGTTGGAAATTGTCAAGAATAGTGTCAAGAAGACAAAATATGCGAAAAAATGGCGTTTTTACGTTCTCTACGCGCTGTGTGCGCGCATAACGCGCGCACGGACGCGCACGGACGGAAAAAATTAAAATGCTTAAAATGTCCTGAACAATACTCTAATTTGATTAAAAAGAGATTTTGAGCATTTTTAAATTTTGACGCGCGCGTACGTGCGCGTCATGATGTGCGCGCAAATTTTGATGACATTTTATGTTGTCCCTTGACCTGAAGTTAATGTATGTCAAATATGGTTCATTTTTGATGACTCGTTATGAAGATATGATTGATAATGTGATATCACAAAATGGCGCCTGGATGACGTCACGATGACGTGATGACCTTGAAATAGATACCCGAGCTTGATCTGATATGTCCTCATGACTGTAGAGATTTTGATAAAATTTGACTCAGCCGATATTGAGGAATCATGGCAACAAGAAAGTGGTGGAAAAATAAAAATAAATAATAAATAAATAAATAAATAAATAAATAAAGAAAATTCTGACGAAATTAAGAGGTGGTCTGTCGACTACGACAGACCACCTAATAATACCAATGTCTTCTTAATGTCTTCTTAATAAATGACAATCACCCATGAAATGGTCATGCGTGAAATCTTATTTCTCTTAATTTTTTGCACCTTCCTTACTATAAAATCTCCTTCATGATATCTGTTCATATATAGTAAAAAAAACCTGTTAGATATGATGTTCTTCTGAAGGTAGTCCAACATCTATCATATCTAAATAAACTCGGACACGGAGAATAAAGGAGACTTATACCAGAGTATTAAAAGTTGCGTGTAGTTTACTGAAGTCCAACTCAAAGTCTGACGTGCGCATGCGCAGATTGCGCTATACATAACGGATACATGTATGTAGTCCCTTCCTGTGTGAAGCCACATCAGTAGTGTACATTATCTTCATGCATCTTGCCCTTGCACTACTAGCTTTAACCCGCTTTATGCATGCACCACACACCTTGACAGAGTGGATGATTTTGAGGCACTGAATCGCGATGATGTCTGTGCATTTACCCGTGAATGAGGCACGGAGTCTGTGCTGCCATTTTACCAAGGCAGGGTTGTTCCTCCTGATCAAGAAATTTGGGGCTTTGCGTGCTCACTGAGCTTGAGCAGACACTGAATATACATGATTGTCTTCCCATACTAACCTTCTTGAACTCACCAGCAAAAAAATTATCTTTTTGTCTTTTTGTACCTATTTTTTAGAGAAAAAAAATCACAACATATACTATAAGAGTAGCAAAAGCAACAGACACTGCAAAATTTTGAATCTATTTTTGATGCAGTTCAAAATGTGGTTTAGAATATATGTTGAAAAAAGAAGCATAAAACATGGAGAAGCTTTGCATGCTGAATTTCTTATTTTGTTTAAAATTCAAACTTCAATAGGTCTCATGGCTGATATGGTTTATATTAACAATCCATTTACCTCCAGCTTGTGTTTATGATAGTTTTAAGTTGCAACAGCAGAGAAAAATCTTCTAAATGATCAGAAAAAGAAAAATGTAATTGTCTTAAATAACCATATTTTGTTATTAAATTGCATTTTTTCCCTTCTTAGAATACATTTCTTAGTATAAAGATTTTTATTTTCAATGTATATAGTTACATTTTGTAAAATACCCAGAGGCCTAACACCAACAATGCATAACTGCACTTTTTTGTCACCCTTGCTGTATGCAACCTACATCTGTTTAATCTCTGATATGCCTGTGGAAAATTCAACATGACAGTGGATTTAGATGGATTACAGGCTAACGATGTGGTAGGAGTTAGTTGAATGTATGATGTGGAAGGGATCAAAAGGGTGGGGGAGGCATGGAGGAGGGATGCCCTCCTTTACCCCTTATCTGTCTCCATTACCCTCTGTTTTGTCGCACCTTATTAATAGGTGTCACACCGTGTTTATGTTTACCCCCGTAATTTCTCCTCGCTGATCCACCTGACGAGAATAGTCTGCCGAAAAAATTCAGGAGCCATCGTTTCTATTTCGGGGGTGGCATGCGCCGAGCGCTAAGTGAATTAAACCAAGTCGTGATTGATGTGTGTGGTTTAACGTGACTAAAATATGGCAGACGTGCTCTCCCCTTGCTTTTCGCCCGCTCCGTCGGGCTGCATTAGTGCAAGAAATGATGATTACAAATATTGTTACTGTCTAATTTAGGGAGGCATATTCAATTTTACATGAGTGATGGATGGTTGTGATTATGGCTTTGACGGTAAGACCCTAGATGATGCCATGGATCATTTACTAGGTACTTGTCTTCCGAAATGCTTGATGATATTTATGGACATAAATTCTAAGAATGTTTGTTTTTAATGGATATTATTGTGATGCTTTGCTTTGCTGTGTGATTGATATTGAATCTAGTTGCATAATCTTCCCCTTATGTTTTATACTTTGAATTTAATTATGCTACTTCATCAGCTACTAGATCGCTACTTCCACTACCACCACAACTACATTCATACATGTACTTACTACATGTACTTACTACTTGTACTACTACTATTACTACTGCTACTGCTACTGCTACTGCTACTGCTACTGCTACTACTTCTACCAATACTACTACTAGCTACTACTATAAAAGGTAGTGATTGAAAAAGTGAGAGAATCATATATAGTAGCTACTGCTACCAATACTACTACTATAAATGGTAGTGATTGAAAAAGAGAAGCATTCGTAGTGTGAATGAAAAGGAGAGAAAGAGATGAAAAAGAATGGAAAACGGTTCAGTGAGGTTGAGAGATTATGGAAAGAGATAGAAAATGCCTCCTCCAAACTATCGCCATGTCCTGAAGATGTCGCGAAAGCTGAGGATTGATTTCCAGGCAGGCCAGGAGTGGTCGGTCATTATTTCTCAAGACGTGAAACCTGATCGTGACATTCTGTGCGTTGACTCCAGCTCTCCTGCGTCTGGGTCCGCGCTTCCATGTGCACAGACGGACCTAGATAAATAGCACGGAAATATACAGAGCACAGAGCCAAACAAACAGACAAGAAAACCCTCCACGGTGATACATATGTGATTTGAGATGAGAGAAATAGAGAGAAATAGAGAGAGAGAGAGAGAGAGAGAGAGAGAAAGGGGCGGGGGAAGAGAGAGAGAGACAGACAGAGATATACATAGAGGGAGGAAATGACAGAACACTATGAACACAATGACAAAGAAAGCGGACAAAATATACAGCTCCTCATTGTACCATCCACAATTGCTCTGATATACAAAAGAACATCCCTTCATTGCTATTATGTAAAAAAAGTAGAACAGGTGAATATGCATGTGACACCTCTTCTACATTTTTTTACATAATAGCAATGAAGGGATGTTCTTTTGTCTACCAGAGCAAGTGTGGAAGGTACAATAAGGAGCTGTATATTTTGTCCGCTTCTTTGTTCGCCATGTTCATAGTGGAAGTGACAGAGAGAGAGATAGACAGAGAGAGGGATAGAGAGTGACAGGGAGAGAGTTGGAGAAAGAGAGAAAGTTGGGGGTTTGGGGGTGGGGGCTACATGTAAGTGATTTTTAATTATCTGATTATAGCTTGTGAAAGATGTAGACTGACTGTCTTCCATATGATGAAAAAGGTAATGGCTACAAAAGGTCAAATACTAGTAGTAGGGTCTTCTCATGCATTCTGTTTTATAATTTTTAACACATTTCACTTGCCCTCTTTTACCTATGATATGAGTGGGACTCATTATGTATTATCACATATGCATGAAATTTCTATATGAAGTTTCAGTTTTATATTTGTTTGAAAAAGAGGCATGTCTCATGGTCACATTCACATAAAAAATAAATATACCACTCAGTCATAGCTCAAGAGATTTAATCAGCAGGTTTAAATTTTTTTAATTATATGACAAATTTAATACTTCAAAAATCTATCAAAGTTTCTTATTTTACATAGGATTGCATTTCAAAGATTATTCTCCAGATGTTATTCTAAATTAATGATTATATCAGAAGATCCTCATAAGCTGTTTGCACCAGCACAATTAAGAAAGAAATCATAAAATCTTCCCTGGAAAACATGTAATCTACACTGAAAAGTAAGAACACAAATTGAATTTGAATTTAAATCCATTCAGATGAGAGACTTACAGTACTAATTTTAAATATGAAATTTGATTGTAATCCATGACATTTAGCTTGTCAGGAGAATCTGCTTCCCTACATGTATTTGGATCAAACATTTATAAAGGTAGTAGCAGCAAGTTTGCAGATACAAATGTGGTCTAAACCACTTTTTTGTTGTTGCTTAATATTGCCTTTTTGGTTTTTTACTGTTAATTATTGTGCTTATGGCAGATGGTTTAACCATTCATTTTCATGAATTTAAGTCAGTGCAGTGAAAAGGATTTTTCTTAACATTGTCATTTACCATAGTTGTTTTGAAAATTGATGCCTTATGCAAAATATTCTGTCTTCAAAGAAAAAGAATGCAAGGCAGATGTTCAGTCCTCCTGAAACTTTTCAGCACTGTATATCTGTCATACTTTTCCTTCTTGATGTCTCAGAAAACATGCCAGCCTCTGGGGTTCAAATTTCTATGATTTTGTGTTTGAGACATACTGAAAACCTGAGCAGATTTGCATGAGAGGGAATTAAAGTACAAGAAATATTCTGTTTATGACATGTAATGACTGCTTTTATTTGTGTATTCTGGGAAACAATATATTGAGAACAATTGACATTTTAAGCGATGCATGCATGAATGTTTGCTAGATGGAGCTATAAATTGTACCCTTTCAGTTGTTATTGAGGTTTGGTATGGCTTTCAATGGAACATAATGGTCTTTTATCCAGATGTCTTTGAATTTGTTTTCTGGGAATTATTTGTAAGGGATTTCCCCCCTGAGAAAGTGAAAATGTAAAACCACTTGGGCAGACTTGTGTCCAATCAATAAATCATGTAGATTGAGGTATAGTTGAGTTTTTTTTAAATAAAAAATTGAAAGATGTCTCCTCAGGTAAAGTTAGAAAAGTAGATGACCAGCATTTCATTAACTCAATACTAGTTTACTACAAGCATTTTTCAGTATTTTCCAGGGAAAATAAAATCGTGCAAGAACTGCAGCACTGTTGCCGAATAACACTTTAATTAATGTTACATTGTTTTTCAAAATAATAGTTATGTGGAAATGAAATTATGTTAACTTATGCTATTATGATATGATATGATAAAAAAAAAGATTAAAACAGTTCTTGTATTACAGTAGTCAATTGTCCCTTTAGACAGAGGTCTTGACTGGCCTTATGAGAAATTAGAGAGGAAAAAAGAGAAGATACATGTATTTGGAGTAGAAAATGTGACAACTGATGGAAAAGATTGGTGTGCATATAGGCCTGTATCTCCAATCATTTGAATAAAAAACATTTCTAGTTAAATTTGAAAATGGTTAAACAGACAGACCTTGCATGTAATGCATGTTTCCTTAAAGGGCATTGATGTATCTCATTATAATTTCCATTTCTCTGGGTGTAGCATTTGATCCCCTTAATGATGCATATATCCATTCAGTCATAATTCTTGGATATGGAATCATTCTCCTCCAGGAGACATCCATCCAATTGGTATTCAGCATGGCCTTCGAAAAGGGCACCCCTCTGACTAACGAGGATTCCATCCTACCCTTTCAAGTTCCCTTCTTGCCCCGCCCTGCTCCACTAATACTTTTAATCTTCCATCTCTCCCCCTAATGACTTCTGCATCCCTCCCCTCTGTACACACTCCTCATCACGCTGCATGCACACAAGGAGTGGTATCCACATTAAGACAACCGTGACGTAGTTGCTTGCGTCTTTTGTGTGCCATTTGTCTGGTTTCAGGCTTACCGCGCTGTTAGAATGCAGGATGGGACGACAGCAAGTGCTCATGGCCAAAAATAACTTAATCTGTCATGGTTTGGCGTACTTGATCAAAAAAGCAGTTTTGCTCATTTTGCCCCTAATTTTTTTCCTGTGTGTTTGTATGCCCCTGTGTCTAAATAAAAAATCCTCACTCCTGTGAGATGTTCTTTGTGGCAGATTTAGGAAAAATGGATCTGTCAGGTAATCAACAACAAAAAAAATTGTATCTGAACAAAAATACCAGGTAATTAAAAAAGAGGAGACTGGCTGAATAGAGAATGCTGTAGAGGCCAAGGAAATGTGAATCAGTCATTTGGACTAATAGTAATTCATGTCATGCAATTAAATTGCAAAAGTAATGTTTTTCTGTTACTTCTCATGTGGAAGAGCTCAACTCCCAAACCTCAATGGCGAGTCCTTGGAGCTTAGAGAAATAACAAACCATATCCACAAAATAATTTAAAATGTGCCTTTTTGTGATTTTTTTTTGTTTTTCATGAAGGGAAGCCATTCAGAAATTTGGCAACTTGCATATCCTCCAACTTACCCAAGGTCCAGTTTGATAGTCTGGACTAATGGATTTGCAAGAGTGGTAATTTAGATGCTTTTATCACTGTTCATCCATAAAGCGATACATGAGAGAGAGAGGAGGAGAAAGAGGAGGAGAAAGAGAGAGAGAGAGAGAGTGAGAGAGAGGAGGAGAAAGAGAGAGAGAGAGAGAGAGAGATAACAGCACGTGTAATTGTGGATTTATGCATTATGTGCACATTGAGTTCAATGTCATGATGAAGGTGTTTAGCTAATGGAGCGGAAAATCACGACGATAATCGCAATAATCACCCGGGTTACTAGAACGGATGCTGGCAAGATTGGCTATTTAGACCTGTCTTTCTCTCGTTAGTAAAAACCTTGTAGCTTTGAAACGAAAGGCTTCATTTACTTTGGTCAATACAATTTGGTTTCTCGATGCAACTCTTGGTTGAAACTAAGCGAAACATTATTGACGGTCGTTGTCCCTGACATATATATAAGGTAGGTCATGACACTGACTCGCTGGAGAATGTAGTTCAGAAGATTTCGTAGCCTTTGAATTATTTTTGGAAGTACATGCAGATGTGAACTGCGATGTTCCTTCTATGAATGCAGGCAGTGTTACCTTATGTGAAGTGGATACCTGGATCCACAAAATACTGATCCTATAGCACTTCATACTTGAATGGGAAAAATGGTATACTTTTATAGCGGGATGATATTGATTCTGTACCAGCATTAATCACAAATTATCTTGTCCACAGAGATAAACATGTGTATGCCTTTTTATGAACCATTATTTGCATCCATTTCCGAGCTTGATTCCTCCATCTGTATTAGCCCCCCTCTCTTTTGCTCTCATTTCTCTCTCTGCCCCCCCCCCCTCGCTGTTCCCTCCCTCTCTCTCTCTCTTTCTCTCCCTCTCTCTGTGTCTCTCTCCCCCTCTCTCCCCCTCTCTCTCCCCCTCTCTCTCCCCCTCTCTCTCCCCCTCTCTCTCCTATCCTCTCTCTATATATATATATCTTTTATACCTCTCTCTTTCTCTTTCCCACTCTATCTCTCTCTCTCTCTCCCTCTCTCTCGGCTTTCCCATCCAGGGCAGTCCACCTATTGGCAGTGATGACTGACGTATGCTGCCAGATCTGGTTCCCCTTGTTCTACTAATACACTGTCGTCACTCACTCCAAGCAGTGATAGTATTGAGTAGCCGAGGGAGTCTATCCGTGCAAGTGGCACGTCGTCGCCTGGGCTGCTTCTCGTTTGTCTTGTTTTGCGCAGATCATTAGTCAGTGGCCAGCGTTGGCGGCTGTGGCTGCGACAATCCCCCTTTTGATTTCACTTCACAGTTGTCTCTGCCTTCTCACCAGCCATGCATGGCCTTTCCTGAATGGCTCAAAACAGCAATCTTTTTCATTTCCCTGCCTTTTTTGTGGATGGGAGTCTTAAAATAACACCAATATTGATTCATGAATGTTTCTCTGCTTTGTTTTTACATGATAACATATATCTGTGCCTCCTATGAGTATATATGGGATCATCATCATTCTTCTTTGTAAACATTTGCACTTGGATCATGTTACTGTAGCAAGAGTGCACTGATTCATCGAATCTTGATTTAAATTTTACTGGATTACAACACAGATGGATCAGTCCGGGTACATGGAAGAAGAAGTGTCTGAAGTATATTGACAATGCTCTATCACGAGATACTATATGCTGAAGAGTTTCTCTGAGCTGAAGTGAAGTGAGGGCCACCTTGTTTGAGCACTGATTTTATTGTTTTGATTGTGCAGATTTTGTAAGGTTTATATTGGAGAGATCATGTGCTGTGTGATATAAAGCCGTTGAGGATTAATCATTACATCAGTTAAACTCTAGGCAGTAAGTATGATTTTACATTACTATCTTTTCAAGTGAAGATTTAGGTCAAAGAAATACCAATGTAAGTACATTCCTTGATGATACTTTGTCCTTTACATACTTCCTCCACCGCTCTATAGTGCTATGATATTCTGAATTATCCTGTGTAGAACCACCGGAACCACCCACTGAGAAAATGTATATGTATGAAAACTGTCACTTACAGCATTAAAATTTTTTTTAATGTATACCGGTTTCTAATCCGACGGTTAAAATACTTGTGGATGATGACATGCACATAATAAAGAATAGACCAAGGTCCGAAACTATGGTGAATTTTACATAAGTTGAAACCAACATACATATTAAATCAAAACCACTTTGGTGTTAGTTTTAAGACTCCATACCAAGTTGTCAAAGAACTTTCGATGTGTACAATGAGGTTAAAGGAAAACAAAGGAGAATGACTATGCCCTCTTTAAAGTGCAGTCTAACATAATAGGGCAATGGGGAAAAAAAAGTACATTTAAAGTATATGGGACATGAAGATAGCCGATAAAACGTAGACAGTGGACTATTCATCTCAAATAAATAAAATATGTCTGTAATTCAAGCTCTTTTCCTCTAGTGCATTTTCAGAGTGCTCCCAGAAAAATAAAAGTGAAAAGCATGGCACAAATCTTCTCACACTCTTTTGCTCTGTCAAATTCTTTTTGCTCTAAACTTTTTCAGTGATGGTATTTCGAGCAGTTTTAGTTATATTTGTGAACAATTCAGCCACACTAATTTTTACCTGAAAATATGAAATGGATACCACTGTGTGCCTTTCAAAGAAAGGTGTGTGCCTTTGAGCGTTTGCACTTACAGAGGTTATATGTAGAAGTTATGTACCAGTATCTTTGCTACACAGATATGCACTTTGATGAACTCGAGACAAATATCCAAAAGGAAGTCCGTTATTTCAGCCTTTATTTTCAAAGCTGAGCTAAAGGTAAATACACAGTGATACAGAGTATAAGAGCAATGAAGGTAGACCAATGGACTTGTGCATCATCTAAATGCTACAATACTAGTACTGGATACATCAGGTATGTCCTTCCTTCCAAAATGCATCTTGTGGACAAAATGTAGATATACAAGTTACATATGTGCTCCAGATCTTCAGTGATTATTGGTCTTGTGGTTATTGTATGAACAATTTTAGAAAGAAAATGAGGATGAAACTGTTTTAAAAAATTTTATTCTTTAAATTCTCACCAGTGTCACAATTTCTTATGAAGTGCAAAGTAAATATAGTATTTAAGTATTGCAGTAAAATATAGATAATGTGATGACTTTATAATGTGCATGTAACAATTTCTCAGAAAGGAGATTATATCCATACATGGAGAACAGTACCATCTCAAAAATAGAGTGAAGTAGAATGAATTTCCCTTAGCTTTCAAAGTTTCACTTATAATGCTTCAAATAATATTTGCAAATATGTAGCTCCTGAACTTGTCAGATTTTAAAAATAGAAACATGTACTAGCAGGCGACTTGCTGTTATTTTATAAATTCTGAGACATGTAGCCTGGTTGGTTAATGTGTTGATTATAATGGCTAATTAAGTATTAAACTGTGCTGTGATTTGTGATGGTAGAATAACAGCTTTCATATTTAATTGTGCATTTGCATATACACTTTTAATGCAATGATAAGATGATGAAACTATCTATTTAGATTTTATTGGCAATTTGGCATTGTCTAAACTACAAGGAAGTGTGCTATATCGTTTCAGAGATTTTATGTACCATATTCCATTGTACATAAATTAGATTCAACTTTGGTTCTTTTTTTTTCATTAACATTAGCCTTTTCAAGAGTTTGGGCCTTAAGGGGGCAAATCGCCCGCAACCCTGTCTAAATTGTTTGCTGCATGGAATCGCCCATTAGTAATTTTTTGTAATATTGTAAATGGAATGAAGCCCTAATCGCATGGGCCATGAGCAAGCGAGGGTGCTGATACTTGAAATCCCTTGTTAGAGAATGAGAGTAATCAAGATTAATCAGGGAGAGGTGGTCAGATGAACTTAAGTTTACAGAGCCAAGCTGAGCTCTGCTCCAGGGTATACAAGGCTTGATCAAAGATGGTACGGGATGAGGCAAGTATGAGAATTAAAGAGAGAATTAGAAAGAGAGAGAGAGAGGAGAAGATGAAAAGAGAAGGGGGCAGGGAGAAAAAAAACCCAGAGGCAAAGAGAGGAAGGGGAGAGTCAAAATGTAGTGAGGAAGATGGAGAAAGAGAGAAATAAAGAGAAAAGAAAGTAAGAGAAAGCGAAACAGAAACAGAGAGAGATAGAGAGCTAGGGAGAGACTGTGGGACAGATATACTTCAGAATGAGATACAGAGTAAGGTGTGAGGGACAGACTGAAAGAAAGAGAGACATACAGTTTGGTACATGCAGCTAGACACAAACATAATTATGTAAAGAGAGAGATAAAGAGAGAACAGACATATGGATATAGACAGATGAACAAAGGGAGCAGACAAATTAAGTAAAGAGAGAGAAAAAAGTGTGAAGACAGAACATAAGAGAAAGAGGAATATTTTTAAAAAATCATAGCAGTATAGAGGAGAAAAGAGAAAGACAGCCAGACTGAAAAGAATAAGTGAAAGAAAACAGGAAATGTATACAAAGTCATATTAGCATAGATGAGAATGAGAAAAAGAAAAAGAGAGGAAGACGGAGATAGACAGATAAAAGAGGCTGAGGAAAGATAAAGAAATCCATAGTAGTATAGAAGTGAAGAGAGAGAGAGAGATAGAGACACACATACATGTACATAGTAGAATCGAAGAAAAATAGAGAAAAACAGACAGACGGGCAAAAAAAATAAGCAAAAGGAAGCAAGAAAGGTAAAAAAATTCATAGTATAGAGGAGAGAAAGAGAGAGTGAGAGATAGCGACAGAGAGATGTAGCAGTATAGAAGAGAAAAGAGAGAGAAAGACAGAGACATAAAAGAATAAGCAAAAATTGGAAAGGTATATAAAGTCCTAGTAGTCCAGAGGAGAATGAGAAAAAGAAGGAAAGGGACATAAAGAGAAGAGAATAAGGAAAGAAAGAGAGGAAACAAAGCAAGAAAGTCATAGTAGCGTAGAGGAGAGAGAGAGAGAAAAAAAAAGACACGGACGAGCGCGTGGGGAAGATGCCTTGTAATGGGTATGTAGATAACAAATGAGATAAGCTGACATAGTGGCAAATTGACGAGCATTGTACCTCCTCAATTGATTGCATTCTGTCATTACCAATCTTGCCTCTTATTAAAATGTAAATTGCCCATCGTCGTGACAGACGAGATAAACTCCCCATCTACGCGACGATTCCTTCCTCTTTGTATATGTCAGGGATGGTTTCTATTTACTTTACTTTTCTCCTTTCTTTTTTGCTTTTCTGCATGTTTTCTTGTTGGTATCAGTCCACATGTACTTTGTCGCCTTACATCAATTCACAGAAGTTGAAGAAAAAGAGCATTTGAAAAATCCATTCTAAAAGGTAATGGGAAAATTCCCATGTGAAAGAAGTTTATTTTCAATAACAAGACTTAGAGACTTTCTCATATAATTACATTCAGACCTGCTTTCGTGACCACTTGTGTAGAAAGAACACCTTTCTTTAAAAGCCTTTTTTTTTTTTTTGGTTTCCCTTGAATAACATTTCTCATTGAAACATGTATTAAATGAACCTGTACTTTAGGCCTATAAAGACCACTTTTTGAGCGGTCTTTATATTCAGGTTTCACTTTAATATGTCAACTGTTGCAACATTGTGATACTGGTAGTAGTATCAAAATCTGTGAATTTGACATCTGCTGCATGTTGTGATAAATCATGTAAAATATTCTTTTCTTGTTTTTCATAAATAGCTCACCACTGTATTTCTTTCATGAATCTTCTCAAACACAGAGAATGACATAATGATCTAGTGTTTCGGGAGAAAAAAATATGTTATCATTTTACAATCTTCCTGAAGCCTTCAGAGTAATAAGTATTTGAAAAATAATTCCTTTTGCTTTATTCTCTTTGGAAGTTTTTAATTGCTTGAATTATGAGATTTTCCTAAGGTCTGCAACCGATTTCCATGGATTTATTTAGCTCAATATTGCATTAGTCTTTTGCATTAACGTAAGCCCTGAAGGCAGTACTGCACAAGTTTATCCACATGCATGTTGATAATTTATTGTTTGGCAAAAAATATGTTTTTACATTAATGTATTTATTAATCATTGTTAATCTTACCTGCTATAAAGATTTTCATGGGATCATGAAAATGGATCTATGTTTAATATTATGTGACTATTGATATCATTAAAAATTATCCATGTACTGTATATGTATGCAACTGTTACTATGTTATCAAGAACAATTGCCTTTACTTGATGTATTAATTGTCAGTCATACCTGTTATAGATGATATATCAACAAAGATTTTTTTTTTGGGGGGGGGATCATTAGAATATATCCATTTTTTTTTTTGCATATCATTTTTTGATCATATCTGCTTTCCAAGTAATATGCAAAGATTTTTATGGAATCATCAAAGATTAGTAACGGACTAAATGTGATGACCGAATGTGAGGACTAGCTCAATGTTGAAAGGTACACATATCTGCTTTACATGTAATATGCAAAGATTTTTATGGAATCATCAAAGATTAGTAACGGACTAAATGTGATGACCGAATGTGAGGACTAGCTGAATGTTGAAAGGTACACATATCTGCTTTACATGTAATATGCAAAGATTTTTATGGAATCATCAAAGATTAGTAACGGACTAAATGTGATGACCGAATGTGAGGACTAGCTGAATGTTGAAAGGTACACATATCTGCTTTACATGTAATATGCAAAGATTTTTATGGAATCATCAAAGATTAGTAACGGACTAAATGTGATGACCGAATGTGATGACCGAATGTGATGACCGAATGTGATGACCGAATGTGATGACCGAATGTGAGGACTAGCTGAATGTTGAAGGGTACACAGTGTCATGATATTGTGAATGACAATAATAATGTATGATATAAGTGTGACATATACAGCATTCATCTAGATGAGAGAGAACATTGACCCCATACTAGATCTTTCAATGCACTTTCTACACAAAGAATAAAAATACATGAAGCTTCTCATAAAAAAAAGTGCATCCTTGTGGTAGACCACCTGAACAAAAAATGTGGGGTTTTAAAAAAAAAAAAAAATCTGCGCTTTACATTACTGTATCTTAAAACACACAGGTAAGCGAGTACGCGCAAGGGATGTTTGTTGCATCATGCATCCCCACTTGCCATTCATTTAATACACAAAAAAACGCCACAGTTTTTATGCCACGGATATATGAAGAAGCCTTTACATGTATGGAGGATGGTGCAAGTTTGGTCCATTTTTATTGTTTTGCCATAATTGTCCATTTTGTGACAAAGTGATGGAGCATTGTTATTTGTGATTCAACACCATGGCTACAAACTGCCCCACCCTTCCCTCCCCCTTCTTCATGCCAGTTCACATATAACACAGTAAACAATGGGGGGGGGGGGGGGGGTAAAATACTATTTTACTCTTTAGACCAGAATATATGGATATGGATTTTACCACATTATATAGATGTGTACTTGTCAGATCTTGTTCATTTGTAATTGTTCTTTCTCAAACCCTATTTTAAGAAGGCAATGGCCATCCCTCAACTATGTGATTGATCTGAGAGCGCTGTTTGGCTCAATTGAATGCCTATTTTTAATTCATATCTGTTTGAAAAATATTGTATTGAACACCTCTTTGTGCATAGATTTATATATTGTCACCTGTTCACCTGCTTATCATTTTTTTCTCTGTTTCTCTCCCTCTATTCATCACATCATTTCCTTGTCATTCACTGATTTCCTTTCTTATATCTCCCCTCTCTTTCATACTCTCTCTCCTTTTATATACAGACTCTCCCCTCCTGCTTCTCTCCTCGCTCCTCTCTCCTCTCCCCCTCTTTCTCACTCTTTCTCCCTCTCCCCTTCTTTCTCACTCTTTCTCCCTCTCTCCCTCTCTCCATCAAAACACACACACACACACACATTTGCACCCTCCTATATCTCATCCTCTCCCTCCCTTCTTTTCTCTTCTCTCTGTCTCCTTTCTCTCTCTCCTCCTCCTCCTCCTCATCTGCTCCTCCAGTTTATTTTCCTAAATTCATTTCATCTCCCTCATTCTTCGCCCCCCTACCCATCTTTTCGCTATTCCTTTCCCTTTAACCCTTCACGTCCCTTTCCCCTTCTTTTCTCTCATCTTTTCACCCCCTCCTTAATCATTATCTCCTTCTCCCTTATTCCACCTTCCCTGTGGCAGACAGTACTTTGAGCCATTAGTGAATTATGGCTGGTAATCAATCAATTTGTTATCATCGTCATGGTGACATTGTTTTCAAGCCACCAGCTATACACGTAGTGTAAAAGCCTTCAATGGAGTGGAGAAGGAGTGAGCAATTATAAGAGCCAGACACCAATAAATTGAACAATTTAGGTGCAGCTCCCCAAGATGCTGTCTTGAATTCAACGAAGTGCGTAATGAGTTAATTGTTTTTGTGTTAAGTAATAAACAGGTACCTGGATGATAGTCTGAAAGCACATACTTTAATTTGATAGTAAAACAGTTTGCATTGTGTCTGAGTCTAGCCTAAAACATGCTGCAGTAAAGCAACCATAATTTATCTTCATCAGTGGTTATCCAGAGCAGACTATGTTGTGATGACTAAACAATGGAGGGTTTTTGTTTGAAATAACCATTTTTTTTAAATCCAAGTCCTTTCAGCCACCATAAATGTTGAGTAAGTCCTTAATAAGTCCCAACTATTGTGAGAATCAAGAAATTCAATCACTGAGAAAAAAAAATTTGCTTGTGATAACACAGAGGTTGTTTTTCGTAGGTTTGGCCAATATCTCTAAAATTATTTTGATGTAACTTTGATATGTCCGTCTGACAGAGCTAACTACCCTAACTACCCTAAATTAAATTTTGCGTTCATGATCTATTCTATTCCTTAGGAGAGATGAAAAGATAAGAATTTGAATAATTCATTAAAGTTATTGAATTTGGAGCAGTGGTGTGCTAGTCTTAACCAAGTCTATCCATCAATTTTGTTCAGCTCTAATTATGTTTTCTATCATTATGTCCCTTCATTGTAGTCTGTAACAGTAAAAGAAAATCATCAAGTGTATTTCCACTGTCTTATATTGGTATTTATATACTCTTTAAATATTTTTCATAATATTCAAAATTGAAGTATGACTTTCTGTGATCAGTATCCTGCCCTGTGAAGGTCTTTTGGGCTATCCATTGCAAGATATTATGTTTTGTGTGTCAATTCAATTAAAAATGAATACTAAGAAAAGTTCTATGCAGGATGACACAGTAAGCTACTGATGCACAAAATTGGTTTAGGAAATTGGACAAATGAATAATAATAATATACAGCCTTGCTCAAATAAGTGAAATAATTATTTGTATATTTTTCAAGGATCTCTTCCACAGGGGGCAGGATTACTGGAGTTATATTAATTTAGAGGCCTATCAATTTTACTAGTATTTCGATGTGGAATTCAAATTCTGGTTGATTACAGAAGCAGATGAAGGTGATCCTGTTTCCATTATCAGTGAAATATTTACTTCCTGACCAAATAATGAAAGGTCACTTAATGGCTCAATACAGCTGTTATAGTCCTTTAGACAAAATCGATTAAAGGGACACTTTTAAATTCTGATTTCTAGCTAGTCATGCACATCCAAAGGGGATTATAAATACAAATTTCATACCCAGTGAGAGAAAGAAAATAATTGATTAACTTTTCAATTGCTATATATTTCAAAACATGACCCATAACACCATGTTGCCAATTTTCAAGTATTTCCATGTAGTGATAATCATCAATTGGAAAACCTTCTAAGATAATGTATCATGATTTTGATGTAAAAGTGACCTACATACTAGAGATATACCAATTTTTAGCACTTGACAAAACATGTAAAAAATGATTTCAGTGTGGCGATAAATGGGAAATCTACCCCGGTATTTAGTTGATTTGAATAAAAGCAGAAAAATGATAGAAACAGATTAGCAAGAGTTTGAGCACAATCCGACAAGAAATAAGAAAGTTATGATTTCTTTAAGTTGTAATAAATCAAACACAAGTTGACAACCTGGTGGCGTATCTTGTGAGTTCCTCTCCCATTTGGTCTGTATAGAAAATTCATTTCATTTTCTTAGTTGTTGATAAAGGAATACATTTGTTTCATACGTTTTGTGTAAAACATATGTATTGATTATATCAAGGTTGCATGAATGATTAAATATTTTCTATCGAAAAAGTGGAAATTTATGATTTTTTTTTAGTACGGGGCAAATGGGAGAGAAGCTCCTTTAATCTTTCCTTTCTTTTAAAATCAACTTGATATCGGGGTGGTCTTTCCCTTTAAGAGTTCAAAACTTTAACCTTGATTTTTCATGCGCTTCCTGGGACCCTCCTTCCACCATGGTTTTATCAATGTAAATTTCAGTTTTACTTATTTGATTATAAGAAGGAAATAAGTGCGTTTTGAATCTGAATATGAATATGAAATTCAGAATTGAACTGTAAGTTACAAGGTTGCTTGCTCTTAATCTATGCTTACTGCTGTAAACTGATTTCTGAGTAAGAAATGCTGTATGGTTGTGCTGTAGTATGCCTATTGTGTTTAATAGTGAGGTCAACCATCTATAGTAGATATTAAATAAGGGATTAGGAGTGCACAATTTAGTTTGATAGAGGATTTTATCGTATTTTTCAAGAGTAAATTTTCAGTTGTATTACCTTTCGGCCTTGACTGCCATTATTTGCTGACTTGCCTGTGTCTTGATTGTGCACTTAATTGAGTAGCGTACTAATATTACTTGTTAATGGATGTAATGGAGCGGATATATGTATAATGTAATGAGGTGAAAGTTACACAGTTCCACCCAACAGTACAGCCGTAGAATTGAATAATGAAGCTTGGAGCATTACACCCAAATATTATGTTAGCGTAAGAGAACATTGTGTTCTCTCTCACTTATCCCCTTTTCTTCTTCTTATTTTCTCTCTCTCTCTCTCTCTCTTCACATGGTAGTAATAGTAATGATACTGAATATTTAGGGGTATTTACAAACATTTTACCTTTACCTCTCTGTCTCCTGAAAGATATAGTTTGTCCCTTCTCATTCTCACTCTATTTCTTTCCCTCTTTCTATTGGGCTTAGTGTCTTTTTTCCTCTCTAATTCTGATGTTCTCCAATTTACTCTCTCTCTCTTCCTCCATCTCTGTCTTTATCTTCCCAAATTCTTTCTATCCCTTCTTTCTTGTTTTCTCATTCAGTTTGTCGCTCTCCAGCTCATTCTTCTTTTCTTCCTCATTTACAGTCTTATTCTTTCTGCTCTTTTTCTCTCTTTCCCTTTCTCTTGCTTTTCCTTTCTCTTGCTTTCCCTTTCTCTTGCTTTCCCTTTCTCTCGCTTTCCCTTTCCCCTCTCTATCTCTCTCTCTCTCTCTCTCCTATCTCTCTCTATCTCCCTATCCTATATCTCTCTCTCTCCCTATCCTATATCTCTCTATCTCCCTATCTCTTTCCTATCTATCTCTCCCTCTCTCCCTCCCTACTCTCCCTCTCCCCATCACACTCCGGATTGTTCTCCAATATCAACCCAGCCTGCCTGCTTCGGTATACCAGGCTCAGGGTATGCACACTACAGTGACCTGTCAATGGTAAATCTCTTGCGTCGTGTACACAACGGTACATCAATACATGTCTATGTAAACATGCGCTCCTTACTCATCTGTATGTACAGCGCTCAGTAATTCTCCCAGGCTAGGTGAGGGCTATGGTTAATCAACTTTCCCCCTCAGCTTGACCTAATAGATGAATGAAAATATAGATATAATCATTTTGGATCTCTTTTTATGTAGTTTGGTCTATGAAATCATAGGACATTGCATTGCATGTATACACTGTTAAAACATGTATTAAAAAACTACGGATTAAAAAAATGTTGATTAAAAATCGCTCAACATTGGTTATAAAATGAATGTTGGTTAAAAATGACTTTTAATCTTGCGTGGGTTAAAAATATTGTTGATTAAAATTATTGTTTTTATTCTTGTTGGTTACTTTGTAACCAACATTGATTAAAAACAGTGTTCTCTGCTTTCCCGCCAAACTGATAGTGCTAACTGTCAAGACACTTTAACTTTTTGTTGGTTAAAAGTTTGATCAAAGTTGATTAAAATACCAATCGCGTGACCGAACAGCGCATGCGCATGTGGATTTGGAACAAATTCGCTGCGCACAAATCTATCACAGAAATTGTTTGCGATAAAAATGGAAGGCATTGTCATTCAAGTCGCTGAATGAGTGGGGACTTTCAAAGAGTTTGTCGGCGTGTTTGAAGGTGAGAAACTATTATTCATATATGTGATTGTTGTCCAGCTTAATCTTGGGAAGACATAGATCTACAGTGTGCTCTTTCTTTCTAATTTAAACGGCTTGGGAGCAAGTTCGACCTGCTCGATCTGGACTAGACCTGGCTAAGCCAGGCCCACCGGTAGATTTACTGACTGCGCCTATGGCAGCGAGGAGGCGACGCCGGCGGTATGGCGGTGTGTTCAACTTCGCGCATGTCCATATTTTGCGGACAGGGCAATATGACAAACACTGAAACTAGAACAGTTTTTTGAGAAAAAGATATAAGCACCAATGTAGGCGTAGTCTACCGGTGGGCCTGCCTTAGTCAAGTCTAGTCCAGGTCTGAGAGGGTCGAACTTACCAAACCGCCGAAAGTAGATCACTGAGTAGATCTATTTCGTTATAAGGCTAGCTAGACAACAATTACAGATATGAAAAGAGTTTCTCCGGGGAGTTTCTCATCAAATAAATCTAACCAACAATTTGTTTAAGTTTAATCAACACCATTTTAACCAATGTTGAGCAAAATATGATTAACCAACAAATGGTTAAACATTTAACAAACTAACCAACAAATGGTTAAACATTTAACCAACAATATGTTTTAGTTTAATCAACACCAATTTAACCAACGTTGAGCAAAATACGATTAACCAACAAATGATTAAAACTTTTAATCGACCACAGGTTAAACTTTAATCAACAGGCCGTTGATTAAAGTTTTAACCTACAAATGTGTGGTTCACCTGGTAACCCTCGGTTGATTAAAATTTTAACCAACAAGATTAAAAATTTTAATCAACGTTCTAACAGTGTATGGTTAGTTGTAGAAAGTGTGTTCATATAATAGGAGTGCATGATAATCGCGACAAACTGAATCTCATGCGACGATTTTACAGATTTTGTCAAACTACAAGAGGGGACCTTACCAATATATTTCCACATGAATTTTATATTTAGTACATTACCAGTAGGCCACGTTGCCTATGTTTTCTGAGCACTTGCCAAAAATAACAAAGCAAAGTATAAAATTGCTAACATAAACAGAACTATATCTTTCTCTTATAAAGCACCAGATAATGTTGAATATAAATATTAACAGTGCTATTATAGCTCTGTAAAATATATTTATGCTTCATTTAGAAATATATCCCTTTAAATGCTATTTTGACAAATTCCTCCTCTCAGATGATTATATAAATTCATACATTTTATAGTTTGCCTATCTATCCCATAATGTTTTTAAAATTGCAAACAAATACTCAATTTTACTCATTTGAGCTATAGTATATATTGCATTATAAAATCGTGTTATAACATGGCAAAGAGATAAAATATACCGGTGATTATTCATACTTTGAAAAAACAGTGTACACCAATAACCTGGCTAAATTGAGCATTGAAAGTATCACCCCTGTGGCTTTTGCAATATTTTTTAGTTACTTATTATTGGTTTTGAAACAGATGATCAAATATTGTTAAGATCCAATTTCAAGTCTAACTGTAACTCAGAACACCAACATTTACGCTAGTTAATTTCTGTAACATATATTGACTTGAAGTTATTATATTGTTTTGTGCTGAATACAAACTTCTCAACTATTCTTTTTAAAGACTGCATTTAGGCATGCGTATATATATGTATATTGTTTCCTTTATGCACAACTTAACTCAGGAAATCAATTGTACCACATCCCCCAAATCAATTAACAACAAAATTATTAACTTTTGTATTAGGGGTAGATATAGAAATTGGCAAATCTACATATATTATCTATATATATTTCACTGACCCCATTCCACAATGTATGTAACCATAATGTATTGTAAGATGCTAAATTGTATTGAAGTATTATTCCCTGTACTCTCAAATTTGTGGTTATAGGATCCATGCTCTTTATTGACAGTACAAACTGGCATGATATTGATGTTTACATGATCAGCAATATATGGACCATGTATTCCATTCTAGTGTACAAATCTAGTGTACAAATCCCAACTATATGAGCCTTTGAATAGAAATGCTGGTAGGTGAAGTTGGCTGATCAATTACACATCTGATTCGCCAGGAATACTAAGGAAAGGTAGGGAAAAGTGAACGTCCGTCTGATCCTGGAATTATATGGCATTCGGTAGCATCGTTCATCTGAAATCGGTATCTATGACAGTGCTCTTTCAACTAGTGCTTAGCAGTCAATCTCCTGCACGTGACCAAATTTGTAACTTTAACCCTGGAACAAACAATATATACCTAACTTAAACCCTGGTCCCAAACCTAACCTAAAAACTCAGTCGTAACCCCAATCCTCAACTATATGTCTCTGACAAAGTAAAGCTGACCAAAAAAATATAATTGGAGCAAATGTCAGGTTAGCCCAGAATTTTACATTGAATTCATTTATAATTTCAAATTTCTGTACTGGAAAGATTTTTATCATGCTGTATTGTATTATTTTAAAATATTGCTTGCATGGAACTAAATGGAATTTACCCAGTGGAGCTTCCTGTTATGAAATGATTGAAAAACAACCCAGAATTTTTTTGTTTTTTGTAACAATTTCTTGCCACAAAAACAGCTGTCATTGACGATTTTCGTGGAATTTTCTTGTTTGTCATCTCATAGAAGTGACTGTAAGTAGCCCAACTATGATTCCTGTAAGCAATGGGGTAAGTTACTAAATTACCCTAGAAGAGGTGGTTTCTGTCAAATGTTTGTGACTGTTTTTTGTTTATTGCATATACAGACATATGTCATTACTGAGATCATCTGTCAGAATATTGTACATGAGACTCTTGATATCTGTATTCATCATTAGTTTCCTAAGAGAAAGATGGAAAATGAATCATGGTGCCCCCCTCTGGCTTTGTTTACGATCAAATTTCCGTGGCAACTTGAAAGGTCTGTTTGTGAGTCTGTTTTATTCATCAAATCACAGTGCCCTTTAACGTTTATGCTTTCTCTCTAGCTTCTATAGTTCTACTCTTCTACCATATATTTCTTACACCCTTTGGTCTATCCTAAGTAAAAAAAAAATGGTGAACTTTCCCCCATCCAGCATCTGAAAGTATATATTTGTCATGGGGATCAAGATCAATATCACAGCTATGGTTATGGTATAAGGGTACTCTGTTTTAACTACCCTCTGAAAATAATGTATTTTCTGAGATTTGCCAATGGTTAAAATTTAGCTTCAAAAGTGGCATGTGCTTGCTTTCAAATGAAGCTCTATTTAATCTGAATTGTCAGGACTTTGTTTACTAGTTAATTTGATTGCATGTAAATTTTAGAACCTCTTTAGTCTTTTCTACAAAAAATAATTGATTGAAAATTACTTTCTAGTTATTCATATTAGAGAAGATTTAATTCATTAATGTTCATTATTTGGACCTCTGATATTATTAACAAAACACATTTTGAATGTACTGAAAAAAATGATCAATAATGAAAATTATGTTTAAATTCATTAATCATTTAGTGATATCCTGGTGTAAACTAGTTACAGATAAGAAATATGTTGTAAAACACTGCAATTTGTTTTGTCTTGATATGGATAGCACATATTTTCATTTCATTTTATTCCCGCGTTCCAAAGTCTGCGGTATTGTTTCCTTCTAGGTCCCGACCGCTTTCAGATTTTCCAATTACCAAGGCTTTGCATCCCCAGGCAAGTTCATATTCCTTGTAGAGCTGGAGAACGGTTGACCAAGAAGGTCCTTTAGTTTTAGGACATCCAGGCTTTCTCACTCCTCAAGGACAGTGAATCGAATAAGGGACATTTGTTTTGCACTTGGAAGCAGCAAATTCTAGGGAAAAGATTTTGAAGATGTATCGTCCCAGAAAATGTCAGAATCAAGTTGCATCTTTCCAAGAAATATCTGCATATTCTGCGAAGTGGCAGCTTGAAGCTTTCCTTTGTGTATGTTATTTTGTTGCAGGTTTTGCAAATTGGCATATTTGCACGTACTAGTGATGATTTCTTCATATATAACTAGAAAGACCGTCAAAGGCAGCAGACCCACACCTTAGCGGCGCTACAGATCGAGTAGTTGCATTCTTTCCCTAATCGATTCTTTCCTGTCACTATATTTTATATTTTATATATATTTTTCTCTTTTTTTATCACAATAAAGACTGCCAGATTTGGCATAATCTACTATTTAATACATGCATGTAAAATATTATGGTTACTTATTGTTATTATTATGTAATTTGGCACAATGATACTGCATGTGAATATATTTGTTTGTGTATTTTACCTTGATTATTGTGAAAAACGTTATTTTAAAAATATTCTTAAAAACAAAAAAAAAATATCCGAAATGAAGTTCCTATAACCGATCATCACCAAAATCTAATCGATTCTTTTCCTAATCGATTCTTTCCTGTCACTATCCGAACCGAAGTTTGGGTCAAAACTTCAAGGTCACACAGAATTTGCAGGGGTCAACCGATCATCACCAAAATCTAATTGATTCTTTCCTGTAACTATCCGAACATTCCCTGAAAATTTGGTGCAAATCCGTTCACCCGTTCTCTAGTTATCTTATACACAAACAAACAAACAAACAAACAAACATACGGAGCCCTTTACATAACCCTGAGGATTTTATCGGCGTGGGTAACAACTAGTCTGAAAGGGGTTGTAGGTTTCAAAAGGAGTTGAAACAGACTCTTTTTTTTTTTTTTTACAGTAGCATCGCAAAATTCTGTGATCCTGTCTTACCTTGTGCAATAAATGTATTGTACTAGATTAAAGAGAAGGTTGAGTTCTGGGAAAGGTGAAAAATAATTTGTGAGCTCATTCCTTTTATGTCAGTTTGGAAGAAAACCATAGTAGAACTGTCCCCTGACTGAAAAGGATTGCTCTTCAAATGCCCTAATATTTGAATTACGACTAGAAAATTCATGCCACTTGTATGTGCAGTCCCATATACCCATTTCTGTGTGCAGTGCATGTGCTCTTCAGTGAGATTGGGTCAATATCTTATCATTTTGATGATTCCAAAACCTCCTACTATACACCCATTCACATGTAGACATGATCAACCTTTCTCAATCGCTTTGAGACAGTTTCTTTCACAATGTAATCGCATGGCTAGAACTCAACTTTACATGTATCTTTGAAGATATAGACCAATAATATATGATGACTAGGTTAAGAAGCATATCATATTTCCTCTATGTATCTTTTGTCCACATTGGAAGGATAAGTCTGCTCTACTGTGCTGGTAGGTTGTAAAGATGTAGACACTATACCCATCCAGGATTTAAAGGTAATAGATTTAACTAGGTTTTGGGTGAACAATTATAATGTTTGCATTGTGAGCTAGTGAATAGATTAACTTTAAACTGCATTATAAGGCAGCTGACTAGAAGGTTTTAGATAAAAGTATTATCATTTAATGTGTTGAAAGTGTGATATGCCTCTTTCATATTTGTTTGTTTCATAATGCACTTTGTAAACACTTGAGGACGAAATTGTGTCATAATCACTAGCTAATGATTCAGTGAAGTATGTTTTTATTGGTTCTGTTGATATTCCAGGAGGAAGAATGAGCATGACTATGGGGGAAAACTAAATTGGAATACTTAATTGTAGCACAAAAAATGTATTTTTTCATCAGTAAAGATATACTGGACAGGCCGCTATCACTTGCAGTTATGATGTTGGAAGCTTCTGATATATAACTGTATCAGATCAAAATTTTTATATATATTTATATATATATATATATTTTTTTTTTTTTTTTTTTTTAAGGAGAGCTAACAAAGAGGTACAGTTTGCACATTTCCTAAAATAGCTTGTCAGAATATTATAAACATTTATGAGTAATTGACTGTGTGAAATCCCTGTGGTAATGTTATTGTGTTGTTAATCACACTAATGGGATCTTTGTGAAGAATAGAATATCCTCAAAAGGATTATATTAAACTATTATAGAGATTACTGAGTTGTGCTAAATGTCATTTCTCTCAAAATGTCATGTTTTCTTCTCTGTCTCTCTAACACCAAGGAATATTATTTTGAATTTAATAATTTGAAGAAAAAAATCCATCCTATTCCCACATGATCAAACATGATCAATACGTTTGAAAAACAGCAACAAGTAAGGACTGCTAATAACATATTGCTTTAGTTTTTGGAAATGTGAATCTCTTTAAAAAAAAAAAATCTTTATGAGCATTCATGATTATTGACATATCAAGGGACTTATCTGCTCATCCTTCCCCTTCAGGTGTAAATTCTGTGCATGACTCTGTGTGTTCTTCACTGACTTCACACTGTTTGTAAGAAAAGCAACCCCCCCAAAAAAACCTCATGCTATTCTGAACGGTATGTTTATTACAATTATGTGACCAATATGAAAAACAGTATTATACTTGAGCAAAATTCACATATAATGCAAATGCAAAGACTTTCGAAATAAACAATCAACAAGGCAATTTCAGTCCCATCACCTTTTAAAATGCGCGATCATATTATAATTGCGTAATACGAACATGACTTTTTTATGGGATATACAATAGGATATTGAGTAGATTTCTTGAAAGTCTTTGCGATAGTGTTGTCTGAAGGGGAAGGATGAATCAATAGGAGAATAGCAGAAGTTCTTTGAAATGTAAATCTCTTCGAAATAGATTGCCTTGTATCTTAATAATCATTGATGACTACTTTGACATCATTTGAAAACTTCATGCTATTCTCAATGGTGTGTTTACCATACTCGTATGAATGACGAGCATGAAGAACATGCATATTCATGCAAGAACTTCTCATCTGAAGGGGAAGGATAAATTAATAGGGGAATTCCATAAACCTTTGACATGTATGGATCTCTTCAAAATAGAATGCCTAATAATGAACATCCGCAAGCAACATCATTTGAAAACCCCAATGCTATTCTCTCCAGTGTCATCATATGACCAGTGTGAAGAATACATGTACATGCACAAATCTACATTTGAAGGGGGAAGGATGAGCTGATTGCTTATACTCCATTGATATGTCAATCTCCAAAGTCGAATGTCATCTCTCTGATTGTTATAAACATTCATTAGTAACTCCAACCTGATTCAAAATTCCACCTTATTCCTCCCTGCGCATCTAGAAAATGCAAAATGATTGTCATATACATGAAATGTGACAAACAAATGAGTTTATTGAAACCAAGCGGAGGATAATTTTTATGAAAAATAGTGTAGTTCATTGAAAAGTAATTCTCATCTTAAAATGATATCCTCTCTGGGAGTATCGATCATGAGCATTTATGAGTAATCAGACTTCATTTGAAAACTATACCTTATTCTTGCACATCTTCAAAATGATTATCGTACAAGCAACATGACAAACAAACAGTGTATTCAAACCAAAAGGAGGATTATTTTTATGGAAAATAGTGTAGTTCATTGGAAAGTGAATGGCTTCTTAATATAATATCATCTCTGCGAGTATCATTTAACATGTACAAGTAATCAGACTTCATTTGCATACTCAACCTTATTCCCCACCTGCGTATCTGTGAAATAGATATCGTACATTGTGAAACGAAAAACAATAAGTAGGAAAAACCATGACGGGCAACTTATATGGAAATAGCGTAGTTCTCTGAAATATCAGTGTCATCTAAAAAAAAAGGGAATGTGCTTTCTGAATCTTAATAACATTCATGAGTCATTTGAGTTCATGTGAAATCTCCACCTTATTCCCACCGGCGGCGTTTCCGTGATCAAGCTATCGATGTGAAAAACATACACGTGTAACAAAAGAAAAACACATCTGAGGGACAAGCGATAAACGAAATTGCATGGTTCTGTGAAATGTTTATCTCTTCGAAGTGGGATGGCAAGAGTAAGCCGAACGCAGAATTGCTCGTCTTCTATGCATAAGGGATCGTCGAGGCATTAGCACGGGATGCAGGGCCACACCATCGCCCGTTCATGTGGAATTGATGTTGAGAAATACATGCAATGACCTTGGTATTCAGTGGTTTGATGCATAGAGAGGGGCGGGTAAGGGAGATTGTGTATCTTGGGACGTTGAGTAGCCTTGGTGCTAGCATCATGCTGTATTTATTTCAATCTTGAAGATGAAGGGAGGTATTAGGTTTGTCGCATCTGATGGTGTACCGGTCACATACATGTATAGGAAAAATGTGATTTTTTTTTTCACTGTTTCGGTGATATTTCAATGTAGAATCTAAAATGAATCAACAATCTGATTATAATCTGATTTTAAGTGTTCATATTGCTTTGCACTTGAAGTCTAATATTTTTAATCTTTCCAGGTAGCAATGCGTTAAACAGTGTGGCCAGTTCTTGGTGATTCAGCGTAGAGTCAGTTGGTTTAGAGAATGATAAACTTTGCAGTTTCAAACAGTTTTGATTTCCTCAAGTTTTGGTGTGTGTGTTAATTTCCAGATTCTCTGAATCAGAATTATATTCTAAGCCCCAAAAATATCTGAAAAACTATAAAATGATAACTCACATTTGAAGGCTCATAGAACAGGGAAATATTTCTTGTATACATAAATTATTGTAATGTTAATTGCATGATGTTTCTAACATATGTCTCCAGCATATGTTAAAGCGGCAGAAAAAATAAAAAGATTATAGCATTAATACCCAGAAGGGCATGCATCAATGCCTTTTAAAATAATGCATGTTAGCATTTATACTGCGTTTCAACAAATGATAATTCGTTTTCGAATTGGTGGAATTTGTAAATTCATCACTTGTGCACCTTTCCCAGTGTAAAATAAATTTCCAGAATATGGACAAAAAATACTCACTTCAATTCAGATTAATAATTAATAAAATTACATACAACCTGAGATTCCACCATGGTGCTCTGGCATTGTTGGACTTCATTTCCTCAAAGACACAGTTTAAGGGTTACCATTGTTGGGTTTTAGATAAGGTTTTGGGTTAGGGTTAAGTGTAGTGTATGGTCCAGGCCCCAGGCTTAAAGTTAGGAATATGGACCACGTAGCTATTGTCGACAAAGCGTGTGTCCTACAACCTCCATCCCACTCACAAATGCAAAGATACACTCACCGAGATATATATACATGAAAGTCTTGCATCAAAGCTAAAGGCATCCGTCGATGATATGAAATGGTAGTACGGATGCTGATGCTTGTACCCGCTGATAAGTTAGATTCCTTGGCGATACCTCGCATGTCTTATGAGTAAGCAAAGACCGTTGAACCTCGCTGTCTTAGCTGTTGTTTCGACGTCATTTCAAATTGAGGTCATCAGAATTTGATTGTTGCTTGCATGTGCATGCAAGCTTGGATAAAGAGAACTATCAGTCTATCTAGAGGGATTACAAATTCACTTTCAAAATAGATATATTTGTACTTGTCATTGTGAAAGCAGATGTTATTATTTATTTAATCACCCAGGTGTTTAAACTTGAGACATATTTTTATCATTTGAAAATGTTAATACCCTACGTCACAATGGTCATCAGGGGGTTTACTGTGTTATATTACCTTGGTGTCTGTGTGTAACAATTTAACTTGTATGTGAAGTTTACGTTTACATTGTACAAAATATTTGTCATATTTGCGTTGTAATTGCAATGATGTAGTGTAAAATGAATAATCTAGAGTTAGTGGAGTACTTGAAATTATCATAATGAAAAAATACTGTAAAATTCCTCCCATTCTTAAAATTTGTTTCAATTTCTTGGAAAAACCCTTTCTGAAATACTTCACCACATAATTTCTATCATTTTATTGTTTACAGGGCATTAAGTTCAACGATATGTCTAGACTACTGATAGGGCTACCCTGTTTTGAAGAATACTGAATAAATGAATAAATATATGAATAAATTAATAGATGCATGTAGGAAATTGCTTGATATTATAGTCAACTTAATCATTTCAGTCATTGTTTTTATCTTTCCTAGGTATAGGAGTCATGACGCAGGAAGCCAGCAGCCCGCGGCGAAAGAAACCGCTCTCTCCGACCTTTGACACCATGGAAGAAGACAAGGGTGCCATTGCCGGTCTCAATCTACGGAGCGCCCCCATCGACAAACTAGCCAGCACCTGTGTGGACTGCTTCGGTAAGTACTTAGGATAGATGTCCTGACCCCTTACTCAAAGAATGGTGGTTGTAATCTAAAAGAGAATTAAAAAATACAGTAGGTGTTTAGATTATACAATCTTTGTCTATACTTTAGATATTCTGTACTTTGCCAGGCTAGGTTAATTGTGGATTTGATATGATCTGTGCATCTCTTTGACCAGAAAAGTACTTTTGGTTTCAGTTATCTCAATTTTAAAGCTGCACCCTGAAATAAAAAATATTTCTATGAAAAAATGAATACTCCCAGGTAGTATGTAAAGCACTTTAAAATACAGATGTGGCTGAAATTATCCTAAATGAATAATACATTAATACATGGTATGAATCGAAATGATTTCAAATTATTTCTTTTGATCATGCAGATAGTCACGATTATCAAGGAGACACTTTACTGCATTTGTAGAGCACAGTACAGTCCAATGTGTCTAAATGGCCACCTTTTTTTTAAAGGTCACCTGTCTTCCTCTGGGAAGATATACATGTATGTGTTGTAGATCTTGTCTTGAAAGGTAACCTTTCCAGAGTGAACACTTTTTCCTTTTCCTTAGAATGGCCTTAATAGACAGGTTTGGCTTCATCTCATTCTTTAAAGTCAATCAGAATCATATTTGATATGATGTTGTTATATCTAGCTTTTATTCTCGATGAATATCCCTTTCCCTTTCAACGATATTCTCCGTTCAACCACTCACTATCTCACTGACAGATCCACGTCCCTTCATATGTATTCAATGATCAATTAGTATCTGCGCCTTAATCAAATAGTTATTACGAGTCATTAAGAGATGACGGCCGATCAAATACGTGACTCTGTCAGCTCTCCAGCGATGATGGACGCTTATTGTTGGTTATCCAGGGCATCGTGGCACAGATTTGAGGCTCCGCATATCTGAGGACATGGGCTCCGTTATGAACCCATCTATCAGTGCCTTATAGTGCTGTTGTATGAAAATGAGGACTGTCTGGCATTGGCGCGGTGATTAATTTGTCTAAATTACTCTTTGGATGATAAAGTTGTGATAAAGAGAATAATAAGGGTACAAGCTTTCAATAAATCCATTCATTTAATGTTTACTACTGTGATACGTTTGAAATGGTTAATTTATGTATGACACTAGCAGTATCCCCTACGTATTTAGAAACAAGACGTATGAGTATCTTGTTGTGACTCTGTAATTAAAAAGAGGCGTATCTGTTTTTCGTTTTTCAGATGAGCATGGTTCATTAGTGGAGGAGTCTGCATTTCCGAGAGTCTTGTTTCTTATGCACAAATGGTTCATGACATCAGAAGAGCTTGCTAAGCAGTTCAAGCTTCTATATCCTTTTCTAAATTGTAACTATATACATTGTCTGCTGAGAGCCAGAATAATGTTTGAGGAAAATTCAATTTTAATAGCAAGTAGTTCTGACAGAAAGAGCAAAAATCAGATTAGCAGATTGGTAAAAGTTAGAACGAAAATGGACAAGCAATAAGATAGTTATGAATTTTGGAAAGTTGTAATCACTATATGGTAATTTCAAATTGGCTGAATCTGTAATGTTACTCTGATGTAGTGGCGAACAACTACCCCATTCGCTCCAACCCACATAATGACTAAAATGTCTTTTTTTTTCTTCAAAAAGTATTGCCCAGTAGGATCTTGATCTTTTATGAGGACCTATAAATATATGCTATCTATAATGTATTTTGAGTACTGCCCCAAGGGAAAAGGTGCTTCAGAGAAAACTGCATATTAATGATATTTTTGTGTACTACAAATGGGAGAGTTGACTGCCAGTATGTCACAATCATCTCACCAAAGTGCAAATTTGAGATTCGCATAGATTTAGTGATCTCATTTATCGAACATCCATAACCTTGTTATTCCTTGTCCAATTTTTTTCAAGCTTTAACCATCCCGTTTTCTTATTTTTCTGCCTTCACACATATCATCTTATTACCAAGTTTGGATTGGGAAGTCCACCCTGATATAAAATCTGAAAAGAAATAAGAAAGTCATGAAGTTGAAGTTGTAATCAATCAAACACAAATTGGCAACTCTGTGACGTATCTTGGGAGGTCCTCTCCCATTAACAACATTTGCCCTGTATTAACAATCATAAGTTTCCACTTTTTCTGAAGAAACTATTTTGTCATAAATGCAACCTAGATAATCACTGCACATTATGTTTTTACACAAATCCTGTATTATGAAACAAATGTATTCCTTCTTCAACAACTAGGAAAATGAAAATTTATGAAATTTTCCAAACAGACCAAATGGGAGAGAAGCTCGCAAGATACGTCACCGAGTTGCTGATTTGTGTTGATTGATTACAACTTCAAAACTTCATGACTTTCTTATTTCTTTCAGATCTTATATCAGGGTGGACTTCCCCTTTAAAGGGCAATCCAAACTTGGTAATAAGATGATAATGTGTGAAGGCAGAAAAATAAGAAAACGGGATGGTGAAAGTTTGAAAGAAATTGAACAAGGAATAACAAGGTTATGGATGTTCAAGAATTCATAACTTTTGGATTTCTTGTCGGATTTTGCTCACACTTTCCCTAATCTGTTACTGTCATTTTCGGCTTTTATTCAAATCAACTAAATACATGTACCAGGGTGGACTTTCCCCTTTAACTATTAAGTAACATGTGACATAGACTTAATACCCTTCTGTCTCTCAGCATGTGGGACCTATGTTCACGTTGATAATTTTGTATTTTTCTTCTTTTTTCTATTCTACATGTACATCGTATTTATATAATATTGAATGACCTTGAGTGGGATACAAGGGTATAGCGCACGAGCTTTGAGCATATTTCACGAGTCGGCATGACGAATGAATTATTTTCAAAGCAAGTGGGATATACCCTTGTGTCCCATGAAAGAAAAGTCATTCAATATTATTATTATTATAATTGTATGATACCTAGTTCCTCAATTTTCACCATTACATGTCTTTATGTTTTTGTATTGACTTTAACATAAAACACAGGTAGAAAAACATTTTATCTTTACCCAAGCATCTTGCAAGAGCTGCGCGCATACATCCATTGTCTTAAGCTTTCCGTATTTAAACGTGTATTCACTTTTTTACACGTCGCATGCACCCCAAACCATGAGATATGGAAATATATTGCACTGTCATCCGATTACTTTTACACAAACCATGAGATATTGTTATAAAATTGCATGGTTATCCTGGTACTTTGCGCAAACCATGAGATACGCCAATTTTTCTGGTCGCCTCAAAACCCTTCATACAAATAATAATAGATTATATTATTGCTGATGTTTTATGTCATGTTATATGCTTTATTATTCTGTTTCGGATATCTGTCCTGTAATATACGTAGTATTTTATTTTTTGCTTTTTTCTTCTTTATTGATGTTTGGCAAAGTTGATCATTCGTGCTTCGCTGTCAAAAAAAAATTACTCACATTTTCACTACTTTTATTCATGGAATCATATTATATGTATTAATGTACATGTATGTATTTCGTGATTATTTGTCACCCCACAGGTGCTATGAGTGCTATGGGCACGTACCCACATAGATAGGTTTTGCAACCTCTGGGGAGCGTTTCTTCAAGTGTTTTGTCAGTGATTTATACCAACAAATTTGCTATCAGCCTATCAGATGCAAGGATTTCAGTAGCTTATAACAGTTGTCGTAAAAATCACTGACAAAACACTTGATGAAATGCTCCCCTGATTGCTACCGAACAGAAACATTTATGGCCACATTTATTTGTGTCAGCCTTTATTTTTTGTTATAGTCGGATGCAAGTAGACCTGCCCAGCCTGTTTTCCCATCGTCTGACATTTCAAACATGCCGTGCGTCCCTTTTTATTGCTAACGAGGACAAGGAATAATACGCCAAAACTCTCTTTTCTTCCCAACAAGAATGAAACGTCAAGAAATGTTGAGACCTAGACATCTCCTTTCAGACTCTGCTTTAGATCTTGAAGATGGGGAAAGTAGAGCACTTTTTTATTAGAGCATAGTACCCGACATGTTTAGATCTCAAATCAAAAGAAATGTTTCCATCGTTTTCACCTCATGAGCTCAATTTCTTTATTCACAAAATCATCATTTTGCCGCACTTCTTCCATGTCTCTCCAAGTTGTCATGGTGATATTCTTGAATTTGTGGCAAGAAAAGTTACGCAAATGAGTTTCTTACTGAAATTGTTATGATGAAAACGTCATCTTTTATCGGCAACAATATATCATGAAATCTAGGTTGAAGATGCACGTTTTTAAAGTGTGACATTTCAAGTTTCATTTGAACAAGAAAGAAAGATGCAATTTCTTTTCCTGAATATTGTCTACGCCTGCCCTTCTACTAGAATTATTTTATGATATGGAAAAAGATAATCTCTATACAGAGATCTAAGAATTAAGTATGCCGAGCTACTACAGGCAAAAAGTTTATTTTTAATTTTTTTTTTGGATTAAAAATGAGCCTTGATAAAAATGGCTGTATGGTTTCAAACGGTAATTATTCTGCCTATTATTGTTTTTTTAAATGAATTATTAAGTCTTCATGAATGTACAACTTCAAACTAAATTGATTTAAGAGCAAAACAAGAACAGTTATTATTAAGTTTGTTTTTTCTTTATACATGTATATTTGAATATACATGTATCAATATGTAGGGTTTTTTAAATATTTAAATAAGATAACATCATAACCTCAAGCATTTGCTTAATTTTAGAGAAGTTTGATTAGAAACCATTCTTCCCTCATATATTTTTTTCTTAAATTTTAAATGGAGTGAGACTTAAATACATGTAGTAGTCTTAAGGACAATAGTGAAAACTATTTGATATCTGAAATAATGAATTAATCAAGACAAGTGAGACCCCAAATGAAAGGTTTATCAATTACATGTTGACTATTGAGATGAGGACTTAATTGAGACCTCTCCACATTCAAACAGATCCTGGATTTTGTGGGATGACATAATACCAAATCAGATTGTTGAAAAAGTATGTTCGAAATTTTCATGAGTGATGGGCAGCAAGGAGGGCAAACTACAGATCATGCAGATTGATGAGAAATATTAGGATGACAGTGGATAGTTTTTGAAAATTACCGTTGTATTTGATGTTTCGAAATTCACATCTGTGCCTGCTTTCTTCGAGAACATTGTTTTCACAAAAATTATTTTCTGGAAAAAAGTGGACAATGCAAACACCTCTGGACGCCGTTGCAACCAGACAGGGGAGATGAAAACAACTTGCCCGTCATCCGTTTGAGATTTCAAGTGGGTTTCAGGCTAGAAATTTGTTGATGTTGATCTCAGAATAGAAACCCGACTCGCAGAAAAGCAGCGGCCATAAATAGTACCGCCCGACGTCGTTCAGGGTTTTGGCTCAGCTGAAGGATGCATCAAAATAAACCAATTGCTTACCCGTGGTGCCTGTTAAGAAGTGGTCAAAGTATTAGCTTGCTTGATCTCTTGTGATTATGTACCATGCATGTGACAGGAATATCAATATATCTGCTGTTTGTTCTTTAATTCTTGTAGAATGATTAGGAAATATAGGAGTTGAGGTAACAATATTGATTCTTAAGTTTCATCAATAATGTTAGACTACTTCGTGAGAATTTCCCAGCCAAGTTTTTTTTCCTATTTGATCACCCTGTATTGCCATCAGATGACAGAAAAGAATCACACACAGCTATAGAAAATGTTATTTTTCTTTTAAAGAACGAGTTATTATTAAAGGAGAGTAGTAAGGATTTGATAACACAGGAATACATCATGTAGTTTATAATACTGTTTTGCTATTAAATCAATGTCATTGGGAATAAAAGAATACTATTTTTAGCTCATTTTAGAACATGTTGTTTAGGAGCGTAGTGTTATCATCGAGATTCTATACGTCATAATACGTAAGCCATTGCAATTGCTGAGTTAATGTTCTGCTTTACACTTTTCACACTATCTATTACTTTTGCAAATACACGTACTTGAACAACTATCCAGATATATTTGGATGTTTTCATGAGGTTTCTGACATTTTCAAAAAGTGATGACTATTGTTTAATTTTGGATCAATTATGTCCGATCGCAAATTATATTTTTTCAAATTTAAGGAAAGTGGCAGCAATGGAAATTTTCCTTTATATTTGCTATATCTTCATCTTATTTCTACTTATTTCCCTCCTTTCTCTATTCCATTTTTGTGAGTATGTTCCTCCAGTCTGCCTGTCTGTCTGTCTCTCACTCACTCTCAGTTAAATTTGTTATGCATGAATAACAGCGTAGTTACAGATCGCCCCCTTCAAAAGTGGCAAAAGATATTTGGATTTTGACATAGACTTATTCAAATCAATAAATAATTTTCTTGTCATTGAGATGCTAATGTGAGTGTATGGTTGGGGAAAAAATGGAAATACAGGGTTTTCTTTCCAAACTAGGAGAAAGAGGCATAAATGCAAAATAATTTTGGAATTTCATTTCAACAGATGATATCTTTTCTTGTGAAAACATTTTGCTTAAGGATTACTCTTCCATGACATTGTTATAACCTAGGGACCAGATTCCAGTTGATAATCCTTGAATCGCTCTTGTTAATACCCAATGACTCATCCGTTGTGGGAACATCCCTCAGTATTCTGTAGAAGGTGAGGACCTTCCTCTGTTGGTTCATGTTCATATTCAGGGAGAAATCATTCCTAGTGGCAACATCCCGGGTATTCTCTTGATGTGGAAAGCTGTAGGATCCACTTCTACAAGATCGTGTTCATATTCATAGAGAAATCATTCCTAGTGGGAACATCCCTCAGCATTCTCTTGATGTTAGAAGGTTGGGACCCTCCTCTGTTGGTTCATGTTCATATTCATATTCATGGAGAAATCAACATCCTAGTGGGGACATCCCTAAGTATTTTCTTCATGTTAGGAGGTTAGGACCCACCTCTGTTGGGTCATGTTCATATTCAAGGATAATTATTCTTGGTGGGAATGTCCCATAGAAATCTCTTGACATAGAAGGTTATGACTTCCTCTATTGGGTCATGTTCATATTCAAGGATAATTATTCTTGGTGGGAATGTCCCATAGAAATCTCTTGACATAGAAGGTTATGACCTCCTCTGTTTGGTCATGTTCATATTCAAGGATAATTATTCTTGGTGGGAATGTCCCATAGAAATCTCTTGACATAGAAGGTTATGACCCACCTCTGTTGGGTCATGTTCATATTCAAGGATAATTATTCTTGGTGGGAATGTCCCATAGAAATCTCTTGACATAGAAGGTTATGACCCACCTCTGTTGGGTCATGTTCATATTCAAGGATAATTATTCTTGGTGGGAATGTCCCATAGAAATCTCTTGACATAGAAGGTTATGACCCACCTCTGTTGGGTCATGTTCATATTCAAGGATAATTATTCTTGGTGGGAATGTCCCATAGAAATCTCTTGACATAGAAGGTTATGACCCACCTCTGTTGGGTCATGTTCATATTCAAGGATAATTATTCTTGGTGGGAATGTCCCATAGAAATCTCTCTATATTGAGTCATGTTCATATTCAAGGAGAAGTCATTTCTGGTGGGAACATATCCCTCGGTATTCCCTGGCTGTTAGAAGGTTAGGAACCACCTCTCATGTTCATATTCACAGTGCAACTTCCTTCAGCATGCATGCTCTATCCATTGAAAAGTCCATCTCTATTTGGTCATGCTCACATTCAGGGAGAAATGTGTGCTTCAATATATGTTATGTTAATTAAAAAAAAGACTTACTCTTGCCTGGTGCACTATGAATGATCTCCTAAAGAAGAACCTTTTCAATCAATTTTTATCGAAAGGATGATGGTTAAATTATCACACCCCTCCGATCCTCATTGGTATTCAAAGAGTAAAAAATTTCCTCCATTTTAGTCATTGCTCAGTGACTCGTGTGCACGCGTCATGGTGCACAAGATATGAAAAAAACGTATGAAGGTACAAATGACCTTTATCTGCACATGCGCAAATTGTAATTACGATTTGGCTTATTAGCTTTCAATAATATTCTCCCAGTAATCAACAAAAGGATCTGTCAATTGTGACTCAAGTGATAAAGTTGACTTTAGTGGTAGGAAATTAAAGTTTTGGCATGATTTAAATGAACCAATACATATAATTTAAAAAAAAAATGATTCATGAGGTAAAGGGCAATGGAAGGATAATGTGACATTTCGAACTAAATCTAATTAACTTTGCATAAATTATAATAATTGTGAAATTTACAACTTTTTAGCAAACAAACTTTACATTGATGGATTTTACATTATTATTGATGTTTTCCCAAAATTTCATTTTGATTGGAACCTTTGAAGGCAAGAAACAAGGATGGCCAAAATCGTCCCCACCCCACCCACCTTGGGAAGAAAATTGCATTTCTATATTAAAAATACTTGGCAAAATCTCTGTGTTCTAACTTGCAAGCAAAAATGAGGCCTTTGAGCAAAGTATCTCAATTCTAAGTTTTGAGTCAGGTGATGACACGTATACAGAATGGCTGATTTGCATTCTACACAAAACTGTAGAACATAGCTGCACACTTATTACTGCTTATGAGTCATCAATGCTTGGAAATGTATTGATCATAGCTGGAACATATCCAGAAGTGTCTGCCTTATGATTGTGTCAAGTTACAAGGAAGTTTGACCCACCATAATGTAGGGATATTCCTGCAAAATTTAACAAGGATATTTCTGGAATATTCTGTTTTACACTACCTCTTACTCTGAGTTTTTTTGTTTTTGTTGGGGAATACCCCCACCCATTTTTTAAAGTAGAAAGCCATCTTCGGAATATGCTGAGAAGTGGAGAATTAAAATGATGGTTACTGATATACTTAATTCTTCATGAAAGCAAACCAGTTTTTAATAGAAGGCTTGCAGAAAAAAAAACCCCCAGTGTTTTTCTTTGTTTCAAGAGAGTCGCAAAATCATTTTTTGCAACCGAATTCATTCTAATGCACTCTATCTTCAAGCTAAAACTCAAAGTACCAAATTTGTAGATGTAAACCCACCTCACGAACCACTGCCCACTGATTTAAAAATAGCATCCTGACTAATCCATGATTTCTGGAGGCTTTATTCATTGATTCCTTGGTTTATCTCATTCGTGTGATTTATGGATATTATCTTTCTCTCTCTCTCTCTCTCTCTTTCTTTCTCTCTCTTTCTTTCTCTCTCTTTCTCTCTCTCTCTTTCTCTTTCTCTTTCTCTTTCTCTGTCTCTTTCTTTCTCGCTCTCTCTCTCTTCTCGCCCATCTTTAAGTCTCTGTGAAGTCATTCATAGATCTTATAAAGGTCGGGTGCCCTATTTATCTAGGATTTCTTCTCTTTTTTTTTTCCAAAATGAAGCTAATCACTTGTTTACCATTTTGGAAGGGGTATGAGATGCTTGCCCTGGATTTTATTCATTGATTCATTTTATATTCATTAAATCTTTCCAAGAATTGATTTATGGATGGAAGGTTGTCTGTAATGAAAAAAAAAAGAAAGAAAATGATAGAATGTTAGCAGAAGTGCTTAGAGAATGGTAAATATTGTTCATTGAAAACCAAAAAAAGATATTTCAAATTGTATTTTCATGATTGATATTTATTGAAATGGACTCTGTTGAATTTTTGAAAAATGCATTCATGTCTCAATCATTTGAAAAGAGAAAGGGAAAACATAATGTAGAGGCAAAGAGGGCATGGAGTATTTAAGGGAGCATGACAAAAAGAAAAGAGAGTTGGAGAGAGAGAGAGAGAGGGGGGAGATGGAAAGAGAGAGAGAAAGAGGGAGAGGGATGATCAAGTGACCCAATTTCAATAAATATGTATGAGGTTTAAAATAGAAGCCCTAAAATAGAATTTTGAATAATTCATGTAGGCCATTATTGAGGAATTTCTGAAACGGGTCATTCGGAGATGTAGAGTTTTTATATACCCATAATGGGTACACTTTTATTTCTCATGTTCTCTCTCTTTCTCTCTCTTTCTCTTTCTTCCTCTCTTATTCACTCATTAATAATATTCTCACATTTATGACTTCCTGAAACTTATCCATTATTTCTGTATGTCTCTTCTGTGTTTATTTCTGTCTGTTTCTCCCCTTTCTATCACTCACTGCTACATCTCTATTTCTGTTTCTGACGCTCTCTTTCGCTTTCACTATATGCATGATGTATGGAGCTCTCTATACTATAATTTTCCTTTCCATTTAAACTCTTGTTTTATCTCTTTGCATACATGTATATGACTTTTAAACTATCCCTCTCTCAGTGTCGCTATTTATTTTTGAATTTTTATATCGCTCTCTTTCGGTCCCTTGCTCTCTCTCGCTCTCTCTCTCTCTCTCACTCTCTCTCTCTCTCTCTCTCTCTCTCTCTCGCTCTCTCTCTCTCTCTCTCTCTCTCTCTCGCTCTCTCTCCTTGGCTTGTAGTGAATCTTCAGTGATGATGATGACATGGCCTGTGATGTGACTATGGAGGCGTATGCGATTCCTTTTAATCCATTCAGCCCTTTTCCCAGGCCTGCAAGGCTGAGTGCCCTCCCCATTTTCTGGCGCGCTGATGCATGATGATCCTCCAGCTTAGCAGCGCAAACTCCAATTCAGAACCGCGACCTTCTCAACCCTCAATGATGACATCCAATCATTTCTGCTTTAAAGGTAATCAAGAGATCTTGTAAGCAGAAAATTGTGGTTATGACCATCCTTTTCAAATTTAATTTTTTTTTTTTTTTTTTTTGGCGTGGGGTGAGAGAACCTCCCATTCAAAATGTATGTTATTTGGTTTGACTCAAGACGATCCAGGTTTCGCATATTACCCCATTGCTTACGAGAACCGGTTGATCTCTGTTTCTAAGAAGCAAACCCGTACACAATTTTGCAAACATAATAAAAATATAGTGATTAAAAAAACAAAACTTTTCTATGGTCTGTGAGATTGATCTTTTTCATAAGACTTCAGATACTTCGAACTTCTTTTAAATATGATTTTTTTTTTGGGGGGAGTAGTAATATGAGTATCTGCAGCCTTGTCGGCCTTTATAGGCAATATGGGTATGCCATAAGGATCTTTTATTGGACCTATAATATTTTCAAATAAAAAAATTACACAAAACTGTTTTAGATATTTCTCATTTGCATTAAGTTAGCTGAGGAACATGTATAACAAAAGTGTTGTTTTTCTCTCAAATGGTTAAACCATTAAAACTACCCATTTTTTTTAAATGGCTGCATGGTTTAATAGGAAAAAGTGGGTATGATTCTGCTATTAACTGTAATTCATTTATATTCCTAAAATATTTTTAGAAATATAGATGATTGAAAGTGATTCTTTTTAAATTCACATGCATTCATAAATGTATTCATAGAAAGAAGAATGTGATTTTCAGGATTGGCATTCATTGATCAAAGTATTTTTAGAATGAGGGATGATTAAAAGTTATTTCTAGGATCTGTTGGCATATCCTTTAGTCCACAAATGCCAAGGACATTTTGACATGCAGCTTTTAGAATAGGATGGGAGTGGGGGATGTATTGCAGATGAGATTTTATTTATTGAGCTTTTATTGAAATATCTTTGAAATGATATTGCTCATCTTGGGCATTACTAACTACTGTAACTTTGAAAAGCTCTTTTTTTTTTTAGCCCTTTGGATACGATGTGATTTTGGTATGACACACAATTTCATAGACTCCAGCCCGAGTTATCTCTGGCTTTAGTATTCAACAGGTTTAAAGGAAAGGTTGAGTTCTGGGAAAGGTGAAAAATAATTTTTGAGCTTTCTCATTCCTTTCATGACAAATTGGAAGAACATCACACTAAAAATGTCCCCTGAAAAGGATTCCTCTTCAAATGCCCTCATATTCGAAATATGATGAGAAATAGCTGAAGTATTTGGGTCGAACATTCATGCCCTATGTGTGTGTGTGTGTGCAGTCCCATATACCCACTTCTGTGTGCAGTGCCTGTGCTTTTTAGCGAGATTGGGTCAATTTCTTATAATTTTGATGATTCCAAAACCTCGGAGTATACACCAATCCGTATGTAGACATGATCAACCTTTTCCAATTGCTTTGAGCCAGTTTCTTCTACAATGTAATTGCATGACCAGAACTCAACTTTATCTTTAAGTTGACATTGCTGCTTTTGTGTATGGCTACATTATTACCATATACAATACTTAGGATTGGAAATAACATTTTTTGGCCCCTTCATCACTCCATCTGCAGCTATAACCATTGAAAAGTTAAGTATTGATCTATCTTTGAGTTTCAAGTGTTCTCAAGAATCAGAGCAATATTTTGAAGTCCAGGATGAGTATATTATGCATCAGGAGTGATGAATGGTGTCTCATATTTTCTGTTTTCCAAATGATTAAAATTGAAATCATTTGAACCTGCATTATGCCAAAACAGTCTTCATCTTTAATTTCTCCCCTGGCATGCATTATGTAGCTCACAGCTGAAGATTTAGGCACAAGAGGATTAGTCTTGCTCCAGAAAAGTTTATTTAATTTGTCTTTTCTCTTTGATTATTTTTGAAATAGATTTGTATATATGTATTTTTGTACATAACAAAAGAATATTAACTCGAAACAACCATTTGTTGTTGATTAGAAAAAGGTAAAATAATTATTGCTTTTCTTGCAATTGGCCCTGAAGTGACAGTTCCAATAATCAATTACAAGTTGAGTACTATCCAATATTTTGGGGCTTTCTTGCAAAGTGAATCCAAAGTGTGATTAGCAAGAAGATAAACAAGCAAAATCCAACATCCAGTGCAACATGTATTTAAAAGAATAAATTTATTCATGAATATGGTTCCTTTTTTGGTCTCCACACACATTAGCCTATCACACATAGAAAGAAAAATAAAGATGTAAATTTCCTTTTCAACACCAATAAAAGTATGATTTTTCTTTTTTCAAGCTTGAAAAGATTTAAAAAAAATAACAATAAAAACTTGATGATAATGTTTTATCGTAAAAAGAAGAAATTATCTCTATTCATTATAAATAGTAATCTTTCATTTTGATCCCTTTTGAAAAAAAATCCACATTGACAAGTGATATATACTATAAAGTTTAAAAATTAAAAAGCAGAAAAGGGGATTTTGTATTATATTTCAATTTTTTTTTAGATTAGCCATTGGATTGGCAGTTATGGGTCGAGGAAATACTTCGGATCAGCTGAAAAATGTAGAAACTGGATTAATGTTCATATTATAGAGCCATAGAGCCATGGTTCTTTTATGATTGATGGTGGATCAAGATTAAGTTTTTTCTTGTAATATTATCCAGTAATTTGAGCCAAATGCATTAGGAGGAAGAACAAACAAGATAAATTTGATGTAAAAAGAAAATAATCCTCAATTGCTTGCCAATTTTCATAAGGAAGAAAATATGAAAGCCCTTCATTTCACCTGTCATTATTGTTAACGAGAAAGTTTTGGATAAATCTAGACATGAATTTCTAATTTATGGTGGAGATAGAAGAAAGATGTAATAGTATGCAAATCACACAGTAAGCCGATTGAAGTGAGAAGGATGGATAAACAAGATAACTAACGAGACAGTGTCTCCTGACTGCCAAAAGGGTGTTAACCCATTTACTTCTACATCTAGTTCTTATTTGGCTCTTGGCCGACGATTTAAAAAATAGGCTTTCTTATGATGCTTCAATTTCTTGACATGAAAAGGGAGGGAGAGAAAGAGAGAGATGGGCTTAGAGCCAGAAGGGCATAAATTCTATGCAAAGTTATTTGAGTTAAACTCCCTTCTGGCTCTCAGTAGATGAGATAGAGAAGTAAGCATACTAATTGGATTGCTGTGCCAGATTTACTCCAATTTGTTTAGCATCTGATCACACCAAGCTAAACTCGTTCTTGATCTTCACAGGGTTGATCGAGCCGATGCACACCTTTCCTTCAACTTCTTCGTCTTCTTTGGGGTCACTGTTTCTACGGGGAGGGATGGAACTGAGTGTCCTTCCTGTAATTTTTTTTTGTGTGTGAGTCAGTCATTGAACTTCTTTTTCTCTGATGCAATTAAAGCAGTGGCCTTTAATCAGATAAGCAGCCATCTTGATTGGATTTGCTGGGTTGAGAATGAGACTCTCTCTCTCTCTCTCTTTCTCTCTCTTGCCTTCTCGTTCTCTTTTGGAACTGGTTCATCAAAGAGCAGCTGAGATTAGGCTTGATGAGTTCATTCAGAACAGAACAAGATCAGAAGGTCAAAATAACCAGGATGATGCTAATTCTATGAGGTAGAGTTTGGGTGGTGGAAAGGGGGATGGGGTGTGTGGGAGGAAGAGTGATGAGGTTGGGACATGCAAGGTAATGAATGAGGATGATAGGGATATGCGAGTAGGTATAAGGGAGTAGGTATAAGGGGGGTAGTTGGCTGGAGGATCAATGGGATGAGGGAGCTAGAAGTCATGGGGTAGGGTTATAGATGTAGAGGTAAGATGTACTGGCAACATCAGTCTTTTTGTACGGATATGAAACGTGGACACTGCATGCAGAGATGGAAAAACAAATCGATGCTTCTGAGATGAATTTTATGCGAATGCTACTGCATATCCACTATACTTTGCATACGTCCAACAAGGAAGTGAGAGCGTTAACGCAGAGTTATATAGGGGAACAAGATCACCTTATCACAGTTGGGGGAGGATTCATGGGATAGAGTGGGAGCTAGTGAGGGTGATGGGGTGTGGGAGGTCATATAAGGAGGATGGTAGGCTAGAGGAGCAGGGTGTTGGAGGAGTCATGGTGTAGGTTTGTGGAGGAGGAAGTGTGTGGGGGCGGTTGCATTGGATGGGAGTGTGGGAGGTCATATAAGGAGGATGGTAGGCTAGAGGAGCAGGGTGTTGGAGGAGGTAGTGTGTGGGGGCGGTTGCATTGGATGGGAGTGTTGGAGGTCATATAAGGAGGATGGTAGGCTAGAGGAGCAGGGTGTTGGAGGATTCATGATGTAGGTTTGTGGAGGAGGTAGTGTGTGGGGGCGGTTGCATTGGATGGGAGTGTGGGAGGTCATATAAGGAGGATAGTAGGCTAGAGGAGTAGGGCGTTGGAGGAGTCATGGTGTAGGTTTGTGGAGGAGGTAGTGTGTGAGGAAGGTTGCATTGGATGGGGGTGTGGGAGGTGGTGAGGATGATGACGGTAAGGTAGATAGTGTAAAGGGGTGATAGGCTGGATGAGTAGGGTGTGGGAGGAGTCGCGGGGTAGGTTTTGGGGGGGGTAGGTTGAGTCAGGTGGGAATATGGGAGGTAGGATAGCAAGGGAAAGTGGATATAGATGAAGGAGGATATGGCATGGACTGTTTAGAAGTGAACAGCTTAGGGCCTAGGATAGTTAAGGCAAGGAAAACATTTCGTGAAGGAAATTTGACTGATTGATGTTTGCATTTAGATTTAAGTTGAGAAGGAACAGCATGTACATGTATATTAAGAAGCAAATACAGTATGGATATTCAAACATTGATTATATCTCTTTAAAAAGAGAAGAATGCCTTTGTAAATATTCGTCAGAAATTGTTAATGTGTTACCTTATGTGCTAACTTTAGGAAACTTAAGCCATAAGAGGTGTATGAAAAACTAATTTATACACAAGTTTGTTTAAAATTAGAAGTGGAAGAAACATGTTGACAGGTGAGCAGGTTTGTATACTAGGGGTACTTTTTGTGAAAACCTATCACATCTAATATCCCCAAATTCCCCAAGCGCTTTCTCTGCCAGTTATATCAAGATGTATTTACTTGGGGAACAAATTTTTAGAATCCTCTAACATATGTTCATGTTATTAACTTGCCTGAGAATTTAGTGTACTAGACAGAAAAACATTTCCCGATCAATCCTCCTGGGGCGGTATTCTGAGATTCATTTTATCTCAGATAAAGTCTTGAGATTTTATGGCAGTGAAATAAAATATGAAATATTTTTAAATGAGTATTCTGAGAACCATTTTAGTGAGATTTTATCTCATCTAAGACACGCACATTTATGATGCCTTAACCAATAAATGTTGTTAGATTTCACTTTCATCATGCTCAACCAATAGAATTGCTCTCTGCCAGTCTCTGGGTTAAGAGAGCGCGAATGGATTAATTTTACAATTTTCAATACGCGTGCATCAAAGCGCATATGGGCAATTCCATGAAAAATGTTCACTTTAGTAAAAAAATGAAGTTTGCAATTGCACTTAAACTCTCAAATATTCTTGAAAAGTAATGTATAAATGTTCATTTTCCAATAGACAAATCATTAAACTGACAAATTTTCGTATTTTTTTCCACCAGTGAAAATCTAATATGATGTATCGCAATAACACAAAAATGTGGCTATTTTTGAAGAGTTTATTCTTCCTGTCCCTAATGAAGGCCTAAAATCTACTGGAGGTCTCCTTCAACTTTTAAACAGTAGTTCAGTGTACATATCAACTGAAAATCACAATGAATGTTTATATCATTCATCAATTTTCGAGGCATTGATCCTCAAAATTGTGTGATTTCTTTATCATTAGAAGTGTCATGTCCGTTACGTTTTTCACTTAAAGTTTTCATAGCCAACAGGAAATTTGTATTTGGTTACTGTAAATTCAGTTTCTATGTTAGAACTAAATCCCCTTACATGTGTAGCAACCATTTTTCCTTACCACTGTCAGTTTTCAAGCAAATGGCGTAACGGACATGACACTTTGCGTAACGGACATGGCACTTTATATACGACAAGTGGCAGAAACCACATTGTGGGCTCCATTTAATAGATTGATTATTATTTTCAATTGCTTGAGGATAGTGGGATGTTTCTAGATACTAGTGACTCATAAATATAAATCTGCTTGTTATATTTAAGACACAACAACAAGCAGATTTTCCAGTTTACCCATGGAAGTCTGTAGATTTCAGATGATCTTGCTAGCCCTGTTATGTAATCCCATTCCAACATCTTGGTCATGATTGATGACCAACATGCAGCAGCAGGTATGTCCCTGTTTATTTACATAGTGGATTACTGAAGCCAAGACAATGCAGTTCCACTATTGGCCATCTCCTTAGCACTTTTCCATGATAACTAATACACCTCATTTCATAATGACACTGGTTTTGTGGAACTGCTTTAGTGCATGTTGCAGATACATGTAGTTAACTTTCTTTCTTTAAAACTGATGTGAATCATTCAGGACATTTTCATGATATGTTCAAACTTTTGATCAGGTCTGGTTCATTAAGTTTTCTTTGCCTCAAAGCTTGAGACGTGCTCTACTTTGTTGTATGTTGTTGTGGTACTCTAAGCATTATATTCAATGCATTGTAGTATAGTTGTTAGATCACTAAAACCTGCAAAAAAGAACTTAAATGTGTTACTATTTAACATTTGGTAGTAGTACTGAGCTGTTAGTTTTGTCTTTTTTATGCCAAATGTTTTTTTGAAAGAAAGAAGTGAAGATATGGTTCACTTCACAAGGGTGTCATGTCCGTTACGCTAGCATATTAATACTATCTGAGAAATATTAGCCTATAAAGGAGAAAACACCATAGCATCAACTAATAATTTGTTCTGTTTTGGTATGGAGGGTAGTATTAACTAAAATGTATCATAAATTGTAGCTAGCTGGTGCAGAAGCAAGTTTGCTTTATTTTTTATATCTTGTGTAAACATTGAAAAACCAACCCTTCTAAAATTACAGAAATATATGAGATAGTACAGAATACCAGTTATGATATCTTTCAACCTTACTATATGAACAATAAAATATCTGCCATATCTCGTAATAAAACAAATATGTCCGCTCACAAAAAGTGGACAAAACTGTCATGTCCGTTACGCTCAATGTGTCATGTCCGTTACGCTACATTCTGAGCTATAAAAAAAGAATGCAATGTAAAACTAATCTCAAACATGAATTTATGATTACAGCATGACTTTAAGTTTTAATTAATACCCAAACCAGGTTCATTCTATCCCAAAACTCACAGGAATTTTCATAATAAAAAGTAGGTTAAAAAGCCTTGTCCATTTTGTGTCATGTCCGTTACGCTCACAACAAGTGCATTTTCTCCACAACCGTTCAATAAAATGATGTGAAATTTCATGAGTATATCCCTGATAGTCAAATGTGTCTGATAAACTCAATAAAAATTGTTTGGAGACTGCCAATTCTATTGTGTGATGTTTTGAATTACAAAAAACTGTCTGAATGTCATGTCCGTTACGCTGGAATTGACCATATGCGCTTTTTGCTAAGATTTCATGAAAAAGACTAAGGTACTTTCCAAGGTTTTAGAAGACCATCACAAGCATTATTGCAAGTGTGATATAAGTTGGCAAAAATGTTGTAATAGAATTCGATAATCATATGAGAATGTTGCTTGAGAAATATAGTCAGTACTCGGTATCTTTTTGTTTATTTTGATCGCATGACTAGCACCATACTTGTCCAAATATATTGCACTCTCTGTGCATCCTAGAGATAAAATAGCCCCTAGCCTATTTTAGGTTTTATTTTATCTTTCCCACAAATATGATTGGCGTAAGCATTTAAAGCTGTGCGTATCATGCGTACAAGCAGTGAGTGCACGTATTTGTTGTTGCAATGTCGGTCAGGCCTCTAATTGACTTTCATTTCTTCGCTGGTAGCCTTTGTGGTGGAGCGTGCACAGAGTTCGGATGTGCTAGTGAACCGATCAACTGATGCCTATTCTCTATCTCTATTATTCCCCTGTTATTTTCTACTTTCTTTATGTATTGATTCACTGATGCTTCTGGGTTAAGAGTGTGCCTTTACGGCTGTTGTTTCTGGTGGCGACTGTTTGAATAGACAGAGGCCCGCCAGCACAGCATCCATTTGAATATATCTAATTTCATAAGTAAACTTTTCACTTTCAATTTTTTTCCAATTGTTGTTCTGCACTTATTATATGTATACAACTCTTTATTGTTCACTTTATGTTCATCATATATTTCTCAATATGTTACAGGACTACAATGTAAAATAGCCTCTGTGCTGATTGTTTTTATCCTGTTTAAATATGTTCTAATAAAAAAAATGAATAGGCACGCAAGAGGTAGGAGACTGAGATAAATATGAGATAAAATATGAGATAAAATGTCTCAGAATACAAAGAGATAAAATTAAAAAATTTTAGAGATAAAATGATGCTCAGAATACCACCCCTGGAATCAATATTTTTTTAGAAGATATAAGATCATTTGTAAAGCAAACTAATCCTTTGAGGTTCTTTTCATTCCTACTTTTTCTCTCTCAGATGTTGTATATTTTGCTTACATGTTGACCTTAAGATCTATAACACCATGAAATGAAGGAGAGTGAGCCTTTTTACCCCCCACAAAGTTGTTGTTGTGGTTGATGTTTTATGGTTTGATGTACTATCTATGCAATTTTAGGCCTGAGATGTCAGAAAGAGATTGGCATCAAATGTGAATATGATGGAGAATATTCATTTCAGTTTCATTTTTTCATTTTCCTAAGACGATAAAAAGTCATTATAATGCCGACCTAGAGCCACAACAAAAGACTTCATATATATGTTATTGCCATTTGCTGGCATAATCTTGACTATGAAGGTACAAACTATACCAATAAGCTACCCTTCTTCAATGCCTTTTCATGTGCCGCCTACACAGACTTCTATGAGTCGTTTCATCATGATGCAACGCTGAAGATGTGAGAATATTGCAGCTTGTAATATGCCTTGTCTGATTCCATGCGGAGGAGGGCTCATATTGTAGAGAAATCTTTACCATGTAAAGACCAGTAAACTAGATCAGCGGACAATTCCTGATGGAGGTGTTCGTTATGAAGCGAGGAGAAACGTCTAGTTCCCTCATGCATGTTCGCTGTTCAGATGTTCAAAAGTTATACCTTTCTGAAAGGACCTCACTCATGATAGTAGAGATATAAGGCAATGGAGTGGGAGAGAGACTGGAAGGGGTCTAAGAGATAGATGTAGGTAGTATTTTGAAGTTAGATACAGAGAGGCAGAAAGAAGTTGAGTGGGTGAAACAGAGAAGAAGAGTGGGAGAGACAGGGGGCCGTAAGAAACAGAGATGATTAGATATAAAAGAGAGGGATAAATTGACAAGTCAAGTGAGACAGAGAGAGAGAGAGAGAGAAACAGAGGGAGACATGGAGACAAAAGAGCGAGTGAATGTGAGAGAAAAGGAGGAATAGATGGTAAAAAGCAATGAGAAAGATGGTGGAAGAGAGAGAGAAAGAGACAATAGACATTTCTAGAAATGAGATGCAAAGAACCTAGGAGAGGAGGGAGGTATTAAGTCGGTGACAAGTGGAACAAAATATGAGAGAGTTGATTGTGGCTCTACTTTCTTCATGCACCCACAGATTTAAAAGACAAAAAAAAAATTGGGTGTGTGTACTGTGAGTTGGCTTGCATCACACAGACTAGCCCAACAGCCTCGGCCATCCAGGGTAGGGCTTGCATGCACGATGATTTGACACTGGCGCACTTCTTTACCGCATCACGCTGAATAGAGTTACGAGTGGGTGTAGTCCCATGAATTATGTGTGGAGCGTGAGGAGGCCTTGAAAGCTAGCTCACCAATAGAATAGAGCACTTTGTTTATTCATATATGTTCTCTCAAAAGCCTGTAACGAGGCCATCATCGTTTCCTCCCTTTTGATAGGGTTAACGAGTTGAACTGTGCAAACAAGACATCATGGTTTTGATGCTTTGATGAGATCTACCTGACTGTTATAGGCACTTTGTAATATTTTGACATTTTTCCTTATATGCAAGAGGATGTAAGGAAAAAAATCCAGCAAGTTTCAAGGAGAATTGTCATGTAGTATTCAGTTCATTTTAATAAGAATTCTTTTTGTACTGTGTTATGAGTAACTGAAACATAGCAGATATCATGAGTAAAGGAGTGATTTCAAAGAGATTCCATGAGATTATTGTTTCTCATATTATCTTTCTTCCTGAACTATATTGAAATTATTTCTAACATCCATTGAAAAGGGAAATAGTACCATTAAAGATGCTATTACATATTTTAGGGCTATGACGAAAAATCCAATCAGGACAGCTTGACAAATCTAGAGAAATATGCACTAGATGAAATCTTTGTCCACTGTGTTAAATTTTTATGCAATAGTGACATTTTCGATATTTTTGGTTTTTCCAGTCAATCTATATCTGAGTTAGTCTGTGAAAGTCATTAGAATTAAGTTTAGCAACAAATTTGATTCTTCTGCCATTTTCTAGTGCTATCTAAGGTAGATTTGAATGTATCATTTTTCTTCCAATAGTTCTTGTAAATTTAATGACTTAACAGACATTTTAATAGCTACGTTCATACAGGCCTTGTGGTTTCGAAACATTAAGTTAGCGAAACTTTAAGTTAACGAAACCACGACTCCCTAACCGCAATGAGGGTTCACACGAGCCCTAAACAACGAGCTGTAACTACAAGCCAAGCAATCTTCGTGGTTAACCGCGGAAGTAGATACTACTGACTGTGTGTACAGTGCACATACAGATCCTGTGTTAATAATTTGCGCGAAGGGTATGACCCGGAAGTTTAACATGAACAGCTAGGTTTTCGCTAACTACAAGCTTGCGAAACTTAAAGTTTATTCTGTCCACACTGTCTGAGACTGCGACGGAGGACCACCCACTGCTTGTGGTTTTGGCCTTAACCACAAGCTCGCTTGTGGTTCTAGAACTACAATTAAACTTAAAGTTTCGAAACTACGAGTCCGTTCATACGGTCCGAAACTACAAGTTAACTTCAAGTTTTGAAACTACAAGCGAAAGTTTAGCTCCCATCGTGTGAACGTAACTGTTATCTTCTTTCATTGTGCATTGCGTTTTACAATTGATATGGGTGTGCTATTAAAATAGCACTTGTTTTGATTTTTGATCAATAGATGCATTACAATTATGCTTGTTTGTAAGAAAAAATGGAAACCAAGGGATTCAAGCATTTAGTTAGATATTTTCTTAAGGCCTGAAAGTTTAATAGCATCTGTTTGGAGTTAGAAGTGCGTTAACTCATGTACTTTAACATAGAGTTAACGCCCTAGGTACTGGCTCTGAATAGAAGATATGTTGATGTATTAAGATAGAGGGAAAATATCAAAGTTTCTTGAATGGAGACTGTACAAAAAAAGAGTAAAAGATTAAATCATTGAACGTCTTTTACAACCCTTCCTAGAGTTTCATCCTGCCTTTATCCTAATTGGTCCAATAGATAATTGATGTTCTTATTGATTTACTGACCGGCCAACCAGCCGACTGACTAATTGATCAGCAGGTTAGTCGGTCAGTAGGTCAATTGTTATTGATTGCATGAATGGTTCTTGCTCAAATAAATATAATTAAGACATTGATACTCTTTCTCTTACAAAGAGAGACATTGATTGAAAGTTTGGTCATTATGGTGCCACCAAAGTTTTTACCAGCATTTATCACAAATGAAATTTTATGAGACTAATCCTTAATCATATTGCTTTTTTTTCATTGATAATTTTGATAGAAGCATAATTTTTCCTTTGCATTAAACTGCACACAATATTTCATGTACCATTTTGAATGTCAAGAAGAAAAAGGTTTCTCGGTTCAAAAACCCGAGATGCTATGAAATTTTTGTCATAGTTTGGAATGCCTGTGGCACAGAAAGTGTTAAGTACTCCATATTCTTCATATCTTAATGCAAAACAAGGTAGCTTTCCTTAACTCTGACACACATATCAGAGTTGCTCCAAGGCAGCATGCAGTAGGCCATCTTGCTCACACTCAGCAGAAGACAACGAATGCCATGTCAACGCCAAAAAGAGAAGGATATGCCATGCACTAAAGTAAGTCATGACTCTCTCTTATTCTATCTCTTTTTGTGTCTTTTTTTTATGTTAGATACAGTCTTTTTTCACTTTATATTTTACTTTTGTTTGTGTGTGTGTGTGTGTGTGTCCTCATCTTTCATTTTCTTTCTCTCTCTCTCTGCATGAACACCATCATAGCAAATGTAATTTCCAAAATTTTATCTCAATAACCACATCCCTACAGATATAGCATGACCTACATGTAAAAGCATTGCCTCTATGTTAAAGGATATGAATGAACATCCTTCTTCATCTCAGCAGATGAAATTGTTCTTTGATTAATATTGAATGAGTGTGTGACGCTGTGTGCGTGAAAGTTGACATTAAAAGACACACAAAGCTGATAAGTGAGCGTTTTGTTTATCTTAAACAGGACTCTTTCTTTGTAAGAGAACCGATTGTTTATGTACGAGAAGGAAATTATCTTATTACACGGCGATTGATTACCGATGTTGATAAGTCTTATTGCTTTCTGTGACTGTAGGGATGCGTTGTTTGTGGAGCTGATGAGAGTCATTAATTCTATGAGGACATTGGGCCACTGAAAGCTCCTAATTGTGATTAATAGGCAACGAGGCTTGTTCGCTTGAAGTGATTGGTGGCTTGAGAGGTTGAGAACTCCAAATGGAGACAGGGAAATTGAGGTCATGAGTCCAAAGTGACAGGAGTAGATGATATAAATTTGCAATGAAATTCTAATATGGCAATGTTCACTATTATGAAATGAAGTGTTAGGAATTTGATGGAAATGAATAACAAAATGGAAAATTGAAGACAGGGAGAAAGATTTTTGAATGGTGATGGGGGAAAATATATTTTAGAGAAGGAATCAGGGGTTGGATATTGAGAGGAAGTGATTGTGTGTGGGTGTGTGTGTGTGTGTGTGTGAGGGAGAGAAAAAGAGAGAGAGAGAGGGGTGGGGGAAGGGAGGAAAGAGAAGGGAATGAGAGACATGAGAAATGGAGACATGAGAAATGGAGACAGAGAGAAGGCGAGAGGGGAGAAAAGGGGGAGAAGAAGACAGAGAGAGAGTGAGCAAAACTTGTCATATATATTAAAGGAAAAATGGGCACAGATACCGTAGAAAATTTGTAAAGGGGACCATTCATTTATTCACTATAAAAGGGGGGGGGGCACTTATTTGAACAAAAATACATATTATCAGCCCCCTCCCTGACTCTCCCATCGAATTCCTCTCGTAGGAATTTTTACAGCATTAAAATAAGCTATTGACAAGTTTCTTCTTTCAAATTATAATGTTAACAAAGGAGAACAAGAAACATCATGTCCACAAAAATAAAATTAGAAAATGAAGAAAATGAAGCAATGGAATGACGGAGATGAACAGATAAAGAGAGGGTAAAATCTGCAAGCGCAGATGAATAAATAAATACTTGCATCACAAAGAGAGTATTTAATGGATCCTCTATCAGGGCCAGAGTGTTCCTTTGCTAATTAAAACCAAATGCCATTGGCATTGGTGTGTTTGCAGTGCAAATATTTCCAGTTTCTTTTGCAGGCAGGGATAAAACTGATGCCACAGTTAGCGAAAATTCAAGGAACTGCGGGGGTTTTGCGTCATTTCAGCGTTGCACTACATGTGACTGCAAACAACTCACAAGGGAACATGTGTGCAGTTTGTTTGTCATGAATTGAAGTTGTTTTTCTGTTTGATAGGAATGATTACTACAAGTTTTTTAACATTTTCAACTTGATATTCACTTTTTTCTCTGAAGAGAGTAGTTGATAAATTCCTTCTCCAGCATTCAAATTACAAATGTCCTTAGATGGAGATCTTCAGATATGTTGTAGTGTAACTCAAATAATGAGCTATTTAAGTTATGATTCTGAGAAATATTTGTAAAGGTCCTCCTTGAAAGAGGCATGCTCTATCATATTTTGATTTCCAGGAAGTTTTTTTTTTTTTTTTTTTTTTTTTTCGCAGATTATTTTCTGCATTTATTGAATGATCAATGAAGATTACAATTATATACAATAATCATAGGAAATGTACAAAAATACATAAGATACATTATGCAAAAAACAAAACAAAACAAACAAATACAAGTTGAAAATCATAGTGAAATCATTGATTCAAGTGTAAAATGTTCCAACAGAAACTAGGATTTTTGACATGCAGGAGACCGTCTATCATAAGCAAATAGCTTGACTGGATAGCGGCCTCAAGGGCAAAAGCTACAGGAAGCATACATAATTTTGATAATTGTTTGCAGATCGTTAAATAAATGGACAAAATAAATCTTGTACAGTCTGCAGATTATAAAACCGAAAAAAAAAAATTATTCACGTACGTGCATGTGCGTGAGTGCATGGCTTAATTCTGGAAGTTTTCCGTATAAACACATTCAAAAAGAAGAGAGAAAAAGAGAAAATGGCTCTTTTAAGCTGAAGATTGTTCAGAACTTATATTAAAAATAATACTACAACAGTCACGATGATTTAATGGTCATATTGTGTTAAGATATGTTTTTTCATTAAGGCTTTAAATGAATGTAAGGATGACGCAGATTTTATGTTATCGGGAAGGGAGTTCCAAATGTCGGGACCGTGGTGTCTTATGGTTCTGTGGGCCAGTAGGGTAATGGGGTTTACGAGATGAATATCAGATGAATGTCGTGTAGGATAGGAGTGAACATTAGTATTGTATTTGAAAGTGTGTTGAAATACCAAAGGTAACATTTTCATTGAAAACTTAAACATAAAGATAACGGTTTGAAAAACATGAATGTCATCTATTTTCAGAGTTTTAAAATAATAAAATAGAGGGTCTGTATTCGCTAGATAATGAGAATACGAGCATATGCGCAAAGCCCTTTTCTGAAGTCGAAAGAGAGAGTGAATTCTGGTCTTACTGCTATTACCCCATGCTAAATTACAGTACGATATATGGGGGAAAATTACTGAATTGTATATTGTATATAAAGCTTTTTTAGGAAGAAGATATTTTAATTTATACAAAATTCCTATACCTCTTGATACGGAGGTACATACATTATTAATGTGAATATTCCATGTTTTAATGAGTAACAATCAATATGTACAAGAGCATTGGAGTATTTCCTTGGATCTTTACCTCTTTGAAGTGGTTGAACTTTGCAAAAGGAATATGCTTATCTTTTAAGCAATACCAGAAATGTGCCTCTTTTCAGTATGATAGGTCTATAATTATCTACCAATTTCATTTCTTTTTAGAAATATTTCACTCCTTATGTTTTTGCCATAGCTGAATAAAGGAATTCAGGCTTTGGCCATATATTTCTTCTCCAAACTTATTTTTTTAATACTGTTTTTTTGATGTAGGATTTAATTAAATTTGTTTCCATTTCTTATATAATAATGTGTATTTCTCATATTTCTCATATTTGATGGCATGTTCAACAAAAGAGGATTAAGGAAAATTTGCTAATTACAGTGTAATATTTATATTCAATTTAAATGTGTAAAACGCCATTATTACTGTCCAAATTGGACTTCCATGCATGTTACACAAATTGCAATCATTTGTAAAAATATGCATGCACAAGAAGAAGGATTTAATCTGGATGTCGTGATCTTTGAATCCTTGCAACATATTTGTAATGTATGTCCTAACACCAACTTGCTTTTCCTATTTAATTTGTGCGATTGAAGATATATACAGCCAAGGTTATGCAGCAAAAGAGTAAATGAGCTAAAATGTCCACCCACCCAATCTAACCATCCACTTAAAAGAAGAGAGGACATCAGTTGGCTTTATAATACACACACCCAACAAAATAAAAAGAAAGAGAAGGAAAAAAAAAACTTTGAGAAACTGGAGCAATATTTCCCAAGTGACGCACAAATTAAATATTTGATTGGCTGTTCTGAACGATATAGCCTAGTAGCACGTCTCCTCTAGCGCCAAGATAAGAGACATTTTGCTCTGCAAAGATGTTAAATGGCCATAGATTACTGTCTTGTATGAAGTAGGACAAGGGTCATTGTTGGCGTGTGGAAGATAGGTTGAATTGTTGACCTGATTCCACATGCTATGTTCCAATTCTCACCGTCTCTTTTCAGACTTTTGCTATGTCAGCAGCCGTTTTTTCCTCTTTCTCTCTGTCTGATGATTTTTTTTTCTGGTTATATGATCGTTCTCCTTTTCAGTTGCATTTTCTCTCACATTTGCCATTTAACTTCCATTTGTTCTCTTATAGATTTTGTTCCTTGTTCCGCCTTTCCTTCCCCTATTCTCTCTAAGTGTTAACCTTTCAGTATTTTTTCACATGATTCTCAGATGCCCTTTTTTTTTTAGAAGACTTCTTTCTTTCTGATTTGCCATTTCTCTGGTAGTTGACCTATATCTCTTCAGTTCTCTGTTTCACTATTTCTCTTCCCCCCCAATCTTTGTCTCACGCACATACTCTCTCTCCCTCCTCTCTCTCTCTCTCTTTCTTTCTTTCTCCCTCTGCCTCTCTCTGTCCCTTTCTCTTCAATTACTCTATCTCCTTCTTTCTCTATTGTTTTTTTTTTTCTCTTTCTCTATCAATTTATATTTCTATTCTCCTTTCATCTCTCAGCTGCCCCTCCCAATGATTTTTTTTCCCCTCAGAATCTAAAAATGTTTCACTAAATATGAAGAAGTTTACTTGTTGGTAAGATTGAATGGAACATTTTTAATGAGAATTATATTAAGTAGTTTCCTTTTGAATTAAGTTTAAATCGATATTCACTGTGAGCACCAAATGTTGGGAGGGAATTCAAAGCAGCTATCTAATGAAGATGTGAATTCATTAAACAAAATTTGTTCATACTCATATTTTTAAAGAAGCATTCAAACTGTTCCCCTGTGGTAAGGAATCCTTAAATGAGCAAATTCTATCACCAACAAGAGATGCAGAGGTTTGGCATCGCAATCTTCCTTTGGATTGCCATAAAGGAGTTGTGTTTTATGATTAGCTCAGTTAAAGATTGAATTTAATCAATAGTCTCTACAATGTTGGTATTAATGTAATTCTAGTGCCATGTGATGCCAGTATAGGAAATGAGGAGATGTTATTTATGAAGTTAATTATTCCTTAATGGTAACTAAAAATGAGATGCAGTAGAAAGGGTTTGCACGAGTTGGCATGTACTACTTGATGATCTTGATGCATTGTTGAAATTCCTCAATTGCATCTTTTCTTGTGGTATAGTGGTTACCACCGACCCTGGAGATGGAGGGATCCTTTTCATTTGTAAAAGCTTTACGAGCAAAAAGAAATCACAGAATGTATCTCCCTTATCTGATCTGAAGAACGTGTCATGGGCACGGTGCCTTTGCTCCGTCTGTATGGTGGTGTCAAGGAGAAAATAAGAGAAGGAAGGGCCAAGGGATCCCCTTCATCTGTAATCTATCGCTGGTGCACCAAGCCTCCTTATCTTTATCTGCCCCCTAGTCATTTTATCATCATCGTCACAGTCCTCTGTCTCCCAGCCACCCCCCCCCCCACCTCCCCAAAATCCAGGGGCATCCAGGGTAAGCTAACATTGTCGTAGGCTTGAGCACAGACACCTTTTTACAAATACTGTTCTGAGAGCCAGAATTATGTTACCGGTAATTCAGTTACCCTTTTTTTGGAGGGGAGAGATAATGTCCGTCTGGCTATGAGCAGGCAATATCTATTCCCTACCAAATTTGCGCTTTTTTTATCTTGTAGAAAATGGTGTCTATAAAAAGCAGCAATATTAAGTTCCTTTTTATTTATGAAATGGACAAAGATTATCAGAATTAAAAGATTCAAAATTTGAACGACAGGCAACTGCACTTATTTTAAACAAAATACCTACTTTAAAGTAAAAAAATTGGCATGATGTAAAGAGTATTACTAAGAAACTTATGTTAAATATATTTTTGATAATTAAGGCTCGTTCACATATGCCACAGTAAACTGTTCCAGTTTTTTAACATCTATACGAATGGCAAGTGAGGATGAAGAAGGGAGCTGCACGCAACAAAGTTCCTACGCGTACTCATCTATCCGTGTATTATAAGATACTCAAATGTGAAACCCCTGCAGTAAATCCTGCAGTTTACTGATGTGAACAAGGCCGTAATAAACTGACTTTATATTGCTTGTTCTTTGTTATCAACAAGACAATAATTAGGCATATTTTTGTTTTAGAGGTCGAACAATATTGCTGGATACAATGAAAGAGAAAAATGTGCCAATAATTAGTCTACATATAGTGTTTCTGTACCAAAAGAAATTAAAACCAAGTACATGTATAAGATTATTGATATATGAATATTACCTAGATAAGCTAGTCAGTGATAAAACCAAATAAAGAATGAAATAGTAATTGGCAACGCTGCTGAAGGGAAGGTCCTACTAATCAAGACCGTGTCCCTCTAGCTGCCGGCTCTCCTCCATGTAGCCATCGACAAAACAGGGTTTCATGCATGTAAACTAAGTGTCGGTCTGGTATGGAAGGAGGTGTGTTCGTTGCCGGGAGCGATGTGCGAATTCCTGCGAAATGGGGCGCACTTGATCTTTAGCTGGCTGTCGAGGGCAGACGAATTGCTAGTCCCAGGGCAGCGGGGGGCATTTTTAATGCCTTGCTACCATTTGGTGAGGGATGCTCGAGCTCGATCATCATGGTAACTCAGCTCTGTGTGGAAAGAAGATGAGTACGGATGATGAGGGAGGAGATGGATTAATTGTTCTTTTTAAAGGTAATCTACAGTTCTGGTAATGATGGAAAATTAATTTGTGGAGAATCATAAATTAATTATACTGAATATTCAAGGCTGCAAATAAATGATGTATGACAAATGATTTTGTTGGAAATGATTTTGGTGGAAAAATGTGTCTCTGAGTAATGAACCAGCAGATATGAGGAAATTGAGCTACATGTATCAGGTTCGAACCAGATGAATGACACACTGTTTCTATGTGCAAGTGAGAGTTTTGCCTTTCAATGAATACGATATCAAATAAGTATAATCTTTAAACATGTGATCTTAAATTTGGCAGTTTTTAGATGATTATGCCTGCTCATGGATAACAGTATTTATTAGTACTGAATTAAAAGCATTTTTCCCCTTACTGTTCCTTATGTTTTTTAATGTTATCACTTGCCTTTATGTAAGCTTATATCACTGTCATCTTTACAAATGCATATCTGCTCTACTGCTATATAACCTTCTGTCCCTCTCCATGCCCACTCAATTTCCCATTCTTGCTTTTGAATTGCAACATTTCATTGGTGTTTGCGCAGATGAATTGCGCGTACGCATCGACTTTTGCGCAGTTATTAACCAATGATGCGCCATAAGTGTACATTTTGTTATGACAATTAAAATTATTTCACTAAAATCTAGATAAAATAAATCTCAGAATACCACCCCAGACCTTCTCTTTTATTCTGTTCATATCCCATCTCTCTCTCTCTCTCTTCTCTCTCTCTCTCTCTCTCTCTCTCTCTTCTATCTCTCTCTCTCTCTTCTCTCTCTCTCTCTCTCTCTTCTATCTCTCTCTCTCTCTTCTCTCTCTCTCTCTCTCTCTCTCTCTCTCTCTCTCTCTCTCTCTCTCTCTTCTCTCTTCTCTCTCTTCTTCTCTCTCTCTCTCTCTCTTCTCTCTCTCTTCTCTCTCTCTCTTCTCTCTCTCTCTCCCTCCCTCCCTCCCTCCCTCCCTCTCTCTCTCTCTTTCAACCTTTTTCAACCTCATCTCTACCTCATCTCTCTCTTTTTCAATCTAACTCCTCTTTCTCTCTCTCTATCACACCTCTCTCTTTTGGGTCATCTTCCCTCTCTCCCTCCCTCCCCTGCCTCCCCCTTCTCTCTCTCTCTCTCTCTCTCTGTCTGTCTTTCTATTTCTCTCTTTTTCTCTCATGCTCTATTCCACCCAAGGTCTTATTTGACACCAAATCACAGACAAGAGTCGCGTGTGACTCAGCTGTTATCACAAGCCATATTACATGAAAGTGTTATTCCTTAATGCAGAAACAAATTGACCTTTTGTGGCCCTAGCTACAAAGCATCTTATTGATTTGTCTCTGGCGGGTGCACTTTTTAGCGTGCAATCATTCGATATGAGTCCATGCTCACCGCTTCTGGAGAACTCTAGAAGGACCATAAAGATTTTGTCTTATGAGCTTGTGATGTAAGGGCCAGTTTTCATAATGTCCTCATTTACAAATCAGCAATAACTTATGAAACAACAGACTGACCATTTTTATTTCCATATAGTCACTAGCGACATTATTCATGCTTTTTTTTTATCAACTTCAGTTTTGTTTTTCTTCATGAGGTATCAAACAAAGATATAATTTACATCAGCTCCTTTTCACATTAATAATACATAAATATATTTAAATACACTAGAATGACTTGTGAAAACGCATAATGTAAATATATTGGGATAACAAGTAGAAAGCCATTTGGATGGCTCTGATTTAAAAATAAATAGGAAATGCTTATTATTATTGTCTAATGGAGACAAAAAGCATTCAAATGGACCAATCACTTAAAGTTTTTATATATAAATTCAACCTTAACAATCTTTACTTTGTATTCTTTGGGTTTAACAGTTAAGCAGTATAGTATGAATAAAAATACAAAATAATGTAAAAAACCCTGGTCATGGAACCAAAGTTGGACTTTACATTCTGTGTATTAAATGCTCATCTCTTGAAAATAGCATAGTGGCATTAATTTGACCCCTGTTGTGCAATGTTAAGTGATAAGCATTAAGGCCCTTCATGATCAATAACAGCCAAAATGCAACTATCAACTGATTAGCATTATAAGATATGAACCTATAGTTTGATGTTTAAGGAATGTTTTTACGTCACACACTCCTTGCGATGATTGTTCTGCAATCAGTATCCTACACAAACTGAATTCCTAACTTCAAGCCTGGGCTCAATACTGTATACCCAATACTTCACCTAATGCTAACCCTAAAACCCAATTGCATCCATGAACCTAACCCTATAAATTTTGATCAAAGCCTTGAGCGATTGTCTCTGGATCAGGGCCCCGTTTCATAAACCTTGTTATCTAAAACAACTGCCTCAATTCTATGACAAATTGGCTCTCAGCCAATCAGACGCAAGGATTTCAGTAGCTTATAACAATTATTGTAACTTGTTATTGACAAGTTTTATGAAACGGGGCCCTGATGTCGGAACACCTAAGCAATGTATTCGTAATGCAAATTATTAACCAGTTGCCTTTGAACTCAAGTTTTATATTTCCATAAGTGAGTTTCGACCTTCACAGTGAAATAAAGAGGAGTTATGTCATTACAAAAGAAAATGAAGAAGGGAGAAAAGTGATCTGAAAAATTAGGTTTCTCAGTTTCATAGTGAATACGTCCTTTACATTCACATATTACCGCATGCCTTTTAGCTCACAAATTAATGGACTACGGTTTCTTCCCTCCCCGGCTTTATGCTTTTTACTTCTTAGCTCTTCGCCACGAACGTTTGAGCAAATGTGCGGAGAAGAAATAGGCCATGACATAAAAGCCTTTTCTCTGCATCTAAAAGCCCTGAGCCGCATGCTTCACAAATTAAATTGATGTTCCTATCTTTTCAATCCCACGTGCCGTAGGGATTTTTTTTCCCCATCATGGTAGTGGTCGATAATGTTGATGGTGTTCTCACCGATACAGTACATGATTATCAAGCTAATAATTTGAAGTGATTGAAATGTAATGGACTGTATATAGCAAAGCCCAACAAAAGTAGTTTTCTTATTATTTTTCATTTCTTAGCATTTCTTGCATTTGATTTGTACATCACAATGAATGTGTTATTTTTGAGGTTCATGCTTGTGTGATTGAACATTTACAAGGATGTTATTTTTCACAATTGAAGGCTTCGGTATAACCTCAGTGAAAAGGCTTTTTATGTATTCTTTTGTGAAAAGAACCCACTTATGGGGCATTTATAGAGGAATTTAGGAAAAAGGAAAGGAAAGAGCTGAAAATGGAATGAAGTGAAATTAACTATTTTCATTTTTTGTTTTTGGTTTTCGTACACCAAAAATGAAGTGAAATGGAAAGAGGAAGGAGGAAAAGGTAAAGAAAGAGTGATTGAGATCAGGAAAGTTGTGAGCCGCTCACAGAAGTATGGAGATTACAGTTCTGTCCTCTGTAGATTACTTCTAAAAAGAGAGTTTTCGAACATGGTAATCTTTCAGTAGAGGAGAATATCTGTCTTGACGTGTTTCAAACAGTATGCTTTGTTCATTAATTGTCAGGATATTCTAATTCTTTGTTCTTTTTTTCACAAGGAGGGAGAAACATATGACAGCAATAACCATATGATCTTAATTTGGTCTTGATAATTTTTAATTATGCACAAAGTCAGTGTTTTGAGGATAAGGCCTTCACTTTCAGTACAGAGCCAAAGATAAAGGGAAATGGTTTTCTTACATTTCCATGAAGTGCCAACATTTATGAGGAATATCCAAGTTGTCTGCATGCATGGATGGAAATGTAAATTGTTTCGGCTTGTTTAACAGTATTTTTAGCCTTAGTCAATATAAAAGAATATTAAAATCCAATGATTTTTACTGAAAACTAAAGCACTGTTATATGGGGTTTAGAAAGTTTGCTCAGTTTTATATTCAAATGAAAACCAATCATGTACAAATGAATGGAAATGTTAAATCAAATAAACACTGCAAACCAGCTGGTAATAATATAAAACAATATATACAACAAGGGCATTATAAGTCCTTGAATCTTATCGTATGCTTCAATTTTTTTATGTGTAAGGGAAAGTACCTTTCATCCCCCCCACCCAACAAAAAAATAAATTAAAAAATATGCTCATTACAGGGTACCATATGGTTTATATAGCATAAAACTGTAATCTAAATCTGAATGCTTGTGGGAGGCCCTTTTTTTTGTTGATTCATATGTTTTACGTCCAAAAATATCAAGTTCTCAATGTAAAAAAAATACTATTTTGTGTGTTGCAGCTATTTTTGGATATGCTATTGTAAAACAAGATCTCATTGAAATTTTTAATGCATTCTGGGTGGTGTTTCACAAAGAGTTATTTTTGCCAACATTCATGAGGAATATCCAAGTTTTCTGCATGCATGGATGGAAATGGAAATTGTTTCGGCTTGTCAGTATTTTTAGCCTTACTGAAAATAAAAGAGTATTAAAATCCAATGATTTTTACCAAAAACTAGAGCACTGTTATATGGGGTTTAGAAAGTTTGCTCAGTTTTATATTCAAATGAAAACCAATCATGTACAAATGAATGGAAATGTTAATTCAAATAAACACTGCAAACCGGCTGGTAATAATATAAAACAATATATACAACAAGGGCATTATAAGTCCTTGAATCTTATCGTATGCTTCACTTATTTTTTATGTGTAAGGGAAAGTACCTTTCATCCCCCCCCCCCAACAACAACAAAAAAATAAATAAATAAATAAATATGTTCATTACAGGGTACCATATGGTTTATATAGCTTAAAACTGTAATCTAAATCTGAATGCTTGTGGGAGGTACTATTTCTTGTTGATTCATATGCTTTACATCCAAAAATATCAAGTTCTCAATGTGAAAAAATACTCTTTTGTGTGTTGCAGCTATTTTTTGATATGCTATTGTAAAACAAGATCTCAACGAAAATTCTGGGGGTGTTTCACAAAGAGTTAAGTTTGACTTACAGTCGCACTTAAATTCCTAGTTGCGTGCAGTAGTTGACACATCACTGCATTGGTAAGATCATGCTCAAGGGACGCGCGCTATTGGGTAATCTACCAATGAGATTACGCGTTTAATACCGTATGCGCATTAGCACTTACGCATGACTTTAAGTCAAACTTAACTCTTTGTGAAACACCCCCCTGTTGTGTTTTATTTACCAGGGCTCTTTTGAATTGTGCTCTTTCAAAGGTTACTAGCACTACTCACAAATAGTTTTGTCTTTGCAGGTAGTATGTACTGTTTTTACATTGCGGATCTTCAAGAATGGGCAAGACATTGTGAAAAGCTAGAAGAAAATCGCAGCCTTTTAAAAATAGAATCTCATCTGGGCTATAGTGCTATGTCACCTCTAAAAATTATGTGAGAGGCATGCTTGCATATTTCAATAAGCAATGTTCTTGGTTATGCCAAACCATTATGACTCTTTGGAAATGTGAGAGACCTTGTGAATAAAAGATGCTAAAAGCACTTTTGATTCCAGCCTTGTCATAAGATAAGGGTGTGTTTATAGTGCTTTTGCAAAGCCAGAACCAGTGTTTTGAAACGCAGCTTCAAAACACAAACACTGCTTTATGGTACTGTTTATAGCTCTCTTCTCCCAGGCAAATTCGGGGTGCTGTGCCACTGGATTTGTACACCACACTGTGCATCGACACATGACCCCAGATTTCAGGGGTCTTTTATTTTCTCTGCATGCAGCAAGCACATAGAGCGAAGCACTGATATCATATAAATGCATTTGTCATTTTCTCCCTGGTTCCTGAAGATTAAAGAATACCGTCCTTTTTTTTTTTCCTTTTTTTTTGGTAGCAGCTATTATTTCAAGCGGAAAAAAGTAAAGAAAATATATTTAGTTTGGGTTTTCAATGATTGTATTTGTAATTTTAGTTTAGTTGGAAAGAATAAGCAATGTGGGAAAGAAAGAGAAGACAACAAGAGATGAAGATAAAGATCAATCCATTGATAGATCAATAGAGGAGAGAGAGGGAGAGAAGGAGAGAGAGGGAAAGAGAAAGAGACAGACAGAGAGACAGACAGAGATAGAGTGTGATTGAGTGCTTGAGTGAGAAATAGGATGGATGGGAGGGAAGAGGAGAGGTGGAGGAAAGGGCCAGATGGAATAGAGATAACATGAGAAAACAAACAAAAGCCCCCAAGCCCCCCCCCCCCCAAAAAAAAAAAAAAAAAAAAAAGAAAAAGAAAAGAAAAAGAAAATGAAAAAACAAGTAGTTTTGAGGGAAATAAAAGTGATGTTATAAACGGATGATATGTACACACATATCTTCATCAAAATAACAAAATTTACCAAACAATTAAGACTGCCTCACAAAAGAATCCATCAGGATGTGTTCAGATCATATGGTACCATTTGAAATATGAATTTAAGTCATCCCCTTCAGTTGAATTGTTCATAAATGGATTCAATTTTTTTTAAATTGACATATAATCATTCTTCATGTGTAACATATTTCCTCATGATTTTTGTACAGTTAAGTTTTAATGACCATTTTGAAATGAAATACTGTCCTTGGTGTTGCTTTAATATCTTGCAGTCTGTTCTACTTTGAAATGATCTGTCATCATATGCTGAAGGGTACCTTTAAATCTAGACATAGAGCAGGAAAAAGGAACATAAGATGAAAACTGAAAGAGGCGAACAAATATTGTCACTATAACAATCTCACAAAGAAAAGGAAGTAAGCACTCATATTCCCTATCAAATAATAGCTCCGTATTCTATATCATATAATGACTTTTCTTACTTGTTAAAACAAGGCCAGTTTAGACAGTTAATAGAAATTGTAGCTTTATATTCTTTTGCATATGTTTCACTGCTGGTAACTGGCTTTAATATAATAATAGTTTTGACCATTCATCTTTCACTAATTATTGTCTAGGTATTAGATGGTGTATGGTATCTAGAAAATGTACATTAATTCACTCTAGATAGAGTTTATGCTCTCTGGTTAAAATTTTTTCTCGTATTAATATTAATATTTATGTTTATAAAAAAAAAAATCATTATGATTTATAAGTGGTAGCAAAACTGGAGTACAAGCATTTTTACAAGCAAATCTGAAATGCACGCTAACAGACCAAAGATAGCCAAATGCGATTCAGCTATTGGTCTCCACTTGCTGAACAATCCAGCTTGCGCACAAAGCTATGCCGACGATCAATTCTCAATTATGTCCCGGGCCAGAAGCTCAGCGCATTTACGCTTTCTGGAAGCCGCTTACATTCAACCGCATGAACCTCTTCTGTGCAGACAAAAGGAGTTCGTCCAAGCTTTGCGATTGTTCTGAAATTACGGCGTCTAGGTTGCGTCCGGGTTCACCGAGTATAATATAGTTGATTTCAAGTAATTTGTTATATACCTGCGTGATAACCTGATGAGTGCAGGTCGAAAAGTTTCGTTATCATGTTTCTTTTTCGTGCCATATTGAAATTTTTGTATGTGTGTCAAATTGAATTAATCCAAGATTTGGCAAGTACAGTATCTCAAGATATTTCGCCTTTGGGAATCCTTAAGAATGTTTGCATTTTCGTCACGTTTGCATTAGAGGCTATAGAACTGCTACTGTAAAACCAGAAATTTTCACAAAATAATCAAATCACAATTGAAACAACATAAAATTATTGCAATTCGCGAAAGTTTCTTGCAGCAAAATTGGCTGTCATTAACAATTCGCAAAAGTTTTATGTCACAAAAGTTTTTGGTTTTACAGTATTCAACACTGTATGTGTGTCAGTCATATTTATTCTTTGAAATTTTCTTTAAGTCGCTTGGAACATTTTGGGATAATTGTTATGTTTATTACTCCTGAAATCAACTCAGTGTGGGAGGGTGGTAATAACACTTGCAGTTGGTGAGTAGAAAAAAAAACAGTAGGCTGACAAAATAGTCACTCTGGCTGTGGAACATAACCGAAAGAAAAGAAATGATGTAATTGGAGATTAATTGTCCTGGAATGAACCTTTTGTAATGTCAGAATGCTTAAAGCACTGGTCATTAAGTGTCTATGATTGAATTTCATACTGCACACTGCCTGCCAGGCAGAGAGCTATCGGAACATAAAAGGTTATTTAAATAATAAAATGCACCTGGTTTGACAGAGTGTATGATCAGTTAATGGCTGGATGTAATAACCAAGTTCTTCATTTTGATTATGAATAGTAAGTGATTGGAGAAAGATGTGAAAATGTAAATTGATATATTTTATAATTTTCTTTAACACTAGAAAATTCAGTAAGTGGAATCATGAAGTATATAAAAGCAAAGTGCTTTTGAAAGAGAAGGTTGAGTTCTGTCAAAGGTGAAAAATAATTTTTTGAGCTTTCTCATTCTTAGAAATATCCCCTGAAAAGGATTGCTCTTCACATGCTCTTCACATGCACCAATATTAGAAATATGACAAAACATATTTGAAGTGTTCAGGCCGAACACTCATGCCACATGTGTGTGCTGTCCCGTGTACCCATTTCTGTGTGCAGTACATGTGCTTTTCAGCGATATTGGGTTACTTTGTATGCACCAATCCTTATGTAGACATGATCACCCTTTCCCAAATGCTTTGAGACAGTGATTTTACAAACATTTGTCAGATGGGAACAGGAAAAATAGGCATTGATTACATCATTACACTTTTTGTTTTGTTATTTGAAAATATATGGCAGATCATGAGGTAAATTTATTAGGTAACTAGAAAGGCCGTCAAAGGCGGCAGACCCATGCCTTAGCAGCGCTACAGAGTAGTTGCAATACTATACTAACTATGGGGTCAAAACTACAAGGTCACACAGAATTTGCAGGGGTCAACCGATCATCACCAAAATCTAATCGATTCTTTCCTGTCACTATCCGAACATTCCCTGAAAATTTGGTGCAAATCCGTTCACCCGTTCTCTAGTTATCTTGTACACAAACAAACAAACAAACATACAGAGCCCTTTACATAACCCTGCCGATTTTATCGGCGTGGGTAATTACTTGTAGGAAGACATATGTGATTAACATATTGGCACTTTGAGGTACCAGCAATTTTCTAATATTTTGTGGTTGCCCATTACCAACTATATACCTTGTAAATATGTTTGATGATGTTAAAATAATAAATAATAAATTCATTACTCATGCATTCATCCATTCTTTCATTCACATGTTTATGAAAAAAAAAGAAATTGTGTGATTATAATCCAGGCTAGATATTTGGACCCTGGTATTCCCGGGTATGATTGTATAATTATATTGAATTGAACTTATAAAGTACCATATGCATTACAAGGAAGTAGAAAATGGTTAGGGGAGAGTGAGTTAGGGGAGAGTGAGTTAGGGGAGAGTGAGTTAGGGGAGAGTGAGTTAGAGGAGAGTGAGTTAGGAGAGAATGAGTTAGGGTATAGGAAGAGAGTGAGTTAGGAGAGAATGAGTTAGGGGAGAGTGAGTTAGGAGAGAATGAGTTAGGAGAGAATGAGTTAGGGTATAGGAAGAGAGTGAGTTAGGGGAGAATGAGTTAGGAGAGAATGAGTTAGGGGAGAATGAGTTAGGAGAGAATGAGTTAGGGTATAGGAAGAGAGTGAGTTAGGGGAGAATGAGTTAGGGGAGAGTGAGTTAGGGGAGAGTGAGTTAGGGGAGAGTGAGTTAGGGGAGAGTGAGTTAGGGGAGAATGAGTTAGGGGAGAATGAGTTAGGGGAGAGTGAGTTAGGAGAGAATGAGTTAGGGGAGAGTGAGTTAGGGGAGAATGAGTTAGGAGAGAATGAGTTAGGGTATAGGAAGAGAGTGAGTTAGGGGAGAATGAGTTAGGAGGGAGGAGTTAGGGTATAGGAAGAGAGTGAGTTAGGGTATAGGATGAGAGTGAGTTAGGGGAGAGTGAGTTAGGGGAGAGTGAGTTAGGGTATAGGAAGAGAGTGAGTTAGGGTATAGGAAGAGAGTGGGGAATAGAGAAATAAAGAGCAAAGGAGAGGGAGAGAAAAGCTATGTTCATACAGAACTTGTGGTTTCAAAACTTTAAGTGAACGAAACAAAGACTCATTAACAATATTAACAATGACAAGGGTTCATACAGGCCTGAAAGTACGATGCTCGTTGTTCTGAGACTACAAGTCGAACAATCATCATTAACAAAGAGTTTGCATCACTTAAAGTTTATTCTGTCCAAACGGTCCCCCCACTGCTCGTGGTTTTGGCTCCCTTGTGGTTCAAGAACTACAATTGAAACTACAGGTCCATTCATACAGTCTGAAACTACATGTACTAAATAATTTAAAGTTTCGACACTACAAGCGAAACTTAAAGTTTAGCTCCTTTTGTATGAACCTGACTGTTCACAGGAGATGAGATAGGTGGAAATGAAGAGAGATAGAGAGAGGGGGAGAGGAGAAAATAAAAGAAGCAATGTCAGTGTTAATTAAAGTAGAAAGAGTGATACATTGCTATATGTGGCTGAAGAGCTAATGGGTTTAAATTGAAAATATAAAAACAGTAAAATCAAACTGGGTCATACTCCAAAACCAGAAATGTTCATAACATGAAACTTTTGTGAAGTTTAAGTGACAGCCATTTTTGCAGCAAGAAACTTTTGCAAAATTGCAAATATTCAGTGTTGTGTCATTTATGAGTCATTGCATTTGTGGCATGAAGCTTTCGCAAGTCTGAACGCTTCACGAAATTCTGGTTTTACAGCATTTAATGTTTGAGATCTTACAGACTGTTCACATCACATCTCTTTTCTGTTCTTCTTTTTATTCTCAGGTACTGGATCATGAATTTCCCTATGCACTTTGACCTTGACAAGGGACTGGCAGGGGTCATGAGTCAACTCCAGAAAATCATCCAATCAGAAGGCAACACACAACTTAAACATGTCGTTGATATTTCAAATGTGTAAGTATAAGATGAGGATATCTGCAGCATCATAGAAGACATTACAGTTTGGTTTCAGCTGTTAAAAGTGTTTTACTATAATTCTTGTTTCTCTTTATTTTGAACTGTCAAAGGACTAATATATATGATTTTAACCCGTTGACTACTGAATTCTTTAATTCTCATAGGCTTTATACAGGAGCCACCCGGTTCCCGTAGTCTATGGGTTAAGATAATTGTGATGATGATGAATAATGCCAATGATAATGATAGGATTGTTGATAATATATCTTTACAAAAAGGTGAATTGAAAATTTTAAACATGTAGTTTTTATTCAAGATACAATTTATCAGTAAGTAATTAATCACTAACTTTAATTAAATGAACACCAATGATAACAGTATGTTTTTAATGCCTCCACCCACCTGAGGTGGTGCCAAAGGCATTATGTTTTCGGGTTGTCTGTCCGTCTTCCTGATTTCTCGTTCTCACGATATCTCAAGAACCATTAGAAGTATGAATTTCAAACTTTGTGCTAATATGTATTACCATCGGAAGGCGATCTGATTATATTTTGGGGTATGTAGGTTAAAGGTCAAAAGTCATAGAGGTCAATATCTGAAATTTCAGGTGTTAGCCTTGTTCTCCCAATATCTCAAGAACCACTTGTTGTATGAACTTCAACCTTTGTGCTAGTATGTATCACCATAGAAAGATGATCTGATTAGATTTTGTGGTGCGTAGGTCAAAGGTCAAAGATCATAGAGGTTAATTTCTGAAATTTTGGGTGTTTGAGGTTGGACTTCAACTTGTTGCTTGTATGCATCATCATAGCGAGACATACTGATTAACTTTGGGGTAATAAGGTCAAAGGTCAAAGGTCATAGAGGTCATTTACCATGAAAATTGTCATTTTCATTGACATTGTCAATGTCAGTATGTCATTGTCACTGACATTGTCAATGTCATTGTCATTGTTATTGTCCTTATCATTGTCACTGACATTGTCATTGTCCTTCAGGCCATCGTATGACTGGATGAGGGTGATATCAGTAAGGAATCCATCAGTACGGACAAATCGGAAGGTCTCATTGGTCTTCAATCATTTAGAACCCAAGGAACTAGCAGACCATCTCACATTCCTCGAGTATAAGATCTTCAGAAGATTGAATGTAAGTTTGATTACAGTAGAAACAAAATTCCTAAGCAAATATATGTCATATGCACACATAATTTAGTTCTATCATATGTTATCTAATTTATAATATTTGGGCTAGCTGTAAAACTAGAAATTTTCATGAATTGGTGAAAGGTCATAATATGCACAAGTTTCATGCAGTGTAATCATTGAGGCACAGCAGTAAAATATTATAATTTGCAAGTTTCTTGCAGCCCAAACAAACCAATGATAAAGTATCTGTATAAGTTTCTACTTTGAAAGTATTCAAATTCAAAGCATTCTATGATGCTTTAATAGACCAGTTAATTAAGATCGTGTTCATGACGAATCAGAAAGTTCCTGTAGACTTGCCTGATACAGCAACAACTGATAAGATGTGCAAGATGGATTCCATCCATGGAGACGCTATTGTACAAAATAGTAGAATTGGATAGAGCGTCACTGGGGGTTCTGGGAAGAAATGTTCATCAATTGGAATACATTAGTAGCTAGTCTGATTTAAGGTGGGTTATACATATACGTCTTTAGATTTTTCCCTTGAGCATTTTTCAAAATGATGAATAGTGCAGTTGGTATCAAAAGCAATTTTCTTTGTGTGTTAGTTCACTTCAAGTTACCATGATGACTGTTACTTCTCTATAAATTATGTAAGACTAGTTTTCACTCTATCAAATGATCTTGTATATTTTGGGTATTGAAACAGCCATGTTTGATTTCTTCCTTTGCTAGTTTGCTGACCTGAAGAGTTATGCCCTCTCTGGCCAGCTGAAGGACAACTTGAAGCTGGAGCGTTCCATTGGTCTCTTCAACGGCCTTTCATTGTGGATAGAATGCATGGTACTGAGTAGACACACTCCCAAACAGAGGGCAGAGGTCATTACAAAGTTTGTACATGTGGCAAAGGTCAGTGTGAAAGGTCATAGTGTGCTAAAAGCCAGAAGGACTTAACTCTGTGTAAAATGATATGGGTTAATGTCTTTCTGGGGTGATCCGACATACACTCCTGTGTCAATTGCTCCAGGCTTTGTCATCAAAGATATAGGGTTAGGGTTAAGGTTGCAAGTGAGTTTTAGGTTATATTTAGGGTTGGGGTTAGGGTTGCAAGTGAGTTTTAGGTTAGGTTTAGGGTTAGGGGTAGGGTTAAGGTTGCCAGTGATTTTTAGGTTAGGTTTCGGGTTAGGGTTAAGTTTGCAAGTGAGTTTTAAGTTAGCTTTAGGGTTAGGGTTGCAAGTGAGTTTTAGGTTAGGTTTAGGGTTATGGTTAGGGTTACGGTTGCAAGTGAGTTTTAGGTTAGCTTTAGGGTTATGGTTAGGGTTACGGTTGTGAGTTTTAGGTTAGGTTTAGGGTTAGGGTTGCAAATGAGTTTTAGGTTATATTTAGGGTAAGGTTAGAGGTGCAAGTGAGTTTTAGGTTAGGTTTAGGGTTAGCATTAGGGTTGCAAGTGAGTTTTAGGTTAGGTTTAGGGTTAGGGTTAGGGTTGCAAGTGAGTTTTAGGTTAGGTTTAGGGTTAGCATTAGGGTTGCAAGTGAGTTTTAGGTTGGGTTTAGGGTTAGCGTTAGGGTAAGGGTAAGGGTAATTGGTCCAGGCTTGAATTTTGGATTTCGATTATTGTAGGAAATTGTCCACTGAGCAATTGTCGCAGGAGCTTGTGTCATTCTTGCTCTCACCAGATAATATTTGCCATTGTAATATGCTAAACCCTCATATGTTGATAGGTTATGTAGCATGTAATAGCAGTCGTTTCTTGTGGTAAAATTTGGCATAAAGTGCATTTATTAAGTCTGTCACATGTAGTACCAATGTACCAATGTGAGGATATTTGTGATTAGTTCATGGAAAATAAATGGAATGAAAAGGAATAGCTCAATACCTACTTAACACTACAGGAAATATTTGCTGAAGATATAATTTTATCAACCGTTATCAATACTGACTACTTTATTTAATTAATATGCACTTCACGGATTCATATTTCACCCCTCCCCCCCCCCACTTTTTGATGTGTGTTTAAACAGAGGTTACGGCAGCTGAATAATTTCAATACCTTGATGGCTGTGGTAGGTGGTCTGAGTCACAGCTCTCTGGCAAGGTTACGGCAGACGTCGGCACATGTCTCGTCAGAAACACAGAAGGTAAAGTACCTCAATCAATTTACTTAAATAGAGAGAGAGAGAGAAAGAGAGGAATAGTCAGAGAGAAACAGAGAGAGAGTCAGAGAGAGAGAGAGAGAGATTTCAATTTTGACATGACTTACATGTATTTATTTCATTTTACATCCCAACATAGGGTATCAACATTGATGACAAAGTCAATTAGATCATTTTTTTAGGCCCGTCTTAGACAAATTTTGCTGTGTATTCTTTATAATCTATATCTGTTTTGCTATGCTGTTTTAAGAAACCTCTTTAATAATATTCTGTTGTTGCAGTATGAGTAAGGATCTGTACAAAATATCCTTGTACAACTAGTTATCTAATCAGATTGGAAATTACCTTTTGAACCTTATTATATCTTGTGTGACTTCCATCCAGTCTGCAATTGCTTCCTTTCAATTCAATTGTTTTGTAAAAATCACACAAGTTTAGTAATATGTATACATTGAAAAGTGTGGAGGATCTCCCTAAAAGGCCAGTGGTTTGAGATTGGAGGGGGGGGGGTCCATTTCTACTCGTTCACTGATACATTGTAAATTACATTCCTCCTTGTTTACAAATTTTTGGCCAAGAAATATCACCCTGTTGATTTCTTGCACATTTCTTAATTCCAGCCTTGTACATATCACCAAGCTTGTTATTGCTTGTGTGAATTTCTTAATTCCAGCATTGTACATATCACCAAGCTTGCTATTGCTTGTGTGAATTTCACCTCGGTATGTCCTGTGTGATATATACGACCTGTCAATCAAAGATACATAACCCAACATGACCTATTTCTGTCTTAAATTATCTGAAGTTCAAGTTTGAAAATTTGTCTCTGTAGTATAAAAATATATTGATATGGTTAACCTGAATGCCTTGAAATTATTTTGTCTTCTGTAATAAAGAGCAAAACATAAACAAATGTAATTGAGATGAGTCCTGACATTTTTTTATCAAGTGATTTTCCATGACAACCAATTTCCAACAACCAATTTCTTTCTCTCTATATTAAGATCATCACAGAGTTGTCGGAAATGTTATCATCTGCAAGTAACTTTAGCAACTATCGCAAGGCTCTAGCAGAGGCAAGAGGATTCAAGATCCCAATCTTGTAAGTATGATTAATCCTCTCATCAATTTAACCTGTTTTAAGGGTCACGGGGGTTTAAACTACTCACATTTTAATATTGTATCTAATATAGACGTTAGAAAGGATATGTTTTAGAATTCCAAATGGGTTTGTGAATTGTAAGATTGGATTCAGTGTGGAATGTTTTTTTCAAGATGAGCATGGACAAATTGTATGATTATATAAAAGTAGACTCATAAAATTTAAATAGAACACACTTTTTCAAACTTGGTGGTACAGTAAGGATTACACTTGAAGTTCCATTGACTTGGTAAAAGGTCTTATACGGTAACTAAACTATTAAATGGGTTGAACTAACAAATTAAACCCCCTAAACCCCCCCCCCCCCCTGTAGATCCGCCACTGCCTTCTTAAACATCAGGAAGTAGATAACGAATGAAAAGTCTTGTAGATATTTATATATTTAGTTTTTGTAGGTTTTATGTAAATACTATTCTCTTTATTGATGGAAACCTATCAAACGTAATTGTTGCATGTTTTGGTTCACTGTGATCTGGTTATTCTAATGTTTTGATATTTGAATTAAAAAATGGGAACACTAAAAATCCCATGTTGTTGGGTGTTTTTGATGCTTATGATTTTGGTTCTATTTAGCATTGTGCAATTACAAGATCAGTGGTATATTCTATTTATGTTATACCAAAATATAAGGTGGAATCGGTTACCAGTAGCGGTCTCTATAATTTCTTAATCTTTGCTAACACGTTTGCTGTGGGAAAGTTTGTCCAAGCTGTAGGCAACAAAACTTCAGTTGGAGGGCTACATTGGTGTGCATTCTAATAAATCTTATCTCTCTTTTCTGTTCTGTATTTTGATAACACATTTAGAGCACTTTAACTCTAAACTAGAGGAAGATGAAGATCTACAGTTTTTAATTTGCTGATGTAACAAATATTTATTTCCATCCTGATTAGATATTGCATTTAAATGTGTGGGTCAATGGTATAACTAATCCTACTTATTTCATTCTCATTTAACTTCCTATGGCTTCTTTCTCACTGCCCTTTCTCTGCGCTTCATATCTGTAGAGGTAAGTCTACGAAAAACATATTTTAAGCGAAATAACAAAATATGCTCAGGGTGCAAATTCAATTAATGGTTCAAAGGGATGACAATGGAGTCTGAATGCTTGCAAATAAGTATAATTCTCTTATATGGGTCAATTGTTATCATCAACACGTTTAATACCATGTTATGTTATTATGTATCGTAATCCCATAGTTATGTGTGCTTTAAGAATACTTATATAATATTGGATGCACTTGAGTGGTATATCAGATATATTGCATTCAGCTAGCATGAATATTGCACGAATCGAAGATGAGTGCAATATTTATGCTAGATGAATGCTATATATCTGATATACCACGAAAGAAATCTAATATTATTATTATTATACATACAAATTGGAGGAAACATACAACTTTACAATGGCCTGGAGAAGATGGTACCCAACAGCTCAAGTCAGGATACAGATAGAGCTCAGACCGTGCAGGTCTATGGAAAATATGTGCTACTTCTAACTAGTAACTAGCACAGCAAAGCAGGCCAGTTGGAACAATTAAAAAACGATGAAATTGGTTCACGTACTCACCAACATCCAAATGAATATACAGAGTAAAAATGATCCTTCAATATAATGATCCAAAACAGCAAATTCCAACGTCCATGTTTGTTTACAAATGTTTCGAATTTACCGCTTGCAATATCGAGGCTGCGCTGCGCTGCCATACACAAAACTAAAGGTATGAGAACTATGCAGACAACACTGAAAATTTACGTGTAAACCTATGGCATTTAGCGCTTCGTCGCAATCTTTTTGTGCGAGCGATTGATGAAAGCAAGACTCCACCGAACGTGCTTCTGCGCATGCGTCGGACAAAAAGTGCAATGGTATATCAGCCCAAGCGTTGAATATCGTGACAATATTCCACCCTTTTACAACATTGACAAGAGTAACGTAATACACGCAAGACAGTTAATATGCTAACTGTATTGTATGCAATCAAACTGAACAACAGAAATCTCACAGAACGGAAAAATACAAGGTTTTATTCTATCGGAAAAGTAACCTATATGTGTAATACTATGTGATATTGAATTGGTTGAAGACATCTCTCATATGTTTCTTGAAGAAGATAAAGGGAAAATATGTGTAACATTTATTTTTAGTGCTTTAAATATCAAATCAAATATCTGTATTGTGGGACCTGTGTTTACCTGTTGATTCTAGAGCAGAAAGTGAAATGATAAAAAAGCTACATGTACCTTATAATTCAAATGATGATGTATTGCACCCTGTTCATAATTTCACAATAGATTTTATAATGTCAGTTTCAGTACTTCAGGTATTTGAGCTAAAAACTGTGATGCTGTATCTCAAAATTGTGGCCAATTGACAGCTTTTCGTTCTTCAATACTGGTCTATGCATTGCTGAATTAGATACAAAACAATTTTGTTATTAATTTGGAAAAGAAAAAAAAATTGAGAAACAAAATATTGAGAAAGGGCAGTATGACTGTATTTATAGTTACAGTCAAACCTGCTTTAGCGACCACCTGTATAGAAAGACCACCTGTCTATAAAGACCACACTGTTCGTTTCCTTTGAACGTTTCTCATTGAAATGTGTATTAAAGGAACCCGTCCATGAAGACCACCTGCTCATAAAGATCGCTTTTCTTGTCTCCCTTGAGTGGTCTTTATAGACAGGTTCACTGTACGTGTTTGTAAGGCGATGTTGATCTGTGACTTTCTCATCCTGCTTCTCGTTCAGGGGTGCATCTGAAGGACCTGATCCTTCTCCATACAGCCCTCCAGGACAAGACTGAAGATGGTCATATCAACATGCGTAAGATGGCTCAACTCTCTGTTACCTTTGCTGAGCTGATGCAGCTACAGAACTGCAAACCACCTCTTGCAGCCAACATGGACCTTGTCAACATGCTCAGGGTAAGAGTAATCTTTCCGTCTGGTGAGAGCCAGGAAAATTGTATGAGTAAATACCCTTCTGGCTTTCAGCAGATGTTTTATTTCTTTTTTTTCTTTTTATTTTGTTGTTTGAAAAATGAAGATACGATAAGAAGAAAGTATTGTGTGATTATAACTTGCAATAATATATTGAAAACAATTCATATTGACTTTTTTTATTTCAGGGAGGGGAATGGAGCAGATTCTTTGTAAACCTCCCCCACCCCCCACCCCCTTCTTCCCATCTTTTTTATTCATTATTTTTGCAGAAAATTTGATTTCCACCCTGGGACCTAAAATGTAGCATCAGATCTTGTATATATATTTTTTAGACAGAAGATTTGTACCTGTGTTATGGTGGAAGGAAAAGTTTTCACTGTGATTAATAATCTCTTCTGAATCATAACTCAGTAGAAGTTTATTTAAAATTCCTTGTTCATGATATCATGGCTGAGATCAAAGATTAAGTGAGGCTTTTAGATGGTCGAAAAGAAAAATTTTAGGGGGTTAGATGGTAGTGGATGACTGCAGCTACATCATTTTCTACTAAAAAAACTTCTATATAGAGAATATATTTATTTAAGGGCATGTATGAGGCCTGAATGTATAATTATAATTACTGAAATGGCATTATGTCCTTTCTTTTCCAGGCTTCATTGGATCTTCAGTACACCGAAGATGAGATCTACGAGTTATCTCTGGCAAGAGAACCAAGAAATTCAACCAGTACTGTAAGTAAATGGTAGCAGGGATTTTTTTTCCTCACCCCCCCCCCCCCCTCTCTCTCTCTATTACTCTCTTCCTCTCTCTCTTACTCTCTTATTCTCTCTTGCTCTCATTTTATTCTCTCTTTCCTCTTTCTCTTTCTGTCTCTGTTTCTCCCCATCTCTCTCCCTCTATCTCACCCCCTCTTCCCTCTCTCTCTCCCCCTCCCTCTCTTTCTCTCTCCCTCTCCCTTTCCCCTCTCCCTCCCTCTTTCTTACTGTCTATCTTTTGCTCTCTTGCTGTAGTTACTCTCCAACTTTCATTGTCATAATTTATTCAGGGGAGGGGAGAGCCGGGGGTTGAACATGCTGATTCATGTGACCCCTCTCCCATTTTATACCACTGCCTATTACACCAATAAGACAGATTATCTATGTCGATGTTCCGTTCCCTGCTTTATGATGTTTCCTTATGGCTAATTCATAGCAACTACTTTTATTTCTTTTTTTTCCATTTGGTCAATTATTGAATGAGCAAGTACTTATACTTTGTGTTACAGCCCCCAACGCCCACCAAGCCAGCTGTGTTTGCCGAGTGGGCAGCTGGTGTGTCACGGCACGCTGATCAAGAATCTATCGCCAAACATGTGACTGCTATGGTAGAGGTAAGTAGATAAAGTGAAAACGTTAAAGGATTTTTTTTTCCAGTGAATTGTTTTCCTATTTAATATTTTCTGATTTTACTCGTCTTTGTGTGTAGATATTGTCCTGTAATACTTAACCCTTTGACTACTGAATTATCTCATTCCAATAGGCTTAATACAGGGACCACATGGTTTCCATAGGCAAAGGGTTAAAGACATACATGTATTTATTCTGTGTGGACATTATGACATTTATTTTGTATCCTCCTGTCATCTATACTTGGATTTGCTGCTTTTATATGTAATCTGGGCCCCCGATCATAAAACTTGTTATCAATAGCAAGTTACAATAACAGTTATAAGCTACTGAAATATGATTGGCTGAGAGCAAATTTGGTTTAGATTTGTAGCATTTGTTATTGTAAGAAGTTTTATGAAATAGGGCCCAGAACTTCAAAAGAAGTGAAGATGTCTCATCTTGCTTTGTAAACTAGGCTAATTATACCATAGTTCATCTTAGTTTCAGGCAGAATTGACATATTGATATTTTATTTATTTATTTATTTATTCATTTGGTATTGTTTTACCAGGGTGGCTTCATCAGTGATTTTGACACTGGTTCACTAGAATGCCCTGCAAATTAACAAGTAGAACATTGACAGTATAAGATATGAACATTACAAAATTTCATGATCAAACAAGCAGTTTAGTCAGAATGAATTTACCATACACAAATAACCAAATGTGATTCAGAAAGTAAAACATGAAAAGCAAATAATAATAAGTTAACAAATTTCAACTCTTTCTGAGATTTTATGAAATAAAATCTTTGGATAAGAAATAATTGGATATTTTCAAATCATAGAATCGTGAATAATGTTAAATAGCACCTTGTCATTTAGACACAAAGTAAATGCATCATAAGTTTCGTAATGTTCAGAGCATGATATATAAATAACTTCAAATATTTTTCTCATGTTTTGGTGATATACGTTTCTGAAAAAGGAAATACGGTACAGACATATTTTCTTTGGTTTTTTGAATAAGTTGTTTTTCTTTCTTGATCGTGCTCTATGAAGTAGGCCAATTAATACCAAGTTCATCTTTGTTGCAGATAGAACTGACAGATTGATATGAAATAGCTTTTCATATTTTCATATCCCAGTGAATTCTAATAAGAAAATTTGAATACACCACCAGCATATTACCCCACTGCATAATCGCAGTATGACCCTGAGGGTGGCGACCTGAATATGACTACATCTACAGGTTTTTTCTACAGCTTCAAAAGAAAATGAAGAAAAAAGTATATTTTTAGAAGCGATTTTTATTCAAGTCCCGATATGTCTAATCTTGTCTGGTTTAGACTGTTCTCTCAGGAGTCATTCATCCCGGGGCTTTTCATTGTGTATCTGTAAACATAGTTGACCTGTGCGCTAGTTTCCATATATAGAATGCACAGTGGGAAAAGCGTCCAAGAATCGGGTTGCCACCATCAGGGTCATACTTTGTCATGGGATAACATCCAAGTTTTATGTTTATGTTTTGTAAAATTTCACAATTTAATACAAAACAGTCAGTGGGGAAACGCTTTGAATTGTTTTTAGAATAGAAGTAACACTGTTCTTTACTACACACACAGTTTAAAATTCAGTAATTAGGACAAAACAGACACCTGCAAGAAAGCATGATTGCTGTCCTTGAACATGCCCCATTTTGTCTTCAGTGTTCTTCAATTGGATTTGGTATACTGTCTGTTGAGAGTCAGAGGGACATTAACTTTGTGTAAAAAAATGTATGACTTAATTCCCTTCTGGCGCTCATCGGATAATATGGAGACTATAGCTCGATGCATCTTGTTTGTAGATTGTTATCTATTTTCCCTTTTCATGTCAGGGTGTATTTTTCCTATGTATCAGAACTGCACTTACAGTAAAATTGATGTCTATTTCTCCTGATCTCTTTCTCCACATAGGCCGTGTTTAAGAATTATGACTTGGACAAGGATGGTTACATCACATACTCTGAGTTCCAGAGCATAGCGACCAGTAACTTCCCCTTCATGGACTCCTTCTGTGTGCTGGATGCAGACCGGTAAGAACCCTTTAGAATACCCATGCATAGATCAGAATTTACAAACTTTGTAATACAATAATGATTGAATGGTTTGCGCTATTAAATTAACTGCTTCCCTCTTTGTCCATTTTGTTAAGGATATTCTGTTAACACCGGTTACTTGCCGAAATCATAATTGTAGCTTTGCACAACACTTGCTCTTTGTCAAATAATTGTTGGTAATTTGTGAATTTTTCAAATATATAACCTTGTGAAGATGATGACGATGATGATGGTGATTCATAGCATTTACATGGTGCTATTTATCTTTTAAAAATATTCAAAGGTACAAAATGTTCAATTTCTGAATGGGACCAGTGCTATGCTAATTTGCTTGTCTGTCTGCATACCTGGTGCCCCAGGTAAACGGGCAAAGTGATTTATAGTGACATATCTCCATTTGAACTTACAGGAGGTACATTAACTTGACCTGCTGATGCCTTGGACTTTCTTAAGAAGCCTTGTATTCCACAGCAATTCCTTGGGTGAAATCAAAGTGTTATCCTTGATAATTGCCTAGAATAGGTTCTTGCTTGTCATACCATATTCACATCAGTGAGACTTGCACCAGACCGAACAAGATATTACATTACACCAAATGGCCAAGAATCGGTCCGTTGCGAATTGCTTTGCAGTCATGATGGCAGTGTGACTGAAGTATCAATTGTGTGCCTTTGCCAATTCTCTTCTCTGTCTTGAACTTAACGGTATCTTTTCTCGCTTAGCCCAGGATGCATGGCTTGGTATAACCCTAAAAATTTTAAGAAAGACTGGTTCATACCAGACAATTTTGTGACTGTCTTTTCTTCCTGTGACTCATCAGGGATGGTTTGATCAGGAAATGTGAGAATCTTAGGCATATAGATAGATAGGTTCTTTCCGAACAAGTTTTTGATGATGTGCCAGTGGTATCCTCTGTAATGGCCATCTATTCTCCCCTTCACCCTACAGGGATGGCTTGATCAGCAAACAGGAGATGCAGTCCTATTTTGTGCGAGCCCACAGCCTTGCTCTCAGCACCAGCTTCAAGCACAACTTCAGTGTCCACACCTACTTCAGTCCCACCTTCTGCGTCCATTGTACGGGTCTGCTCTGGGGACTCATCAAGCAGGGCCACAAGTGCAAGATCTGCGGCATCAACGCCCACAAGCACTGCAAGGATCGAGTGGTCATGGAGTGCAGGAGCAAGAAGTCTCTTGGCCTCAATGGCAGCATGATCATGTCATCCTCTGCCACACAGTCGCCTACCGGGGGTGCCTTGCAGCGGAGGCACACGATGGATGGTGGAGGTCCTATCATGAATGGCATGAACGGCATGAATGGGCTCAATGGGCATAAGGACACTAATGGCAGTAAGTAGAGAGAGAGAGACAGACAGACTGAGAAACATTGTTGGTTTCTGGTGGTTAGAATAAAAATTGATAAGAATCAAGTGATAATAAATGCATTTATGAAATGTACCAGCATGGATTGATTCAGATCAGTGTTAATCATTTCAATTCAATTCATTTCACTTAAACCTAATCTAGACCAGTTTCACTGAAACCCTATCCATCCATTGCACTTTTAGTCAATTCATTTGATTAAATACTTAATTCATTTCATATAATGACTGATAAAAATCAAAGGTACTTTTAAGAACCGACAGAGTGGCAATGTAGTAAAAGTCTGAAATAGTTCAATGGAGTTTCCTATTTTATTTAATCTCCCAGCAAGTAAACCCAAGAACATGTCATGGGAGGACAAGAGACGGATCTCGCTCCGTCAGAAGACGTGCTTAATCGAAACAGCCACCCAGACCGAAGACCTCATTCCCAACACCCCTCCAGAATCAGATAAGGAATCAGAGGAACACGACATGGAGGTCGACCAGGCACATGACCACGGGGGAATCATCTGTGATGGACGACGGCTGAGCGAACTCAGTGAGGACGACAGCACTAGTAGTTTTGGTGACCATGGGAGCACTGCTGGAAGTGATTCAAGCGTGTTCCTGAGAGGGACGCCCAAACCTGACTTGAAGGATAAATTGATGATGGCTGAAAGGGTAATTACTTTTCAATAATTAATCTTTGTATTGTGCTAATCAGATTTTGAACGGGTTTAAAAACAATTTAAATGATTTTTTTTTAAATAGTTTTATTGGTGTTCATGTAGTTTGAAAATTAAAGAGAAAGGCTCTGAACTGCTGTGGCGTCACAGTCATTCACTTTACCCATTACATTACCTGTTTCTGATTGAACTTTGGAGAGTAAAAAAGTGCATTCTTTCCAACAATATTACAGTTGGTGACAGACTGCCAAAAATGGTAGAAATCTCGCAATTAAAGAATTGCGCATATTTTTTCAATTGGGCCAGCAGATGGTTATGCAGGTAGAACAAATGATAATAAAATAATATTCATATACTGTAATTCTCTTTCTATTTCCCTTTATTCCCAGAGTTGAATTTTTAAACTTTGCTTTGAAATTCCAAGACAATGAGATTAGCTTTCCAAATTTTTCTTCCATGTATTACCATTAATCTGCAGCCTTTCTAAGGAATTCACGTCTCTCTTTTTCATAATTCACAGGACCGTGATTCGCTGATGGTTGAAAACAACCGACTGAAAGAAGAGATGAAAGGTATCAGCCAGAAAAACCAGCAGCTAGAGCGCCACCTAGAGATGATCAAGAGACATACGGTGTCCTTTATCATAGACCAGATGGACTCACTTCATGTGCAGAAGGACACTACTGTCTAGAGTTGGTGTCCATGCCAGCATGTACCATCAAACATTTGGAATACCGACAGGGAGAGCTAGAAACCCTCTCCTTTGAAGACTTAACATGTACCTACCTGGATAATGAACAAATGCCAGCAGTACCAGAATGTAATTTAAACATCTCGCCCCAAACTATATAACGAAAGACCTGAATTGCGAAGAGTCCCTATCAAGGCCAAGACTGAAAGGAGAGTCGGGTCTTTATAAAAGAAAGGTGCTCTGTAGAGATGGAAAAAATGTATGGTTACATTCTGTGAACAAGGAGATCTTCCCTAAATTCTATTTTTCTTTTGCGCAAAGATTCTTTTCTCATCTATGGACTCGTCAAATAAACTGTTTTTGAAACATTTGAAGAAAGACTTTGGAGTTGGAAATATTTGTTAGCCTAGAAAAAAGGATTGAAAGCACTTAGTTCTACCGTGAAGGTCTTCCTGCTCTGTAATGAGAAGTTCAAGAAGTTTATGTCCCAAGAGGATCCCTACGGACTTTCCCAGAACAATATGTCTACAACACATGTCAAAATCAAGTGCATCTTTACAATATTTTACTACTTTGTTTTTATGGAGCAAAGCAAAGTCAAACAATGCAAGGTTATTTTTTAAATATTTTACTGTAGAAAGGCACTCTTCAAAATTTGTGACTACCGTACTTGAGACAAATGGCTGACCTCGCTCAGGCAACGACAAAAGCAGAACAACATCGAGAGACAGATCCTGCAACTCTGTCTGGTAACAATTTGGATGCCACATGTTCACTACCTAAGGGTATGCCATGGATTGTTGTGTACTCTGGCTATTTTTTAGACATTTCCTACAACTCTATCAAGTAACAACCAGAATGCCAATGTTCACTACCTACATGTATGCCATGGACTCTACTGCTCTACTGCTATATCTGCAAAGGGCACACAGAGATAATGACCTCAAAACTTGCTACAACAGGACGGACTGATCAACATCACAAAAGTAATAAGAAGGACTGGCAAAGACATTTTGTCATGATTTGGCTATAATACATGGTGTATTTCTACCAAGACATACATTTATATGATATGCATATTCTGCGATGCCTTGTACATACAGTGACTGTAGAATCAATTGTCGTGAAGCTGTGAGCTGTGAGATATCTTTACCAAGTGCTTTGTAGAACGAAGACCGAGAATAATTAGACCATCAAGTCATCAGGAATTCACACTGCTCTCACCATTGAATGGTAGTGATAGAGAAGTAATGCAAGCTGCAGTTGAAATTTCCTCCTGTATCTTTACACAGCTACTAGCTGCAAGGATGACTTTGGTTTACAAAATGGCAGAAGTTGTACTTTTCATACCAAAGCAATAGAGATAGATTACAAAGTGAGGCTATCAAATATTCCTGAATGTTTCAGAATCCATTCTTAACTGATGTATATTTCCTTGAAGAAATTAGACTTTTGTAAGATTTATTTTGGATTTTATAGATGCTGCATAATGAACTCGTAGCACTTCCCCCTTATGAAAAAGAATTCATGTAAATATATCTTACCTCTCTGTTATGGACAAGTACTGCTAAGACATAAGGGGGAAAAGTCACAAAACAAAATATGTTTTTATATGTAACTTATATGGTAAGCTTTCTATTCTGTATCTATTTTTGATGGAAAATGTTCATTCTTTGCATGAGACAAAAAGGACAAAAATTTATTTTATTATCAGCATGCAACATTCATCATATACATGTACAAGACTCGTATGCATTAGTGGTCTACGTAAGTGAGAAATTCCCCAAATTTGATTTATTCCCCTGTTTTCTCTGGGTTTGCTATATGAGATGAACAGAATTTTCATTACATTTTTCCCAATGACTAGTGGCCATAATGGTAAACTTTCCTTGCTGTACAGAAAAGGTGGAAAGAATTGTCCACTGTTATCAAAGGTTCAAGTACAAAAATACGCAGCCTTATTTAAATAAGCACATGGGGAGCGTTTCATGAAAGGAAGTTGTCAGATATTTTATCCGACAACTGTTATAAGCTAATGAAATCCTTGCATCTGATTGGCTGAGAGCAAATTTGTCGGATAAAATATCTGACAAGTCCTTTCATGAAACGCCCCCCTGGTCCAAACTAAACCTATCTATGCCATTGGTTTATGACATAAGAAAGATATGAATTTCATTTTATACATACTGTGTAAATGCACAAAAAGTTAAAACGCACAAAAATAATTTTTTTTTAAAGAGTATTTACTGCTGCTATGTGATTATTTAACACAGGGAAGTGCTGAATCCGTAGATGTATTATGATGATTATGTACTGTATATTATCAGATGCATTGAATTACATTCTCCAAGTAGGATATTAAAAATATTGTTTCAGACCAAGCAAAATGACAAATGGAAGATATGCACTTTCAGAACAAAATAGTAAATATGGTTACAACATTCCAACTTGTGCTTTTATAGATACCCTCATGTTTTGTGAACATTTCCATAAAATTTGTATTATAATTCTTTTGAAGTGATTTCTTTCTTTCTTTTGAGTCATTCAAAATGTAAAGAGGCATTGGCAGAATCTATTTTAAAAAAGTAAAATCAATCATAAAATTTACATGAAAAGACCTACATGTACATATGTACTACCAGTATTTTTTAAAAGTCATGCACTCTTCTTTTGACTGTTCTAATGCTAAAAGTATTTTTAAATTTTATTTTAAACAATTCATCTTTGGTACTGTCAAAGTCTTGTAATACTGTGAAGGTACTTGCAAAAAAGGCTGAATATTCCCTCTTGAAGTAGCTGATAGATGTGCATTTCAGCAGGGATTTAGTGAGACCAAGGGAGGAGGAAAACGGGGGGGGGGGGGGGGGGGGGGGGGGGGGGGGTTACCTCAAAATCCTGTCATGTTAGTCATATTCCACTGGATCAATTGTTTTCTTTAACCTTTTATTTTCTAATGAAATGAGTCTACCCCATTGACCATTAAACACTGGTTGTTAGGTATAGTTTATTGTATGCAACCAGAGGAGAGACTGGGAGATGTAGAGATAGACAAACACAAAGAGACCAAGATAAAGATAGGAAAGGGATTGAGACACAGACACGGACAGATGGTGATAAGCAGACAGACAAATGTATGTACAGACTTAGAGACAGACAGCTGTAAAAGCATTTGGATTGACAGACAGGGAACAAAGCCAGAGACTCCATTTCTCTGACTTTGTTCTCTTGTCTGGACGTCTGTTGATCCAAATGATTTACAGATCTATAGGAAAGAGATTGAAATATCTAGGCTGACATGGTGATAAGCAGATATACAAAGATACAGACATATATATAAATGTATGAACAGACATATGAACAGACATATGAACAGACATTTTTGGATTGACAGACAGACAGACGGACACAGAACAAAGTCAGAAACTAAAGTGAGTATCTGTGATCTCTTTATGTCAATCCAGATTCTTAATACAGAAAGGAAAGAGATTGAGGACCCAGATGTACATGTAGATAGGAAATATATTGATATTCAGACTCAGACAGATGGTGATAAACAGACAAAGATGTATGAAGCAATGTACAGACTTATGGACAGACATCTGTTAAAGCATTTGGATTGACAGATAGAGAACAAAGTCAGATACTTCATTTTTCTTTGTTCTCTGTCAATCCAGATTCTTCAGATAGGAAAGACATTGAGGTACAGGCACTGAAAGGCGATCCATAAGATACAGACATGCATGTATATGAAAGAACAGACATATGGACAGTCACCTGTAAAAGCATTGGATTGATGGACAGACAGAACAAAGACAGAGAAATGGAGATGGACAGATGACAAACCAAGACATGGAGACAGAAAAGAAATACATATAGACAAATGATAAACAGACAAATGGACAGTGAGAAGCCAAAAGGCAAAGAGACAGACAGATGTGTAAATGTATGTATGGACACACATCAATGCAATCATTTGGAAAGACAGACAAGACAAATTAAAAGAGAATACAGAGAGAAATAAAAATGGGTAATATGAAGAGAGTTTAAGAGACGTAAAAGATAACTGACAAAGAGACAAGCACACAGATACATCTTTGTAAGCATGGAAAGACATCTCTGCAAGCAATTGGATAGACAGACAATTTGAATATAGATAGGACAGGGAGAAGTAGAATGTATAAACAATAAACGGACAGAGGCAGAAGAGATAGAATTACAGACAGGCAAATGGTGAAATAGTAACAAAGAGACAAACAGAAAGAGAAACAAAAAGGGACAGATTTGTAGACATGGACAAACATAGGGACTAACATCTCTACAAGCATTTGAATAGACTGACAAGGCAAATAAACAGAGAGGGAGGGAGAAGATTTTAGATGGACAGTCAACAGAGATAATAAGACAAGAAAGAGAAAAGATAGACTTACAGACAAAGACAGTGATAGACAAATCCATAGAACGACAGACAGAAAGTGAAAACAGACAAAAAGAAATACAGATTCATAAACATGAACTGACAGATGCACGGACATCCATACAAGCAGTTGGATAGACAGACGAGATGAATAAACAGCACACAAATAGAGGTAGAGAGCAATTGAGATGTAAAATAATAAAAATTTGTACAGACAGAAAACAGACTGACAGACCGACAGACAGCAAGAAGCAGACAAATAGTGAGAAGACAACAGACAGACTTTAAGAATGTGACAGATATGCAGATAGATATATGGCAGGATTCAGAAAGACAGAGACGGACAGGGACGGCTGCAGGCCACTAGACCGTCAGCCCATGAGACATACTTGACATAAAATCTATCCAAGGCTTTGGACAGACAGACAGACATAGGACAGGAAGAGAGCCATAGATGGATAGCCAACTTCGACAGATAGGCAGAAGGCAGGAAAACATACAGACAAGAAACATAGGGAAATAAAATTGATATAACTGACCAACATTCTTGGTCTTAAAATTGTATAATGTGCAAATGTTATCAAATGATACTGTATGTGCATATTTTTTGAGACCATTCAAGTAATGATTAAATTAATTCCAGGATAAAACTCTCCTGTTATTGTTAATGGTGAATAAAGGAATATGTACAGTAAGTTTCATATTTAAATGTAATAATAGGACCAACCTCCCTTAATTGTAAATGACTGTGAAACAATGACAGATGTACACAAAGACATCTCACTGGAAAGTCTGACATAGAAGAGTAACGTAAAACGTGTATGCAATATTGTAAAATATATAGTTTGATTTGATCGTGCTATACATGTTTTACTAGATTGAAAAGGACAACTGTACCATGTAGTATGTACAAACATAGTAAAGATAAAATATTTAGGCCTGCATTTCATCGAAGCAGTTTTAGTCAATCCAGTTGTTTGAATTGAATGGTTCAAGTTTTGAAAGTCAGAATTCATTTTTTATGCTCAATGTACATGTTTGATTGAGTAATACAATTCAGTGAGTATTTGGGTCATTTAAAACATCATACAAACATCAAACCTAGAACTGGTTCTATGACTGCAGGCTTATAAATTTGAGGGATGGTGTCATCGGGCTGCCCGAGGGTGCCTTCCTAAATCTCACTTGGCACCAACATGTCAATCATTGTGAAGTACACGCCTCAACACAGTCATGCGTGAGTGTTGCGCACAAACCAGCTTGGTTTTCAATATGGCGCTGCCCAACGAGCCTTTAGAGAAGTCATATCCACAACCCACTGATGCCATCGCTTTAAATTTGGACAATTTGTTTATGAGAAGTGGAGGAGATATTGTACATTTTTATCCTGCTTCAGCTGGACTGGGGTATCTTTTTGAAGGAAAAAAAGTGACATATGTTTTATACTTGTAGGATTTGTTCCCCCCCCCATGTTTTATACTTGTAGTAATTGTCCCCTCCCCCCTGCAACCCTTCATTTTTAAATGTCTTAATAGCCATGTCCACCTGTGTCGGAGTCTAGTACCTCGAGGTCAGCAAAAAATTTGTGAAAAATCTGTGTTTTTAGGGCAATAAAATATTACTATATGATATATCTTAACAGGTTTCAATACTTTTTCATGAGCTGAATTTTCAGTGATATTGGGTTATTTGTATCTTTTGTTTTTTACCTTTCCCCACTTGCTGCACTTACAGACCTGCCTCATTGAAAATTTCTAAGTTTGCAACAGAAAACTTACACCACACTATTAACAAAGTCCTCATTCCTTATTATATTTCTGGACGTAATATAACTATTTGTAGAACTAAACTTTATTTTAATTTAAGAAATTGTGATTTGAAGAGGAATACATGTACAACTCATTTACTAAATTGGAATTGTAAGAGATGCGGCTACAAAGGGAAGATAACTTTTGTGTTAAAAATGTGCTGAATTGATTTATTAACTTAAACTCTTTTCAAGACATAAATTCTATATGAAATAATGAAATGGTATTTATTTTTTCTTATACTTCAAAAAACTTTCATGCTATTCAGGTTTTTTAGTAGTTGAAATTCAACAACCAATTTTGAGATTATGTAATTTAGATTTCCTAAAATAAATGATACGAAAAATATGTTTGCTATTCTGTGATTTGCTAATTCATCTCATTTTGGAATGTCATATTTCCTTTCTTTCAGATGTGCTAACATAAAGTCATACATTGACTTTCATTGCAATATTTTGACTTGCCATGGAATATATTTCTGGACAGGGTGTCATCTGTATATGTTATTTTTGTACTCTATTTCTTTTTTCTTATTTTTTTTGTCATTGGCTATGTGCTATTCCTAATTTCTTATGAATTTATTTTTTTTTGTCTTGAATAATTTATGTATGTATACAAAATATTTCAATAAATACCACTGTGTTCATGAGGAAATGATTGTCCGGTTTCATTTTTTATAAAATATGTAATAACATATTTTCTACTGAATATTCAGTTATATTACTAGAAATAAATCCACGTCCATAGTACCCAGAGAATGTTCCTTGGAACTGATATGAAAGAGACGGACCTGTGGGATTAAGATGTGACAGAAAATTCTGTGGGGGGGGGGGGGGAATAAAAGTACATGTATAGAAACTCCTAAATAAAAACTCAGAGGGAAACTTACAAAAATTACTAGTATTCTCCATTATATTATTCCTATAAATATATACATCAGAGCAACAGCTCACAATCTGAGAAAAATATTTACTTTGCTTCAGAAATGTGAAAACTACATCTTGTTGGGTTACACGATTGCATTTTATGTAAAAAACATTGATAGTATATATGGAAAATAATGTACAAGGACATAATCCAGATAACTAATAAGACACTGCACGTCAAAACACGTCACTACAAAAACTGGTTATTTTGGAAACACAATTTGATACAAGAAAAACAAACAAACCCCAAAAAACACTTTTTTAAGGCAGCTTTAGCAAGAAAGTTGTGACACAAATATTCTACAAAGCTGTTCCTTAAAGGGGATTAACCTCATAATATAAATGTGCTTATATTCAAAGATGTAATCTATTACTTCTTGTTGTCCTACGTAGTTTTGCATTAAAATATACGAGATGGGTATAAATCAAGATTTTCTCTGCAAGATTTATGGTCTGCTAGCGATACCCAGGGGCTGCCATTTTCTTGATGTGTACATAAAGATATTTTTAATCCTAATGCAAAATTGTCTTTCTTCCTGATACAAAATTCCATTTGAGATTAAAAATATTTAACAGATATACATATATATATACATGTATTCTAAAAACAAAAATGTGTTTTATATTTCATTGAAAATTACGATTTTACTAAATTTAAATCTATTTTCTTGATACTATCACGTACGCGACGGAGCGAATTAATTCAAATTTTAATATGTCAGATGACTTTCCTGAGCGTCAATAGTGACAAACTATGCATTCACCTGCTTTGAGATAATGGACTTCAAAAGTCAGAATGCGCGTTGTATAAATTATGTTCTGCTCTGCCAGGCAAGCCCAAGAAAACGACTTCTAGTTAGCAAAACCAGAGAATTTAAAAAGAAATCTATTAATTTAAAAGTTTAGAATATATGTATAGACCTGTTATGTATTTTCCATCATATATGGGGATTTTTTATAATGAAGAGAAGCAATTTAGCTTGAGGATTAAAAATATCTTCCTGACCGGAACGGTTTCCAATGGTTCATGTACAACTCCATGTCATCAAGAAAATGGCAGCCCCCATGTAAAGTGTTAGCAGATGATACCGTGAGCTAGAATGTCTTGATTTAAACCCTTTTCTGATATTTTATTTCTAAAGTGATACAGGTCAATGATTAAGAATATATTACACCTTTGAACATAAGTACATTTATATTCTAGTGTTAATTCTCCTTTAAGAGTTTAGGAAGATATTTATAAATACTGTACTCATTTTCTTCACCTGGGTCAAGAGTGGCGAGTGTGGAGATTAATATTCTATCGATTATTTCTTATAAGAACTGCTAGCTAACAGATTTGGGGTACCTTTAACCTTGCTAGTCATAAGGACTGCTATTCATTGACCACTTATTCATAAGGACCGCTATCCATAATGCGTGACTAAATGAATAGCGGTTTTGTATGAATAGCGGTCCTTATGAATAGCGAGCAAACCATAGACAAATTACCTCGCTATTCATAAGGACCTCCGTTCATAAGGACCACTATTCATAACTATTCATAATGCGTGTTAAATAGCGGTTTTCTATGAATAGCAGTCCTTATGAATAGCGAGCGGACCCGACAGATTTCTACCATATTTCCCACATAGATTATAGCCATGTTGCCCCTGAACTAAGACAGATGAACTGGCTTTAGAGGTTCCCATTTTTAAACATTTTCAAGCGAACATAATGGCTTACATCCCAAGTAAATGAAAAACGGTGATGATAAGGATAGTAATAATGATAACAAATTTATAATGTGCTTAATACAAACAATAAATCTCTATTAATCACCTCGTTACTATCTTAGTAATCACATTCACGTCTTACATGAAATGTGCACATCTCCACTCCAAGGAAGGTATTTCTTCCAAATCGATCAATCATTTAAGGATAACTACTTCATACTATAGTTTTAAATACAATATTCTTTCTAATACTATTTCACATTAAATATTCTTACTTCATGAAAACAACATTTTCAAAGACCAGCTTTGATGGAATACAATTAATATTGGCTAAAGCATTCATCTTTACAATTTATTGCAAACAAATTATAATCAGGAGGTAAATTGTGTAGGATGAATAACACTGCACTAAAGAAAATTGTTATTCTTCTATAGAAGTTTCTGTGTACAGTGAACATTTTAATAATTATGTGTTCAGATTTATAACCCCCTTCCCATTCTACTTTCACAATTCTTACTTTCTCGGCTAAAGAAGATTTTGCTTTTATACTGGTTGTACGAGCCATTCTCCGCCGATGGTTTGCTCCTACACTGCCTGAATTCCAAACTTCATCCCAAGACCAAGCAGAAACCCTAACCCTAAATGTAAGCTAAGACCTGGGGAGCGTTTCATCAAGTGTTTTGTCAGTGATTTTTACCGACAACTGTTATAAGCTATTGATATCCTTGCATCTGATTGGCTGAGAGCAAATTTGTCGGTAAAAATCACTGACAAAACGATTGATGAAACGCTCCCCTGATTATAACCTTAAACCTAACCCTATATCTTTGACGAAATAAAGCCTTGAGCAAATGTTGTAGGAATACATGTACAGACATGAAAGCAGTTTTTTTGTTTTCAGTTTATCATCTACATGTAGTGCCTTCCACTAATAAACTCTTATGTTTAATATCGTCTGTTTGGAGCCAGAAGGGCGTTAACACATATACTTTAACACAGAGTTAACGCCCTTCTGGCTCTCAATAGACGATATGAAGAAAATTGCACAGTAAGTACGGCAATCAAAATCTATGGATAAAACTAGCATCTAATATTCGCACCTGTGTACAAATTTTGCTACATAACAATGTATCAAAGTATTATAATGAAATATCTTTTTTGGCATTCAGCATACTATTTAGAGACATACACAGACATGCCAACTAGTACGAATTCCTCACCCAGTTTCGCTCCTATTACACTTGATAAGGGGGTACCAACATCTATGGATGTCTGGAATTAATTTGGAACACAACATTACCATAATGCATCGCACCTGTCTCCTCGAACAACCTTTTGTTATCCACTGGCATTAACTATTTATGGCTCTGGGTTACAAGAACTGTTCTAAATTTTTGCCGGTGATACACAATGCCATACCCCCTTATCAACCGTAAAAGGTAAGGAATACGATTTTAGGTTGGCAGCACTGCATACATGTAGGACCATCAGAATTTATCTTTTTTCAATATAAATTACAAATTAGCTAAAATACTAACAAGGCAGTCATTTGATCAGTGTCACACAAGTGTTTTGAAATTTGCCATCTTTGACAGTGACTATCTTAATAAACACAAAAGGATTTGTAACGTCCCTATTTTTCTTGTTTTCCACAAAAGTGTAGGTACCAGGTTCCAAACCAAGTAAGGTTGTTACTAATACCCCTTGATCAGTCCATAATCCTAAATTACATTGTCCCATGGGTAGGACATTAAACCAAATGTCCTTCAGTTGCTAACCTTCAAGCATACACAATTGTATATGATTAGTCAGGATTTAAAGTGATACAAAGACTAAACATCATATACCACCATTCCAAAAATACATTTCCTGGTTCATTGACAATATTATCCTATGCCTGCAAAAAATTACTGCATGGCAGTTTGTGTACATCTAAAATTATCATTTCTACAATGTACATAAATATGTGTTCACTTTGGTTTGAAAAAGGTATGTAGACTATTACTACTACTACTCCCTTGTCCACTTCCCTGACCTTCCCCGCCCTGCTTTGTCTTCTTATTCTTATTGGTCGTTCCAGGTGGTCTTCCTCTCTTCTTCCCTATCTTGATTGCGGGTGCTGGCTTGGTCTTGGTCCCTGTAGTTTGGCCTGGTCTCGGCCCTGTGTTTCTAGCCTCAGCTCTGTCCTGTTCCTGGAGTTCCAGGGCCACATGAAAGTCCAGGTGCTCAGGGTAGTCCCACACCAAGATGATTTGCTGGCACTTCTCGCAGAGTACCTCATCTTCATTTGGGACTCTCGATGGTCTGGCCTCAGTTGCATCTTCAACTGGAACAGAGTCAATGTGTTGTGCTGATGTCTTAGTTACTCTTTGCTTTTCTCTTCCTGTTTCATCACTCACATCTTCTCGATCTATATCATGATGACATCCATTTGCCTGCACTGATGCACATGAAGGTATCTGTCTTCCTCTTGAAGATGAGGCACCTGTTTCCTCAAAGTCGTCATCACTAGACATTTCAGGAAACAAATTGCAATCTCCATCTATGTTTTCAAGTCCCTCCTCTGTGTGATGAATACAAACATCTCCATTTTCATTTAAGTTTGTTCCTCGAAAAGATGAGCTATGACCTACAGTAGCAATAGTACTTGGTTGACCTGATCCCAAAGTTCTGTCCCTTTTGGCCTGATTCTCTCTCTCCTTCTTCTGTTGCAATCTGGCAAAGAAAGATCTTCCTTGACCCAATCCGGCACCAGGAGATTCATCCTCGCTACTTCCATCCTGAGTCGTTCTTGAAGGACCCTCTGAGGCCTTTGACTCAAGTCCCACCTCTCCACCCTGTCTACTTGAGGTACATGTAGCTGTTGTACTGGAATGAGATGCCATAGAGTTGGAAGCAGTACCCTTTGTATCAATCTCATCACCAGCATTTCTCCTCTGGGAGAAAAATGTCCTGATGCCCTGGTGTTTGGGGCTGGATTTCCGTCTCTGGTGTGGATCTCCTGAAGACCCAACACCACTTTGCTGGTCCATGTTCTCCTGGTTTGGCTCCTTGCTCGGCTGAGTGAGGAATCTATCGAGGGTTCTCCTCTTTGATTTCTGATCCTGTGCCATCTTCTCACTTGTTCCCTCTTGTTGGTCTTCTTTCAGAGATGCTGTCGCTGGCTTGCTGGGTGCAGATGATAAGAAACTTTGGATGGAAGCACTGCCTGATTTGGAGCCTCCCCTCTCTGTAAACTTGGAAGCTGATATACCAATACATATTATGGGAGGAGACCTGTGTTGGAAATGTAAAGTGAGACAGACATATTCCCACATGTTTCACAAATAAAATCATGCATATGACTCTATCTATTTGATTTTCTTGTTTCTGCATCTCCCTAAAAATTATCTCAATTTCAGTATCAGGACCAATTTCAAGTGACAGCCTGACACCAAATATCAACTACACCTAAATTCAGACCAGTCTGGTGTAATAACATGTCTTACTACTTGTGACATGCTCCTTCTAGAGTTTTGTCTGATGTTGAAAATCTATCAATTAAAAAAAACAAAAAACAATGTTGGCTATTTGTGAACTCTTTTAGAACTCTTTTAGAGTAACATAAAATCTTGTTATCTCAAACGTTCTCTTTAGAGTCTAGTTTATTCCACTAAAGTTATTCAATGTTCACTTCAGGCACAGTGAACCACCATAAGTAATTGATTTGAAAGTATGCAGGGAAGTATTTGTGTGAGGGCTATCAAACTTCATCAGTGAATTAAGCGGAGTACCCTCTCTGTATACTATAAATCATGTGCATATCGCATCCACTTAACACTAAAAAGCTAGCACTTGTAGTAGCATTAATACTATCATTAACACCAAGCTTCCTCTTCGCCCACCCCCATTTCCCTTTCTCTCTCTCTCTCTCCCTCCTCTTTCTCCAACTCTCCCCTTGTCTCTCTCTATCTATCTCTGACTCACCAAGCAGCTTGATGGTTACCAGCAAGGTTAAGGTTCTGTATCACACTGAAGCAATCTTTGGCAATCATCTCACTGTTGATATGATAGACACCACATGACCTGCTGGCTGTGGTAGGAGGGTTACCGGCCTGACGCACATACACACTCAGATGCTTGGCTGTTCGATTGTTCTGAAAACAAAAAGTGATAATTCCGATGAGGGGAAGAGAAATATCACAGTGTTCAAGCACTTCTCTTGGAACCACAACATCCTAGATTTTTGAACAAGGTGGGTTGATCAATTGTCCAACTGTGTTTAAAAAAATCAGATAGTCTCTTGGATAGGGCTCAAAGCTGATGGACCCTGAGGAATAGAGATATAACAGAGAGATATACCAAAGGTCCATAGTTATAATCATAAACTGAGGGAGTTGTATGAAATATACAATCATACTTGATAGATACATGTCTGTAAAATGTGCCTAATAATTAAAAAAAAACACCTTTTCTAAAATAATCTGCTTGCTTCCTAATTCACCATAATCAGAATGAATATCAATCAAGCAAAAGGCATGGTGGACCAAGAATTCCATGAACTATAATGTTGCTACCCACCATTTCTTCTTCTCTCTGTAGTCTGTGTTCAACCTCCTCTGCTAGGGAGCGCATCCAATATTTGACCTGCAGAAGATAGAAGAAAATCGGGTACACATGCCATTATTCATTTGATTACACATATACCTAGAAATCAGGATTCCTAACACAGTGTTACTATAGATCACAACCTGTTTTTGTCAGTGCAAGTAATTGATTTATGTCATACAATTCCAGTCAATTATTTCACCACAAAATAATGTTACTGTAAACAAGGAACCCCTCAAACTTATTAAAATCATGAAAAACACTTTTAGCTAATAGTTATGCCAAGTTAATTGAATGTTTGACGTATCTGTCCATGAAAATCGACGGATTTCACTTCAAGCCTTTATTGCAAGCAGTACAATGATAAAATGATAAATACTTTTATTCTGTAAATAAGATGCTATTATAACATCAATATCTCCATTTTCTCAGACCTATTTCTTGCCCTCGCCCCTCCACTCGAAACATATCTTCTCAATTCTTACCTTGTCTCTTGTATCCAGAGCATTTTTGCCAGTGAAGCTCTTACTGCATCCTGTAGACTTAGCAAGCTGACGGGGTCTCACAGGTTCATCATCTATCCCTCTACATATACCATACAACCAGGTACTACAATACAAATCAAAATATAGAAATGGACATAGGTAATATGTTGTTAAGTTACAAATGTCTATCTATGTTATGTAAATTGTGCTCTTTGATGTTGTTTTCTTTTTTTAAATCAATTTTATCAAAACTCTTTCTTGTCTTGGAATATTTTTCTTCTAATATATTTCAGGGTCAGGGGGGCGTTTCATGAAACTAGTCATCACTGACAACTGTTATAAGCTTCGGAAATCCTTGCATCTGATTGGCTGAGAGCAAATCTGTCAGTAAAAATCACTGACAAGACACTTGATGAAACGCTCCCCAGGAGGACTACTCTTGAAGTTTCAAGTTGACAGTAGAATTATATTATACACCATGCTGAACATGCACATGAACAAGTAATTTGTATAAAGTACTAAGTTTAGTTATGCCATTGTTGATGGTGCACAAGGTATCTGGGGCTGTGGTATATTCAAAGTGCATGTTATACCAAAATTGAACCCTGTTCAACAGGGTAATTATAAGAAACTTGTGAATCCATAATATCTTCATGTTTCTGGTAAAGTAGACTTATGAACTTACCCTGTTTTTTCACCATATCTCTTCTGTAACTGTTTCTCTGTGTAGCGTAGTAGATCACCCATATACTCCACCCCTAGATCGTCAGTTATAGAGTGCCCCAGTTTTCCACCAAGATTACGACTGAAAGAAAGAAGGTAAAAACTAAATCAATATTCAGAAGATTTATCAAGCAAAATATTTGCTACTTCTGGTAATTCTATGATGATAATACTTTAAAAATACAAATTTTCAAGTTATATGAGGGGGATCATGAATTTTGACTATTATCTTTAATGAGCTTCATCTCTTTCCATTGATTTATTTTCTGCATTATGCTTACAACACTACCATCTACATCTTATAGAAAAGTACTTTTCATGGTAATTTTCAACAGCACCTGTGAAATTAAGCATTGGGTGAGGACTGCAGGTTTTTTCAGACTCAAATAAATGCTGAAAGACATATTACCAGTAACACAATATTAACTTCTGGTTGTAACTGGCACGTACTGGACATTTCAGTTTGTGCCAACAATCTTTCATTACACATTTTGGTCTTCAGCAAGTGAAAGCTCGCCTAATATCTCCAGTGTTTACTCACAACTTCCTGACTGGAACAGTCTTGTAGACCTTATCCAAAGCTTCTGGTGGCAGGATTGATTGACGATTGGGTTTGTGGAATCCACATGCAATCTTTGCCAGCATCTGAAGAAGAAAAGCAGGTTCACTGGTAAAACAAGTTTCTTCAAAATTTTTGGCAACATTTAATATTAGCATTGACAACATGAAACGATTTCCAAATGTCAAACAGTATCTTTGAAGGACAATTTAAACTGCACAGACTTAAGCTCTCCATACAATACCATGCAAAGTGTCAGTAAACTTATAGTTTATTATCAAAGGTAATTCTGTTTTCTGGTAATGAAAGAAAATACGTTCTAACAGAATGAAACAAATATTACACAGAATGTTTCAGACTTCCAATGTTATCTGTCGAAATGATATCAGTAGAAAATATATCATAAGGGAACTAATAACCAACCAATGGGGTAGTCGTACAACACACGTGCATAACATATTATGGACTCCTATAATGTGCAAATGTGAGTTGAGAATGTGATTTTCAGCAAGTTTTTGATTATTTGTTCATATGTTGTTGATCCAAACAAACCACCTCCTGCATAATAAAAGATTCAGGATAACTTAAGGATAGCCAGTTTCTTTTGAAATGAAATTGTATTACCAGAATTCAATATAAGCATTTAGAATACTACCAAGAACCCAGTGGACATCTCATATATTATAACCTTGTTGTGTGATATGCCAGCTGAGCATCGGAATCCTGTTTCTTTGAAAACGGCTGCCCTCATCTCTTCAGCGATCAAAGCTCCAACACCGAGTCTCTTGGTTTCCAAGTCAGCTGATGCGAGCCAGGTCTCCAAACCTCTCTTCCGTACATCTGCGAATAGAGATGGAACCATGAAATCGAATTAAAAGATTATCAGACAAGTTTCAAATCTAAAGGGTGGTACTTTTTTGCAAGTATCGAAAGATGGCTGCACAGAACACCAACTGATATAAAAAATATCTTAATACACTGAAAATACTATGAACATCCAATTTTTGTTGCTGTCATTTTTTATTTTTTTCAATACTGTTTCTTTTTTTTGTGAACAGGGCATCATTGGAAGACCACCACTGTTGGTGATAATGAGTCACCCTGTCTAAATATCAATAATAAATAAATAGTAAATGCCAACTGTATGAAATGTTTCAGCCAGGGGGTTGCAGCCTCTTATCAGTTAACATATTAGACGTCACAGTGTGTTGAGTTTATTTGAAGGTGTAGAAGCCACATAAAAACCTACATTTCTTGACCACTTGTTTAATTCTTGAAAGTGCGAGTTGTTTGAAAGAGCAATCAGAAAAAAGCAATCATAAATGTGGGAATTACACCTCTAACATTTGGTTTTCCAGAACAGTACACATAAAACTAAGCCTTATTCTAATTCTAAGGGCAAGGATGACTAATCATCACTCTAAAATAAGTACATTACAGTATAAATACATTCCAATATGATAATAATTGTTGCAAAATGAGCTTTCGAAAATATCCATGTGTTTTATTACTAATTGGGCAAGTCCAAGGCATTTTCTCTCATAATTACTGACATCAATATTGTCAACATACCTGATGATTGTATTAACTAATAGCTTCTACTGCAGCTTGGATCTGACAAAATATTATGGAAAATCACACTTTTGATTAGTAAACGAAGAAGCTTGACTGGGGAGGAATTTTTAATTTGTAAACACATCTTTCGGCATATTACTCCCAGTGTTAAAGATCGTATGCTCGATCTGTAATGAAAAAACACAAGTCAGAAAAAATTGGAACCAGCGGGATTCGGACACTTTTGATGTTGATGATATTCAGAAGACGAGATATATATAGAAAAGTGAGAGAAAGAGTACGAAGGACTGAAGATGGACAGTCAAGCTATCCAAAAAGTTGAGCGCCTTCACCTCCTTTCATCTGGTTTACTAGTCCTTTTCAGGACTTCAGCTTTTCAAGAAAGATACTTTGTACTCCTATTCTCTCTCTCTCTCTCTTTCTCTCTTTCTATATCTCCTCTTCTCTCCTTGCTCTAATTCTAATTTATTAACAAAGTCCATGTCTACCTTCTATATCGACACCTTCCTGAGCCACGTCATGACCAGCAATGAATGTCTGGGGCAGCCTCTCAGGAGCCAGGACCTGGCCTTGATCCTCCATCTGGGCCAACCTCGCCTGGACCTGGTCCGTGACATCCACATAAGCCTCATCCACACTGGCCCTCTCTACACTGTCGCTATACTTGCATAGAACTGTGATTACCTCTGCTCCTGCTTCTCTGTATCTAAAGAGTGGATAGAGGATATAATGCAGATATAATGCAGATTATACAGATAATATTCTTTATATAGTTACTAAGGACTGTAAAACACTGAAGATAACATTAAAAATGCCCACTAAGCTAAAACTGATTAATGTATGTTTGTATTATTTGTGGTCCTTCGGTACTGTGATTGTGCCATTTTGCATATTTCATTCTAAATTTATTTCAAACAATTACAAGGCCAGAAGTTTAAGTTTATCAATGGAAAAGATATGTTTGTCCTATTTTGTTACTTGACCAAACACTACATTTTTTATATTACCTTATTGGTTGTTTAGACACTCTTTAAAGACTGATAACAGCAGGGATAATGCATGCTTATTAGAACAGTAGCTTAAAAGACTGGTTATCTGCCTTGATATCCAAAACTAGTTAGAATACATTTTTTTTAAATGCTAATCATACCAGCCAAAAGCTTTGAAAATGCACTGAACTAATAACTTTTACAATTGTTTCAAATAATACCTTGTGAGGTCAGCCTTTCCTCTTTTCTCAGGCACCGTGACAAGCTGAATGTCAGGGCATTTCCGTCTAGCTTCATCACCACGCATTTGACGAGTCACACCAAATTTTCTGGCTTCATAACTAACTGCAATTATGCTAGCAGGGGTATAAAAAAAAAATGATCAACGATTCAATATTTTTGTTAAAAGGAGATGTATGCAGTACATACCCGATATTACATTCCTAGCATAATCATGATAATACATAGATATGTACATTTATAATGCACACATATCTCCATCCTTAGGGATGTTGAATACAAATACAATTATAAGCCTGGCTTTAGCCAAGTTGCCCTTCGTCAATTTGGCTATTATAGCTAATATGCCCAGTAATCCTCAAATTGGCAAGAATCCTACCTAGGATATCAAAAAAACAGCAGAACGGAGGTATAGAAAGGATTTGTATGGAGCGGAGGTATAAAGCGGCTTAATAAACTAAGTAATAGATCTAGGGCAGCAAGATCATTCGCTGTCAATTGCTCGTGGTCTAGTGGTAAAGGTGTCTGGTCAGACTGTCGGAGTATTCTCTTTCTTTACTGCACTCGCGTTTAAGGTCCCGGGTTCGAATCCCGCTCTTTCTTGCTGATAATTTTTTCAGTTATGAATCGATAACGATAGCGTTTATTCCGTTATAAATAACTGAATTTCAACAATGAAAACCAAGAAACTTGACTAATTATTCACTTGTTCAGGCGGATTTAATGGTGGCTGAGCATAATAACGACTTTGGCTGTCAATTTGGAGCATTCAGATTCAGATCGAAGTATTTAAAGTGTACCAATCACCTGAAAAAATAACATTTGTACTGCCAGAAAGTATAAAATCAACCTCAAAAAACTTTATCTGGCATTCTACAGGCCAACAGTTAAGGAGTATGAAGGAAATAAAGGATAACATGAATGCAAACGCGCAGAACCGAACTCCGGGTTGGGTTCCGCGTGAGCCCTTATCTTGGCGGGCGGGTACGGGTACGTTGGGTAGTCTACTCACGAATCACTTTTGTGAGTGTGATTAAATTTGCAATATCTCTTTATAGAAGTAATATTTGGAGCCCATATTTTTAATATAGTACGATGACATGGAACCTCTAACATAGAGAGCAAAATATTTCTTGGTGATTGGTACCCTCTAATTTCTAATGTCATCATTTGACCAGAACTCAACTCTATCTTGAACTTTCCAGAGCAAGAAAATACAGATTTTGTTTAAATAGAATTAACAATAAAAAAATTTGTTTCAAATTAAAAGTGCATTAGGCTTTAATTTATTTTATCAATGTTGTTCTACAAAAACTAAACAAAAAGTAGTAGCAGTAGATGTTTGACTTTGAGATATAACAATCTTTGCATTTCCAGTCAAGTGTTTTTAACCACTTGATTACGACACCTCTACTAAAATATGAATTGAAAGCATGAATAAAGAGTCTAGATTAAATCTCAATGCCCAAATATTAATACCTACCGTAAGCTTAATGTCAGAGGCTGTTTCTTCAGTAAATGTGTTACTGAGTCGTGGAATAAACTGCCAGAATCTCTAGTTACTGCACATAACATTGACAATTTCAAGACTAGTCTAGATAAACTCGGGCTTGACAAACAATTTAATGTAACCTGACATCCACCCATATCTGCACTCCGTTCTAATGCCTAGTTTATATTTGCCACGGATGCCATACGATAAATTGGTCTATGATATTCCGTGCGAGTTTTGGGGCATCGTAGGTGGCTATGGGCTACGATGTTTGTGTTTACACTATCTACGAGCATCGTGCCATTTCTTGTATTGGCCCTCGGGAACAGGCCGGGGCAATTCCGTACAGAGGCTGCTCAGAGATTGTACAGAAATTGTGCCATTTCAGTGCGGTTGCCGTGCAATCTCAGCGACCTCCACGCGGAACTCGTACAGAGCCCATACGGCTTCCGTATAGAGGTTGCGTGGAGAAGGCGCAGTAGCCTTGAAGCTGCCATGCCGTTTTCGAGCTCTCGAGTCCTGAGGAGCTCTGTGTATATACTTTACATTATTGCTCTTGGTAGCCGATCGCACATTGATAAACTAGAAGTATATGTATATTTTAAACACTGTATTGCAAGAACACAATTAATGCCTAAGGCAAAGGGAAGGAAGTCCAAGAAGGACCCACAGCCTGTTGAGGTTGTCGTGGGATGACTGCTCAATATCACGGGTACTAAACGGACATCGAGCGGCAACCTTGCGATAGCTGTGCGATGGCCGTGTGGATGTCCCACGAGTTACAATCTCTGTACAATTTTTTTTTTGCCTCCATATCTACCGAAAAATTGTGCATTTACTGCACGATTCCCGTGTGGGGATTGTGTGATGCCACCTACGATATGCTTACAGGCTATGGGCTTACGACTTTTTCAAATTTGTATAACTCCTCGCGAAACAAAATCATCCGTACAAAAATCTTACGGTCGCCGCCTGCCTCCTCACGGAGGCCGCACGGATAGAGGGATGCGGGCAGGATACAGGCTCCGTATGCTAATAGTGAGCCAAATGTAGCTGTACGAGCTCCTTGGCTTATCAATCTGGTACTGGCCTACGGAGCTGTACACGGCCTGCTATTCATACGCCCGGAGGCAGATATAAACACCGATATACTATGCCTCGTAATCACCCATTCCCACGCACGGTGAACCTTGCAAACCACCCTCGGTGTTTGCTAGCTGTACGAGCTCCTTGGCTTATCAATCTGGTACTGTAAGATTTGTGTAGTGCCATATATACAAGTTTACAAAAGGTTAAAAAAAAACTGATCACAAAAAAGATATAGCTTCATGGACAAAATAATTAAAAACGTCCAGAACTAGACTAGTGCTGACCCAGCGCCGGATCAGCTGCTAGAGGTCATCGTTTGTCATGATAATGACAATTCTTACAGCAACATGCGGAAGGTAAGATCCCCGCTGCCGAATTTTTGTAGATAAGTTTTGATATTTTGTATAGATTACTAACTTTAGAATTGAAATATGACCAGAACCACCACAGCAAATACCGAGGGTGGTTTGCAAAGTTCACCATGCGTGGGAATGGGTGATTATGAGGCATAGTAATTCTGTGTTGACACGTTCCAACACGGGCCTGTATAGCAGGCCGTGTACAGCTCCGTAGGCAAGTACCAGATTGATAAGCCAAGGAGCTCGTACAGCTAGTTTGTGTGTGTAGCATGCATTCAGTGGCGTACGCGTTAACAGTGCAGTATCCGGAACATAGCGAACGGACATCGTAGCCGGCTGCTAGGTAAGTCTTAATTTTTTACAAAATGTTATAGATATAACTTTTACAGATGGTTATTTCTAATTCTGTCTCGTCAGTCGGTTCTGGTTCAGGAGATAGGACCTAGATCTAGGCCCTATTTTATTTTGTCTAAGTTAACTTAATTGGCTATTAATATGCCCAGTAATCCTCAAGTTGGCAAGAATCCTACCTAGGATATCAAAAAAATAGCAGAACGGAGGTATACTATAGATAGGATTTGTATGGACCGGAGGTATATAGTGCAGCAAGATCAAATTCGCTGTCAATTGCTCGTGGTCTAGTAAAGGCGTCTGGTCAGAGTGTCAGAGTATTCTCTTTCTACACTGCACTCACTCATAGCTACATTCCTATACTTCGTGTGTATAATGTAGGCAGTCATACACCTCAACTTTTTAAAACACCACTGCACAAAAGTCACAAACATTCACTCAAAATCGGCATTTAGTTTACAAAAACCGACAACAAAATATCCAAGAAATACAATAAATTCAACTCACCGATGTTGGAAAAGATATTTCCAAAAATCAAATCCGTAATTTACTGTTGATTCTCGCGAAACGAGCTATCGGAGTCATTGTGTACATTTCCTGGTCGCCGCGGGCGCTGACATCTCCCCAAAAGAGTTTTGTCCTTAAAAATTCGGTCCCTGTGGCATACACGGAAAAGTCCTGATTTTCTGTGTGCGCGATCGCAAAGATCGATGTGCGCTTGCGATCCCGAGTTTTTTCGTGGACAAAAATTTTATTGGCCGATTTTAGTCTAAGACATCGGCAGTATGTAAACAACGCGCGGTCGCGAAACAAATCGGCGGGGATTTCTCCGGTTTTGGACAAGATTTTGACTTTGGATTTTGCTGAAAATATCAAAAGTTCTTCCTAACGGCCATTTGAGGTAGGAGTGAGATTTTTAAGGCCTGAATTTGAAAGCAAGTATTTAAAATATTTATCTTATTTTTCCCCCCATACCTTTACTACACGCGACAGAAAATACCAACTATTTTTGCATATTGTATTCGTAGTGGTCAATATGACCACTATTCGTGGTGTGACTGCACTCGCGTTTAAGGTCCCGGGTTCGAATCCTGCTCTTTCTTGCTGATAATTTTTTCAGTTATGAATCGATAGCGTTTATTCCGTTATAAATAAGTGAATTTCAACAATCCTGACAATGAAAACCAAGGCAAGAAACTTGACTAATTATTCACTTGCTCAGGCGGATTTAATGGCGGCTGGGCATATAACGACTTTGGCCACTTAATTTTACACATCATCCTTCGTGTCCTTTTAACAACCCCCATATCACTCATAGCTACATTCCTATACTTCGTGTGTATAATCTAGCCCACTCATAGCTACATTCCTATACTTCGTGTGTATAATGTAGGCAGTCATACACCGCAACTTTTTAAAACACCACTGCACAAAAGTCACAAACATTCACTCAAAATCGGCATTTAATTTACTTAAACCGACCACTAAATATCCAAGAAATACAATAAATTCAACTCACCGATGTTGGAAAAGATATTTCCAAAAATCAAATCCGTAATTTACTGTTGATTCTCGCGAAACGAGCTATCGGAGTCACTGTGTACATTTCCTGGTCGCCGCGGGCGCTGACATCTCCCCAAAAGAGTTTTGTCCTCAAAAATTCGGTCCCTATGTGGCATACACGGAAAGTCCCGATTTTCTGTGTGCGCGATCGTAAAGATCAATGTGCGCTTGCGATCCCGAGTTTCTTCGTGGACAAAAATTTTATTGGCCGATTTTAGTCTAGGACATCGGCAGTATGTAAACAACACGCGATCGCGAAACAAATCGGCGGGGATTTCTCCGGTTTTGGACAAGATTTTGACTTTGGATTTTGCTGAAAATATCAAAAGTTCTTTCTAACGGCCATTTGAGGTAGGAGTGAGATTTTTAAGGGCTGAATTTGAAAGCAAGTATTTAAAATATTTATCTTATTTTCCCCCCATACCTTTACTACACGCGACAGAAAATACCAACTATTTTTGCATTTTGTATTCGTAGTGGTCAATATGACCACTATTCGTGGTGTGAATGTAGGCAGTCATACACCTCAACTTTTTAAAACACCACTGCACAAAAGTCACAAACATTCACTCAAAATCGGCATTTAATTTACTTAAACCGACCACTAAATATCCAAGAAATACAATAAATTCAACTCACCGATGTTGGAAAAGATATTTCCAAAAATCAAATCCGTAATTTACTGTTGATTCTCGCGAAACGAGCTATCGGAGTCATTGTGTACATTTCCTGGTCGCCGCGGGCGCTGACATCTCCCCAAAAGAGTTTTGTCCTTAAAAATTCGGTCCCTATGTGGCATACACGGAAAGTCCCGATTTTCTGTGTGCGCGATCGTAAAGATCGATGTGCGCTTGCGATCCCGAGTTTCTTTGTGGACAAAAATTTTATTGGCCGATTTTAGTCTAAGACATCGGCAGTATGTAAACAACACGCGATCGCGAAACAAATCGGCGGGGATTTCTCCGGTTTTGGACAAGATTTTGACTTTGGATTTTGTTGAAAATATCAAAAGTTCTTTCTAACGGCCATTTGAGGTAGGAGTCACTCACGGGTACATTACTGTAAAATAGTTGGTATTTTCTGTCGCATGTACTAAAGGTATGGGGGGAAAAATAAGATAAATATTTTAAATACTTGCTTTCAAATTCAGCCCTTAAAAATCTCACTCCTACCTCAAATGGCCGTTAGGAAGAACTTTTGATATTTTCAGCAAAATCCAAAGTCAAAATCTTGTCCAAAACCGGAGAAATCCCCGCCGATTTGTTTCGCGATCGCGTGTTGTTTACAAACTGCCGATGTCTTAGACTAAAATCGGCCAATATAATTTTTGTCCACGAAGAAACTCGGGATCGCAAGCGCACATCGATCTTTACGATCGCGCACCCAGGAAATCGGAACTTTTCCGTGTACGCCATAGGGACCGAATTTTTGAGGACAAAACTCTTTTGGGGAGATGTCAGCGCCCGCGGCGACCAGGAAATGTACACAATGACTCCGATAGCTCGTTTCGCGAGAATCAACAGTAAATTACGGATTTCATTTTTGGAAATATCTTTTCCAACTTTGGTGAGTTGAATTTATTGTATTTCTTGGATATTTTGGGGTCGGTTTTTGAAAATTAAATGCCGATTTTGAGTGAATATTGGTGACTTTTGTGCAGTGGTGTTTTAAAAAGATGAGGTGTATGACTGCCTACATTATACACACAAAGTATAGGAATGTAGCTATGAGTGGTAGGAGTGAGATTTTTAAGGGCTGAATTTGAAAGCAAGTATTTAAAATATTTATCTTATTTTCCCCCCATACATTTAGGCTTTACTACACGCGACAGAAAATAACAACTATTTTTGCATTTTGTATTCGTAGTGGTCAATATGACCACTATTCGTGGTGTGACCCATATCTACAATATCAATACAGTGTATGTCACCTGCATGACCTGCCACTCCCGGGTACATTTCTGTAAAATAGTTGGTATTTTCTGTCGCATGTACTAAAGGTATGGGGGGGGAAATAAGATAAATATTTTAAATACTTGCTTTCAAATTCAGCCCTTAAAAATCTCACTCCTACCTCAAATGGCCGTTAGGAAGAACTTTTGATATTTACAGCAAAATCCAAAGTCAAAATCTTGTCCAAAACCGGAGAAATCCCCGCCGATTTGTTTCGCGATCACGTGTTGTTTACAAACTGCCGATGTCTTAGACTAAAATCGGCCAATATAATTTTTGTCCACGAAGAAACTCGGGATCGCAAGGGCACATCGATCTTTACGATCGCGCACACAGAAAATCGGAACTTTTCCGTGTACGCCATAGGGACCGAATTTTTGAGGACAAAACTCTTTTGGGGAGATGTCAGCGCCCGCGGCGACCAGGAAATGTACACAATGACTCCGATAGCTCGTTTCGCGAGAATCAACAGTAAATTGCGGATTTCATTTTTGTAAATATCTTTTCCAACATTGGTGAGTTGAATTTATTGTATTTCTTGGATATTTTGGGGTCGGTTTTTGAAAATTAAATGCCGATTTTGAGTGAATATTGGTGACTTTTGTGCAGTGGTGTTTTAAAAAGATGAGGTGTATGACTGCCTACATTATACACACAAAGTATAGGAATGTAGCTATGAGTGGTAGGAGTGAGATTTTTAAGGGCTGAATTTGAAAGCAAGTATTTAAAATATTTATCTTATTTTCCCCCCATACATTTAGGCTTTACTACACGCGACAGAAAATAACAACTATTTTTGCATTTTGTATTCGTAGTGGTCAATATGACCACTATTCGTGGTGTGACCCATATCTACAATATCAATACAGTGTATGTCACCTGCTATGTCTTAGCGCATAAGTTTGGTGGTGACTGGACTGCTGACGAGTGTTTGTTGATATTTATCGGACGGTACGTTTATCTCAATATATGGGGCTGTAGATAAGTTACACACAGAAAAAATGCTTCATAAAATTCAGAATAATATTAAAAAAAGCGACTTACGCTCCACCTTTCCACGAATTATATTGGACAACAGCAGCGGGCTTTCCTTTTAGGTGTGGATTGCATCTTTGTTCTACTTGAACGTAGAAGCAATCCATATCAACCAAAATAACGACTCTGTCCATTGTTCCTTAGGGTCTAGACCTTACAAAATGAAATTACCCGCCAGACACAGTTACGCAATTCCGAACCGGAAATGGTAGGCGGTCAACGCACTCTTGCAAATGTAAATAAACTTATAAAGTATTGTTTTCGTATAAAATGACTGTCACCTGAAAAAATTATGATAACAAGCCGTACCGGGTAGGCTTAATTTCTGTTTAAGAAATCAAAATCATTCCAATAGGCCTAATTCAGGCGCGGATCCAGAGGGGGGGGGGGGGGGCGCAAGGGGTGTCCCCCCCGTTTTGTCTGACCCCCTAGATGGCCGTTTGGCTTCGTCAAACGGAGGGTTCCTCAGTGTGCGCCCCCCCTTTTTGAAATGCGCTCCCCCCCCCTTTCTGAAAATCCTGTATCCGCCCCTGTAATTATGTTTGACTAGGCTAACTGTCTAAGATTAAAATATTACTTTATATTACAAAATAGGTTAGTTTGTTGATTAATTTAATGGTGTAAGGAATCACTGCTACAGTTTTCAAGTTCACTTGGTATCTGGAATTCTGAACAAAATCTAGAATGCATTACCTAAAAATGAGTCTGTCTATCACTTCTTCTATCTATTTGTAGTTGTAGAATATGAAGTTTAACGTGTAATAACTATGAAACTATTCACTAAGCCTATTTAATGTCTATAACATCAGTCAATTTTATTTTAGTCTCTTCTTGAAAATATATGCCTTGTTTATGAGTTTTTTTCAAAAAAATTAATTAAAGAGAAGGAAACACTATTTTCATTTTCAAAAAGTAGGCCTCCCAACGTGAATTACTGGAGTGAAGAGGATTTTTTAAAGTCTTGTCTTCCTCCTCAAAGTTCTTCTTATTCCTTCTCTTTTTCATCACCTTCTGTGGGCCTACTTTGTTTCATTTTATTGTATTTTCAATTCAGTCTTTATGTTCCTTCCTCCTTTTTGTTTTTTCTTCTTGTTTTTTCTCCCATTATAGCCTTCTTCAATTATTTTGTTGATGTGGGTGTGGCCAGGCAAGAAGAGATTTTGTCTCCAAAATTTGCTTGCTCGTTTCGCTTATTTGGGCAAGAGATATGGCCCCCTAGCGAAATTGTACGCCCATATGCGGGAAACCCTATATTTTTCATTTGGAATTCATCAGCTGGGGTGCAGCTCTATGTAGGACTCCATTAGGACTCCATGACATTCCCTCTAAGGGGATTTGAACGGACGGGGGGATGCAAAGGCGTATTCTTGACTGACAGAAGGATGAGGGGTAAAAAATCCGGTAGCATTATAAGCGTCTGTAAAGAAAAAAATAAATGCTCGGGAGTGGAGGAATGTGCATAGGCCCAAAACAACTGGTTCCAAATCAATAATACTAGCTGAAAAGTTGCGACCAGTGTTAATTGAGTGATATATGACTGATAAAAGTGAGAAGCATCAGCCCATTAGTTGCCACCAGTCGCAAGTGATATACGACTAATTGCAAATCAGTAGTAAACCCAAAGAGATGTGATTAGCCGTAACTGAAATACAAAGAGTGAGAGCAAATCCGAGTAGTATCACCAAAAATATGCAACTAGTCGCAAGTGCTATGCGACTGATTGGAAATGAGCAGTTGTACCCAAAGAGATACGACCTGTCACAAGTGATATACGACTGATTGCAAATTAGCAGTAAAAGCAGAAGAGCTGTTACCAGTGATAAACGACTGGTTGCAAATCAGCAGTTTTACACAAAGAGATGGGACCAGTCGCAAGTGATATACGACTGAAAGCAAATAAGAAGTATTAGCAGGTAATTGCAACCAGTCGCAAGTGAAATACGACTGCTTGGAAATCAGCAATATAAGCCAAAGAGTTAGTTAGGACCAGTATTAAGTGATATATGACTGATAAAAATGAATCGTATCAGCCCATTAGTTCCGATCAGTCGCAAGTGATATACGACTGATTGCAATTCAGTAGTATCGCCTATTAGTTGCGACCAGTCGAAAGTGATATACGACTGATTGCAGTTCAGCAGTATCGCCTATTAGTTGCGACCAGTCGCAAGTGATATACGACTGATTGCAATTCAGTAGTATCGCCAATTAGTTGCGACCAGCCGCAAGTGATATAGCAAATAAGAAGTATTGACCAATTAGTTGGAACCAGTCGCAAGTGATATACGACTGATAGTAATTCAGAAGTATCGCCAATTAGTTGCGTCAGCCGCAAGTGATATAGCAAATAAGAAGTATTGACCCATTAGTCGCGACCAGTCGCAATGATTTACGACTGATTGCAATTTAGCAGTATCGCCAATTAGTTGGAACCAGTCGCAAGTAATATACGACTGATAGTAAATAAGAAGTATTGACCCATTAGTTGCGACCAGTCACAAGAGATATACGACTGATATACGACTGATATACGACTGATTGGATACATAATAGCAGTAAGAGCGGATAAACGACTAATTGCAAATCAGTAGTAAACCCAAAGAGATGTGATTAGCCGTAACTGATATACAACGACTGAGAGCAAATCCGAGTAGTATTACGAAATGCAACTATAGAGTCGCAAGTGATATACGACTGATTGCAAATTAGCAGTAAGAGCAGAAGAGCTGCGACCAGTGATAAACGACTGGTTGCAAATCAGCACTTTTACACAAAGAGATTAATGTGCTAATACGACTGATTTCAAACCAGCAATATGAGCCAAACCGATGCGACCAGTATTAAGTGATATATGACTCATAACAATAAAAAGTATCAGCCCATCAGTTGCGACCAGTCGCAAAGGATATACGATTGCTTGCAAATCAGCAGCTTTACCCAACGAAATGCGACCAGACGCAAGTGATATACGACCCAAAGACATGCGACCAGTATCAAGTGATATACGACTGATTGCAAATCAGTAGTAACACAAAGAGATGCGACCAGTCGCAACTGATTTCAACGACTGATTGCAAATCAGCGGTTTTACTCAAAGAGATGCGACCAGTCGCAAGTGATATAGGACTGGTAGCAAATCAGCAATATGAGCCAAAGAGTTGCGACCAGTATCAAGTGATATACGACTGATTGCAAATTAGTAGTAACCCAAAGAGATGCGACCAGTCGCAACTGATTACAACGACTGATTGCAAATCAACATTTTTACTCAAAGATATGCGACCAGTCGCAAGTGATATAGGACTGGTTGCAAATCAGCAATAATTATGAGCCAAAGAGTTGGGACCAATATTAAGTGATATATGACTGAAAGAAATAAGAAGTATCAGCCCTTTAGTTGCGACCAGTCGCAAGCGATAAACGACTGATAGCAAATAAAGAATATTAGCCTATTAGCTGCGACCAGTTGTCAGTGATATAGGACTGATAAAAATAAGAACTATCAGCCAAAGAGCAAGTGATATACGACTGATTTCAGATCAGCAGTAGCCTATTACAAAAAGAGATGAGACCTGACAAATATGATATAGGATTGGTTGCAAATCAGCAGTACAAGCCTTAGAGTTGCGACCGGTATAGCAAGTGATACTATACGGCTGATTAGAAATAAGTAGTGTTACCCAGTAAGTTGCGACCAGTCGCAAGTGATATACGACTGGTTGCAAATTAGCTGTAACAGCCGAAGAGTTGCGACCCGAATCGCATGTGAAATGCAACTAGTTGGGAATCAGCAGTACGAGTCTATGAATTGCGACCAGTCGCACGTTATATACGACTGATTGCAAATCGCCTGTATTACCAAAAGAGATGCGGCCAAATCTGATATCGAATATGAAACATTATCTTATTTTGAGATGAGTGATGATCACCTGACATTTCAAAAATTTAATATTTTTATGTCTGCTATTACCAGTTATCATAACTAGCATTACAGCCTAATTTCTGTTTTTAAATATCAAAATCATGCCAAGTAATACACATTTTTCACGTTTGGTTGATCCAGAATATTCCTAAAACCTACCTGTTTGTATCTGGAAATGAGTCCCCTTTATTATGCATGCAGTTGAATCTTTCAAAAGAATTCTCAAGACTTATTTGTTCTCTCTATGATTGGATTTGGTTGTGTGCACTTGGAGAGAAAAATAATTACGTTGTTTCAATTTTTTCTTATTGTAAAGCGCCTTGAGCATGTGATGGTATAAGGTGCTATATAAATATCAATATGTATGTATTTATGTATGCAGTTTTTGAATTTCGAAAATTAATGCACTCTCTAAATTCTAAAATAAAAAGAGGAAACATTATGCTTCACATAAAATGCAAATGTGGAGGTGATGGAGTGGAGAGGACGTTAAAAATATATTTTTAGCTCTCTCTCTCTCTCTCCTTTTTTCTGTTTCTCATCAGTCTTTTTCTCATTCTTTTAATTTTTTTTTTCTTCAGGATTTTGTTCACTTTGTCTTCTTTTTTCTTTTCTTTTTTCCCTATTGAGCCATTTCCTTCTTTCTTTTCCTTTTTATTTAAAAAGGAGTGGCATTATAGGGGAGAGTTGTGATTGTCACCAGCGATTTGCCAAAACGGCAATCCTAGGTTTTAGCGGTCTAAATTATTTTAGGTTGCTAACTAGGGTTAGGGTTAGGGTTAGGGTTAGGGTATAGACGAGCTGAAGTTAGCAACCTAAAATAAGTTTAGACCGCTAAAACCCAGGATCGCCGCCAAAACATACCCCTGGCCAAACTGAATCTGACATACCTTGACTATATTACATCTAAAAAAATTCTTAAATTTGTCTCCCCTCCCACTTCAGCCAAATAAAGGCATTGTATTGAATTGAACTGAATTAGATTCAAAGAAAAATAATGACACAAAAAAGTGAAAACTTAAAATATGCTGTTCTTGTGGTAGCAGTATAATGATATTGTGTTCCCACGATCAAAATCAATGATCCACAAGAAAGTTTTAGTGATAATCACTAGGGGAAAAAAATTGATACAATGATATCATATTGTAAATGAATTCACCTAGTTATGATTCAGATTTGCAACGTTTCATAGGTAATGAAGACCCCTAGCTCCCTCCCCCTCCACCTTCCCCTCACACTTTTTTTTCCAATGATCTTTATTAATGATTCCATGAAATACAAATTATACAATCAACATGTTCTCTTTGAATCTTTTAACAAAATGAACAAATGAAATACTTTATCATCACTTATACAATTATCATGCAAAATATTCTTCCTCTGGAATGTAAAATCAAAACTAATGATTGTACGTTTCTAATGTTGTAACTGAATTGTAATTATTCCATACATGATTATATAAGATTTAAACATATTAGTGTGATGATGTATATCCAAACAAAGTGAACAAATCATAATTTTACGGAATCTATTCAGTGGCGGATCTAGGATTGAGTAACGGGGGGGGGGGGGGGGGACACAAATGAAGGTAGACCCGTATTTTTTTGGTCTCGCCAGCTTCTCGAAAATTCGCTCAGTGGGGGGGGGGGGGGGGGGTGTCAACAATTTTTTTTCCGCCAGACCTTCAAAATTCGCTTAGTGGGGGGGGGGGGGGGTGATGGGGTCCAGTTTCCCTCCATAATTCCCTGACAAAAAAAAAATTGGCCGGGGGGCATGTGCCACCTGTGCCCCCCTGGATCCGCCACTGCTATTATTTAAAAACAACAACAAACAAACAAAACAAACGACAAGGACCCTCCCTATCCACATATGCCCCTACCTACCCAATCCCTCCGAAACTACCACTGCGTAGAACCTTCCATCCCTCCCACCCACACTTTTTTTTGTTTTTCACACTTACTTCCATAAAACCAGACATTCAGTCACACACACACCCACACACACACACACCATCACACACACGCACTTACTGTTGGATTTGGGCCTTTGAATTTTGTATTATGCCCATAGATCTCAGTTGCGGATCCAGGGGGCACAGGGGGCACGTGCCCCCCCCCCCCGGCCATTTTTGTATTGTTTTTTTTTGTTTTTGTTTTTGTTTTTTTGCTTGTCAGGGAATTTTTCGACACCCCCCTCCCCCCACTGAGCGAATTTTCGAGAAGCTGGCGAGACCAAAAAAATACGGGTCTACCTTTTCCAAAAGTTGCCAAACCTTCATTTGTGTGCCCCCCTGTTACTCAATCCTGGATCCGCCACTGGATCTAGGAACGTAAACGTAGTAATCAAAACTGGGTTAGATCTGATTGAAAATAATACATGTAGTTTTCTCCAGAGAAAGGGGGAAACCTCTGAAATACACTGTAGTTGTAGATGAGTTTTCAGAGTGGGTGGTGTGTGTATGTGACCACCCCCTCCCCATACAGGTATACAGGTATGGTACAGACTCGTGACGTCATGATGAGTCAATTTGAACAACACGGTTTCTTTTTCGCCACTGTACATGCACTATGCATGCAGTATACGGTTCGGCGCAGTTAATTGTACGTGCGGGACTGATCATTTATGTTGTGTGCGACTTGTTAGACGAACGGAAATTTCAAATATGGATCATAATGGCCTTCCTGGTCAGGTAAAAACAATGATTTTTAAATGAACTGACTGATTATGATTTCGCTTAATAAATATTGTCATTTTTGAGATATAGCATTTCATGTCGCTGTGGACTTTCCATTGTTTTTGCTCCTCTTTCCAAAATAATGAATATGGTACGTGTGACTGCGACGTGAGTCGAGTCGAGATGCGCATAGCCGGCCGCTGCCTGGAGTACCTTATGCTCTCGCCCCCGAAGTGCTGGCTGGTGATCACTGTGTTTTGTCTTGCCATGCATGGCATTGGCATTACACTTCCGTTTTTGTTTTTTTATGATGTTTTTGTGTTGTAAATGTAGCTCAGTTTTGTTCAGTAGGTGTACTACAAAATATAGATCAAGGGGTCGTTTCATCAAACTGTGTCATAACAACAAGATCAGCGACATTTCGACGCTGTCGCTCAACTTGTCCGCTAACTAACTGTTTCACAAAGCCGCATTTGCGAAGATTAGCGACAACTTCCCTGACAAGTGACTTGTCGGTACTCCAAACCTGTCATATCTTTTTAGAACGCCATCACAAGCCAGCTTTTAGTTAGTCTATGGGTTGCTAAAAAATGAAAAATGTAAATTAAGAGAAAATTTATTTCCTGATCTCCAAACACATTCATGACATTCCTTTATCATTCTCTTATCAAATAGTTTTACTGATGTTTTTGTCATAATATTTTACAGACGGACAATATGTTCTCATGACTTCTTGACCTCCAAACAAGTAAATGAGATTAATATTAAAAACACCCACATCGGTTTACCATAGTCATAGAAAACAGTCTGTATACAAGTATACATGTATACAGACTAATGTAAACGACAACAATTTATCATGTATGTATTTTCCCTATGGCCTGTATTTTTCCCTTTTCATGCAGTGCTTGGAAAGAGTTCCTTTTGCGACAGCCACCTAAAATTGCTCAAATCCAACTATAGCGAACATTCTAAAAGAGGGCGATATTTTTGATGGGGGTTGAGTAAAAATCTCTCTGTCTCCTCAGCCTTTTCCATAGTACTAAGTATATCTGTAATTCTGTAAAGAGAAAACATTGGTTAGTAACAAATGAAACAAACGACAAATGACAAAGCTGGGTATCGAACCTGGGTCCTCGATATTGCCAGTCCTCCGACTTAACGATGTACCTGCGAGAACGAGTTTATGTCGAAGGTGTTCAAAACATATACCCTAACCCTAACCCTATATCTATAGACATTTTGCACCTTTATATATATTTTTTTCATTTTGGGTGGCTGTCGCAAAAGGAACTCTTCCCCAATGCTTTGATATACTACTAGCAGATGATATTAAATGTTTTTTTTATAAATGAATATTAAGAATTAGGTCATAAGATATCTTAATGTAATCATTTTATCTAAAGTGTACACGATTTGGGTCTTCTTTCCATAATTAGTCACACACATGTTATTGAAAGCATAAAAATAGCAAAGTGCAGACAATAGAAATTCCCCAGATTTCACTATATGTCCCAAATAAAAATAAAGATTAATTGCATATGACTGACCAATAATGGAGTGTAATTGTGACGATCAAGTTGACTGAAGGCACAACCTTGACAAACCCTCTTTTGATGATCACTACAAAGTGTTGACTACTAGTGCATGAAATACAAGTATATGTATTTGTCATAGAAATGTACAGGTACATGTATATAGTTAAAATTACAGGTTCAGTATGAGGTATATTTATTGTCACTATAAATTAAGATTTACAAATTGTATTTTGTGACTCACAGTCATTGGCAAATGTTCATAATTGCACAGCTGACAAGAAAATACTTATGGTCATCTACATGTACGACTTTGCTCTGGTCTCGTACGTACTTAGGCCATCGTGGATATTTACATTGAACCAGTGCATGAATATAAGGTTTCTCAGCTCCCAACCATAGACTTTACCCTGATGATGTCCATGATGCAAGGAACTTTCTCAGGGAATGTCAACATTGGTAGTGCTTTGGCTGAGAGCAGGTTTTATTGATTGCTCAGAAACTTGAGCCGATGACCAATTAGAGCAAGTGCTTGTTATAACTTTTCCATGACCTGGATGCTTTATTTGCATTGAAAGGGGAACATGGATGACGTAATGATAGGATCTACATATCATTGGTGGGGTGATAAAACCTTGCAAAAGTTCTCACAAATGTTAGATTTTCAGTAGAGCAAAAAACCTTTTGCGACTAACACAGAAAATGAATGGATGACCATCATTTTACAGATCGCTTGTGTCAGTATTTTTTCATATATTATTCAAAAGCACTGCATGAGTTTTTAACAGAACATCAAATTAGTCCTTAGCTACAAAATTATGAAGAAGAAAAAAATTTGCCAGAAAATGAGTTACAAGGTTTTATCACCCCACCAATGATGTATTTCAGTTTAATAACTACACATATAGCATACCATGTCCATGTGCATGTATCTGTGCAGTGTACCATTCTAAGGCCAAGGGTTCTTTTGAAAAGAGGAAGTTGAAGAATGGTTATTAATATATGATGAAATATTGTGAGCTATCATGATTATATGCATTTACTGCCCCATATTTATGACTGAATACTGGTAAAAATACTACGTCACTTTATATGTGAATGGTTGTCTGACTTGTTCACTGAGACCAACATGTCTAGTGATTGACTTGAACAAGAATCAACATTTGTGGGACACTTCCCATAAGATCATTAGAATAGAAATGAAACAATTTTTTAATTCCATAAAGTCATGTTGATGAAATAGGAAACTGATGTTGACAATAAAATTTGGGCCTATGGTCTGTCTGTGTTGAATACAGGTGGCTACTCTGACTATCATTGGAAAAAGTTGGAAGTTGTTTGACATTTTTAGCAAGTCACTGTGAATCATGGCCATGTAACAAATCAGGCATGTACAACTGTTATCCACCTGATGGACTGCAATTGTTGAAACTGTATTTTGAATGGTTTTTAGAGATTTACTCACCGAACCATACAGTCTTTGAAAAATTGACTTGGGGGGGGGGGGGGGGGGGGGGAGGAGGCGCCAGTAGCAGTGCCATCGCTGATAACGCGTGGACATACATGTACAATGTATGATGTACATGTACACTGTACATGTATGTGTACATGAACTTGAAAACATGGTGTCTGTTAATACCGGTACTTTGTTTTGAAGTTCAACAAGGACGTACATATTGCTGGTGAATTGAAATGATATATAGTACACTGGTGCATATACAAAAACTTTCTGTGAGCAAATTTCACTATTACATGGGCAAATCAGAATGGAACTTTCTGTGAACAAAAGCATGCACTTGAGGTCATGAAGCTACATCCAGTATGTCAGCTGGTAACAACATTTGGACATTCATTACTGATAACTATGTATTCATTCATTGTTTGTACATCATATTTTTCATATTGCAGTCTATCCTTGCAAATGAATGCTGAATGATACTTACCATAGCCAATGTACATACATATAGAGAGCTCCAAAGGTGCTGCAAATTTAATCTTCCAATGCCATGTACATGTATACACATTTATAGTTAGTTAATTTTACGTTGTACTCAAATGATAACATTGTGTGGAATTAATCGAAGAGCCTGTACAAACTCTGAAGCTTTTCGACCTGCACTCATCGGGTCACAACGCAGGAATGAGAGAATACAAGAAAATACGAAAGTCAAGGCAGGTCGAAAAGCTTCAGAGTTTGTACAGGCTCTTCGATTATTTTAGCATGCCCGGATCATATCCGGGTCGCTGTACACACCCTTCATTGTGTGGAATTCTGTTTAACAATGATTATACGTGTATTACACTCATTGAGCTTGACACACATATGCATGAATAACATGGTTTCAATTTTCAAAAATATACATGAACTTGTATGTATGGTATGTCAAGCTGATAAGATTTTTAATAACACATGCAACAATATACTTCTGATGGATAGAATGGCTGCCATACATATGAAGCTTTACATACATGTGCTTTGATAGATTATCATGCCAGCTGGCCATGCTATTTTATGAACAGAAAGGCACCAAAAGCTGTGTACATAGTTTAAAGCTTACAGTTTTGGTAGCAAAAAGGAAATTGGAAAAAAAACATGTTAGATATAGTCACATGCTATTTTTCCATTTATGAAAAGATATTTGTACAAGATCATTTGGTATTCCAACAATGATTTCCGGTGAATTTTACCATAAATATATATGTAAGGAATGCTAAAATATGGCAATATACTGCCCTACGCTAGGACCTTTCCACCCTGACTGCTCCCCGCACAAAAATCGTGAGGCTTCGCAAGGAGATAGAATATGTGTCACTGTGTGTAGGTTTTGAAAGCGTGTATGTTGTATAGTGCACGCTGAAGTTATATATCCCTGACCCGGCACCTAATTTTTTTTTTTACTCTCATTTGTTTAATATACCACTTTAGGATATGAAATCTTCACAGCATCTTTGTATTGCTAGTATCTTGCTACATGTATTTATGAACAAATATTCAATAAATCTGACAAACAGTTTTTGAGGGCTTTCCAAAAGTAAACATTACTTTTAAAAACAGATATTATTCTTGAAGTGGGTTGTTAAGTTTATGTTAGCTCTTTCTACTCATTTATGGAGTGCCGAATGCCACTCTACTGATTCTCTAACAAATTATTTTAATTCTATTTTTTTTAATGACAAAAAAGAAAATATGACAAAATTAATAAATATATACATGGAAAATTATTAAAAATGAAGATGGGAGATTGATGCCTTGATTACTTGGTTTTGTTGATATTTGTTTATTTCTTTCATTAAAGAATTTTAGAAATATTGTAGAAAAGGTACTGAATAGTGCTCCACAAGAGTGGACTAACTCATTCATGTAGGGAATTTAAACCTGGCCTAAAAATAGTCCGCTTTTGAGAATACAAGCTACATCTATAAGGTGTTGTAGCTCCTGTCCAAATGTACATGTACATGTGGCCATCTTGTACATGTCCATTGCAAATGTATTTGTTTCTCATTCCTGTCAGTATTTACTTTAGCTCTGTCTTATCACGAGAAATATCCAAAATGTCAAGGAATTGTCAAATGTCATCCACCTCTGTGGAAATTCTAGACATTAGAATCCTTTAGATCAACATCAGGAATTCTTTAAGAGATAAATACTACAAAGTATATGGTTGCAGCCGTGTTCAATCTTAGGCATTGTACCTGACTCTTTTGTTTCTGTTATGGAGTAGAATGGAAATGCAGCCTCGATGTGCACAAGAAAGCCTTTGTAAATATGTACTATCCACAGAAACAAGGCTCACATCCTAACATTAGGAATTCCATCTTCCATAGATTGTGTTGTGTACAAAATCTACACATGTGGGTATTTCCACAAATAAGGGTCCCAATTTGTGACATTCTTGGTGTCCTGCTTACATGTCATGTACATAAGGAACACACAGGTTTTGGGTGGCTCTGAGTATAAGATGCCAATTGTGGAGTAAAACTGCAAAGTAATTCAGAGCATAACATATTGCATCTTCACTGTTAGAATAGTACTCAAATCTTACTCCACTATTTGTCTCTACACAGAGCCACAAAAAACCAGTGTGTTCCTTATGTAAGCGGGACACCAAGAATGTCATAAATTGGGACCTTATTTGTGGAAATACCCATGTGCATAGCATAACTGAAATTTTCATGTTTATGTACATGTACATTGTACAAGTGTATGAACTTCAAAGCTTTATCAATTAAACTTTCAATATGAAATATGAAATGAATTTTTACATTTTCATGTATAATGCAGGTGTAGACATATGGATGCAATAATATGGCCAATTTTTCTAGGAAAGGAAAGTTTTTAAAGGAGGGGAGTAGGAAAATTTTTTTAAATCATTTATAATTGTAATAAATACAATACATGCGCAGGTAACAGTATTAATTATAAAAAATAAATGCATAGTGTAGACTTTGCAGAAAATAGATTGATATATTTGAGGGGAAAAAATGAAACAAAATAATGTTCAGTATAATGTACATGTATATGTAGACAGGGGCTGAAGATGAAAAGGTGAATGGAAAGAGCCATGTTAGAATGCAGCTTGTCAATGAGCTCAAGGGCATCTGAAATACATGTAGAATTATATGAATTACATACTACAAGTATCTAAACTTTACTCTCCAGAACGCAAACTTTTCCACTGTAAATTTATTGCTTCCAAGATGAAAGGGTGCCTCTCTTGAGACCATTAACCTCACAGAGAACCCTCTATTCTCCACCATGACTCATTCCTTCTCATGTAGACCCACATGTACATTTCCATGTAATGCTAAACCTGGCCTTATTTATATTTCCTCTCTCTTTTATTGTCTTTTATTTCTCTCCATGGTCTAGATGATCTTGAAGGTTTATCTTAGCAACAGCCCAGACACATTGTCAGATGTGCCCATTACCCCAGAGACGACGTGCCGTGATGTGGTAGAGTTCTGCAGAGAGGCTGGAGAGATCCAGTGTCATCTGGCTGAGCTCTGGAGAGGATGTGGTAAGTCTACTCCCACATTCCTTTTTTTTCTCATACATTTTGAAATCTGGATGGTAAATTTCCAGTTCTTTTTTATTTCTGTTTTCAGATGACTTTGTAATTTTTGTACTATATATACTGTATTGTATGCGGAGAGCTAGAAGGCAGAGCTCGATACATGTACCAACAGGAGCCTGGTGCATCTGGGCCCCCCAAATTTAAATTTAAACATGTGCCCTGTGCATGAAGAACCTAATAATTTCAGTGCAGCCCCGATGTGAAAAAGGTTAATTTGGAGCGCTGAAGAACTCATGATTTTGTGATGTCCTTCTGGCTACAAACAGACATGTAATGCTGTAAAAGTCAATGCCCTTTTGGCTCTCAGCAGAGATCATGCACTGTCGTTCAGTTGATATAAACTTTCAATGTACTTTTCATGTATGCATGTGGACCTACAACATGTACTTGTAGGCATGAAATGGAATTAACAAGACCTGACTAGAGAGAAAAACATTCAGTTCATCAGAACATTGAGGGAGGAAAAATGTCAGTTCATGTGAGCAAACTGCAACATCAAATAATGCATCATGTTGATTCAGACATCAATAACAATAAAGAGAGGGAGGAGAGACTTGTCAGTAGGTGTTGGAACATAGAGGGGAAACTGTCAGTTCATGCAGATGAACTTCAACCTCAACCCATGATAATGTATAGATCTAGACATGAAATGAAATAACAAGATCCAAGTAGGGAGAAAGACACTTGTCAGTCGTTGTCGGAACATAGAGGTGAATCTGTCAGTTCATACAGGTGAACTTCAACCTCAAACATCTGCTATAAAAGAATCAGGCTACTACGGAATGTATGGAAGTGACAAGCATTGTATGGGCAAATGTTTTCTTAATGCGATCCAATTTATACTGGCATGTTGATGATTCCAACAGACAAGGCGCAATCTCTGCTGTGTTTATGAACAGTATCAGTGGTGTTGAGTTGGAATAGTCTTGATTTTCTGTCCAAAGGGTATATCAATTTACATTATTGTAAAACCAGAAACTCTTTGAACTTAAACATTTGTGGATTGTAACCAACGGCCATTTTTGTAGGAAAAAACTTTTATAAATTGCAACATTTGAAAGTTATGATTTATTTTGTGGCATTGAACTTTTGCAAATCTGGGCCCTTTGTAAAGTTAAAATTTTCTGTACAAGTGTTTGTGGTTTTATAGTAGTGATTTTTGAAGGGAGATAACAAATTATTGTTTTATTTGTCTTGTTCAGACTCCTCCAGATTAGTGCACGTTAATTAAATGTTTTATATCCACCAATGTATACATGTATACATGTATGTCAATATGGACCTTTTGGCAGATTAATGATAACAATAATAATAATATGTCTTTTTTACCCAGGGTAGCCTTATCAATATTCAATAGAGTCTATTACTAGTAATGTGTGTGTGTCATGCAATTTGTTTATCTTCCCTTTCCATCCTCTCGTGCCCTTCCCCTACTTTAGAGCGTCCTATTGATGATGAAGAGAAGATCTATGACATTCTCCAGCAGTGGGGGATTCATCGCAATGAGGTCAAGTTCTTCCTGAGGCATGAAGGAGCAAACTCAGATGAGCAAGGTAATTAAATAAGATCAACATATGAAGTCTGCATGTTGTATTAGCTCACATTTTGTTTAGCTATTAGAAATGCAAGTTTCACTTGTGTGATCAATTGTATACTTGTAGTAAGACATTTGCATTTTTATCATGTCTACTTCGCATACAAGATGAGACGTGATTTGGAAACTATGTGATTCACAGTACATGTATTTAAAAGTACCCTTTTGTAATAGAAGGGTAGTTAACTAGGCACAAATTGTATTTCTTCTGTCAGACATCCTTTCATTATTTAAAACCCCCCAAGCAAAATAATTAATGAACACTGCAATTGCTATGCTTACCTCTGGGAAGTACAATATGCATGGAGAACCAGAGATCAATTGGGATGAAGTCCTTGACTCGCAAATGAGTATAAGCTCTTTGAAAATGTTGATATACTAATAGACCCTTTGAATTTGGTTTGCCAATGATTTAATATATAAAAAACATAGGTCATTGGTGTCTAGTGTAGGTAGAGGGGTGTGGCCTACAAATGATGGGTTGGATACATGTATGCAGTGGTATTTTCATGCCTCCGCCCACCGAAGGTGGTGCCGGAGGCATTATGTTTTCGGGTTGTCCGTCCGTCCCGCTTTCTCATTCTCACGATAACTCAAGAACCACATGAGGTATGAACTTCAAACTTGGGGCTAGTATGTTTTATATTTTGTATTTTTCTTGCCATCAGTTTCATGTAGATTAATTCATATATATCTGTTTTTGGAAGGGAAAGTTATTATTTTAAAGGAGGGGTAGGTACTACTTTGCACTGGCTACATTGTACATTTGTACATTTTAGTGGTGTTTTGTTGTTTTGTTATTTGGATAAGGGGGAGAGGGTGGGGTTCAGCATCAACATAAATTTAGCTTTGCATAATATGTTGACATAACATTTAAGTTATAAACGAGAACTGCTCAAAATGTATGGACATATAGGCCCATATTTTAGCCACGGTTTTAACTTAAACCGAGGTCTAACTGTAGTTTAAACCCAGTCTAAACCTGCCCTTTAAACCCTGAGTTTTAGAAAATCACATTCTGAACTCTGGTTTAACTTACACTCAAGTCTCGTACGGTTTAACGTTGTACAGAAATTTAGACTGGACTAAGTCAGTTTTGATAAATCAGATTGTAGTTTAAGTTAAACTGGAGTTCAGATTATGAGGCATAGTCAGTATTTTAAATTTTTTATTTTGTGGGCAAGGGGTGTGTCTTGTGTGATGTAGGAGTGGTCTGTACCAGTGGCGTAGATACGAACACACTTTCTATTGTTAGTGGGGGGGATGATGAATAGATCATCCCCCCACTAACAATGGATAATTATTCGCGTCTACGCCCATGGTCTGTACAGTATCACAACAGAACGAGCAACTCTGTGTGGCATATACATGTGACATCAATAATTGTTAATTATGATTTATTTATTGCACCGTTGACTTTATGACACCCAGAGGGTACGGATTCTTCCCATTGTTATCGCATTCAGAATTCCTTGTCTGGATCTTTTGATGGATTTTTGGCCCGAGAACCATTGACTTTCTGAACCCATTTCATTGAGGACTATCACAATTATGGTTGAGTTGTCTGTGTTTTGACAGGGGTCCCTCTCTGGATAAGTAGCATTTGTAGCCCTATTTGGACTTTTCATTTTTGGCCTTAGAACCATTGACTCTCTAAAAGCTAGCATTTGCTACCCATCCTGGAGCATGTAATGCGTTTTCGGCTCTAGAACCATTGACTTTCTGAACCTTCATTGAGGACGGTCACAAATTATGGCCAGCTCTTTGGCAGGGCTGCTATATTGGTTCGTAGCCCATCTTTTATTCCAGTAAAGTTTTATTCATCCATTTGGCTCTTTTACCGGATAGTGTTCAGGAATAGCGAGCTCAAGTAAGTTGGTGAATTAATATTCATTCACTTTGTGTTTTTATGTACATTTCTTTCCTTATTCCTTAGTCTTGTTTATTTGTAATTTATGGGTTTTAATATTCATGGTTGCATGTTGATTTTGAGAAGAGGGTATATACATGTATGTATGTATATTTAATGACTATCTGATTGAAGGAATAGGTGTAATTTCTAAATTGCACATTTTTTGCAAGTGCAACAATTGATATTTCAGGAGAACAAATCATATGTTTTATGTGAATACCTATACATCCTTCCCTCTTTTATGTGTGTGTATGTTTACATGTACATGCACATTTCAAACGGGTAACGGTGATAATTAAAACCACATTTTATGCTTTTTTACTTAGACAGACCTTCACCAGTCCACCCCTAATAATGAAACTTAAAAAAAAGAAGAATTATACCATTCAACATGCCCTCCAGATGACCTGCGTTGGTAGTGCTTGAACCTGTAGTAGATAGGTCACAATATATTTACAGCATGCTTCATGCATTGTGTTCAAGACTGCATTTATAGCTAATGATGGAGATTGATATGATACTCTCTTGCTTCTATGAGTGTGCTGCATGTCCTAAGGGCAGGGATATCCACATTGCATATTTTGAAATAATTTATTTTGTTGTAAAAGATACATGTAAACAAATCTTTCGGCATATTACTCCCAGTGTTAAAGATCGTATGCTCGATCTGTAATGAAAAACACAAGTCAGAAAAAATTGGAACCAGCGGGATTCGAACCTGTCATCTACTGCTTGCCGGGCAGCGACTTAACCACCAGGCTATTCTGGTTCACGGCCAAGTCACGACGAACTAGAATCAAATACCCAAGATCCTCTTCTTTCTGACTCATTAATATTCAAACGGTCCGCCGTGGAACAATGGTTAGTAAGCGAAGAAGCTTGACTGGGGAGGAATTTTTAATTTGTAAACAAATCTTTCGGCATATTACTCCCAGTGTTAAAGATCGTATGCTCGATCTGTAATGAAAAACACAAGTCAGAAAAAATTGGAACCAGCGGGATTCGAACCTGTCATCTACTGCTTGCCGGGCAGCGACTTAACCACCAGGCTATTCTGGTTCACGGCCAAGTCACGACGAACTAGAATCAAATACCCAAGATCCTCTTCTTTCTGACTCATTAATATTCAAACGGTCCGCCGTGGAACAATGGTTAGTAAGCGAAGAAGCTTGACTGGGGAGGAATTTTTAATTTGTAAACAAATCTTTCGGCATATTACTCCCAGTGTTAAAGATCGTATGCTCGATCTGTAATGAAAAACACAAGTCAGAAAAAATTGGAACCAGCGGGATTCGAACCTGTCATCTACTGCTTGCCGGGCAGCGACTTAACCACCAGGCTATTCTGGTTCACGGCCAAGTCACGACGAACTAGAATCAAATACCCAAGATCCTCTTGGGTATTTGTTTACAAATTAAAAATTCCTCCCCAGTCAAGCTTCTTCGCTTACTAAGATACATGTAGTTTACCTGGATATGTTGATGGATGATGTTACATTTTGAGAATATTAGACAACTTGGGATTTATGATGTTGTGATCGCTGGCCGTCTTTATGCAAGGTTCATTGATCAAGCATAAAAATTATTGTCTCCTCCCATTCTCACAGTCATTGCCCCGAAAGCGACTTATCCATAATAAATTCCCCTAAACAGATTTTTGCATGTTTATGCCAAATATGCTGATTAACAAGAGAATCTTTGACCTTGGTTTCAACTTCTGAACCTCATGTTTGTTTGCTGGTAGTGATCTACTTTAAAACTGTTAAAACGACCTGTCCCACTTGAAATTTCCCAATGTGTTTTGAGAAACCTTGTGTTCATCTAAATTGACTTGTATTTGAACATTGATGAGCAGACATCGCATCAACAGAGCTAAATTGAGTTGAATTTATGTAAATACACTAGACCTGCATGTAATTAGTTGGTTGCAGATATTAGTTCATGGTCCACTTGTCTTTTTCTGAGCCATCCAGTATTTAAAAGTTTGGTTGTATCTGGTCGATAAAATATCAGATATCATACTGTATGTGGAGTTTGGTAATGTTGTTCTGAATCATGCCATCCCTCTCGTATCTGAGTTCTTCGGGTGGGTGAAATTCTACAAATTAGTTATTGAGAATTCGCTTGATCTGGAAAAAGACCCATACTCTATGCATCCATTTTCAAGATAGCATAATTTGAACATATTGGGGATTATGGTCTAGAGACATTTAGGACACTACGACACTATCAAAAATTATGGAAAAGAAACATAGGCAAATCCTTGACACCAATATATGTATGCTGGGTGGGCGAAATTCTACACATTAGTTACCGAGGATTTATTTCAATCTCTGGATCTGAAAGAAGACCCGTTTTGTACTTTATGCATCAATTTTCTAAAAAGCGTAGGTTTGAAAAGTGAAAACAGGCTCATGAAAGCCTCAAGAAGTCAGCAGGTGGGATACCTTGATACACCTCGAGTTCAGTGTAGTTTAAGGAGCAACTTTTATATCCTGGGCTGTCTGTCAACAAGCATACCTTCACACCTGGTCTCATGTGACTGCTTGATGATAGCTAGAGAGAGAGAAAATAAACTACAACTTCTTCCCTCCTACATGTACATGATGACAGGTTAGAAGGTAGTTTTAGAGATTTACAGGGCTCATTGTAAAGGTCAAATCAAGTTACATGTATACATGTATTGTACCACGGAGGTATTGTACCAATATGTTTTTAAAATTTATATAGTGCGTAAAGTGAAAATATAGAAGTACAGAAAACTTACGGTAGTTGCGAGATTGAGATATCATTGTAACGCAAATATTGCCTATTCATTCAGTTCAATCCATAAGAATAACTGATGGAATTTTGTTTTGTTTAGTGTTAACATGCCCAATCTAAATATATAGATGTCTAAAGGACAATGTTATTTTAGAAATCCCAGACAAATTCATTTAGAACTTTCATGCAGGCCTACAGCTTTCACTTACATGTAGGATGTTAAGCTACTTTCGTTAGAAATAAAGGTATACAACAGTCGTTTTAGCCTAACATTTGTAATTGTGAAGAATGTTCTTTAAATGCTTGCATATACTGTACAAGCATTTAAAGAACATGCTTATACTAGAAACTGAAGAGTGTACTTTAAATCAATCAAGCCAAGGTTTACTGTTCACAATTGAATAGGCAACCCTACATGTGTGTAGTGTCATCATGATAAATCATTCCAAATCAGGTATTATGGAAAGGCGAATATTGTTGGTAGAAAAGGGTTGAAAAGATTGTGAGAGAGACAATGCATAGTCACAAAAGAGAGTCTGCACTGTAAGAGTGCTATAGGCCCTGTACTATAGCTGTTTATTGACATGACCAGTAGGTACAGTGTACATGTAGCTGGGTTCAAGGCTTCTATCAAAACACAATGGTGTTCCGATAAATTGTCAAATTAGGGTCTGTGCTTGCACACTACAGAGAAGAAGTTTAGTTAATCTTGTATTTTTAATCATACTTCAAATCTTACATGAAAAGCAGTGCAAGTTTCTATTTCATTGCTCACAATTATTTTTTACGGGACATTGGCATTATCCTATCATGAATGACTCGCTCTCAGTGCCTTGATGGCAAGATCAGGGATGGGGAAAAATATTTGAAAATATGTTATCTTTTCAGCAAATTTAATGACCGCAAGCTTTGTCTGATACAATATGATGGAATAATATCAACATGATTTTGAACCACCCTATGTTGTCATGAATTCTTGCATGTTTCTGATTGTAATCTGTCATCCTTATTGATGCCAAGAAATCACAATGCCCTACCCTCTAAATGAAAAACAGGAAGTTGAACACAATTTATTTTGAGTGTGGCTCATAACACCAGTTACACAAAAGCCATATTCTACAATGAGTATAAAGTAAAAGGGTGTGTTCACATAATCTTTCGAGCAGTGATGTGCTTCTAAAGTGGAGCTGTATCCACTTCCTAATATAAGCAGTTTTTATTTTACAAGAATTACAGGATAGTATTTCTTGCATGATCAATTTGTAGTTTGTGCATGTATTTAAGATGCTTCAGCTTCTGTTCGCAGAGTATTATTTTCCGACCCAAGGACTGCAGCACTTTTGTTTGTAGGTCTACATACATACATGTACATGTAGGCTATTCCTGAGCACCACTGAAAGTATTTAATGGGAGCAGAGTCTGCAGAGTGCACTATACATGTACATACATGTACATGTAGCTCTTAAAAACTCAAGAAGAACTGGAAATTTAAGCCAAAAAAAAGGCTCTGTAAAAGAAATTAAAAATGCAATGTTGTTCTCCAGAAAGTCTAACAATATAAGAGCTCTCTTGAACAAAAAGTAACAATTTACATGCACTGATGTGCACCATCTCGACTTCCTAGGCCACATCTCTTTAATACCATAGACCACTGTTGTGATGTTTTGCATATTTTGGCAAGTGATCAAATAGGATGAATGATTTCTTATTTTAGTTCTTGAAATTTGATCCCTACATATTTGGCATAAACACCGGTATCGAGATCTTCATCTTGAAGAATATGTTCCTCTAACTCGAAGGGGCCCCAAGTAGGCATTGGGTATGAATACACATGAACAGTTTACTCCTGGTACTTGTACATACATACATACAGGGCTCATCATCATTCTAAAGATCTATCCATTTCAAAAGCAAAGAAGTATTCTTGCATGCCCTCCAGGGCCTGCTTTGGTTCTGGAGTGAGAAACTGCAAATGATTATTGACATAAATGGATGGCTACTAGAGTTGAATGTTTACAGTCTGTAGGCATGCTTCTCATAGTTTGATTTCACCCTAAAGACATCTTGAAATGTAGAAGTCTAGAAGAAAGAAAGAAAGTTAGGGTGCAGACTGAATTTGGAGAGGGACAGTGCTGGTTTCTGATCCTCCACAACTGTCACAACTCCGCTTTTCTTGCGAATTGAGGAGAAAAGGCATTTCACCGAAAGTTGCAAAAGCTTTGTAGTGTGATTGTCACATTCCCCTTTAAACTTGAAGTTGTCGTAATTGCTCATTTTGAAACATAAATCCATCCATGATAAAATAAGATAAAATCTGTTAGGAACTGTATCAAGGTGTCTAACTTGTACAGTTAACATCTCGTTACCACGAGACTAAAATACTATTCACTTTGTACATAGTGTTGTTGACTGTGGTCCTGATAGGGTTAACATGTCATGAGTAATTTCTTTCAAGATGTGAACGGTGCCTTGCAGAGGCATTGTGATTGAGACAAACCAATTTGAAAATGGATTTATTTCTGTTGGAAGCTGTGATCCCAACAGAGTCATAGAGTTGAGAATCAGGGACTCGTTTCACCCTCTACTCCAAACTCAATCTGACATCTGATATTCAAAACTGGAAAATATAGGTCCCGGTGATGTGACCCCTTCAAAACTTGGCATGAAAACCCCGGAATTCTTCCCCCCCCCCCCCCCCCCCCCCCCCTTGTCACAAAGATTTTCCTTTTCCATCTTCATTTCCACCCAAACTTGGCAGAAAGGGAGATGATTGACTTCAGTATTTGCAGTTGTCACAGATTTTGACACCTTTTGTTCCCGCTTCTTTAATTGATTGATCAGTTCTAAACACAAGCCAGTTCCTCTGCACACTCACCACTTCAGGCTTGAATTTAATGTTAAGCTGCTTTATAGTGGATTTCATTGTTTGTAATCTGCTGTTCTATTTGCATTACTCTTCTCATTGCAGATATTTTGAGACATACATGTATGTTCTCAGAGAAAATGTTGGATATTTTGGAGTATAAATGGACTTTTTATCTGTTTCCCTTGCTATATCTAACAGAAAGACTTTACAAAGACTTTCAAAATATCATCCAAAGGCAATATGAATAGCCTTGTGCGTCACCTTTTGAAATGTGCAAACAGTACAGTGACATAATCCGAACATGATTTCTAAAGGCAATACAATAGGCTATTGACATTTGCCCTTATGCTGATTTCTTAAAAGTCCTTGCGATCATGTTCAAAAAAATTATTTGTAAATTTGCTGTTCAGTCCCACGCCATGATGATTCATTACGTTACTGAGTGATTAAAGATCAAGACATTTCATTCCAAATGTCAAATTCTTTTTGCAAGATGGAATTTGAAGAATGATATTGACATAGTAACTTCACCTCAACCCATAGTTAGCACAAGATAACATAAAATGACAAGATTCTGTCTCGAGTCCTATACTGTGTGCTTGCACAATTTTGAAAGAAATAAAGTCCATCAGATTTCTAAATATTTGCTCTGCAAATACATGTGAAAGAAACTGGTTGAAAAGTCAAGTAAATAATATAATTTCTTTGAAATATGTTGAGATTTGGTGTGTATGTACAGATTTTGCAAGGTACTTTTACATCAAGGATTGAAATTCTATATTACCTTATTGATTGAATCCATAAAAAGGAAGTTCCTCTTGTTCTCAAAATTTGGAGATTTGGAACGAATCAATGAAAACAGGAATATCACCTGTAAAGCAAGTTTTTGTACTTTGTATAAATGATAATAGCGCTTGATACAATGTTTTTAAGTGCAGAAATGAATAATTCATGTAATCCCCATGAAAATGAATTTCCCAATAATGAAGTTGTGTGCTGTTATTACCTGCATCAAATGAATCAGATAAATTTCAGAATTGAGGTTACATGGAAACATTTCGATAATTTCATGCTCATGTAAAATCAACAATTTTTTCTTAAAATGTAGTCCTATATTTTCATCACGATGACGCTAGTTTCCAGGTATACATTATGCAGTCTGTTTAATGCGCCTGCATACTTGAAGTTTAGGTACATGTAGAAATATGCATGATTTTCTCTTGTCAAATGTCACATTATTTGCGTTGGGACCAGTCTTTGTTATTTTATTGTGTTGTAGAGTGTGTACCTTGGACTAGTCAATGAATGACGCAATATGCGTAGGCCGGACGCAGCTGCACTTATGTAGGCATTTAGGTATGCAGTTCTAGTTGATATAGGCCTATAGGACATCATGCATGTTATCTTATCCATGAGTCAAGGTGAATAATGCTACAACTCCCACTCTCTTGTGATTCCCCAAAATAATTCACAACAGATACATTGTAATTCTAAAGCAGATCATTAAAGTTGTCTGCAGTACAGTGGGTATACATGTCTAAACAATATCAGCTTGTTGGATAGAAGGCCAGAATAGAAAGAATAGACCACTGTATTTACGTTGGTTGTGATTGAGGAAATTTAGGAAAAAAAAACAACTTTCTGTTACTTTTTCACCCTACATTGACGCTTGGGTACATCTGCATGTAGCCTATGGACTGGCCGTAGAGGTAAGAATGTAGGGTACAGTGTGCATAAGGTCAGTGCATAAAAGTGTGAACTTTGAAACACTTTGCTGTTGATGGTTCAAATCTAAATTAAGCTGAATATTCACTTCATCAGATTTGTTTAGGCCTATACATGTAGTTTTAGTGAGATATATGGGAGTATGTTTTATCAATAATGGAATACCATTTGTTTCTTGTATTCTACGAGTTGACTTGTGATACACCCTCCTCTCTTGATACAAACACTCACTCAGGCCTACTGTATAAAGCCTGCCACAATTTAATTCTATGCAAAAACTTGGTTCAATTTAGAACTTCACCTTCATATTATTTCTGAAAACACCCTGAAAACCTCCTAGAGAATTGTCATTGAATTCCATATTTATGGATCATGACTTTTATTCCATGCGAAGACGACAACGTCACAAGAGAATGGCCCTGGCAAAGCGAGTGGGTGGGAGGGAAGTCCATAGAAGGGGCGGGCCTTGTCTGCCTTCCTGACAAGTTTGACCTCCAGAGCGAAGATGGAATTTGACTGAGTTTTATATTTTTTTTACGATCATCGTGGTTGAGTAATGGGAGGGATCTATCTAGACTGGCTCCTGTTTCGTGAGGTTGGCTGCTGCCCAACAAGCTTCCAAACTATCAACACACCAGTTGCGTTGTGTAGCATATCCATTTGAGGTCTGGTCTTTGATGGATTTCCTTCAATCAGTCTGTGGCTGTTGATGAATTTGTTTTTTGATTAGATGAGTGTCTATAATAATGGCAGTTTTGTTGCCTCAGCAAAGTGCTTTTCATGATATTTGTACGTACACTGTGGAGTGGGCCATGAATCTGGCATTTTGTTATCTAGAATGTTTACAGATACTGTATGCAATTGTTTTTCATATCTGCAAAGAATTGGAGCATACAATTTCAGAGCCTGTGTACTGATATTGATATTTTGTTTGTGTTCAAGAAAGTCAGTGTTATCTTCTAATTTTGTTTTTATTTTCAGAGATGTTGGGATTGACAAAATCAGTTTGTTTACTGGTCTAGGATTTTCAAGTAAATGACTGTGTTGCCTCAAGACTAAAAAAGTCACTAGTTACATGTTGCAGTGTTCGTGTGGACTCATCTTATAGAATTATCATGTGACAGCTTTAGTAGTAAATTTGATTTTTTGGTACTATTTTGTAATTATTATTTTCTTGGGAAGCAGCAGGCTATTTTTCTTTGACATATATATTTTACATTACAACTGTAAATTTATAACTGCATTTTTAGCAGAAATTATTGTTGATATTCTACAGTGCCAGACAAACATGTGCTGTGTTTTTTTTAATTTGTAAACAAATCTTTCGGCATATTACTCCCAGTGTTAAAGATCGTATGCTCGATCTGTAATGAAAAACACAAGTCAGAAAAAATTGGAATTCCAATTTTTTCTGACTTGTGTTTTTCATTACAGATCGAGCATACGATCTTTAACACTGGGAGTAATATGCCGAAAGATTTGTTTACAAATTAAAAATTCCTCCCCAGTCAAGCTTCTTCGTTTACTAATGTGTTGTGTTGTTAAGAAATGTGTAAATTTGTTGATTTTTTTAAATTTTGTATTATTCAGGGAGGAGACAAAAGAAGAAGACAACACTGAGAGATGGTAGTTCATCTGAAGATTTAAAGGTAAGAAAACATGATTTATTTGAGTTTTTCTCTAGCTTTATTGGTAATTTGATTTTGTTTGATGACTGAATATGTGTGATGGATATAATGGACTGAAAAAAGGAAATTATTTAGTGTACAGTCTACACAGTGTCCATACAGCATGAATTTGTATTGACAGTTGTGCAGTTGTGTAGTCCCACAAGCAAGGGGGTCTTGATTCAGGAGGGGGCAGCAATCAGTTGCCTCCCTCAGCATAATTTTAGATATATCTGGATGTCATATGATGTAAAAACTTCTGAGTTCCGGTCTATGCATTTGTATTCCCTCTCCCAATCTTAAACATAGTTGATGCCACTGCCTACAAGTCACATTTCCCCAAAGAAATTTGAGGAACTTATTCCATTATACAGGCTATGGTATGTGTCATTGCGGATGAATTCAATGTGGGTTTATCCAAAGGAAAAGTCTAAGTTGTCTGTTTTCAATAAAAAAATTTTTTTTTTCCATCTCTGTAATTCCAAAAACTGTTATATTGATATATTTGTTATTCCCTGAAGTATACGATATGGCTTTTCATTTTTATAGAAAGAGAACGTTAAGTGGGATTGACTTGACAAAACTTTAAGATATGCCCTGATGCTTTTTGAACATCTTTGCAGATGATTGATTACTAAATGCATTTCCTAAGGAAAGGTAATATTAGGGGAGACAAATGATCCACAAGGTACAATCCCTTAATTTCCCCAGCATCAATGTTCTAATGGTTTTATACAACTCCTGATACCCTGCTTGTATTCTGTACCCCACTCCGGCACTCCCCCAGTGTATTACTACTTCTTACAGCATATGCTATAGCTAGGGGGAAAATGAACAAACATTCATTTACAACATTACAATGATTGTAATCAACAAAATGCATTTGTAGGAGTAGGACCTACATTTATATGAACTTACTTTTTTAAAGTTCTGACAAAAGAGCTATATCTACTTTGCTGGAAATAAAGATGCATGCGCATGTAGGGCTAGCAAAAGCAAAAAATAAAATATAATAGTAATATAGATAGCTCTGAATTGAATGGCTGATTTGAATATTGATTTTTCTTTCTCTTAAATCAGTGAATTGAAGTAATTCATTTGATGATATTTATCATTATTTTTGTTATTATTGACTAATATTGATTTTTCAGTTCGGGACTTTTTAAAAGAGGAAACTCAAATGACAAAAATACCATGCAGAGGACAGATAAAATCCTAAGGCATTGAATTCTAACGACTTCATTTATTGAAGCAAATATGATCCTGTCGTAATTGCTATATTTGCACTAGTAATTGAAATTCGCCTTAATCCTTGCTGTGTCCCTGTGCTGGGTTGGCTTACAGCACAAAATCTCCTTGTCCTAGCTGTGCTGATTGCAGAAATGCTCGATAGTAGTCTCTTATGAATCATGTATGAGTTGATAATCGATTTCATTGACGTTTATGAGTTCCATGATAATTGCTGTGTTGGGGCTTTTCAAAGACAATGAGGGGTTTTCCCTGAGATCAGTAGTACTTTATTTTGCAGAGTGGGAATATTCACTTGAAATCTGAATTCCTTCCGACTGAACTGGACTTGATTAGCAGCGATACATGTAATATGGAATCTTTCCTAGTTTTTCTGATCAATTTTTAATTCCTATCATCCATCAAGTGGAGCATAATCGATCTGTGTAGTCTGTGAAGCTTGATGAGATCAAAAAAACCTGTCACAGTTTAATCTTCACAGGTTCCTAGTAATCCGACAGTCACATGAGCTGGGAAGAGGATTACATTTTCATTTCCTGTCACATTCTTGTAAAATGACTTGTAGGAAGAATCATGATAATATGCACTAGGTGTCATTGGGGTATCCATCCCTTTGCCGCCATTGCTGGTTTTTCTTGCTTTCAAATCGGATGGCTGTTGCAGTTCAAATGAGGTTCATTTCATAGCTTTAGGTATGGATGAGAATGTGAGATGATGGCTTGTTTTCAATCAATATTGGATTGAACCTGCAATGTTTCATCCTTTTGTCCCAATGGTATTCAGGACTTCAAAGTGAATACTGACTGAGTATCTGTTCTCTGCTTCTTTATTAAAGATCAGTGAAATTTTTTGATGGGGATTGGATGGTATATGTGGTATTTTGATAGTTACACGTACATGTATATGTAGGCCCTACTGTGAATCCAGCATTTGAAGCCACCACATGCCATCATACATAGAGCGAGGAGATAAACTCCCGTCCCCCTGCATAGAGTATCTTCTGGAAACCTGGTGCTGCACCAGACGTCACACAAGTTTTAACGATGAAAAATAATCTCACAGAGTGCCAAGTGGCAAATGTTTAACATTGATTTTGTTCTTCTGATCAAATTTTACAAGGCTAGTCTTGAGGCTCAGACACTACTCTTACAGTTTTTATGATTACAAAAAAATCTGGGAGACTTGAGCCTCGCCAAACATTGAAGATAATTAACATTTAGGCCTACCTTTATGTTGGAATAGGAGTAGTCTAGGTATTTTATTTATAGGTATGTACCTTGGATCTTGTATTAATAGTCTACAAAATTTAAATCCATCTGAATGATCGATTAGGGCTGGTGCCTCCAAACTATTTCATTGCATGTATGTGTGAGGCAGAGAAGTTCATCAGTTGTGATAATAAACTTTGATGACATTCCGTGATGATGACTTACCCCTAGGTAATTTGGGATGCCAGCGCCTTGCGTTATTAAAAACAAATATACAGTTGGATGACGTCAGATTGGCCTCTTTATAATGTTCCACAAAAGTATGTTCTGCTGCACAGACCTACTATTCTATACAACATTTTCTCATCATTATATTCAAAATCAGTTTTGAGATATATATTTAATGATTTTTTTAAAAATATTTCTTTCATGAGACAAATTTAAATGTGATATAAACATCTTCGTGATAACTTTCAACTTCAAAGTAGATATCAAAAGCTACAGGCCAAGTGAGTAATTATTGACTTGAGACATAAATTTGTATCATATCCATAGACCTGTGTGAAAAACGTAAAGTGAATGAGGCATGATTTGTAACTAAAACTTGTGTCAGTTGAGCACTGGTTCCATTCAGGGATAAATGGCTTTACTGCATTGTAGCGCTGGGATTATTCAGTGTTGTGGGGTGAATGAGCTACACTGGATCAGTCAAAGAGAGCTGAATAGGGTACCTATTTCCATAAATACATGGTCTTTTTGAAGCCCATTCAGTGGGTAAGGGATTTGCGTCATGCCCTGCCAACAAGCAGGAAGTTATACATGTATAATTTGTATTTTGTGCTCGGTATGCATGGCAAATAATCTGTTGGACAGTGACTGAAGTGATGGGAGCTGCAACTGAAAATCAGGGAATAACTAAAGTTGAATATACTGCATTCTAATTTAGAGTTAGTTTCAATTCATCAAGTATTTTGATATGATAGGCTGTATTTGTAAGGATGTGCACCTGGCATAAAGACAGGAACATAATATTTTGTCAAATATTCTTTTCTTCTATCAATGTTGTATATAAGAGGATAGAGAAATATCCAAATATCCAAATACATGTATATCATTGTTATCAATTTAGACGATATATGGACTTGTATTTGTTGTGTAGAATATTGTCTAAGAAATGTATTTTACTCTATAAAATGCGCATCTTTTGAAATGCTTATCTGCTGACTGCGCATCCACTTTTTCCCCTTTGCCATGCATCGTATGACATGTGCAATCATCTGCATACGTGTATGTACATCAGATTTGTAAGGATTTCTTTAATGAATATGATTACTAAGGTGACATTCATGTCATTTGAAGTACAAATGAACTTCTTCAATGACTTTGTGAGTTTACTTTTATCCAGAGTTGTTCCGAAAGAGAAACCAAGCTTTAAAAGACCCTTTGTCAAATGTAAATCAAACAAACCACATTCTTCTGATCTTGAGATTGATCTACAAATCATTCGGCTTGTGAGCGTAACCAATCCTCGAAGTATAGGCGCATTGTGTGCTACACCTTATTGGGGGCATTGTATCGAAGCATATATGTCCTGTTACAGGTATAAATCACCTCCTATTCCAAGCTGATTGGATTTCTGTGAAATGGGAGCTTATGAAGGGCAGGTGTGTAATAGCACTTTGAGACAGAGGCCATCATTGACTTTCATTTTAGCGTGAAAACCACAGTGGCTATTCAGCATCAAATGCCCAAAGAATAGGTCCTATTTCACCCATTATTGGCGATCTGTTGGAAACGGAGGAGAGGGTCGATGCATGCCCAGTTGAGGCCAGCCTTTGAAGTAACAATGGATTACTCATGGTCTTTTGTGTAGTAGAGTGGGGGATAATGACACTGTTGTACTCTGGAGATAAGGAAATGTTTGAATAGGATAGAATCAGAGTGGGACTGGTGGATATAAAATACAACCATACTATTTATAGGAGAGATTGAGTTCTAGAGATTGCCTTGTAAGTATCAAGCACCTGACGAAATTGATTTTCAAAACAATAGTTTCATACATATTAATATTACAGTAAATCTGAATGGCATCAAGAGAAACTTTTGCCTAATGCAGATTCATTCCAAAGTTTACACTGTTTCGTTTTATTGTTATTAATTATTATTAATGAAGGTATTAGAGAAAAGGCCATGTTAATATATTTAAGGAAATTATCAGTGGATTAAAATGCAACACACAAGTTGCATTTAGAAAATGGAGACTACAACTCCGGAAACACTTAATACTATGCTCACCACTTAATAGCATTACTCACATCATGCACTTATCTTAAGTCTTATATGTCTGTCTGTCTACATTCTTCTTTCATGGCCTCTTATGTAAAATTTGTAGGAAGGAATGATCAAATATTTGATCTCAATTGAAGTTAACTCAAGGAATCCTTCTAAATTGATAATGATAAATAATAGTGCTATAATATATCTCGTTTATGTTGATTTCCGTTTAACGACTGTTAAAACCCAGGCAGTTATCATTTAACTGGAAAAAAAAAATCTAGATCTAGAACTACTACATAATTTTGAACATATGAGACTGAAGTTAACATGTAACAAACCTGTGTCGAAAATGTGCTTAAAAACACATTGTGCACTGAGAAAATCTTGTAATAGTATCTTAAAAGAAAAGTTGGAACAACTTTCAATCATTAAAAATGGAATTGTACATTTAGAAACTGATTTTATCTTCAGAATATTGATGTTCACGATGTTTCAAAGATGAAAAATCAGAAATTTGTCACAGTCATGCTATCGCGATCGCAATGCTGACTGCATTCAGAAAACACTGTAAAAATAAAGTCAGATATTAAAGGTATGAATAAACTTTTAAATGTAAAAATCACTTTGTGATTACTGAAAGTTGTTTCAAAATCCACTTTTAGGGTAGGGCCTACCACTTGGCGATTTCATAAGTGACAAATGTGCAATCTTAGCACAATTTCTTTCCAGGTTTGTTACATTTTTAACATCAGTCCTGTACTGTGTTGGTACATATGTACAAGATGTATGTACAAGATGTGATGTAAAAAGAATTCTCTTTTGTCAAAGCAATTATACAGATTGTCAAGATGAAAGTCATGTCCATGCTTTGTTTCAGATAAGTATATCGAGAATGATTCATGGCATGCAGCTTTCTGGGATATATTCCAGTCCAAAACAAAAGTTGCCAATTTGGTGACAGTGAGTATAATTATTTATTAGCAGGAATCTATGCACATTATTGTGCAAATATATTGAGAAATTATTTCAGACTTGCAGTTATAAATTTATCAGTGAATAACTCCTTCAAAGTTGGAGCAATATTTGTTCCATATGTGTGTAGATCAAGATGTGAAATTTTAAATTCTTCTTCTGTAAATTAGATCCTGTCTAACCAGTCATAGAGATTGCCAAGATCAAAGACCGTCCATACTTTGTTTTAAATAAACATATTGAGAAAAGATGACACACATGTCCCTGCAGCTAGCGACTCAGTGTTCCAATACAAACTTTCATTCATGAATGGCCTGCAGACCTTGCACGTTTTGTCCAGTAGTATTGATGAAAAGAGGCAATCTATTGAAATGGCTTGCCTTGGGGCTTTGTCTCGCACCTAGACTGCTATTCATTAGACTAAATGAAAAGCGAGGAATGTTTTCTTTAAATAGTAGCACGCATCTCCTTGTTTCATTATCTTTGTCGTAGTAAGGAGTTTGTACTATACTCTCCTCTGAGTTTGCCTCATCCTTTGCTTTGATATTCGCATTGGAATATGATTATTCCAAGCCTTTCTCCTTGATCAGACTTTCAGAAAAGTTTGAGTTCTGGGAGAGATGAAAAATAATTTGTTAGCTTTCTCATTCCTTTTATGTCAGTTTGGAAGAAGAACATCATAATAAGAATGTCCCCAGAGAAGGATTGCTCTTCACATGCTTTCACAATGGAAACATGATAAGCAATAACTTAATTGTTCAGGCTGAACATTCATGCTACATGTGTGTGCAGTCCCATATACCCATTTTTGTGTGCAGTACATGTGCTGTTTAGCGAAATTGGGTTAATTTCCTATCATTTTGATGATTTCAAAACCTCACAGTATATACCAATTCTTATGTAGACATGATCAACCTTTCCCAAATGCTTTCAGTTTCTTTCACAGTAACCAGAACTCAACTGTATCTTGAAATGAAATTGGATGGCTTCTTTTTGTACATATACTTGTTTCCTTATCCTCGCTATTTCCCTTGCTTCTTGTCTCTCCCTTCTTCTTGTCTCTCCCTTCTTCCGCTCTATCCCTCATTAATTACATTGTGTTCACTCTCCTTCCCTCTTCACTTTCTCTCTTCTTCCCTCTTCACTTTCTCTCTTCTTCCCTCTTCACTTTCTCTCTCCTTCTCTCATTCTCTATCCTACTCCTAACCCATGGAGTGTTTCCAGTCTACTGATTACTGTTTGTTTCATATTAATAACTTTCCCTTAAACTACTTTGATTCAGAAATTCTTATCCCAAGTAAATATTTAAATTTGAGCTCAAGTTGTACAAACACCTTATTTTTTCTATTATAAATTTTAATATGTTGACATTGTCACAGTTTTGTTTAAGCTAATATGTTTTTCAAAACATTGAGAGTGCCTGTAGCATTATGTTATTTTCATTAGTGGTCCTTGCATGAAATGTTTGAGGCAGTTAATGAAATTCCATGAAGCCGTATAATTGTTTGAAAAACGAAGGAAAAATTCACCCATTTACATGTTATTCCACAAAAGTAAAAACATTTTAATGTGAGTCATAGTATGCCTGGAGTGAAATTTTAGAAGGATACATGAAATGCATGTAAAACAGTCTTAACAGGAATACATACTCATAATTTTGAATTTATTCTTTCCTATTTCTAGTATTAGATACTTATCTTTTCCTAGCTGCATGCATTATACACACTAAAAGAAAGTTCCGCATGGTGTAAGCGGTTTTGTATAGCTTATGACCATGAAACTACATGATGACTCCAGGTTTTAATGCTCAGTTTTAATATTAATGCAATCTGAACGGAATTTATAGAGCATGAAGGATGATCTATATGGGGAAACTAAATCCCTCATGAATAATAGATACAGGAACATGAATGGATTATTGATTTGTAATGCTGTGTGCCATTTCGTAGTGTAATACTTATTAAATTCTTCAGGGACAGAGAAATGGTGTAATTATCTGTGTGCTAGAAAATATTCAGAATACAAGTTCAACCATAATTACTAGTAAAGTTTCTCCATGTGTTTTACAGTGATTCATGATAAAATGATAAAACACAAGTATTAGATGTAGATAATTCACTAAATTCAGTACTGTACAGTAGTAGAACAAGGATGATGCTGGTTGCCAAATAGTTAATGAATTGATTTCCCAGTGACATGAAAAGGAAATACAAATATATGCAGCCTTCAAGTCCAAAAATTGATTAACTTTGAAGGCAAAATTGGGAGTCGTTTGATATTGCCCCAACAGGGATGAATCATTTATGATACTTCTCCTCAAAGGTGGTTTTGATGAACATAATACAAGACTACCTTCAAATACTTTTATTCATCAGATAAATGACAAGTCACAAAATAGTTAATGTTAATGTTAACCATTTTAAAGCATTACTTCTCATATTTTGATGAATTTAGAATGTTTGATATCTGTTATTACAGAATACAAAATTTATTTTTAATTGCAGTTGCAATAATACACATATACCTTTAAGCAGTCCTGGATGAAGTGGATGCTCCTGATTACATGGAGCTCTTCTATATCCTACTTTGATTATCAGGCCATTCCGATTGTCAATCACTCCATTTTACAAGACAAATCAATCCCTGCTTTCCATTTGCCCATCTTCAGTAGGAGAGCCCCTACTGAGTAAAGATTGCAGTTTATCAGTTTAGAAATTGCCAACATCCATTCAGCATCCCCATCCAATGGGAGTGTTATACATTAATTAGATTAGTCAGAAGATGTAGAGACACACCCATTGAGTGTGTTAATTTTAGGATTTGATGCCCATGTACACATATTTTTGTGTACTTATTCCATTCCTTCCTCCCTTTCCCAAATTTTTTGTTCAAATTTCTTTGATTTTAGTTGATAAATAAGCAAGGACTTGACAAGTCTTAGCTGCTGTATACTTTTATTTTTATACTAGTGGAGTAATACTATGTTATATACATTTGTTTGAAAGGATGAGCAACATCCATTCTGCATCCCTGACAATCTCTTTGTATATTTGATTAGTCAGAGGATGTGAGGACATACCCAATGGAGGATGCTAAAACCATATTTGGCATTCGTTTGCTCTATTGGGCTTTCTTGCAGTCACGTTTTATTTTAGTATTTATTTTGATGGGTGTAAAAGAAATCTAGATTTAAATTTAGACTTCTTTTACATGAAATACTTCAAAATCATAAAGAAGCAATCAAAGACTTCAAGAATTTCATATGCGCTTGAAAAGGACAGACATTTCAAAATGATGAGAATGATCAAAATTAAGAAGTTTCTTGAAGATGAAGATGAAAGGTAGCGATTTAGTGTGCTCAAATTAGTATGGGAATGATTGAGGAAATGAAAAAGAGCCTTTTGTTGCTCTATCTTTTTAATTCATATTCTTTTTTTAATTCAGTGTAGTAACGGTTGTGCAGCGTTGCCATTTATCAGACTGCTATTCATGAAATGAATATAAAAAGTATGAAAGGTTAAATCTGGAAGAGAGTTATTAATAAGAGGAAGGAGAGCTACATGTAGAGACAGGTAAAGAAATCAGAATGGAGAGAGAGAGTAGAAGGAAGGTAGTTTTTTCAAACCTTTATAAATCTCTGTTTTATAGCATTTATCCTTTGTTAACGTTACTCAAATGGTATCGGTGCTTCTAACGATTGAAACACTATTACATTAGGAATTCATGGACCTCCAATTTGCAATCAATTTCTGTATACTTACCCAACGTGCATGGTTTAGAATTCAATGATTGTATAGAAGGATAGGATTACGGATGATTCATTCTTCGTTTGTTATACCTGGAAGGGATAACCTGGCTTCCGCAGTCTTTTCTTTTATTGCTGCGAGAAGATATTCAAGTAGCGATTGCGATCCTGATTTTCTTGTATTTCTTGTAAATCTGGAAATTAATCGCAAGACTGACTGCTAGAGAATGCAGGGCATTGTCCATCAGGGCAAGATTGAAATGATTTTCTTCTTTCTTTCTTGATTTATCTCATTCTCACTCTTTGAATTGTATTTGTTTTACATGATATCACCTATCCCTATTTCTCTCCTTGTCTTTCCTGCATGACATCCACTTTATTTTGTCCCCATACAATTCCGAATGACTTCCAGTTCTTTTACTACTATTACCGTTATCTATACTGGAGCCGCAGATATACGACTTCTACTATTTCAATTAATTTCTTGTTAAAAGGTGGTCAAAGTTGTTTTTTGTTTTGTTTTTGCTATCTATGTAGTGAATTCATTTTGTCTGTATTTCCTACATTGTATAATGAATTATGACTCAAAAGATTGCTGCTTGCCACCCATTCAAGGTGCTCATATTCTAGAAATGTACAGGAATCTGCTTCTTCATCTTTTCCTATTTTCTCTTTTATAGACCTCCTTCTCTTCCTTGTCATAGAATGCTCTTGCTTTAAATCTTCGTTCTTCTTTTTTTTTTTGGCCCATCAGCAGCAATCCGCATCTACCCGGACTGTGTCCCACTTCCATTTTCAATTCCATCTCCATGAATCTTTCTGCAATCTGTTTTTCTCCAGTATTGATCATTCTGTACTCTTGTTGCCATCTCTCATTACCTACCCCTACCATCTCATCTAGCTGTTCACACCCATTCCTTACTAATCTAGCCATCTTCATCCTATGACTCATCATCGCTTGCTTGTAATAATATAGCAGCATCTGCTCCTATATAAACCTACTTGTATAATGAGAAAGTGGTTGTATACCCTGCATATCCCACCCCGCTATTCAGAGCCTTGTTCAGCCGTGTATGGTAATCCGCCTCAAACGACTGTTGCGGCAAAACTTCATATGTAAATGAATAGCAATAGGCAATATTTTTGGGGTACATGTAGCTGTATGGAAGAATGGCCCCTTTTGCATAATGACTGACAAGATACAGAAATGTGAAGCGCACTAGGATTATTTTTTTACGCGGTTTACCACCTTTTGTCCGAATGGGCCTCAATTCATTCATTTGATTTGATTTCCTTATTTTACTCTTTATTAAAAAAAAAATTACAATATGAATGATTTGATATTGTTGTTATCCCTGAGTCCATGCACTCTCCTTCCTCATAGTTAGACGTCTTAGAGCTTTGACCCGTCTTCCTCCTTCAAATCAACAAATACCCCACGCTCTCTATCGACCTGTTCCCCGCTCTTCCTCATTCCTGCTTCCTCCTCACAACAAAAGCATTATTCCAGCACGCTGGCACCGCAGCCTGCCAGACCTCCCTCATTCTTCAACCCACATCTACCGCGCTTAAGACGAATGCTTGCAGAGCTCTCAATTACAGCAAGGAGGCATTACCTCTTTGATTACAGTATAGCTCTGGTGCCTAGATGACTGTATTATGCCAGCTAATATGGTAAGCTGAGAGCCACTTTGTGAGATTTTTTCTGAGGTGTGAGAAAGAAGAGAACATGTGAATCGCCTGATCCTGCTAATGCTCTGATTTTCGTGTCATTGCTGGTGTGTTTTGCATGTATGGACCGCCATATCTGGAACGGCGTAATGCAAGAAGAGCCATTAGAATGTAACGTAAGCCTTCCAGCGTAGGATGCTGCGAAACATGTGTGCTGTTTCTCAGAATCTGTCTCTCCGGCATGGGACTGGTGAAAGATATCAGTGAAAATACCAATTTGTTGATGTGATGTCTTTCAGAACAGCAAAAGACATCTTAGGGCAAGGACAGGACTTTACATACATGTATTTGTGTAAGGATACATTTTGTCCTTTGTCTTGTCAATCATACATCAAGTAACGTCTGTCTTGCCAATCCTCAGTCATGGCTATTGGAGCAGAAATTTGCACATCCTGTATGTGATGGTCTGGTGTTCGTAATTTGGTAATGATGCAGTTGATGTGTTTATGAAATCATAGGATACTCTCCTTGAACTCTGTGTATGCTGACTGGTCTGTGTAGGGTGTAGTCATAACATTGAAATTACATGCTTTGACTTAACATTCTTTATCAGTTGGTAAAATCAGATTACATATATACTGTCTTAGTCAGTAATTTAGTGCATAATCCAGTCCTGTGTCTTGTGAAATTAGGGAGCAATTTGATTCAGTTCTGATTAAACATTCTTCTTTTTACAAATATTTGTGTACAGGTATACTACATGTACATGTAAATGTCATTCCTTGTGTCTAAATGAGTAGGCCTACATGTAGCACAGGCGGTCTAAAATCCTCAAGTGTATGGATCTCCCTTGGGAGTAACAGCAGCAGTTGAGCTGTGTCAAAGACGGACTGGATCCCACTTCTTGTCTGCTACCTTCAGGGGTCATGTGAGGTCGTGAGGTGTCAGCTGTCATCATTTGTTTACATGGAGTCCTGCCTGATTCCCTTTTCTCTCAGTGTTTCTATCATATTTCAGTCTCTGGTAGCCACTTCAGCTGGAAATTTTCTATCTGTATGCTGCTTGCTAAGATTTTGTCATCGTTTTGTCATCATCACCTCCTGGCAGGGATTGCAGTGAATTTTCGGAATAACCTTCCTCAACATGTGAAGTTTACTCCTCTATTGATAGTTAAAGATACAGTTAGAAGCAAACTCAATTAGCTACGGCATTTCTTTAATTTTTTACTTCTTCATAGCATAAACACATCAATAGTGTGCACAATACGTTGGGTTCAGGTAGATACATTTGTAAAACATATCACTTTGTACATGTTCAAGTTCCTATATAGGCGATTTCCTCTTTCAGATCATTGCTTGAAGGTACATTCCCTTTTTTTTGTATAAAGTTATATAAATAGCTCTCTGTAATCTTAGCTTGTTTACATTGACTATTATTAAATTCAATACTCTTTATATATGAGATGTCTTTGTGTGCAGTTTTGTTTTTATGGTCACGTACAATGTGCTTTGTATGAGACTTTATAGGTTTTTTCTCAAAACTAGGTTACAGATCACAGTGAAAGAACTTGTGGTGAAGCAAGTGCACACTTGACAGTACAAGCATAAAACATCTAAAATTTAAATGCAGTAATGCACGATATGATTTTATATAGGTAGATTTTTAAATAGGTACTGGTAGTGAGTTGGAAGAGAATTAGCTGCATTATAATAGGTGTAGGCCTACATGTTCGTTGATATGATCCAAAGCTGTCTTATTCTTCAGGATGTAAGCCTACATGCATATAACTTCATCAACTGATTGCCAAACTTGGTAGCAATAACAAGCCTCTTGCATATGTTTTCAACATTGAACAGTAAACATAACTGAAATTGACCTTGTGGTTTGCAGCCGTTTGCTGAAGACATTGTCTATTCTCTGAAAGATGCCTGCAGGGGAATGTAGTTATAAAGCACACTGTGGAGCAACAGAATATTGAAACTGAAAGACATGAACACCATGTTGGGAAATATTGTCACACTTTGCATAGTATTGTGAGATGATTCATCTTCTGAGAACTAAAAGGGCCTTGAACTCGTTAATGCCTTTCTTGCTCCAGGTAGTCTGTTAGCAGCTTTGTTATAACAGAATCTCCCTGTCTGAGTTTGAACTTTGATGTCTTTGCCAAACCACACTGACCATCATATACTTGTATGCATACACTGCAAGTCAGTTAGTTATTCTGTTTTCTTTTAGTTGAATGTTTCTTTCTTTTTGTGACCCATACAGGGAAGTACAGAGCTGAACCTGAACGAGCTTAGAGACATGGCCTCACGTCAGCAGCAACAGATAGAGATGCAGCAGCAGATGCTGGTTGCTAAGCAACAGAGACTCAAGTTCCTCAAGCAACAAGAGGTGAAACATCAGGTGAGTAACAAGATCATGGAGTCAAAGGTCACAACATCATCTCCCTCCCCCTCTGAAGAAAAAAAGAAAATGAAGATGTATTTGTGTCAACAACACATCTGTATTAAAGCAATACAAAGAATGGATCATTTTGTTTCTTTGATATTTCATTGGTATTGCATCACAGTATAAGCTTGATAGGACTTCTCAGTTTGAAATTGTATGCATGCAACTTCTCATTTACTGCTTACAGAAACATAAAAGATCTGTGGACTTATTCTGAATCTCTCTGTTGCTAGCGCTGTGACCTAGCATAGATAGATATTTAGAACTTAATTTTCTGCTCAAGTACTTGTGAGAGCTTCTTTTGGGAAGTACTGTCACTCTAGGCTACGCGTGGCCTATATCTGATCGGTGCTACTTTGAAGTCTGGAAGTACTCTGCACTTTATGCAAAGTTTGCCTTTATAAATTTCTGTAACTCGAGATGGTACTACTAAATGATTAAATAGGCAGGAGAAATCACTAAAATGTTTTAGGAATAGAAAAGAAGCCGAGTCCTGTGTTTCACAAAACTTTCCCTAAACTTCTATAGCCAAACATCTCCTAGAAAACTAATGCATCCTTTAACCAGGGTTCGCAAACATAGAGTGACCCATTAGACCTCAAACTGCTTTGTGTAGGTTAACAATCATTGTTGACTCTGAAAATTATTTCATTGAGTCCAGTGGTCACCCAAATGAACTTGCATGACTTTCCAAGCAAGTCATAGACCATGTTCAGCCTTGACCACACCCCATGTGGTGATGGGTCAAGTGTGTGCACAGTGACATGGGGAAGGCTTGCTAGAAAAATTGAGATCTGAAGAATATTATACTGTGTACTCTGTAATCTATACTCTCTTTTAATAAACTTGGTGCATCTTATTAATTCTAAATGTTTACTGGGAAATTAATGTAAAAAGTAATTTCAGTCTTACCTGATTCAATGCTAAATGTACGATTTCTATTTTTTAAAGATGAAGCAAATCTATGTATAGGGCATATAAAGCAAACCATTCACATCAAGATATTGTACCAAAGGTATAATGACTATACAGAAAGTGAACTTTCTATTTAATTATTATTGCTGTTGTATGATGTACATCATATCAGAGAAAGATTTAAAGATTGTCCCCTCGTTTTCGCATTGGCTGAAATATCTTGTCTTGAAAGTTTATTCATAAGAAGATAACGTGTAGCAGTTTCAACAATCAAAAAATATCATACAGATAAGGGTTCTAATATCTGCAGATGAAACCTAGTTATCACCAAGGATTGCATTTCTTTTTAATTAGCAGAAAAAGGGCTGTGGCTATAAGCTGCACTAATCTCACTGTGATGGTTTTGAAATCCTTGTTATTGTAGCATGATCATGTTATCTATTTTGGGTGCTTCTAAAATTCCTTTTTAAATTCCATGCCAAATCCTGCCAGAGTGGATTCTAATCTCCAGATATTTTACCGATGCATCGAGAATCCTAAGAACATAATAAAGGACTAACAGTTCTAACTTGATAATGGGCTCTCGCTTTTGAAGCTGGTTCCTTATGATGGCACACCCACACTTTACATTTTACCACGATAATTGAATTTAACTTGCACCCCTAGGCATGTTTTCAATTAATGAGAACATTGAATATTTGTGTGTATTATTATGAGCCTTGAAATTTTCTGTAACGTTCATCTCTATGTATAGGTTTTTATTTGTAATTTAGACAAGTAATTTGCACAAGTAGCCATTATGGTGGTGGTAGGCTTCTTGAGGCAACATTTTTCCTATTTTGAAATTCCATTCATGAACTAGAATTTCATGAACTAATATGAAATCATTTTTTTTTTCTTTAGAAATGAAATCACAGAAGGCAAATATTTATTCAAAGCCATTGAATTCAATAAAGAAAATGTAGCTATTATGTGATTTTGTGAACGATCTTGATAAGCTTTGTGCTAGGAGCTCTCTCTCTCACTCTCTCCTCTCATTCGTTCTCTCAATATTTCTTCATCTCCTCTTTTTAGGGAGGTCACTCCTGAGTGGGCATTGAATTTAATTCTTTAATCCTCAGATGTCTGAAAAATTGAGAGGGGGGAGGAAATGCTGATGATAAATTTGATTTAATCTAAGGCTCTATAATCTGCCTCCGTGATCGATTTAAATACTTGAGACTCCTTAACTTGATGTAGCTTGGCAGACTATCGATTGGGTTTTTGAGCTGAGGGGGCAGACTTTGATTGAGGCTCAATCGCAATCTGGCTCAGTGATCAGATTTCAGTTAATTGAAACTGTTTAATAGAGAAATATGACTTGGTACAGTGATATGGAATAGATTTAAGGAGGTGATATATGGTTGGCCAAAAGGCTGCATGTCAAAATGTATTATATTTTATTGAATTTGATATAGTCAGATGGCGATTAAAGTGGCTCAGCTAGTTGAAATATATGACTGGAGCCTACTGTCTCTATATCTTTCAGATTTTTTTTCTGATGATAGAGTTCTAATTATCCTTATTACCCTGGCTATAGCTGAGCTTCCTTGATAATGATAAAAAGGAATTCATGTTCATTTATTTCAAGGTTTTCTGTAATTTCTAGTGAGGGGAGTAAAGTAAATATACCTTGTAGATGACTGTACATAGCCTAATACCACCCTCAGAAAATATGAATATTGCAATTTCCTGCAAAACGAGCAAGGACCCCAAGCCTAAAGCATCAAGGGGAAAAAAAATCAATACGAGATGTGTTTGATGTGAAATTACAGATTTGAGAGGGTAAAGTACATGTATCTCTCTTTCTCTCCCTCCCTCCCATCTCTCTCCTCATGTTGTCTCATCTCTCCCTCCTCTCTCTCTCTCTCTCTCTCTCTCTCTCTCTCTCCCTCTCCCTCCCTCCCCTCCACCCTCTCTTACTGTTTTTTTTATCTTCTATGCCTTGTTGTTTGCATTAAATTTACTCTCTCTCTCCCCCTCTCCCTCCCCTATCTCCTCTCTACCCTCTTTTCTTAGGCCCTCTACCTTGCATTTTGTGTTGTTTGCATTGAATTTCTTTTACTCTCTCCCCTCTCTCTTCTCCCTTCATCCCTCCCTCCCCTCTCTCTTCTCTATCTCTCTCTCTCTCTCTCTATCTCTCTCTCTCTCTGTCTCTCCATCTCTCTCCCTCTCACTCTGTCTCTCCATCTCTCTCCCTCTCATTCTGCATCTACTGCAGTACAAATGCATTTTTGTTGAATATGTGGTAACAAAATTCTATCACATAATTTAACATCTGCATCACTGCACTGCAGCCATGTACAGTATTTTGTTTCACAAATTGAATTGAGCTGCTGTAGGTCAGCTTATGAAATATCTAAAACTTACATTCGGTTGTGAGGTGAAAATGGTAGGTATAGAAAATGGTATGATGCAGAGTCAGATTACTTGCAATTATGTGGAATATGTCAGGAATTAAGTTTGCCCTTTGTGATGGATATGTACCTGCACAAGTTTAAATGGAGGGTGGGCTTTACTGCCAGGCATATATCCAGCAAGGCAAAACAGTGATGAAATAACTATCCAATCACAATGATTAATGGGTTTTCTTGTATTACACATTCATATTTTGATATGCCAAAGGTGATATGCATGCAGTGCAATTCTTTTCTATTCTGAAATTTGAACCACCTTTTTTTTCCACATAAGAATTTCCCTGTTGAGTTACTGTGGACCAGTGAAGAGAATATATATATATATATATATATATATATATTTCATTCTGTTTTTTATATGGGTTAATTTCCCTTATGATTCAGAACTTGCTTTTAATTAATTACCGGCTGTATTTCAGATTATTATTTCCAGAAGTACTCAGATATATACGTGTAGGGCAAGTTGTCTAAATTTAGAGTCCTATAAAGTACTAATTCAAAAAGTTAAGTGAAAATTGTATTAGTGTGGTAAAAAAATTTGTTGTACTTTCTCATTGAGAATAATACAATTTTTTTCATGCCAGGGGGATAGAAATTATCTTTTAAAATTGTGGACATCATCACTAGCAGATTAATTCTTATGTCATACTTGCCCCATATGGGGTTTTCCACTAAATTTTCAACCTATTGTAAAATACTTTTAATTTGTAAACAAATCTTTCGGCATATTACTCCCAGTGTTAATATGCCGAAAGATTTGTTTACAAATTAAAAATTCCTCCCCAGTCAAGCTTCTTCGTTTACTAACTATTGTAAAATACTTTGATATTACTAAGTTTATGATCATTCTATTAATAATCATAGATAGTAATTAGAAATCAATAATATTCACTTGATATCATCAGCACCAGAAGGATCTTAACTTGTATCATTTTAGAGTTAAATGTTTAATTCAATTTGGCTCTCAACAGCTGATATATTTGAGTGAGTCTTATCAGTTCTCTGTCTGGCATCTAATTTTCAAACCAGTCCATCAAGAAATATAAAGGTCAGAGTTTTACTTGAAGGCAGCCTACATCTTGGATGTTATTGGCAGCCAACTCCTTTTGTCTAGCCCGTATCATGTCCTATTTTCATTATTTTTTCTCTCCTTTTTACGTGCTCGGGTTGCACATCTTACATATCACCTCAAGTCTGAAAAGTACTTTGGCCTAACACGACACTGCTGAAAGTTTGACTTGCCCACATTCTTGTCCCACTATCCTGTTTGTTAAAGAGGAAGGTGTGGTGTCTATAAAGAGCATGCATTGATTCAAACTTGATTTTACTGATTTGTTTGAGGCAAAATCTGCAAATTTTCTCCTTCATGATATATTTAGCCGAGTGCAGTACCGTGAAGTAGTTATTTATTTATTTGGGGTCAAAATTATATTTTTAGATTTTATAAATGGGTACAAACTTAACCAGGGGAGCATTTCATCAAGCGTTTTGTCAGTGATTTTTACCGACAACTGTTATAAGCTACTGAAATCCTTGCATCTGATTGGCGAGAGCAAATTTGTCAGTAAAATTCACCGACAAAACGCTTGATGAAACGCTCCCCAGGGAACTGGTTCATACTAAGATGTGACTTTATAAACTCTTTCCATGTGACTATTGACAAATTTATGGACCTACATTTTATCCTGAGCAAACATACCTTGTACCGTGTAAACCTACATGTAGCCTCTTTGAGCTTCTCGAAACATTGCGCTAGATCGTGAGGAGCTGCTGGAATGCTATGGATACACAGACTATCATTATATGAACCAAGTTCTCCTCCTGTTTTTGCACCTTTTTTTCATACATGAATGCAAATGTTGTATCTTTGTCCTTTTCTACTTCATTAAATTGTATATTTTGTCTATTTTCTGACTACACATTGGTAGTACAGGACCCTGTTTCATATTGTTATGAATAGCAAGTTGCAATTTACTAGAATCCTTGCATCTGATTGGCTGAGAGCAAATTTGTCATAGAAATGTGGCAGTTAATACAGATAACAAGTTTTATGAATTATGGCCCTGTACAGGAATACTTGAAATGTAATTTCATGTCATTTTGTTGAATCGAATCACAAATCGAATAATTCATGGAACAGCATTATTGAGCCTTTTAACAAGCCCGTTTTCATTATTACTTCTAGGCCCCATTTCATAAATTTTTTTATCAATAACAAGTTACAATAATTGTTACATGCTACCAAAATCCTTGAATCTGATTGGCTGAGAGTGAATTTGTCATAGAAATGAGGCAGTTGTTATTGATGATAAATTTTGTGAAACTGGGTCCAGCTTGTTTCCTATAAATACAGTGTTCTAACTTACATGCACCCATTAAATTCCAGTCACACAGTGTACAAATTTAGCCATTAACGCTCAGCAATGAAATGAATTTCAGAGCAAGAATAGTTAATAGACACGGCGCTGTGATAAGAGTTGGATGCTGGTAGGCCTGACACGCACACATTTTTGCTACCTACTAGGTAGGGTGTAGCCCGACATTTATTTACCTGTACTTCAATCCTTTCCATCTGTCTCAAAATTAAACCTAGATTTTCCAAAACATGACACTTTTATCAAGTGTTTATGAGTTGTCTGTGTATTTCAAGTACATTTGCAGCAGATTTTGGAGACTGATGGCTTGATATGGATTTTGCAACATTTAAGAAATTGCCAAGATATGCATATGTGCTACATACACTTCTAATATTGTGTCTAGACAAGCACTTCAATCACAAATTTAAATTTACCTAGAATAAAGGTTATGGGCTGATATTGTTAACAAAGTATTTATTTGAATTAAACTTAGACATTGCTGTTGCATGTAACTCATTCCTAACTATATGTATTTTTCAACACATATCAGTTTATATAAATTTCTAGATACTTGTTGAACTTATACATGTATTCAACATCTCAATTTTATGTTCTTTTATTTATTTTTCTTATTTATTATTTTCCTGCTTTGAGAATACATGTGTAAGCTCAATGTTGGTAGCCAGAGTCCGGAAAATAATTCTCAAGTTATTTGCTTATTTAATTGTCTCAGATGTTTGACACATGTACTTAGGGTAATGCATTGGAGAATATTGACAGTTGATTGATGGTTTTGAAAGGTATGCACATGTACATGAAAGCATGGGACCTGCCTACTGTAGAGGGACCTGTTTACATATAGGTACATGTACAAGTATACTCGGACCCCTCATTCAGACAGATAACTACGCGTATATGATGTTACGTTTGATATCTCCATTTCTCTGTAGTGATAACACAGTAACAAAAGATTTCTTGTGTGAACGTTTCATAGCATAATGTCATTTAGTAGTGAAATGGAAGTTGGGCTCTGTTTCGTATTTAGAATTAAAAAAGTAAAGAATCATGGATAACTCACCATGTAAACGCTGTTCAATGTTAAGTATGATAATTATGGCCTACACAATTGATTACTTCTCTCTCAAAAAAGTTTTTTGTATATAAACAATATTCATCTTGTGACCTGTGTATACACCACTTTCTCTATACAGTGATGGAATGCATATGTATTACAACATATGTTTATCAAATTATTTGTTTTGTGTGAATGGCCCTGTCTTTGCTGTATGGGCAGCTTACAGGATCTGTTAAAACTTTTTACATGTGTAGGAAACCTGTTCAAGCATATATGTACATTGTAATCTGTATGGGTTTCTTAATTGGCCATCTGGACAAGGTGTGGTGATGACTTATGACTTGTAAAGTCTACAAACAATGAATGAGTCACACGTCATTGGCTGACCAATAGAAATGTCCTTGTGTATTCACAATGGATACATGTGTAGGTATACCACCCTATTATTTGTCAGGACAATGCTTCCTTGAACGATAAATCTCTATGCTTGATAAAAAAAAGAACAATCATGCAAACCGTATAATTCCTACAGATTAATGACATGAAATCAACTCCCCAAAGGCCAAAACTATATGAGACACTTGGTTAACCATTAAATATCATAAAGGGAAAGTTAATGATGTGCTTTATTAAATTTTATGTAAATGCATTGGCTAATCTACACAGGAGTTGCCTTTGAATTGATCTAGAGTGCAATCTTGGTAGCTACACTAACAATATTTCTTTACAGAAGTTGTATTCCAAACTGCTGTTTTCTATATATGATATCAGCAAGAAAACCTGAAGACGTCAAATCAATTATTGATGAATTGGCCCCTTCAAATTAAAATCCCTCTATTTTTAGAGCAGTAAAGAGGAAAGGTGGAGCTATAGTACTTCTATGGTTGGAAAGCAGAAGGATGCTAAATCTGTATGCGTACTTAGCCTGCTTCTGTCAGTCAAAATGGCAATGACTGTTTCGTAAGGAAATACCTTCAAGGGATGATCCTAATATGAATTTAACTCTTTCTTGCTTCTATTATTTCTTTCTTTTTTCTCCATTTCCTTCATCCTTCACTTTCTCCACTTAGTCTGACGTCTTTATCATTCTTGCATCTTTTCTTACAAATCTGATGTCATACAGTCTTCAAGAGACATCTCTTCTAACTAATCTCTAGAATGTTATTTTTAAATTACTTTTCATAGATCTTTTATTTCCCAATTAGATACGGTTATTTCCCAATTGTACTTGTAATTGTATTTTGCTATCTGTTCTTTCTCCTTCCTGCAGCAAGTTGCAATTGAGAACGAGAGGTTGAGAAGGCTGAGAGATAAAGTGGAACAACAAGAGATGAAGCTACAGAAGCTGAGGGTCATGCAAGGTCAGGCGGACACAGCAAAGGTCACCAACACCAACCTTTGTAAGTTGACAACTGAGGGTTTCCTATGGCAATACATTTATTCTGGATATGCTACTCCTACCCAGGGGAGAAAAAAAGGACACCGAGAGATACATCCAAGATTATGTCCTATATGTTCCAAATCAAATCAAAGCAAAGAAAGCCCTACTAGAGCGTTGACATTGCCCAAAAACCAAGTTTTAAAAATGTGATCATTTCAGTGTCAATATTTGTTATACTCTGTATTTTGATACTCATCTTGGATTTCCTCTAGAACATTCAGTGCTTATTGATAAAAAAATATGTGGCTTTGAAAAGAGACATATTGAAGCTTTTCGTCTTGCACTTATCAGAGTAAACCGCCAGATTGAACAGAAAGGCGAAATGGAACAAGATAAGCGGAAACTAATACAGACAGCTTGAGTATGTTTCTTTTCAATACCATGCTGCGATTCTACACTTACCAAACCTCTTTTCGAGAAAAAAAATTCCTTGAGTCTGCCAAATTAATTTGAATTTCACCCCAAGGCTTCTGTATGAGTAATATAGAAATACAGACATGTCTCATGAGAATTTTTGCAATAATTACAGAAAGATGTTGATGAGAATGCTGTTTCTGTAGGCCTCAAGGAAAAGCACAAGTTGCTTAATTTTGATAAAGAAAAGAGAAAAATAGTTACATTGAAAATACTGGCACAAATTTAATTAAGTTTTCAGTCTGACTCCGATTTCCACACTTTTATTAATCTAAACCTTTGATAATTGAAGATAATCTTGTTGATATTGATTGAAATGAAAAGAAGGAGAATTCATATATATGCATCTTGTAGGTGAAGAATGTAAAAAGAAATATTTTTTATTGGTGTATTTATGGGGGGGGGGTGGTACTCGTTTTTCTAAAGGTTTGTTTTCCTGAGGGTTTACAATTCCTGGGGTTCGTAATGCCATAACACAAATTTCCCATTGCAGGGGGTTTCATAATTCCAAACATTTGATGCATTAAAGTGCATTAGAGCCCTGCATTACTTTTTCGTAATTATGAACTTTCAAAAATATGAACCCCTTTTCACTTTCGTAATTATGAACCTTACTTTGCTTTCTTAATTATGAACCTTCAGAAATGCAATACATGTAACCATATTTATATGGCTTTCACTGCCTTTAGAGGTACATGTATGAAATTTGTCAGTGGCAAGGAAAATCGGATAAAGTCTAATGGAAAAAAAATATATCCAAGTGATAAAACACCCTGGGCATAAGCCTTGCCAAAAGCAGACAGTTTCATGCATTTCCAAATGGCATACATCAGGGATCTCATTGATTCATTCTGATAGCTATTTAATAAATAATGAGAGCTTTGCAAGTATCAATTTGCAAAGATTCAACTAGAGAAAAGGCAAGAGATAGGAAAGAAAGAAATGAGAAAACTATCGTGTATTTTAAAAAGTAATTTGTTTCGGCTTATTTCTGTGATTGGGATTTCGGAATAAGGCGCACTGATCACAAGGAACTGAAGGCTTCCAGCTTTGAATTTGACCGAGACACAGATCCTGGTGAGGAAATCCAGTAAATCAGAGTCATGCATAATTCTATAACCAAATGTTCGTCTTCAGCGTATGCAAAATGCATCGGCACAGGATGCCTTTTCCAAGCAAGATTAATGGAGCCAGAGGGGTATTCTAGACTTTAAGGTTTTGTCGGAAAACTGGCACCGGTCTCTCCCCCCCCCCCCCCCCCATCTCGCAAGCACTCCTTATTTCAAATAAAGGTTTCTTCTCTCTCGTGAAGGAGTAGTAGTTTGCTTTTCCTTTGTCATCGTACCTTCAGGCTGAGCATCCTTCATGCGGTGTCTTCCCTTCTTCAGTGTCGGTATTATTGGGAAACTTTAGATGTGCTGCAATATGCAGCATGTGTGATCTGGCTTTGAATTTGCAAGCCCTATTGATGGAGCACTTGAGTTACGAAACATGGAGAAAACTAGATTGAAGACATGGGATGTGATACTGAATCCGCATCAATACCTTTGAGGGAAGAAAGAAGGTGGAAAAGGAAACTGCCAACCCCCCCTCCTCCATGATGGAGTAGAACTTGAGAAAATGTGCATATTAAGCTGGCACAGGAGATGTGTGAAAACATCTCTGCTATTCCCTATAAATCTCATTCCTACTAATGTGAAATACATGTATTTCAATAATACATGTCCCTTAAAGTTAGGCTGTACATTTATATAAAATATAAAACAGATAAATAGAGTAAAGTTTACTTTAAGACTGTCAAGTATTTGATTTGTGTAATTATTGTTATTAACACAGTGAATGAAATAAAACAAGCTTGAAAAGCCAGAAAATCATTTGAGGAACTTATAGATAAGACTATCATAAACATTTTTTTTTAATAGTTCTGAATGGAAGTTATTTCAAAATAAGGACCTTATCAGTATGCATCTTGAACTACTCATGAGTGTGCTACTACTTCTTTTGAAATTATTGTTCATTTACTTTGTTGTTTAATGATTATTGGCACTGTGTCTTGTTTGACTTGAGTTAATTGTGTATTAAGAGGTATTATGAAGTGGCATTCCATAATCGGTTCAGTCATTGTTCTCCAGTAGCTATGCGTGTCCAAAATGATATGTCAATGATCCATTAAGGGCTTTGATTAAGCGTCATTTACAAATAACCAAGTAAAATGAATCAAATGGCGACAGCAACAATAAAACAATTTTATGTGTAAATGAATGTTAAGTCGAGTGAAAAAGAAGGAATTGATTGCATCAGAGGCCTTAGGTTTTTTTTACCTAGATCTGTGTGTTTATAAAATACAGAAGACATGAAGCACTTTACACTTACATAGATTTATGTTGCGCACCAGGATTTGGGGGGCGGTTTACAACAACATGTTTGAATGAGGCCTATACAATAACTTTGCAGATAATAATAGACTGTGCTGATCATTGCCAGATAATTTGAGGGATTGACAATAGCTGTAAGACATTCGCTTATGGCCATGCTATATATTACTTTTGTTTTGATGGCTACTTCTGGTACGGGTGTGCGTTATGCATTTTTCCTATTGATCAGCTGATATGCCTTAGTCAAGAAAGGGTCTAAAATGCTGTTGAAAAGTGACTTAAATGTTGATTTAAATCCTACAAAAGTGTTTTTGTGGGTGTGGGGTTCTATTGCAAAGCAACAATGTGCTGATCAGGGGAAAATAAGAATAAGATTGTATCATGTCATACGTAGCCACGGCTGTTGAATCAAAACTGACAAGCTCCCATCTATTCATGTTACACCTCTCTCTGTTAAGAACTTATGAGGTTGTAGAACAGTCATCTTCTAAGTAATCTTATTTTTCAGAACCGTCCATTATGACCAATGAAATTACACAAAATATCTGCAAAACTTAATGAATACTTCATGTAAGTTACCGATCGTACATACATAGAAATGTACTGTAAGCGAAAAGGCCGGAAGTGGACAACCGAAAGCTGGACCCACTGCTCTCGCAGTGTGCGTCAACCCATCAAGAGCAAGCATTTGTTGATGCCCTCTAGCGGCTTAATAGTTTAATTTATTGTTGATCCCTCGAAGTGAAAATGCAGTTCATTTAAGAAATGTAATTGAGGAGTGAACATCAAGTCCATTTGGCCCTGTATTATCTAAAATTATTATCTAAAATTAGGCCTGTATTGAAGAACATCCAACAGTGTATAATATGACCTGTTAGCTCAAACTACTAATAAGTTGCAAGAAACCATTTACTTGTTTTTCCTAAAACTAGATATTTCAAGCTTTACAAATATTCTGTTTTGTATTTGCAGCTTAGCCAGATAGAAACCACTTGAATATTGTGTTATACTGAATGGAATAAAACCTCCATGCAGGGAAATCACAATTTTTCCCAATCGCTCTGTCATTGGATTTGCAACTTATTGGTTGTTTTAAGTTGTCAAGTCACATATTTCTTGTTCATCACAGTCTGAGGGATGTGTTTATTGTCTCCCCCAAAAAGACCAAAATGCTAAAATCATACAATATGATTTCCTTCTGTTTCTCACTCTGTATGCTTTGATCTTTCCAGCAGCTGAGCTTGAGAATCTGCGATCACTCTTCAAGGAGAAGGAACATGAGCTTGCTAACGCTGTAGCCAAGGTGGATCAACTGACCCAGCAGCTTGAGAACATCAGGAGAGGCAATGCAGGTAGCTCCTTACAGTCTTCGGCTGCCTCACAGGAACTGGAGAGACTCCGTAGAGAGCTCTTGGTGAGTTAAAGCTACAGTGTGTTTCCCCTTTTAAAAAAAATTTATCTTGATTATTGTTTGACCTTTATAAATCAATAGAAATTTAAAATACTTGTCTTTTTATATCTCTGATATCTCTATGTAGTTTGTGCCAATTCGTGCATTATACGTATGGTATTCATATTACTATCAGATATAAGTGAGTGAATGGGAATTTAAGTATCCTAAAATTGAAATTTTAGCTCATATGAAAATGCCCATTTTCAGACGTGTAGATATCCAAAAAAAGTTTATTTTGTACTGAATACTCTGTCTATATTTATATTTTACAGCATCGCAATCAGATGAATGAGCAACAGAGTAGAATGGTTGAGAACCAGAGGAAGGTCTTGGGCCAGAGAAAGGGTGATGTAATTCTTGTAGATAAACGAATTGAGGAACTGACTGAGTTGCTTCGACAGAAGAGATCAATGCAGAACCAACAACGCCAGTCCCCAGTCCCAGGTGGACAGAGATCAGCCCCGTCTAATAATACAAACAACAACGCTACCACCAGGAGCTTACCCAATGGAAACATTGGTCAGATACGACCTGATGGACCTCAAGACTATAATAGAGGTAGCCCTCAGCTGGATAACGGTGGTCATTACCCTGGTCAGAGGCCACCATTGGCACCTCGTCCTAATCGCCTCTTCAATGGGAGCATTGGTAGTGACGGCAATCGGCAGAGGCCTGTGCCAGGCAACAAACCAGTGCCAGCCCCAAAGCCGTCCATCGTCAATCATCCAGGTGGGTTTAAACCACGGACTGGATCATCTGTGCCGATCACTGGCCCCCAAGGGACTCCTTTGGTGCCTTCACAGACGCAGCTGGATGCGGGTCAGAAAAAGGCGGATGGGAATGTTGATGTGAGTGGTAGTGAGACATCCTCTTTAACAGAGAACTCTAGTCTGGACAGTGTGCCAAGCTCAACTGGCTATTCCCACCTACGACAGAGTGGTAACTTGGCTTCAAACAACAGGCCAGGTGCTGGATCTCCTAGTCAAGGAGTTGCCAACCGATGGCCAGGACAGAACAGGCCCAACTCTCCCAGTCAGGAGAACAAAGATCTCCGAGTGCAGGTCCAGAGAAATCTTCCGCTCTCTCAGAATGACCCTCGAGGAAATTATCTGTTCAATCGTCCTGCTGGTGACCGATCTCCCATGTATAGCCCTAGTGGTCAACCCTCTCCTTCCTCCTGGGATAGTCCAGACATCGACTCCACAGCGTTGCCACCTCCAGCTCCACAGGGTGTTATGAGGCATCCTCCATCACCTTCTGGCAAGAAGGGCCCACCTCCACCTCCGAGAAATGAAAACACCAGGCTTACAAATTATGGTAATATTACCCCTAGCTCCAGTGCTCCAAACGCTCCTTTCCAAAGCCCCAGTAAGTCATTCTATGGTCAGGCCAACTCATTTCACGGTCCAGAATCTACAGTTCCAACTACTGCCGATGGTGCAGATTCCACCAGACCTCATCACGAACGATCCCCAGCGACTGTTGGCATGTATGCCCCTCCACCTAATGCCCATGATCGCAACTACAACAGACCGAGCTATGAGCAAGGCTACAACAACCCACCCTACTATCCAGGTCGATCGGTGAACTTCAACACCTCTGATCTCTTCCCCGTCAGTGACATGCAGAGGGTGCCAGAAGAGTCTGATGATGTACCTATATCCCCCAACAGACCAGCAAGCCCTGTCAAGTTCCCAACACTCACCTTGCAACGGTACATGGACCCGAAGAGGATCCATAACATGCCGCGCCCTCTCAAGAAACGGCTCTCGTACACCGAGAGCAAGGATGAGAACTTCTCTTTCCTCAATGCAGAGCTTCGCAGCAAGCTTCCATTCTACCAGCAAGACCCGCCACCCCAAGCTAAGCCTGAGAGCTTCCATGATCCTAATCAACCACAGCAGTTCAGACAGCAACCTCCTGCCCCAGGAGGACCAGGAACCATTACCCTGGCTCCCATTGCATCGGCTGAATCCGACAAGACCTCAGACGTAACCCCTCCGGAGGACACAAGGACAGAACCAAAGCCTTCTGATAGCGAGAAGAAAGCTGACAACCAAAGCAGCAAGTATCGCAACGATGCCATCATGAGTCACCAGCAGTATAGCAAAGCTTTGTCCCAGGTTGCACGCTCACCAATCCTTGAACAGACTAAGAAACAGGTGAAAGGCATCAAAGGTATCCTGAAGAATCCAAAGAGTAAGAGTAAAGGTATCAGGGTTCGTTTTGATCCCTTGGCGCTCCTCCTGGATGCATCACTAGAGGGAGAGTTCAGCCTGGTCCGCCAAATCATTCCAGAGGTGAGTCAACATTGAGGACACTCTAATTCAACTTCAGGGAATAACCGTTTTCTTTCAAGTTTGTATGAAAAAAAAAAAAACAAGTGTATAATTGAAAAGCTTTCACATCACTCTGAAAGAAAAACAGAGAAATGTTGAAAAAAACATCCTTAATCCATTCATAGAAGTATTCCTGAAAAAAGGTACACCAACAGCATTATCTTTTTATCAATCTATACCAGTTGAAATGCACTTCATTCGGTATTACTTTTTTCCAAATTTCAAGGCACTTATTCACATACTGCATTGCCAATTTAGTTAAGCTAAATAATGCTCATTCTAAATTATTTTTTTGATGTACAGGTTTCCAACCCGAGTGGAGCCAATGATGAGGGAATCACAGCACTCCACAATGCTATCTGCGCTAACCATTATGAGATTGTCAATTTTCTCATCCAGTATGGTGTGGATGTCAACTCCCCAGACAGTGATGGATGGTAAATTGGCTTCAGAGCTTTCTTCTTATATCTGTGTTTAGTTCAAGATTTAAGGTTGTTGCATTGAGTCTACTCTTTGGAAGATTGGTTGTTGACAAGTAGCTCTTGACTATTCTTTTGTTTATTTCCGTCTGTGACTTATATTGAAGTATGCTTATAGGTAAGCATGCAGGGGTCCCTGCTGTTTTAATTCCTATCAGAGGAACTCTGTAATGGTACCTTTTAGAGCAGTCAAACGTGGTGTTGCCTGGTTCCAAGAACACTGCTCTCTCCAATAAGTCACATTTGAAAGTTACATTACATGTCTCAGAATCAGAGAAGCATAAAAAAAAAGAAATATTGAAAAATTCAATGTAGCTTTCTAGATTTTGATTGCTTCTTCAGTAACTTCAAATATTTTGAATTGATAATTTATGGAAGCTATTACAACCCGACTTCCTAAGCACAGCTTTCATAATGAAATGATCGCTAACATGCTCTTGTTTTGTTTTTCCCAACCCTGCAGGACTCCTCTGCATTGTGCAGCTTCCTGTAACAACATCATCATGGTGCGTAACCTGGTTGAACATGGAGCCTGTCTCTATGCTACCACCATTAGTGACAGGGAGACCCCAGCCCAGAAGTGTGAGGAGGAAGAAGAGGGATTCCAAGGGTGCTCAGATTTTCTCTTTGGTGAGTTTCTGCAACAATATTTTGCCAATAAAGACTTTTTAATACCCCCATTCTCTCTTTCTCATACCTTGAAATTGTGTTTTTGGTAAGGATTTGGGTGTAAATTTGGACATCTGATATACCTGGAGATTCAAGGCATTCATCTCTTTTTTTTCTATCTTTTTGTCAATCCCTTGAAGTGTATTTATCTATGGGGGCCCGTTGCATAAAACTTACCATTAACGGTAACTTTGCCATCAATGGTAACTCCCATGGAAACCTTCATTTTGATTGGCTGTTGAGTTGATGTTGCCATGGTAGTTACCATTGATAGCAGAGTTACCATTAATGGTAAGTTTTATGCAACGGGCCCCTGGTCTTTTTTTTTCAATTTTGATTTCTGTTATGGTTTGTGAATGTCTCTTTTTGTTTGTCTTTCTTTGTATCCCCAGTTCTCTTACACTATTCTTGCAATTTGCAGGTGATGAGTATGTGCAAGATGAATAAACATAAAAAACTGTACAAGAAGATCATTAGTAAAACTCACAGAATTTATGAAAAATTAGTCAGACTTTTGAAACAGGCAAATCCAAAGTAGCCTTCACTCTTACTTCACCATCACAAGCGTCTACCTCCCCCCCCCCCCATGACAAATGTGCTACCAACATTATAATACGATATGTTTCCTCACTCACCTCCCAGGTATGCAAAACAAGATGGGCGCTGACCCCAACACCCCTGTCTGTGCAGTCTACTCCTACTCCGCTGAGAAGGACGATGAGCTGAGTTTCCGAGATGGGGATGAGGTATCCATCGTGAGGAAGGGTGATGACAAGGAGGAGGAGTGGTGGTGGGCCAGGATCAGTGAAAAGGAAGGATACATTCCAAGGAATCTTTTAGCGGTAAGTTCTTACAGAGAAGGGCTTCAAGGAGCGCAGTGAATTTATTTTTTCTTACATCATCAAAGAGACTTTCAAAATTCACCTCTAGGGCAATTTTGATAACCCAGTTCATCAACAAGTGAAATGTTTGATCCTTACAACTGCATCTTATGTAATCATAACATGATTTATATAGGAAATACAATATTATATTAAAATTATCTTAGAATTGATTTCTTGAAAATCTTGGTATTTGTCAGGAAATGAAGAAGCATTAACACCAAAGATGATGACTGCAAAGCGATTCTGTATGGAACATAAAATGTTCAATGATAACAAAACGGAGAAGTTGGAAGAGAATGTAGATTTGTGAGTTAAAAATTTGCTTATGGAGATAAAAAAGGAACAAGGAATGGAAGATGAAAACTTTTGATTCAACTGTAAGAAAGCAATTCCAGATGGATAATGTAATTTTATTTGAAATTGAGAACTTGTGATTTGTATTTGTAATAGTCACATGTATCTCTTTTATTTGCGTTGTCTTTGTTTACAACCAACAGTCTTACCCCCGTGTGAAGCCGCTGTACAGATGATAGCCTTGCATGCATGTGCTCTCCATGATAATGAAGAAGGTAGCAGGACCTGTGACACCCATGCGGAGTAGACAAGGATCTGCTTGGACCCGACTCCAGTCTTCAAGGACCGTCGATGTCCAATGAGAACATGGCTCAGTGAGGGAGTACCATTCTCCTGGTTCTATCTGAGGCACACAGGACGCACTCAGCTGTACACCCAGTCGAGGCTGTGCTTTAGATGTGTAGGACAGAGTGTAGGACACAGTTAGCACAGAGTGTATCATACATTGACACGATCAGTGACTTTATATAATGGATGTATTTATTAATTGTGTTTCTTGATTTTTATGTTTTGTACATATCTATATTCAGATTTTTTTCCTATTCATTCCCAGTAAATGAACAAGCTAGATTTTTAAAGAAGTATCATTTTATATAAGTTTTCCATTTCTTATTATTTCTCTCTCAATCATTGACAATAGGCTTCATGGACTAAAAACAGATAAGGAATTGGACCTGACCTGGGAAAAGAAAATTTTGACTTTTTTGTAAATTGATGTCTCATAATTGAAATTTCATTTTATGAAAAAAAATCATATTATTGTGATATCCCCCCTGGGACGTTGTTTACAGTTTCTTGTGACTGTAATGAATTTAACATTTTGTTCTTTAATATTGATTTGATATTCAATCAACCTTGATGATCGTATTTCTCTTCAGAGGACTCAAATTTAATGAACATTTGTTCAGTGTTTGGAATGGTTAACATCATTTAGAACTGTAGGTAAACTTATTAGAGTAGAGTCATCAGGGCCTCGTTTCATAAAACTTGTTATCAATAACCACTACCCCATTTACTATGACAAATTCACTCTCAGCTAATCAGATGCAAGGATTTCAGTAGCTTATAACAGTTGTTACGACTTGTCATTGATGACAAGTTTTATGAAACAGGGCTCGGGTTTCTATTGCTTCTATGCAACTCATACATAATGTATTTTATACAAGAGGATACCTAGATACAATGGCATTATAAACTGTTCAGTCTTTGAAGTTCTGTTCGAGATTGTTTCAAGTACACCATATAATATATAGTTTCTTTGCTTTATTGGTTAAGTTTATACATGTACATTATTTTTCATACAAACAGTACCACGTCAGTTATTTTTATAAATATTATTTATGATATTTTCAATATATCCCTACATTGTATATCTCTTGATTAAGGCCTGAACATGAAGTTTATATAACTTCAACAATTAATCTGGGTGTTTTTTTATTTATGACTACTATTTTAAGATATTCTGCCTTTCAAATACTTACATGGCACTGTAGGATCCTCCGTTAGGCATAAATTTCAATACTGGATATCCTTTTTCATTGTCTTGAATGAAGAACATTGGGATGATGGAGGGATGATGGAAATGTAAGTTTATTAGCATGCTTGGTTTACATGGGTTGTTCCTTATGCTGAATGTGCTATTTTATAGTGTGATGTTGGAATCGTATGAAAGCTTTCCATTGATGCGGTTTTGTTTTTAATAGTTCTAATGGTAAGGGTTGTTGGAATAGTGACAGTGATGTGTTTATCTCAAATAATCTGTTCCCATCCAATATTGCTTGCTACAAAACCACTTGCCTAATTCCTGGGGCAACCAAAGATTACAGCATGGGCTACTAAATTTTTATTTCACTTGCCTACGTGGGCTAGGTTACTGTGAATTTTCAAGCAACACATTCCAATTGTGGAGGAAAAGCGGTGACCTCCAGTAAACAGTTTTAAATTTACACAGGTCACTTATAAACAGACAGTTGACAAATAATATGTATTCAAAGAATATGACTGATAGATTTACGGCAATTGAATTTTGGCAAGAATCTTGGCAAGTAATATTAAGATATACTTTCTTGATTAGGTAGGTGATATCAATATTTTTATAGCACTTTAATCTTTGACTCAAAAGATTTATGCTTCTATCATCATCAGCCATCTTTATGAAAGTTCTCTAATCACAAGTAAAATCATTTTATTTATGTAATATTTTTGATATTTCATTTTACAGAATTTGAAAGAGAATGAAAATTAGCCTTTGCATACCATTCTGTCCTCTCTCAATAATAAACATTTTCATTTTATATTCACCTTGGTGCTAATATAATAAGTAGAGCCCTAATGGTTTAGGAGTACAGACATTAACCACTTCTTACATGGTGTCTTAATACTTATCAGTGAATTTCATTATGAGGACTTTTTAAAAATTCTTGAGTATTTGCCTTCTCTGATGTGATTTCTTTGATTTTGTGCATATAAATGAAATTCTGAAGTTATTCCCAGAATCAAGAAGAAATGAAATCTGTTTTCATGTATTGATTATGAAAGTATTCATCAAGATATTAAATGATCATTGAATGACTATTTAACATACTTGATTTATGTATTCAGTTCTCTCTTAAATTCATTTGGGAAACAGTACTTTCAATTTTAAGAAAGTAATTGTATATTTATATAGAAACTTGCACGGTCTGTAAATGTTTTTTTGCACCACAACCATGTATTCAGATATAGGTATAATGATTGATGTCTGAATTGATTCATATTGATTGTATTCATATCTTTAAGCTGGATTTTAGGAGGTAGTCCTGTAATAATATTCAGAACAAGCTGCACAACATGTACATAGAACGTTTTGTTTTTCGTATGAGTATTTGGTTTGATGTACAAATATATGTATTGATTGATAAGAATAATATTGTAATGGAACTGTTCTTTACAAAAAGTCATATTTGTACTTGTCTTTTTTTTCTTCATTTTCTATCCTTGACAAATTTATAGAGAAAAAAAATGAAAATAAGGATTACCGGTCAACTGGCGCATAATTATTATAAATTTATGAAAATGACCGATATTACCTACATTAACTGAGGGTTCTCAAGTTATCACAAAGAAAATAAGTGCAGGGAGGATCTTAGAGAGGAAAGAAATAGAGAAAGAAAAAACTTTGAGAGGAGGGGGAGAAAGAAAAAATGGAATATGGTCTGGAAGTTTTTGTCAATTGACCAGTTTACTAAACCTGTGATGATGAATGATCTTATCAAATTCTCTTAAAGTTATTTGGTAACTTTGTAGAGGCTTGATAAAATATGAGCTGCCTGGCCTTACATGCTATCAGTGTATGTAATATGGTGTAAAAATGAAGCCCAGGGGGAAAAAATGAAGCCCAGGGGGAAAAAAGCACTTCAAAATCATTATATCCTTCACAAAAGTAAACATATGCAAGTGACCGGAAATGCCAGACTCACTTTCCCCCATAGACTCGGTGTTAGACTAAAGGGTATGGCCATATGCTTTCGTAAATGGGAGTATTCAGATATCTTAATAATAGCATTATATATTTGAAAACATTTTCTATTCCTGGCTGTTTATTTATCCGTCTGAACATCATTATACAAGACAGATATCAAGCCTCCACAAAGTTACCGAATCCCTTTAATGACTCGATTGAAACACTTTGCATTCATTCACTGTTGCTATGTCATGTAGGCATCTGGCAAGGTATTGGTCATCAGCAAAAAGAAGCTTTTGTATAAAAAGTAATCAGGAAATAAGACAAGCATGAATTCGTCTACACTCCAGGACTCAAACACCTCTCACTTCCAATTAGATTATGTGAACAAAACTTGATCAAATTCATCTGTCTTACTCTTCCCTTTTCTCTCACTCATTCTCTAATTAACGCATGTAGAAATAAGTTTCCATTTTTTCTCAAATGAAAATTACATGTGTGTGTGTTTGATGCTGTTTTCTTTCAATCTTGAATCCTGCTTAACCCTAAAAGGGCCGGGGGGGGGGGGGGGGGTGGAATCCACCCCCCTAGACGTTTCTCACGATATGTCCGCAACGCGCAAAGCAGTCACCGCAGCGTTTCATGACTTTTTTCTTTCGAATCTCACGCATCTTTTGAGACCAAATTCGCGATGTCCGGGCATGCGGTTCCGAAGTTATGCAACATTTCGTACTTGCACGTCAGACCGAAAATTGCTCAAAAACTTGATTTCATGTATAATTTCAATACAAAATGTGTTTTCAGCCAAAATTTAGAAATCTATGAATATTTTTACATTTGCTGATTGAAATTAATTTATTTTAGGCTGTTTATATTCGCGAAAGTGTCTCCGACAAATTTCATCCAAAAAAAAATAAAAAACAAAAGGTAAAAAAAAAAAAAATTTTCTCAAGTATTTTTGCTAAGAATAGTGGAAAGAGTGTCTAGACCAAAAATTAGCATATTTTGAGCTTTATTTAATGATTTAGAACACAATTAATTAATGTGAAAATTTTTCGGAGCATTTAACTATACAGTTTTGTAGATTACGTTGTGGACGACGTGCATGCCGATTTTCAGCGTGATCACGCTGTCAAGATATCAGGGGGGTGGATTCCACCGCCCTTTTAGAGGTTAACATATGAAAACTGATTGAATAACTAAATTGAACCTATTCATGCTTGATTACATGTATGTTGATAATTAAATGTCGCATACTTTACAAAGCTGAAAAATTCAAAAGCATCTTTAGTCAGTTATGGGTAAGGTTTTCAACCGTTTTCACACATTAACGCTCATGTACACACTCTCTTCCAAATATTCTGAACCGTTTCTTTAAAAAAAAACTTATCAGAATGCAATGCATACTTATGTTTGTACTACTGTTTTTATTACTGAAAATACAGTAGTATATTCATTATTCTTCGTAACTTGATAATAAATAAAAACATGAACATAAAACTACATTGACAAGTCTAGGATCTAGTTCACAGACAAAACATAAATTTAACCTGTTTTTGCATAATGTACTTGGCTTCAATAATGATGTAGTGTTGCAAGCCCTCCATTGTCCATTACATGTGTGAAAGGTCAGTTGTGTTGACTATCACTATGAACACGATGACAAAAGAGAGTGGACAAAATATACAGCTCCTCATTGTACCCTCCACAATTGTTCTGGTAGACAAAAGAACATCCCTTCATTGCTATTTTGTAAAAATAAGTAGAACAGGTGAATATGCATGTCACACCTGTTCTACATATTTTTACATAATAGTAATGAAGGGATGTTCTTTGGTTTACTAGAACCAGTGTGGAAGGTACAATGAGGAGCTGTATATTTTGTCCGCTTCTTTGTTTGCCATGTTCATAGTGTATACTTCTTGACTCAAAATTTTACATGCATGTACCTACTATGATCATGAAGGACATATTCATACTCATGGGCGCAAATCCAAACAGGAATTCTATTCAAGTGGGGGGGACACACCTGGATGCAACAATGGGGTGTCCCCCCCACTTGAATAGAATTCCTGTTTGGATTTGCGCCCATGACTACCACTGAAGTCATTCCATAAACACTTCATTCAATGAATGAAAAAATAATGATGATACACACGTAATGATAAATATATCTTGTTTACCAAGGGTAGCTTCATCAGTATTAATACTTTTCTCCATGAGGGCCCTGCAATCAGATGGCAGCCCAAATTTCACTGTAGCACATACTGTACATACCGACAGATGGATATCTAGATCGAATACACTTTTTGAAATAAACCCTGATTGTTAACATTAACCATTTTAATTTATAAAAATCATCCTATTACTTATGGTAGAGTGGAATCTTATTATAACAAACTCCTTGGCCCGAATTCACAAAGGTGGTAATAGATTTGTACCATGGTTTATGCAAATTTTGTGGTTTAAGTGCACTTGATTTTGCACGTACACTTTAGAAAGATGCAATAATGAACGCGCATGATTAGCAAAGTGCGCAAATTTTACGCTAGTTGCCATGGTTTATGTAAATTTACGCACAGTTTATTTCAATTAATTTACATAAACCATGGCAAACTAGTGTGAAATTTACGTACTTTGCTTATCACACACGTTCATTCTTGGATCTTTCTAAGTGGACGCGCGAAATCAAGCGCACTTATACCACAAAATCTGCATAAACCATGGTACAAATCTATTACCAACTTTGTGAATTCGGGCCCTTGGGACCAAGGAAATTACCTCTTTATAACGAAACCTTGTTATATCAGGGTAAAAAACAACAGAATACAAAGAAGTGGCACCAGCAAAATCACTTTGTTATATAACAAGAGTTTGTTATAACAGTGTTCTTTATAACGAGGTTCCACTGCACTTGTTTATTCCATGCAATGGAGATTAGAAAATCACATGATCTGAGTTCTTGACCAAGCAGAAGAGTCATACCAAAGGCACATTATTTTTGTTCACTGTTTTGTAGACATGACCTTTTGAAAAGAAATCATAGTTGTACAGAATTGCAAGAAAAATATTGTTCTTTTTAGGTGCACTTGTTTATCAAAACTAGTGATTTATATCATCTGAAACTCATGTGAGTGAGAATATTCTATTCTCTAAACAAATATTAATAATACGTTCAAAGATGAAAGTGATGCTGAGCCAGATCGGTTGTCCGTCCGTATAGTAAAATATTTTATGGATTATAATTTTAGTACCCGTAGGTAACCATGGCAACCAAATTTAACTCCTTCAGTGATGCCCTTCACACTGAAACATAAAATAGCTCTCTGCAATATAATACTTATTTACTACAGGCATTCAAACTTTCAAAATTTGTCAAATGTCTGTCCGTGACTAACCAATCAGGCTCTGCTTTAGATATCAATTTATCTCACTGATTTTGAATGTAAATTGCATCATTCATGTTTATTTTTAAAGTCTACCTTACATTGGAAAGGGACTGGATGAGTTGTACAGGATTCAACCTCCTTCCTGTGAGATTATTTCCAAATCACAGACATATCAAAACTCAACATGGTTTCTTACATTCGAGAGAATACAATTTTTAACTTGGCCAGTTGAAATCCAACCGCAGCAGCGTATTCTACCATTATGAAAAACATTACAATCCTATACTTCGTAACTAGTTTGTCTGCTGACAGCTCAAAGGGCATTAACTTACTATAAAATAGCTAATGCCCTTCTGGCTCTCAGCTAACATTTTATCCATGGGCTATCGATCATTATATCCCTCATCGTACGATTGTTGCATTAGGATTGTACACGACGAGAAAATGAACAGTTTTACCAGAAAAGCTTTTTCCTGCTGACATCATAGAAAAGTTCATTTTTCCCCCATCACCAGAGGGAAAAAGTGAACTTTTCGATGACGTCAGCAGGAAAAAATGAACTATTTGTTTTTCCTTCGCCCCCCTCCCCCCTGGAAAAAAGAAAAGCAGCTGCTCAGCCTTAGCGTGTAGTCCATTGTGAGAACATTCATTGTTTTAGGCAGCATGCACCGTATACCGTACCGGTGGTGATGGTGCGATCATTACGTGTTTGATATCCGCGCAAATTCATCACTTCTTCAAACTGTGGGTGTATGTATGTACATGTGCGGTACAGTGCAAATGATCAAGTAGATGAGAAGAATTAGGCTTTTGTTCATGATGACGGATATAAATCAAATATATACTGCCTACATTTGAGTCTCTGGTTAAAATATGGCACCCTCGGTGACGTAGAAGACGACCATTTTCCTACAGGGCTGCGCCCCTCATGTCTTGCTTCACGTCACCTCGGGGACCATATTTCCAACCAGACCCTCTCATGTCAGTATATATTTTCATACTATTCAGTATGGACACTACAATGGTTCATTGTCATTGCACTGACGAAACCAGTTATAACAAACCGTTATTGACTCATACACTGAATCGAAAGTGTTTTCAGATCTTCAGCCTCACATACTGGTCTGTTCGGTCAATGTTTCACATCGTCTGAAAAATCATGCAAAACTTTCTTCACCCTCCTGGCTCACTGTCCATGCATAGTCATGATAACAAATGAAACTTCACAATCTTGTTGGTCCATTGCCTCCTCAGCATACAAATGTTTCTTGGTCATTGACCTGCTTTCACATCTTGTTACGTCTGGCTCGAATGCCCTAATTTCTGGCAGCATTCTAAGAGGGCGGTATGAACGTCCGAAGCACACTGTATCTGGGCCTTGACGGTGCTGATGTATTGTCCGTAGGTCAGCGCTTCTGTGGGCATCATGTCGGGTTTGTGGGAATGGACGAGAGGTACAGGGGTATAGCGTGCTCCATCCATGAACTGAGTGGTGCAATCATAAGCAAGACGCTGCGGAAAGAATGGTTGAGATAAAGTCATTTGGTCATTTGAATTTTTAAAATTTGTCTCTACAATATTTCAACTAACTAATTGATTTAACTTCATATTGAACAGGTAATATTTTGTAGAATAATACTCCACATATCACATAACATACTTAAAAAGAAAACTTTTCACTCAATCAATGCTTAGTCACATAGACACATACCCTTTTCATCATTACTAAACTGGCAACAATGCTAAAAAAAAAAAATATTTCCTAATATATGGACTGGTCAATTTATTTCTGTGTGATCTTATTCAATAAATATTAATAGATGAAAACTTTAAGAAATAAGAAATAAACAACAACAGCTAAGAGGTCACTTGAATAGGAAATAGTATAACTTAGATGGATACAGATTCAAATCCTCCTCTACAATTCACCCCCCCCCCCCCCCCCCCTCAATATCAAGACAAGATTAGCATTAAATGCATCTAGTATGCAATATAAACCAATTCTGCTTTAAAATACATTGGTACTGAATATAGAAATGATCAGACCATTGTTGTTCTACACTTACAAGATACAACTCCAATTGGTCACAAAGAGAATAGAATTCCTCCAAACTTTTATCAAATCTTGCTGCCATCTCATCTGAAGTTTTACTGAAATAAAACAGAAAAATGTAGTGTTATTTAACGCAGAGGAAACATCTAAACTTATACACCTCAATAGAAAAGTACCTGAATAAATGTGTCTTTAGAACCCTAGTGCAAAGCTAACCATTTTTATTTTCAAAAGCTGAAAAGTCTTAGAATTCTTTTTCAGTTCAGGTTTCTTTTCATCACCCAATGCTATAATTCTAAAGGATCATTTGATTATAAACTAGGACAGAATAATATGTATCAAATCTAAAATATTGCAGGGCTGCATACTTTTCTCTATGAAAGCCCATGACAATAGTGTCATTTTTTAAAACAAGGGTACTTACAAATTCTCTCATATTTGCATGTCTGCACTTTTATTCATGTCCTACATTTCATCCATGTATTATACCAACTTGCAAGTACATTTTTGAACTGGGGTATTTTGTATCAAACTTACGTTGTATTGTCAATTGTAGCAGAATGAGCAAAGGCCTGAGCAGAAATCTTCATAAGGTTCTGTAAATGACGAAACAAAAAATGAAGATTGAAAGTATACGTGATTACGATTCAGCTGAGATTCACAATATCTATCATAAATGTACACTTATGACCATAGAAAGTTACATACAAAATCTATAATATTGATACTTTATCTAATGATACATTTGCTATTCCCTTTTACTAGACCTACTTGTAGAAGTTAAAATCAGTGTAATGTCATAAGTTTACTTGAAATACAACGAATGAAGTATTCAGTTGAACACTACTCTCCCCTTCATTGTTCACTGTGAGAGTGCCTAAAATAACAAATGTTGTAGGCCTAAGTTGGTTTTAATAGTACCGGTAATCAAATATACCTTGCACTGAGAGGCTACAGTTGAAATTATGGATTCTCTGAGGTGACTGGCATAGCACTATTTTCTTTGGGGATGAATCCATAATTTCAACTGGTGCTTCAAAAAGAGTGCATGGTATATTTGATTTATATCCTACAAGAGTAAGCCTAGAGAGATAAAACAAAAACTAAAAAAAATGATGTTGAAACTTGAATCTAATACACTGAGAGGCTCACACACAAACATTATCGCGATACATTGTTGCGATATCGATAGCTTCAAAATATTCAAAATATCCAGAATAACAAAAAATTGACGTCAAAATATTGGTACATTGAAATATATTAGGAGGTATGACGTTACGTAATATCCATTTTTTCTTCATGGTACAGGTGTTTTATGTCACGCGAGACATTCCTGGCCAATCCTTGTACGAGAATTTTATGATGTTGTAGCTTGATATAATTTCTAATAGACCCTTTTCTAATTTACAATTCCAACTGGAAAAAAAAAATAACATTATCACTTCCTCTCATATGCACAGAAAATGATACCTGTAGGCTGTATAATACTTTATCTAACTAAATGAGAAAAACATCTTCTTCATATGTTTTACCATCAACCATGAAAACCTAAAAAAAAAATTACAATGAAAACAAAAGACATGAAAATGATCAATCATAAAGTTAGGGGGATGTGTCAGGATATGACATATTGCTGACAGAACGATACAAATACAGATACAGAATGTCTAGCTTCATAAATAAAAGTTAACGTGTTAGCACCGAGACTTAGTCTTAGTTCTTAGTCAGCTCAGTTAGTGTTAATTTTGCTATCAATTTTTCCCCCTACAAAATAAAATAAAAAACAATTTTTTATTCTTTCAATAAAAAGTAATTTCCCGTATTTATTCTTACCCTCAATGCTTCTTTTAATTGGATAACAGTCATCTTCACTTTAGCAACTGCATCATGTTCTTGATGTTGTTGTTGATGGTGATGAGATGCTGCTGCCTGCTGCGGCTGCTGCTGGGGAGTACCCTGTGGTGGTACCTGTGTCGGCGGGGTCGGCTGGCCTGGCATCGCTTGAGGATGCGGCTGTGGAACAGCTCCCATTGCCGCGACATTCGGTGGTTGCATGCCTGCCATCATTCGTTTTGGTCACCTTAATCGATTCCTATAAAACACAAGTTGTTCTTAGCACAGAAATTAAAGCGATCGCTAGTTAAATTGTAGGAATTTCATTGAAAATCAAATATCTTCTCTTCCTAACACGGGAGTCCGGTGGTTTCAGATTTGATGCTGTTTCTCTAAACGCACGTTGAGGGCCCCAGACCATAAAGTTTGTGGTCAATCGGGCTAAAATAAAATATTACTTTAAACAAAAAGCTCTTTTTATTATTACTATAAAGTATTATATGAAAGAAAATAGTTATATATCTATGTCCAACGATTGATGCATTGTATTTTTTTCTTTTCTTCCATCGAAAAATAATCCTGTTTAATCATGGATAATTTCAGAGAATTTTATATTTTTTACTGATATTAATGCATTTCATTAAGTTTCCTTGTATATGCACATGATTTTATATGTGACTTATCATGATTGTTTCTTGAAATGTAATATTGATCTTGAGAGGAAGAAATAAAATATTATTCAAAACAAAAACAAAAAAAATAGCTGGGTAGAGTCCTCAGATTTATGCCTGAAGTTTTAAAACTTATATGCACAAGAAAAATAGCATTCTTTTTTGTGAATTAATTTGAAATATCTGTAGATTTGTGAATACATAAGAAGTTATTATTTAGGCCTACGTAATTCGCTTAATATTTTCAACAAACCAAATTAACAATATCTAGGAGACGATAACTTACCTTAACTAGTTTATATTGGCGTCGAAGGGCTATTAATAGTTATTAGTTGTGCATTCTTAGTTTATCCACCTTGGAAAACATTATTTATGAATTTAAGAATACATAATTGGGATTCGAAAAATTATACTTCGAGTAAGTTCTCCTCAATGGTTTGAAAAAACTGTAAAACAGTTAATGATTATGAGATGACGGCTCCCCACATGGCACAGAAGTCATGGTGAAAAAGGAGGCGGGGGGGGGGGCAAAATATATAAGAGAGAGGAAGAAAGGGATCGAGGGGAAGTTGAAAGTAAAAAAACCTTTCCAAACCCTCTTCTTGTTTGGTGATATTTTGCTAATTCACATTTTATCCACCTAAAAATATAGGTGCCCACAAAAAGGTCAATACCTCCGCCAATGTATATACCCTGACGCTGCGCCACCGTGGCTGCCCCGAATATTGATAATTTCAGGATTCTCTCTCGGGGGGGGGGGGGGGGGGCAAAGCCCCAACAACTAGTTCAACATTCAAAATAATTATTAAACTTTAGGCAGTGTGCCGCTATAAAAAAAATTATAACTTTCATCCTCGTTCCATAAAGTTAAAAGTTAAAGATTAAAGGCCCAGTCTTGAATAAAATTATATACACTGAAGAAAAGCAAGTGTTTTTTTTGGTGTTTTTTTCAAAGTAAAGGTATATTGCCTAAATCCACCAACTCGCTGTGAATATCCTCAACGACCGTATAAAGTATGGAAAGGATCATCATCATGGTTCATGAAAAATATTATAAGTTTGATGCACGGTCTGAGCTAGCTGCATGAAATATGTACCGGTACCAGAAACAAATTGTGTATGTTGTTCAAATTGAAACAGTAAACTTTTTGACCGGCGTAATAAGTTTTAATAATGATTTCGTCAGGATTTGTTCTGGGAGGCCAATATTAGGAATTGTGACAATGTCTGAGGACTGGGTTGTAAATGACGAACTCGCTTGATTCGTTCATTCGTCTGTGTTTGTGCATAACGTTAGACCTACAATGAGCCGCAGATATGAAGGGTAAACCGGTAAAGCTAAGGCAATAGACCGCTTCTGTAATATATACAAATTTATGCACATATATTCTCTGAGCACCCAGTGACGAGCTATTCCATGAACCTGCTTTTTATAAATGAGCCTCAATGCTTGGAATCCAGTTTGCATACATTATTTGTAGCTATGTCCGGCAAGCTTTCAGGATGTCAAGAACAACCTTTGTTTGAAAGTTATGCATAACATTTGCATACATTACCGAAGCGGTCTATTTACGCCACACCATTAACTTGAGGTCAAAAGGGAACTTGAATGGAACTTTCATTGCTTTTTTCTCACGTTATCAACCGTACCCGTGTTCAGAATAGACCTGTTTACTAAGTGTTCAAATTTATGGATGTTTCTTTCCTGGGGACCTAGTAACGAGGTATTCCATTAACCTGTTATTAATGAATGAACTACAATACTTGGAATCCAGTTTGCATACATTACTTGTTGCTATGTCTGACAAGCCTCTGGCAAGCTTTCAGGTTGTCAAGAATAACCTTTGTTTTAAAAGTATGCATAAAATTTAAATATATTTGTGTCTATTCACTATGAACACGATGACAAAAGAGAACGGACAAACTATACAGCTTCTCATTGTACCCTCCACAGTTGCTCTGGTATAGACAAATGAACATCCCTTCATTGCCATTATGTAAAATAAGTAGAACAGGTGAATATGTATGTGACACCTGTTCTACATATTTTTACATGATAGCAATGAAGAGATGATCTTTTGTGTCCGAGCCCGACGCCGAGCAAGCCTCGAAGAAGCTTACCAGCATTGGCTGATCCAAGGGGGGGGGGGGGGGAGCACTTCCGGCCCGTGCCCCCCCCCCCTTGGAAGAAAAGTATGCATTTTGACCATAAATGATCCGTCGTTTTGTCGATTGCCCCCCCCCCCTTTTTTTTTTTGTTTGCTTGTCAGAGAATTATGGAGGGAAACCTCCCCCCACTGATCGACTTTCCGAGAAGCTGGCGAGACCCAAAAAATACGGGTCTACCTTTTCCCTGCTTACGAGCATACGCCTACTGTAAAGCCAACATGATGAGGCATGCCCAATAATTATGTTTGCATATACATATTTCATTTCATTTCATTTCATTTATTTCCACTTCCAACAATATAAAATACATAGGTTTACATCGTACATAGCAAATCAATGAAACTTACAATTATTGGTTACAGCGTACAATATAGACATAGAAAAACCAAAACCAAACTAGGTTGGTAGCGGAGGGGACTGCTAAAAAGCTAGGCTTGTAGATTGCAGCCCCCGATTACTTATAATTGCAAAAATAGTGTATCGTTCAAAATGGAACATATTTGCACATGAACCGGATAAACAAAACATAACAGGAGTGAAAGAGACAGAAAAGGAAGGGAGAAAAAGAACGAGAGAGGGTCGGACTCTTACCTATAGACACACACAACATATAGCTCAACACGCATGTTGATTTTTTAAATGTTAAAAGTTGTATTAGTTGAATAAAATCGTTTGCCACTATCCATAATAAAGTGATGGGTGCATGGGCATGGCAGAAGTGGGCGTCAGTGGCATAGATACGAACACACTTTCTATTGTTAGTGAGGGGGATGATGAATAGATCATCCCCCCACTAACAATGGATAATTATGCGTGTCTACGCCCGTGGTGGGCGTGACAGGGGATTGGTATCGAATGGACTGCCGTGTAATTCAGGCAATAGTTGAATTGCTGCCATTTAACTTAGTCTTCAATCTTTATCATCACCATCGTCATCATCGTTGCTGTCGCCGTCGTAATCGTTAACGTCAAAATCATCACTGCCATCCCTCGTCGGATGCGGGGCCGGAGCGGCATCCATTCCCAGAATGATGAAGAAACAAGATGAAGAAAGAAAAAAACACGAAAAGGAAATAAAACCAGGGGCGTGGCTAGAACAGTTTGAATGGGGGGGGGGGGGGGGGGGGGGTTGTGACACCCAAATTTGCCAACAAAAATGCTGCACCCTAATCTCTCCCTCATAAAGAAAATCGCAGATGTAGACATCTTGATCATGCATTCGGTCTTTTTCTTAACTTTTCATAGTGAAAATGTACAGAAGTTATATACAGAAGTTACATAATTATCTGGGAACCTTGCTGCCCAATTATGTGGACTTTGGCTAGAATATCAACTTGTCAATTTCTAAATTTTTAAAAACTTTTCGTATTGAAAATGTACCGAAATTACATAATTATCTGGGAACCTCGCTGCCCAAATAATTATGTGGATATTTCTGGCACCTCGCTGCCCGAATATGAAGTGATGCATGGTTGCCCGAATATCGGTCATTTGAAAATCCTCGGGGTGGGGGGCTGCAGCCCCTTGCCGAAGGGGGACAACTTTTGCCTGGATATTAACTTGCCAGATTGCCATTTTTTCCCTTTTTTTTTCTTTCCTTCTTTTCTTTCTGGTTTTGTTTTCGTTTCCTTTCCCTTTTCTTTTTTTCTTCTTTTTTCTCTTTTCTCCGTTTCCTTTTCTCTTTCCTCTTCCCTCTCCCTTTTTTCCCGTCCCTTTTTTTGCCGACAGAGGTGGCACATTTGCCGACAGCAATTCTAAGTGGGGGATGTGTGACCCCATCTAGCCACGCCCCTGGATAAAACGGGAAAGGGAGAAGGGAAAAGGACGAGAAAAGAAGACCGTGAAAGGATCCCCTCAGATTCCGTACCTTTCTCCTAATCAGTGCCTTGTTTATTCGCATTTCATTTTCCGTGTAAGACCGTCCCCCCCCCCCCCCCACAGTGGCGTATCTAAGGGGGGGGGGGCAAGTGCCCCGGTGGCACTTGGAGGGGGTGCAAAAACGCAAAAGAGAGAAAGAAAAAGAGGGAAAATGAAGAAAAATCATAATCCTCATTATGCGCCCCCAATCCGCACGGTAAATGCTTAGAAACACAGTTTCTGACGGTTGGAAATGCGAAAATTTCTAAAGCTCAGTCGCTTTGCTCCCTTGCATAATTGTTTTCTTTGAGGATCATATAGTTTTGCGCCCCTAGTATATAGTTCTTGAATAGCTTAAAGGGTTCAAAACTTGAAAAATAAAGATGTATATTGTTGTTGCTATGCTCGCTGTCATGTAAGTTTCATCTGACTCTTGCCCTGGTATATCTATTAGGATAATTTGCAAAGGTTCAACGTTTGAAAACGTTCGGTCGCCTTGCTGAATTTCTCCACTATTTCTCAAGGTTTTCGTAAATTTTGCTCCCAATTTAAAAGGGAGTGAATAGTAAACCGTTTATCTATGTACAAAATTCGAACTTCTCTGCCGCTGAATTGCAGTGGTCAATTGCAAAATTTCTTGCGTAAAATGCACAAGAAATGGTGTTTTTGTAGAATTAGAAATGTAAAGATTTGCCGCTCGGTCGCTTTGCTCCCTCGCTTGTACAATAACGAGATAAGTTTGGGCACTCGGAGGGGGGGGGGGGGGGGGGGCGCAACTTCATTGTTTGCCTCGGGCGCCACCTAGATACGCCAGTGCCCCCCATGATACCTGTAGTCCCTCAGTGGCTGGATGTACCCTACACCACTGCGGAAGGGGCGCTGAAGATGCCAATTATTATCATCATAATCATGACTACCCCCTTACTTTCCCGAAGAATTTAATGGCATTTTTTCGACGGCTGAGGACAATGATCAACCACAGTCATGTGAATTCAATATTTTGTTTAATACCAGCTATACAACCATCAAATAAAATATCTTTGATTACTCCATATCCGATTTAATTCGATTTGATTTGAGCTAATTCTTCAGTGTGTGTGTGTGTGTGTGTGTAATTGGGTTTTTACAGACGTGTATCAATCAGATATGATTATTTACGTCTGGGACCGACCTTTAACGTCACTATCCGAAAGACGTGACTCAGTGTCGAACCTTGGTCCGCTGAATCAGTTTATAACTTCCACTGGTAGCTGGATTACAGGCGCACGCCACAACGCCCAGTTGTAATTCATAAAAGCACGTTTAGTTCACAATAATGATAATAATAATAATGGTGAAAACTATAGAGCGCACACACCGTCCAAGGACGCTCATGGCGCTAGCCCAGCAACAGTTCTCTTTAAATTTAATCGAGGTATACTATACACATTTATGTTTATATTAGATTAGTACTAAAGACTTAAAAACTTAAAACAAATTCACAACATTTGCATCACCCACTGCGACTCTCAGCTCCACCCGGTGAGGACTGTTGCCTTCTTGCTACTCCATTCACTGACAATTCAAGGGACAAGCCCAGTCAGCACATAACTCACAGGAGCTCTAGCACTTGAGGCCACCAGGCCCCACAAAGATTATACTTTGACAAGACAACTCATGGAAACTGACAATAGGTTTCACTTTTCAACGAGTACATCCACTGTGTAACAAGATAATCACATCGGCTGCTGTGTGCAAAGTGTTTAATATGATAGAATGTATGATTTTTTTTTGAAATGTATGAAAGTTTTAAAAGAATGTATGAAAGTTTTAAATTAATGCATGAAATTTTGTAAAGGAATTTGTAAGTTTTTAAAAAATAAATCCTGTTAAAAGTTTATATACAGAAGTACTATAATGATCGACTCTGTGACTTACAAAGTATGTTACACGTCAACTGAAAGAAAAGTATCACACTGAAGTTTTGAACATTGCCCATTTTGTTACTACGTGATATTTTGCGCCAAAATATTTATGCAATACGGTACCAGAGGTCGTTGAATCATAAGATAAACATAAACTGTTCAAAGTTATTCTTTTAAATTTTTTGTGATTATAAATTTTCATGGAATTTCAGTTTGTTTTTCTCTACACCACGAAATATATATCTCTCTCTATCCCGCTCTCTCTCTCTCTCTCTCTCTATCTCTCTCTCTCTACGTGGATAAATGACAAAAGAAAAAAAACACCCCATACAACCATTGCCCCTCTACTCTAACCCCCATTCTTTTTTCCCTTTTTAAATTTCGTTCTTTAACGTTCGTGCGATTCATTGCAGCCATCCTCGCGCCATTTGGATGCCCAATCTCTCACCTCAGTGGGAGCTGCATGTTTATACCAGTACTATCAGGCACGAACCAGGTTAATACACAACGGTAATTGACAGGCTCCCTCCATTGCTGAAGTCACGATCACGTGATCTGAATGCACGCCTTATTTGTACATGCTAGTCTCTCGCACGCTCCAACTGATAACACACCCACACCTTCACCCTGTCAAATCTACTGATGACGATGGCAGATTATCCCTCTTAGAATGCTATTTCCACTCCGAAGTAAACAACTATATTTTGGGTGTGATTTAGATTATCTTAGGCAATGATTGCAATGATACCGAAGTGAACCGTCGAGTTATTTTGCTCCCCAATATACATGCTTGAACTTTATCAGAGGGCGATAGCAGTTGAATTCCAGCTCCCCACAAACGAAATGGCGTTGGCATGCACATCTGGACTACATAATGTCAAATAGCAATTCAATCTGGTTTTATCCGCATCATGATTATGGGGTTTATGGGTTTATGCATCGATGTTGCTTGAAAATAATTGGATTCCCATATTTCAAACATGACAGGGGTTATATACCATACCTAACAAATCAACTGAAGGACCTATCTTCCAATCATATTTCTGGAATGAAAGCAAAGGTCTGTGGTTATTTTTTTATTTGGTGGCGTCGAGACAGGACTGGAACGTGACCAAATTGCATTTCCGAGGATAATTCCCTCTCTCATTCCCCCATGCTAGGCCTTTGATTATTTATGAACAGAAATAAACCGACTTGATGACAGACGATAACTTTTGGCGGCAAATTCAGCCATGGTCGTATTAACGTGCATACTGTCTGCTCCATGCAAGCATGCCGGAGAGTTTGGTATAAAAGCTCGACCACGTCTACTCCTGATAACATAGCTAGCTAGCTGTCTGCATTGCATTGTAGTGAGGTATAATACTGTTATAGCTCCCTTGCGTGGTGAAACATCTCACGTCTGTCTCCCATCTCGACCGTCACGGATGGTCTACTAAAATATACATGGTCTACGATACAGTTGTGCTCTAATGGGATCCAACTCTGATGTTGGGATATATTAAGTCTACATCTAACCCCCCGTCTCCCATACACACATTCACCATGTATTCGTCACCGGTTCAAGAATGTACGTTCAAACTAACGCACACACACCATCACTACTACCATCACCACCACACCACGGCTATCCACAGAAGTAGTGGAAGAAACTTTTCCCAACAAATTCACACAAAGTTGACATGAAAATGCCGGAAGAAGTACAGCAAGAGGAGCAACCAGAAATGGAGGCTTGCATGAGTTACCTGAAGCGGCGAAAGCCGCGGAAATTTTTGATGGATTTTAGTTACATGGACATGATATGGGCAGAGGATACCAAGCTAATTGTACGAGCTGGGGACTATCCTCCTGTTGTAATCGACTCGCCAAGTCGACTGGTATCTATGGGCCAATTTGAAAAAGGGTAAGGCATTGTCTCATTGAATTTTTCTCTATAATTAGCAAAACTAAGTATGCTTTTATTATGTATGACTCGTTTGTGCTTACAGTGCGTTGATTATGGTAGAATAAAGTACAATTTGAGAAAAATTATGTCAAGGGTCGATAGTGTACTATTTATGCAGCATACTGTCTGTCTGATAGATGTATATGCTTAATTAATATGGTATTCGCTTCAGAGTTCAAACGGGCACCTCCATTCTTTCCAAAGAGTCAGGCCTTGGTATGACAGTATGTTGTGCAGTTATGAAGTGGACTTATTTATGGACGCTGACATTTTATGTAAAGTGATAACCGAACATGCTGTTGCACAATAATTTGACATTTAAAGCTAGCCTACATAATTATTACAGTACAACGAATAGTACAACGTTAATGATAACATCAATAAATATATTTCATTAACTTTGCAGAATGAATACATAATCAATTTGTTTTTCATTGTATGGGAGAAGTCGTTAGTCAACAAAATTAGTTTTCCCAGTTTTAAAGCGCTTTTAAATTCATGGCATTACTTAAACCAAGTTTTTGTTCTGTTATATATATATATATATATATATATATATATATATATATATATATATATATATACACTCAACCAGAAAAGTAAGTTCCCCCCTAGCATTTTTGGATATATCTCAAAAAGTATTTTACCGATTTTCATAATTCAAACGGGAATGGATAGGGAATTTTATTACTCATAACATGAATGGCATATCATTGCCACCAGATATCATTATTGGTGTGAAAAAAATGCATTTTATGTCAAAATGCATGGGGAAAAAAGTTGCACTTAAGGTTATATGAAGCATATGACAATCAGTCATGATTCTGAACTTTTAAGCATGGTTTATTGCATATTTCTCTATCTCTTTCTTTTCATGAGCATACAGTTTAATAGGGAAGCATATTGTACCTGAAGAAATTCCTGAGAATTACATAACAATTTAAAAAGGTCATTTACTAACTTGCATAGGAAATGTACACAATATGCTTCATATAACCTTAAGTGCAACTTTTTTCCCCATGCATTTTGACATAAAATGCATTTTTTTTCACACCAATAATGATATCTGGTGGCAATGATATGCCATTCATGTTATGAGTAATACAATTTCCTATCCATTCCCGTTTGAATTATGAAAATCGGTAAAATACTCTTTGAGATATATCCAAAAATGCTAGGGGGAACTTACTTTTTTGGTTGAGTGTATATATACATCCCCAACCCCCTTATATCCACCATAATGCATAATGATACTAGACTATATAGTTTTCTTGTTAACTATTGTTATTTCCGATGCATAATATTTTCTTGTATTGTTATAGCACCTAAACTTTTATGTTTATTCAAATTCTTTTATTCACAATCAACATATTCGAATGTACCGTATATGTGAATAGGAAAATTGGTAAAAATTTATGGAATGTACAACTTTTTAAAACACATTCAGTGTCCGGGGTGCGGTGACTATTTTCATAAAACATAAAATAATTGTTATTAATGAGACAGAAACGATGTTTCTGTATTAATTAATTTTTATTTGTTTAAATCCCATGACAAATTTAGAATTTATTATTTAAAAACTAACTCTATACATGTTTCACAGTTTACATGACTGAACAAATTCATGAAAGATATATGATAATCATGATAACATGTTTTCAAATCGGTTCGTAATTTGTAAATTTAGTTTCTGTCAGAATTTTGTTAATCTTCCAAACTTTTCCTGTGATAGTTTAAGTTGTTTTTTCTTTTAATTATGAGATATTTCCCATTTCCCATGAGATCTCTTGTAAATTCAAGAAACATAACTGAATTATAACAGTTTAGATTTCAAATTACTTCAGAAATACACCTTATAAACTGTATATTGAGCATACAATAAGATAATGTTAAGAAGAATCATATTTTAATGATCAATGTGATATCCAGTAACTAATACTTTTTCGATAATATCAATGTACAAATCATAAACAGTATAGATTAAACATTTTACTTTACGCCAGAATACATTTACTTCAGGACAATAAGTACTTTCATCTATTTAGCAGTATTTGCACGTAATTTCAGATGTAATTTTCCAAAGATAGAAATTGTGTTTAAACGATAAAACCTTATGAAGTAGCTTTAAATTTATATTGTTTTATTTTGTTATTTATCAATTTTCCAAACTTAAAGTTTAGTAATGAAGTCCAATTAAAATTTACTGCTAATTGAAGTTTGCGCTGCCAAAAATACCAATCATTTGGTTCAGAAGATTTCAATTCAACCAACAAAGAATAAAATTGTTTTGTTTTAGTATTCAAAATATTGATATAATCACCTGTTTTTATTTGAAACAGTTGAAGGTTACAGTCATTGTTGACTTCGGATATATTAATTATCAAACCAAACACGTGGAAACTGTCGGCTTTTATAGACCTATCCACTTATATGTTGTTATTTGTTTTATTTTTTGCCCTGTGTTTCTCCCTGATGGTCATGTGATCCAGAGGATTTCGATCATGTGATACAGTTGAACTAAAAGCTGACCGCGGATACCTGCTATGGACCAATCCTAGGGGCTCGATTGAAGTCCGATTTAAATATGGAACACAAGGAGACGACTTCAAGTAAGTAGATAATTATGGTTTTCCAAAAAGTTCCTCCATCCAAGAATAATAATCAGCTTCACATTTTCGATAACGTCTGTTTCTTGAGTAATCGTCTTAGGAATTAGAAATGGGGGGGGGGGGGGGTGGCGCGGGCGCCAGCGGCGAGGGAGCGGAGGATGTGGGACGGTATCCCCCCTCCCACGGTAAAAAGAAAACAATTAAAGGGGGCGCGCGCGAGGAACTGGGTTCGACCCCCATTATGACACTAATGCCCAAGCAGTTTATCTATACATTGCTGTCGTACATTAAATAAATTATTGTTTGGCATATTTTAATACGTATGTAAGTATGTTTCTTTAAAAAAATATCCATAGCAAAATTGGAATGCTTTATTTTGCTTTTCATGTTTAAAATTCTTTCTCGTATAGCTATCAATAGAGCGAACATTATTTTGTGCCACTATATCATTTAGAGTTTTAAAAAAAATTGCTATCTGCAATTCCTACTCGTTCTCATCAAATGAATAAATTTTGTTTACATATAATGTATAATATATTATGCCATTCTTATTTTGGGAACAAATTAAGCGTGCATGAGTTTTAAACTTAGCAACTTGAGTGTCGCCCATTATTCTTTGTACAGGAATAGCCTCTTTGGATCTACTGCTGATGGTAACATAGTACTTGCCACGATGTACGACTTCACATCGGAATTTTGTTTTGATTGCTTAGCCCTGGGCGCGATACCAAAATCTTATCGAGACATGATACCTTGCTATTGCGTGGTCGTATAATGTCAAAAGCAATTTATCGTGGCCGTATATATATATCCCCCATTCCATATTGGGATGAGGGGCGAGGATATTAGGGGTTCAAGGTGAGAGGTATATTTAAACGAAAATTCAAAATATCCCTCTTAAATACTTACGCAATCCATCCTATATGGCTAAGCTGTATTCCTCGTCTCCCCCATTCTGTTTATTTTAATGTTTTATTAAGATCATCTCTCATATACATGTTATAATCTCAAAGAATGTTTCTTATTCTTAAGGGAATCTACAATATTACAAGCCTAGCTTCTTAATAGATTCCCTCATATTTCACGCCAAACTAGTTTGTCCTATACCAACTTTAAAATGATGGAAATATTGATCAGTTTCTTTGTATGTTTACTTGCATTTTTTTCTTCATTATTTTGTTGAAAGTATTGAAGATATGTTCTTGTAATAATGCAACGGTCATTGTTTATGTTCCAATTATGTGATTTGAAATATGAAATAAACTGAAACTGAAGTTGGTTAGCTCAACATCCTAAAAAATTCACTGGGAGTAGCATTGTTTCATAATAGTGTAAATTAATTTCATTTTAAGTTATTTTAAACGCGCCGATGTAATTCTGAACTTCCTGAACTACGGATACAGGATTTTCAGAAAGGGGGGGGGGCGCACACTGACGAACCCTCCGTTTGACGAAACCAAACGGCCATCTAGGGGGTCCGGGGGCATACTTTGTCAGACAAAACCGGGGGGGGGGGATCCGCGCCTGGCACTCACAACTCCTGATTTGAAATATGATATATATATTTTGGGCCCATATTTACATAATCGTGACAATATTTATTATGAATGCTGCTCTTGAGAGAAAATCATGATAGACTATAATTCATATAGGTGACTATCAAACTCGGTTTATAAACTGATATCCCTGTTGTTTGGTGCGTGGTCATAATTATTATTGACAATAATTGTCCAGGGACTGAATACAATATTATGACCTGAAATCAAAGCCAGACAAGCTGCCGTCATATAATTTACAACCATAGGTTACAAATTCAAATATATCACATGATTGTAATGCTATAATACCAGGTGGAATCAATATTCCATGTTTGTGTCGACAGTACGTGAAGATTTGTGACATTATCCTTCCTCCCTTATAGAAAGCAGTATTGTGTAACAAGATGGTTAGTAAATAATATATAAGTTAACACAAACTATTGCTAGAATGGTGCGCAGATTCACTGAAAAGCCGCAGCATGTGTAGGATTGGTTAAGTATTTTGTTTGAAAGATCTTTAATTTGAAGGAGACTAATAGCTTCAAGTTTTGATGTCGTTTGAAGAGCGATATTTGCTGAGTTTGTACTGGCGTACTGGTGTGGGGATTGGGGGCTTTAGCCCCCTTCCCCCCCAAAAAAAAAATGAAAAAAAGGGAGGGAGAAAAAAGTAAAAATTTGAAAGTACCCACCGAATATAGGTTTAGATCTGTGACAAAACTACAGTTTCATTAAAAAAAGGTCGATTTTTTTGCTTGCTCGCTTCGCTCGCTCGCAAGTATTCAGAAATTGTGCCGCGTATGCCTATGTTCAGCCCCTCCATTGTTTTGGCTCATTACGCCACTGTGATTTTGTGTATTGATTATTATGTTATTATGAATGTTGACGTAATTTCTTGTATTATCACATCGTTTATTTCACAGGATCGTTTTCGTTGCGAAATACCTGTAATCAAAGGAGTAGGAATAACATAGTTGGTGCCCGAAGTTCAGAGATAGTATTTCTGTTTTTATAACCTTTTCCCAGTGTTTAGAATACTCAGACTCGTGAGTGGTTTCAATCACTGAGAATTTATAGGATAGTGACTTCAGGGACTTCCTGAAGAGTTTATTTATATACGTATTTGCGCTGTGATTGTGACATTGATGCCTATAACCAGCATGCGCGTATAGCATGCGCGTACCGGGGTGTTAAAACACCCCCTTTGGCAAAAAAGAGGGTGTATTAGGTGTTCAAAGTCCCCCTCTTGGTGTTATTTGATGTTAAAACACCCCCTTTGGATGTTAACAACCCCTTTAGCATTGCTGATAACTCTTTTTTTTTTGGCTTGTCAGAGAATTTTGGAGTAAAAAAAACCCTCAAAAAAATCCTGGGTGTTCCACTGCTTTAAAGCTAATGATAAAGTGATATGTTGATGGTCTTTGCAACCAATTTGCTTAATTTCGTTAAGAATTGAGCACCGAACGGTGGACTAAGAACATTAACTGCCATGGTCTTCTCATTTTCAGGTTTGTTATGTAGATTTTTGTTGGGGTCTCTTGTGTATATAGGTACGCCCGAATGTGATTTGCGGGGGGGGGGGGGGGGGCCCTCGATCCACCAATGAGCATTACTTTACTCTAACAATTTGTTTGTTTTTCCTTTTCTTTCCTCCACTCAGCTGTTACATCGACCCGCAGCACCAAGGTGTGAGGATTTACGAGAATCGCGGCTACAACAAGACCCAAATCATTGACGGAAAGAAGCCCATATCGGGAAGTGTGGACCCCCATCATCTAAAGACCCCAGTCCGCCCGGGAGAAAACAACTTCGAATTCCGTTCCCTGAGTGGCGAGGTCCGGCTGGAATTCGAAGTCATACGCGATCCCAACTTTCCGAAACCGAAGGCTTTTAAGTTCAATTACGTACTCGCGCTGTGATTTTGATATTGATGCCTTATGACGCTAATGATAAAGGCGACATGTCTTAATGGCCAGGAATTCGGGCCCAGGTGACAAGAGTTTGGCACGCCCTGCTGCTGGACAACTGCTGTGGAATATTTGGTGCTGTTCGTGAATAGCTGCTTGAGAAAATTATGTGAAGTTGGTGTGAAGTATAGGCTAATTTGTGTGGGTCGTTTCAGATAAAGTAAATGTTTTGGTCATAATTATGTTGGTAATTGGCACCACGTCTGATTATTCAAGTTAAATTATTATGCATGTTGCACACGATGCGTCACTTGCTGACGTGGAACTGCGTCAGTAACTTGCACAGCGTTTGACGCTCCATGTGAAACTGACATCGTACTAAAAGTAAGATGCAAAATGAAGAATGCAAAATGGAGAGTGCAAACATTGCGTTGAATTACTGGCGTATGCAATATTGCCTTCAAAGGCCTATATTTTATAGCGCAGGTATAACGCTATCGAAATTGCGCCTCATGTCCCAAATGGTAATTTTGCCCGTTCGGCACAAGATGCGCTATTTGCCTGACTTATAGGGCTGCGTCAGCAAAATGATGCCTCACTGCAAAAACTGGGGTGTTAAAACTGACACCAGTTGGTGTTAATAGAGGACCACACCCTAGGGTGTTAAAATTACACCCCAGCGTTTCAACATAACACCAAAGAGTGTTAAATAACAACCAAAGGTGTTGTAATAACACCACTGGGTGTTGATTTAACACCACAGATTTAACACGGTGTAAAATGACTGGTGTGGTCCTCTATGTACACCAGTTAACACCACAGTTTTTGCTATATGCTCCAGGCATGTGCAACGGGCATTTTAGTTTGTTCAAGGCTTGTGCCAGTGACGCCAGTTTAATGAACGTCAGACTTGCAACCCGGCTCATATATGACATTCCAAATATACTCTACAATAAATATTGATACTCTTTTAATGAACCCGTGAATGCGATAATGAATCCTACAGCGAATGAGAAAGGAATATGAAAAATTAAAACTGGAAAAAATAATGTGGGGAAAGAATAACAGTGAGTAATACGAAGCCAGAGTCAATGTAATCTAACATGTTGATCAAATAGTTTTCGACCTTCGTTTTTCCAGTTTTTTATGGTTATATTTATTGTAATATTGTTGTTTATTAACTTATTGCTCGTTGTACCTTGTTTGTACAATAAGAATTTTAGATGCATATCAGTGTTTATAACAGTTTTGAAATGCTGGTGGTGTCAGTCACTATGTTTTATTGATCACAATGTTATCAGTGTAATTTAATTATACAGCCTCTGAGGCAAGATAAGATTCAGTATGAGTTTGGTATGAATATATTAGTCCCGTATTCGGAAGACCGCACCCCCCCCCCCCCGCGACTTCCCCGGCTGTGACAAGAAACTCGCGACCCCTGCCCGTATTCTATAAAAGATTCAAACTCGGTTTATGCTTAGTCACAAGTCTATTAAGAAGGAACAGACAGAGATCTACTTACTCCATATAGTGTTGAATTATTGAACTGTGTGTAGACCAACAACAGGCTTAAATTATTTTACAGGCAATAATAAGAGCTTTACAAGCATAAGGGCAATTCCACGGTTACTCACATTACGTTTGGAGAGGTTTTGAGTTACATCTTAAGCTGGAATAGGTATTTATTTATTTATTTATTTCTGATATTTATACAGGGTGGCTCATATCACCAATTTGGTGGTCTTCCATGAGGCCCTGTTTGGTAACAATAAAACAAATAACATCAACAATAATCAATATATATAAATACACAAGCATAAACACGTATAATACACATTAATCGGTATCCTCATTAGTTAAGTAATCATTCAGTAATATTCATTGACTATTTACAAGAATTTTCGAATCGAATTTTAAATTAAAGATTATTAGCATTGTAAACTGTGAAATAATCAAATTAAAATATGGATGATAACCACACATCAAAATGAGGGGGAAATAATTAATTAACAACACATATACCAAAGAAGTTGCTATGCATAATATCCCCATATAGTTCACAGCTTACATCTCCTCTGCAGATAACAGAGCTTTTAGAGTGTATTTGAAACTGTTTAAAGTAGGCATATGAGTTTTAGTTACAACAGTGCACACATTATTAGTCTTATTAGTATCTAAATACAGTATCAAAAATTCAGAATAAGAAACATACTTTCTGCCAACCCTGCAAATGTTCGGTTACTCCCGTTACATTATTTAAAAAAAATCACGTGAGTAACCGTGAAATTGCCCATAAGAGAAATTATGTTGTTATATATCCATTGATTGAGTTGTATTGGCGTAGCCAGCCTTTCCATTATGGCCAAATTTGCAAGAGTAAAATACTGTACTGACAACATTATATAATGTTTGTATAATAGTCTTCCATCGCTGCTTATCAAATGAGCACAATTTCGACAAATAAATGAGCAAACTTGAAATATGAAGTGAGAATATGGCTGGAAGACTTATCTTGAGGAAAGCTTTTGTTGTCGGAATTACGTTTTGTGATTGCAATTGCTACTACGTGTATATATGCTTATTGTCTGCAAAAGTAAAAGTATGTACTCTTTTGAGATGTATATAACATCATTTGTCATTTTATTTATTCTAGCAATGGTCACTATTCAGTCCCCAGTAATTTATGGTGCTCTGCTGCATACTATCATTTGGTTTTAATTTAGTCAATTCACCCCAAACAGAACAGAGGGGTCGGTAGAAGAGAGGGGTGTCATCCCCTACCTCAAATTTTACGGCAAATGGCCTGTTCCCCAAATTTTATTTTCCCATAGTTTCAAGTGGAAGTTTGAAATGGTACATTTTCAGCATATTCAAAATGATAAGTGTGTATCCCCTATATTCAATATTATTAATAAACTATGGGTAGAGGGGGTGGTGGAATTTCCACCCCACCCCGCTTTGAAGCAAACGTCTGATTGAGTCTGATGAGAGGTGTCTGGGAGGATGAATTGCTCAATTGTCTTATTTGTAAGGGAAAAACTTTGTTTTTTCGGGTTTGCTTTTTAGAATCCCTTCCCTTTCCAATAAGTATTTTAGGAATGTTGATTAGGAAATTACCATTTTTTCAGGTCCTGGATGATGAAAAGAAAAATAATGCTTTTTCTCAATTTGATTTTTCTTGCATCAGTTTGTCCCCCTCCTCATTCAAAATCATGGTGCCGCTGCTAATCATGAATGATTACTGTATACGTTCATGATGGCCTTCTATACCAATAACTCACAATTTCATGGGCCTAATTCATTTGGCAAAAGAATGTTAAAGCGCAAATTAAATGCGACCAATTCGAACAAACATATCGAACGAATATCTCGGAATGAATATACATGTATAAAAGACGTAAATTTAATTGGCACAGGAGAGCATTGCAGTTAGTGATTTGTATTATATTTAAATCAAACTCAATCTTGAAGTACATTTTGTTGTTAATGACAGAAATTCATAAATGTTGACATGCACGATGGTATCAGAGAAGATGGGCTAGAGGGGTAAATCCAAAATGTCATGAGATGAAATAATAACGAATAATGATGATTAATTTCATTTGTCTTTGCTCTAGCTAGTTCTGTAAAGCAGTTATTAGATATGACAATGATAATAGAAAAGTTACTAGTTTAAAACGAAAAAAAAGTGCAGGTGGATAGCGAAATCGAGTATTGTTCGCACTAATATTGATCATTTAGATAATTCTATGATTTTTGTCGTATTAATATATTAAACACTTTTCGAAAAAAAAATTCTTACGTGTATTATCTTGTCCTTCCTTCTTCGAATCCGGATCTGGGCCCCGTTTCTTAAAGCTTCTTATCAATAACAAGTTACGATAGTTGTTATAAGCTACTGATATCCTTGCATCTGATTGGCTGAGAGCAAATTTGTCATGGAAATGTGGCAGTTGTTTAACTGATAATAAGTTTTATGAAACGGGACCCTGAAGTACATGTACATGTATATTGTTAATGTGCGATGTTTGAAGAAACTCTGAGTTACTGTATACTCATTGTATGCAGTGGTGGATCCAGGGGGGCACAGGGGGCATGTTTTTGCTTGTCAGGGAATTATGGGGGGAAACTGGACCCCCATACCCCCCCCCCCCCCCCCCCCCCCACTGAGCGACTTTTCGAGAAGCTGGCGAGACCAAAAAAATACGGGTCTACCTTGACAAACCTTCATGCCCCCCGGTCATGAAATCCTGGATCCGCCACTGGTATGCTACACTCTAAAAACAAACTGATCAAATTTGAATAGGATCCAAATCAAATGGGGACATATTAGTTTCTATTCATATTTTGCATACATTCTATTCATTTTTTTATTAATTTCATTCAATTCTGAGCAGAATCTAATGAATATAAAAATGAATAGAATCTATTCAAAATTTGAATAGAAACTAATAAGTCCCCATTTGATTTGGATCCTATTCAAATTTGATTAGTTTGTTTTTCGAGTGTATAAGATATTTGAGGTGAAGCAGGTACCAAAGAGGAGGGGATGAGATGTCACCGAAAAAAAATATCAATGTAATTTGGAAATTGGGCACGCCTTTATATACAACACTTTTTAAAAAACATCATTTAAAAAATTTCCTTCCAAGTTATCAATTTTACACGAAATATGAATTGTCCTTTTCAGATAGATTTTGATTTGGTTCTCAAAGCCTTCTCGAAGACATTTTGAACTCAAGCAATTATATTTGTTAAAGTAGCTATTCAAAGAAAATCACAAATATGGCAATTAATGTATCACTAGAAACTGGGAAGCTTACAGATGGCAATCGTATAAGTTTTATGTCAACTGCGTATCTGATGATTATAAAAACAACACAAATAAAAGCTCTTCTCAGCATCTGGAATATCCGAGGATTCGCCAGAAATATAGCGATGTTTTGATGTCGTCACACTCGGGATCGATCCTGCTTAAGCAGACGACGTCCTATAATGAATGAACGTAATTGCAATGCAATTATTTATCAAATTATAAAGAGTTTGGTGTATTTAAACATGACCTTATTTCACACCATTAAAAAGGGAAAGTGAAACTGATTCTGATAGCTAAAACCGTTTGATTGTAAATACACAGGAGAAGGGTCAATGATCAATGAAATAAACCCCACTTTCAAATTGAAAAGCCCTCCGAATAATAGCAGGATGGTATTCGTTCCCTCTTGAAACGCCGAACATGCCCCGGTGCAAGCAGCTGAAAATACAATGGCGTCTTATTTTGTTTACAAGTGACTGATTCCTTATATTTTTTTAACGCTGCATTTTTCATCAAAATAATACCATACACGAAGTTAAGAGTGAGGCAACAGACTAACATTAAGACTGACGCTAGTGAAGGAAGAGAAATAAGTGAAGAGGAGATGACAAAATAGGCTCTGAAAAATGTGTAAGATGTTATGGGACATCGTCTGCTTAGACAGGACTGGTCCATGGTGTGTCGTCACATATCTCAGCAGCGTTCGAGGAGCTCTTCAGCTGCTATATCGGGGGCTGTATTTTACCGTTTTATAATTGATAATAATCATTACTTCAAATGTTTCCAAGCGTTGAATTTGGATAACCTTGTTTAATTTATACCATCTATGCAATAATAAGTATTAAGCCAATATTTAAAATCATTAAAGTTCTACTTTAAGCGCTTATTTTTATCTAATATGTTGAAATAGTGCTCCCATTTGCCCGTGACAGCTTAATATTTTTGTTGTTTATCGCTATTTAAAAACAAATCAGTTATTATAATATTATATTATGCAAATTTGTTGATACATTTTGTTGATAACTAGACAAAATAAATTGAGATGGATTATGTGCAATATGATTCCAATAAACCTATTAAACGGTTTGGCTAAAACTTATTCAGCTTTATTCTAATTATCTATTTCAATTTTTAGGGGGCTTATTCTATTTTTATTAATCATTATTCATTATTCATTTCATTGAATATCAAATGTTTTTACATCCAAGACTTTAATCTGGATCACTGTTCAGATAGAACAGATTATAATCAACCTTGATTTGGGAAATGGGAACTGATTTATAAAAAAAGGAACATATTAAGAAATGCACTTTTCCTTTCGTACAAAAAGAAAATTAATAGGAACTTCCAATCGGGGCGTCGAAAGACTGTTTAGATAGATGGAATAGGTGTGCAAGACTACATTTGCCATTAAAAAAAGAGAACAAAAAAATCCAACAAGCAAAAAAAAAAAAAAGAAAAAGAAAAGGTTCCCAGATTTTGAAATTTGCCGGCAAGGGTTAAAGAAAGTGACCATCTGATTTCCAAACTTTCCGATATTTTCCATTTTATCTTATAGATAGGGAGATTGTACACGTCACCCTAACACCCTCTACGACGACCCTCCTGATTATATAACATGGGTCAGAAGCACCGCTCCGCGGAGTTGCATGTGGGCACAGTGCCCTTACTTTCCCTTTAACTTCAGATAAGTACCCCCATTTTTCTTTCGAATAAGTTCCCGTTCCATATTCTTATAAGTTCCCATTTTGATAATTACACTTCATCCCTCACCTCACCTTTCATAAATGTTCCTATTTCAACAAGACCATTTATCCCTTTTAATGGTACAAGTCATTTTCTTCTTTGTAATACATAGACACTGATTTAATTTTTTCTACTTTATAAGAAATTGTTTTCCGTTCTTATAAATGCCCCTTTTCAGGTGTTATTAGTGCCCCTCTTTACCTCTGATAACTGCCTGATCTACCTTTTCTACACATTCATTTAATTTTCTAATAAGTGTCCTTTTCCCCATGATAAGTACCACGTTTCCCTTTTCCATAACATGTGCCCCTAATCCAAAGTGACTCAGAGCCAATATTCCCAAATGCTCACTCGCTAGGCTCGCTCGTATTAAAAGTATAGCTTATTAAATATATTTTCATTGCGAAATTTTGCAAATGAAACCCCATCAGAATTGTGTTTCCCAGTTTTTATATTACAATGTAATTGCGACCTCACAAATTTTGAATATTGGAAGTTGCTCGCTCGCTCAATATTCAATTCATACTACAAAACTGCAAAGCATGATGCTAAAGTTATATCTTGGACATGTAAAAGAAAAAGTATATACATGTACATGTTTACACACCCTCTGTGTGTTTGTGTGTGTATATATATATATAGAGAGAGAGAGAGAGAAACAATTAATGAAGTCCAGAGAAGACATTGGTAATGCATTGAATTCCAACTTTTATATTTATTTTCACCAAATTTTCGATCCTCACGGATCTTCCTCAGGGTAATGAACAAAGTGAAATATGTATGTGAATTTTGCGCTCCTTGACAAATAAGCGCTCAAACTTTCACCTAGCAACCGTGCGTGTTGCTATGTAAGACTACACGTCAACTTGTATTATTACGTCACAATTTATGTATTTTGCGCTAATTAAAAAATAAGCGCTCAAAACTTTACCTAGCAACTAAGCGCGTTACCATGGTATATTACATTGTCAACCTTTTCTGAGCAGAGCTTCACATACATATTTCACTTTGTTCATTACCCTGAGGAAGATCCGTGAGGATCGAAAATTTGGTGAAAATAAATATAAAAGTTGGAATTCAATGCATTACCAATGTCTTCTCTGGACTTCATTAATTGTTTCTCTCTTCATGCTTTTCCAACACGCGGTTATGAAATATCATTATATATATATATATATATATATTACGCTGGATTCCGCATTTGGGAGACAATGCAGTTTATTCCGTCACAATACAGACCACCGCATTAGGGAGACACGAAACCGCATTAAATATATATATATATATATGGCCCTTAAGGAAAATCATACCCCCACTTATGAGGACCTGTCTACGCCAATGGCTATATGGACCGCAAATCATCCCCCAGGTCGGACGACCTCCCGGGGGGGGGGGGGGGGGCACTCAGATATATGGGTGTACACAAGCGCGTCCAAGAAAACGCGTAAATTTCTAAAAAGGGGTCCTTTTTCAGGTGGAACGCGTAACGCGCGTTACGCGTTAAGGGGTCCAAAAACGCTGATTTTCAACAAAAAGGGGTGCTTTTGACTAATCTGGCCGAACGCGTTTAGGGGGTATATTTTTCACTTTGGCACCAATATGTAAATGAGACATTTACTGATATTTTCAGGGATTTTCACGGGGATTTACAGCCCGATTTCAGTTCAGGGAGTGGCGCGCGGCAGTGCATGCAAAAAAGAGAGGAGAATCGGGAGCGGAGAGTTCTACCGACGCAGCCACAGTGCACTGAAATGGTGCCCCCTCTGAAATGTGTTGTTGCTTATAGCGCGCGCTAGCTTGCACTAAGTCAAACCTGTTTAGGGGGGTTGGATGATGAAAAACCGCGCAAAAATCCTCGTTTAGGGGTCTTTTTTCATCCAAGTATAAAACCTGTTTAGGGGGTATTTTGAAAACCCATGGACACGCATGTTTACACCCATATATCTGAGTGCCCCCCCCCCCCGGGACGACCTGTCTACGCCACTGGAATGTATGCCGAAACCAACCAACCAATCAACCAATCAGCCCAATAAGTCAACAGTCCTATATATAAATGTAATCAATCAATCAATCAGTATGTCAGCCAACGAATCAATCTATATCCATCCATCCATCCATCCATTCAGCCATCCATCAATCAATTCATTTCAATTTATGTTTATTATGCAGTAACTCAATGACTATAATACTGCCATGTTTACAAAGTGAAATTGAAATAATAAATGTATGAAGAGCTTTACATAACCATTAAAGTACATCAATCAACCAATCATCAGTTAATCAAATATATTAATCGATTAATCAATTAATTATATCAAGTCATCACTTCGTCAACCAGTCAATCAAATCTAATAAATCAATGCTACCAGTTTGCAAATTATAATGAGTGGACAGATAATTGGATGAATGAAAAGAGTGAATTAATTTATCTATAGTTCAAGCATCCCATAAATCAATTTCTGGCTCAACCACTAATATCATTTTGCTGATATCAGCAGAGAATTAATACAGGGAAGGATGGATAGATAGGTGGGTGGATAAATGGATGGATGGACAAATGAATAGTTAGATGGAAAGGTAAACAAATTAAATAAATAGATGTATCAATGAAATTATGCAAATTGAATAAATCTTAAATTGTTTATTAAACTAAAATCATGATAAGCTACGATCATAAAAAGGAAGAGAACAGAACATCAGTGAGGATTGTATCAAAAGAAAATAAAACAAGTCAAATATTTCAAAACAATACAGAACATAACTAAAGCACATGAAAACAACATGTTACATATCAAATTGCATTAACCACAAAAGAAGACATACATGTTTGTCATCTGCCGAGGGTCAAAGACGTTAACTCATGATTAAATACAGTTAATGCCCTTCTTGCTCTCAATTATGACGAGAGTCCAAAGAAGAGCAATAATGTAGTATCACATATATTGTCAATTTTTGCATTGTCTTTTTTTTTTTCCAATGAACTTATTTATTCCCATAACACTTACACTGATACCAATACTATTACTTTGAATAATTGATTTTTTAAAATTCATTATTCACGTTTGTAAAATCTGGAAGTATATTCTTCAATTCATGAAGAGTACTTCACTACTTTGCAAAAAATGATATTCATTCTCTGTAGAGTTAGAAGATTAACATGAAGGACAATTCCTTTATCTTTCAGCGAGTTTGATTTATCTACCTGTTCCTATCATTAATGTGTTTTGTCAGTATCAAGGAGATGATAATTTTGTTGTCATTGTTTTTAATTTGTTTTATATGTTCTCAATCAATTACAGTAGTGTTCACTTTTTTCATTAAATGAATGGATGAATATAGATCAGTTATTCAACATAATCATTCACCCAAAATGATTGTATCAGTAAACTCCACATGAAACACACAAAACACTACATAAAATGAAATAATGCAACTATACACTAATCTTTTCTTTTTTTGCCTCAACAAGGTATGCAGTTTTAATGGATCATAATGATATATTGAATGAATGATATATTGAATGAATGAGCAATTTCACCAACTTCATCCTCTAAGGTTACCCTGTGCAAAAAGTTGAGACACTAAATCTACAATTTAATTCAGATATGATATGGATATTACAGATGTACAATGTAATATGTATCTTTTCTGGTTCTTTATAACTTAAACCAGAATTAAAACAGAAATAATCACCTTGTCACAACAGCATTCACTTTTGGACTCTTGGTTTGTCACCTTTCTCATATTCAACACAGAGGGTGTAGTGTACTGTCAAAGTGCAGTACACAGAGAATATCCTAGACACTTTCTATGTCAATTGCCTGAAGCTCCCTACCTCTTCAAAGGTCAAAGTTCAATCTTTTTAAAGGATGCAACTTGAGAGAGTAATCACTTCAGAACAAAATGCATACAACATCAGTCAATCATAAGTAGGCATAAGCTACATCGATATTGTCACTTTCTTAAAGTCAGAGGTTTGTTGAACTTGGCTTCTTTTTTTCTACAGCGATGGTTTCCAGTAAATGATCAAATATTGTAATGCAATACAGCTACACATATTTTATTTCCTTTAGTAAAATTACAATGTTCAGTAAGAAAAATTGCTATTTGACTGCTCACATTTTAATAAACTACTACTACATGTAGTTGCAAATGGTTAAGACTGCATCTCAACAAAATACCCATATTACCCTGAAAACAGTGAATACAACTATGTCAAGGGCTGCATTGGAAAAAAAGCTTATCGATGCCATTGGTTTTGATTACTTGATATTTCATTATCTTACAATTCACTACATCATCTTCAATAGAACTTGTCTTATATAAAGGCTAAATTTCCTTTTTGAAATATACTTTGTACTTCTGTGAAATTCAAAGAAAATGAATCAAAGCTTACCCCTAAAGTCAATACAATCTTGTTTGGTAGAAGCATCACAATGAAAGATAATTGCTACATGTAGTAGTGAGTCTTGTGAAAGGAATAACCCTTATTATCTCAGATCAGAAATGATTCTGGCATTTGAATACAAGTAGGCAAAACAACCTAATACATATTAAGATCAATTTAAATCAAAATCAATGTTTTCAATGTCTTTCTCAGGTTGATAATTTTAAACGATTCACAATACCATCAGTTTAAGGTTTCAATACTTCTACTTCAACCTAATGACCCTGCAGTATGTATCAATATGTACAAATGTACAAACTTACACGATATTAAAGGGCAATACGCAACCGGGCGGCCGTGGGGAAAGTCAGGATTGCGTAAGCCCCATTCACTCGTACACAAACTTTGTGCGTCGAACGCGTCCGTTGGACTAAGTGGGATTACATTTCGACTGCACGAAGCCGACCGAATCTCGCACGAGAGCTCGAGCTCAGGTGAAGCGTACATGTTTGTGCGGCGACCAGTCTATCCGAGGTTTGCGCCCCGAGGGGCAACGGCATGATCAGGTAACGATCACAGTGCCCTCTCGCGGCATTAAAACGTCCACAATCTGCGGTTGAGTATCCCTTTAAAATGCAATACCGGTAACCAATATCAATACAAATTTGGTAAATGTACATCAGATACCATGACTGTGCATTTGTAAAATTTCAGAAGTATTAAAAACAAGACAAATGCGACTGTGTCTCCAATATGCCTCAGCGTACATTCACTTCATTCATTACTACCAATCTTCACAATTATTTTCATATAAGATGCCTCTCAACAACACAGCTTACTTCACCTTCCGTCCGATGCGGCATACTGGTTTTTACGAGACTGTGATTCATGTACAAGACTATAGAGTACCGAAGTGATGACGTCACAAAAAGCTATTTTTTCATTTGGACATTTTTTATACCATATCTCAAAGGAACATGGTGAAAAACATCCAGAGCCCAAATTTTATGGCAATTGGCTCATTGGGCCCCGAGATATGGCCGCATGAATACGTCCTTAGCCCCATTGAAGTCAGTGTTAAATTGGCCTGGTTCTAAACTGTTAAGAACCAGGCCAATTTACACTGACTTCAATGGGGCTAATTAGATATTCATATAGCCATAACTTGGGCCACCATGAACTGATTCATGTCAAATTTGATGTGTGAACGTTTTCCATCATGCTCTACCTAAATATGCTCTACCTAAATATGGTCATAAAAATACTGAAATACAAAAATCAAAATTTGATGACGTCACACTTCGGTACTCTATAAACTTAAAATTATAAGTTTTTATCACAAATAAGCCATTGTGACCTTTGACATTTGACCTAATTAGCCCAAGATCTTTCATATCATCTCAGTATAAAGTGATACCAACGATCTCTACCAGTGGATAAAGCAACGCCCTCTACGTTTGATGCGACGCGACCAGGCGCGATGTGTCGCCATGTTTGGGCGCGCAGAAAAACACCGCCGCAGTACTGTTTCAATACAATTTTATGCATTTTTAGAATCAAATAATTCAGCACACTGAAGTCTTTTCCATAAATTAACAGCAAAATCAGGCAAAACAAGTGTACCCTTACAGATTCTACAGGCAATTTAATGTGACTATTAGTATAATGTCTTTTTAAAATAAAAATCAAATCATGTAACTTTCGCATAGGACTACACTGGAATTGTACACAGCAGACGATGTCCCACGCTATGTCCCATGCAGTCCCACGGACTGTGTTTGAGTGAGGGCTCCTAATTTGGTTGCGCGGCCACATCAACTGCTCGCATAGAGCCGTGCATATGATGCGATATCCACGTAAGGTAGAGATCGATGAGTGATACACACTGATACCAAGTTTGAAGTTCATGGCTCAAATTGTCCTTGAAATATTGAGATAATGAGGCTAAATCATATAATTGCATTTGAATTAACCTCCATTACCTCTTAAATTTGACCCAATAACCATGAAATCTAATCATTTTGTCTCCCTATGGAGATGCATATTAACACCATGTTTGAAGTTCATACCTCAAATGGTTCTTGAGGTATTGCAATAACGAGGCTAAATCCTCTAATTTCGTGACAATTGACCTCTATGACATGTGACCTTTGACCTACCTACCATGAAACCTAATCAGATTGTCTTCCTATGGTGATACATATTATCCCCAGTTTGAAGTTCATACCTCAAGAGGTTCTTGAGATAACAAGAAATCAGGAGAGATGGACGACAACCTTAACACACCTTTGGTGGGAGGAGGCAAAAAAACGCACACAAAGGAATATATGAAAACATTCTCATATTTGTACTATTGAGGCAAAATTTAAATCTCAAATTTAAGCAATTATACATTACATTACCAAACCTTTCATAAAAGAGGGCAGATGACATCTGTTCATGAGATAGCTATCTTTAGGAATAAAGTGGTCTATACTGACACATTAGATATGCCTTTTACTAAATGCCACATTAAAGAAGAAACACACACTCATTTTGATGATAGAGTTTTTGTTTCTGTCATGGAGTCAACCGGACAACTTTATTGCAGAACTCGATGACTGCGTTCTCCCCTGTGATCATCCAATCCTTGTTCTCTGCCTCTTTCTTCTCACTCAGTCCTTCCCTCAATCCTACAACCAAATTAGCTTTCAGTGTCCTCAAAGTACACAAGGGTGCTGGGTGGAAGCCACAAAGGGCCTCCTCAAAGGGTGTGGTGTGTGGCCAGTAGCGATCTGCCACCAGCTTGCGGTAGTTCAGGTCTCCCTTTAGGAGGATGAGATCAGCTTTCCCTAGTTCCTGATAGAGATCTGGAGCCACTTCCTTCATGCGGCTGAACTCAAAGCATGTTGTCCAAAAGAGATGATCATGCAGTACGCACACACCACTTTTAACTCGATCCTGAAAGCGCTGTCCTAGAGATGATACTTCCTTGTCTTCATTTTCCTGCAGTTTCTGAAGTGTCCAGTCCCAGTCACGTCTGACTACATCACTAATAAACCAAGGCATCACTTTGGGGTGAAAATGCGCCTCATCTATGAGCCTGGTTTGTAGTAAGTAGTCCACAAGGACCAAGTCTGTGAAGAGCTCGAATCCAGCATTGTCCAAGACAACATCCAGCCTGACCTTCCGACTAGGTGTGGTTTGGGATGCCTCTCTGGCACTACATAGGGTCTGCCATAAATGTTGGATGTCATTAACTAGGATGTTGGGCTGTAAGGTGGTGAGCTGAGCCACTGGACTTAATTTCTGGTAGTTCTCTATCCCTGCTGATATAGACAGATCACATTTGTTTCCCCAGACAGATATCTATTAAGAGATAAGACAAGGAAAAAATGATTTAAGTACTGCTACAATTTTCAAAAGCAGATTTGATACAAACATGAAAGACTTGCCAGCATTGAAAGAGGGAGTCTTGTAAAATCTGCCATCAAATATTATATACCAAAATATTAAAAGTGCTATATTTTGTTGTCTTCATATTATATGTTTGCATTCCTCACAAATCCTTAAAAACAAAATTTAGGCATTGCTAAAGTCAAAGCAAAATAGCTAAAATTTGATCTATAGATACAAAACAAGGCAAACATCAAGCGTTGTCTCGCCTGCATCTCGCTATGCGAATAAGAATGTGAACTTCAGTCTGGCAGCTTCGAACTTGACCTGCATGTTTAAGAGATGTACCTGTGGTATGAATTTGGTTATTTTATGCCGACACCTATGCCAACGTCGGAAATGGCAGGTGAGACAAAATCTGCCTCAAAGAATTATCACATGAAAATTTGGGCAATGCTTTGAAATCACAACGAAATAGCACAAACTTGACCAAAAAATATCTATAACTGCAATATAATCATATTTGCACAAGGGGCTGAACAGGCAATTACAAACACATAAACAAAAAAGGAATGGAGATTGAAACTTGAATATCTATTCACCTGAAGAAAATCTGCAAACTTTTCAAAGGAGGCTGGTCCCTGTATGGCCTCAGCTAGGTACGAGGTTAGGGTGAGTATGGCATCGTTGGAAGACAGCAATGCTGACCTTTTCTGTGCTTCGAAGGGGTCAAAAGTCTGCAAGCATTGGCTACAAGAGAGAGAGAGACAGAGAGAGAGAGAGAGAGAAGATGAAAATATTGATTAGGTATCAAATAATACCAAACACAAATTAAACAAAATACATTTTCAATTTATAAAATACATAGCTCTGATTATCATGGCGGGCCCATTGACAATAGGCCATTTTAGTAAATTAATGTTCTCTTTGCATGTTATATTATATATTGAGTGACAAAGAAAATCCATACTTTTAAACAACTGAATGAAATGTCTTGTAAATTTGTTCACTCAGAACTAAAAATGTACATAAATTAAGAAAAGTGTCTATTCATAGACCTCAGCTCTATGTCTCATGATTGTTGTGACAGAGATCTCAACGACTTCATCTGTAATCTTCTGCTACCAACCTTAGGCCTATTGCTTCAATGATAGCCCTATACATATAGCACTCAACGTAGAGCCATGCCGATTGGAACCAGCTTGGTCTGTCCCCTCCGCACCGTTCAGTCTCTGCATCTAGGTACTGGTTCCACAGCTGGACATCTGGGCGATCATCTGTGACCTTCTCCAGGGCTTTGTCTGTCTGCATTTGATTCTTGAGTGCAGAAAGCTTGCCTACAATAAACTTGCAGTCATCTGCCCCAGCCTGCATGAAATGTATACAGTAAATTACAGTGCGAGTCAGAAAATTTTTTAAATGCTTATATTACAAATATGATAGAAATATCATAATACTTGCAACACAGTTAGACAAAATAACTCTTTCAGTTTTATTTGATCCCACATTTGTGGGGAATCAGTACTGAATTTACTGGATAGAAATCAATTAATGTGTCTGGGTGAAAACACATTTGCGCCAACATCAACAATGCCTTCCCGGATTTGGATTCCACTGTTAGGCGAACCTGTGGCATGGCCCCCAAGATCTCCAGACTGAACACCCATGGACTTCTTCGTCTGGAGTTTCATGAAGTCCAAGGTGTACAGCAGCCCACATGCAGACCTGGATGACCCGGATGACATTCAGCAACGAATCGTCAGAGAGGCATCCAATCTGCGAGAAGACAGGCAGACACTTCGTAGGGCCATGGCAGCGATGCTCCATCGAGCTCAGAAATGCATCAAGAGAAACAGATGCCATGTGGAATATTGAAAGCTATGTCCAAGTGCCCAAAATGACTATGAAAAAGGACTTTTCAGTGAAGATCACTGAATGTTATGATTTCTGGCTTTATTTATTTATTCATTTATTTATGGGTTCTCCTGTTATTTGTCTTGATTGAACATATGCATAAACTCTACGCTCATTGTTTGTGTGAATGTTGTCTCTGTTTCAGCAGGTAATCATACGACTTGGCACAAATGGGTTTTGACTATCTTTCAAACAATGGCTGTTGTGCACTCAACTGTAACAGCAACGTTGAAAAAATTGTTACCAAACAATAAAGGAATATATACTCTCTCCATACACGCTAAAAAATACTAAGTTAATCAAACATTAAAATATATGTCTCCATACACGCTAAAAAATACTAAGTTAATCAAACATTAAAACAGTTTTAAAAATGTAACATTTTTTCTGACTCACACTGTAGTTTTCATTTTAACTGCTGAGAGCCAGTAGTGCATTAACTACTACAAATTTATACAGATTTAACATATCTTTGGCTCTCGGTATATAAATTGTTTCTAATTTCTATAGTCACCTTTGTTATAGGGGAATAATACATTATAGAAAATAAGCTTGGACAGAAGGAGAAATCAGAAAAAAACAGTTTCAGGAAAATGGGCCAAAGAAGAAGAAAGTTACAAATTACTAAAAGTCAAGATGACTCCTGATATAGGGAATCTCCCATTGGCAATGCAGTCCTATGCATTTTGTCATACAGGGAGAACTCAAATTTGTTACAATGTACCAGAATTAAACTCAAAGAAATTCTGATGATAGAATAACCTAAGCCTGAGTCGAATACGGACTAGAAACTTAAGATTTTGGCTCGTCCGCTGTGATTTTTACTAGCCATTGGCTAGCGGGCTATCGTTAATGTCGAGCAGCGAGAGCCCATACATATGCCCGCGATGCCAGCGGACCGGTCACCGGTGCATGGTGCATGCACTGCGTGCAACTGTGTGCAACTCTGTGCAACTCTGTTTTCACCGCCCATCATTTATCGATGCACCGGTATTCGATCGGATTATGAAATATTCGATATGACTCAGGCTTAGTTTCTAGTCCGTATGGCTAGCCAAAATATCACTCTAGTGTCGCACGAAGCGATGCTCATTGTCGACACACCCGACAATGATTCAAATTCAAAGAATTAATAATCTTACTTTGTCTTTGGAGAGCTGAATGGAACACGTTAGTTCGATGCAAAAAAACAAAAACAATACGAAATAAACTTTTCGTCGCTCAATATAATATAGACTCGACTTCATTTAGCTTCAGATCATTCAGAAGTAATTGCCAAAACGAATTCGGGATTCGATGTCTTCGATCGAACACCGGCTAACCAATCGATTCGACTCAGGCTTACTAGAAACTTAAGATTTTGGCTCGTCCGCTGTGATTTTTACTAGCCATTGGCTAGCGGGCTATCGTTAATGTCGAGCAGTGAGAGCCAATAGTGAGAGCCATGGTCACCGGTGCATGGTGCATGCACTGCGTCCAACTGTGTGCAACTCTGTTTTCACCGCCCATCATTTATCGATGCACCGGTATTCGATTGAATAAAAGCCGTCGAATCCCGGATTATGAAATATTCGATATGACTCAGGCTTAGAATAAACATTGTTTTATGGGAGGACAAGTGAACTAGATTTTACCCATAATGTTATCATGAAAAGAAACACTGTACTATCAAAATGGAAAGAAGATGATAATTTGTACATTATTTGCCCTTTGTGATATCTGATTTGGCTGTGATTTAGAACATGTTTTAACTCACTGCCTATGAGAATGACAGAATTCAGTAGTCATTGGGTTAACCCTTTCAAGACAATTGACCACATTTTTGTGGTTTGGCTCAATAACTTTTGATTTAGAGCTCTAAAAAATTTACAGTCAGACCGCAGGTCGTATGCAAATGAGCAAAAAACACGCATTTTATTTCCAGTGCCCGAAATGGACTTTCTCCCTGCACCCAGCCGGCTGTATCGCATGGTCATCTTTAAAGTTATGCTCTTCAATAAATATTAATGCTGTGCTCATTAGACTTTCTGCAAAAATAAATGAATAGTTTACCAACACAGGGATATTTTGTTTTAGTCAGAATTTTAAAAAGAAAATGTTTAAAATAACTGATGAAATAGTCATACAAAAGCCTTTTTTTCACAAGATTTCAAGTTGTTAAAAGACATATAAAAAGTATATGAGCCGCCATCAAGACACATATGTATGGAAGCGCTGGAATCTCATCTTTGTCATCGTTACATTCAAATCATCCATAAATTTATGACAGAGTCAGGATCCAGCAATATTCAGCCGCAGGTCATCCGTTGTCAAGACCATGGTCAAGACCATAGAATCTTAGCCCTGTGATTGGCAAGCGAGCCATCCGTAACCAAGTGCGCGTTGAATGAAACATTGCGCAACCTGTTGCTTCATCCTTGCGCAAACATGCGCATAGCTGTTGCCTGGCTGTGAGAAAACATCTTGCGTGGTGGTAACCAATCAGAATGCTGGAATTGACTTTTTTAAAGACAAAGTGTGTACATCGGTTACATATTGCTGGATCCTGACCCTGTCATGAAGTGCACATTAATGTTATTTCAATCTTTGGAAAGTACAGAAAATGCCCTTTACGTTCATGTCAAATTTGCCCTGGCTCACAATAAAACTATGGTAGATTTGGCAGGATTTATATTTCATTTAATTTCCATTTTTGGTCATAAAAGGAACACCATTTTATACCAATTTGGTCTTTTATTTTGAACACAATAAAAGCATGTCACAAATCTCTGATCCCTCTTCTTTTATTTGATGTATAACTCATGACAATTGGTGAATGATAAGTAGGCTATTCAATAGTTTGCAAATAAGATGTTCCTGGCTGTTCTTGCTCATTATGTGTTCATAGTCAGGCAGAATTGGAAATAAAATAGCGCACTTTTAGGGGACCTGCGGATTGGCTGTTTACCAGGTGCATGAGTAGAAAGAACAAAAATTTGTTCACACACTATGTCCCTCTTTGTTGCATGTCCATATTTAGGTTTAAAATCCTGAAATTGGCAACACGTTGAGAGATTCAAAATCATTGTTTTTTATCCAAATTGGCAATTTTTTCGACTTTTCGACAAAATTTCTAACTATGTATATCGTTTCCAAAGACATTACACCTTATTAGAACCATGTAGCTCTAAAAGGAAAATATTATTGTTGCCAATTCGAAGAACAAAATGTGATCAATTTAGCCTTTAAATAATTCCTGTCCTGAAAGGGTTAACAACGAATTTCATTTATTTCTCTCACCTGCCCATGTAACTCTTGTGCTTCTTTCCTGTACTTGTACACAGTATCGATGACCTGGGTCACAATGATAGGCAGACGCTTGCTGACTGTAAGAAAGGCAAAACTCCTGCAACCAAGAAGAAAAACAGGAGAAAGGATCATTACCACGATCCCTTTCTTATAAAAATTCTTAGCAATTCTTGTTACCTCTGATAGTGATTATCGCGAAATCCGGTCGAAAACATGCATGGAATGGTGGGATAGCTTTTCGTCATACCTACTTCCGCCGCTGTTGTACCGTGCTGCCTTTACAAGGTATTCCTCTGTCAGACAAGATTTTTTTGAGTTTCGAAACCGTTTTCCGATCCATTATTTGCTGCAATATTGTGGTCGATTCGAAAGAAAAGGGCTGTTGCGGTTCGCGAGATCGTAGTTAAGAAAAAGCAAAGTCTTGGTCGCTACTTTCAAAATCTTAAGATAAAATTTCATTTTGTTTAATCTTTAATATAACAGTAATTGAAATGAAAAAATATGAGAGTAGTTAACATTCTTTATTTTCATGTTAATTCAAACTAAATAGAAATAAATTTTTAAAAAATGAATTTTTCTGTGAGGGTTATGCTCATTGGCATCGAGAAAAATTCAGCGTGCACGAATCATTAGGCCACGCACTGGCCGCTTTATAGCTGACGACGTACCGTAAGTGGGTATGATGACCAGCAAAATGGAATATTATCTTGCCTCTTGAATTTCAAGATTTTCGGACCTATTTGAGATAGCGAGAATTCAAATACTTGTCATTAATAAGGTGGAGCCATACAGCCCTAAATATACACATGGGTCATGCAGTTGAGTCTGGCCAGGTTAATCCAGCCCAAGTGTTGTATTACTGTCTGTAGGCCTACATTCAATGCGTTCAATGCATACATGGTATCACAAATTAACATGATGGTCATTTAACTTGTTGACGACTGAATGTTCTCATTCCAATAGGGTTAATACAGGACTACCCAGTTCCTTTTGGCAAAGGATTAATACTAATACCATACCTTTGTGAGTTTGACATAATTTTACGGCAAAGAAGCATAATTTATATTATATCCAAGATATTCAGAATGAATTTCAGATTCTATACAGGTACTCTGTCATGAGTCACTGTGTTATAATTTACCTAAAACTGTCTCTTTGGAGTTTGATATATTTTTTTTACTTTCGAGGCTCTCTTCCAAGTAGGAGAGGGATTCCGTGAAGCCAGACATAGTCTCAGCGGACCATATCCCCGAACGAAATAGACTGATTTTTGTTGTCATTAATTTACATTACTATCATTAGTACTAAAGTTAGTGACTAAAATGCATGACATGTCATTCATTGTGACAGACGTCATTTTCAAACTCAAAGAGAGGCATTTTTAAAGAGGCTCAATTACAAAAAAACAGTATCATTAGCCATAGACCGAAAAATCAGTCTTAGAGGAGAACCTCTAAAGTCATAAAATGTTATAAAACTTCTCCATTTTCCAAACAGACGGGTTTTTCTGTCTACATTAGCCAGAGCATGTCAGGTGCACAACTAGACTGAAAATTCTGTCTTTCTGTCGTTAGCTTTTCACTTAGAGACAGAAACGGCCGTATCACTCTATCACAGTTTGAATACGGCTGGAAGATTTTCAAACGGAGAAATCCTTGGACCCTGAATTACCTGAAAAAGGAGCAAAAAGGAATAAAACAGTCAAATTGGTAAGTTGAACATGTTCGTTTAAGTATAGAGCCAAGGCCTAATCTATTTAATTTACACAAATATTTTTTAAAATCGTAATATTCACATTTTAACAACGACATGCCTACTGTTCCTCGGCGGTCAGTGAGTTTGCACAGGCGAGTGTATGGAGCGTTTCTGTCTCTAAGTGAAGAGCCGACCCTATCCAAATAAGAGGCTAACGAACGAGAGACAGAATTTTCGGTCTAGTGCACAACATCATACATCACCACCAACAAGGCCACTCCCCCCCCCCCCCCCCCCCTCTCTAGTACGTACTAGTAGAAACAAAGATTTCAAAATCTTTGTAAGTACATGATGTAGTCAATAAAAATTAAAGACTTCATTGCAGTACATCGAACTCGAAGCATGATCAGCTCTCACTTCTCAGCTCTTCCTCACTGTCACTCACTCCACTCACTGCACTGACACTCATGCTGACACTGACACTCAGTCACAGCCACACATCATGCAGGTGGTCACTTGCTAAAAAAGTAATTGCTATTTCTAATTTTCTAGACTAGTATAAGAAATTCTAGAGTGTAAATTTACACCTACTCACTCTCTATCATGTGCAGATAACCTAGCAGGCAGCTGTCCTTCAGTAGCATCTTCAGCACAGTTTTTTGGCGGGTCCATTTTTCTAACAAGGAAAGTTGTCAACCTTTGGCTTAGCTTTAGTTTCAGTGCTTCTTTCAGTTTTGAGCTGAGTGCAGTGACCAATCCAATGCTGCATGCAACGAGTTACGCATAGTACCGGACCTACGCGTGTAGCGCAGCAGCAGCGGCAAGCGGGGTGGGGCGCCGGGCAGGTCCGGTGCAAAAATTGCCTCTGTCCCGATGGTCTTCTCACCTGCACCTAGTACCTCGCCATGAGCTAGCGCGCTCATGCATGAATGAGCGAGTGGGCGGGGTCAGATACACGAGCGCAAATCTTGCGTTCTAGAGATGCCCCGGGGCCCCGAACTATGGCCCCGAAAGCTCGTGGTCGATAAACGTTGCAGAATTACGGACGGACGCATCTAAATGTGCGCTATAATTATCTGTTATGTCCACATTGAAGGTTAATTGAGCGTGAACTCGACTTGTACTTGGGATCATAGCTTGGGATCCGGATGAGCTAGCTAGCTGAGCCTGACTCTGGCTGAGGAGATCTAATGTTAATATCTAGACAATATGGGAGAAAAGATGCTCTCAATTTTAGCTTTACACGAAAATACACATCTAACCGATGACTGTGTAGAACTTTTGAATGATGAATGGCCTAGGAGCAAAGCTGCAAGGTAACGTATGAGGGAATGGGAAGAAAAACTGATTTGAATTTTGAATTTGAGTCTTGTTTTATGTATGATTTGATGTTTTTGTGCATGGAATCACAGTCCACTGTCTATCTACGATAACCTTGCATATGTGTGACTGTATGTGAGTGGTCCACTGTCTGACTCTGACAGTCTGAGTGACTTGAGCATGCATGAGTAAAGGCAGGCCCGTAGCCGGGGGGGGGGGGGGGGGGGGGGGGGGTCGGAGGGGTCGGACGACCCCCCTTCTTGGGCCGAGGTCCGCTTTTTCATGAAAAAAAAACAACACACACACCTTTAATCGGACCCCCCTAGCAGGTCTGTATTGATTATGACCTGATGACAAAAGGGTCTACTTTTGCCAAAAACGACCCACCCCATTACTTTTTAGAAACCCTGGCTACGGGCCTGAAAGGGTGAGGGTGTATCTACCCTACATGTAATAGGGTGGGGAGCAGAGGCGTCGGGGCCCATACAATTTATGCCCATTTAAAGGGTTACTAAAATAAAAAATTAATTGCCCATTTTTCGTAGGAAGGAGTCATCAGGAGCCAAAAAATATCTATCACACACTTTTTTATGCATTCAGTCGTATTTCATAATCATTTGAATAGTACGTTTTTGCTGATTTACAGAGTCATAAGCCCCGCCCCTAAAATACCCATCGAAGCGACATCATGATCTGTGACGTATGAAAAGTAAAGGAAAATATTCTACCCACCTGTATACCGTGTATGCCCCCAGGCCCGGCAGGCCCAGCCCGGTACGGTGCCGAGTGCGAGCATGATATTCACCGCATCGACCATTTGCATTGCATATTTTCGTGTTTAATTGCTCACAATAACGTTCATTTGAGGACACAGTTTCATCAATAATGCCTAATCGGTGTATAGTTGCCGACTGTAGCAAGACCCCTAAAGATGGTGTAAACCTACATCATTATTTTGCTAAAGATGAAAATCTACGGAAATTGTGGGTCGCAAAGGTAAAGCTCACGCGGGCAGAGTGGCAAGGGCCGGCCAAGTGAGCGGAGTACAATCTGCAGTGATCACTTTGCCGAAGATGATGAGGATCCTGGCCTGTATTCCGAATTTGGCATGAAGAAAAGGATAAGCTAGCTAAAAGATTCAGCTATTACAACGATCAGACTTGGAGTCAAGTCTTCCAATCTGTCTTTCAACGACAGCAGCTGCAGCAGCTTCACCCGCAGACCGAAAATTCTGTCTCTCGTTCGTTAGCTCGTCTTAGCTAACGAACGAGAGACATAATTTTCGGTCTATTTCACCCGTAACTCCAGGGAGCTCCAACGCATTGTAGCTCCCTGGAGTTCACCCACGGCCCCTTCACCGTATTCTGCGAGGGGTTCAAACATATAATATGGTCGAATTCCCCTTGCCACTCGAGCTTCTTTGCCTTCGGGGTCTGATAAATCATCTGATAAATCATCTGATAAATCAGAGTTCGTATCTGCATGGCTCAGAAAAAGTCCTCCAACTGTGAATCGGGGGCACTTTTCCTCTCTCTATATATAAGTTACTCGAATTCAGCCAAAATCTAAGTCAATACTACCGTACTATGTAAAGCGAGGTAAAAAAAAAGCCGTAAGTGAAATAAACAAAACAAAAGCGTTCACCAGTCGCTATGTACGAGGGGAACATATAGTCACTGCCGTACTAAAGATGTGTAGGACATTGTACATACAGACGCATAAAACGGCTGTGCACACGTTTAAGACCAATGCAAAACTTTCCATCGGCAAGCTCAGATGGATGAGAACATTGTTCAATAGAAAAGCTAAAAAACAAAGCAAGAGCTGTATATTTGGGCAAAAGCGTTTTCTGATCTTGTAGAAAATATATTGCTAATGATTATTCACTCCTAAGATTATATTGATTAATTTCCTTTTTTCATAAATTGTCCGTTGAACAGAGGGGTCAAATACCGCATTCTGTGTACAATATTATATGCTGCAGCCTGCAGATCTTGTGCCTCTTACTCTTCATACGTCACTTGGGGGTTAGCCAATCAGCTCACGAGTTTTAAGGAACGGTCCCAAAACCTCTACTTTTCCCCCTTTTTCGCCAAAACGAGACATAATTTGGACAATCGATTGGCAGATTCGTGATTAGAAGGAAAAAATACATGGAAAGAGCACCCATTTTTTCTCTAATTTAGTCAACCTTTAAGATGCGATAACCAATATTACATTTAACATGTCATTAGATTTCACTATAGAATACAATAGAATTGCTCTCCACCAGTCTCTGGAGCAAGATAGCGCGAATGCATTATTTTTTTAATTTTCATTATGCGTGCCTCAAACCGCAAACGCGCTTTTTTTAGGATTTCCTTGGAAAAGGAGAGGTAATTTCAGAGGTTTTAGAACTCTATCACAAGCATCATTGCAAGTATTAGTTGCAAAAGTCTCAAATGGGTTTAAGTCACAGGCCTGAATTCATAAAAGTCTAAAGAGGTTTATCTGAATCCATGGTCTACACCAATCCATGGTCTACACCAATCCATGGTCTACACCATGGTTTAAATCTCTGTCGTGGACTAAATTTAGCATAAACTAGAAAGGCCGTCAAAGGCGGCAGACCCACGCCTTAACCCAATAGGTTTTGTTTTGTTGCGATTATTTTTGTAAGCAGTAGCCATTCAAAGGGGATAACAAGAGGCACATCTCCCCCCCCCCCCAATAAATTTTGCCATATCCAGGTCATAGCTTTGTGTGTCCCCACCCTTGAAAAAATTCTTCTGAAAAAGATATTTTATTATTGAAACATCCCTCCCCTAAAAGTAATTGATTAGACATGTCAGAGAGCGTGGCGTGGTGAGAAAAAAATGTTAGCAATTTGTATTCAGTGTTCAGTCATGTAAGTGTTAGTAAATGTATTCATGTTCTATCTTTAAATTACATTGCAATTGGGGTTGTTGTTGTTTTTTTTCATCGGGCTTGGATAAAATAAATATGACGACAAAATAAGTTGGATCTCGACTTCAAAATGCATGCGAGGCACAGAGCTTACTCACTCAGCTCAGTCACCACCCATCAACAAAGTCAAAGTGGATACTGGCGTGCATGTATTCGGCGAACCTCGATCAGCCACCAAATTTTGCAAATCCACACAAATTAAAAAAAAATACAGTGTTTGTATTTATTTTACAACTACGAAATCCACTCAAACAGACATAAATGAGTTATAAACTAACTCAAATCTCAAATGACAGGACCGTTATAACCCAAAGAAAAAAGTTCAATCCTACTACAGTCAGTAAGGCACAGGCACTGTACTCCCTGGGGTTATGTACTCCCTAGCCCGACCAGATCGCCGTCACTTCGCGACAGCGCTGTGTATAGTTATGTACGTACAGCTAGCTACACAGCCCACTCACTCAGATCAACACACGCGAACGCTCGCGATCGCGAGTGCGATAGACTCACTCACGTCGAACAAACTCACCAGATTTTCACCGAAAACAATTAAAATCACGTACTACACGTCCACCAGGATAAAATAAATCACAAAAACTTCCACAACAAAGTGGAAAGAACCGGGGAAAATAAACAGAAATGCACAGAAGATAAGAAATAGAGGAGAAGCCGTAGGGGTAGGGTAGCCTGAATCTAAATGAATTTGTAGTTAAAAAAGGTATCGCGCGCAATCCCTTGCTTGTTGCTGGGATACGTTGGCTTTGAATATTCATTGCAGGCTCGTACGGATTTGAAGTGAAATGGCAAATAATGGGTCTAAAAGTCTTCTAAAATTCATAAACCTGAAATAGACTTTTGGTGAGACGAAGTAATGAGTGTTTTGATTGGCCAAAATATTTCTGCATCTGCAGGCGAAGTTTGGGGTCATCAATCTTTCTAGTTTCTTTCCTGTCACTATCTGAACTGAAGTTCCTATACTTTACTACAGGGTCAAAACTTCAAGGTCACACAGAATGTGCAGGGGTCAACCAATCATCACCAAAATCTAATCGATTCTTTCCTGTCACTTTCTGAACATTCCCTGAAAATTTGGTGCAAATCCGTTCACCCGTTCTCTTGTTATCTTGTACACAAACAAACAAACAAACAAACAAACAAACAAAAAAAAAAAAAAAACAAACAAACATACGGAGCCCTTTACATAACCCTGCCGATTTCATCGGCGTGGGTAATAATCGTATATATGCTCATTACTCTCTGCCCATTGGACATGCTCGTAATTCACTTATGGAGGTTTAAACCATGGATTAATATAAACCCCTTTTGTGAATTTGGGCCACAGATGTGATCTGTCCACTGCTTCGTTTGGGCAGTTTCAGAGGAATGCAATAATTTTGCTATTTTAGACCAAATTAATTGATATCAAAATGTAAGATACAAGTACAAAACTACTGAAACCCAATAACATAATGTGTTAGTAAAAAAAAAAAAAGAAGTAAAATCAATGTAAGTGTCTAAAATTGACCATTTACCATGGCCAGATGAATTCAATTATACATGTACAAGGTTATTTATGAGCTTTTTATATCTCTATGTATAAATTTAGATCTCCAAGAGGAAATCAGTGCTACCCCCCCCCCCCCGTTTTGGTATTTGTGTGATCGATGCATTTCCATGGTAACCATTACAAATGATAGACCCAGGCAATGACCCTTGTTTCTGGAAAGCCCCAGTGTTTGCATCTTTACATGGTAATCCCAGCACTGCTTACAATGATGATATCACCCATTTTCTGTGCAGACTGTACAACTCTTATTTATAAGTTGTGATAGCACATAAATTATTGGTCTTTTTCTAGGTTGCACTCCATTACAAAGGCATGCTCTACGTTGCCCTATTCATTAGTCCTGGTGGAGAATGAAAACACTGTGGTGGGATACTGTAGGTTAGCGAAAGTCATCAGTGATGCCAAGAGTGTTCTTGTGGAATCTGGTAAGTCATGTAGAGGTTAGATTTTAAATGTGTATTCCAGTAAGCTACAGAATAATCAAACAGCATATACAGGTAAACTTATTGATTTTAATCAACTTTATGGTATTACCAAATGTAATCATTAACATTTGTAAGGGATCTACTCTTCAATTTGAACCGGCTTCGTATGCTATTACACCGAATCACTTCAATTAAAGTATGCAGCAAGATAACCACAAAAACAAACACCATGTGAAAAAAAAACCTTGTGACATATGTTTGTGTAAACTTGCTTTCGAGAAACACACTTCAGATTAAAATCAAATAAAACCATACATTCGTAGCACATACATGTATAACATTAATAATTTGCTTGAAACTTTTGCTAAATGTTTAAATCAAGCATGTTATAGTTCTGGGTAAGACATTAAACTACATCCAGGTGGACTGTGGAGGTGGTGTGGGGTGTTAACCAGGCCCAGGTTGACATCTATAAAAGGCACACAAGACACCGTTTGTACACATTTCTGCGACTGGCAGGTTGGTCAGCGCCATAAAACTGAGCAGGTCCCTGGGTATGGGGAACATTGGGAACCTATTGCCTTGTAGGAGGTATTGATTTACTAAAGGCTAGGCCCACCGCTTACACTACTGCTCACAGGTTTTTGGCACATCGGTTCGGTAACGGTAATGTATGCAAATTAAGGCTTCGGTGCTGCTTCCCGCGTTTCCTGCCCGCGGTTTTGCTCTTCGTCGGGAAACCGCGGGAAGCTAACGGTTCGCTATAGGTTCGCTAACGGTGAGGCATCGGTGAGGCAACGGTTAGCAACCGCGCGCGCATGCGCGAATTTCTTTCGGTGAACAGTTTGGCTAAGAGCGCGCGCCCGATGAACGATTATTGTGACGTAACAATGACTGACTTTGTAAAGCTGTAGCGTATGCAGGAACCACGTTTGCTCTTCCATTATTAGGTCGATGGAACAAATTATTCTACATTTAAAAAAAATCTAGTGATGGTGCTGATTGATGAAATTGGTGATGAAATGATAGGATGGTGGTGGTTATCAAAATGATCGTGAAGAAAAATGACGATTGTGAACTGCATGGTGACAACTCTTTAAAAAAAAAAAAAAAAATCTAGTGATGGTGCTGATTGATGATGAAATGATGGAATGGTGGTGGTGGTTATCATAATAATCGTGAAGAATACAACCTGTTTAATATTTAAACAAATTCTTTACAGTATGAATTTGATCAACCCGTTGTACAGTTCATATTGTTCTTTGCATTTTTAAACTGCGTTTTCTCTGCGCTATACTCGTATCGCATTTCTCGATTGGTTTTTACTGCGGCAGCCCGCACGCTGCCACTTCGTGATCGTGGTAGTGTCCCGGTGCTAGATTGGTTTAGAATGTTTTAAAACTAAAAGACATGAAAATAAGAACATCATGTACAGCGTATTAATTCACACTCCTTTATACTTGCATTGAATTCAAATGCAATTGTATAAAATCCTTTAATAGATACTTGCAAGATTTATTTCGACCTGTGTGGTCTGATCTACATTAGCTGTACGAGCTCCTTAATTGGCTTATCAATCTGGTACTGGCCTACGGAGCTGTACATGGGATCCAAATACTGTGCGTGGAGGGAGATATCAACAACAAAAAAACTAGATCTAAATATGTGCACCATTTCTCACATACTGTGAGCCAGGGGCGGATCCAGGATTGAGTAAAAGAGGGGGCACAAAAATGAAAGTTTGTCAAAAGGTAGACCCATATTTTTTGGGTCTCGCCAGCTTCTCGAAAAGTCACTCAGTTGGGGGGGGGGGGGGGGGGGGGTAGGGACAAAAAAAAAATTTCACCAACCCTTCAAAAAACGCTCAGTAAGGGGTTATGGGTGTCCAGTTTCCCTCCATAATTCCCTGACAAGCAACAAAAAAAAAAAAAAAAAAAAAATGGTCTTCACTCTAAAAAGGGGGGGCACAATCGAGGAAATGGCGGATCGTCTATGGTCAAAATTCATACTTCCCTTGGTGTTTGCTAAAGAGGTTACCTCCCAGGATCAACTAAAATTGTAAAAATTGAATGAATTAAAAAAAAAAAAATCGGCAGGTTTTTTTTCTTACCTTGCACGTGTAACTTGTATATAATGGGACTACACAAATCTTACATTGCATGTGTAGTCCAATATATACAAGTTTCATTTCAAGGTAAAAAAAACCTGCCGATTTCTGTCTTTTTTATTCATTCAATTTTTACAATCTTCGTTGATCCTGGAAGGTAACCCACTTAGCAAACTCCGATGGTGGTTTGCATGGCTCACAGTATGTGGGAAATGGTGATATTTAGATCTAGTTGGTTTTTTTTGTTGTTGATATCTGCCTCCACATACATTATATGGATCCCGTGTATGTAACTCTGTATGCCAGTACCAGATTGATAAGCCAAGGAGCTCGTACAGAGAGTCTGATTTAGCAGACAAGATAAGCGTGCATGCGTGCCAGTGATTATACGTGTATGTATGTCACGGGGCTTTGTTTTTTGATCGAAATTGAGGTTATGCGGGGTAGGGAAGACCTGTAGTCGATCATAAGTCATTACATGATCGAAAGGGGTGGGGATTAAATTTTTTTAATGGTTTGCTTCAGCATGACCTTCGACACATTTTTCATTCTCATCTTCTCCTTGCGGAAGCTTCTATTATCTATTATTTTATTCAAACACCGACTCCCGCTGGTTCCTCATTATTCAGTCTGATGTACTGTATAGTGGCTGTCTTCCATATTCTTCCTAATTATGTGTTTTGTATTCATCTTCAGTCCATAACTCCTCACTTTTCACGATCATTTTTAACCATTCAATCATCTTATGATCACTGTATTCTCTTCCACTTCTGATTACATACATGTACGCATGTTTGTCTTTCTTTTGTATTCACGTTCCCTCTCTTTTACATGTACGTTTCTTTGATCATTTTCCCACTCCATTTCATATTCTTTCTTTGTTTGTCATGAGCACCAGTAGTTCTTTGAACTTATAGCTAAAATAAACTTGCATTTCTCTAAACGTCTCATCGCTAATTCAAATCTCATGCATGGACACTGTTTTTCCTAACTTACATGTATGATCAAGACAGTCACGAAAGTCATACGTTCACACAGCCAAAAGTTTGGTCGTGATCATTACACTGTAAACACCACGTGGTCAAGCACTTAATATCATAGGCTGATAGATGTACATGTACGTGTGCTTATCACACTATTGATTGTCGCTGATGAAAAACGATCATTGCGAGTGTTTGTTTTCCCTACTACTAGTACTACTGTTTATCACTTCTTAAAACTGAATATCGTTTACCTTATAATGGGGAAGGGGGGGGGGCTAATCTGGTGTTTCAGATGTAGGGCTCTGATTGGTAGAGCATAAATTATAAGGTGGACACAATCAGAGGCGTCGGTATAATATTTGAAAGGGGGGGGGGGGGGTTGTGACACTCAAATTTTCCGACAATAATGCTGCACCCTAATCACCCCACAAATGAAAATTAGAAATAATCGCAGATGTAGAGATCTTGATCTTGCGGGCCCATTTCAGCAAGGAGGGGGCTGAAGCCTTTTGCCCGAATATTAACATTTCAATTTCTAAATGTTTGCGCGTGAGCGAAGCGACAAGCATTTAAAAAAAAAAACTTTTCGTAGCGAAAATGTACAGATATTACATACACAAAATACATAATACTATTATCTGGGAACCTTGCATGCTTCACAAATATTGGATATTCCATCATCTTGCTGCCCGAATAGGGATATCGGAACTTGATCTTATGGGCCCATTTCCGCAAGGAGGGGGCTGAAGCCTTTTGCCCGAATATTAACATTTCAATTTCTAAATGTTTGCGCGTGAGCGAAGCGACAAGCATTTAAAAAAAAAATTTTCGTAGCGAAAATGTACAGATATTACATACACAAAATACATAATACTATTATCTGGGAACCTTGCATGCTTCACAAATATTGGATATTCCATCATCTTGCTGCCCGAATAGGGATATCGGAACTTTGAAAATCCTCGCCGAAGGGGGACGTCTTTTGCCCGAATATCAAAATTCCAGTGTTTTTATCGAGCGAGCTGTTTAAAAAAAAAAACTTTCATAGTTTCTAAATATTTGCATATTCTAGTACCTTGCTGCCGAATATGAATATCGGCACGTTGAAAATCCGCGGGGGAGCTTTCCAGAATATTATAATTCCAGTGTTCTTGCAATCGCGAGCGAGGAGAACAAAAACTACGGTCAGTTTTCATTTTCTTAATAGTTCATTCCCTTTTCTTTCTTTTTTCTTCTCCTTTTCTCTTTTCTCCTTTTTCTTTTCTCCTTTTCTTTTCTCCTTTTCTTTTCTCCTTTTCTTTTTTCCTTTTCTTTTTTCTCCTTTTTCTTTTATCTCCTTTTTCTTTTATCTTTTCTCTTCATTCTTTTTATGTTGGGTGTCCAAAGCGAGATTAGATATTGGCCTATCATGATCTCTGGGGACATTCCTTGGTACAGACGTTGTGTGTCCAGATTCAACGATTCATTTCATTAACAATTCCGTTTCCATTGCAATGACAAGTACATGTATATATAGCCCCAGGGGAGGGGCGTGTCTCATCTAGGCCTGTATACATGATCCGCGTACACGAAAACGGGTTAAAAGGTGTATGTTTTCAGCGTAACCCGGGTTAGAGTTAGGGTATCAAAAACAGCTAAAATCAAGAAAGAAAGTATCAAATTCAGAAGTAATAAGAGGAAGATCCGCGTAAATCACCATTAAGGGTATACAAATCAGATACCTGTATCAGGATGAACTACTCCTACTGCAATCCCCGTTTGAGGTGGTGCTTATCAGAAAGTGATTTATGTGGATGACGTACCTGTACGTTAGGTGTCAATGAGATTTGGATGTGTCAGACACACAACCCCCATTTCACTCACAAACTACTAGTACTTGTATACATTGCAAATTAACCACATGTACTAGTACTCTGTGTATGTGTGTCGCTTACGCATCGATAAGACATTAAATTATGGGGAATCATGTAGGGAATGTAGACGCGCGTACATGCCTTGGATATGATTGTGATACATTAGGGTCATGGGAAGTGTGCCAGGTGTACGAACTTAGATCAAAATGTAAACAATAACAATGACACATGTTAAAACGCAATGCATCTCAAAGTCTAGACGTGTATATCAGGCCTACATATACCGTATTAGGTATAATATTTTACAGCAACATTTTTACAAGTAGTTCATGAAAATGTACTATGTGGTCATCAAATTTTATGAATTACATGTACATGTAGTTCAAATTGAATTACATCAGTTGCTCTATTGAAATTGTGTGCAAAACAAATTCAGCGACGATCGGCCATTCGACTTTTCAGAATAAGGGGGGGGGGGGACAGATTCACGGACAACATGTCACGATAGGCATATATGTTTTTCGCTTGTGATGCCCCTTACCAACATAATAGGTGATCTAACTGCGACATATATGGTTTCAACGCGAAGCAAATGAACAGTATGACTAGTGCGAAATGGTGGGGGAAATTAACAACGGAATAGGCCTAGTGTTCTTTATCTGTCACCCACAATATCCACTTTGATTTTAATAAGGGAAAATTTCATTATAAAAGAACGTTTCAATACACTGACGCACTTAATTGCTCATTAATGAATAAAACGTTGATGTAATATGACAGAAAATGCCTATTATTGGAAAAATGTGCTTTGAACAATCAGATAATGTAAGATTGTAAGTTTATTCACAACAACTCTGATACCATAAACGTACGCCTATCTATATGAAAATATCCTGGGGCGGTATTCTGAGATTCATTTTATCTCAGATAAAATCTGAGATTTTAAGTCCGTGAAATAAAATAACCTTAAAATATTTTAAAACCAGTATTCTGAGAACCATTTTAGCGACATTTTATCTCATCTAAGACACGCCCATTTATGATGCTTTAACTAATAAGAAATGTTGTTAGATTTCGCTTTCATCATGCTCAGCCAATATAATTGCTCTCTGCCAGTCTCTGGGGCAAGAGAGCGCGAATGCGCTATTTTTCCAATTTTCAATAGGCGTGCATCAACGTAAACAATTCCTCAAGAGATATTATTGGAAATACCCCAGCACATTTAAATTTAATGAATTCTTTAATTCCAGTAAAAAAAAAGGACTCTGTCTAATGTTTTGAGGTTTTGTAGAGAAATAATGTCGTTTTTTTCTTTAGATATCCAACATTACTATACTCTGTCATTATATCATGATTATTTTATTTTTAAATACTTTTACAATTTTATGTTTTACAATTTCAGGCAGTGCCTGCATTATTCTTCATACTGTTTTATTTGTATTCTGATATATTATAGATACATGTATATAATTATATTTGTATATTTGTAATTATATTTTAATTTTGTAGATACTTTGTATAGTCCCATACCCCATGTGGGTCATTGAGTCATAATAAACTTCTAACTACTAAGGTGCAAACGCGCTTTTTGCTAGGATTTCATGAAAATGACGAAGGTACTTTCCGATGATTTAGAAGACCATCACAAGCATTATTGCAAGTGTGATATTAGTTGGTAAAAATCTTGTAATAGAATTCGATAATCATATCAGAATGTTACTTGAGAAATATAGTCAGTACTCTGTGTATTTTTGCTTAATATGATCGCACTACTATAGCACCATACTTGTCCAAAAATATCGCACTCACCGTGCATCCCCAGAGATAAAATAGCCCCTATTCTATTTTAAGTTTTATTTTATCTTTCCCACAAATATGATTGGCGTAAGTGTTTAGAGCTGTGCGTATCATGCGTGCAACATGAATAAGCACGCAAGAGGTAGGAAACTGAGATAAAATATGAGATAAAATCCGAGATAATATGTGGTCTTAGAATACAATTAGATAAAATAAATTTTTTTAGAGATAACATGATGCTCAGAATACCGCCCCTGGTAATTTAATTTTTAAGACATTCATTTATGAATCCTTTTCTGGCTGTTACATTTTGAGGAACAAAAACTGGATACTATAACACCACCCCCCCCCCCCCCCAAACACACACACACACTGTCTAAAATAATACAGGCCCCAATAATATTCAGTGCTCCTAAAATAGGCCAGTCATTTTATTGTTAAATTTAAATCATCTCATTTCCTCAGGCATTCACAATCGTAAGTGTGGGAAGGGCCTACGATGACGGTGGAGAACAGCAACCTCTGTCCCTGTCCGCGTCAGCGGAGGATCACGGTGATTTGCTGACAAGAGCTCGTGACAACTTGTCAGATCAATTGAGAGAACTACATGGTACTCCAAATGAGGTGCTGGAGCTCAGGCGAAGGGTGCGAAAAATAGAAGAGAGGGTAGATGCCCTCTCAATGGAATTTGAATCTTACCGAAAAAATTATCCATTATATATAACACCAATGATTAATCTAAAGCCTCGGTACGCCCCAACCCCTGCTGCTGGCCCTGTCCCTGCCCCTGCCCCTGCCCCGCCCCCGCCTCCATCCCTGCTGCTGGCCCGGCCGCTGACCCTACCCCAATCCCTGCTGCGGTCCCTGCCGCTGCCCCTGTCCCAGCCCCTGCCCCATCCCTGCCCCTGCCCCCATCCCTGCCGCTGCCGCTGCCCCTGCCCCCATCCCTGCCGCTGCCCCTGCCCCTGCCCCTGCCCCTGCCCTGTCCCTGCCCCTGCTGCTTTCGCTGCCGCTTTCCCTGTCCCTGCCGCCGACCCTGCCCTGATCCCTGCCGCTGCTACTCACGACATCCCTGCTGCCGACCCTGCCCCTGCCCACATCCCTGCCGCCGACCCTGCCGCCGACCCTGCCCTCAACCCTGCCACCTAACCCTGCAGCTGCCCCTGACCCTGCTGCTGGCCCTGCCCACATTCCTGCTCCTGCTGCTGGCCCTGCCCACATTCCTGCTGCCGACCCTGACCCCATCCCTGCTGATGACCCTGCCCCTGCCCCCGCCCCCATCCCTGCTGCTGCCCCCATCCCTGCCGCTTTCCCAGCTCCTGCCCATATCCCTGCCCATGTCCCTGCCCCCATCCCCAATTTTTTTGCTGCGCCCCCCGGCCCCGCAAACGCTCCTCTGTTCCCAGATGGCGTTCTTAACCCTCTGCACCTCCCTGCATCGGATGATTTCGACCAGGGAGAGATTCCTACTAGTGTATATTTAGATCTCATTATGACGTCAACGCCGAATGCCCTGGCTCGCAAGGTTGTGGGAATTTACTTCAGTCGGGACGAGAGACTCCCATGTAATGTAAATGGAACGCACGGGCATCCCGCTTTAGGCCATATTCGTGTGGCGAAGATGAAGGCACTGTTTCTCCACATAATGGGGGCAAAAGCGGATGACGGCGAGGCTGCCTGGGGAAAGGCAGTCATCGCTATCGACAACGAGACAAGAAATCTAAGGAAAAAATTTGAAGGGGATTGCAGGCGCGTTGATAGCCCTTTCCCAGGTGGGCGGAGACCACTCTCTCTCCCAACGGAGTTTCTGGGTGTAGTCTATTTCATAGCATGCGGTCATGTTTAAAGGAGAATTAACACTAGAATGTAAATGTACTTATGTTCAAAGGTGTAATATATTCTTAATTATTGACCTGTATCACTTTAGAAATAAAATACATGCATCAGAAAAGGGTTTAAATCAAGACATTCTAGCACACGGTATCATCTGCTAACACTTCATGGGGGCTGCCATTTTCTTGATGACATGGAGTTGTACATGAACCATTGGAGACCGTTCCGGTCAGGAAGATATTTTTAATCCACGAGATAAATTCATTATAAAAAAAGCCCCATATATGATGGGAAATGCATAACAGGTGTATACATTTATTTTAAAATTTGAAATTTATAGATTTCTTTTTAAATTCTCCAGTTTCGCTAACTAGAAATCGATTTCTTGGGCTTGCCTGGCAGAGTTGAACATAATTTATACAATGCCCATTTTGACTTTTGAAGTCCAATATCTCAAAGGAGGTGAATGCATAGTTTGTCACTATTGACGCTCGGGAAAGTCATCATCCATAAATTTGAATTAATTCGCTCTGTCACGTACGTCATAGTATCAAGAAAATAGATTGATATTTAGTAAAATCGTAATTTTCAAAAAAATAAAAAACACATTTTCGTTTTTATAATATAATTATGTATATATCTGTTAAATAGTTTAAATCCCAAATGGAATTTTGTATCAGAAAGAAAGAAACTTTTTTAATTCGGATTAAAAATATCTTTATGTACACATCAAGAAAATGGCAGCCCCCTGTTATCGCTAGCTGAAGATAAATCTTGCTGAGAAAATCCTGATTTATACCCATCTTGTATATTTTAATGCAAAACTACGTAGGGCAACAAGAAGGAATAGATTACACCTTTAAAGATAAGTACATTTATATTCTTGTGTTAATTCTCCTTTAATGTAGTGCTTATTTTATTTCGATAGCGAGTATTTTTTTTTTAATCATTGATTTACATCAAATAGCATCTTCATTCAATTCCTACATACTGACCGTTAAATAAACATATTTATTTCGTACTGGCGAGCGAGCGCGACCCCCCCCCCAAAAAAAAAAACATTCTCTGTTAAAGATCACATTACAAGAAAATTCCATAAAAATAAATATTGGCTTAATACTTATTATTGCATAGATAGCAGAAATTAAACAAGGTTATCCAAATTCAACGCTTGGAAACATTTGAAATAATGATTATTATCAATTATAAAACGGTAAAATACAGCCCCCGATATTAAACGAAGAGCTCCTCGAACGCTGCTGAGATGTGTGACGACACACCAGGGACCAGTCCTGTCTAAGCAGACGATGTCCCATAACATCTTACACATTTTTCAGTGCCTGTTTTGTCATCTCCTCTTCACTTATTTCTCTTACTTGACTAGCGTCAGTCTTAATGTTAGTCTGTTGCCTCACTCTTAACTTCGTGTATGGTATTATTTTGATGAATAATGCAGCGTTAAAAAAATAAAGGAATCAGTCACTTGTAAACAAAATAAGACGCCATTGTATTTTCAGCTGCTTGCACCGGGGCATGTTCGGCGTTTCAAGAGGGAACGAATACCATCCGTGCTATTATTCGGAGGGCTTTTCAATTTGAAAGTGGGGTTTATTTCATTGATCATTGACCCTTCTCCTGTGTATTTACAATCAAACGGTTTTAGTTATCAGAATCAGTTTCACTTTCCTTTTTAGAATGGTGTGAAATAAGGTCATGTTTAAATATACCAAACTCTTTATAATTTGATAAATAATTGCATTGCAATTACGTTCATTCATTATAGGACGTCGTCTGCTTAAGCAGGATTGGTCCCTAGTGTGACGACATCAAAACATCGCTATATTTCTGGCGAATCCTCGGATATTCCAGATGCTGAGAAGAGCTTTTATTTATGTTGTTTTTATAATCATCAGATACGCAGTTGACATAAAACTTATACGATTGCCATCTGTAAGCTTCCCAGTTTCAAGTGATACGTTAATTGCCATATTTGTGATTTTCTTTGGATAGCTACTTTAATAAAAATTGGTAGTGTTTACTTCTTTTTTGCTACAATTTCTACACTGCATGATAACAATTAGTTGCTTCAAAATTAGGAGGTTGGAGGAGCATGATTCCAGGCTTTGTCATCTATAATTTCAATTTTATTTCAAATTTATCAGGAATTAATGCTTAGTCATAAACATGTATGTAATATAGTAGTGTTCACATTTTAAGAACAAATTAATTTCTGCTATGAAACTTTGAGACCAAACAATTTCATATGTTTATATTACATGCATTACAATTGTGCATTACTTGTCATTGAATGAAAAATAACCAAACTTTAAAGCAAACAATGGAAATCCGTACATGTATATGTAGCTAGTTCCAAGAAAATTGAAGTTGAGAATGAGGAATTTAACTGACAAAAGGAGTGATATTTGTAGAAACAAGTAAAGTATCACAAGAAATTGATTATAATAAACACAACAGTATTTGGAATGAATGATATGAGGGATTATATATTATTGAAATATGTATTTGGTTCTGTAATTTCTGTATTACCAGTTGAAGAAAATATACAATCATCGTTGTTTTATTCATGTACATTTGTACATGTATTTCATTGACTTTTTCAGATTTGTGGTTAAAATACTGAATAAATATGATAATTAAATACAAAGAAATGAGTTTACAGTGTACATATTACAGGAATACAGTGTATGTCATTAACGGAAACTACTTTCGTCTTAAGGTTATCTGCATGATTGCGCGTTTATGTTTCAAAATACAGTTTACAATCGTATGGTTTGTAGACAGAAAAACAAGGATAAACGTACTTGTAACTCGCAGAGTACATGTACATAATGCACAATTAACATGGAAGTCGGTGTGCGAGTAAGTACATATCTATATTTGTGAAAATAATAATTGCATTTAAAATCATTGATATTCTATATGTACGTAACGTAGTACACGAAATAATAAAGTGGTGGATATTTCCAATCAAAAGAGCGATAATACTACGTGCATTGGTGAAATGAAAAGACAAGTGGGGGAAAAATACAGCTACAGCTTAAAGTGCAATCCAACCTTGGTGAAAAGTTGATTTGTGTGAAAGTAGAAAAATAAGAAAAAACAGGATCGTGAGAGTTGAGAGAAATCGGACAAGGACTAAGAAAGTTATAAATGTTTGAAAAATGATATCACTACATCTATGCGAATCTCAAATTGGCAATTTGGTGAGTCGATTGTGACATAAAATAAAAATATCATTAATTTGCGGTTTTCTTAGCGACGTTTTTACCCTTGGGTCAGTACTCAAAATATATTGGATTTCATAACTTTCTGATTGTTTGTCCGATTTCATTCAAACTTTCACAAATCTGATTCTCTGATTTTTCCTCTTTCATATCATTCAGAGCAACTTGCCATTAGGGTTGGGTTCCCCTTTAACAACGGCTGAGTATAACTTGACAAGAAATATAGACAGTATTCATTGGCAGTGGAACTGTTTTTTAAAGTGGGAGGGGGATGGACCCAAAAGAGGGCACTTGAGGGGCGGGGGTGTAAACACCAACAAGAAACATGTATAGTGATTACAACTTGCAAAATTTCATAACTTTCTGATTGTTTGTCCGATTTCATTCAAACTTTCACAAATCTGATTCTCTGATTTTTCCTCTTTCATATCATTCAGAGCAACTTGCCATTAGAGTTGGGTTCCCCTTTAACAACGGCTGAGTATAACTTGACAAGAAATATAGACAGTATTCATTGGCAGTGGAACTGTTTTTTAAAGTGGGAGGGGGATGGACCCAAAAGAGGGCACTTGAGGGACGGGGGTGTAAACACCAACAAGAAACATGTGCCCCCCCCCCCCCCCCCCCCGGATCTATTAATTACCTGGTAGTACAACTCTCAATATGTTAGTAAAGAAAATTTCATGTTGTCTCCACTATCTCTAAAGATGCTGCTTGTCTTTATTTGAACTCATTGTTATGTCAACATATGTTTCATAACTTTCTCATTTCGTAACCGATTTTGATGCAACCTTTGTTTTTCAATTCATTCTCTCTATCCTCTTTTCATTAAAATTGATTTTATCCCAGGGTTTCTTTCTCCTTTAAATCGTGGAAAATCAATGTGCAGTTTCGATTTACAGTTATTTAATGTTCCATGTGTTTCATCTTGAAAATTGTACGAATAATACAAGATAGAGGATATATTTCCATTGAATGTTTCAGATTTATTATCCTGTTTTCCTCATAATATTCCAGAAGTATAATGCACTTATTTTATAAAGATCAGGTCCTTCTCATTATTAATAAGGTCATACCCTTGTGCGGAAGAGTGCGAATCAGTAATAATAAATTTCATGTCACAAAGTTCTCAGGTTTGATGTTTGATGCTCCCCATCAGCAGTGTTCTAAATCAAGGAAAATTCTGAAAGAGCACAACAGCCGAACATAACCAACCTGAGCCTGAGGGGAGCTGCTCCTCTGTAAGTGATCAAACATGCTTAAGCAATCGTTATTGCTCTGTGCATGATCAGAAGGCGGTGACAATCATTGTACTTGTGGAAATTAAATCAAGAGGGCCCCTGGATGGGGACCTTGGGTCGTCTACATGTACAAAAGAAGATGAATGTTTACTTAAAGTCCAAGAACGCTTCAGAAAATGCATACACAGGGGTGGCGGATAGTTTGCAGGGGGGGGGGGGGGGGAGAGGTGCTGAACAAAAAGAGGATAATGCATTGATTACAAACGGAGTTACAGAGTTCTGGAAATCTTGATTTATACATGTTCATGTACATGAATATAGTCTTCTTTGTATACGCTTTTGTATTATGTGACCCTCTTTCTCTTCAAAGTATCATTATTTGCTCCCCCCCCCCCCTCTTTGAAAAGAAATTTCAATAGAAATTTACAATGTATCTATAACAAAGACCTTCAAGTCGTAATCGGTTAACTGTTGTTCCTACCCGGCATCTTTAGGCTTTAGGACCCTTCCTACCTCTGTTAATTTTTTTCACGCATTTACTTTGTATTTATGTTTGAGCCTTTGTCAAATAAAATACTAATATTATTTTGTCCGGGTATCTCTCTTTCTGTTCATTAGCCTATTACCTTTTCTTCCGTCCTTGAGCTTTCATCTACACGTAATTTTCCCCATTGAATCCTGTCACGTAAAAATTAACATATTCCGTCGACCATTGTTTGCATGCATCTTAATCTTATTTCGTCAAAAACCAATTTACAAAGTAAATAAACAATTTTAAGAGCATGTTACGCATGTTGAATTATTGTTGAAACACAGAAATAAATACGGCCTGTAAGCTGATTAAGGAAAGAGCATGCACATGTAAATGAAAGCAAATGCTGATTTTGTAAATAAAGAAACAGCATACATACATGGATGAAAGCTCGATGACCGACTGATGGACGTGCGGTAAGTAGATACACGCAATGAAACCATGTTCACATTGATTAACATTCAAATGGTTAGAATAAATTGTTCTGCAATAATACAAAACTAATTCGCTGCCTAATATTGAATATAAAAATGATAACGTGCATGTGAAAGGCGACACTTGAGAAATGGTCGGTCAACATTCATGTATGTTATGATGTGGTTATGATCAAGGCAGATGATCATGAGCATGATATCATGCACCATGCACAATTATCATTGACGGATCAGGAGGGGGAGATGCGCAGCTGGCCCGTAAAGAGCTCATAGAAGCATGTGTGAAGTTTTCTTTTGGACCGTTATTTGTGCCCTTTTTGGGGAAAGTGCCGAAAAAGACACCTAAAAATGCTTATTACCCAATAACTGCTTGTCATAAAATTTTAGGGTTAATGTCATCTCCCCGTAAGTCCTGGATCCGCCCCTGTGCAAAGACTACAGTATGAAAACCTCTATGATCTTTATATGATATAAAATATCGAAGACCAACATGAAAATAAAACATTAATGTAACAAAGATGGCATTGAAACAACTTGTTCCGTTTTTAAGCCCGTATACATATTAAAGTTGCACCTGTCGGTGTCGGACCTGTATGCGTGGAAAGAAAAGAAGGACATATCTAAAGTTAGATTACATGTACACCAAATGTTATTAATAAACATTAAAAAAAGTTGAATACTATCAGCATACATGCAATATTAAGTTACTACATGTACAAGCACTTCCAGCATAAATTCGAGCAATGCATGCACATCCACAGGTGAGCTAGTTATTAGAATGTATGATTTATGAAATGAGTGTGTTTTGTGTTACTACAACTGTAATATCAAAGTGCTGCATGTTCGATTCTGACTTTCTGAGTAAAAACATATGCATTGGTTTTTTTGTTTTTTGATTTTTTTTTCATGTAGATATAACTGGCTCGATAATTCGCCAATTCTGACAAAATGTGTGCATGGTAAAAGAAAAAAAACCCGTAAGTGTACATCGTGAAAAAATACAGCTACAGCTTAAAGTGCAATCCAATCTTGGTGAAAAGTTGATTTGTGTGAAAGCAGAAATATAATAGTAATAGTACTAGTAGTGGGTGGGACTTTCGAGAGTTCTTGAGATGCGCGCTCGCAGACTCAGCACACGCATCGGTTATTCACCGAAACTAATTCGGTAAGCCTTCGGTGTGCTTACGGTGAGCTAACGGTAAGCCAGCGGTGAGGTTTTGGTCAGGCACCGAATATCGGGGATCGGGAAGATACCGTTAACTGTTAACCGTTCGTTGTTCGGTACGGTTAACGGTGCGATACCGATGCCAAAACCTGTGAGCGGTAGGATACAACTGTGGTTTGCGACAGGAAGGGCATCCGGCTGCAAAACCCTTGCTCCAAAAGACCCTCACAATGGCAGTCACAAGGAATGGGCACCAACCAGCCCGAAGGTTGGGGTGGGTGGCACCAGCCTACCACAAAAAGGAAGGTGCAAACCCTGGCCACAAGCCGCGAAAGCGTTGCTTGCAGAATGACGGGAAGCCTGATAAGCGGTTTGAGGTCAGGTTGGGAACGTGGAACGTGGGGAGTATGAGAGGCAGGAGTACGGAGGTGTGTGAGGAATTGAGGACAAGGAGGGTGGATGTGTGTAGTGTGCAGGAAGTGAGGTGGAGAGGGCAAGGTGCAAGGTTTCTGGGTGTAAAAGGAAGGAGGTATAAAATGTGGTGGTCTGGGAATAGTGATGGAACAGGAGGGGTGGGAATATTGGTGAAGGAGGAGCTGGGTGAGAAGGTTGTGGAGGTACGAAGGAAGAGTGACAGAGTGATGGCAATAGTGATGGCTTTTGAGGAAGAGGTGATGAGAATAATATGTGCGTATGGTCCACAGAGTGGCAGAATGAGTGCAGAGAAAGAACGGTTCTATGATGAATTGGCTAGTTAGTGGGATCTGCAAAGGGTGAATGAGCTTGTGTTATGGGTGATGGGTGATTTTAATGGACATGTTGGAAAGCGTATATGAAGGTTACGAAGGTGTGCATGGAGGTAATGGAATTGGGGAGAGAAATGTGGAAGGAAGGATGTTGTTAGAGTTTTGTGATGAAAAGGAATTATGTGTGGTAAACACGTGGTTCAGAAAAGGGGAGAAGAGGAAGGTGACGTATAGCGCAGGGGGAAATGAAACAGCGATCGACTTTGCACTGGTGGGTAAGGGAAATAGAAAGTATGTGAAAGATGTGAAGACCATCCCTGCCGGCCTTCAACATAGGTTGGTGGTTGTAGATATGGATAAGAAGAAAGTGAAGAAAGTGGTTAGAAAGGAAGTGATCGAGAAGAGGAAGGTTTGGAAGCTGAAGGAAGAGGATACGAGGGCGAGATTCGAGGACAGAGTGGGAGAGCTGGTATGTGCTGATGCACTGGACTTATGGAGGTGTTTTAAGGAGGGAGTGTTAAAGGAATGTGATGTGGGAAGAAGAAAGGGAGGAAAGATCGAGGAGATACGTGGTGGTGGAATGAGGAGGTGAAGGAAGCTTGCAAGGAGAGGAGTGAAGATGGGAGTGAGGCGAACAAAGCTAAGTACAAGAACATGAAGAATCGTGCAAAAAAGGCGGTTGCAAAGGCAATGAAGGAGGAGGCTGAGCAGGAGTTAAGAGAGCTAGGTGAGAAACCAAACAAGGTATTTAAGCTTGTGAAGTCAATGAAAAAAGATGGGAAAGATGTTGAAGGAGGAATATGTATGAGAGGTAGTGACGGAAGATTGAATTTTAGTGAGAAAGATAGAGGGAAAGTCTGGAAAGAGCATATGGAGAGAATTATGAATGTGGAGAATGAGTGGGATCAGAAAGTGGAGGCAGACTTGGTGGAAGGGCCGGTTGAGCGAGTAAGTCGGGAGGAAGTGGTGAAGGCGTTGGGGGAAATGAAGGCAGGAAAGGCAACTGGACCCTCGGAGGTAAGTGTTGAAATGATAGTGGCGAGGGAGAGACTGGGATTGATGTGATGATGGAGTTGTGTCAGGCTGTGCTGGATGGTAGAGGAATACCAGATGAGTGGGTGCAGAGTATTGTAGTTCCGATTTTTAAGGGAAAAGGGGATGCAATGAATTGTGGGGCATATAGGGGAGTGAAGTTATTAGAGCATGCAATGAAGATTGTACAAAGAGTGCTGGAGAAGAGAATACATAGTATGGTGACAGTGGACGAGATGCAGTTTGGCTTTATGCCAGGTAAAGGAACAATAGATGCAGTGTTCATTCTAAGGAGGTTGCAGGAGGAGTACCGAGATAAGGCAAAAAAGTTGTATATATGTTTGGTTGATCTGGAGAAGGCATTTGACAGGGTCCCGAGGAAGGTAATGGAGTGGGCAATGAGGAAGAGAGGCATACCAGAGGTAATAGTAAGAGCAGTGATGAGTTTGTATGATGGAGCAAAGACAAGAGTTAGAGTTGGGTTAGGGCTGTCTGAAGAGTTTGAGGTGAAAGTTGGTGTACACCAAGGCTCGGTGCTGTCACCACTGATCTTTGCAATTGTGGTTGATGTGGTTACGGAGAGTGCGAGAGAAGGTCTGATGACTGAGATGTTGTACGCGGATGACTTGGTTCTGTTGAGTGAGACGATGGCGGGATTGAGTGAGACGATGGAGGGATTGAGAGAGAAGTTCTGGAAATGGAAGGAAGCATTTGAGAGCAAGGGGCTGAAGGTGAACCTGGGAAAGACAAAGGTGGTAGTTAGCGGGGCAGAAGGCGAAATGTCTGCGAGTAAGATAGATCCATGTGGCATATGTGGGAAGAGGGTAATGGCAAATTCTGTGATGTGTGTGAAATGTAGGAAATGGATCCATGGAAGGTGTGCCAAAGTAAGGAGGGTGACCCCAAGGCTAGGGAGAGATTTTATGTGTAATAAATGTAGGAAGTGTGCTGGAGGGTGCATGGAACCTATGGAGAAGTTGTGTGATGAGGTCGAAACAGTGAGTAGCTTTTGTTATCTGGGTGATAGAGTGAACGCAGGTGGTGGTTGCGAGGCAGCTGTCACAGCAAGAACAAGATTTGGTTGGATCACGTTCAGGGAATGTGGAGAGCTGTTGAACTCAAAAAGGTTCTCGTTGAAGGTGAAGGGAATGGTCTATCGCAGCTTTGTAAGACCAGTGATGTTATATGGGAGTGAGACGTGGTGTTTAGGTGGGAATGAGCTGGCGATCTTGACGAGGACTGAGAGAGCAATGGTGAGAGCAGTGTGTGGAGTGAAACTAATGGATAGAAAAAGGAGCAAGGACCTGTTGGAGATGTTAGGACTGGAAGAATCAGTGGCTCAGTTGGCAAAAGCAAATGGAGTGAGATGGTATGGGCATGTGCTGAGAAGGGAGGACGGGCACATTTTGAGAAAAGCTCTGGAGTTTGAAGTGAAGGGCCCGAGGAAGCGAGGACGACCGAGGAAAACATGGAGAAAACAGGTTGAGGAGGAGTGTAGTGGAGTTGGTTTGAGGAGGGAGGATGCCATGAATCGTGCGAGATGGAGGGTGGGTGTGAGAAAGATTGCTACAAAGTGAGGTAAATCCGGCCACCCCCGTCAACGGGGAATATACCTGGATCAAAACTGGATTGATGATGATATGCAATTCAGTTTTACAATGAGATATCCACTTTCACTTACTGGTTCCTCTTTCTTTCAGTTGTAGTAGACAAGAAACGTAGAGGCCAGGGATTGGGACGACGTGTGATGGAGATGGCAGAGCAACATGCAGCTAGAGATGGATTCCAACGGATGTACCTCTGCACCAAGGATAAACAGGGGTTTCTACCAACATCTTGGCTACTCCTTCTGTAAGCCTGTAAACACAGTAGGAGCAATGGTAAGGACATCAAAGTTTCTACCTATGTGGCTTAATTATATTTTTCTTTCAGTGCATATTGTTTGTCTATAGCAATTTAGTAGTACTAAGTACAATTGTTTTGTCATGTGGCCTATCCTATTGAAAGTTTGTTTAGGTTAACTTTTGTAAAAAGGTGTTACCAGTCCTTTCTTTTTCCTCCACTTGACATATATCTCTCTCTTTCTCTCTCTCTCCACTTTATAAATTTTCTTGGATATATGTAGTACTCTGTTTTGTCTCTGGGGAGCTCCATAGGGCCCAGGGATGAACAATCTTGCTGCTAACTTGTTTTGCTGGCTTTTTTTGCATGGTGGGGTTGGACTGAGATTTGACTGACTAAATAATTCATGTCTAATTAACCGGTACTAAAATTAAGTTTCTTTTGTACAGTGTAGTATAATCTTGGATGTCAAAAACTTTTTTTTTAAAATCTATCCTTTGGCGACAATCATATCTTATACAGATCTTGTGAAAAAGGTTTAGAAAAGTTTAAGGACTTTCTTTGTCAGATCATGTGAACGATAATGCAAACTTGTTTTTTTACAATCCTGCCAGATGATATCATATTTGGTATCTGCTGGTCATTGTCATTTATTAGAGAATTCATAGAGAATAGTACATACAACACTTTTCCAGTGATTTGACATTCAAGCTATGCATTCTGAAAACTGTTTTATGATGTATTCAGATGCTAGAAACCTGTGACTGCTCCATGGAGACAAATACACCTCTACCTGAAGAGGATCCAGGAACAGATCGCCAGTCCTGTGGTACTACAGCACAGCCATCCATCTCACCAAGCAATAGCAGTCATGCAGAAACCAGGAGTGAATGCTGCAATAGCAAACAGACTGCATGCAGTTCAGCTGTGATATGTAATGGAGCTGAAGAGAAAAGGACTGAACATTCTCCTGGACCTCCACAGGGTGTGGCTCCTCCTCCTCCACCGCCCCCTCCATTGGCCTTATCCGCCACCCAACCAGCTCTTCGCATATATTGGATGATGAAAGACATTGTGCATATATTATAACGGCATTGCCTCAAATTTCAGTTTGTAAGTTTATAACTAATATTAATCTGGTGAAACCAAGCCTAAGATAATTTGAGTTAGAGCCTTTGGAAAATGTGTGTTTATTGTTATACCAACATCAAATTGTATCAAAACAGGTTAACCCTTACTGTACTGGGCTATTTCAAGCTCCTCTCGGGGACCTCCCCTGATCTTGGCCGTGACATGACCGATTGTCGTGAAATTTTGCATGGACCTCGAGCATCATGTGAAGAACACAAATCCATTGTTACAGTATTTTTAAGTAAATCTTTATTTTTTCATTTATTATAATTTATGCAAATTATATGCGTAAATATATATTTCGATTGATAATCAAGTAAAGAAAGGTCTTGGAGATAAAATTTAAAACCTTATAAACACTATTACACAAGAAAAAATTTCAGAGTGATATCAATTCTTATGTATTATATTTTTTTACAAATTTCTTAAGTATTTCTTTGTCTTTTAACATTAACTTTTTACCCCGTAATTGTTTTTTAAGTTTGCCGTTTCAGAGTGTTTATGAATCAATATTCAGTTAAAATGGTAATAATAAAATGATGATAATTACAGCTTGAAGAAGAAATTATAGGTGATAAAGGAGGAACATGAGGAAATGCAGTTTCCCTTTTGTCTTGTACACAAAACTCAGAAATTATCCGTTTTCGGCTGACCTGATGTCATAAAAGTTCATGTGACACGGTAACGGTATGACCGACTTTTATAAAATTGGGTGTCAAAAGATGGGCAAGAATTGAAAGAAAAAAATTCAGAAAGTTGCATGGCGTGAAATGCAGCGTTTCGAAATGCGCAGCAAAATTTATCCCCCCCCCCCCCCCCCCCCCCCCCCCCCCCCCCCCCCCCCAGTACAGTAAAGGGTTAAGCATCTACTGAGAATCGCAATGGTGGTGATTCATGGTTGGTGGTTACGGTATGACTTTTATCTGGTTTCTCAGAAGATATGTGCCTTATTTTAAAAAAAAATAATTTGAGTGTATACTACAAAACTGTCGTTTTGCTGCCGTGCCACTGAGTATTGAATATGGTACTTATTTTAATATCAAGTGTCTTTAGCATGATATCAGTACTTTGTAGCCAGAATCTTGCTCTCTATGCTGCCTCAGAGGGAAACAAAATTAACTGTCTGCTGTAACATGATATATGTTGCAAGGGTACAACTGAAATATTTAAATATTGCATCTTGGAATTTAATAGAGTGGTCCAAATCAATTCACATAACTGTTGATTAGCCTCTGGCCTAATTTCAGCAATATAGAAATGATACATTTCTGAAAAGATAATTGATGGAAAAAAGTTATAAATACCTAGTTTTCATGTTTCTTATGTAGTGTTGCATGCTTTGCTGTCAAACCAAATGAATTTCTTTTCAACTCACGCACATTCAGTCTTCTTGACGTACATGTATAAATTCGTTGATTTATTTCACAAGTGTTCACTAATTCACTGCAAAAGACCATAATTGAAAATCATTTTACTATAAATATTTGAATATCATATTGGTATACTAGTATATCTCAATGTGCTTTGTATTCCATGTCCACAACAGAAGAGATTTTTCACAAGTTCACTGGTATTCAGTTTGCTTACTTTCAAATGCCCAAGTTAATGAATCATTAAGTATGTGTAATATTGAAAAAGCAATTTGAACGCTCTTTTGTGTATTCAGTAAAGACAGGAAACATGTGCGCCATATGACATAAGTTGGTAATTTGTTAGATGAGAGGCTGGTTGGCCTAGTCGGTAAAACGTCTGCCTGTTGAACCAAATATCGTGGGTTTGAATCCATCTGTGGCAGATGACCTATGTGGAAAACACTCTGTCCCAAGGATAGGATGTTAAATGGAGGCCCTGGAGGCACGTTGAAAACCCACTGCACTATTCGAAGAAGAGGTAGGGGAAAACACCAGTGTAGTGGTACACCTTCACATCCCAATCAGTTATATCGGGAGGAGAGACATGAAGGTTACAGTGGTTCAGTTTGCCTTTCCTCCCCTCATAAAATTTCTCATTTTGGAAACTTTAAAAACCTGTTAATTATTTATTAGTTGGCTGGTATCAAATAGCAGGATTTCTTCTTATTTCTGATATAATTTGTTAACTCAACCCTTTTTTTTTTTACACGAAAACAAAGTTCAAAGTTGTTTAGATTTTTAGGTGCTAGATGAGAGACTTTGTTTATTATGCAAATCGCTGTGTATGAGAAAAATCATATATCATAGGTTTAGAGCATTTTCATGATCACTGTGCTAAGAATTGAAATAATTATTCAATTAAGTGACTATGATTAAAAATTTCTGTCAATCATATATTGTGAAAGTACCTTGTGGGAAATCTTCGTCTAAGGTATTTGGTCATATTTTGTCCCATACATTTGACAGATATAAAAAGATTAATTGAAATAATTATTCAATTAAGTGACTATGATTAAAAATTTCTGTCAATCATATATTGTGGGAAATCGAAGGTAGTCATATTTATTTTTTTATATTTATTATATTTATTTAGTCATATTTTGTCCCATACATTACCCAAATAATGACAGATATAAAAAGATTAACATTGCAAGTGTCGTCCTTATTTGGTCCAATCCAAATGCAGGGACCATGGAATGAGGGGGGGGGGGGGGGAGGGCTGTGAGGACTGAAGTGCACATACACACTTTTAGAAGACACGTTTCATGCCTATGTATGCTTGTTTGCATGCTTGGCCTACCAACTTCAACTTTTTCATCCTGCTACTTAAACTTTCTATATTTAAGCTCTTAAACTCTTCTATTTAAATCTTTGTAAATACAGGTTTATGATTCAATGATAATAATTTTTTAACTATAAATTATGTTGTATTGAATGGGGCCAACCTTGACTGGTTTTTGTTATTTGTTATCAAATGAATATTTATCTGTCATGTCATAATTTATATAACCTTGAACATTTAATAATAAATAAATGCAATAAAATACAATACAATGAATACAATATTGGTAACACATGTATCTATTCATTTTCAAACGTACCTTTGAATTATTTGACTTCTTTCTCCTTTCAACTCATTCTAAGTGCCGCAAGCAATCTCTTTCAAATATTCAACAGTCACAAGCAAAAAGAGACTTTCTATCTAGATGTGTTATATCTTGCCCAATTATACAAGTTCTATATTTTCAAAGAAATATTGCATTTGCTGTTTGTGTTCTTCTTAAGTAACTTTCAGCCAATATCACCGGACTTGTTTTGCCTCAGACACTATGTTACACACAGCTATAGTTTAGAGGGTACCAATCACCAAAAAATACTTTGCTCTGTATGTTAGAGGTTCCATGTCTGTACTATATTCAAAATATTGGCTTCAAATATTACTTTTATGAAGAGATATGTAAGTTTAATTACACTCTCTATATAGCATAAAAGTGACTCGTGAGTAGACTACTTGAGGCACCCGTACGCACACGCGCCAAGATAAGGTCTCACGTGGAACCCAACTCAGAGTTCGGTTCCGCACGAGCACCTCAATATTTCCTTCATACTCCTAAACTGGTGACCTATAGAATGCCAGATAAAGTTATTTGAGGTTAATTTAATACTTTCTAGCGGTATACAAATTATTTTTTCAGGTGGTGGGTTCACTTTAAAAGAATCAAATCAACTTTCATGCAAAACACACAGATATAAGAACAATGTAAAAGACAAATATGTCACTTCATGCATCAAGAGATATATGCATTTAATTATCAAGTAAACTAAAAATAGCACTGATAGAAAATTAGCAGCATTATAAGAATCTAGTTACTTCAACTTTTGTTTTGGTTTCCTTACATCTATTCATCATACAGTACATGTATAGAGATTAAATATTGCAGCTTTTCTTGGAATTCATTAACCATAAATCAATTTGAAATTACTAAGTGCATATATTAAAATATGTCATAAAATTGTATTCCTAGAAAGTGCAGTGTCAAAATTACATGTCAAATAGGGTTTTTTTTAGTGAAAAGCTCCTTAACTTTCAAAACTAAATCCTTTCATAGTTATATTGTAAATATAGGCCAAAAATACCTTACTTAATATGCACAGTGGGTGATAACGGAGTGATAATTGAAACATAACACAAATTCATATTGCATTTATTTCATTTTACCCTAAGTGCATGTATGTATTTTCTTTTCCTTTTTGTCCTCTATAGTTCTTTATTTTGTCTAAATTATGTGAAAAACCTGATACATCTGGTTGAAAACACTTAATACACTTACAACATCTGCCATTTTAATACAAATACATGTATGGTGTAAGTTGACAAATGACTAGAAAAGACATTAAGTACATGTATACTGTAGTGTAAACCACAAACTTTCCTGACATTAGATTTTGAGGATTCATTTTGCTGATAGATGTTTTTCTCGGAAGGAAGTTTTGAGAATCGCAATATTTTATGGCATGAAGCTTTCATACCATTCACAAAATTCATACAAGTTTCATACATGTTTCATACTTTTTTATGCAAAAATTTCTGGCTCACAGTAATTTATGCTTCCTATTCCTAAGCCAAACATTGTATCCATGGTACCTGAAGGACAATAAAAGTCAGCAGAAGATTTGAATATGGTTCCATTGGATTTGTTTTTGTTATTGGCATTAAACCTACTTTGTATCCAAAGTTGGCATAGCTTAACATCAGTTAATGAATTCAGAAAAAAAATCAGTACTGAATTCTTTAAAGTACTATACAATTTAGTTGATTGGAATTCATATTTCGGTGGAACCACTCTTATTCAATAATGATTTCTTAATTACCTTCTCGTACATTCACAACTATATAGTAAATATTTCTGGTAAACTATAAAATATGTCATTTTAACTTTATATGCAGACACACTACTTGAGTTTTGGTTTATACCATCAGGAACGCAAACATAAAATGCTAATATAGCCACCACGCACAGAAGCATGATAAGATACAAACTTAAACCCTTTTCACTCATTGCCCAAAACATGGACAATTAGTATAAATTAACAATGCAATGTAAAAGAAACAGTCTGAATGTCAATGTGATTACTGACTGATAAGTATACAATGCTCATATCATCAAAAGAAAAAAAGAAACATTCTGAATGTTGGTGTGCATTCATAATGTAGTAGATACATCATGGGTAACGGATTTGTTTGTTTCAACCACCTGTGATATTAAAGGACAATTAACCCCACGTGATATTCTAGATGCACCTATTGTCTGCTACGTCTTTCCATGGAGGCTGCCATTTTGTGCATGACACGGATCATTAGGTACCATATGCATTGATAATAGCCTACCTTTACAACAGATACGTCGCTTTGTTCTGATTGTATTACGATTGTTATTGGCCATGGGCCTAGATAATTGACGACCCATGAGTTCTAATAGCCATCCTGTAAAGCAGATTCCTCGCTTTGTTTTGGTATTGTTACGATTGTCTCCGTCCTTGACGTCAATTCTCCGTCCTTGACGTATATTTTTTATGAAGTATATTTTTTATGAACAAATTAAGACCTTTTAAAAAATATATAAAACTAAACCTACATTTCAGAATATGTGACTTTATCTAATATATATTTGTCCTCTAAAAATCAATTACAAGTTAACGATGAAGGAAATTTTACTTGGGATGAAAAATATGTTCGTGTACACATAAAGTAATGGCAGCCCCCTTATTATTGCTAGCAGACGATAACTTGGCTGGAAAATAGTGATTTATATCTATATCCTGTGTTTTTACATGAAATTGCATGTATCAAATAAGAGGCATATACTACACCATTCAAAATAAGCTAATTCATACGCTGAGGTTAATTTCCCTTTAATGATGGAATACATGTACTTTTGGAAAACCAGTTGACCTTTCTGATTAATTACATTCCTTTCATGAGCAAAAACTCATTACTCAATAAATTTAATTGGTTACTAACTTGCTTTAACTGGCAATCCAATCATTCTTTTTTGTTGGGGGGGGGGGGGAATAATATACTTGAGGTAAAACAGAAAAAACCCTGGTACCAACAAACTGGAAATATTCAGCATCATGTTGTCAGTTCATTTTCCTTGTTTTGAGGATGCTCTGTCGATGTTAGTCCCTTGACTAACCTCTCAAGCTCAAACAGATGTGTGTCGTTGCAGTCTGGAACTAGCTTTCTCATGGTTGCAGCCAATTCCAGCAAGTAGTCCTTGTTCTTCCCACTGGGTCCTTCAGAACGAGCAATCTGATTGGCTATCTCTTCCGGAGGAGCTGGTCCCAGGAAAGCAGGGTTGCAGGGGGTGGCGATGTACACAAGGACCTCAATAGGTTCCTGGACAGAATTGTTCCTCGTCTGCAGCGGATAAAACGTCATGGCTTTGGTGGTGTAGCCATTCTTTTCCCGAAAGTCCAAGTACTCCTTCACACTGCCAATGTCGCTCTCTGCAACATGGTAAGCAATGCCCCATACTTGTTCCTGTGGTAAACAAGAATAAAATTCAGCAGAAGACATCTTGGATCATTGTCACAATCTTGAAATATCTTGAGCCAAATTGAAAGATTTTTATTTGGGTCTAGTTACCATCATCTATAAATAGTTAAGACTTCAAACTTCAAACTTCAAGATGATATCACAGTATTTTTTCAATATTTAATTGAAATGGAATATCCTACATGTAGGTTGGACAAAGTGAGAAACTGAGGGGTAATTGAGGAATATACATGTATTTATCAAATTTGCTAAAAAGTGAATAATGACTTGACCTTGAAATGCTTCTAAAAATAGCCATGAACTAATTAAACACAGGATACGTGTACAGTGCATCATTCGGTACCATAATGAGTAAGTGATATTTTTACAAAAACAGAAGCTCTTCAACGTGTAACTTTGCACATTGGACGTCTTTAATATGTACTTTGATAATATGTAACACTCATATCGTTTCAACAATGACCTTGAACCAATGACCATGAAAATCATGATAAACACTATACCTGACTATATCCTACCCATATACCTGAAAAACAATGCTTTAAGACCTAATTAATACTGCACTTTTTTCATACATGCAAAAGTTTTTCTTGATGCAGCTTTATATATTGATAGTATTCAGTGAGTACTTGCTCTCAAGGAACAGTGACCTTGAACTTTTGACCTTCAAAATCAAGATACACCTAACATACCAAATCTGAAAGAAAAGCATAGATACTATATGATTTGAATTACATTGTAATTTTTCATAATTCTTGAAATATTGCTTAATTAAATGCCTTCTAAAATTCTCGTTCACACACAAAGACACACGGGAAATGGCAAGACAACTGTTTTTATCACATTTTGGATCAAATTTCGAGGCCAAAATCATGCAAATAGGCGGTCTTGTGGTATATTTTATTAAAATATGTATTACAGACTATTACTACAGCAAATATGAGAGGGCTGGGGCTCTCCATTTTGAAACTGTCGTCATGTGAAACGTCCCCCGAATCCCATTTTCATCGTTTACGACCAATTTCGGTGGTGAAAATTAGCCGTTAAACCTTTCGGTACCAAAATTTCTTTGGTAACCCCCCATAATATTGGTAAATGTCTATTAATACAGAAAATTTCATGGTATTCCTAGATGGGACGAAGGGTCATCTGTGACCTTGAACTTGGAACATTTTTCATTTTTTCGAACTTTGAGGGCGCCCTTCACAAAAACGGCTCGCCCAATTCCGCTGATTTTTTGTTGGATTATTGCCCAAGTCAAAGTCTTTAACTGTACAAAATTCTAGTTCCTGATCTCATACAGTATTAGAGATATGAGGCTCTAAACATGCATCCAAAATTTCAAAAATGAAATTCGACACCATGTTCGGTGACCTCGTACGCAGAAACGAAAGGTCAGTTTTGCATTCCAATTGATTTTTCTTTTAAAGAGCATAATGTTCTTCCAATTTCCAGATAATGAGCTGTACTGGATAAAAATTCTGGCTTCAATGGTCAATTAAAAAACCATCATTTACATAAAACTCATTTCTTGGAACGCGCATTGGTTGCTATGCGAGGCTGTATCTTAGCAACCACTTGACCTTGGGGCAAAATATTTTGGGGTTTTCCGTCAGACACTCCGAGGAACATTTGGTGCGAGTTTAAAGAAAATCGAAGGGGGTCGGGTGACAAGCATTGGTTGATTTGACGTGGATTGACCCACATACATGTACTACTGACTGTTGTTCAATTTTGAGAATAGCATTTTAAACAATAAATTTTAGGGTGACTAGTTTCAAGATTGATTAAATGGCATCCATTATAACGTCCATTTGCAGTTAAAAGTGAGTTAACCAATGGCAAATATATCTTATTTCAGAATGTCAAAATTTAGAACGACTGCAATTTTCATTGCTCTGTTTGGATTTCCAACTTAAAGGAGAATTAACCCCGGATTACAAATTTACTTATATTGGAAGGTGTAATATATTCCTACTTATTGGCCTAAATCATTTTCTAATAAGATATCAGAAAAGGGTATAAATAAAGATATTCCAGCACCCGGTATCGTCTCCTACTCATTTACATGGGGGCTGCCATTTTCTTGCTGATTTGGAGTTGTACATGAACCATTGAGAAATGTTCCAGTCAGGAAGATATTTTGAATCCAAATTCTAAATTGATTTTCTGCATTACCTAAAATCCCATATGTGACGCAAAATATAAAGTGGGTGTTTACATGTATTATAAAAATTAAATCTTTATAATGATACTTTTAAATTGTCTGGTTTTGCTTAACAAAAATCTATTTTCTTGGGTTTGCCAAACAGAGCAGAACATAATATATGCAGCATGCATTCTGACTTTTCAAGTCCATTATCCGAAAGCAGGTGAATGCATAGTTTGCCGCTATAGATGCTCAGGGAAGAAGCATCCATAAAAATTGAATTAATTTGCTCCGTCCCATACGTCCAGTATCGAGAAAATAGATTTCTATTAAGCGAATATCGATTTTCAACAGAAATATATAAGGAAATCTTCAGTTTAAAAATAAATTGACATATCTATTCTATATTTTTAATCTCAAATGAGTTTTTAATTTTGAAAAAGGCAATTGAGCATTTGGATTAAGAAAATCTTCTTGTACACATAAACAAAATGGCAGCCCCCATGTGCTGCTAGCAGACGATACATATTGCTAGACATGGTAAATTTTGCTCAGAAAATCTTGATTCGTATCGATCTCGTATATTTTGACGCGAAGCCATATAGTCTAACAAGTAGGAATAAATAACACCTTTGAACACTATCGTCTTTATTTTTGAGCGTAATTCTCCTTTAATAAATTACACTACCTTTCAAGGTGATCAACTGTATTATGGTATTCTTACCCCTGGAGTCTCGATGAGGGTGACCACCCTTCCAGGCTGTATTTTTTTTCCATGATGGAGGAAGGGAAATAGGGAAATAGAGAAAACAGAAATTTATTTGTACAACCAATTGCATTAAATAAACATTTAATAATCATGAAACCATACGTTGTTGGTACATGTATATAGCTACAGTCAACCTCGCCTAAGTCGATCATGACGGGACTGAGTGCAATGCGTCGAATTAGGCGATTTTTGACTTGTGCGGAAGTAGAAGAAAATCCAACTAGCGCGTGTATACATAACATGGGGACGCCGCGGTGCCGACTCTGGCCGGCGGCCTGGCCCGGCGGTTTGATCCATTTTGTTCTTCACGGAGATTGTGCCAGCAAGTCGGGGAATTTTTGTAAACAAAATCGGCGTGTGGCAGTTTCGACAATGACTGATTTCACATCGCCGTCTAGTTCGACTTTAATGTTTTTTCATGGTATTGTTCTGAGAATTTGATCGATTTAGGCGGGTATTCGACCTACAAAAATCGACTTGTAGAAAGGATTAATGGGGTGTTGCAAGAAAGTTGCGATTGATTGCAAGTTGCAACTGATCGGTACTGACCAATCAAAATCATTGTTGCAAGAGCATCTTCTTAAATGGGCAGACCCTGAACCATTTAGAAGGGTTGTTCTAATTTGCTTTAGAATTTGCAATTGATTGCAACTTTCTTGCAACACCCCATAACACACGTAAGTCTATGAGGATAAATTGCGACTTTTTATTTTCATCGACTTGAGCGACTATTTGACACATGCGACGTCGACAGTGCATTAAGAATCCCACATGGGTTTTTTTTTTTCTGCGAGGGGGAGAGGTAAAGTAGTTCTATATTTTTCTTTTAAAGTAAAGGCTACACTCACTTAGACTTGTACAAGTACACCGGCCTACGAAAATTTTTAGTACAGGAGCCGGGAAATTAATAGACCTTTTTTATCTCATCCTCATATATATATACAGTTAACAACAAAATTATTAATACCCCTTGGAAAATACTAGTTTTTTGCATTTTTCCTAAAAATGAATGGTTAACTGAATTTAATTTGCACATCACTTGAATACATTTAGTTATCATCTGCAAATGAATGCTGTTTCTGGTTTCACCTCATTTGCATAACAATAGAAAAGGTGAATTATCCAAACTGGGTGATGTTCAAAATTATTCATACCCTTGGTGATCTATTGACTTTGTCAAGCAGTAAGAATCCAGTCCTTGTGATTAAAGGCCAAGTCCACCCTGAAATAAAGTTGATTTGAATAAATAGAAAAAAATCCAACAAGCATAACACTGAAAATTTCATCAAAATAGGATGTAAAATAAGAAAGTTATGGTATTTTAAAGTTTCGCTTAATTCCGCAAAACAGTTATATGCACATCCTGCTCAGTATGGAAATGAGGGAACCAGTGACGTCACCCACTCACTATTTCTTTTGTATCTTATTATGTGAAATATAGAATATTTTAATTTCTGCAGATTTCACAATTAGGAAGCTCTCATTGAATTGTGTATAGGTTGCAACAATCACAATTACACATGTTCAGCGAGGAATCAAACCTTGTTTCACATTATAACAAGGAAAAATTAAAATATTTCGTATTTCATGTAATAAAATACAAAAGAAATAGTGAGTGGGTGACGTCACTGGTTCCCTCATTTGCATACTGAGCAGGATGTGCATACAACTGTTTTGCGGAATTAAGCGAAACTTTAAAATATCATAACTTTCTTATTTTTCATCCTATTTTGATGAAATTTTCAGTGTTATGCTTGTTGGATTTTTCTCTATTTATTCAAATCAACTTTTTGTTGGGGTGGACTTGGCCTTTAATGCTCATAACACTTTCTTCACACTGTCACAATGCTTCTGGAGGTCTCTACTGAGATATCAGGCCAATACCTGGTCTCCAATGGCCCAATCTCCTTGAGGATGTGTCCACACATGCCTTCACCTGACCTTCAGGGAGTTCATTAGATTTCGTGTCCTACAGGTGATGCAGTTATCGACTTCATGATGACAGGACTATGATATTGAAATTTTCGGTCATTTATTCCATGCATTTTAATGAAAATTCTGTATCTACTTATGAAGCAAAGCACCATTCCTGAAGAGCCCTTCCCTTTTGCACTGCCTGTGGGAGGGTTCACCTTTATTCATTGGCCCCATTCTTAATCAGAGTGCTCAGGAAGGCCATGTTGGTGATATTAAAGTCATTGCATGACTCTAACGTCAGGTCACCATGAATAACAGTAGGTAACCTTTGAGTACCATACACATCCCACATTGAGTGTTACTGTATATCAATCTTCATATGGTATATTCTTTGTATCTTTGGTATGAAAGCTACAATCCTTGATATCAAAATGAATGTAAACCAAATTTATACCATATGCCCTCCATGTTACCAGCTGCAGTGCACAAAATGCTACCACTTTGACAGTGCACTGGAACATAAAGATCAGTATTTTAAGCTTCACTAGAGTACCCACTTGCAGGTGTCCATATCAAAAATGTGTCAATCAGTGTAACTGAATAAACTGATAAAATTGGCACCATCCAACCTTTAGACAACTACCATGGCCTCCCTAAACATTCTTAATAATAATGGAACAAAAGTATCAGGAAATACCTTCCCTTGACAGTGCAACAGTGAATGCCTCTAGGGAAGTCTCTCCAGGAAGTGCTAAAGAGTGCTAAATGTTTCAACTTAGATACAGAATTGTCATTAAAATGTAAGGAATATTAACGAAAATATCAATATCATAGTCCTATCCTCATGACGTCTAAAACTACACCACCTGCAAACACAAAATCTGCTTTAAATCCATCGAATCCCCTGAAGACCGGGTGATGGCATGTGTGGACAACATCCTCAAGGAGATTGGGCCATTGGAGACCAGGTATTGGCCTGATATCTCAGTAGAGACCTCCAGAAGCATTGTGACAGTGTGAAGAAAGTGTTATGAGCATTAATCACAAGGACTGGATTCATACTGCTTGACAAAGTCAATAGATCACCAAGGGTATGAATAATTTTGAACATCACCCAGTTTGGATAATTCACCTTTTCTATTGTTATGCAAATGGGGTGAAACCAGAAACGGCATTCATTTGCAGATGATAACTAAATGTATTCAAGTGATGTGCAAATTAAATTCAGTTAACCATTCATTTTTAGGAAAAATGCAAAAAACTAGAATTTTCCAAGGGGTATGAATAATTTTGTTGTTAACTGTATATATATATATATATATATATATATATAGGCTATTATAGCTAATATGCCCAGTAATCTTCAAATTGAATCCTACCTAGGATATCCAAAAAACAGCAGAACAGAGGTATAGATAGGATTTGTATGGAGCAGAGGTATATAGTGTGCACAGCAAGATCAGATTCGCTGTCAATTGCTCGTGGTCTAGTGGTAAAGGCGTCCGGTCAGACTGTCAGAGTATTCTCTGACTACACTGCATTCGCGTTTAAGGTCCCGGGTTCGAATCCAGCTTTCTTGCTGATAATTTTTTTCAGTTATGAATCGATAACGATAGCGTTTATTCCGTTATAAATAACTGAATTTCAACAATGAAACCCAAGAAACTTGACTAATTATTCACTTGTTCAGGCGGATTTAATGGCGGCTGGGCATAATAACGACTTTCGCCTATATATATTCCGCTTATCCTTTACCGCATTGCGCTTTGCTGATGCTGGATGCATTTTTTAATAAAGTCATCATTCCTGATGAAGCCCTATGGGTGAAAGTTTGAATTCTTTCATCTCTTAACGGTTGTCTTATTCATCATTGACTTTTGTGTATTTTTCATCAACCGACGCAAGACACTTATTATTTATTATTTATTATTTATTATTTATTATATTTTATATATTATATATATATATATATATAGACCTCTATATATATATGGGTATATTACGCTGGATTCCGCATTTGGGAGACACGTAACAATGCAGTTTATTTCGTAATAGAAACCACCGCTTTACGGAGACACGAAACCGCTTTACGGAGACACGCGGAACAATTAAAATGACAAAGCCGTCTCTCCCAAATGCGGAATCTAGAGAAATATATATATATATATATATATCACACATTCACAAAGATATATCAACTCTTTAATTCATATGACATGTTGATTGGTTTAAATTAATATAGGGAGACATGCAGAGAGCTACAGAATATTACTAATAGTATTAGAATTACAGTAGTAGGCCTATCGGGACTGGGGATATGAGTCTGCAAAAAACACACCGGGGTACTAACAGGTAGCTACCCCAGCCGAGGCCGGGGGCAAGCCATCCAGTGACCGCTCAATTCATACCTTATCGGGCACTCCTCTGTGGTCCACACTGGCTTGCCAGAATCTCCTGGCATAGCCTTTCACGCTGCCAACGAGTCGCTCAGTATATGGAAAATCAGTCTTCCATGTTAATGATCCATAACCAAAAATCCACATTTCTGTCATGTGACACAATTGACAGCAGAAGTAAGTTAATTTAGGCTTCCTTTGATCTTGCCTTTGTTGTTGACATAATTTATACAGATTTAGAATACGCGCGCGCAGTATTTTGATCGCGCGCGCTCTCGACGCTCGTCATTTTATACACGCCCACTTGCGTACGCATTAATGACTTTGCGATCTCGCACGCGCGCACATGTAAAGCGACTGATTGCAGCCATGATGGTGGGTGGATACCATTTTTCATACTATGAATTTACTACAGTATTGTTTGCTCTAGAATAGTAATTGATTAAATAATTGTATTATTACCATTTTTCGCTTTATTATTTTCTAGGACGGAATGGAGGACAGCCAAGATCTCTTGGCAGAGGATCAGGGAAAGGTGAGTAAAAACATCTCCATTCCAGTTGCACTGGTCACTGCACAGGCACAACCAGGCATTCTGTGTGCACAACCAGGTAGGCCTAACTTAGATGTAGACCGAAATTTTCTGTCTCTCGTTCGTTAGCCTCTTATTTGGATAGGGTCGGCCATTCACTTAGAGACAGAAACGCTCCATTCACTCGCCTGTGCAAACTCACTGTCAACCGCTTGACAGGAGGCATGTCGTTTTTGTAAATCGTATTATTCACATTTTAACAATATTTGTGTAAATTAAATGGCCTAGGCCTAGGCTGTATACATAAACGAACATGTTCAACTTACCAATTTGACTGTTATTCCTTTAATGCTCCTTTTTCAGGTAATTCAGGGTCCAAGGTTTTCTCCGTTTGAAAATCTTCCAGCCGTATTCAAACGGTATAGTGTGTGAGTCAATGGGATTCGGTTTGCACAGGCGAGTGAATGGAGCGTTTCTGTCTCTAAGTGAAGAGCTACGAACGAGAGACAGAATTTTCGGTCTAGCCTAGATGTAGTCATGTGTGGCAGTGCTCATTCTATCTTTGCCTTTGTTGTGGATTGTGTGTCTCTCTAGGGAGTCTAGCTCTTTGTGGATGTGGCAATAACCAATTATGGCATTATGCAATGTATTCTGTATGATGGGACGACCTAATGTTATGCACTTTGTTTCCAGCCCCTGACAATGCCTGAAAAGGGGTTTATTATGTCTTGGTTCATTTTCAAGTTGATGTCGATACCTGTCTTGCCCGTGTCAATTTTTGTTCGACAAAATAAAAGGGTCGTAATTCCTAAAGCTATGCACATGTAATAAATGAATGCCAAATCTTGATTTTGAAGCTGACCAGATATAAATTTCACCCAGATATCCAAATGGTGATAATATCACAAAAATAAAGCATTAGGCCCTAAAAGGAAAATTACTCATTCATTTGGCAAACGTAGATATTACCTAGGCCTACCTAGGGAAGATACTGAACGCAGGCCCTATGCCTCTATATTCAGTTCCAAGTTCTTTTTCCTCTTCAAGATGGCTGGATCGTTTCCTGGTGCAGGCGATTCATAATCGTACTTAATGGGCTCATTTTTCCAGCACCTATCCAAAGCTACTTCAAAACTATGCACACTTGGGGCAGTAATGGTGTCGTTGGAAAGATTATTCCATGGTTTGTAGGTATTCGTACATAGAAAGAATTTTTGTATCTCTGAGTTTTGGTCCTAGGAATAAACAATTTTTTACTATGTCCTCTTGTCTGATCTCTGGATTGTAATTCAAGATTTGGGGTTACATCAGAATCGTATTTATTAAAAGTCTTGTATGTTTCAATCATATCGCCTCGAGCCCTCCTGTAAGCTAAGGTAGGGATATTCAACTTCCTCATCCTTTGTGCATAAGGCAGCCCCTTTAACTCTGGGACTAATCTAGTTGCTCTTCTTTGGACATTTTCCAAAGCATGTATATGTTTCTTAAGGTGGGGGCTCCACACAGCATGAGCGTACTCTATTTGGGGACGAACAAGCGATTTGTACAACAGTGAAAAATTATCTAAATAAACAAAGGTTCGTCTGATTAAATTCATTAGTCTGTTTGCCTTATTGATCTTTGTATGTAAATGTTCTTCAAAGTTTAGCTTATCATCAATCACCACTCCCAAATCTCTCTCAGATGACACTTGCTTGAGGGCACTTTGCGAATTATCACTGGTCATATTATACACATATGGACTTGCCAGGGCAGACTTGGGGTTACCAATGGTGAGAACACTACATTTCTTAGGGTTGAATCTAAGCAGCCATTTGTCAGACCAGCATTTGAGCCTATCAAGATCCCTCTGAAGGGCAATACAATCATTCTCATCTGTTATGGACTTGAAAATCTTTGTGTCATCAGCAAATAGATATACACTACTCTCAGAAATCGTGTCAGGTAGATCATTTATATACAACACAAACAACACACGCCCAAGAACACTACCTTGTGGAATGCCACTTGCAACAAGACCCCAACTGGAATATTCTCCATTCACACATACACGCTGTCTTCTCCCAACTAGAAATGCTTCAATCCAATTAACCACCAACTCACTTATGCCATACATGTAGCTTCTAATCTTGGCAAGCAGCCGACGGTGGGGCCCCTTATCGAAGGCCTTCATGAAATCTAAATAAATCACATCAATTGAACCATTTTCCTCCAGAGTGCTAGACCATTCATCAACTACGTTTATCAGCTGGAGCATTGTTGAACGACAAGGCAAGAAACCATACTGCTTGACACTAAACAATTTGTTTATAGTCATATGATCCAGAATCTCATCACGAATTATTGATTCCAAAAGCTTACACACTATACATGTAAGACTAATAGGTCTATAGTTCGATGGCAGCGATCTGTCACCTTTCTTGAAAACAGCACTAACATTCGCTGATTTCCAGTCTGATATTCTTGTTAGCCACAGCGTTATTTGCGGGGTGTGTAGCTTTAGGACTCTTAGCCATAGATTTAATATTGTATAGAATAGAATGTATAGAATAGAATGGATAAATGGGGCGTTGCAGTGTTGGGGGGGGGGGGGGGTGGTAGTGGTCACTCATGAAACCATCCTCATTTGAGGCTGTGTCAATTTCGGCAGCAATCGACCTCTAAGATCAAGAGGTAAAAACCACAGAATTATCACTCGTACATATAGATCTAGCTACAAGGTTATCTGGAGCAAAATTCTGGGAAAATAGATCTAGATCTACTACAGTAGTATATCTAATGTTAGACCCCTATTTTCTTTATGCATTTAAGGATGATGAAATAGAATCTATTTCCAGATAATTTCTTGAATTGGATCACTATGACCCTGATCCAAGTGAAAATGAAATTTTCAGGCTGTTTTTGGCAGACGATCTTGTACCTTTTTTGAAGATCTCACATGAGCTAGTGATCACATGATCACACATTGGCCTACACTAGTAGGTCGGAAAGGACAACAACTGGTGAATACACATTCTGTAATCTGTAGCACGTGGACACCCAAAATACGTTATTGCAATCATAACAAATTAGAATCTCACTTACCAGCAAGTTGTCTGAGAATGTCCCTCTTTGTTGATGACCAGCTAAACCATAATTTCAGGAAATTTTGAATTTTGAGCATCATATTCTGCCTTGCCTTCGGTTGTCTTCTTTTGCTAAGACCAAGTGAACTCCTAGTGTGCTGCCCTCTCTGTGTGGGGAGGAAATCTGCACTTGTTTATTGTTGAATGCGGCCAGTGGTATAACAGTAGGAGGCAGTAGTTATGTGTTTTCACCATGACCATATTGGTTAAGGAGTACGAGGTTATAATAACTTTGTACATTGGATGAGTGACTCACCTATGGGAGACAATCCCAGAGGTATGGAGTGCAAGTGTGTGTAATTAGGTTTTTACAGACGTGTATCAATCAGATATGATTATTTACTTCTGGGGACTGACCTTTAACGTCTCCATCTGAAAAACGTGACTTGGTTTCGAACCTGGGTCTGATCAGTCAGATATGTAGTTTGTAGTTTGTAGGCAAAGATGGAGAGCGGACTGTGGACATCACTAGAACAACTCACATCTCCCTGCGAGGACCGAGGTTATAGATCTATATACGCTATGAACACGACAAAGAGAGCGGACAACATATACAGCTCTACATTGTACCCTCCACAATTGCTCTGGTAGACAAAAGAACATCCCTTCATTGCTGTTATGTAAAATAAGTAGAAGAGGTGAATATGTATGTGACACCTGTCTACCAGAGCAATTATGGAAGGTACAATGAGGAGTGGTATATTTTGTCCACTTCTTTGTTGCCATGTTCATAGTGAAATAACCTTGCATATATTTGTGTGAGTGGGGGAGGGGGCAAGTAATTTGAATATAATGGGGTCAAGGATATGTGGGTATTTAGTTTGATTTGTAGATATATCCAAATCAGAAGTTCAGGCTAGAAATTTTAGAGGATAAGGATTTATGTCTTGTTTGCTTATCCTGTACATGCCTTCAAATTGTAGGGGCAAATGCTGTTTGGTAGGTGGTCTTTTATTTTTATATTTTTCTAAACGATAATAAAAGTTTATCTCCCAATAAACAAGCCTTTAGACTTCAGCCAAAAATGCAAAAAAGTTTCACTGCATGTACATTGTAGATTGCGATATAGATCTTAATCTACTGTTGAAATTGAGGTATCCATTGTAAAATTCCAATCATTAAAGGGCAAATCAACGATGTACTACATGTAGTTACTTTGCACCAAAGCAGAAAATCAGAGAAACGATGCGATTTCAAGTTCCAAACCCTTTAATGATAATGCTATAAATATGTAGTACCAGTAATGTTTCTGCTCCAAAAGGGTTACCCTATGGTTATAGTATACAACTGAAAATAGTTTTGGCTGTAGAAGTTAGATGGTTGTTGGTTGGTTATTTGGCTACCCTTTCGGATACAACACAAAGCTCAACTACCCTATGGAAATGGAGATCAGATTTTTTATGACATGTTATCTTTGCCTTTTGTGTTTCAGGCTAGGACAGAGTCCAACGTTGACCTAAACACAGACACATCTTTGCTGGTCGACATCTCTGATGCGCTGAGTGAGAGAGACAAAGTTAAATTCACCGTCCATACTAAAGTGAGTATATCACTGGAATGCAAACACATGATTTTGCAGCACAAAAAGCATGAATGTTTAACTCAGTTGGCAAGTTTAGTCATTTTATGTTGAAAATAATAATGTGATATATATTATTTGTCATGCCAAACAGTCACAAAATATTGGCTAAAGATATCTTTTATTGTGAGAAATCAATTGTTCACTTAGTGTTTTTAGTTACACTGTATGCTCTTGTTACCTATATTTTTGTACCAAATGTCCCTAGCCATTTTTTTTTTTTTTTTTTTTTGTCTACTTGTAATTTGCTTGGGCTTGCCTTCTATTATGCTTTGTACAATATCAATTTTGTAAATATTTATACAGGTGTTGCTGTGCTTTGCATATTTAATTTTGTTTCTTTTTAAGTAAAAGTTTTCATGAAATTATAAGGGAATGTCCTGAAATGGCAATTTCATGCTTTGGAAGATTCTTAATTCTGTGTGATTGTTTCTGGTACAGCTTAGAGTTTATTGAAGGAATGTATTTAAGACATCTATCTTCCTATCGTCATAGAGAAGTGAAATAAGGATCAAAACCTGCTCAATTTTTATATTGTTGCATACTGTCACAATGTTAGGACTAAATCCTTTGTATGCACCGGTATGTAGCATCTGTCTGCATTTTTACATAAACGTAGACCCCCCCCCCCAAGTTAAATGGTATAAATTTATATTTGGTTCCCTGTTTCACCTCTCTATACTCTTTCAAATTTCTTGTGCTGTGCATCAAAGACTTGTCAGTATGCAATGTTAGAATGGAAATATTCCTACCTGTATAAGATAAATATATTTATACCCCAAGCATCTCTGTGTTTCCTTTTTGTAGCGTCCCTCAAGACCAAATTTGCTTGATTCCTTGTCCTTAGTAAGTGTCTTTTATATTTGTTTTTTGCTTGTTATTTGCTATACTAGTATTGTGTTGCCTCAGAGAGAAAGAGACAATCCTTACATGAATCTCCCTGTATGCCCTTCAATTTTGTTGTTGTTGCTATCCAGTTCAAATACAAATTGTTTTTCAATGGCAGTTTTATGAGAAGTTAATGTAGTTCTGAAATTTTCCTGTGTTGCATAGAATGTACATTTCTTCTTCTCTCTACTTCATGATACTTGTTTGATAGTTTTTTTGTTCATTTGTTTTGCTGAAAGTGAAAATTTTATTCTGGAAAATATCATGTTTGAGCATTTGGGGGGAAAAGGGTTTACGAATGATCATTAGAATGTAGAAATCTTGAGTATAGTGTTTTGACTTTATGTAGGAAATTGCAATTTAAAGTTACACCATATTGCAATTTTTGATACTTTACCAAACAAGCTACAATGTGCATGTTAAGTCTAGTGCTATAACTTAATCTCCATGTTTGGATTTGTGTTTGGTTTGGCACTTTGGCAGAGGTGACATGATTTACATAATGAATGAAATATTCACCTAATGATGAAAATGATTTTGTTGGGTCAACAATTTACATGATGAATGAATTCATGACAATGAAAAAATAATTTTGTATACAAACCACTCAAATCAAATGACCAACTGATTTGCGCCTCATAACACGTCTAATTATTTTAATGAACTGCCGATTTAAACTTTTACTGTATGTTCAGCCTGGTTCGGTTTGATTCGGGTAGATATTCAGCTTGAAAATTGTATCCACAATATCCAAGTATATTTTTAGACTACCTGTAGTTTAGGTACAGGAACATTATGTACAAGTGTGTATGTCTAGTTTTTGAAAACTATCAGTATCAAGCTATATTTAAAGAGAGAGAAAGAGAGAGAGAGAGAGAGAAAAGTAGCATTACTTATGTGCTACTGGCATTTTGAAATCAGTTGTTAATTCAGTTTTCTATTGAAATTTCATATAGTTTATTTATTTGTTATTTATTTGGCAATGTATATTATGAGAAAACAATGTAGACAAGCTAGCCCAACCAGAGTAGAAAATAGAATAGAATAAACAAGAATAGTATAAATACAAGCATAAATTATGAAACAATGTAAAAACATGAATCTTGTATCTTTTTTTGGATACATATAATATTAAGGATATGTAAAAAGAGATTGAATATTGTTAGTGTATATATTTTTGTGAATGTTGGTTAATGAATAATTCATACATCTTTCTTCAGTAATGGTATCACCTGTACATGTCCATAACTTCAAGTCAATTACATGTACAGTGTAGGTTAAAAAGTACTTGATTTTATTTGCTATTATGACAAACCTGTTGGAATAGAGATTGATTCATGAATGCACTCTGTGTCAGTCTTGGTTTTCCTGATTGTTACATGAGAAGTTGGCCTATTTTAGAACTGCTTTTGAAGTGTCGTGCCGGTAAGGGATCCTGTTTGGCATATCTTTTGCAATTGAAGGAAGTGTTAACTTGATGGTACAGTACATGTATTTTAACTTTTGTTAGTTTCACTTTCAGGTTTAAGTGCTCATTGAAGGCCTACATGTAGTAAACTTGTACTATTGCAATATATAGTAGTGCATCAGTTGAGACAGTTGTAATACCCATAAATCAAAGTTTACAATACCATTTCTGATATCATAATTGTCAATTGGCATATCTTGGCATCCAGTAGTGATAGTGGGCATATTCAAAATGATGATTTCATCGAGCACAGTTACACATAGTTTGTTGAACTTTTCAACATAGTCAGAGCAAACGTTGATTATCACAAATGATTTTATATAATAAAAATTGTTTGCAGGGTGTGTTAAATATCAATAATATACATGTAGGCCACAGAGTGCTCAACAAAGTCAAATATGCCCAAATAGCAATAATCTGGTACTTAAAGACCTCAGCCTGACCGAATTTTGAAATATACCCTTTATTCATCCACGGGGAGCTATATATTTTCTGAACAAATTGAAACCAACTTCATGAGATTCCGTTTCCTGTGGAATGAGTAACAGCGTCCCGAATGTTGAGCCCCGGTGGTTTTTCTGACGAGGGCCCCGTCTCTGAGGAACGCTACTTTGCGGGGGGGGGGGGGTGAAAATTTGATGACGACATGTCGTGTAGACGCACTCGGAGCTGTATACATGACATGTCGTCACACGTCTAGCGACCCCCTGCGGTGTTACGCCATAGGGAGGGGGCGGACCAAAAAAAGGATTAATTATTTTTTATGGATAAACGGAGACGAAAATTTATGAATAACCAGGGTAATTATATTCTTTGTTTACTGAGCTTTACGTCAATATATGGTTGTTTTGGGTCAGGCTGAGGTCTTTAACAAAATAAGTCTCAAAGTGATTTCCCTGTGTGTGCACCATTGCCACTTTGTGGGGAGTATCCCTGTCTTATGGGTCATTATTTTGGTCACGTTTTGCAAGTTCACTTCATTTTTTTTGTATCCTCCCAGGAACCCTCACCCTCTTTCCTCTCTCTCTCTCCTGGATGTGGAGAGGAAAAACAAAGATTAATGTCTTGTCAAACTGCAACTGAGTTTAGGTATTTATGAAAAGTCAAATTCAGTCTGTTGATAAAATACACTACAGCACAAGAAATTTAGTAGTATACTTAATGACAACTTATGGAATGAAATTTTCTACACATCTTGTCAGTCTAAAGTTCTAAACATTACATTCAATTCAGATAGTCTGTGCTGTTTCCATTCATTTCGATCTCACACTTTGTACTCCTTCTTTCTCATCATAGATACATGTACTTCATATTTTGAACCAGTCACTTCTCAAATCAAAGCTGAAGCAAAGCAGTTATTAATGCTTGCCTGAATATTGATCAATACCTGTTACTTCAACCACATATGATATCTCATATGCCATTATTGAGGATAATGACTAGTTTCACATTTAAGAGCTGGCTGAGTGTATCTAGGGTGAATGGTTCATCCAGCACAGTGTTCATATGATCATGATACATGAGTCATTAGTGGGCAGCAAATGTGGTAAACAACATGACAGGTGGTGAATTGCTAACCAATTATCGTAAGGACAATTCTCAGGTAATAGGAATTTCCTGTCAATTGTAGATTATTCATTCAACCCTTTTCCCTTGTACCATGCAGTAATTTTCCAATGATAAATTATCATAGAATATTGTAGCACTTTACAGCATGTAATGAATGAAGTTCCGTTTCAGTCAGGATAATTTATTTTCTCACATGATCGGTTCTACTTCTAGTTTCACTTTTGTTTACTGTGCCTAATGGTTGCAATTTGTCAGGATTCCCAGTTTGACAAAACAAACTTGGACAGTCCTGACAAAAATTTGGTGCAGATATTTAAGACAGTAATTTGGTACAGATACATGTAAGATAGCAGATGCTTGTTTTCAGATTCATTATTTGGTGATTTTATCTTAGATTGCAGCAAGTTGGTTGAAATATTCCAAATAGGCTGGGCTGAGGGCTCAACACTAACCGGGACACATGGGTGCCCTATTATCCAAGTCTGACCTCCCTCCCACCAACAAAAAAAAATTACAATTTTGTTTTTTACATACATGTAGGACTCAAGTCTTTTCTACATAATGTTTTTTTTTTTAAATCAACCTTTTGATATTTAATCCTATTTATTTGGTTATTATTAAGAAAATTTGTTTCATTATGTGCAATATTATGTATAAAATATTTATTATGTACTGGGAGCAGCATGTTTGGGGAGCGTATGCCTCCGGGCAGCAGTGTTGTATTTCACTTTTGTAAGTCATAAATTTCATACAATTGAAGGATATTTCCACCCTACATTTCGAGGTTGATTCTTCAACAGTGGATATCATTGATATTGGCCTACATGGACAATGTATTCCTGTAGCTTCCTGCATTTTCAGGAACCCTGGAAATCCATTCCTTGTTTGGGGAAACTGTACATCCCAGGCCAAGATATAGCAGGAAAATCATGTTCACTAGAGGCCATCAAATTGTGTTAAATGTTCAAAATTAGAATGTTTGTTCTTGAATTTCCTGGACAGCACATGAATTTGCTTTTATTTGACAAATTTGACAGTTTGTTAATAAACACTACTTCAGATGTACTCTGAAATGTTGCTGAAACACCCTTCAGCTTGATTTCTTTTATTCCTTGTGTTTACATTCATTCACTTAATTGTCAATTATTTCCAAACAATCCTCTGTAGGCAGTTAAATCGCATTGCCTTTGAATCAGTTTTAATGTATTCAATGGCCCGTATTCTGAACTCCGGTTTAACTTAAACCATGGTCTAAATGGGTGGTTTAACTATGGGTAGCTAAAAATGTAAAAACTTTGTTTATAATGTATGTTCCTTATGTTTACTGGATTCTGGTCTCATGCTTAACGGTCAAGAAAAATATTGTACTTATCATTCCCAGACAGTTTTTAATAGTTTGAGTACCAAAAATGCTTATAAATTGAATATCTACTGTTAGAGATTTGTGTCACATTTGGCTGCCCATAGTTAAAACACACATTTAGACCATGGTTTAAGTTAAACCGGAGTTCAGAATACGGGCCAATATGTTTGCATATAACAGGTAATGTGCTTGATTCCTTTACTTGTATATGTACTAACTAATAGGGATTTTTTTTTACCCTGAGAAGCTAAACCTCGGTCACACTGCCAAACCAACTTCATTCTAACTGATTCCTGGCCATGTGGGGGTAATGGAATTTTTGTTAGGTCTATTGTGAGTGGTGTGACTTGGATGGGATGCATCCAAACTAGCCAACTGATATAAAAATGCTGTCATGACCTCTTTCAATTGAGTTTATTACTTCCTCCAACTAAAACCTGTTAACTTCTTTGTTACCCTCATTACAGACTACCTTACCTGAATTCAGTGAGAGTGAATTCTCAGTGCAGAGGGAACATGAAGAGTTCATCTGGCTCCATACTATGTATGAAGAAAATGAGGATTATGGAGGAATCATTGTAAGTCAACAATTGTATTATCAAAGAGAGTTTCATAATAAACTATGGGAGAGATGCAAAGAAGGAATAGCAAGTTTCTTGTACAAAGTATCATGTAACCTGGGAAGTGTAACTAAGACACTTCCCTGATGTAACCAAGACACTTCCCTGATGTAACCAAGACACTTCCCTGATGTAACCAAGACACTTCCCTGATGTAACCATTAACCAACCATTAGAAGTTTCAAAAATAATGTAAAGGAGAGAAAGTAATATCCAGAAGAGCTTAATTTCATGAAAAATTGTAGTTCCAACAAAGAACTTTTTGACAAATAATGTATAAATTGACAAAATTAATTGAACGCAGAACTACTTGTTTAAAATATAAATCAATTTGAAATCTGTCATTCATTTTCACTTTGTACACTTCTTTAAAGCTTGACGTAAGTTTAAAACCCTAGATTTTAGAATGCTCATGTATTTGCTTTTAAAGTTACAAGGTACTTGGAAACATCATAAGTGGATGATTAAAATTCTATCGTTTGAAATTGATAATACTGTTCCTTTTTATTGAAGAGATATCAAGATTGTGTGAAATCTCATTTCTATTATTGTGATTGTGTACTCTAGATTCCTCCAGCCCCTCCCAGGCCAGACTTTGATGCCTCGAGGGAGAAGCTGCAGAAGCTTGGTGAAGGAGAAGGTACTATGACCAAAGAAGAGTTCAACAAGATGAAGCAGGAACTAGAAGCGTAAGTGGTCATCACAGACTTGTTCTATTGTTGTTTTCAGCAAACTTGACTGTGCATGCCAGTAATCTAGCATTGATAGCAAGTATACAAGCATGTAGATATTACTATTTCATTATTTAAACTATTCAACAACTAGTTATTAGGTTTTCAATTTTATCTTTTTTTCTGGTTTCAAGGAGACCTGCTGATTTACAACAGTATTTGTTAGAGTCAAGGATTGTGACCTTGGCTCTTGTTGAAATAAAACTCTTTACCAGCTGTCATTACCTATTTGTATGAATAAATGGTTTGCATGCGTTTCTTGAAATGCATGATTACCTGTATTTATAAAGCAAGTTATTTTCAAGCTGCATTGTTCCCAATTAGTTTGAAGAAAATCAAATATGGATTGTTATCCTGATAATGACTGGATGTCACATAAATTCATTCTATTTTGCATTCTTATAGGGAATACCTTGCTACTTTCAAGAAGACTGTTGCCATGCATGAGGTATTTCTACAACGTCTAGCTGCCCACGCTACCCTTAGAAACGACCATAACTTCAGAGTCTTCCTGGAATACAAGCAAGATGTGAGTGTATTGAGAGAGAGAGAGAGATAGAGAGAGCTAGATGATATACAGGCCAATACCTCAGTTGTTAGAGTAGTGGTCTTTGTATAGTGGAGATTAAGGCCACACAATTGTGTTACAGTCAGAACTGCTTTAGCGACCACCTGTCTATAAAGACCACAATTTTTGTTCCCTTGAAAAGTGTTTCCCATTGAAACATGTATTGAAGGAACCTGTTCATAAAGACCACCTGCTCTTAAAGACCACTCTTCTTGCCTCCATACAGGTTTCAATGTATTATGCCTTGGTTAAAGGGTAAACATGCATCCTCAATTATATTTCTACCACCAAAACACAGCCCATGAGATACAGTTGTATTTAAACATTATATTGTCAAAGGTGATCCATGCAGATTTTAAAAGACAACAGCATTCTTTGATATTCATGTATGGTTTTAAAAAAGAGTGCATGCATTCATTCCTGATCTCTTTCTTTGCAGCTAAATGTCCGAGGGAAGAACAAGAAGGAGAGGCTAAGTGGACTCATGAAATTCGTCACCAAATCAGTGGATGAAGTATTAGTTTCAGGACAAAAGGTAAACGCCCTACTGACCTAAAGGCAAAGTAGTTTTAGCCATTGGATTATGTTTCAATCCTTTCAGGACAGGAATTATTTAAGGGCTAAATTGATCAAATTTTGTTCGTCAAATTGGCAACTATGATATTTTTCTCTTAGTGCTGCATAGTTCTAATATGGTGTCATGTCTTTGAAAACTGTATACCGTACATGGTTAGGGATTTAAGAAAAGTTGAGAAATTTGCCAATTTCTTTAAAAAACAATGATTTTGAACCTCTCAATAAGTTGCCAATTTAAGGATTTTAAAGCTTATTCTGGTTTTTAAAATTCCTGGCAGCAAACGCAATATGGTCATGCAACAAAAATGGACATAGCGTGTGCAGAAATTTTTGCTCTTTCTACTCATGCATCTGGTATATTTTTGAGAGCTCTGAAACAAAAGATTTTGAGCCAAACCACAAAATGTAGTCAGTTGTCTCAAAAGGGTTAAATGTCACCAATATCGATTACTGGGCGTTGTGGCGTGCGCCTGTAATCCAGCTACCAGTGGAAGTTATAAACTGATTCAGTGGACCCAGGTTCGAGACCGAGTCACGTCTTTCGGATGGTGACGTTAAAGGTCGGTCCCAGACGTAAATAATCATATCTGATTGATACACGTCTGTAAAAACCCAATTACACACACACACACACACACACGCTTCTTTCATTATTATGAAGACAACGGGAACTGAGCATACTTGAACTTGTTCTCCATGGTAGAAAATTCAAATGCAAGTAATGTTCCATAGCAAACCAATTGCATTTCATAGCATCTCGTCTCTCATTGTCATCTCTATATTATATAATAGCCATTACATGTGGACAGGTCATGTGAAAACAAAGTACACCTACTTATTCTTTGTGTTTATGAAACCTCTGAAATATGTGCAATTTGAATTCTGTCCATAGAAATGTTTGTGAATCATTTTAGTCTTTCTGAAATAAAAAATGTATAAATTTTCAGAGCAGCTGTCAGAATCGCCCTTTACAATCATTCTGATTCTACTTTACTGTCGCAGGATGTTGATTCTTTCTTTGAGCATGAAAAGAACTTTCTGGTTGAGTACCACAACAAGGTCAAAGATGCAACTACTAAGTCAGACAAGATGACAAGATCACACAAAGGTAAATAAATAAATACATGTACATGTATAGTCGACTTGAAATTTTATGAACCTAGAAAAGTTCCTTCTGTTGAAGTTTTTGTGGATTTGTGATCCCATGTTGTCTCCAAGCAATTTCAGCTTTGCCCAAAAAACAACTTTGAGGATTTTGCATAATTTGCTTAAAAATCCAAACGGCCTCATGTTAATAGGCAAATTAAACAGCGCAAGACAACTTACGCACAATGTGCATGCTGCACCAAATGCTACAACAGTGTTGTTAATCTTGTGTAATGAAACCTGTGACACAATAATACCTACCTTCATTGTATCACAGGTTGCATTGCACAAGATGAACAAGACATTGGATTTTAATAAGCAAATGATGCGAATTGCTCAAGGTTGCCCCTTGGGCAACAAAGCTGAAATTGTTCTGTGACCACTTACAATTACAAATCTACAAAATGTACATCTTCAACGGAAAGAACTTTTCTAGGTTCGCTGTTGGTTGTTTAAGAGCGTCAAATGGACTAATATATGAATATCTTCAAATGACTGATACGTGCTAATGTTCTGTAGAGTTGTCATGGTATATTGGATATGTTTATTTGAATTAAGATCTATTAGTTTGTACATGTTACCCATCCGTGGCAGTAATGCCATGTGAAAGTATGTTTGTACATTTATCATTCTCTACCCCAGAGGCTGAAAGGTGTTTTATTTACTTTCCTAAATACCTTCAAGTTAACCAAATAGAGTGAAAATATTGAAATGAATCTGATATCCCTGATAATGATATATGGCAAGACTTATATTTGGTATCGCCTACCGTACGTATCCAAAATCATAATTATCCTAATCATATTTAGGGATTTCAGAGTTTGTTTCCCTCAAAGGATGCATTTTCAAAATATGTGACATCATACATGTGGTAGAATTATACAGGCTTTCTTGCACGATTCAGATATAAAAAATCTGTTTGGGTGAAATAAAGCAGAAGAAACATTGCTGGACTTTGTACTAGTTAATATCAGTTTTTATGAAATACACTTGATTTGTATGTTTCTACATCTCAGATGTAGCAGACACATACATCAAAATATCAGGGGGCTTGCTAGGACTTGGAACAATAGACAAGACAGAGTTAGACAAGTGAGTATGAATTAATTCTTTATTTTGACATTATTGTCTTTTGCTTGCTTCTTGCCCTTGTGCAGGGTGTGATATTTGTAGGATGAAATTGTTTTTGATATATTCATTTCACGTCAGATCTCTGTATTTGTAATCTAGGTGTGGTTTATCTGTCTGCACTTTGTAACACTCCAAAGCGAGTATATTCAGGTTATGGTGGTTATTTCATGCAATTCATTTAGTTTCAGTTTCACCGAAGATGCAACTTTCATCGATGTGTTTGTAATGTATATATATATCTTTCTTGTCTATTTTTTTTCCTTCATCGCTTATAGATTCTTCATCAAAATTGCAGAGACATTTGAAAAGTTGAGAGTAAGTACATTTAAGCTCAATATTGTTCCAACATTTCCAAGAAGAGTTTATTTTTAAGCATAGCAAAAATATGTGTATAGGTTTTTCTGTCTTCTGTTTGATTTAAAACCATCTCCAAATGATCAACAAAATGTCTAATGTTTTCAACAAACCTGAAAAGCCGGAAACTCTGCTGCTTTTTACAGTCACTGATATCAACTGAAAGTCTTTCCTTTTTGCATTGAATATCCACATTGAAGACAAGAGTATGAAAATTGAAGGTCAGCCCTGTAATTGTTTAAAAGTGAGTAGGTTTTGATTATATTCTCTATTCATGATATTTGATTATAATTTGTATACCATGTGGTGAGTGATGGATAGAGGCTTTCATTACCATTGAATCAAGGAAATACTTGTGTACTTGAAGAGATAAATCACAGTATCAGTAATCTGTACATAGAATGCCAGTATTTGAGGGAAAAAATATCAATTTACAAGAAAATCAGTTATTCAATATGCTCTCTTATAAAATATCAGCTCTGTAATGGATGATTTTAAAATAAAAAAATCAATCAAAACTTTTTAAAAATGAGAACTATGTGCCATTTTCTATTGCGTCACAATTACATTTTGCCTTACTTATAGCATGTTTGCTGATGATCATAAATTGCAATACCATATATCGTTTGTTTGGAGCCAGAAGGGCGTTAACTCTGTGTTGAAGTATATGAGTTAACGCCCTTCTGGCTCCAATCAGATGATATCTAAATTACATTTTGATTTGAATTGATATTATTTGCCTATATACAGCCATGGAAAAAATTATTAGACCAAGAATGGTTACTGATAGTGGTATTTTTGTGGTAAGAAGGACGTAAAATATAAAAGCAAGGTATAATTTGGTATTCATTCAATGAAATACAAAGACAAATCATTTTTATAATTTTGTATGCATATTATAGTACCCATATTACAGAAGCTTGGTCTAATAATTTTTTCCAGGGCTGTATATTGACACCATGGCTGGATTATCATGATTTTACAAGCCAAGTCTCTATAAATTTGTTTTCTTTTGCTATTAAAGAATTCTTGTTTCTACTGTCTTGTTACAGAAACTTGAAGCTCGCGTTGCCTCTGATGAGGATCTGAAGCAATCTGATCTCCTACGCTATTACATGAGAGACTCGTCCGCTGCAAAGGTAAGTCACCTTTTATCTTCTTCTTTATCTCAAGCTAACCAGCAAAATACCATGCAGTGGGTTACTAAATTTTAAATGTTAGACTATTCTATTTAGGAGCGAGCCTTTGACAGGCCTCCAGCATCTGCTGGTTAGTCCACTGTGAAATTAATGTCCTCTTTTAATGACGTAAGAGTGTATATTTATGTGTATTTGTTTATTATTTGTTTATCATTTGTTTATGTTTTGTGTATATCTTTTTGTTGTTTGATTTTATTTTTATGAGTGGAAATAAACTTGAAACTCAAAACTGAAACTTGAAAATTCTCCAGATGAATATTTGCCACATTGTAAATGATTTGTACAACACATTCTGGATGATTGCTCTGCAATCACTAAGTCACTCTGATCAAATTCCTAATTTCAACTCTGGATGCAAAACTTTTCCTCACCCTAACCATAACCCTACACATAATCTAAAAATCAACTGCAAACTGAGCCCTAACCCTCTATCTCTGACGAAATAAAGCCCAGGGGTAGTGTCGCTAGAGCACTGTTGGATCTAAGCCTGAGTCGAATCGATTGGTTAGCCGGTGTTCGATCGAAGACATCGAATCCCGAATACGTTTTGGCAAATTCGGTGCATCGATTTGTAGTCCGCCAGATTTTTGACTACCGTAGCCACCATGAAAAAATCAAATAAAAAAAGAAACTCCGTAACGTACAGCATATATACTAGCGGAGAACGTGAAGGCGACTTCAAAGTTCAAACTGTTGGCTAACTTTCGCTAATTCGCTCGCGGAGGACGTCGCGCTTTACCTGTGCTTTCTCTATGGAAAAATCGTTTTGTCGCTACGAACTGAAGTTTACGATAATTTTCTTGCACTCTCTCTGCATTGTCAATTTGACAATTGTATAATTGAACATGATAAATACGGGCATGAGTACGAGTGTTCCTACTTAATTCGCAATAACTAATATCACACTCTCATCAAATTGGCAATTACTTCTGAATGATCTCTGAAGCTGAATGAAGTCGAGTCTATATTGAGCGCGCGACGAAAAGTTTATTTCGTATTGTTTTTTTTTTTTGGCATCGAACAAACGTGTTCCATTCAGCTCTCCAAATACAAAGTAAGATTATTAATTCTTTGAATTTGAATCATTGTCGGGTGTGTCGACAATGAGCATCGCTTCGTGCGACACTAGTGATATTTTGGCTAGCCATACGGACTAGAAACTTAAGATTTTGGCTCGTCCGCTGTGATTTTTACTAGCCATTGCACTGGCTAGCGGGCTATCGTTAATTTCGAGCAGCGAGAGCCCATACATATGCCCGCGATGCCAGCGGACCGGACACCGGTGCATGGTGCATGCACTGCGTGCAACTGTGTGCAACTCTGTTTTCACCGCCCATCATTTATCGATGCACCGGTATTCGATCGAATCAAAGCCGTCGAATCCCGGTTTATGAAATATTCGATATGACTCAGGCTTAGTTGGGTCATCCCCTTTGTAAATTTTTAAGGAACATTTGTGATATGCTAGAATTGCTTTTAAGAATATGCAGAAGATAAGGATGTTAATTATTTTCATTATTTGGGTTGTGAAATGATGGATGTGCTGGTGATTAAACCAAGATAACCTGTACAAAAATTCATTTCATCTTTTTTCTGGATGTCATGTCTATTTATTGATGTATTTCCTGTAAATATTGCCATAACATTCCTGTTTACTCTTGCGGTACCAGGATCTTCTGTACAGACGCATGAGGGCGCTAGTTAATTACCAGAATGCGAACAAGGCTCTTGAGAAGGCCCGTATGAAGAACAAGGATGTGCATGCAGCCGAGAGGAACCAGACGGAAGCGTGTGAGAAGTTTGAGAAGATGTCGGAGGTGGCTAAGACCGAGCTGACGGATTTCAAAGCGAGGAGGGTGGTAGCCTATCGCAAGAACCTCACAGAACTGGCAGAGCTAGAACTCAAGCATGCCAAGGTATGGCTGCGAGATGCAGATGTATTTAATAATTACATTTTTCATCGTCGTTATCAACAAATTGACTGTCCTATCAGCATGAGCATATCTATGAATATGTGAATGATTGTAACAAATTTCCATATACAAAAGTTAATTTGATATCATTTATCCTTACTCGACTTTGAATATTTATTTCATAGTCCTTTACAACCATTTTTGCATCATGTATACAAGTTCTCGTAACATCAGGAAAAACCAAGATCATCCTTGTTTGTCATCCCTGTTTAATACCAGATTACATGGGATGGTATATATTATAAGATCGTAACAACTTTCATATTATCATTAATCTAACTTTCTTTTTGTCATTTACTGCAACTTCCCATTTTCTTGGGATCGTACATGTCACATGATCATTAACATCTTTCATATCATTATTAATGTAACTTTCATTCTGTCATTAATCACTTCTTGTTTTCATCGATTACAATATCCCATTTTTTTGCAATCATTATCTTGCATTTATGTAAGCTATCATATCAACTGCCTTAATCAACACTATCATGGTAAATTGTCTTGATATTAAACTGCTTTTATTTTTATCTTTGACATATTCTCCTTAGTATTATAAATTTTCCTTCCTTCCTCCCTCCCCCCTCCCCCATTTTGCTTACATTTTTTAAATAAAAAGTATTGTTTTTTCTTCATTTGCCTTGCTCTCTTTTTTTTTTTTTTTTTTTTTTTGGGGGGGGGGGGGGTTGTTCCCCTCTTCTTACTGAACGTGGATCTAAGTTGCTCCAAAGTATCATGTCAATTTTCTTTGTCTTTTATTATTCAGGCACAAGTTCAGCTGTTGCGGAACTCCTTAGCATCACTGAAAGAAGACATGCCCTGAGGCTAACCAGCCGACAGTAGAATCAGATATGCCCTAGAAATATATAATGTCTATTCTTTCAAGATATCATATTATTTTATGACTGTAATCGTCCACTGGCATATCGATTTGCTAGTACCATGTTGGTGAGATAAAGAACACCTCGGAATGCCTTTTAGCTTGTAAGCTCACTTTGTAAATAGAATGAGAATAAAATTATCAAAGAGGAAAAGATATCTGACAGGAGCTATCGCTTCTTGAATCGCAGTAAGTTTACTTTTTTTCCCATAAGCTGAAATGAATTTGCCACACGATTGAATGGTTATTCTGTTTATTTTCTAAATATTGAGATATAACGTCATGCACGCTGTCAGTGTATCATATAAAATCCTGTTACTGGATAGGTTCACTGTTAGATCTTGATATAGAAGTAAAACGAAATAAAGAATTGAAGTGATATATTTGAATCAGCTGTTGAAAATGGACACTGAATAGGCAAACCGAAATGTTTATACTTGAAAAAAGAAAAGGCCACTTCTGCTATTGAAAGATGCTTTCTCAGGCCTTGCTGACATGTGACCCTCTCCATGCTTACTTTAAACCAACCCTCACTCGCCAAATTTGTAGTGTTAGACCAAGGAGCCTAGTACCTCATTGGTTAGACCCAAACAGCAGTTTAACGACAGTGGCTAAACTGTCGATACTAAGTACATCAAACAATCTCTTGGGAAACCAAGAAATGTTGAGATATAGGATGTAGATTTAGTATTTTTTGTAAGAGACTGCATAATAGCATCTGTGTGAATAGATGGAAGTGAAATAATTATGGGAATAGAATCATATTGACTAGATAACCAAAGATAGTCTCTTTTGAGGTATCTCCTATGTCACTACCCATCCCCTTGCTACCACATGGTATGGCCAAAGAAAGTATACACATGATTGTAAAGGAATTGATGTTCAGTAATGTCACACCAGCATGGATTGAAAAATTGTATAATGTGATATTTCCTTTGAACATTATGCCTTGCTTTCTTGAAATCATGTCATCATCATTATAATATCATTTTCTTCTTTTTTTCTTCAAATGTAGCTTTACTAATGAGTCAAACAGCCAGTTCCATCTTAAGATAGAGCTAATGATTTAATCATTTGATTTTGTATTAGAAATTATTCTTTGTGTATGAAAATAGAATACAATTCTTTTTTAGTTGACCAATTTCCTTTGAGGAAAATGATGTTAGATGTGTAAGATTATACAATAAAGTACCTTGTTTTGTTATATACCAATTGATATTATTCAACTATTATTTTTATAGGAATTTACTCTTTCCATATCTGTCATCTGAAGTACTTTTGTCAAGTAGACCATCAACAAGTGCACAGATTTGGAAAAATTTGTTTAAAAAACCTTCCGTTACTGTAAAGTATAGGATTTATATTTTAATATTTTAAGCTGTATTTATATAAAAGATGATGTACATGGTGTTCGACTGCTTGAGGTAATTTGATTAATCTCATGAGTTTGTTTTTTCATGAAAAGTTGCTTCTTATGAACTATTTTTCATCAGGTACCATTTCCTGTTGTGTAGCATATTTTCAGCTTGAATGTCTATTTTGATATTTTTGATATACGACAATGTTACAATCGATATGTAAGAATTGGAAGTGTACCAACTGCCTGTTTATCCCATAATTGTGTTCAGGTTTTGTTGAAATAGTACACATTTATATATTTTTTTTTGGTACTGTAATGATTTAAGAAATTACTGTTAAAATATCATTTGATTGTTGTGATATGTTTCTGGACTGTATCTACTCTGTATTTGCCATTTTTCAGCTCTCTTGATTTATTCTTCAACTTTTGCCCTGTAATTACATTCCATAGATGTAGTAGTTGGTGGTATTGATCATTTTGGTATAAATATCGGGAGGGTATATTAGAAATTGCATATGCTGCTACAAATTTGCTAGCTATAAGGAGCTGAAAACATAGAGATAAGTATCTTTCCAGACATTTCCTCTGTTAGATTTAATGCTTCCTAGTTTTAGTTTGAAACATATCTTTTGTAAGTTAGTCTTTGTTTTGACCCCAAACCAAGTTTTACAGCATGGTTTATTTTGTCTTTCAGCACAATGCACCAAACACATTTTGATAGGATGAAATCCTGCCATGTACCAGACATGCCGGAAACCACTCCTTTCTTTTCTTCTTTGATAGAAAATGGAGCGTTTGTGTATGTTTGCATGGCAAAATAAAAACAATCTCAACATAAAGATTTTCAATAGTTTGATTAATGAATACCGGCAATGTATCAAGATATAGTGACTTTCAACCTGTCAAAGGTTTTCCTGAAGGGTTTATCAAAACCTCTTTTAATGTTTATAATGATTTGATGTATTGAGGTTTCCAAGAACAGGTGCTTTCTACGTACAGGCTCATGAAGTACTCCGAAATAGAACTATTTCTATTATAATTATATTTTCAGAAGCAGCAAGATATTTCTATCATTGTTAGGAAAAGAAAATATTGTTTGATAGTTCTTCTGTAGGCTTTAGGGTGCTTGCAAATGTCAAAAGTCAAATGTCACGAGTCAAATGTCAAGAGTACTGGAATTAGCTTTGTAGAAAAGTTAACATGGATAATTGACCACAATGCCTGTAGAAAGAGCCAAGCAAGAGGATACAGGAGATGGTAATTATACATGTATATTCAGTGGTGTACCAACTGATGTGGGATTCCTTGTGTACATCAATATTCATTTTTCATGCTTATAATTTCAGGGCATGTCAAGTCACATTAATTCATTTGAACAAAAAATACTGATATGCTTTCAGTTGAGAGCTTGTACTTTGAAGGCCAAGAAGTGGACACAGATAAATCTGTTTCACACAACATGGCATTGAAACTATGAATATTTCCAGTTTCAAATGATATCTTTTCTTTTAGAGACCTTGAACTGAATCATATTGTACACCAGTTATAGGGACAGTAGTTATGGAGTAATATACTATATTTAAAGTTGATGTAGAAAATGTGAACAGTATTGTGTAGTATTTTATATATTCCGTTTCAGCTATACCATACACCTAAAAGGAAAATTTTTTTTTGGGGGGGGGGGGGGTAGGGGTAGTGTGGGGCAGGAGCAGTATACAATGATCTAGTAAAGCTAATTTGTTGGCTTTCTCATCACTAGATATCTGACATGCAATGTGTGCTGTATTGTGCAAATGATCTAAGGTGGTATTTTGAAAATATTTTATCTTTTATTTCAGTAAAGTGTGATATTAATGGTTGTCAAACAAATTCAGGTTGCACCTCTTCGATGGTGCTACTACAGATACTGTGATGAACTATTCACGTATGTAGCCCCCTATGCCCAGTTATTCACCATAGTTTACATTTGTTTACAGTTAAAGGGCAATCCAACCTTGGTAATAAGATGATTTGTGTGAAAGCAGAAAAATAAGAAAAACAGGATGGTGAAAGTTTGAAAGAAATCGGACAAGGACTAAGAAAGTTACAGATGTTTGAAAAATGAAATCACTACATCTATGCGAATCTCAAATTGGCAATTTGGCGAGTCGATCGTGACATTTTTGTGGACAACTCTCCCGTTTGTCGTACACAAAAAGATCATTAATTTGCGGTTTTCTTCGAGGTGCTTTTACCCTCGGGGCAGGGCTCAAAATATGTTGGAGATAGCATATTGTTATAGGTCCTCATGAAAGAAAAATATCATACCGAGTAATACATTTTGAAAAAAAGTGACATTTTAGTCATTTTGTGTGTTAGAGCGAATGGGGGAGTTGTCCACAGCTACATCACAGTGACATTACCTATTCGGCCAATTTGAAATTCCCATATGTATAGTGATTAAAACTTTCAAAAATTCATAACTTTCTTTCAAATTGCTTGTCCGATTTTTCCTCTTTCTTTCAAAGCAACTTGCTATCAAGGTTGGATTTCCCTTTTATCTCTCACTAAAATAAAAAGATGACATAATTTTCAGAATACCATCCAATACTTCCAGCATGATTGTAGCACTGATTCTCTTTCTCTCACTCTTGTAAAAAACACTGCGCTCCTCGAGGTGACTTTCTGTGCAAGTTTGATTGAAATCTTGACTATTTTAATTGTTCAATGTGTGTCCCTATTGTGTATGCGGCAATGTCGGTAACATGTCACTACTGATCAAGATTACGTAAATAAAAGATATGAAAACATGTATATCATAAATAGGTTTTGTATGCAATTTGTTTTCAGGTACTGTAGTTCTTTAAATGGCATTTGAGAATACATGTACATCCCCACCTGTACGTTTTTGTGTTTCTCTCAAGTCACAACATATTCCTTACTCCTACCACCTCAGTTGCACAGGTACATGTAATCTTGAGTTTGGGTAATGATTTAAAAAAAAAAGATTTCTCACACATTCAAACCAAGCTTACATGTTCTGACTGTTAAATACTACAAATATTGGTCAAATTTGCTCACAGTTCAAACAGTAATTTCATGCAAATATATGGTTCACTTTTTAATTACTTGTCTGTTTCTCTTCCTATGGTGTGGCATAGCAAATCAATAAAACCCAAAGTAAGGAAAATTTGTTGAAAGTAAAAAATAAAATGTAGAAGACACAAGCACAAGTAGTGATATGGATGAATAAAAAGAGAAGTAGCGGTATTAGTAGTTGCAGTAAGCTTACGAAGGCACCGTTGAAAACTTGACACATATTTCTCAATTGGGACACTTGCCGGTTTTAGTGAAAGGTTGGCAATCAAATTTTTTGACGGTAAGAGTTCTAACCAAATGTATGGGGATTTTTTTATCTAAACATAGAGCAAACATCATCTTCATAATTGCTAAAATACATAGTTGAGAAAATGACAGAATTATGAGAAGAAAATTACAAGTAAAGCCTTTGTTGTGTCTCTAGGCAAAAGTATTCGAGCAGTGCATAACAATACAATGAAAAAGATAAAGATCTCATTTTTGTCCAGAACGCCCACTTCAGTGTTACAAATGGAATAGGGTTTACTAGAAAAATTCATACATGAAGTCTTTTGTTATGTCCAGGTACAAGTACTCATGCAGCGCTTGACAATACGTTGAAAAAGTGAAAGATCTCATGCTTGTCTAAGACAGCCACTTCAGTGTTACACATGGAACACTTGACTGGATTGAACAGTTCATCTCCCGTGGATCCACTTCCTTCCTCTTCATCCTCCTCCCCTCCCTCTGATCTTTCTTCATGCCTCCTCTTCTTCCTCCATTTCTTCTTCTTATTCTTGGATTGAGGATACCTCAGCTGTTCGTTCCTGATGATACAGCAGTTCATGACAAACATTGCACGGTACTGGTTGGTGTAGAGTTCATGTCTCTGACAGTCGATGCACAGTGTCGTCATGCAGGCAGGACAGTTCAAGACGGCATCTGTCTTAGGAATGGACGATTGACTTGTTGCACCTACTACTTGATCGGGTTTGGGGTTCTGCAAAGGCTGTGTGGGATTTCCAGTTCCAGATGGACTTTCCGAGGAGGTTTGGTCATGTGATCGCTTTGGTGCCCTCTTAGGGTAGTACTGTGCCCTCTGTTTGTTCATCCAGTTCTGGTTGTCGTCATCAATGTTCGGGTCATACAGAAGGTCATCATTGGTTGGAATCCGGTGTTGCTTTTTAGCTATATGGGGTGACAATAGAATAAAAAGACTTGAATTACTACATGTAGGCTCTGACATCATGGGCAACACACAAATTTAATGTTGCCTTGAGTTCTGGTAATGCTGATATATAGAATTCAGACAGAGCCCTTAAAAAACTAAAAAGCTTACACTGAATGTTACAAATTACAAATAAATGATATTCAACCAACAAATTCAAAAGAAAATGTATCCCACCCAAGTATCAAGTACTATTAAGGACTACATTCAACTACACTGTCAAATTTAATTTTCTGACTATCACCATAATTTTGCATTTTTCCTTTTTACTAGAACAACACTACAGAATCATTACCAGAGCTGAAGATTGCCAAATTCAAAAGATAATCCTTTAGTGGAGCGACTCTGTATGTCTTGACAAAAACCAGAAAACATTCACATGTATGAAAAAACGCTTTGCAAGTGATCCAGATTCACCAAAATTTCATGCCGAGAAATGATTGAATTACAGCACTGAATTTTGCAGTGTCTGAAAAAGGAAATCAGTAACAAAAACAAAATACAGTATTTATTTTTCTTTATTGAGTACAGCCACCCAGTCAGCTTTAAAGAAGAGCATACCTTGATCCTTTTCTTGATCACTGCCACCTGCATTTGCACCCTCAACAGAGGTTTCCTTTTTTTCATCCTCCTCATCAGAGTCAAAGTAGACTTCATTATAGCACTGTGGCTGGGATGATGCTCCTGGAAGACCACCTGACGAAGTGGACGACTGGGTTTGTTGGGCTCTGGAAGATCTAGCTTCAGCAGTCAGTCTTTTCTCCACTGTCGGGAAAGATGATGAAAAACAACAAGTTTTCATGGAAGTGTAGGATGCATAAAGTCATAGGGTGTACATGACTTTGTACTCTATGATATGCACATGCATTAAGGAGCATACATGTAGTCATATTTTCACTCAATATACCATTATGCAGAGAAAAATAAAACAGATGTAGGAAACAATATACATCCTTATCATCACCACCATTTCATGTTCATTCTTCCCATGCTTGGGGGTTGGACATTTCATTTCCTTGATTGCTCCAATGTACACTGAGCTTTAAAAAACTCAAGAGGTCTAAACTCTAAACAGCACCAAAGAGAGCTCTCTATTATGCTGAAAAAGAAATAGACCCACCCCCCTCTATAGACAATTATGAAATAGTTCCCTTGACCATAATTCATGAAATAAAATGCAAGTTGCTTCATGACATTACCTACATGTAACAGTTAGACTGGGAATATTGGTTTAATTGGCCTTTCTCTAATCTGTTTTCCTTTTTAGCTCACCTGAGCCTAAGGCTCGAGTGAGCTATTGGGATGGAAATTTGTCCGTCGTCCGTTAACTTTTTACATTTTCATCTTCTTCTCCAAAACCCATGATCGGAATTCAACCAAACTTGGTAGGAATCATCCTTAGGGGTAGGGGACCCAAAGTTGCTAAAATGGTACATGTGGCCCCCAGGGGGGCCAAGGGGGAGGGCCCCCAATTGTAAAAGCTATGTAAATTTCAAACATCTTCTTCTCCAGAACCAGGCATAGCTCAGACTTGGTATTGTGTATGGAGATATCTCTATAGATGAAGAATGAATGTTGTTCATGAAATTTCTCTGAGTGGCCCTATAGGGGCCCTGTGGGGTAACATACTGGAGGGGGGGGGGGGGGGCGCTGCCAGGCAAAATGTACATTCTGATCTTCTCCAAAACACATGATCGGAATTCAACCAAACTTGGTAGGAATCATCCTCAGACTTGGTATTGTGTATGGAGATACCTCTATAGATGAAGAATGAATGTTGTTCATGAAATTTCTCTGAGTGGCCCTATAGGGGCCCTGTGGGGGTAACATACTGGAGGAGGGGGGGGGGGGGGGGGGGCGCTGCCAGGCAAAATGTCCATTCTGATCTTCTCCAAAACACATGATCGGAATTCAACCAAACTTGGTAGGAATCATCCTTAGGGGTAGGGGACCCAAAGTTGCTAAAATGGTACATGTGGCCCCCAGGGGGGCCCAGGGGGAGGGCCCCCAATTGTAAAAGCTATGTAAATTTCAAACATCTTCTCCAGAACCAGGCATAGCTCAGACTTGGTATTGTGTATGGAGATATCTCTATAGATGAAGAATGAATGTTGTTCATGAAATTTCTCTGAGTGGCCCTATAGGGGCCCTGTGGGGGTAACATACTGGAGGAGGGGGGGGGGGGGGGGGGGCGCTGCCAGGCAAAATGTCCATTCTGATCTTCTCCAAAACACATGATCGGAATTCAACCAAACTTGGTAGGAATCATCCTTAGGGGTAGGGGACCCAAAGTTGCTAAAATGGTACATGTGGCCCCCAGGGGGGCCCAGGGGGAGGGCCCCCAATTGTAAAAGCTATGTAAATTTCAAACATCTTCTTCTCCAGAACCAGGCATAGCTCAGACTTGGTATTGTGTATGGAGATATCTCTATAGATGAAGAATGAATGTTGTTCATGAAATTTCTCTGAGTGGCCCTATAGGGGCCCTGTGGGGGTAACATACTGGAGGGGGGGGGGGCTGCCAGGCAAAATGTACATTCTGATCTTCTCCAAAACACATGATCGGAACTCAACCAAACTTGGTAGGAATCATCCTTAGGGGTAGGGGACCCAAAGTTGCTAAAATGGTACATGTGGCCCCCAGGGGGGCCCAGGGGGAGGGCCCCCAATTGTAAAAGCTATGTAAATTTCAAACATCTTCTTCTCCAGAACCAGGCGGGGGGGGGGGGGGGGAATTATGTTAATTTCTAACATCATCACATGTACATCCTCCTAGTTGTTTCAATTTCTAACATATCTCCTAGTGGTGCTAGAGAGAACATGCACCAGATGTGAATTGATCCACCTCAGGTGAGCATCGTTCCCCCTGGGGCTCTTGTTTCATTTAAGGCATCATTTTCTTTTTCCTTTATCAAGGTCTACTTTCTCCTTTCGGTAAACTCACCATCTGCTCTGAATTGTTTCTCATGATTTTTCATGGTGGCATCCAGTTCCATCTCCATCTCTTTCTCAAAATCATCATCGCTTGAGGACATCTGAAGACTGCCTCGGCTCAAGCTCCGAGTCAAACGACGCTTCTGTTCTGGAGTCCCATGCAGTATGATGTCAAGCTCATCCTCAGAACTGTAGTCACAAACAAGTGGACAAAGAATGTGGAAAAAGAATAAAGAAAAATATGCAGATTTAATCACATTTGTACTGCATAAAAAAGCATACATCTCAATGTTGAAGAAAATTGACAATATGGTCACATCCTCAAATCATCTGTTCTCCAACATGTCTTCAGAATATCTTTTCGGAGTAAGAAGCATAAATATGACTAAATACTTTGACTTTGACATTCAAGCCTCTACTAGCATAGTCTCTAGACATTATGTTCATTTCCTACTTCTTATGCTCCCTATGTGGGGAGCAAGTCAAAGTCAGATTATTAAGAGATTAATACTAAAACAGTCAGAAAATTCTGACTTCCTAACGGCTAACATAAGGGCAGGCGGCACTCAATCTTCACTCTAATTTACATTAGATTTAAACCTAAATGTAGAATACAAGCTCTTTTGAATAGCTATATAAAAAATTTCCCACAGAATCATGTGTTCGGTTTCTGACATGTGGTTCAAGAGGATGTCTGCAAAATATTAAAAACTTTGTTAGACCCGTTGAATCTATGATGGTTTCAAATAATGCTGCCCAGCAGATTATAAAGTTTTACAGCATTCATTCTGTCCGAGTCTAATTGAGCGAGTCACTGAAATCTAGACGTAACTCACCTCCAGATTTGACTGTATTTTTCCAGTAGATCCAGTATAAATAAAATAATCAGGTTTATGGCTTGGCTTACATGTATTTTTGATTTACATCCACAAGGAAGACATTAAAATCTATGTGGTTCTCTCTCTCTTTTTTTTTTCTCTTCAGCTCTCTCTTTCACACAGGGCTCTACACACACTCTCTCTCTCTCTCAGGGCTCTACACACACACTCTCTCTCACACACACACACACACACACACGTTTACATGGCTTTACTTCCGAGGACAACTATTGTTCCTCTATTGTTACTCGTCCTCGGACAGTCGACGGAATAAGGCATAAATTCATTGTTCGACGTTCGAGGACTATTGTCCGGCTTCCGAGGACCATTGTTGTCATGATTCTTTTTTTGTTCTCTGTCCGAAAATGTCCTCGGACATAATGCTAAACAAACGCACACATACACACACACACACACACATATCACTCCTGATCCTGTCGGTCATTCTCTCACTCAGCTGCTCAAGCATTCTTACTTTTTTTAGTCTTCCATCAAAGTTATAGTACTCCACACTGAAAATCACAGCATAAAATTCAACTTCAACAAATCAAAGTTCAAACTTCAAGATCAAGTCCAAGACCAAGGTTGACCAAAGTCAAAGACAGTCACCAAGGTCAAGGCAAGCCAATAAATAACGTAAGTTAAGACTTAACTATAACCACTCATAGGCCCTTGCCTATGTGGGACAACATTCACTGTTGCAGCAGTCAAAAGCAGACAACAAAATTGCTCTAAACAAGATTCAATTTTCTTAAATTTGCTAGGTTACCTGATTCAGGGACTCTTCAACTCTTACTTTGCCACAAATGTAGGGATTCAGACTTGAAAGTGAAATTTTAAATAATTATTTTCCTCTCCTGTATGAATGATCTAGCCTGGAAAAGGGCCTGCTGATACACACAAAAGCTATTGAAGCCTATTCACCCGTAAAAGCTAGTCTGGGGGCCGTTTCACGAAATACTCATAACTCCAGCACGGCGACAACTCATGCCCTATCCCTCAACTTGTCCGCGAGGTGTTTCACAACACCGTCTTTGCCAAGATGAGCGACAAGCTCGCCGACAAGAGAGTTGTCGCTGCTCTGGAGTTGTCTTATCTTTTTTATTTGTTGGAAAGCGCCTCCACAGTTCATTAGTGGCGATTCTATGAGATGCGAAAGGTGTAGTTTCAAGTAATAATATTAATTCTTAGCTCATTGTTTACTCGTATGTGCACTAGTTAAGGTTCGATCTAAACCTTTTTTCAAAAATCACTTTTAAATATATTTTGATCAGTTACGAGGGTGGGGCATGATTAGTATCATTTAAACATTCACTGCAGTCTGTCTCTCTCTGCTTCTCTTCCCCTACATATATTCCCCTCTCTGTTTATCTTCTCCATTCCTTTCAGCTCTTAGCTTTTCTCAGTCTTTCATACATCTTTACAAGGTTATCTTAAGACATGTCAGATAAGCTTGTACATGTTTAACTAAGTGAACTAAACAAGAGTTAAGACAGTTCATACTTATTCATGCTCACTAGACTAGTTAGATAGTTACTAGCACTCACGGGTACATTCCTGTAAAATAGTTGGTATTTTCTGTCGCATGTACTAAAGGTATGGGGGGAAAATAAGATAAATATTTTAAATACCTTGCTTTCAAATTCAGCCCTTAAAAATCTCACTCCTACCTCAAATGGCCGTTAGGAAGAACTTTTGATATTTTCAGCAAAATCCAAGGTCAAAATCTTGTCCAAAACCGGAGAAATCCCCGCCGATTTGTTTCGCGATCGCGTGTTGTTTACATACTGCCGATGTCTTAGACTAAAATCGGCCAATAAAATTTTTGTCCACGAAGAAACTCGGGATCGCAAGCGCACAGCGATCTTTACGATCGCGCACACAGAAAATCGGGACTTTCCGTGTATGCCACATAGAGACCGAATTTTTAAGGACAAAACTCTTTTGGGGAGATGTCAGCGCCCGCGGCGACCAGGAAATGTACACAATGACTCCGATAGCTCGTTTCGCGAGAATCAACAGTAAATTACGGATTTGATTTTTGGAAATATCTTTTCCAACATCGGTGAGTTGAATTTATTGTATTTCTTGGATATTTAGTGGTCGGTTTTTGTAAATTAAATGCCGATTTTGAGTGAATGTTTGTGACTTTTGTGCAGTGGTGTTTTAAAAAGTTGAGGTGTATGGCTGCCCACATCAGCAAGCAATGGTCATATTGACCATTAGAATCATATACATGTGTGTATACTGGGTATTGGGGATACAGATGTAATTTTGTTTGAAATTGATGTTTTTGTGGGCAAACTGATACTTAAGTATCATTCTTTAGATTTTAAGTTATCAGTTCGTTAAGATACAAAATGTAGAAAGTTATAAAAACTTACATTTACAGCCCTCTTTTTGGTACTTGTTACCCACATCTCCATACGGATCACGACTGCTCTCAATAATGTTGCGCACTAGTGAGGCCGCTCTACATGGTTACGCACCGTAGATACGTACGCAGAATGTTACGCACACAAGCTATTCTACGAAGACCTGAAAGGGCCAAACTGACGACGTAAAAAAAGAAAAAATATTACGTACGTACGTAGTAATTATTACGTACGTACGTAATATTTTTTCTTTTTTTACGTCGTCAGTTTGGCCCTTTCAGGTCTTCGTAGGAGATCGACGAACCCATCGCGCCGGTACTACTACGAGCGCTGAGGGCTCCCTTCATCATAATCGTGAAAAATACAAACTGGATGCTGACGGGACAGTCTCGATAGCAGTTATCGACAAAAAGGACCCAAAATTTCAGGAAACCCTCTTCAAAGGTCACAAAACAACCTGGTAAGTTTTAATCATCTATTATTCAATATAATTCTTTGGATGTAAGTAAACTGTAATATATTATATTCAATTAAATATAGCCAAAAATGCACAGTGATGCAGTTTAGGTATGGGATGTGTGTTGGCTGCGTTACTACACAGTCGGCAATGGCGTGTACCTATGAGTGAGGATGCCTACATTATACACACGAAGTATAGGAATGTAGCTATGAGTGGTTACTAGCACTCATAGGTACATTCCTATACTTCGTGTGTATAATGTAGGCAGTCATACACCTCATCTTTTTAAAACACCACTGCACAAAAGTCACCAATATTCACTCAAAATCGGCATTTAATTTTCAAAAACCGACCCCAAAATATCCAAGAAATACAATAAATTCAACTCACCAATGTTGGAAAAGATATTTACAAAAATGAAATCCGCAATTTACTGTTGATTCTCGCGAAACGAGCTATCGGAGTCATTGTGTACATTTCCTGGTCGCCGCGGGCGCTGACATCTCCCCAAAAGAGTTTTGTCCTCAAAAATTCGGTCCCTATGGCGTACACGGAAAAGTTCCGATTTTCTGTGTGCGCGATCGTAAAGATCGATGTGCCCTTGCGATCCCGAGTTTCTTCGTGGACAAAAATTATATTGGCCGATTTTAGTCTAAGACATCGGCAGTTTGTAAACAACACGCGATCGCGAAACAAATCGGCGGGGATTTCTCCGGTTTTGGACAAGATTTTGACTTTGGATTTTGCTGTAAATATCAAAAGTTCTTCCTAACGGCCATTTGAGGTAGGAGTGAGATTTTTAAGGGCTGAATTTGAAAGCAAGTATTTAAAATATTTATCTTATTTTCCCCCCCATACCTTTAGTACATGCGACAGAAAATACCAACTATTTTACAGAAATGTACCCGGGAGTGACTAGGGCCTAGTTAGTACTTAGAATGATGAATGATATCTACCTTTCATTTTCCCCATCGTTGTCATAATTTCCACTTTCAGATCTTCCAAAATGGAAGGGAACATTACACACTCTTTGATCTTGATCTTCATCCATAATCAAGCTCCAGGAAAAGCAGTAAGTCAGTCAGCTACAGATACAATCAACCTACAGTCGTCCTACACAGATTTTAGGATATGGGACTGATATCTACAAACAATTTGCAAGCCAACGATTATTTTTGTATAGCGCCCTCCGCGTTCAGGATATGTATATGAGTAGGCGTCGGCGCATTTTCGGATCGAAACCAGACAGAAAAGAGCTCTAAATTTTAAGTTAAGATTGGAAAATCAAACTTTTGCATTACCAGGTGAGAATTCCAATAACTGCATGCCATGTTTGTGTTTGATTTTTTTTCGCTGAGTTAGATTTGCCAGATTTAACGCTGCACTGCGCCGGTGGTTAGCCTGTCCAGAGTGAAGTTCAGTCCCACACATAGGCCTACATGTACCGTATGTCCGGCTAGAGGGCCCAAGTCTGCGCAGGGCCCTTACTGCGGCAGTGCAGCCCGAACGCGTAGCGTCCGGGCTAGCCAGGATTAGCTTCGTGAGTGTAAAAAAAAAAAAAAAATTGTCTATACGCCTTTTACATCACGAAGCCAGGCGTTTTTGGCCTTCTCGTGAAATAAGCCACCGGTCATCGAGTGTCTACACACACACTGCCGTGTAACCACTCATAGCTACATTCCTATACTTCGTGTGTATAATGTAGGGTGCGCGCCCCGGTATTCCGTCACTTAAAAAGAAATCGCCGCTGATATGAATACCTATCTCTTTAAATTGACAATCTACCATCAAAAGAACCGCAAAATTGTCCTTTAAATAATTATCAAAATAATTTAAAACATGGAAACTTACCCCAAAAGATATCGCCGACAGATGAAGGAGAAGTTTTCCGCCCAGTATTCGGTCGGCGCCGCCCACAATTCGGTCACGCGATAGTGCGCTGCATCTCGGGAGAGCTATATAACCATTTTTGTCACATTTCTGCGTTTTTAGGCATTTTCTGTGGCTTCTATATATTCGTAATTAAATGTATGAGAATTTTTATCCATTAAAATCCACAAATCGAAGCTCTAGGGTCAGAAATAATGCACAAAATGTATTTCTAAAAAGAGCAAAGCGCGTCAGCAAAGCGCAAAGCGCGTCGGTGAAGCGCAAAGCGACAAGTTGCACACAAAGCGCGTTGGCGCAAGGCACTCAATGTTGCCTGACCGAATACTGGAAGAGCGCCATCTCACTGGCAGGGGTGAGGTATATATTCTCTTGCTCATCGCTGAGATCGCCATTTGCAAATTCGCTGCGATAGAGGGAAGACCCGGAAGCTCCTCTTCACACACATACTAAATTCATTGCACCTGCACACATAGTTATTTCACCATAGGCGTCTACATATAGCTATGCGTGTTAACTCACGCGCTAACGGAACCCGGAAGTGCGGAAACTTGGGTAACACTGACCAGTTTCGAGGGTATTTGGAGATCTTTTCCAGGGCGTCCGACCTGAATTGCTTTCAACATTAGAGGTACCTTGTTCATGTGTCTGTTATGTACAGTTTTCGAGCTCCAAAAATTATTTATGAGTTCTTCACAGCTGTTCAAAGAGCTGCGTGACCGAATTCTGGAATATGACCGAATACCGGCGCGCACACCCTAGGCAGTCATACACCTCATCTTTTTAAAACACCACTGCACAAAAGTCACCAATATTCACTCAAAATCGGCATTTAATTTTCAAAAACCGACCCCAAAATATCCAAGAAATACAATAAATTCAACTCACCAATGTTGGAAAAGATATTTTCAAAAATCAAATCCGTAATTTACTGTTGATTCTCGCGAAACGAGCTATCGGAGTCATTGTGTACATTTCCTGGTCGCCGCGGGCGCTGACATCTCCCCAAAAGAGTTTTGTCCTCAAAAATTCGGTCCCTATGGCGTATGATCAGTTGCCCTAATTTCGCCCTTGCTCTAATTTCGCCCCCCAACCGCAACAATGGTACCCAGCGCGTTTAATGCATTTAAACGCGTGGGACTACGCGTAAGAAACTATATGACGCTTAGGCCGAAGGCAACGGAGAAAAATGAGGGCAAAAAATGTAAGTATTGGCTTAATATTTCGTATTTTAATCAAAATAATGTAGAAAATCATTAAAATGGAAGTTTCATACCGTCAGTGAATGTCTAGAGTCATAGAATGTCGAAAATTATGTATGTTTCCACGACGTATTCCCACTGTCCGAGCGTTTCATGGAAATCGCCATTTTGTGTGTAATGTTGTGCTGCCAGCTACGTCGCTCTCGTAATGGCAAATGTTGACGATGTTGGCGAATGTTGACGATATTGGCGAATGTTGACGTCATCTATATAGTCACTGTGATGGAGTGGGGGGGGGGGCGAAATTAAGTACATCCTTATCCAGCGCGCGTCGGTGAACACGTCTCCATTGTGACGTCATTTCTGAAGGAACGCGAAGGAATTGACGCGCAATTTTCATCGCATTTTTAACTCAAGTATTTTTAACATATGTTCAGTGTTTTTTAGAACAATCTATGAAGTATTACTCCCGTAATCGTTCAAAATGTCGTTAGGGGGGCGAAATTAGGACCACGCATGCTACACGGAAAAGTTCCGATTTTCTGTGTGCGCGATCGTAAAGATCGATGTGCGCTTGCGATCCCGAGTTTCTTCGTGGACAAAAATTGTATTGGCCGATTTTAGTCTAAGACATCGGCAGTTTGTAAACAACACGCGATCGCGAAACAAATCGGCGGGGATTTCTCCGGTTTTGGACAAGATTTTGACTTTGGATTTTGCTGAAAATATCAAAAGTTCTTCCTAACGGCCATTTGAGGTAGGAGTGAGATTTTTAAGGGCTGAATTTGAAAGCAAGTATTTAAAATATTTATCTTATTTTTTCCCCCATACCTTTAGTACATGCGACAGAAAATCCAACTATTTTACAGAAATGTACCCGTGAGTGCGTGTAACCAGTAACGTCAATGGGGGATGTGAACCCTCAGGCTCAGAGGCAATTACACGCAATAAACTGCATGTACAAAGTGAATGCGGGGTGGCTTATTTCACGAGAATGCCGCGTTTTTCCCCAGCAATCTAAATGCGCACGGGATAGCACTAGCAGGACATGAAAATGGGTATTCTCGTGAAATAAGCCACCCCGCATTCACTTTGTCATGTTTGTACATGCAGACTCTGCAGTTTATTGCGTGTATTATTGCCGAGGGTTCACAACCCCCATTGACACTCATAGCTACATCCCTATACTTCGTGTGTATAATTTAGGCAGTCATACACCTCAACTTTTTAAAACACCACTGCACAAAAGTCACAAACATTCACTCCAAATCGGCATTTAGTTTACAAAAACCGACAACAAAATATCCAAGAAATACAATAAATTCAACTCACCGATGTTGGAAAAGATATTTCCAAAAATCAAATCCGTAATTTACTGTTGATTCTCGCGAAACGAGCTATCGGAGTCAATGTGTACATTTCCTGGTCGCCGCGGGCGCTGACATCTCCCCAAAAGAGTTTTGTCCTTTAAAATTCGGTCCCTGTGGCATACACGGAAAAGTCCCGATTTTCTGTGTGCGCGATCGTAAAGATCGATGTGCGCTTGCGATCCCGAGTTTTTTCGTGGACAAAAATTTTATTGGCCGATTTTAGTCTAAGACATCGGCAGTATGTAAACAAAGCGCGATCGCGAAACAAATCGGCGGGGATTTCTCCGGTTTTGGACTAGATTTTGACTTTGGATTTTGCTGAAAATATCAAAAGTTCTTCCTAACGGCCATTTGAGGTAGGAGTGAGATTTTTAAGGCCTGAATTTGAAAGCAAGTATTTAAAATATTTATCTTATTTTCCCCCCATACCTTTACTACACGTGACAGAAAATACGAACTATTTTTGCATATTGAATTCGCAGTGGTCAATATGACCACTATTCGTGGTGTGCCCATTGACTTAACACGGCAGTGTGTGTGTACACACTCGATGACCGGTGGCTTATTTCACGAGAAGGTCTATCCGCCCTGAAATAACACTTTCAATTTCAGACTTTTCTGATAACTCCCGCAACCGACAGGCCCTTCATGCCCTTCCCCACAGCGTTTCCTCCTAGGGAAACGTTTTGTATTAGTATGTCTTTTTGATCGTACGTATTTTTACAAAAAAAATCCAAAAAAAGATCATAAGAAATTCCCAAGAACTCACCAGTGTTTGTGTATCCATGCCTCCTCTTGTCATGCAGATATAAAATGGCGGCTGCGTGCGACGGCGCGCGCTGTCGGTGACGTATACTTTCAATTATGGTTGTATTTTATATCTGCATGACAAGAGGAGGCATGGATACACAAACATCTGTTTCGTGCAGATCACATTGTAGACTACAATATGGAATGCACACATGCACTCGCACGCCCGGATCGCACAGAGCATCTCCTGGCGGGAAGCCATCGCCTCGCCGTGTCAACTTTGCAATGACATCCCTCAAATTCGCCAATAAAAAAACACATTTCAGACTATAGAATTTTAATAAAAATTCACCCACATCAAGAAAACATGTTTAGAAAACAAGCATTATACCTTAATTTTAAGCATTATCCAAGATTTATGAGAAAAAGGCACTGACAATCGAGCTCTCAGGAAAACGTTGTGTGCTGATCGCAACGATGAAAAATTGCATACATGTTGGGTATTGAATGAAAGCTTGTCCATTCAGCTAAAGCTTGAAAATGACGTCACATGACAAAAATGCTATCAGCCAATGCAAAGGCAGTATTTACGGTGAGTCCCCACAGCCATACGCAAATTGCCCTATCAGCCGATCGGGAGAATTTACCGCCGCGAGAGCGCACGCATTTCAACGTACCTACTGTCGTCTTTCTTTTCGATGAGGATGATATAAAAAAGGTCTATTAATTTCCCGGCTCCTGACTGTATAAAAAACTTTCATAGGGCGGTGTATAGTTTGCAATACGCATGCGCGTCAGTATATGTTTTTATGTACGTACGTTCAAATGTTTGTGCGGCGACCAGTCTATCCGAGGATTGTGCCCCTCGGGGCAACGGCATGATCAGGTAACGTTCACGGTGCCCTCTCGCGGCATTAAAACACAATCTGCGGTTGAGTATCCCTTTAAAGAAATTTGTTTGAATTACGCATTGGTTTCCTCATTCCCGTCCATAGACGCTGCACTTTATTTTTGCTCGCTAACAAACGAGTGGTTTCCTCAACCACGATATAGCCAAATTATCCGAGACTCCGTGCCCCCTCCCCCCTTTGGAAGAAAAGTATGCATTTTGACCATAAAAAATCCGCCCTTTTCGCGGCATTAAAACACAATCTGCGGTTGAGTATCCCTTTAAAGAAATTTGTTTGAATTACGCATTGGTTTCCTCATTCCCGTCCATAGACGCTGCACTTTATTTTTGCTCGCTAACAAACGAGTGGTTTCCTCAACCACGATATAGCCCCTTTTGACCATAAAAAATCCGCCCTTTTGTTGAATTATGCCTCCCCCCCCGAGCGACTTTTCGAGAAGCTGGCAAGACAAAAAAAATTCAGGTCTACCTTTTCCAAAAGTTGACAAACTTGCATTTATACTAAATCCTGGATTCGCCCCTGGTACATATATCTGACTCTGTATCTCATAGGAAAATGAGGAAGTACCAACTGTATAACTATATCTGTTAACAAAAAATGTCTTAGCTAAAGGCAAGATGCGATCCTGCAAAATTCACGATCAGCAAACTATGGCTATGCTAGTACCTTGCGACTCGAGTCGTACACAACGTATGGCGTGGAAGCATAACCCTGTGGGTGAAAATCACAAGAGTGGCAAAATTGTATGCTTCCTCTGAGTTTGGAAAGGTGTTTTATTAAAGAAAAAGGGTCAAAATAGGGCGTACTACTATGCCTATCTTCTTAAATTGAAAAAAGTAAAATTATCATACATTTGACCTTTTTTTTGAATTATTGATCATACATCGTACAGAGGGTCAAATTATTGTACGCCTGGCAACGCTGTTAGTTACTGATATTTGTAGTGGTTAAAAGAAAAATAATAATAAATTTGACTCCCTTCACTTCAATTCAGTTCACTAACTTCAGTTTTACCTCCTTTTTTAAAGATCAATTTTGGTGTGCTTGTTGTTTTTTAACCTGAATTCACAGGGTTATAATCATATATTAAGATATTTACCTAGAATAGATAGGGAGAGGGAGAAAGAAAGAATGAAACTGAAAGTTACCAAAATGAGAGAGAGAGATGGCACACATAGTGACGCACGTATGCGCACTGCTCCAAAAACGCACATACTTTATGGAAATAGCAGATCTCTGCCAAAATTTAACTTTCTCTCGCGTACGATCTTCCCTTCTTCTGATTTTATGCGTATTCATTTTCTCGCTGTCCAGCTGTGAAATAAAAAATTGGGGTTCAATTGTACTTCTAACTTACTAGTTTCAGTAAATCAAGCTCATTCCATATAATTTGTCACTATTTAATGTCATTAAAATGCAACAAAATTGGCTTCAAATTAACCTTGTTTGTCATGTAATCAATTCATAAATTCATGGTTTATTATGGGTTTCCGTGGTGATTTTTTTTACTGCGGTTTTCCAGGTATCGTCATACATCTATTTTGAATGTTAATCATCCACTCTTCAAATTGTTCATTTGATGTTTGAAGTCTCATTCGTTTTTTTTTTTATTATTAGCCCCAAAGTCGAGGTAGTTTCACCAACTTTCCCTTTTGTTTTGACCTTCATCTGGAAATTTGTCAGAAATTATGCAATATGGATCCAAATTGCAGTGTGTGAGGTGATATGTTTTTATTGTGAACGATTTAATAACAATGTTACGTCGATTTACTCTATTTCAGTTGATTTTGAAGAGTTTTAAATCACTGAGCAAAAGTTTTTTCTCGAGACCCCAGGTCGAAAATCCCATAAGACAGAATTTCTATAGGTCCCATAGAGTATTTTTATAGGTCTCTATAGGTTTCTATATGGAAATGGTATAGGACCCAGAGAATTCCTGTGGGTATCTATGGAACTGATAATCCTGTAGGTTTCTAAAAGACTAATAAGAAATCCTGTAGGTTTCTGTAATGCCCTAAAAAAAATCCTAAAGGTATCTATAGGACCAATAAGAAATTGATTAATTATAAGATTGATAAAGAAAGAAATGCTGGAAATGCTATGGGTGTCTACTGGAACAATCACGTGACAATAATTAATCCTACCCTACTCCTATAATCCAACTCCTATATTAAACCTTTATCCTATATCCTACATCCTATATCCTATACTTAGCTACTAAGCAATTGTATCACATTCATGTTATATATATAGGGACATAGTTGTAGTGCTTAAAAAATGGTTACCGTAAATAACGTTCTATAAACCACACATTTTCTCCCGTCGGAAAATGTGAAAATTGGGGGTGCAGTTTATACTACCGGTAACTAGATTACACTTTTATTATTTAAATATGAAAATGTCTTTTGAAATTGTGTACATTACAATAGTTAATGTAAGTACTATTTCTATCACAGTTCATTTCATTTCATTTCATTTATTATTCTTCACATTAAAAAACACAAAAATATACAGAGTCAAATACATACGTAATTGCACAATTGAAATTTGGAATACGTGTACATGTATATAAATATACCATTATAAAAGAATCATAGATAAACAGACATAGAACAATACAGAATAAGTAACTTAATGTGAATGGGGCTAGAAAAAGCAAAGCTTATCGAGTCTAGCCCCCGGGGCTAATAAATGTTAGGTACCGTATTTTTTATATGGCCTGATAAAGAAAAGAAAAGAAAACAGAACAGAAAACAATAACAATGGTTTGGAACATAATAATAACATATATATTGAGATAAAAATTTTAAAAACCTGATAGTTTACTTGGAGTTAATGAGATATTTTTTGTATTTTAGCTTAAATTGTCGTAATGATTTAGATTGTTTAATGTTGTCCTCTATAACAGACCATGTAAGGTAACCCTGATACTTAACACTACTCTGACCAGTAGCAGTCCTGTAATAAATACTACATAATTTCTTGGAGTTTCGAGTGTTATAATAATGAACATCACTGTTACACCTATACCAGTTTTGAAACGAGTTTGGAAGCAGTCCATTCTCAGATTTATACATAAATTCTCCCAGTTGTAACTTACTCAGTTCATATACAGTTAATACGCTATACTGTTTAAATAGATTGTTAGTATGGGCTAAATAATGAGATTTGGCAACTATGCGTATCACACGTTTTTGCAACAAATACATTCGTTTTAACAATGTATTTGAGGCACTTATCCATATCATATTCCCATATTGTAAGTGAGGCAAGATTAACGAATTATACGAGTTCAAAGCTTAATCCCAGCATGAACACTTAAAATCTAAATGTATTTTATCTATTTCCACTAGTTTTCAAATTTTAGATTATTGTCATTCAGGAATATTCATGAGTGATTAGGACCTATAAAAAACAATAGAAACCAATAGAAACAACCAAAATCCAATAGGAGTACTGTCTATAGACTAGAATCTATTGATTTCATCACTGGATTGGTGTACATGTATGGGATCCAATAGGAATCCAATGCATAGCACCCTTGAATTATTGAATGGGCTTTACTGGATTTTCTATGGGTTTTATGGGTTTTATGGGTTTTATGGGTTTTTATGGTTGCACATTTGAAAAGCTGTGCTTCATAGAGCGGGCAATATTTGGCAATATTCCACTCTTTCTTATCAGTGCATTTTTATCAAAGTGCATATGTGCAGTATTGTATATGTGTTAAAGGGTACAAAGGCTTAAACAATGGATACGCGCAGTAACAATTTACGTCACATTTGCTTGGCCCAGATTACCTGTATGAATAACCTGAAATCAGAGGCACTGACAGGCAAACAGATGTTTGTAATTGCTACAAAATAGGTATATACATGATATAGGTAATAATAATATGGACTGGCTCTACTTTCGGTGAATATCAAAAATATTACCATTAAAAGAACCATATTGCCCTTGTCTTCGACTCGGGGGAAACATGATTCTGTTGCAGGCAAGATATTCTGATATCCCCCTCAAGGCCAGTCAATATTATATAATTATTACCTACATGTACACTGGGGTAGTTTTACGGTGCAATTAAAATTCATATTTTGCAGGGTCCGCAAATGACCTAGTTCTGAGCGGTCATCATTCCCTGATATTTTCCCTCTTCCAGGTTTCACCATTCACTTTGTGTACAAAGAGTGTGGTCAACATTGAGCCCGAGTAACATCCACCTTTTCTTGTCAGTGTGCTTTTATTAAAGTGCATACGCGCAGTATTGTGTACGTGTTAAATTGTAGGCTTAAACAATGGATACATGCTGTAACAATTTACGTCACAATTGTTTGGCCCAGATTACATACCTGCATGAATAACCTGAAATTAGAGAGACTGACAGGCAAACAGACATTGTCTGTCATTGCTACAAAATAGGCACATGATATAGGTAGGTAATAAGAATAATATTGGCTGGCTCTACTTTCGGGGAATATTGAAAATATGATTCTTTTGCGGGCAACATATTCGATATCCCCCTCATGGCCAGTCAATATTATGTAATTATTGGCATTGGTCGCTTAGTGGTCAATATGACCACTATTACTGGGTGTGAGAGATGGGGGGGGGGGGCACTCACATATATGCGAAGTTATTGTAGATAACCTCGCACTCCGTACCTTCGTACGCGAAGAATTGCCTCCCATAGCAAGTGTGTGATCTCTAGCACATGTACATGTATGTACATGTATGTACGTGTGTGATGGAACGGAGCAAGATCGCCTGCCACAAACGGCCTGAAAATTTCACTTGGCCAAGATACTAAATCGTATTGAAATCAGATATACTATCATCCTAAAATGTAGAATGAAGTATTTTCTTAATATTTTGCTGATTATATTTGCGTTTTTACCCCTTCAACTTAGAGGTCGTGACCGCTGCCAAAGTTAAGACAGCCCAAAATAGTGATGGTTCCATGAGGAGGGGGGGGGGGGGGGGGGGAGGGGTGAGTGAGAGAAGAATAAAAGATAGGTGGAGAGAGATAGAGGTGGAGAGAGATAGAGCTAGAGTCTTCAAAGATCTTCTACGTAATCATATGGAAAGAACATTTCACTGCTTTTGGTCAATGCTTTGTGATACTGTAATTAGAGTAAGAGAAAGCAAGAGAGGGGTTCTGTAAGTATTTGGGGTCTGCTGAAAAAATGAGAAATCCCAGAACAAAACCATAACCAAAACAATGAGAACAACAACAATAAACAAAACACATAAATATTCATAAGATGATGGGGGTGGATGTGATTCACTTTTCATCACTAAATTTTCTAGAGGTAAATAATTTTTAGAAAAGCATAAGAAACAATAACTATGAGGTCTATATGAAATTCACTTATTATTATTTCAATTTCAAACTATTGACTTGCCAACACAGATTTCTACCCCCAAATTTATGTTTATAAAGTAATAAAGTATAGAAGTCCTTTACATTTGTTTGAACAGATTTTAATGTGTGTTTCCATGTAGAACACATTTTGGTAATCAGTTTCAAGGTAAGATCTTTTAGAGTAAGAATAGTTTTAAGTGTTTCCCAAAATGTCTAATTTAATATTTTTGAAAATCAAATAAATTAGGCATTACCGGTATATGTTTATAAAGTATGCAGGAATGTGTCATTGCTTACATTTTCTTTATATATGTGTGACAGGACGAGGGTAGCTGAGTTTATTCAGAGGCCAAGACTAAACTCATCCAAGAATGTATCTGCTCAGTTCTTCAACTTTGGTGCATCGTGTGCCTTTGTATGGGAAATCCATCATCTCAAACAGTCTGAACAGGACAAAGCAGATTGCAGACTGTTGTCATGTTGCATCTAGGACATTCACAAGAAAGGCAACAGTAACTCCCCATTCGTCTTTCACGTCCGCAAGGATTTACAGTTGTTTCAGAAACTTTCCACGGACTGATCAGCATTGCCGGTCGATACTGAGAACAGTAAGATGCAGCACACTTGCTAGTACTACTAGAAGAAGTTTTCATTCCTCGTTAGTGAGGAGAAACAGGTTCAGGAGAGCAGCTGAAGAACTACCCAGGAATGATTCAGCCCCTCTCGGGAGGGTTCCAAAGACATCAGAAATCTGGAGGTTACTGTCCTTGGCAGAACCTGAGAAATACAGACTTGCAGGTATGTTCTGATTTGTATTTTTAAAAATGCTTTATGCCTTTGTCAGTAGATCAGAATGTTATATTGACATGTCTTTGATAGGTTGAGATTTCATGTTCTTAATCAAGCGAGCGATTAAATTGCATTAATTCATTCATTGATAATTCTTCTATTTCAACTTTATTTGGGATAAAGTTAGTAGGATGATTGTAAATGAAACTGGCAAAGTACAAGTAGTTTATTTTATTATTACTACATGCATTATGCTGCAGATTTGTCAGTTATGGTCATCATTGATTTCAATCATGATTTTTCTTTGGGTGGGATCTGTCATTCATATCTATGCTAATTTGTTGCTTTCATTTGATTGAAATTGCTGATTCAAATCATGATGTAGAAAAAAAATTCTCATATAATTGCAGATTTGTAGATTTGTAATTTGTCTGTAGTATATTGCTATGTACACGTTACTGTACATAGTAGACTTGTCTATGTTGTTATGATCCAAAATCCACAAAAGATAAGAATCAAACAAAAGATATTACCTTTAGATGATTTATGTTTAATTTAAATATTTACCAACACCAAATATAACAGAATTACAGATTCTAGTTACAAATACACTACATGTACTTAAACTGGTAAAGACTTACAATTTCTCAGCTGGGAAATTCCTATTAGTCCAGAATGTTCCTGAAGTGTAGAGTAAGCTGGCTGCTAATCCACAAATATTGAATCCAAACGGTATGTTGTCCAACTGGCAAAAGAAGATTCCAGATCCAGCCGAAGAATGTCCAAAATAATTCAGGAGGTCATCGATGTCGATAATGATGTCGATGACGATGTCCAAGACGATGGCAATCACAATGTTGATAACAGTGTCAACTGCAATCTCGATAATCAATGTCAATGACGATGTTGACCACAATGTCAATAACGATGTCGAACACGACGTCAAATATGTCAAGGATGAGGTCCAAGATGAAGTCCAAGATGAGGTCCAAGATGAGGTCCAAGATGATCTCCACAGGTTGATATCAATATCAGATGGTGTTAACTGAGAACTTATGCAATATATGCTCCACGATGTATTCAGGGTATAAATTCTGAAATTCCTGTGCAAGCTCCCAGCTTATATACAATCTCAACCCTTAATTAGAATTTTCTACATTCTACTACAATATTCATGAAAGTTTGGAACTCTCTTGTAAGTTCTATATAGTTCTAGTTGTAACAAACAAAGGAAGGGGATTCCCCTTTTCTATAAATAGACCCATTGCAATGTTACACTCTTACTAAGAGGTTCATGTAAAGGTCAGGATACATGTAATCAACACATTCCAACATGTACATTATACATTGCAATTATCCTATAGTACATCACACACAATGTAAAGATCTAGAATGTTCTCTCTACTGTATGTGCATTCTGATTATTTCACTGCTACACATTATATTCACTTTTCACATATGAATAATACTCTCTCTTCTGGAAATTTCTATGTTCATAAAATCATACATAACTGGAAAAATAATTCCCTTCCAGAAGATTCCTTAATTATATCACACCTCCCCCACCGGGAAAAAGAAAGCTTTACCGTAGTAAAGGTTTCTTTAAGATTCAACCTGTTTCAAATTATCCAGATAAGCCTTTCATCCTGTACAAAGGCATTACATATCACACATGTATAAGGACCATCAAAAAAGAAAAATGCAATTATAAATGACAAACTTTGTCCACAAAAAAGTAATTTCTCTCTTTACATCCTTGAAAGAGCATCAGCAATCACATTATTCTTTCCACGAATATGTACAATTTTCAAGGGGAAAGGTTGGAGCATAAGGCTCCACCTGTACAGTCTTTGGTTCTTTGTTTTGAATTTCTCCAAGAACACAAGAGGGTTATGGTCTGTGTAGACCATGATATCACCATTACTGTTGGTTAGGTACACCTCAAACTGCTGGAGAGCGAGTACAAGACTCAGAGCCTCTTTTTCGATAGTTGAATACTTCTTCTGATATTGGTTGAGTTTCTTTGAGAAGTAACAGACTGATTTTTCAAAGCCTTCTTCATCCTCTTGGAGCAAAAGGAACACTGCTCCCACTCCAACATCACTGGCATCAATAGCCACCTTGAATGGCTTTGTGAAGTTTGGAGCTGCCAAAACAGGCTCATTCACCAAAATGGCCTTCAACTTCTCAAATGATCTCTGACATGCATCAGACCATACATACCTCACTTTTGCTTTCAGCAAGTTTGTCAGTGGACCAACCACAGTACTGTAATTTGGAACGAACTTCCTGTAGAAACCACTCATACCTAGGAATCTGAGCAACTCTTTCTTAGTTGTGGGAATGGGGAAGTCTAAGATTGCCTGAATCTTTGCTTCTCTCGGTAGCACTTGCCCCTGACCAACCACATGACCAAGATAAGTGACCTTTGCCTTGCCAAATTCACTCTTCATCAGATTAACTACTAAGTTGGCTTCATCTAATCTGTCAAACAGTAATCTCAAATGATTGAGATGGTCATTCCATGTATCACTGTACACTAAGATGTCGTCTATGTACACAACACAATTGTCAAGCCCAGCAATTACCTGATTTGTCAATCTTTGAAAGGTTGCTGGTGCATTCTTCATTCCAAAAGGCATGACTTTGCATTGAAACAAGCCATCAGGTGTGACAAAGGCTGATATTTCTTTGGCTTGGTCAGTCAGTGGCACCTGCCAATATCCCTTCAACAAGTCTATCTTAGTGACAAAGGCAGAGTTCCCAACCCTATCGATACAATCTTCCAACCTAGGAATTGGATATGAGTCGGTCTTAGTGATTGCATTTACCTTGCGGTAATCTATACAAAATCTCTGAGAGCCATCCGGCTTTGGGACCATTACAATAGGGGAACTCCAACTACTCTGACTTGGTTCAATTATGTCATTATCTAACATGAACTGGATTTCCTCATTCACTTTTTCCAACTTGCTTGGATTAAGTCTATATGGATGTTGTTTGATAGGTTTTACATCACCTACATCTACATCATGTACAGTCAAGGCAGTACGACCTGGTCTATCTTTACACACGTGCTTATAATCTTTCAACAAGCCAGATATGTCAATTCTCTGTTCATCAGAGAGATGCTTCAGTGCATCATCCAAATTTTCTAACATTTCTGAGTTAGACAATTTCACTCCACATGGTTCATTTTTCGACTCATCAGTGTGAGACAATTCACTCTCTGTCTCTACATTGCCTTCATTTACATCTTCTAGCTTCTCTTCTTTTACAACATGTGCTACACCTACTGGCTGATTAGCCTCACGTTCAAAGTATTCTTTCAGCATGTTTACATGACATACTCTTTGACTCTTTCTTCTGTCAGGGGTACTGATCACATAGTTGACATCATTCAGTTTCTTTTTGACAGTGTAGGGACCACTAAACCTAGCTTTCAAGGGCTCACCTAGCAAAGGCAACAACACTAACACCCTATCTCCAGGCTTGAAGTTGCGCTCTTTTGCCTTTTTGTCTGCCTGTGTTTTCATTTTAGCTTGCGACACTTTCAAGTGTTCTTTGGCTACCTCACAAGCCTTTGAGAGCCTTTCTCGAAACTTTGACACATAGTCAAGAAGGTTTACCTCGTCATTCTGACCCATAAACTTTTCTTTGATCAGCTTAAGGGGACCCCTAACCTCGTGACCATAGACCAGCTCAAATGGACTGAAACCCGTCGACTCATTTGGGGAATCCCTGGTCGCGAACAGCAAGAATGGGATACCTTTATCCCAGTCATCAGGATACTCTTCACCATAAGCCCTAAGCATGGTCTTCAGGGTCTGGTGATAGCGTTCTAATGCACCTTGGGACTGTGGATGATAAGCGGATGACTTGATCTGCTTTATCCCTAACTCATGCATCACTTGCTGAAACACTCCTGACATGAAATTCGATCCTTGGTCTGACTGAACTTCCTTGGGCAAACCATACCTAGTGAAAAACTGCACTAGCGCCTGTACTACTGTCTTTGCAGTGATACTTCTCAACGGTATTGCCTCTGGAAAACGTGTAGACAAATCCATAATCGTAAAAAGATACTTGTGACCCGACCTAGTTCTGGGTAAGGGTCCAACACAGTCAACAAGAACCCTAGTAAAAGGTTCATCAAATGCAGGTATCGGTATCAAGGGAGCCGGCTTGATAGAAGGCTGTGCCTTCCCAACAACCTGACATGTATGACATGTCTTACAGAACTGCACAACATCCTTGTGCATCTTCGGCCAATAGAAGTGCCTCAGGACCCTATCCTCTGTCTTCCGAATACCTAAATGACCTGCCATAGGCAACTCGTGAGCCATCCTCAGAATCTCTGTGCGGTAACAGGGAGGAACAACAACTTGGTGAACTACACACCACTCTTCATTAGCTGGTCTCCGGGGAGGTCTCCACTTCCTCATCAATATGTCACCTTTGACATAATAGCACTCAGGAACCTTATCAGCCTCAGCCTCAGAACATGCCTTCTGAGACAAGCCTTTCAATTCTGGATCCGCCTGTTGTGCCTGTACAAGGGAAGATTTGCTAAACAACTCATCATTGTCTGCAACAGAGCCTTCAACATTATCCCCATCCAAGTCCTTGAAAAAGGTTTCAGCTAACCAGACATCAGTGCTCTCCTCCACATCAATAGAATCCGCATCATCCTGTTCAGCCCTACGAGCCTGAGACCTAGTAACAACACAATCCGGGAAAATTCCAGGAAAATCCCTCTGCAACCGTTCAGTTTCAGCTACCTCAACCGGCTTCTCTGAAACCACTGGAGATGCAACAACTTTCTCTCCAGCCAAGTCGTTACCCAACAAAAAGTCAACCCCGTCCACGGGTAATTCCGGTACGACACCAACAGTTACAGGACCACTAACTAGGTCACACTTTAAGTCGACCTTATGCAAAGGAACCGACACATAATCCGGACCAATGCCTCGAACCAAAACTTTGGCATTCTCTGAACTCTCTGGTGGGAGAGTCAAGTGCCCTGACATCATCAGGGACTGAGCAGCCCCTGTATCTCGAAGGATAACCACTGGCTTACCTACAGCACCAGTCGAACAGGGGGATACCTCACCATCATGCAAAAAGCTTCTAAAGCTCTCATCAACCTTCTTGACCTTATCGGCAAATACTAGAGAAACACTCTCAACATCTTGGACTGATTCCAACTGGACAGACTCCTTGGGTAGAACACTTGATTGCTTGACTAAGCCCACATCTTTCTTACTTTTGGTTGGTTTCCCAATCAATTCCCAACAGGACTTTTTCAAATGTCCTGGCTTATTACAATGAAAACAGACTTTGGAACTTTGACCAGCAGATCTTTCATTTGATTTCGCGCCTCTATCTGCCTGAGACTTGTCAGTGTCATTCTCCTTGCTAGCATGTTTTCCCTCACCAAATTTCTTGTGGGATTCAAATGCCCCTTTTCCCTTCTTATTCTGAAAGTTTTTGAAAGGAAGCCTATCCCCACTACCTCTGTGTGTGACCTCAAATTCATCAGCTACCACAGCTGCCTTACTCAATTGAGTAATTCTTTGGTCATCTAGGTGAGACTTAATGCCAAAAGGAACACCCTTTTTGAATTCCTCTAAGAGGACAACTTCTCTCAGTTGGGCAAAATCTTTGTCAACTTTCAATGATCTGTACCACTTGTCAAACATCATTTCTTGTTCCCTAGCAAACTCAACATAGGTCTGGCCTGATTGTCTTTGCATATTCCTAAATTTACGTCTGTATGCTTCTGGGACCAACTCATATGCATTAAGAATAGTATTCTTCACTGTAGCATAGTCACATGATTGCTCTTCAGAGAGAGATGAGTAGACTTTTGCAGCCTTTCCCACAAAAACGCTTTGAAGAAACAGAGTCCAGTATTTCTGAGGCCATTCCAACCTCTTGGCCACTTTTTCAAATGATACAAAATATGCATCCACTCCCTCTTCATCAAATTTTGGCACTAGGCGAATGTTCTTCGCTACATCAAAACCTTGGGGAGATTTCTCTTTGGTAGAGTTAGTATTTGCATGTGCTAACTCCATTTCTCTCAATTTCAACTGGTACTCCCTTTCTTCTCTTTCCATTTCTCTTTGTTTTTGTTTTTCTTCCATTTCTCTTTGTTGCTTTTCTCTTTCAAATTCTAATTTCATTCTCTCCTTTTCCATCTCAAGTTTTGCTAATTGGAGTTGAACATCACTTGAAACATTAGAAGGAACCTCACTTTCTTTACTGAGCTTCATGTGACTAGCTAGCAGATCAATAATCTCTGCCTTCTTTAACCCAGGGGTAAGAACTACTCCCAAATGCTGACACACAGCTCTCAAGTCATCTTTTCTTAGTGACTTCAACTGACCAAGGGACAAATCTGTCCTCTTAACAAACACTTCAACATCTATTGTAGTCATGATGAAGCATGTAACAAACAATTACAGAATTTAAGAACTTATCTGTAATATGTATTCTAGAAGTTTCCAGAGATTTCCAAAATTTCTCTCTAAATTTTGTTAATGTTTTTGACTTGTTATATTTGGCTACGTTTTCCCGGACAAGCCCCCAGTTTGTTATGATCCAAAATCCACAAAAGATAAGAATCAAACAAAAGATATTAACTTTAGATGATTTATGGTTTAATTTAAATATTTACCAACACCAAATATAACAGAATTACAGATTCTAGTTACAAATACACTACATGTACTTAAACTGGTAAAGACTTACAATTTCTCAGCTGGGAAATTCCTATTAGTCCAGAATGTTCCTGAAGTGTAGAGTAAGCTGGCTGCTAATCCACAAATATTGAATCCAAACGGTATGTTGTCCAACTGGCAAAAGAAGATTCCAGATCCAGCCGAAGAATGTCCAAAATAATTCAGGAGGTCATCGATGTCGATAATGATGTCGATGACGATGTCCAAGACGATGGCAATCACAATGTTGATAACAGTGTCAACTGCAATCTCGATAATCAATGTCAATGACGATGTTGACCACAATGTCAATAACGATGTCGAACACGACGTCAAATATGTCAAGGATGAGGTCCAAGATGAAGTCCAAGATGAGGTCCAAGATGATCTCCACAGGTTGATATCAATATCAGATGGTGTTAACTGAGAACTTATGCAATATATGCTCCACGATGTATTCAGGGTATAAATTCTGAAATTCCTGTGCAAGCTCCCAGCTTATATACAATCTCAACCCTTAATTAGAATTTTCTACATTCTACTACAATATTCATGAAAGTTTGGAACTCTCTTGTAAGTTCTATATAGTTCTAGTTGTAACAAACAAAGGAAGGGGATTCCCCTTTTCTATAAATAGACTCATTGCAATGTTACACTCTAAGAGGTTCATGTAAAGGTCAGGATACATGTAATCAACACATTCCAACATGTACATTATACATTGCAATTATCCTATAGTACATCACACACAATGTAAAGATCTAGAATGTTCTCTCTACTGTATGTGCATTCTGATTATTTCACTGCTACACATTATATTCACTTTTCACATATGAATATTACTCTCTCTTCTGGAAATTTCTATGTTCATAAAATCATACATAACTGGAAAAATAATTCCCTTCCAGAAGATTCCTTAATTATATCACAATGTTTTATTCATAGGAAGGATCTACCTATATAATGGGTGAGGAAATTTCCCAATATTCTTTAATGATTTATTTAAATTTGGGGATTTGTGTTGTTTTGAATATTGATTCATTTACTGTCGCATATGTTGTCGAGGATAAAGAAAAATACACAAAAAGGTGTCATTTTGTTACTTGGTCTGATCCAAGCTTTGATAGAGTTGTCAACTTGAATCATCAGGTATTTAAATAATTTTGGTAACATCACTAAACGTATGGAGCAAATTGCCTTGGATCTGCTCACTATCACTTTCTAGAGGCTAGAATTAAAGACATGATTCTGGAACTTTTGACTCTGAGATTTGTCCAATTTGATTTCGAAGAACTTTTTTTTTTCTAAATGTGTTTTTAGATAATTATTAAAGTTTTATAACGAAAATACTATGTATTCACATAAAAAGTTTTGAAATTACCGGTAACTGAATTTTGTTTTCCATCTTATATTACAGTACACTGTATGTGTTGTGCATGTAGAAAGCTATTCATGTCTATATTTTTTTTCCTCTCCAAAAGTTTCTACAGAATCAAAACTATTTGTTTAAACTCTAGAAGTACATATATACATGTATATGCAGACTCATGAACTGAGAAATATGGACAATGACAGCTTTATATCAATATTTGATTTTGGGTATGATTAGATTATTTGCTTACAAGTACATATTCCCATGGAAATGTCACATGTTGCCTCTGATTTTTTGTGACTTGTTGAACTTTGTTCAATAGATAGTGCAACATCATGGTTTTATTCTTATAATGTAAATATCGTATAGCAATTAGCAAATGGAAGTACTTGTGAGTACCATGTGAAGAGACATGAAAGATAGGCACTTAATGTGCAGCAACTGATAATAGGCTGTTCACAAATAGAATGCCTGAAAGTTTATACACATTTGCTAGTGGTGAACTAATGACATCCAAGTTATTGTACAGCTTATTTCCATAATCAGAATGCAGATTACATACATGTACATTAGGCATTTTAAGGTTGAACAAACATGGCATGTCCAACATAACAGCACTTAAAGTAGCTATCCAAAGAAAATCACAAATATGGCAATTAATGTATCACTAGAAACTGGGAAGCTTACAGATGGCAATCATATAAGTTTTATGTCAACTGCGTATCTGATGATTATAAAAACAACATAAATAAAAGCTCTTCTCAGCATCTGGAATATTCAAGGATTCGCCAGAAATATAGCGATGTTTTGATGTCGTCACACTAGGGACCAATCCTGCTTAAGCAGACGACGTCCTATAATGAATGAACGTAATTGCAATGCAATTATTTATCAAATTATAAAGAGTTTTGTATATTTAAACATGACCTTATTTCACACCATTCTAAAAGGGAAAGTGAAACTGATTCTGATAACTAAAACCGTTTGATTGTAAATACACAGGAGAAGGGTCAATGATCAATGAAATAAACCCCACTTTCAAATTGAAAAGCCCTCCGAATAATAGCATGGATGGTATTCGTTCCCTCTTTTCATCAAAATAATACCATACACGAAGTTAAGAGTGAGGCAACAGACTAACATTAAGACTGACGCTAGTCAAGTAAGAGAAATAAGTGAAGAGGAGATGACAAAACAGGCACTGAAAAATGTGTAAGATGTTATGTGTAAGATGTTATGGGACATCGTCTGCTTAGACAGGACTGGTCCCTGGTGTGTCGTCACACATCTCAGCAGCGTTCAAGGAGCTCTTCAGCTGCTATATCGGGGGCTGTATTTTACCGTTTTATAATTGATAATAATCATTAATTCAAATGTTTCCAAGCGTTGAATTTGGATAACCATGTTTAATTTATGCCATCTATGCAATAATAAGTATTAAGCCAATATTTATTTTGATGGAATTTTCTTGTAATGTGATCTTTAATGCACTGTCTGCATTTTGACTATTGAAATAATGGTGAATGTAATGTAGTTCATTACTAGGCACTGGATAAATGAGATGGCATTGAATTTGAATGCTTTACAAAAATAGTCTGTTTGTGCAAATTATATGCATACATTATTATAAACTGGTGAATTTAATCTGTTTGATGGCTAGGGCTACAATTAGATATGAAGCATCCATGGAAATTTAATATATTTATGAATAGACTAGTTTATTCATGAATTCATTTTTTATGCATATTTTTCAGACAAAATTTGTAGTAGATACCAATAAATGAATTGACGGCTTTTCAGCTGCATTTACAAAGGACGTTTATCTCAACCCATGGTTTAAACCTCAATAAGCAATTAGGTGTAGTAGTACCGTGCTTTGCACATAGCCTCATGTCCAATGAAATGGTAATAAACACTTATTTTAATCCATGATGGAGGTTTTCAATTTTAAACCATGGGTAAAATTCAAAACTCTTTTGTGAATTAAGGCCCTTGTATCCACACTGATGCTATTGTACATACATGTAACAGGTGATGTTTAACATACATGTATACAGGCTATGGGAAGGAAGAAGGATATTCAACAAGTTTTAACATAGAAGTAAAGGTATTGCTGTGTTATTATCATACACATCCTTGTTACAGTTCCCCTCCATACATGTATGTCAAATGTTGAGGTTTAAACTTTTATTTCATGGATATTTGATGAAAAACATTTTTCCCTATGTATATTTCTTGCTAGAATCTAGTAATGCATGTTCTGTATCATTATCATCTTGAATACAGTTGCCATTGGACTCCTACTCATATCCAGTACTGTCACAATAGCAGTGCCTTTCGCTCTGGGAAAAGTAATAGACACCATCTACAACACGTCCAGCAAAGAGGGCAGCAAAGATGAAATGATGCAGAGTTTGACCAAGTTGTGCACTTTCCTGGCAGGGGTCTTCTTGGTGGGTGCGGCTGCCAACTTTGGGCGTGTCTACATCATGCAAACATCAGGTTGGTATTACTATTAGGCAAGTCTTAGGTATAAATTTTGTATCCATTATGTTACCAAGTACAAAGATATGATTATCGTTATAAACATTAAATGATTCATTTTCTTTGATATTTATTAGTAAGCCAATCAACTTGAAGGTAATCTTGAGTTATGGTAAAACGTAGAGTAATTCCATTCAAGAGAAACAGATTCAAAGTACTTCTGAATTGATCATTATGCAGTTTGAATAATTTTGCCCTTTGAAGTGGGAGGTTGTTTTTAAAGGGGCTGAATATTTCAGGTTAGGAGAGAAACAAATAATAATAGATTACGTTTCTATGGGGGAATGCTAGTACATTGCTGCTTACAGCAACGTAACATTGGAAATGGAGTTATATATGGTCACATGTACATTTCATCATGTTACATGAACATGTTGATTCAGTTGGTTGTAGGCAGGTTGTTGCGGGTAGGCTTGTGGCGGCAGATTGCTCTCCACAGGCAGTGATGATACAACGCACAGCTTGTAGTTATTATCCATGACCCCATTTTGTCACTTAGTTTTCACAAAAGTTAGCTGTAATCTTTGACCTTTTAACCCTTGATTAACAGGGCAGAGAATCATCAAAAAACTGAGAGAGATGCTCTTCAAGTCTGTAGTAGCTCAGGAGATTGGATTCTTTGACAAGACCTCTACAGGGGAGCTCATCAACAGACTGTCTACAGATACGTCCAAGATTGGTCAGTCTCTAACTTCCAATATCTCAGATGGTCTGAGATCAACAGTGCAGGTCATTGGGGGAATCGGCATGATGGTGAGGTCACTTGACAGCACTTTTTTTTATTCTTTATATTTTAAAGACTCTATAAAGAATTTTATTGGGCACAGGAAATGGTAAAGCCAAGGTTAAACCCCTGTTGGATCTGAAATTAATGTTTTAGCATTTTTAGGTGATCTGTCATAGTGACAGATCACCTCTTATATTCGTCAGAATTTTCTTTCTTTATTAGGTGATCTGTCGTAGTCGACAGATCACCTCTTAATTTCGTCAGAATTTTCTTTCTTTATTTATTTATTTATTTATTATTTATTTATTTTTATTTTCTCCCACTTTCTTGTTTCCAATAAATCTCAAAAACTTCTCAGGCAATGTTCATGACATTTCTATCAGTCATCAGGTCATATAAGGTCAAGCTGAAAAATCTTTTTCAAGGTCATCAGGTCATCGTGACGTCATCCAGGCGCCATTTTGTGAAATCACATTATCAATCATATCTTCATAACGAGTCATCAAAAATGAACCATATTTGACACACATGAACGTCAGGTCAAGGGTCAACAGAAAATGTCATCAAAATCCGCGCACGCATCATGACGCGCACGTACGAGCGCGTCAAAATTTAGAAATGCTCAAAATCACTTTTTAATCAAATTAGAGTATGGTTCAGGACATTTTAAGCATTTAAAAATTTTCCGTCCGTGCGCTTCCGTGTGCGCGTTATGCGCGCGCGCAGCGCGTACATAACGTAAAAACGCCGTTTTTTCGCATGGTTTGTCTTCCTGACACTATTCTTGACAATTTCCAACTATTTGCAGTCATTCTCGACCTTCCATAATGCCACACGCGTGCGTCAAACTTTAAAATTCGTGCGCGCGTCAATGGCCATTCTAATGTAAAAAGTGGTAAAAACATGCCTATCTAAAATCCGCCATAGCTCGTCAGAATGCACGGAAACCCCCCAATTTCTTTACATATTCTGAAAGCCTGGGAGTTGTAGATTTGAATTCATGCAGATTTTTTGCCGATCTCATCTTCTTACGTCATCCTATTTGCATATGAACTCAAAAAAATGATTTTGAAAAAATGACGTCATCATTTTTGTATTCATTTGCTAATATTTCAGTAATAAGTTGTCAATTTTCTTCCAAATTTTGATATGTTATAGCTGAGACAATTGTCTACAAGATCAGTCACCACGGTTTTTCATTTTGATGACGTCATCACAGTGAAATATTCAATTAAAGACGACATGTCAAATTTTTCCCTATTTGCGTGTTATGTCTATGGAAGATGATTTTTTTTCGAATCATGAATCTACATGACATCGTTCTCTGAGCAGTATCTCAGTTATTTTTGGTCTATTTCCTTCCAGATTTTAATATGTTGTAGCTGAGACTATAAGCTTTTATTAGTAAGCCCTCCAATTTTTGATCAGATGTCGGGATCATGCCCAATTTTTCAGTACCAAATGGGATTTGAGAATCACGTTTTTCGTTTACGTGTTATCTCTATGGGAAATATTTTGGTCTATCGGTAAAGCACATGACTACCATGGTCAAGGTACCTGGTTCGATCCCCGGGGCCGATTTTTTTTTTTTTTTTTTGCTTCTTTTTACTTGTCATTTTACCATCCTCTACGACTATTATAACATAAACAATCACAAACCAAGTAATAAAATGCCTTATTTTGCATGTTATGTCTATTGCAAAGTGCTGTGCAGTGGTTTATGTATATCCCTATGGAAAATCTGTTTCACTGACGTGTATTAAAGCTATCCTACAATATCATTAGTCCTATTAGATATCACAATTTCTCAAAATTGGCTTAGTCAATTATCTTAATTATCTTATTGTGACGTCATCTAGACGCCATTTTCTACAAATCAACTTATGGTCGTATCTTCATAACGAAATGTGATTTCTCGTTCATATTTGGCATGGTTAACGTCACTGTCATTGCAGTCATGATCCTTACCATTATCCCCATCATTATCATCATTATCATTATCATCATTATATCATCAATCATCTTCAAAATCACCAACACCATAATCATCATGAATATCATTATCATCACCATCATTATATTATCATCTTCATCATCATCACCATTATCATCATCACCGTAATCTTTTTACAATGACCGTTTCACACATTTTGCTACATTCCTGTCCTCAAGAAGCATCTCCATTCATGGCATTCTTGACTTCCTACCTTCAGTTTAGCATTTCCCCATTATTATGATCATCCTGATTACAATCATGATCGTACAAAGTGAAAGACAGATCACCTAATTCGTCATGACGAATTAAACTCTAGTTATTATTTATTTTTATTTTCTCCCACTTTCTTGTTTCCACAATATCTCAAAAACTTTCCTGTCTATTTTCATGACATTTCCGTCAGTCATCAGGTCATATAAGGCCAAGCTGAAAAATATTTTTCAAGGTCATTAGGTCATCGTGACGTCATCCAGGCGCCATTTTGCAAAATGACATTATCAATAATATCTTCATAACCAGTCATCAAAAATGAACCATATTTGGCATATATTAACTTCAGGTCAAGGGTCAACAGAAAATGTCATCAAAATCCGCGCGCACATCATGACGCGCACGTACGCGCGCGTCAAAATTTAAAAATGCTCAAAATCACTTTTTAGTCAAATTAGAGTATGGTTCAGGACATTTTAAGCATTTAAAAATTTTCCGTCCGTGCGCGTCCGTGTGCGCGTTATGCGCGCGCGCAGCGCGTACATAACGTAAAAACGCCGTTTTTTCGCATGGTTTGTCTTCCTGACACTGTTCTTGACAATTTCCAACTATTTACAGTCATTCTGGACCTTCCATAATGCCACACGCGTGCGTCAAAGTTTCAAATTCGTGCGCGCGTCAATGGGCATTCTAATGTAAAAAGTGGTAAAAACATGCCTATCTAAAATCCGCCATAGCTCGTCAGAATGCACGGAAACCTCCCAATTTCTTTACATATTCTGAAAGCCTGAGAGTTGCAGATATGAATTTATGCAGAATTTTTGCCGATCTCATGTTCTGACGTCATCCTATTTGCATATGAACTCAAAAAAATGATTTAGAAAAAATGACGTCATCATTTTTGTATTCATTTGATAATATTTCAGTAATAAGAGGTCAATTTTCTTCCAAATTTTGATATGTTATAGCTGAGACAATTCTCTACAAGATCAGTCACCACGGTTTTTCATTTTGATGACGTCATCACAGTGAAATTTTCAATTAAAAACGACATGTCAGAATTTCCCCTATTTGCGTGTTATGTCTATGGAAGATGATTTTTTTTTGAATCATGAATCTACATGACATCGTTCTCTGAGCAGTATCTCAGTTATTTTTGGTCTATTTCCTTCCAGATTTTAATATGTTGTAGCCTGATAAATACTCTTTCTATGAGGGTTCGGTTTTTTCAATCTGATGTCGGTATCATTGTCAATTTGAAACTACAAAATGTGATTTGAGAATCCCGTTTTTCGTTTACGTGTTATCTCTATTGGAAATATTTTGGTATATTGGTCAAAGCACTTGACTCCCATTCCGGTGACCCAGGTTCGATCCCCGATGGGTCCATAATTTTTTTTTTTTTTTTTGCTTCTTTTTGCCTGTCATTTTACCATCCTCTTCGACTATTATAACATAAACAATCACAAACCATGCAATAAACTGCCTTATTTTCCGTGTTATATCTATTAGAAAGTAGTGTGCAGTAGTTTGTGTACAACCCTATGGAAATTGTGATTCCCTGTCGTGTACTAGAGCTATGGGATTTATCTCCCAGTATCCTGCAATATCAAATAGTCCTATTTGATATCACAATTTCTCAAAATTGGCATGGTCAATTATATTCAAATTTTTGTCAGTCATCAATCCTAATAAGGTCAAGTTCTCGCATCTTTTTCAAGGTCATCAGATTATTGTGACGTCATCCAGGCGCCATTTTGTAAAAAATCAACTTATGGTCGTATCTTCTTCACGAAATGTAATTTCTCTTTCATATTTGGCATGGCTAATGTCAATGTCATTTCAGTCATGGTCATCACCATTATCATCATCATCATCACCATCATCATCATTATAGCATCATCATCATCACCATGATGATGATTATCATCAACATCATTATCATCATCACTGTCATGATATAATGATCATCATGATTATCATCAATATCATTATCATTACTGTCATGATGATTTTCATGATGATGATGATGATTATCATCAACATCATTATCATCATCACTGTCATGATATCCACGAATCATCCAAAATTCATGTTCACACACTTTATGCCCCATTGAAACAAAGGGGGCGCTATTTCACTAAAATAGGTAGTAGAGCCTACGAATTGAAAAAGAAAAGGCTGAAATCATAAAAATCGTGAATAGATTCATTATAATTAGTCTCATCGTGATATCAACGTCATCTTTCACATCATCATTTTGTCACTCATCTTCGTCAAAAATATTAAGATCAAAAGACAGATCACCTAATTCGTCCCCATGACGAATTAAATTTCTAGCTGTTTTTTGTTTTTAATAGCACATCGAAATACTGATAATTTTATACTAACACTTTTATGATAAAATTACAAATTTATATGCTGCAGATTGTAGATATAACATTATTATGATTGAATATCTTTAAGAATCTTTGTGTAATTACAAGTAGGGTTTCGTTTAGTTCAGTGATATCATGTGATTGGAGATTGTTTAGAAAGATGAGTCTTATCTACATCCCTTTTTTTTTAAATCATGACAAATACTGTATTTTGCTACAAGCTTTTAAAACATACTGATAAAGTATATGCTCCATGCCTCCTTTTACCAAGTGTGGCTTTCATTTTGCTATCAGTTCTACTCATCAGCTCAGCTAGCCACAGTAGTGTTAACAGTAGTACCACCTTTCTCAGTCATTGCCATCCTCTACGGAAGATATGTACGCTCACTGTCCAGGAAGGTGCAGGACTCATTAGCAAATGCTACACAGGTATGTTGAAGACTGATCTAAAAACAAAGTTGTACAGTCTCCAATACTGTAAATGCAGAAATATTTGCGGTACATTAATTTTTGCAGATTACGCGCTATTTTCGGCGGGCGCGAATTCTAGAACACGCGAAAATATTAGCACGATTCCTTATGCTTGTTTTGAATGTATGCTGCATTGCGCGCTTCATCTGATTAATACGTGTTTGAATCCAATTCATTTTAGAGTGCGAGGGAGTAATTGTGCAGCGCGAATTCAAGAACCTGCGAATATGTTTTTGGGTCGCTCAGCGCGAAAGTTTAATAACGCGAAAATAACAGCGTTTACAGTATGTCATAGTGACCACCTGTATAGAGACCACAAAAGTGTGCAAGGACTTTATTTTTTCCTTATTTTCTTTGAGCAGTGTTTCTCAGTAAAACAGGTTTTCCTATATGAATTTCACTTTTATTCTTTCCTTTGATTGGTGTGTATACAGGTTTGACCATGTCCTCAAAGATACTAACTTTAGATATGATAATGCCAGTTTGCTGTATGATATACTTGGGTTTATGGAATAGGGTAATCTTATCATTTAGGCTACATGTATATTCTCTATATCCATGGCTATGGCTAGTTTAAAGCATTTGGTTTGTGTAGTTTGCAACTTCTAGTTTGCATGAATCTTTTTTTTAAATTTTTCTTAAATTCAGAAAATACCTGTCATCACATGATTACACATAATTTAAACATCATGAAAATAATATAATACTTGCTTTAATGTAAACCTATTCTATATCTTGATTTTCCAGGTTGCAGAGGAAAGAGTCAGCAGCATCCGAACTGTGAGGGCGTTCTCACATGAGAAACGAGAAGAGACAGCGTACAGCGATAGAGTGGAGGGTGTATTTCAACTCACAAAGAAGGAGGCTTTTGCCAGTGGATTATTCTTTGGTGCAGTAAGTTATAGATCCCTTTGAATCAATCAAACCCACTTAGATGGACTATCCCATTGTCACATTAGGGTCAGGTTTCAAGATGAGAATTATAGAAGTATGCCATAAAAATCGAATTAATCTTCATTACAGATCCAAAGATTTTAGAGAATGCTAAGAATATTATTTGGAATGCCTCATTATCTATGGATGGCCAAAAAAAAATCAGGCTTGTTTGCATAATACTTCTTGATATCATGATTTTTTTTTCATTTGTGTGATTTAAATCACTGATCTAAATCACAATTTAAGAAAGTAAAAGCAAAGAAATATTGCCAATACTGCAAGATACAGTGCTCATTTTGATTTATTTTGGTATGTCATATTTGATTTAGTATGTCATATTTAATTTTCTCCCTGCTTTACTAGATGGGTTTGTCTGGTAACATGGTCATCTTGACTGTTTTTTATAATGGTCATCTGATGATGATAGACTCAGCTCCTTGTAGTTCGCCTTATCTATTATGATTTATGTTGTAATAGATCATAACTAATTTCTGATACTTTTCTACTGCTTTACTAGATGGGTTTGTCTGGTAACATGATCATCTTGACTGTACTGTATAATGGCGGTCTGATGATGACAGAGTCTCAGATCACAGTGGGTGATCTCTCTGCATTCCTTCTCTATGCTGCCTATGTTGGTATATCAATAGGAGGTATGTGGGAAATACATTTTTGTAATTTTTCTTCCTTGGGGGGAGGAGGTTATCATCATGGAAACTGTAACAATGTGTAGAGTGGAATAACTTCCACAGTTTTAAAAGTATTCCTATGCAATTTCATACATTTGATCGCTATGAATTTTACATGTCCATAATATCTTGTTATTTATTTGGGGGTGGAGGAGGAGGGGGGGGGGGGGGTCAAGCTTTCTCCATAGGAACCATATGTCATCTTTGATCATACCCCTGCAGGGCTATTAGATCAATTTCTTTTAAATAAGTCTCAAAAATATTCTATTTAAAAATGAAGGACTAAGTCCTTATTCATTTGTTGTTGGCTGATTAATTTAAAACAACAAGGGTTATACTTCAAACAGACTTAGCTTTTTATGATAATGAAACATTATTGTCATTTGCTGCTTATGTTGATACAGGATTGAGTAACTTCTATGCTGAGCTAATGAAAGGAATTGGAGCCAGCACCAGACTTTGGGAACTAGTCGATAGGAAACCTGCAATACCACTTTCAAGTAAGCAAGATCTGGCACAAAATAGGTGCGGTCACACTGAAAATTCTGGGAAATTTGATTCTCAATAATTCCCTTACTTTCCAAAGCGTAGTTACACTGTGGAATGAAAACACCTGTTATGTTAATCACAGTTTTACATCACTACTGTGTATGCTCAAATAGATTTAATGAACAGTGTGCAGTTATAACTTTAATATGCATGTGATTGCAGAAGAAGTCCCGGTCAGGTCAGACTTGCGAAACCTTTGAGAATCAATATTCCAGGAATCCAATTCCAGAAGTTTTAAGGGGAATTTTGTTTGGAAGGAGAGATGCACTTACACTGGCAAAAGTGCAGGAATAAAAAATCTCTGGAATCAAATTACTTGGGAGTGTGACCACATCTATTGAAGACTGAGGTTCGTTCCAGAATGACCACATCTATTGAAGACTGAGGTTCGTTCCAGAATGGAGCTATGCAGGAGGATGTAGCTAACTTTATTTGTTTCATATTAGTTCACTGAAGTTTTGAAGAATGTAGCCTTACTGGAGACCTCAAAGCTAGGACCAAGTTGGCTTGGACTGTAGACTTTGAACTAATCTAATGGTATATTTGAATTAGAGGAATTATTTTTTAATATGAGGTGTCAAGTCCTGTAACAAAGTAGCATATAGGGTAGACCTTTTATTTAATATTTTTTGATAAATTTAAAAGACATTGTCATCTTACTTTGGGTGCTTGAGGTTATAGACCAGGAAAGTGTAGAATAGAGATGTCTGAGACTAATGAAGCCTGAATAAGATATCGATATTAGCCTGTAATTAGAAGAATAGTATTATCTGGTTTTAGATGTAGATCTGGGAAAATGATTAATCAACCAAAGAGAGTCCTCGCTTCACAACATCCATCCGTTTTATATTGTACACCATGTTCATCTTTTTTTTTTGTAGATGGCCTTAGATTGGACACTACTCAACTCAAAGGGGCAATAGACTTTCACAATATACAGTTTTCTTATCCGATGAGACACGATGTGCCTATCTTCAAAGATCTGAGTTTGTCTGTAGAGGCGGGATCAGTGATGGCTGTTGTGGGGGCCAGTGGATCAGGCAAATCTAGCCTTGGGGCTCTCCTTCTTAGATATTATGACCCTAGTGCAGGTGAGACATGGTATTTCTTCTATTTTAAATGTATAGAAAATATATTTGGTGCAAGTTTGAGTAAGGCAAAGCTGATTCTTTCAGTCCTGTGTGGAAAATGATGTTCCTCTTTCAGTTATAAAGCAGATAGAGTTTTGGTTATTTGCGCATATTTTCAGTTTTAGCATGGTCGATGTTTTTCTTTAGGCTTGATTACATGAAGCCTTCAAATAAGCCAGTTCGGGGTTAGCGCATGGTACTGAGATTGTACAAATGACCCCAAATATCCACAGATATTTTAGACATGGAGGGTCCCTTTATGTGCACTTCAGAAAAATAACTCTGGGAGTGATAGAGGTGCCTCATGAATAGCTTTTGTTTCCCCCTTGAAAAAGAATACTTCCACCTGGATATCATGGAATGCACCATTAGTGCATAATTGAATAATGATTACATGACATTCATGAGCACATATCGAATATTAGTGTCAGTGGGTTTTAGAATTTGGTACAGATGACCTTTATCTGCTCATGCTCAGATTGCATCCCCGAAGTGGCTTATTCACATTTTAATGTATTAAATTTAGTGACAGTGTTTTGAATGGGCATTAAAAGTGCAAATAATTAAAATTCAAATTGAGGGAGTGTTAAGAGGGTCTCTGAGGCGGAAATATAAAGGCAACTGTGATCACGAACTCCTCTCACTTACATATTAGGTAGATAAGATTATGTTGTGTATATTACTATGTTAATGTTTGTTATTGTGATCATTTTCCAGGATCTATTACTTTAGATGGAAGTGACACTGCCTCACTGAGTCCTGAATGGCTTAGACATCAAATTGGAACTGTTAGTCAGGTGTGATTTTTGTTTTTACTTTCAGACACAGAATAGCCATACATTATGCTGGGAACATTTTGTAAAGGGTGACTGAAAGATGTAAACACTGTGGTATTTTACATAATCCTGTTCACATGTGCAAGGTTGATATTTCATCATATTTCTTGTATTATCAGTGATTAAATAAACATCAAATTGTTCCTTAGCTTGTGGAAAAGAGGTCCAGTACCTGAACTCAAAGTTCAAAGTTCCTTGAGTAAATAGAGCTTTCGGGTAAAGCAATATCCACAGAAGTGCTATCATACATAACAGATGAATGAATAAATAGTTTATTAATTTCATACACTCACAGAATTCTCAACTTCAACCCTTGACCAAAACACTATAACTAACCCTAACCCTAAATCTAACTGAAAGCCCTATTGCATCCCTAACGCTACCCCTGTAATTACCGCTGGAGCATATGTCAGAGCACTTCTTGGAAGAAATGAACTGGTCTGTTCTTATTTTGTGTAGTATGTCGGTTCACTTCAAAGGAGAGTTGTTTTGAAAATGTATATCTTGGATGTAGTTCATTTGCTGACATTACTGTCCCTTGTTTCATTTTACAGGAGCCTACACTCTTCTCCTGCAGCATCAGGGAGAACATTGCGTATGGAGCCTTAGATCCAGACAATGTGTCCATGGCGATGATAGAAGAAGCAGCCAGGACGGCCAACGCTCATTACTTCATCAAATCCTTTCCTAATCAGTATGACACAGTTGTTGGAGAAAGGGGTCTGATGCTCTCAGGTATGTAAAGTGATGAATTATTGTTTTCACTCCCTTTTTTCCCTCTTTGCAATATATTTGTCTTGTTCATAAGCATTGGTATTTTATTTTATGAAAAGGCTTGATGACTCAATAACAGAGCAGTGATCTTGTAGCCAGGGGGCCCCACATTAAAAACCAAGTCAGTGTGCTGGAACCCTTAGGTAATGTATCAATCCTCAATTATCAAGTCCTTTGGATAGAATTTGAAGCCATAGTCCCCTGTTTGCAGTACCTGTAACCTGCAATCAATACACACTATCTTCATCAGTTGGAATCAAGTCATCAATACAAATATTTATTTATATTTACTTCCCAAGGAGATTTCTGGATGGGGATTTATTTTTTTCAAGTGGCAAATGCTCAAACCTATCATGGATACTGTGAATCATTCTCCTCTGCTTGCATTATCAAGAAAAAAAAGAAGAAATCTACATCTCCAGCATGCATAACAGTTTTAGCCATATAAATATGGATGACAGGATGAGATTTGGCATTCCTACATTGTTGGTTACATCACCTCACATTGCTGTATTGTAGATTACAGGATGAAATATACACCCAAGCTATGAAACAAGACAATAGATGAAATTCACTTACTGGGTATGAAATTGTTGAGCTCATACAAGGAGGTGAAATTCACAAGAAATTCCATATGCCATGCTATAATTAGGGGACTGAAATGTACTATATTCTGGTAAACAAGTTGGAATGCAAATCACGTATCCTCCCCATACTTTGCTATGAGATATTTTGGAAGTATTTGCACGCATCAATTTTCCTTGATTTTTCAAACCTGTTAGGGCAAAAATTAAAAGATGAACCTAGTTTCGTAGTTTGTGCAAGTATTCGTCATTTGAAATAGGTTAAGTGGGTCATATAAGGTTAAAAGTTGCAAGTTGTCGATGAAATATAGGCTAGAGACACTTTAGCAAAAGAGATATACTTCTGTCATTGCATCCTCTTCACCTCTAATGTTTTGTGTAAGTCATAAAGGATTCAAAAATTACTTTTTTCATTGTGATCCCTTATATGTGCCTATAGATGTATTGTTTCATTATTTGCAACGAGAAGTTAGTGATTGATTGCTATTTTGCTATTGATCACTATGTGCAATTAACTGCAAAATATAAATCGTACAATTGATTGATTGATTGATCATACTAGCAATCGCTAAGCCCTGTGTTACTGGGGCCAGCATTAGATACAATTGTATGTCATTCAGGACCACTACTTAGTAATGTTACTAATATAATATTTGTTTTTAATGCAATTTAGTCTTCACCTTTAAAATATTTACCAAATTGTGTTTCTCACTCAAAAGTGTGATTCTTTTGTTTCATCCATTTTGTTTTTCGCACTATCAGGTGGTCAGAGACAGAGAATAGCCTTAGCAAGAGCAGTCTTGAAGAATCCAAAGATTTTACTTCTAGATGAAGCTACAAGGTATGTCTCCTTCATATAAGTCCATTTCATATAGCTTATATTTTGATTTTACTTGTTACATATAATGACCCTTATACTGTAACTTTTGAAATATATATTCTTAAATATGAAAGTCACATTCCTGTGCAATAGTGACTTCCTGTCTAAATTGAACAAGAATTTAAGAACATTGATATCTGTTAATTAATGGGTTTCCATTTGGAAGGGGGGGGGGAGAAAAAAGAATTACGGAAAACCTTTGGGAAATCACATTCACTGAAAAGCACAGCCCACTTTGCTCACATAAGACTGTGTGTTATTGCCTATTGGTTGCGATGAAAAGCTTGATTTTCTTGTCAACAACTTCAAACTCAGTGAGCAAACAGCTGATCAAATTCCAATACCGGTAATTTCACCAAAACAATTATGATTTGTATCCATCATTGATTATGCAATGCCTTAGATGCTGAGAGTGAATATTTGGTGCAGGAAGCCCTTATTCCGAAGTATTGGTCACTTCTTTTCAAATTCAAACTTCATTCTCAATGGTCGCATAGTTGATTAATACCTATTTGGAAAAAATTAATTATGTATGTTAATTTTCAAAACTTTGTAATCCACCCTCGATATTGCAGTGCCTTGGATGCTGAGAGTGAGTACTTGGTCCAGGAAGCCCTTGAGAGATTGATGGTAGGAAGGACAGTCATCACTATAGCTCATCGTCTATCCACCATCAAGAATGCAGACATGATAGCTGTTCTGGACTCGGGTCGGATAGCAGAGACCGGCTCCTACGAGCAGTTGATGAGGATGCCAGACGGGATGTTCAGGAAACTGGTAGAGAGGCAGACTGTCATGAACTGATGCGGTCCTGGACTAGGGTCAGATAGCAAAGACAGGAACCTATGCAGAGACTGGCACCTATGAGGAGTCGATGAGGCTTTTTAAGATGTTTAGGAAACTAATGGAGAGGGAGACGATCGTAAACTGATGCAATCCTTGACGAGGGATGTATGGCAGAGACCTGCACCTATGAGCAGTTAACAAGGAGAATGGCAGAACTGTTAAGGATTCTTGTGGAGAGGCAGATCATCATGAATGGATGCAGTCCTTGACTAGAGATGAATAGCAGAGACTTGGTCATGATTAAGATGTCGAAGGGGAAACTACTGCAATGATTCATTAGGTATGTGAAGGTATAATTAAGAAAAGGCCAAGATGTGTGTATGTTAAAAGATTATGGTACAAGAAGCAGGTTTGGCATCAACAAAAAAACCTCAATGCTGATTTAAATCATATACATGTATATATATATTTTAATATTGATTTGAATATTTTTTTTAATAATTTGATCAATATTGCTGATCACCAACCCTGTCTAGGACTGATGGTCATGAATGATAAAAATGTTTCTAGCTGATGCAATAAAGTTTATTAAGTAGTGCAGGGGATGGAGGTAAAGAGAAAACAGTACTTATTTCTTAGTTGTTTTGTTGTTATTTGTACTCATTTTGTATGAAATATAGGTTGTGATCTATCATGATACTAGGAGAAATGATAAGCTGTCATAAAATTGGAATCTTATCATTAAACTAAACATAGTGAATAGAATTAAACCTGTTTGTAAAGGCCACCAGGAGGAAACAGTAAAAGTTGCAAACTATGTAGACAGGATCTACAACACAGATCATATTAGGATAAAAGATAAGAAGTGGCTTCTATAGACAGGTGGCCATTACACAAGTGTGGACTATACCAGGTTTTGGCTATATTTTTGATATAGAGAGAATTACCAATGAAGGATATCCTGTCATATGTTAAAGATAAGATATGGTCATATAGAATAGCAGAGTATTGAGAATAGCTGCAATACAATAACTTTGTTAGCTAGATGAAAGTATCTATAGACAGAGTGTAAAAAAAGAGTTTACTCATTAAAGTCATTCAGATATATAAGATAGTATAGAGTATTCAGTAAAAAGATATTTTCAAAAGGAAGGATTGAGTTTCATAAAATTTAACGTTGAAAATGTAAGTTATCTATTTTGTAACTAATTACAAACAAGTTTGCTGGATGATTAGATATGAATAATGGGAATTCTAGGGTAAGAAATGCAAGACAAGTATTAATAGTAGAGGAAGACATGTGTCTTTATTATGTATTGTTCTGCAATATGAAAAGCTTATGTTTATTTTGAAGCAACTCATTTTCTATCATTTGTATTTTCAGTGACATATATAATGTCAATCCTGTTAAAGGCACAGCGTCTTTATTTTCCATGTTCATTGATTGCATCATGATTTGGTTGAATTTCCACTTAATGTATGTGAGGTCTCCCAGGCAGGCAGGCAGGCAGGCAGTGAAACCAGGGAGATGGGTCTGACCATGGGTCTGTCCCACCATAGAATTACTCGAGCTGGGGAGATTATGATGACATTTCCTAATACACTGTAGTAGGAAAAGGGAACAATGCATTACATAAGAACTGCCTGTCATTAAAAGTGCAGTCCAGTCTCGGTGATTGACGACTCCTGTTATAAGGTAAACGCCCCAATGGTGTCAAATTCCCCATGAGAACCCACGACTATGTGGCTTTAAGTGAAGGAAAGTAGCATTGTCCAGAACCAAAATATGACAAATATAAAACCATTTTTTATTTTGTCTAGTCATGGAGAGTATTAGGTAAATTGGCCTTATTGGCAATAATTTTGTTTAGATACGCATCATATGAGGACTAGTTTAGTAATATAGAATTAGTACAAAAAGTCCACTTTATGTCTTGGTTAATTGGTCACCCAAAACTTTGTATTTCATCATGTTCAAAGGTTTTTTAGCTCACCTGAGCCTATGGCTCGAGTGAGCTATTGCGATGGAAATTTGTCCGTCGTCCGTCGTGCGTCGTCCGTCGTCCGTTAACTTTTTACATTTTCATCTTCTTCTCCAAAACCCATGATCGGAATTCAACCAAACTTGGTAGGAATCATCCTTAGGGGTAGGGGACCCAAAGTTGCTAAAATAGTACATGTGGCCCCCAGGGGGGCCCAGGGGGAGGGCCCCCAATTGTAAAAGCTATGTAAATTTCAAACAACTTCTTCTCCAGAACCAGGCATAGCTCAGACTTGGTATTTTGTATGGAGATACCTCTATAGATGAAGAATGAATTTTGTTCATGAAATTTCTCTGAGTGGCCCTATAGGGGCCCTGTGGGGGTAACATACTGGAGGGGGGGCGCTGCCAGGCAAAATGTACAATCTGATCTTCTCCAAAACACATGATCGGAATTCAACCAAACTTGGTAGGAATCATCCTTAGGGGTAGGGGACCCAAAGTTGCTAAAATGGTACATGTGGCCCCCAGGGGGGCCCAGGGGGAGGGCCCCCAAGTGTAAAAGCTATGTAAATTTCAAACATCTCCAGAACCAGGCATAGCTCAGACTTGGTATTGTGTATGGAGATTTTTTTCTGGGTGGCCCTATAGGGGGTCTGTGGGGGTAACATACTGGAGAGGGGGGGGGGGCAAGTTGTCCGCCATCCATAAACTTTTTACATTTTCAGCTTCTTCTCCAAAACCCATGATTGGAATTTAACCGAACTTGGTAGGAAGCTCAGACTTGGTATTGTGTATAGAGATACCTCTATAGATGAAGAATGAAAGTTGTTCATGTGCTAGAGAGAACATGCACCAGATGTGAATTGATCCACCTCAGGTGAGCGTCGTGCCCCCTGGGGCTCTTGTTTACAGGCATAATACACTCATGTACAAATTGTTGGAACATACCGCAGGGGTATAGCAAATTCACAAACAATCTTGATTTTCTGTAAATTTATATCAGAATGGTTCTTTGTTCCTGATCATTTTAACTGTTTATCTACTAGTACTAAGGTTTACAAATTGCTAAATTTAGAGATTTCCTCTTCAAGGGTTTTTCTTTTAATTATTTTGTTATACTAACTTAATTGTTCTCTGAAAAGGTACAAACAGAAATTTGTCAGTTATTAGGATTTAAAGTGCAGCTGTAGTATGGGTATCTGATACTCTATTACCTTAGGGTACATGGTGAAGACGTCCTTACACAAATTTTTTTTAATGATTTCATTTATAGCACCAAAGTGCATGGAGGTTTCAGGGATTATTTTTGCCAAAACTACTGTCTTTCGTGTTTTAGGAGTTTTCACAATTTTAGGTGAGATGTATTGGGCATTACATAATTAGAGGATGTGTATTCAGATTTTATGCATGTATGTACATGTATGCCTTCATCTTTCATGCTACATGTATTCCAATGCTGTAGTCAGTCCTTATAACAAATCTACTTATATTTTGAATCCATTTTGTCTCAGAACCGTGAAATCTTACAAATGCTCTCGTTCATGTGTGAACAAACCTTTAGCGGTAATATTTCCAAAACTCTATCAATTGCAACTGAGCTCCATTTCTTACCTTGTATGTTCCAATGGTTTTTATTTTAAATCATTTTCAGAATTTGTATGGTCTCACATTTAACATGAGATTTATCTGACAACAGGTTGTCTGAAAACTTAGAGCACAGGTGTGAAAAGTTTTCTCTCTAATACCTCTGTCCAATCTCTTATGTGTACATGGATTTCTTTATAAGACAAGGCCTTATTTGATTTTCTGCAACAGAAATGATATTTAGATGATTTGTAATTGGGAGACTGCAATATTCATAGTTGTTCAGTATTTCTCCATTGATCTATTGATTTGTATGAATTATATTAGGTACATGTATAACCATGTTCAGAATTTATTGTAATAGTATGTCGTTTAGAGTGCAGACTCACTCATCTCTTTCAGATTTACCTCAATGCGAGAGTGGTAGACCCTTTGTTGTCATATCTTCAGAACATTATTTGAATAACATGAATATTCATGTCCTCTTTTGATCAGCAATGCAGTACCTACATGTAGAATGTATCCCATGTATTTTTTTTTAATTGAATTTATTGTCCTCAACGGAAATTCTTTTTACAGTGGATATGAACAATTGACACTTCAAACATGATTATAACAGAAATAATTACATTACTGAACGAATATGTAACATACATATTATTCCATGCCCCTTCCTCCCCAATCCTCCATTCCATGAAAGTGTGACTAACAGTCCACATAGCAGACTGGTGTTTGCTTTCCAGAAAGTTATGAGCTTAAAGTCAGATGTACCTTGGAAGCTTGATCAACAATCTACAATCTAATCTAGTCCTGTCAAATCACAAAGACATTTGAAGAGTCGTAGAAGTGAGTGGTTTAAAGTTATAACTGACAATTGAATATGTAATCACCAAGTGTCAGCGTAGTATAGACTGGTGTTCAGGTTCCAGCAACCATTTAAAGCTAGTCTAAATGTAGGAATTCATGATGGGAATTCAATTAACAGGATCAGCAATTTTACCACTTTGAGTCAAATCAGTCATTAATCAATAATGTTTTTATGTCAATACATGGTGTGAAAAGATTTATTGAAAAACTATTCAAGACATTTTCAGCGATATTAATGATTTTATGTTACTCTCCCAAGAGTTATATAATCCATAGTGTCTGCCTACCAACTCTAGAAGTCACTTTGTTCCTCCTCACATGGAAGTATGTACAAAGAATATTTTCGTAAGTCCTGTCTCATATTGTGCATATTTAAATCAGATCATATATGCTTAATATGTGGAATTCTTGGATATGAAATTAATTTCAGTGTTCAAATGGAGTTTTAAGGGCATCCATTGGTAGTATGATCATAACACTTGATTAATAACTGATAGATTATGACCTTTCAAACTACATGTATGCAAGCATTGAATGCATTATGAAAATATGAATGTAGTAACAAATATATAGTTTACGCCTGGTCACAATAACAAATTTCAGAGGAAAATGGGGGAGGAAGGTTTTTAAGGGTAGACGTGAGATGAAAAGATATCCCCAATCCCACCTTGATGTCCTTTCAATTAGTGTAAAATCGGACCCTGTAACTCTAACTTGTGTAGACTCAAGTAGTACAAGTATTACAATACATGAAAAGTGATATATGACACAGAGTTGGAAAATGGTCATGAGGGATGTTAAAATAAGGATATAGTTATCTAAGTTCTCAATTTTATTTTGTTTCAGATTGAAAAATCCACACACCTACATGTAAGCACACCTATTTTTCAGACCACTGGGTTTAGAGCTTTCAGAATGTTGTGGTGTGTGTATGTGGTAAACAAAGTACATGTACATGAACTTGGCCAACACTGTCATCTTTAACAAAGACCAAAACCTATGTCAGCAATTCTCTTAAACTATCTTTTAGACAAAATAACATATCTACTAAGAAGGAAGAGAAAAAAAAAAACATTTTCTTTTTCAAGATTATGGACATTTAGATCAAGATTTCCTTAAAAATTTGATTTTAAAGAAATTTAGATTTCTTTAAAAAATCATAAATGTATTTTTTTAGTTAACGAAGTAGAAATTTATTTCTGAGCTATACCAAATGATAGGCATTTTGCAAGTTGTTGCTAGGTCAGATTAGGGCCTATGACAAACTTTTGAGGTTGTATGAAAATTTCAAAAGTAAAAAAAAAAATTACAATTTGAAAAGATTTGAAAATATGTTACAATTTAACTCTCTATATAAAAGCAAATTATTTTTAGAGCATGAATGTAGTAGTGATTACTTATGTTATATCCTCAGATTTTCAACATATAGTATCATCCGTTGGGAGCCCGAAGGCAAAAACACTGTTAAAATAACTGGGACAAGTTAATGCCATTCTGGCTCTTAACAGTAGACAATGTTAACAAGAAGTGAACATATTTCAGAATCATTTCAGGGCCCTGTTTCATAAAACTTGATATCTATAACAAGTTACAATAACTGTTACAAGCTACTGAAATGAATGCATCTATCTAATTGACCAAGAGTAAATTTGTCATAGATATGTGGCAGTTGTTATTGATAATAAATTTTATGAAACGAGACCCTGAAGTAGATAAACATACCGTATGTACAAATTAATTACCGATGAGTAAGCTGTACATTTACATGGGATGTCACATTGCATCAAATATCAATAACAGAACTTCATCATCACATAAAACGTAACCAGTTACATTAATGATTGCATGTAAGCTGCTAGAGTTAAGTTCCTCTGTTTATGTGATTCAAACGAAATAAACTTTATACGTGGTAATACTTCAATTTCTCTTTATGAATACGGTATGAATTCATGAACAATAACCACAAATTACAAATGTTTTAGTAAACCCATGTTTCATGGTACATCTAGAAATTACTATAGAAATTCCTGCATGCTCAATATTATGGTTTATAGATTTCCAATTTTTTTCAAAATTGAAATAGATTTAGGAAATATATTTATGAACAATAATGCTCGCAAATGTTTTCAACAGGGTATGATCATTAAGAAGACATGCTTTAATCATAATTAGGAAAAGCTTAATCTAAATTTATATAATTACACTACAAGAATGCTGCACCATATAAATGAATCTGTTGTTATGATTTACCATTATACTATTAAGTCATTCTGGCAGGGTACCATTCCTCTTATATCCAATGAACTAAAAAAAAAATTAAACCATTAAAAACGATTTCAGTATCATTTCCAAAAAACATTAACCAAAATTGGCAATAACATATCATATTTGCAAATAAAATCATGCAACTAAAATTCAGTTTATATCCGTTTCTTCAATAAAACTGCTTTTCAGAGACATCAGTTTTTTCTGTATGGATCTTGAATGGGAGTACTAGTAGGCATTTATTGTAAATTGCCTTATAAATTTTGTGAAAACTTTTATTTAAAAATTTGAGTGGTGCCCTCATGACAGGACAACTTAACATGGGAATAGAATTATTCATAGACATTTTGATTTAAAATAACTTGTGATATATAAACTTGTGAAGAAATTTCTATTTCATACCCTCACAGTAAAGTTAAGCCTTACATTTCATACAATTTCATTTGAACATTGACTTTGATATATATGTCTATTAATTTACATCCATTGAAACTGATATGTTCTTCAAATCTTACACTATGACTCCATATTGCTATGCTTCTGCCTGCAGTGCTGAATGCATATATATATGTATGGATGATATGGTACAGTATGTGAGACAGATCTGACAGGATATTCTTTGTCCTAATGTACATGGAAGGATGAGTATTAGAACCTGAAGCAGGAAAGAAAAGAACGCACAAGTCACTGAGAAGAGTTCAAAAGAGGAGCAAAGAGACTCGAGGGAACAGATGACAGAATGGGTGATGATAGCTCTTGGAGAGTACAAATAAAGTCATATGTATACCGGTAGTTGAAAATGTCTTGGATTGTTTTGGAATTCATTTTTGGCCAAATTCTGTCATTTTCATGTGATTAAAAATCCATAAAATTGACATAGAAACAACAAACTGATTAATGATACCATTGATTCAAGATGGCTAGATTGCTGATTTCTGTTGAAGATTTTCCATTTTGAATTGAAATGTTTAGATTAGCTTTTTAGAATGCCAGTCTCCTGTGATATTGTTGGTAAATCCTTAAAACCTTAAAACCACTCAACTTTCTTTTGTCTCCCACCCCCGCAATGGATAAAAAAATGAAATGGAGACACAAAACTGGGAAGGTTTATAAAAGAGGAGTGTGTGTGGAGGTGTCGTAGTCGAACGGTTTACAGCGCTTGACTGGAAACGCGAAGGTTGGGGGTTTGATCCCTGGTACGGCACCTATGGCCTTTTTGTTGTAAAAAAAATGATAGCAACTTTCCTTTCTTTTAATTTACGAGCGCGCGAAGCTAGCGACCAAAAATAATTGTGCCTTTCCGTTGTGAAAAATCATAAAAATAACATATTTCGGCATATAATGACTGAAATATGAGGATATTCGGGCACCTCACTCCCTGAATATGAGGTGTGAGTTGCCGGAATATCGGCACTTTCAAAATCCGGGGGGGGGGGGGGGGGGGGGGGTGGCTGCAGCCCCCCCCCCCCCCTTCTTGTATGCCTATGCCAATGTTAAGTACACAGTTGCGATTGTTTCAAATAAATCGCTTCAACTCCTTATAAGGCGGGGCACTGGTTGATAAAAGCCATTAATTTAGGTCAGAGTGTTTTCTTCTACATGTGTAATTCCTTATTTCTATTTTTTACGATGAGGATTGTTTTACTCTCAATGTCTTTTAGTGTTTTGTAATTCGTTATGCTTGTAAAAGTTATTTCAAACTTCAGGTCAGCGGTTGTAACTGTTAAAAACGCAGACTGTGCAGTAAAATGAAGCAACTCATTAGAATCTGTACAAATGATTAATGGTTTTACTCATAAATACGAACCTACCATTATTCATTGACATAATTATAATTATGACCTTCAAATGTTACGTAACACCATACCCGGGAATACACATTTTGTATCAAAAGATACATTACACTCTAAAGAAAAAGTCATAAGGTCGCGCGGCAAGCCCTTTAAAACTATCAGCGGTGTGTGGGGGGGGGGGGGGTTGCTAATGGCCCTCCAGTCCTATTTGGATTAAAGGAATGTGAAAGAAAGACGAGTCTCGTCCGGGTCTGAGATACAAAACTGTATTTGGGCAGCCATGTTCATCGTCAGTCTCATCTCAAAGTTGTTCTTTCTTCATCCTGTCGCTTTCTTCTTTGTTTTCCTTTCGCTTTTTTTATAATCCATTTATTCCCATATGCATATACGAATTTCAGTGTTGACAAAATCGGAATTAAGTTTTCTGTTTTCTTTTCTTTTTTTCTTTTTCTCTCTTTTTTCCCTTCTAACCTCTAATGAATCTTTTCACCTTTTTCTTTTCTCTTTCCTCTTCCCTCTCCCTCCTTTTTGCCCACATAGTGGCGCATATACTGACAGCAATGTTGAATATGAAAGGGGGAGTGACATCCCAATACCCCACCCCCTTTTAGCAAGGCCCATGATAGGGGTGGGGTAGGAAAATTTATATATTTTATCATAAGTCATAAGCCTGATCATGTGATCTCACATTGTACAGTACGCAGTTATCTTTATAAAGTTCATATAATTCCATGTAAGATTCTACATTATTTAAACCCTGCTGTGTATATATCTTGGAACTTAATACAATAACTATGTGTATTTGGGTGCCTCGTGTTTGAAACCAAGTGGATGCGGTCACCATGCCCCTCGAAGTGACTTAAAGCCGTCGTTCCACTGTTTGATTACTTTATACAAACAAATTATCGAGTAATCGCAGATATAGGTTAACTATAATTACTATAATTTTTATAATTACAGGGGCCGCATAACTTCTTTTTTTTTAAGTAGGGGGGGGGGGGGGCCGACACATCTTTCCCGAAAATCCACCATTATGTTCCTACATTTTCTAAATTTTATAAGCGAGCAAATTGTAGAAACGGGCAGTATGATATTCTGCGAAGAGGCATCAGCTCCCCCTTTCAAAAACATTACGTGGCCATGTTCTGCTTGTAAAGATCTACTTGGAACTTTGGTGTGTCTCATTTTCCAAAGCGGTATATACATTATATAAATAACTTCAAGCCAATTTTGTTGTAGCAAATTTAATCCGGTATCCAATCATTTACTTTCTTTAATACATCAGTATGTATTTGTAATCACCGAAGCAATATCATTTTATGAGAAATGAAACATGTATTCCTGAGGCGCTCGCTCTCTACGCTTGCTCACAAATATTGGTTATTATAATAGGAACAATGATAATGATATTAATAATAACAATAATCATAATCATAATAATAATCATATTGATAGGAATTACGATAATAATGGCTATTTTTCTGGATTTTATTATAATTGTTATCATCATTGTTATGATTATCGAGTACGAAATTTATATCTTTACACTTCGCCGTCTTTCCCCTCCTCCCTATCCGAAATACGGATTGACGCCGTATTCTCTGAATTTACAACCCTTTTTCATTTTCGGAAATACGAACCCTTTTTCATTTTCGGAAATACGAACCCTTTTTCATTTTCGGAAATACGAACCCTATTTCAGTTTCGGAAATACGAACCTTCGGAATTATGAACCCTTTTTCATTTTCGGAAATACTAACCTTATTTCATTTTCGGAAATACGAACCTTCGGAATTATGAACCCTATTTCATTTTCGGAAAAACGAATCTTCGGAAATACGAACCTTCGGAAAAACGACATGTAACCGTGGCATCAGTCTGTTGTGTGGGGTGCATAGGCAGAGGGGATGGAGAGGAAATGAATATCCATATATGCAAATGTTTGGAGATTTGTGGCAACAAAGTGAACGACAGTAGTTTGCACTCAAGACAGTAATAATAAATGCAGAAATCATTCAGTCTTGTTACTAAACACTTTATTTGCATAAAGAATCATACATGTACTCTCTGTAACTTATATTTTTGCAATAAACTGTTCTACCCCAAATCTGAATACTTTTGTTTCTTTCATTTCTTCAAAATGTACTGAGCTTTTAAGGTAATTCTGCAATAAAGCAGTTCTGTAATGTATTCAAATTTATGCACATTTCTTCTCTGAGCACCTAGTGATGAACTATTCCATTAACCTGCTTTTTATAAGTGAGCCTCAATGCTTGGTTGGAATCCAGTTGGCATACATTAGTTGTTGCTATGTCGGGCAAGTTTCAGGTTGTCAAGAACAATCTTTGTTTAAAAGGTATGTACAAAATATGCATACATTACTGATGCGGTAAATTGTGTAGAATCCAAAAAGCTCAGTTCATTAAATTGTTTTGCCTGAGAAAATTTGCTTCTATCGAGATGCCCTATAAATGAACTCTAAACCCACCCTCTGCTTCCTTTGTTTGTGGTAATAATTTCATCTGAAATTCTTAGCGGTACTTGTATCATCTAGTTTTATTTGCCTTGAAATAACTTTGCAAGCAATTATTATTCTGACTATAAAGCATCTCGGTGAAAGCAAATTTACCAGTTCATACCATCTTACTCTATGCTTTTGGTTTTGGATAACCTGAATAAGTATAGGGTGTACACAAGAATACTTCTCCATTCAAACCATTTTCTAGACCAATTTGTGAACCTGCAGAATGTTACATCTAATGCTTTAATTAAAGCTCATCTTTTCATGTACTCAAACCCTAAAATCACCAAATACCCCAAAAGCAAAGAGTAAATGTTCTTAGAGTTATAGACAATATAGACTTTACCTTCAATTCGCCATCAATAAACCTTTATATGCAACAATATTCATTCTTATCTACATCCATGCCATCTGTCAATGGCTGCCTGTGAATAGAATATCTTGAGCTCTGTATACATTTCCATTTGCATCAAAATAGTACTTCTGAATTTTGATTCATATATCAATAATGACCATCTCTTGAAAGGTAGTGTCCCCGATTTGAACAGCTGGTCCCATTTCTATGGAGACATTGTACATTTACGGAAAATCATTTCAAGGCATGTGACAAACTGCTGTTTTAAATAGGTGGCTTCATGAAATATGGATCATGCAACTTATTAAAAGGCCATCAATACAGCAATGCCGTGAGTAGCAATAATACAACATACAAAAATACGGTGAGATCATGTTCATCTTTTGTAGATGGACAAATTCCAAACGGCAGCTTCCTTGAAATCTATTGCTTAAAAATTGATAGGAAGTACAAAAAAGTGAAAATATTTGGTAATGACATAAATAGGATCTTAGTTCTTTTTTCCCACCTTTTTATACACTTTAAGGGGACAAATACTGCTCACAAGTTAACCAACTAGAGTCGTATAGCTTTCACACATGTGGGGCAAAAGGTGTAGCCCTTTGTAGCTGCATGGAAAGTGCTTTATTAAATCCTTTATGGATATGGATTGAACATGGGGGGGGGGGGGGGTTTATCAAAATTGTACATTATAAACCAGCATTAATTGAGAATATTTTCATATCTAATGACATCTATACCACCAATGTCGCACAATTTACTTCAATACATCAAGACTAATATCCTGAAAACCACCTACTTGTCAAACACATTAATAAACTGCTGTCTTTCAAGTCAAAGACACTACCTTCCACAAGTATGGTCATGTAGTACATTGTTTACTACAACAGTTCTGCATGACATATAAACATTGACTGTAATTTTTAGAAAGATCATGCTTCAGTCTGCACTGGTGTAACAGCAACTTTGGTCCGCTGAAAATTCCGGTCCTTCATCAAACAATTTAAATTCCATTTGCCGTGACAAGATGCAGTTCCTGAATTGACATTCAAATGTTTTTAAAGCTTTCTTTTCAAAATAAACAGATCGATAAATACTCTCCAATAATGAACAATTTCAAAGCATGTTTACCTGAAGATCTTAAGCTAAATCAAATACAGTGTAATATTTCAAATTCTTTCAGGGCATCTGGACAGACATTTTTTGGTGTTTTCAGTCCTATCGCATGGACGAAAAATATCTGCTACACCAGCACAGATTTTTGTTACAATGTTTTTAATTTAATTTAATTGTGACTGCAGCAAATTGCTGGCACTTCAGAGCATGCACCACAACAAAAATAATGCTGCACAAGATTTTCGTACATCATTCCATTTTTTTTTTGCACTGCCAGCTAGCCAATGAGTGACTTTATATTTCATGTAAAGTGTGAAGAGCTAAAGAATGTTCTGCAATTAAACTTTCCTTAGTGGACTATATTTGACACCATATCCCAAACACTAACTGTTAAAGCCTATAAAGTAACTCTACGCCAAGGACATTATTCAGAATACGCAGTAAACATTTCCTTTTGCAGCTACATGTATTGCCTTCAAAACAATACTCTCAAACCTTACTAAATCGTCTGTTATTAACAGGTAATTAAGAAGATTAGGTGAAAGATAATGTGAAAATTAATAAATTGTTCATCTGAGAAGTGGAGTGTAGTAACAAAGGCAAGTTATTAGTTTTCAATAAATGATTTGATACATCTTCATTTCTTCCTAATACATCGAAACACAATTCATTAAACATAAGTCTACCTACCCATTTCAAAAACTTGCATTCTTAAGAAAATTTCTTTCTAAATCCTAACAAAATAAATACATTACACAGAGAATGGCATTACATTCGATAAGCATACAAAATATTACGACATTGTAAAAACTCAATGCAAAATTCTTGATTATTTGATAACTAAAGTTATAAATTACAACATATGCCCTGCACCTGACCAAATATTTTGTAGCTAAAGAAACAAATGCTTCGAATTTGGAGAGAAGGAAAATGAGATATCGGTATAAATCGGTAAAGATAGAAGTCCTAATTTGCTCTCGGAGCCAGGAATAATTTGCTTTCAGCCTGTAGCTAGCACAGTATTCTACAAAACATATTACATTCAGATTGAATAATGCTCATTAAGACTCATTTCCAAGGTATGAAGTATTTGCTTCTCTACATTGAAGAGCTGACTTTTAAACATCTCGGTGAAAGCAGAGCTGGTCAAAGTCGAAATGGGTGAAAAATGACCTTTTTCTCAGGATACCTTTATTTTTTGTAAGATCCCTATAAAGACCATTCTAGTAGTTCTACCATAAACCAGTCCATAGTTACCACATGGTATACATGACCCAAAAATGTCTCCACTTCGTTCATTTTTAGAATAATCACTCCCCAAATGATGTAGGTGCTAACTTTTTGTTTTCCCTTTTGAAAAAAAAAAAAAGATTCTTACATGATATGTATATCGTGGAATGCACAGTTAGTGTAAATATGAGTAACGATTATGTAAATTTCATGTGCACATATCCAGTATTGGTCTGATAGGGTGTTACATGTGCAGATTATTTCCTGAACTGGCTTACAGCTCGAATCACCCATACGGTCAGACTTTTTGTCCTTCACCAACATTGTGGTATACTTTTGCTTGCAAATTCACTGTGGTATAAAGGCAAGGGGTGGTATTCTGAAAACTATTTTAATCTTTTATTTTAGTGAAAGATATCTTAACTGTCATAGCAATTCAAGATTATGGCAGGTCATGAGCTAATGACACTGCATAGGGGTCTGTGTATGCAGATAATTCTAAAAGACATCTGCACAAACACCAATTTAAATATATAATGACTACTAAAATCACTTCACTAAAATAAAGTTAAAATAGATTTCAAAATAATAAAGTGTGACAAACAAACTTGCCCACACTAACCAAAACTTGTTGACAGGCAAGCAAATAAAATTGCATTAGTTTAGTTCAGCAAGATGAATTTTCTAATCAATTCAATCACAAAACTGAGTTCAGGCAACTACTGTGCAAGTGCAAGGTATTCTGTTCCATAAATTACTCTTGTTCCATACTTTCTGATTACAATCATGAACCCGATTTGACATCAAAGATTTAATTTTACTTGACGATTGTACTATGGTTCATAGACATGGCATGGACCTGCGAAAATATTAAGTTATTTTCATTATTTCATACATGCACTGGATAGCATGTGGGACACATTTTGAAAAGATACCGTCAATTTGCCCACAAGCAACAAGCAAGAGTTATGAAAGGACTAGCTGCCAAAAGAACAATATTCATGTGACTTCCAGCTATTTTAGGTATAAATATGTGATCATAAATATTTAGTCTAGCAGGCAAAATTCTTTCTGAGATGATAAAGTACATGTGTTTTTAATGAGAAAAGCATGCATGGCATCTCATGATGACCGCAAGTATGATTTCAAATTAAATTAGAACACAGAGCATACTGTCAACAGGGAATCATTGATACTGCATCACTCCAAGTGTGAACATGAATGAGCACAAATTTTAACAATCTGCAAAATTATTCCTCATTCTATTGTGTACTGTACAGAAGTTTTTTTTTCATTGCAAATTGCAAGAACAAACAAAGTGGTTATTGAACTCAGCAAGATAATTTCATCCAAATATACAGTTGTGAATGGCACAGTGTTTACAGGGCATCATGAAGTCTGAACAAAAGACCATACTTTTTAAACATGGTTCGGAGCTAAACTAAGGACATATATAGAGGGTGTGACACAGAATGAAGTAGTATTAGCTCATGGTGAGAGCAGCAGAAGCATAGCTGACGGAACTGTCATTTTGAACTTTGCACTGATTGGACTGGGCGTACTGAAGGAATTTCATCTCGTAGTGGAGTCCGTTCTTCCGCTCGCTAATTGCAGTGGCGATGGCCTGAAAAGATATCAGGAAAAAGGAGGAATATACAAACAAATCCATATTCAGATACTACTGAACATCCAAAAGTAGGACTTACAATATGCCTTTTTGGACAGAACATACATGTACACCTGATTTTAGTGACAAAAACTACTTATACTTATATTTAAACATGACTCAAGGTACATTGCAAACAAAGCATCTTGACTGGTCATAAATGTATCTGAAAGGAAAGACATTATTTTATCAGACTTTCAATGACCTAGCAATTAACCCAGCACATAGCATTACAATAATGTGATTTTCATATATTGCTCGTAATTGCATAGCCACTATTAATATGTACTGTAATTTTCACAATATTCTGTATTAAATAAAACTATCTGAAAAGTCTAACACAGGAACCACCACACAGTAGAGTGACAGTCTATGGCAAAGCAAGGCAGACAATCAGAACTCTACAGCTAGTCACAAATGATCAATCTGTACACAGCTGTTAGTTCCATATGGTGAAAGTTCAGATTCTCACATTATTTTCTGCCGACAAAAAAGTTATGAATATGTGTTGATTTTTTTTCTTTAACAAAGTAACTATGAGCATGCTCGCATCCAGGACATTGTATCAAAAGAGCTTATCACATGTCCATGAAATGTTTTATGCATAGTTAAAGTAGGCAACATGATTCCAATTGTAAGACTATCTCATACAAAACGCTCTTCAATAATTTTACATGTGTTAAGAAGACAGTGGCAAGAAGGACAAAAAAAGATGAAAACAATCCTGACGACAGCTCAAATGTCCATTAGGAAGTTGATCTCAACAGTAACCCACCATTAACAAATTTGAATCGGGGGAAGGGTTGGACAGACAGTGCACAACTTGGCAAGGCACAAGCTCAGCACCATATGACAGATGAGAGAGAAAATTTCCTGATTGGATCACTGACCAAGTGGAAGGGTCAACTGTGTTGTTATCTTCTTTTTTTCTTTAACACAAGGGTAGCAGGAACTGTTCTGAACAAAGTAACTATGAGCATGCTCGCATCCAGGACATTGTATCAAAAGAGCTTATCACATGTCCATGAAATGTTTTATGCATAGTTAAAGTAGGCAACATGATTCCAATTGTAAGACTATCTCATACAAAACGCTCTTCAATAATTTTACATGTGTTAAGAAGCACCACAATGACCTTGGCATGATCAAAGAAGCATATAATGATGTACAACAGAGAGCATCTATATAGCCCATTCCTTATGACATAAACATTGACATAAACATGTATAAAACAAATACTAACTGACATTGTCTGACGGAATACACCCTTACATTGCAGCTCTATTAAAGTCAAAGGCTTTTGTCGCATGACAAATAACAGGTTCAATGGAACAAGGGCTACACACCAGCAAAGCTGAATTTAGTGGCAACGAAGACAATGAAGCTCATTATTATATATTGGTTTACACCACAACAGGAAAAATTCTTTATACACAAGGACAGTTTTTCCAGTGGTAGTGGGACAAAAAAAAATTGAAAATTGTCAGGAGTTGATAAACCCCCAGCCACTGGTTTGACTGATTGGTAATTTGACTGGGAAAGTGTTCTCAGTCAAATGTCCCGGGTGACTGGTAACATGACAGATCAAATCACTAAGAACACTGGAGATGAAAATACTCGATACTTTGTGACATACAACACAGGTTTAGAATCGTAGATCCTGTGAAACAAAGCTTGAGGGTCTGGTAAATGACTTGGCATAGACCCTTAATACCGGTAACTGTGGCCGTACCGACACCTGTATATTAATAAAGGCCTTTGATATTGTACCTCACCAATGACTTATGTTAAAGATCGACCACCTTGGTATCAGATGAAACATCAAAAGATGATAAATGCTTTTTTGACCAAGCACCATCAGAAAGTTGTTATGGATGGACAAACATCATCTTAACACCTCAGTGACCTCTGGGGTCCCCCAGGGCACTGTACTTGGCCCACTCCTGTTTCTTGCATACATAAGCGACTTTATTACCAGATCATGTAGTGTGCAATGTAAGGCTGTTTGATGCTGATGTAATCTTGTATATATTTATAACTTCCCCTGAAGATTGTGACATACTTCAGAAAGACATTAACCGACTTCATGATTGGGAGAAAACGTGGCAGATGAAATATAATACATCTAAATATTTCATAATGCATGTTACCCACCAGAAGAAAATTGCTCCCGACAAGTATCATCTTGGAAATTCTAGTTCTGAATGTTGTCAATAACCATTTCTACTTAGTTGAGCTATCCCATAGCGTATTTTGGGCAAATCATATTAATATAACTGCTAATAAAGCAAAAAGTATCATACGCTTACTAAAACGCAACATAGGGAACTGCTTCACTCGTACTAAAAAAGAATAGCATACAAGACACTTGTGATGCCTAGACTTGAACACTGTAGTTCTGTGTGGAATCCCTACCAGAAAGTTCATCACAGCCTTGATAAAGCACAAAGAAGGGCTGCTAGATTTGTAACAAATGAGTACAGGCACTGTAATAGTGTCACGATTTTACAAAACTTAGGATGGGATACCCTACTGATAGGAGAGCGTAAAAGGAGTCTTATAAGTTTATCAAAGGAGACCCACAATTTAACCCCATGTAACATCAGTAATAGAACTTCCTTAACACCAAGAACTAGACAATGACACAAGAAAATCATAATGTTATTAGGGCTAATAAAGAATGTTATAAATACTCCTTGTACCCTAGAACAATAGTAGAGTGGAACGCAATTCCCTCAACTGCAAAGAATACCCCAGATGTGGCTACATTTAAACTAATGATAAACAGGGCCTTAAATCAACTCAGCGCTACAGCATTTGCATGATGGTCTGCACGTCGATAGCCTGCACGTCGATAGCCACTCAAGCGTTTTTATGCATTATCTGCAAGACAAGACAAGAAGACAAGATGAAAAGCTTATGAGAGATGAAGAGGAGGACCTCAAGCTTCTGACTCACAGGTAAAAAAACAATGATAATGCTGATCATCCCAAGTATGGTGAAGACAGTGGCAAGAAGGACAAAAAAAGATGATGAAAACAATCCTGACGACAGCTCAGAAAAAGATGATGAAAACAATCCTGACGACAGCTCAGATGTCCATTAGGAAGTTGATCTCAACAGTAACCCACCATTAAAAAATTTGAATCGGGGGAAGGGTTGGACAACTTGGCAAGGCACTAGCTCAGCACCGTATGACAGATGAGAGAGAAAATTTCCTGATTGGATCACTGACCAAGTGGAAGGGTCAACTGTGTTGTTATCTTCACAAAGACAGTAACCAAGACCATGAATTTATAATGCAATAGGAGTCAACGGGATCGCTTTATAATCCTGCATGCAACAACAGCATGTAAATCATGACTATTTTTCTCTAACTTTACGATTATTTGTTTCCAGTGACATATACTTTGTGAAGGATCCTGAACAAGCACATCTCAGCACACTATCCAGTACCTGCTTATTAAGTTTATCCAGACTTTGTCCCGTGATATTTTGACAAATTTCAAAGGTTGAATGCTCCTCCTAACCATGTAGTTTACGTTGAGAAGGCTTACGGTTCACCACGTGGCTAGTCCTGAAAAGGACTGTTGAGTAAGAAGAAGGAGTCACTCCTGATGATGGACAGTCAACCTGTCCGAAACATCGAATCTTCTCCACTCTCAGCATTCTCATCTGGTTTACAGTCCTTTTCAGGACCACACTTTCAAGAAAGGTTACTTCTACATTTTCTTACTTTCTCTCCTTTCCATTTCTTCTCCTCTCAACTTTCTCCACTTTCTTCTTCATACTCGACAGTCCTTTTCAGGACTAACCACATGGTGAACCGTAAGCCTTCTCTACGTTATCAGTACCACCATGCAAACCTCTACCTTCAAAGATCATCTAACCATGTACATTCGGTAAAGACCTAAAAAAGGAAGTCATCGGATATCTTTGATTTCAGTTGACTAACAGCAATAAATTATTGACTTCAAACCACTGTTAATTATTCTTGCCATAATAGTTAATAAGAAATTTGTAGATTAAAATTAAGACTTACATTGAGAAGCACAGCAATGGGATGCCTGCCACAGATGGTATTACTGTATTTCTTGAGGTATGAAGCAAAGCCTTGAGGGTCTAACTGTTCGATGAGCTCCATACCCTAAGGTAAATATATGAACATGGAGGAGAAATTGATCAGTATTATTACATAATACAAGTGATATCTATTTAACACATGGACATTGGGGTAAAGTGGTCATACGTATAGGACTAATATTCGCCTTGTGATGAACAGTTGAATTACACGGTTACATGTTATTATATTTTTCTACTCAGAATACAAGTTGCATACTTTCTCTTCATATCAATGGTATAACTTATTTGTGTTGATAGCCCAGACAGATTATGTATCTGATAAGCTTACGAACATATCAAAGCAGAATTTTTTTTTTAAAGTATGCATGAAACTTACATACATATATTGAAAATGGCATATTGAAAAGGTCAGCACTCATTACAAGCTTTTCATAGCAAATCTTAACCCGTTGACTACTTTAAGGAATTATTTAAGGGCTAAAGTGATCACATTTCGTTCTTCAAATTGGCAACACAAATATTTTTCTTTTAGTGCTACATGGTTTTAATAAGTTGTAATGTCTTTAAAAACAATCTACAGGGCTACAAATTTTGTTGACAAGTTGAAAAAAATGACAATTTTGATTATAAACAAGGATTTTGAACATCTCTATGTGTTGCGAATATAAGGATTTTAGAGCTTATTCTCGTCTTTAAAATTCCTGGCATCAAACGCAATATGGCCTTGCAACAAAAATGGACATAGTATATGCAGAAATTTTTGCTCTTTCCACTCATGCATCCAGACCTGCCAACCCTGAAACCTAAGAAATAGGGACATATGACAAAGCAGACACTGAAAATAGGGACATTTCTGAGTTTCCTATACATTACTACAGACAGATTTTTGCAAAAATAGGGACACAGTGGTAGAAGTGGCTCTTTCTTTTACCAAAAATTGGGATTGTCCCTATAAAATAGGGACAGTTGGCAGGTATGTGCATCTGGTATAATTTTTAGAGCTTTGAATCAAAAGTTTTTGAGCCAAACCACAAAATTTGGTCAATTGTCTCGAAAGGGTTAACTCTCATAGGCTTAATACAGGAGCCACCCGGTTCCCGTAGTCTATGGGTTAAAGAGAAGACTGGGTACTGGTAACATTCAGGCAGGTGTTTAAATGGCATGTTCTTCTAATGTCACACAGTTGTACAGGCAATTTTGTTGATTGGAAAAAAAAAGCTAAATATAAACTCCTCCTGTTAAAGGGAGTGGCAAGTCGTAATCCATGGGCCTGACCAGTTGGCCTGACTCAGGGAAATTCGGATACAATCAGGTCCAATCGTGCGCTACCGAAGGAATGTTATTGCCGGATTCCTCGCGCGATCGTTAACTCGAATCCCTCCATACGCAACCGACCAATGAGATTCAAATACTGGAATAAAGAATGCGCGATCTTGTTTACTCAAATTTGGGTCAATGTGCGAACTTTTATTAGCTGCGCACGATAAATTGAAGTCGCTTTGAACTTTGATCCAGAGAAAGGAGCAGCCAACTGTAAAAGCGCCCATAGATTGCGACTTGTCGCTCCCTTTAAACTTACCATTCTGTCTACTGCTTCAATTGATTGATAGATCTTTGGATACTTCTTGTCATAGTGGGTATATCTAAATCTTTTTCCTGTAGAATCACCCAAGAATAAGAGGGGGAAAAGAGGGGGATGGAAGATAAGAATTAATAAAAAGTGAATGACAAATAAGGAAGACAGATACAAAAAGCGAGACAGAGGCATACAGACAGAGAGAAAGAGCAATAAATGAAATTTTAAAAACAACTAAGGATTGCATCAGAGAAGACACAGCTGTATATAGGTAAATGTATCACAAGACGAACTAGATGCATATTTCAATGTATGTCACAATGAAATCAACGCATACTAAATTCATGATCTTACTCAATAAAATATTTTGAATACCTAGTATGAATCAAGTAATGGTGTTCAAATTTCATGAATTACAAATGCTAATAGGTATGCTTCAAATTTCTTGAAAATATAGACATTAACTTTCCAAAGATATTGCAAGAACTTTCTGCAGTACAGAGCTTTTCCACATAACCTTTGAAGAGAAACACTACATGCACCGTCAACCTGTTTCAAAATGGTCAATAAAAATGATTCAAAATACCACATCACCCATCTGAAAAACACATCGATTCTGAGCTCAGGCAGATACTTGATTTCATACATACACAAATAAACTATGAATTTACTAAATCTGTGAAAAAAAAAGAAACCTAAACTCACCCCAGTGGCAAAAATCTGAAGAAACTACAAAGAGATTGCGAGGATCGGCAAGGTAAGTACTAAATAGATGGCCATAGTTCTGTTCCTTGTTGACATCTAAAGCACCAACAAGCACTGGCACTATGGTGAAATTGCCTCGTTTACTGCAGTGAGAGATCAGGTTATAAAGACTCATGTAATCTCACAGAGGTTAGAGGTAATGTGTACATAATGTTAATACAAAATCTCAATTTTAGCCATCCAATAATATTTTCAGATGTAATTAAAAATTAGATTAAGTTGTCACAGGTGAATTTGTGTGTGCCTCCAAAATCGATTGTTATAGCCACTAGTACACATTCAGTTGTAGATTTTCATGAAATTATTTTAAAAATTATTTTTGAAATACATAAACCTGCTCTATATTTTCTTCTTAAATCCTAATGTTCACACTGGATAATCAATGACAATATTTTATTTTGTTTTTCAGAGCAATCTAGATTATAGATAAAGTAACAATAATGCTGTAAAATGAAGGAGTGCCCCCTAATGTTGTTGTTTGGTGTTTGTTGTTTGTTGTTTGTTGTCGGTGGTTGGTAGTGGGTAGTTGGTGGTTGTTGGTTGTTGTTGTTGTTGTTATTATTATTGTTGCAGTTTAACTGATATCCTTACCTTTCCATAACCTTAGCTATGTATGGTAAATGCATCTCTATACTATGTTCATCTTCATCCACTTGAACAGACATGGTCTCAAACATCTTGCTTCTCATTAGATCTTGGTTCACTGTAAATATCATTTTAAATAAGAATAACAAATAATTGCGATCGCAACATTTCCAATTTATAACTGGTTGATTGCCTAATGGCTTTTACAAGCATAATGTTCACACAAAAAAAAAATATACCGGTATAGAGTAATTTTAAACATTTTGAACATTTCAAGGCAGTATTGTGATTTATTCATATGACTTCAATCAAGAAATGAGGGTTCAAAATGAGATCACTGCCCCAATATGTACATCCATCAACCGTACCGAGTCTCGGTCTACATTGGTTGCCCAGAACTCACGCCACTGTAATAATTCAAAGGTTAGCAAAATACAATGCCTACAATGTGGATTACACCCCAGAAAGTAAAAAAATCCATGAAATTTGCTTACTCTCTGTTGAACGAGATCATCAATTTAATGAATGCTGTCTGCTACTAAAATTGCAATGGGCTGGTCCATGAAAATGATAAGCTACATGCTTATACATATATATATTATACATGTGTAATGAAACGATAAAGAAAACGATAAAGGGTTCACACCTAAACGATTTTGACAGCTATATAATTGTTGGTTCTGTCAGTCACACGCTATGGACACTGCCTCCATCTCTTCTTCTGAACTGGCATCACATTTTCCTGCCTCAAGCTGCATCACTCAAATACTTAAAGTTCATTAACAGCACAATACACTACTTACAGTATGAACATGATGACAAAGAGAGCAGACAAAATATACAGCTCCTCATTGTACCTTCCACAATTGCTTTTGGTAGACAAAAGAACATCCCTTCTCCGCTATTCTGTAAAATAAGTAGAACAGGTGAATATGCACGCAACACCTGTTCTACATATTTTCAAAGAATAGCTATGAAGGGATGTTCTTTTGTCTGCCAGAGCAATTGCGGAAGGTACAATGAGGAGCTGTATATTTTGTCCGCTCGCTTTGTCATCAAGTTCATAGTGTTATGAAATACAACATAATAAGAAACATTTCAAATCAGAGTATCCTATGTGCATCACAGTCTATGAATACGTTACCTGCTTGGTCAACATCTAAATCATAGAGTGGAGTCTGGTATTTGGTACATGTAGTGAGGGCACACCCAGGTAGATACACATGGTGGGAAGGGCCTAAGATGAATACACGCTCTCTAAAACAAAGAAATAGCATTTGACTGGATTATTACATTGAATAAGAAAGAGACACATGGCATTTATATTTATTTTAAATATATATCTCGCTATCATCAAGATAGAGAATTGCGGGGTCATACACTGAGAAGTATTAGCGGGGTTAGCAACAGTCCAATGAGCACATTTGTTACATAATACAATGTATGTAGTAAACTCACAAATAGTAATAGCAAAATAAACCGTCTGTGAGCCCTTTATATTAAAATTCAAAATATTTGTAAAATGTGCATGATCTATATAATTTCAATGGGAAAGCTAACAAAAATTACAACAGATACAATTTAATGGTGTCAAAACAACCTTCAACATTGCAAATAAAACGTCCATATACATGTACATGTAACTATACTAGTATAATGTAATAGATTTTTATCTTCACCTAAATGTAATCTCATGTATTTCTCTCTATTTTCAAACTTGATGACAAGTAAATAATATTATATATAATGTTTACTTATAAAACTTAATATGAACTAATGTCTCTAAATGTTTTACAGATCTATGTACTTACATGTTAGCAGGATTGACCTGTTTATAGGCAAATGCACCACATGCTCCACAGTAGCTATACCCAGCATGCCTGTCAAAAATAAAGATAATGGCTGATATTCATAAAGGCAGACTTACTTTAGTCTGGGTTTTTTCCAAAAATATGTATAAAGTAGATGAATCTTCGACCGCGCGCGGTCGGAATTTATGCCTCCGCCATCACCAGATTGGAAATGTATGGCATACATGTACACTCTAAAAAGGATTGGTCCAACAAAATTACAAATCTTTTCACTTAAAAAGCACAGGAGACAGAAAATTTATTTCATTTCATTTTCATCCCATACAAATAAAAAACTTACCATTGATGACTTACAATCATCAAATACACCAAGGAAATAGATATTTTATAGCAAATAGACCACTGTCCCCTTGAAATTTCTAAAATAGGTAGGCCTAGACTCCATACATCACAAACCATTTTTATGTATATAATGACCTCTATGACCTTTGAACTTTGACCTTGAGACCCTAAAATCTAATCCGTTCATTGTCCCTCACATACCTGTATGCATACATGGGCCAAGTTAGAGGTTGATCCGTCAAACAGTTCTGAAGTTATTGCGAGAACGAACCATTTTTATGTACATAATGACGCCTTTGACCTTTGACCTTGAGACCCTAAAATCTAATCAGTTCATCGTCCCTCACATATGCATACATGGGCCAAGTTAGAAGCTGATCCGTCAAACAGTTCTGAAGTTATTGCGAGAACGAACCATTTTTATGTACATAATGACCTCTGTGACCTTTGACCTTTGACCTTGAGACCCCAAAATCTAATCAGTTCATCGTCCCTCCCATATGCATACATGGGCCAAGTTACAAACTGATCACAAAAAAAAGTTTTGAAGTTATCGCGAGAACAAAAAGGGGACAGACAGACGTACAGACGTACGGACGGAAGACCAGAAAACATAATGTCTCCGGCACCACCTACGGTGGGCGGAGGCATAAAAATTAGTCCACTGACTTACATGTTTCATCCTCAGACTTCTTCCTATAGAAATAACTGTAATTCTATTACTCATCGAATAAACAAAAATTACATCATTTAGAAATCAACTTCTCCTTAAATTTCATGGCATAATATTAATTCATTCTGAAAACAGAAACACAGTAATTTGGACAGAATTGAAAGGTCAACATTTGAAGCTCCATATCATCAGTAGACTAATTTGATCCAGATTTAATTGAGTACAACTGTATGCTCTTATGCATAAGATTCAGGCTATAGTGAAGTATGTATATATCAAAGTTCACCGACATAGTAGGGACTTTTACTGTAAATCTATAAGAGAAGGGTCCTCTGTACATTAAGTAAAGATCTACATACGTATGTAGTACAAGCTACCATCAAATGCCATTTCCCTAAAACAAGTCAACAAAATTTCTTTTATGAATTTGCAGTACATCCATTCTACTTGGCTTGAAGATAAAGGTGTGTTCTTTTCATGCGATTACATTGTTAAAGAAACTGTCTCAAAGCAATTGGGAAAGGGTGATCACTTCTAGGTAAGAATTTGTGCATGCTGTGAGGTTTGAAAGTCCAAAATAATAAGAAATTGACCAAATTTTGTTGAAATGCACATGAAGCACACACAGAAATGGGTATATGGGACTGCAAACACAAGTGGGATGAATGTATGGCCCGAACATTTCAGCTCCTTCTCATCATTTTTTGAATAAGAGAGCATTTGATGAGCAATCCTTCTCAGGGGTCATTTCTACCAAATTGTTCTTCCAAACAGACATAAAAGGAAGTGGGAAAGCTCATAAATTAATTTCCACCTTTCCCAGAACTCAACCTTCTCTTTAAGTCAGCAATATTAAGCTAGACTGTTGTGTTACTTGTCCTCTAACAGTACTTTTCCAAATGGGAACCAGAGCAGGAATCATCCTAACATAACATCCTAACATCCCTGCCGCAGCACCAACGTCCTTTGGCAAGACATTAATCTCCATTTGCCACACTCGACCCAGGTGTAGTAAGTGGTTACCTGGTAGGATTCATTCCTTGAATGCACTGAGCGCTACGGTTGCTGAAGCTAAAGCCAGGGTAATAATATCCAACGTCCTTTGGAAGCGCATAGAGACATTATCATAAATGTGATATGCACTATACTAGAATGGAATATTATTATATAAATCCAGAGATTTTTACTCACTGAGTTGAACCAACTACATGTATGATTAAACTGGAAACAGAATCACTACAACAGATTTTAAGTAATACTGTCAAGAAAAATCACCATTTTGAAATCGATCCTTTGTATTGTTCACTTCTGTTGATACTATTAATGGAAAACCAATATCCATGATGTTATCTCTTATTTCAAGCAGGCTACTCTTAATAAAAAATGGGGCAACGCGACTTGGCCTTGTGGTCAGCTCTCTCGTCTACCTATATGTATACTGTAGTCTGTAACAGTGGAAATTCTCAGACAATTGATTTCTTGTGCTCAGCCAACTACAGTTAATTTTGCATGAGCAAAAAATTACATTGCAAAAATATTCCCTTTTTAAAAAATTTTCATGCATATTTCATACCGAGCGCAAAATATCCACACCACAAAATATTCTATGTTTACAATACACATTTGGTTTAATCCCGAGTCAGATGGTGCCACATATGGACAATCCCCAGATGTAATCAAATCTGACCGATTTAATATAGTAACTAAATTACAAGAAAAATGCTTTAATATTTTCCATTCTACCCAAAGGATGACATAAGACATACTTACGGAGCAATGATAGCCCTAGCAGGCGAATGACTACTTTCAGCATTGCTCAGCCATCCTTCTAACTCCCCGCTCAGTGTTTTACCTGTGAGAAATAAAGAAAATATTCCAACCATCCAAATGTATTAAGACAGATAACATTTCATGTATGTGATTACTGTGCAACAACCTTATTCTGGAGGTGGTCAATTATGGCCAGGCTTGCCAGTGGTATGCATGATGGATAGACCATATTCCCTCAAAAATATTAAATCCTATTAAATTTTTTTTTTTTTTTTTTTTGGGGGGGGGGGTATTATCGGTAAATAAAATTTGGGGGAAAATTTCCATCTGTCACTATTAGTATTAATCAGATGCAAAATAAAAGTTTGCAATGCATTTATTTTAGAGCCAGTAGTCCATGACCTAGTTTGTCATTTAAGCTATGGACCTGAAAATGCGCACAATGAGTCATGTCAAATTATCAAAATCAGAGTAAAATTCATTACCAGTCAGATGCAATAACAAGATTTGAATTTATTGACTGTTACAGACCATGTTTAGATTTGTCTATCCATTTTCTCAAAGACTCAAGACTTAAGTTTTCTAAACTAAGTTAGGGGCCTATTTTTAACTTAACTTCTTCAGTTCAGAATTGAACTGTCGGACTAACAACATGACTAACCGAGCAGTTTGCCTAAGTACATAGTATTTTTATCCGTTTTCACTATCGTCCCTTTAAATTATTGGGAATTGAACTTTATTCAACAGTCGCCCCCATTTTCATTTTATCTCCCTGACTGACTCAGATCAGCAGTCACACTCATTCTCAATGACAATGTCCCTTCCTCTGTACAGACGTGACTGACAGCACTGTGTTTATAAACAGAAATTTTGGATGTTCCATGTCCGTGATAACTGAAGTTGTTACTTACTCTACCCGATTGGGAAATGTAGAAATACAGACCTGAACTAGAATACCAAGTACCAGAGTGTGTTGCTCGCCGCATCGTGGTCATTTTCGATGATAATCTGAAGAGAAAGTCCAATTTGGCCTTCCAAAACAAAAGATATCTCCTCAACTCCAAGCAGCTGACCGGTATGCTAACGTAGAGAGCGCCCCATGACAACATCGTGTGCAGAACAGAGCCATGGCTCTGACATTGTGGGTCAAGCTCATATCGATCTCTGCGCTGGCCAGTGGCGCAAGGCGCTTGCTCGAGAGCTTGGGTGTGGCCTCTCCAGAAAATGTATCTTTTCTTTGGACTACGACGAAAATCAATCTCTTGTTCATTCACAATTTAGATTTTTTTTCATTATCGTTCATTTGATGGTTTGCATTTCTTTTTAACTGAAAGTAAAATATTATCTTGATTTTTGTAGGTGGGGTGGGGCTAAGGGGAGGTTGCCTCCCGGGGTTGCCTTAAAAGTCAATAAAAAAGTAGGTTAACCCTTTTTAAAAATATTTAAGCCTTTAGCCCCCGCCCTTCCTATCCGGTTTATAAGCTTATAGATCACCGTGGCATTGAGCCGTTGAATCTTGATAATGCTCTCAAAATTTGAGGGCAGTATCAATTAATGTTCAATAATTCCAGTCTGGTTAAATGGGTGTTTACTAAGCATAACAAATATCAAAAATCCATTTAACAAAGAAGTCAGTTACCAACAGTATATACGTGTTTATGTATGCAGGGGCGTCGCTAGAGGAGGGGGGGGGGGTGGGGGGTGTCACCCCCCACACACACACACACACACACACACACACACTGGAAAGTTAATATCCGGCAAAAGGCGTCCCCCCTTCGACAATATAGGCTGCAATCTGGGTGTCACACCCTATAAATTTGTCTGTATAAATCTGGGTGTCACACCCCCCCCCCCCCCACCATTCTCTTTTCTTTTTCTTTTCTGTTTTTTTATATTTTAGATTCTCTGTGTATGTTGTATAATATTATATATGTAAATATGTAATGTAAAGGCGACCCCACGCCATAAGCCATGTGTTTCCTGGGACCCTTGCCTCCTTGCACTCTATAAAATAAAATCGAGTGATCACTGACGTCACTCCCTGGGGGAGTGAAAATAGAGTGAAAATTTACTTTGTATTTATTTGATTGTGAGAAAGAAATACATGTATTTCGAAGCTGAATATCTGATCTTAATCTGGATTTTTAATGTTACCTCAAGTATGTCATGTATTTTATTTCAGTCATCATTATCTCACATCCTTAGAAGGAGCCTTTTCATCAGTTTATCATTTTACGATATGAAGACAAATTAATTGTATTAGATGTATATAAGTATAGTTTACATATTATTGATAGGTGCATGAGTATATAGATCTCTCGGAAAAACTATATCATTTTAAACATACAATTTCTTACCTAAGAAATAATTGAAAATCGAAATCTATCACCATAATGTGGTTCGTTTGGGGTGTTATATCAGAATATCTGATAAAGTACGCTGCATTAGAAAAATTAGACAATTAGTTATCATCATGGTTTTTTTTTAATTCGAAGACAAAATAATGACAGCGTCAAATATATTTAGGGCAGGTCGGTATACACAAGACGATTTTTTCTTTGTTTTTTGTTTTTTGTTTTTTTTGGGGGGAGAGGGGGAGAGAGAGGAGGGGGAGGAAGGCACCAACAAAATCTGATAACCTTTTCCCCCAGATTTGTGCCTCCTAAAAAGTTGTTCCAAATACACCTCGCAACTCGCAAGTAATGAAATTTACTTAGGACCCCCCCCCCCCCCACACCCACAAATGCCTTGCCAAACAGGCGCAGACGGACAGTGGGTGTGTTGACAATAATCCTGACTAATGTTGAGAAAGCAATACAATTTAAATAATTGAAATGGTCATTTGACACCAAATTGCAGCCAAGAAAGTTACAACAATCAAGATTGTAGTATGTTAGGTTGATCTGAATTGAATAAGACACTTTGGAGTTATTAAGGTTGTAATGCCGATTTTTTTTTTTCTCTACATCCAGAGCATTTTGGTCAAGGGGCACTTTGGTATTTTTTCAGGGGGTGGTACACCCACTTCCCGATGGAAAGTTTTGTTAATTTTATAGTTTGGTTATGTACACCCAAACCTCTTCCTTCTGACAAAATTAAAATTGCCCCAACTTTATGGACCGACTGACAACCCAACCCGACCGAAAATTTTGTCACTTTTTGTGTTTTGGCAATGTAAGCTTAGTCATACAACTTCCTTCTGACATGGTTTGGCGCATATGTTAGATGGGTTGAAATCGACCAGACTTGGGGCCCTTTTGTGGGGCTCTCAGGGCCAAACCCGGCGGCTTCGTTCAGGCTGACAAACTTTTTGTGAACGACATGGATGGTCTAAGTAACCTGAAGGGGTCAAATCTCATAATTTATGTACAATGGGGTGACCATTTCGGGATAGGCTAGGGTCTGTAGGGAATTTGCATTGTCTATTGTAAAATACATCTCCGCCTAAATGATACCTTCGGTTTAGGGATCTGATTACATTTTTACAGTTACAGTACTTGTATGCGTAGTAACGTAATGACTGAGCGAGAAAATTTCCCATTTTGAAAAGTGAAATACATGTATTCATTTAGAGCACTTAACAGTCTAAACATGCAGGATGATTATGCAAGCTTTACTCATTATTTGCTTTACTTTTTTCAGTCTTGGGGGTGGGGGACGATCCCCCAGAAAAATTACTAGGGAGGACATGTCCTTCATCGCCCCCCCCCCCCCCCCCTGATGCGGCCACTGAACTCTATGTAGTTCAGTGGATGCGACCGGCCAATTTGTCACCCCATTTCCCCCATACTCCTATGACCTAGCCTCCTATTTGTCACTCCATTCCCCCCATACTCCTATAACCTATAGCCTCCATATTTGACGAAATAAAACCCTGAGCAAAGGCATATAATGTCGGTTTAGCCTATTTACTTACATTTGAAATAAAGTATTATTCGCGAATGCTAAGCATGTTTCCTCGCATTATGACGGCATAAAGAACCCTATCATATCATAAAGGGCTTGTACTTGGCAACTTTGGCGAAAATCATCCAATCACTGATGGAAAATCGCCATTAAACCAATTAACAACAGCAAGCTCCATATTTTGTCGCCGTATTGTGACGTCATAAAGGGTTTGTGCATCCTTATTGTTGCTGCCCAGCTGGGCCATGTAGCAGCCGGGGGTAGCAGCTTTGCAATTTTAAACAATAATGGAAAAATTAATGATAAAACTAAATATAAGAGAATGAACAATGAATGCAGAAATTAATGAATTAAGCTCCTCTTTTGCGAAAAATTACATTATGCCGCATGCGCATAATATAAGGACAAAATACTTTTAATGGGATTGTGACCATGATTGTGACATCAAAAGACATGCATAGCTGAGGGCTAGTCTATTGGGCTCGCGTTTGCTGCGTGGTAAAATTGCGCGCTCAATGTTTGTTTTCTTTTAGCCGTATTGTGACGTCATAAAGGTTTACGCATCGTTTGTTTTGAATTTGCTGCTCATAATATGGCCCATAGTAACTTTGCCATTTCAAGTAAATGGAAAAAAAAATAACTACTGATAAAAATGAGGGGTCGGTGCATGCAGAAAGACGTAAGTTAGTCTTTTGTGAATTTAAAAAATAAGTGCCAAGGCCGGGTTTCATAATAATAAATAGTACGATCCTACATTGTTTTTTTTTTACATTCTATCCTGTATATCATTCCATTTTTGTCTTATCTAAATATTTCATTTTCTTCTCGAGCACTTCAATCTTATTTCACCTCTAAGATATTTTGAAAGAAACTTTTCCTTTTCGTTCTTAATACTATTATCCCAAATCATACCAATAATTCTGATATTGTGGTACGTTTTGTTGTCTACTTTATTTTGATGGCTTCTTTATTCAGATCATGGACAAAACAAAAAACATGCATATAAACATGCATGATAAATGCTTGTCAAAATAACGTTAGCACAGTACTCAGTAGTCTTTTAAATTAATTTCATTAAAACATCGCAGAAAAAAAGCATAATCTTATTAGCATCTTTCTTGAATAATTGGTGGCTCTAAAAAGAGCCGTTTTAATTAAGTAAATATGGCGTTTACAACCAATTTACTTGGAGGTGGTGTACTTGGTGACAGCCTTGGTGCCCTCAGAGACGGCGTGCTTGGCCAGTTCTCCTGGGAGGAGGAGACGGACAGCGGTCTGGACCTCGCGGCTGCTGATGGTGGACTTCTTGTTGTATTGGGCAAGACGAGAAGCCTCACCAGCGATGCGCTCGAAGACATCGTTGACGAAGCTGTTCATGATGGACATGGCACGGCTGGAGATACCAGTGTCAGGATGAACCTGCTTCAGCACCTTGTAGATGTAGATGCCGTAGCTCTCCTTTCGGCGCCTTCGCCTCTTCTTGTCTCCAGTGGCACGGCTGGCCTTAGCCTTACCGGCCTTCTTCGCTCCCTTTCCGCTGACAGCTTTAGCAGGCATGATGGTAGTTCGGTTCTAATCGTATCGAGAAGATAAACTGATTGTAAACTAGTTTGCAAAGCAATTTATATGAAATGCCATGCTCCGCTGGCGACCGCACGGGTTTCAAGTTACCACCAACCAGCATCGTTGAAAGGCGGTATATGCAAATAAGCATAAAACGTACGGAGACCGGCCGGCCGGATACACAAAAAAGGCGGAAAACGAATTATGACCATCCAGCCGTGACCCCAAATGGACTCTGGACACTCCAGTCTTTTACCAGACCCAAACAAAAACTACCCTTTTCGATTTTTGTGAAAAAATACTTTGTCGTCGATTTCAATAATGATTTTCATTGACACTCTAACGACTAACCATAGTGTATTTCAAATATAATTTGGCATTATTTTTTTTTTCAGTTGCTAATTTTCATAGTATATATTATGCAGGCTATAATTCAAGTCAATCCAAGGAGTTATACGTCCAGGTCTATCTTTGCGAACGATCAAGAATATTTTGACTGAGACTGTATATTTTGGGCGGCCTTTTTTCAGAGAACTAGGCCTGCATGATCCCGAGGCCTATTTATATGTCCAGTGATATGAAAAGCCCAAAGCACCCTCTGATGAGAAATCAAATTTGTCCTTGTTTTTTTTTAAACTTTGGCTTTCTGCAAATGGATGAAAATTGTTTTTGATAAAACACAAACACGCGCAAATAAGGATATTCGGGATATATCAGAGTAGACCCTATTGTTTTTTTTTTAAATGTTTCATACTGAAAGTCACTTCTTTGTTGCTGCCGTGCATCTCGATCATGCGGTGCATCCCTAAAACTAAAACAAAGGAAAATGTATATCACTGTATACGCCACATCCACAATAAATAAATCGTTACATTATTTTATATAAACAATGAGTGGTATAAAATTTCATTCTACCAAACTCAACGCTCCATTTACAATCAGAAATGACAGGGCTAACGATAAGTTTGTGGTCTTACGATTGCGTTTAGTGCCACGTATATATATATATATATATAGAAAGAAAACTGCTAAAAGCGTTTGTAATGCATTGTGGCCAATTTTATTTTTACACTCGAATTTTCGGCGCTCCCTGGCGTCTTCTTCAGGAGAACGATAAATGATAAGGTATCATACAAATAATTGAAATAGTTATATATACACTGTATATATATATAGACAAAATAGGAATGAAAAGTCCGTATACGATGAAAAGATTCGAATTTTCGGCCATAGTCCTTCATCAGGAAATGATGAAAAAAATATGCATATGTATATATATATATATATATATATAGAAAAGACAAATATAAATAAAAAAACCGTAGAGATGTCAATAATCCTACGGTTGACATCTCTACGGTTTTTTGATTTATATTTGTCTTTTCTATTTGTATTTTACCAAAACCGACGCAGAACACTTTCTTTATATATATTTATAGTTTATAAGTAACCGGGCGCATATATATATATATATATCTCTATATATATATATATATATTAGAATTGTCATGCTTTTATCCAACTTTTTTTATTATTTTCTCTCACGAATTTTCGGCGGTATTCACACCGTCTTTATCAAGTGAATGACAAACTTTCGACATTGTAGGCCTATCCATGTAGCGTTTCCAAGACAATGCGCAATTAGTTTATAAGTAACCGGGCGCATTGTCTTGGAAACGCTTTACAGCTCAAAACATCTTGAAATGATAAACGAAGACGTCACAATTGAAATACACGTTTGTAAATTATGACCCAAAGCGTATAATAACAAACGAGGCGCTTATAAGCGCAAGGGGCATGATAAGTGAGCGAGAGCATTAAAGCTATTAACACGTCATAATGGGCATAAGACGTCATAATAGAAACGTCACAATGCTGTTTTAGTACATGCCTGGCAATATAAAGATAAAGAGTGTAACGAAAGAAAGTGTAGTTAGTCAGCCAGGACATGCCTATGTTCATGCCTGGTTTCTTGAAGCTCTCATTTTTTACGATCGTTTTGATTTCATACAAATGTCGGTCTTCAAATGACACGAGCCCTTCTCTAAGAATACAGCATTGTAGGTCGCTACAAATATATATATAAGAAGAAGAAGAAAGAACTTGAAAACAATCAAGTGGTTCGCCACATGTATCCAACTGCTTATTTTTCCTTAACAAAATTTTCTACCCGTGCCTCGGGTCTTCCTCAGTGTTTAGACAATGACACTATATACAGACAAAATCTTTAAAAAAAAAAAAAAATTTAAATATATATATATATATATTATATACATGTAGACAAAATAGGAATGAAAAGTCCGTATACCATAGGCCTTCATCAGGAAAACATTATACCTTGCTTATACCTTGTTTTATACCTTGAAAACATTGTTTTCAAGTTCTTTCTTCTTCTTCTTATATATATATAGTGTATATACACACACACATATATATACATATAATGTGAAAGGAAATGAGAGAATAATGGTTGCGTAACTTAAATTAAAGTTCCCCAGAGCTGTTATTGTTCAAAACTCACCTGCGCCAGACAAAGGAATCAATTAATAAGTTTGAAGATTTGTAAATCTGTCCTCCCTTTTTGAAATTTTTGCAAAAATGTCTCCGTCGGGAATCGAACCCGGTTCGTTGGCTTAGTTCGCCAATGCCTTAACCATATACATATATATGTGTGTATATATGTGTGTGTGTATATATATATATACCAATGATATATATCAATGATGAATGACACAACCGTTAAGAGATGAAAGAATTCAAATTTTCGCCCATAGGCTTCATCAGGGATGATGACTTTATTAAAAAATGCATCCAGCATCAGCAAAGCGCAACAATGCGCAACAAAGCAAAAGTGCAAAGGAGGGAGAAGAGAGAAAGAGAGAAAGAGATATATAAGAGAGAAAGATATAAAGAAGAATTTAGACATACGTTGTCATATAATACACCTACCAATTGTTTTTTCTTCGTCTTCGAGTCCGCCTGATGAAGTGATGAAGGTCTTGATATCAGTTCAGCGCTGTTCTTTTTTTTTTTTAATAAATTTTGGTGGCCTACGTACCTCTCCCAGTGCAGTAAAAATCACATCAAAAGTTTACCGGAAAGTTTATGAAAGGTAACAGATGCAGATCTATAAACGTGACTCGACAAAACCTTTGATTTTTAGGGTTAGCCGGCTAGGCTACAAAATTCTCAAATATTCGTTTAAAATGAGAAAACTCGATCACTATCGTGAGATATATTTCCATCAATTTACTTCTACAACCGTTGTTTATAATGCATAATTGCAGGCTCAAGATAATCCAGATTTTAGTCTTTCCGATGGTTGTACCGTTGGATGGAACTCGAATCCCTGATTGTATATTCTAACCAGGGAGGTGGAAGAGAGATCTTCGACCTCCCTGTTCAACATCGGATTATTTCTGTTCTCTTCCACATGATAGTACAAGCTAGGCATAGGATGGTTGATGAAAGTCAAGTATATATTTTAAAAAATGAATTGTAAATGATTCAATTTCAGGATGGATTTGTGCATGTAATGACTAATGTTAATAATTATGAGACAACAGTGATTTCATTTGGAATGAAAGTTGTAGGCTGCCAATGCGGGTTTGTTTTTTAAATCTAGCTGTCAAATTCCCTCACTTGAACTGGTGGAACCTGTTGTGTACACCCTGCTAGGCAACGTAAAACATCTTCTTTTATCATGAAATGTTAGCCGCTCAGGGGGCAAAAATCATGTCCACATTCAATGTTATCAAAATGGTGCACATTGCACAATACAACCGCTGTTGTACACGTTTTACGGCACGCAAAACATAAACAAAGCAAGCTGCATAGCGCATGCATTTTGTGAATGGGATCCGAGTAGTATACCGTACCCGCGCCGATTGAAAATTTGGCGGTACATGCAAATTGTATGCAAATATTACAGAGTGATGCCGAGCCACAGAATGGTTCGCTCCTATTGGACGTCAAATCGCACCGCGCACGTTCATTGGCTAATTGCCGTTTGCTGTGCGGCGAGTTGATCCTCGCGGCGTGTATAAATAGGTTGACGGCATCCGAAAATTTCACAGTTCTCGTTTCAGCTCAGAATCGATAATCTAACCAATCAACATCATGTCTGGACGTGGTAAGGGCGCTAAGGCTAAGGGAAAGGCGAAGAGCCGATCATCCCGTGCAGGACTTCAGTTCCCTGTCGGTCGTGTTCACCGATTCCTCCGCAAGGGCAACTATGCCAACCGTGTTGGTGCTGGAGCCCCAGTCTACCTGGCTGCAGTTCTTGAATACTTGGCAGCTGAAATCCTCGAGTTGGCTGGCAACGCCGCTCGTGACAACAAGAAGACCCGTATCATCCCCCGTCACTTGCAACTCGCCATCAGGAACGACGAGGAGTTGAACAAGCTTCTTGGTGGAGTCACCATCGCCCAGGGTGGTGTCCTCCCCAACATCCAGGCTGTCCTTCTCCCCAAGAAGACTTCCAAGTCCTCCAAGTAAAGAGTTTCTCTTTGCTGGTGCAAATCCAAACGGCTCTTTTCAGAGCCACCATAACTTCAAGAAAGAACCATTTATAATGCTCTTTTCTTTCTCTCCCAAGTAGTAATAAAAACTAACAATAAAAGTAATAATAAATAACGAGACTCGGTTTGACCCATGAATTAATTTTATTTCGTCATACATGTACATTTACTGGCATAAATCTGCCATGAACATTACAATTATACAGTGATGACAGTTACAATTTCGGAAAGGGCAGTACCGGTACTTAGTATCATAGGAGAACGTAAGCCTAAGAGTAAGAATAAGATTAAGAAAGGCACAACTAGGCATAGGGGCCTAGGCCTATTAGATCTATGACTATGTATGTATCGACGGCATTAATGAGACGAGACAAGATATGCGTGAAAAAGAGAAATAAACACAAAATCACTAAAGTTTCTAAACATTTAAATAAAAAATAAGCTTAATTACAGCCTAGATCTATTCATCAATGTAGTAGAAAATCCAGATACACATTGGTTTGTAGCTCCATGATCATACCAAGGACTTGTCAAGGAGATGTCTCGAAGGAAGGGTTTTGTTTTTGTTATGTTTAGACACAGGCAGAAAAGCATATGCATGTACAATTATTATGAACTTATAATGTAAGAGCTAATTTGATGTTTTAAGATTTCTTCTAAAAGATTTGAGAGAGGAAGCTTGCTTAGTTTAGATTTGAAACGAGATGATTCCAATAAAAGGGTGTACGAAAAAGGTGGAAGCCGTACAAGGAAGAGCATTGTCGTGTAGAACGCCTATGTATTCCATTGGGCATTGGGTAACCCCTGTATTCCCTTCAAACTTTAGAAATTTAAGCCGTTTTAAGAGGGTAGATCTATTTTTCAGGAAATTATTTTAATTTAATAAAAGAGCAGAGATTCAAGAAAATGGTAATCAGTTTTTGTTGTGGATGAGCGCCATCTTTTGGGAAAATATTGTCATCTCTCGCCAGTCGATCTCCACCTTAGAGATCGATGGCCCACATGTACATAATTCTGGTCCCCATAAAAATCATATTTTTAAAACGTAGGGGTGGAATTCGTTATAATGTACAGAGTAGAGACAACATTAAAAAAATTCCTGAAAGTGGTGCCTTTATATTTATTTGGGGATTTACCCGGCGGTTACAAAGTTAGAACAGTTAATAAATCATACTGCGTCCTAGAAAAGAGTTAACAGTCAGAAAACTGGTCTCCCTAAATAAATATTTCAAAATATTTGAAAATAATGAAGTATGAAAATTTCATGAACATATTTTGTAATGTTTATTTGGGGGGACTTTTTCCGCTGTTAAATTTATGATGGGGACGCACTGTATATATACCTAACACTATACAAAATACACGGTGCGTTAGCTTATTAACCATTTGCTTTGAACTGGGCTATTTTGCTCCATGAAAATACTGGGGGGCCTAGGAGGCCCCCCCCCCCCCCATTGATCTCGGAAACGCAATGTCCAATGAACTTGAAAATTTGCATGTCGATAGATCTTCACATGTTGAATCTGATGGGGTGATTAATTTTAATCAGTTATATGCAAATTTTTTGAATAATTAGCTAATTAATTATTCATAATGCATATTTTATGCATTTTGGGGATATTTTCATAATTTCAGCCCAAACAAGTTGAAAACTAGGCCTACATGGAAACTGTAATAATGAAGAATAATGTTTCCCAAATGTGAAATAAATCAATTTTTATATATTTGTATGTGTACAACAGATGTGCATAAACTATTAATATGCAAATTTGCTATTTACGATTAGCAATTTTAATGACATGCGCATACTAATTAGCATATAACACCCCCTAGGTATGTCTGATATGGACAAATGTGGTATCAAAACGTGCGCAAGACTTCATGGAAAAAAAATTGCCAGCGGTCGCGATGCAATCACCGAAAATATGGAGGGGGGCCTTCTAGGCCCCCCCCCCCCAGTGCATTGGTTAAAGATCAATGATGCACAGTGGGATATATGCTCCATGATGAAAAAGAAAGATTAAACAAATTTTCTTTTAAATAATTCACTGATTGGGATATACATGTACATGTATATGTATGCAGGGGCGGATCCAGGATTTAGTATAAGGGGGAGCACACAAATGCAGGTTTGTCAACTTTTAGAAAAGGTAGACCCGTATTTTTTTTTTTGGGGGGGGGGGGGTTATGGGGTCCAGTTCCCCTCCATAATTCTATGACAAGAAAAAAAAAGGTTTTCATTCTAAAAGAGCGGGGGGCACAATCGACAAAAGGGTGGATCGTTTGTGGTCAAAATGCATACTTTTCTTCCAAAGGTGGGGGGGGGGGGGGCACTTCCGGGCCGCCAATGCATGTATGTATACATGCTCGCGGATGTCTTCTGGCATTTCTGAAATGTTACATAGATCACTCCGTGCATACCCCGTTGATGCACACATCATTAATTTTTCAACTGACATATTTATTTTCTACTTTGATTTTTTCAAATTTTACATATAGATCTAAAACGTCTCACCCCTCACTCAGTGGGGGTGTGATCCACAGAACTCCTAAAGACGTCTTTAGGAGTTCTGTGGTGTGATCCCACATTCCCACACCCCTGACCTCAAATCACTGATCTCTAGACATCTGTGTGCCGGGGGTCAATGCGTCAGGTTTTCTATGTTGATGCACACCCATTGTCATCAGTTTTTCAGTTTAGGTCTGATTTTTATTTATCCCCATTTTCAGTGGCGTAGACACGAACACACTTTCTATTGTTAGTGGTGAGATGATGAATAGATCACCCCCCCCCCCCCCCACTAACAATGGATAATTACGCGTGTCTACGCCAGTGCCCATTTTAAACATAGAATACTGGACAGCGTGTGATTCCTTTGTTGTTGTTTTTCAGTTAAAGATTACATTCAAAATCATTCGAAGCAAATTCCCTACATTTCATAAATCGGTAATACCAGTTAGATCTTTTGTTACCCCTCGCGGCTTCATGAGATCCCTAAGATATTACATTTCGTCCTACTTTTTTTTCGTCGAAAACGTCGTACCTGCTTGTTGCTGCTTCATTTTTGTTGTATGTGTGTGGATTTTACAACGTGAAACATAGTCTATATTGATAGTGCTTGTCCTCCCATCCCTCCCATAGAGTAAAAAATATATCGCAGTAATAGTTATTCAATATTTGTCAATAATTATGATTCATTATCTTTTTAAAAAGTAATGAAATAAATTAGTAAATCGGAGCTTGAAGAGTAATTGGCCAATGTAGAGTATACCGAATTTATCATGGGCGAGTTCATTGTGCAATCTGCTCTCGATCTCCAGCTAGATGAGGTACGGTATATAGAATAGGGGTACGGCGGCCGCGCCGGTATACAACGCCATAGTACACACGGATATTAGCTCAGCTCAGTAACCATGGCCGCTCTCGAAACTCAAAGCCACCGAGTAAGTTTTGCAGCTTCTGAGGAACAGCAAATACCTCCTGCAGATCCTCCTGCAGAGCATCGGCGAGAAAGCTTAATCCTTGAAGAAAGAGCAAAAAAGAAACATCAAAATGTCACTTGCAAATATGATCGGAAAGTCATGAGAATCAGATTGGATATTGAAGAATGGATGGACGAACAGCTCAGGGAATTGTACGAGTGCGAGGCAAGTATCATACCCAGATATTCCGGCTTTAATTTTGTTTGCGTACCGTTGGGCTGGCGTTGTAGTACGGGGTACGGCGTCTACAAGCGACATGCAGGATTAGGGTCTAACTTCACGTTTAAACAAACAAACAAAAAAGAGCAATTTAGTTTTTAAATATTAAGTTTACCAAAAAATTCCTTGAAATGTTCTAGGAATTGAAATTAATTTCACATCCAATTTTCAAGTCAAATCCATGACATGTGCACAAATATGATTAAAGAAGTTGAAATAATTTATTATAAAATATAAATCATTAAATTATTAATTAACTACATGTAAGTCTACTGATAATGATGTTATCAATTACTGGTTAAAAATGGCAATTTGTGCAAAATATGTGATGTTTTTATAGCTCATGTTCAGAAAATATATCTTCTTCGCTTTACCACATGGTGTGGCAAAATATAATTTGTAGGTTGTGCACAGTGCAGGTCTGTGGTTTCAATGATTTATTTGTACAGCCTACAGGTACATTGTGGTATGACTATATTTTTTCAATGTGAAGTATTTAACTTGAGATTACTGTAAATTGAGAAATACTCGCGGTACATTAATTTTTGCAGGTTTCGCGCTATTTTCTGCGGGTGCGAATTCTAGAACTCGCGGAAATATTAGCCTGATTTCCTATGCTCGTTGAATTGCACGCTTAAAGGTTGACTAAATTACCGTAGAGAGAAAATGGGTGCTCTTTCCATGAAGGTTTTGCCTTCTAATGACGAATCTGCCAATCGATTGTCCAAATTATGTCTCGTTTTGGCGAAAAAGGGGGAAAAGTAGAGGCTTTGGGACCGTTCCTTAAAACTCTTGAGCTGATTGGCTAACCTCCAAGTGACGTATGAAAAGTAAGAGGCACAAGATCTGCAGGCTGCAGCATATAATATTGTACACAGAATGCGGTATTTGACCCCTCTGTTCAACGGACAATTTATGAAAAAAGGAAATTAATCAATATAATCTTAGGAGTGAATAATCATTAGCAATATATTTTCTACAAGATCAGCAAACGCTTTTGCCCAAATATACAGCTCTTGTTTTGTTTTTTAGCTTTTCTTTTGAACAATGTTCTCATCCGTCTGAGCTTGCCGAACGAAAGTTTTGCATTTGTCATAAACGCGTGCACAGCCGTTTTATGCGTCTGTATGTACAATGTCCTACACATCTTTAGTACGGCAGTGACTATGTTTCCTCGTACATAGCGACTGGTGAACGCTTTGTTTATTTCACTTACGGCTTTTTGTTTACTTCGCTTTACATAGTACGTTAGTACTGAATTAGATTTTGGCTGAATTCGAGTAACTTATAGGCTATAGAGAGAGGAAAAGTGCCTGTGATTCCGAGTTGGAGGACTTTTCTGAGCCATGCAGATACGAACTCTGATTTATCAGATGATTTATCAGACCCCGAAGGCAAAGAAGCTCGAGTGGCAAGGGGAAATTTCGACCATATTATGTTTGAACCCCTCGCAGAATACGATGAAGGGCCGTTGGTGAAGTAACTCATTATTGATGAAACTGTGTCCCCAAATCAAAGTTATTGTGAGGAATTAAACACACGAAAATACGCAATGCAAATGGTCGATGCGGTGAATATCATTCTCGGCAACGGGCTGGGCCTGCCGGGGGCCTCCGGGCGCGCACAGTATAGGTTAGTGGAATATTTTTCCTTACTTTTCATGCGTCACAGATCACGTGATCACGATGTCGCTTCGGGGCGGGGCTTATGACTGTGTAAATCAGCAAAAATGTACTTTTCAAATGATTATAAAATATGACTGAATGCATAAAAAATTGTGTGATGGATATTTTTTGCCTCCTGATGACACCTTCCTACGAAAAATGGGCAATTATTTTTTCATTTTAGTGACCCTTTAAGCACATTAATATGTGTGTGTGTCCAATTCATTTTTGAGCGCGTGTGTAGTTGCTCATGTTGTATGCATTTGAATGGACTACGTGTGTGTAAATTAATAAATGGAGTGGGTATACATGCGAGCGTGTAATTGGGCAGCGCGAATTTAAGAACCCGCGAATATGTTTTGGGGTCGCTCAGCGCAAAAATTTAATTGCGCAAAAATAACAGCGTTTACAGTATGCATATTAACTACAAAGTAAATGTAGATCTATGAGGTTCCAATAGAATAAAATGCTTGACAAACATCAATTTTACTACAGCAATTACATACTGATACAAATGTAAACATAAAATATGGTCCCATGTCTCATTAGAGCAAAATTTTTGACCCTGAAAGTTTAATATTTCATATAGAAGACCCCAATCTGAATGCAAAATAAATGAATGCTCTGATGTACAACTATAGCATGTTCATTTTTGCTACTTCAGACTGTAAGGCTGTCTTTTGTTTTAGAATTACATTGTTCTTTCTGAATTTAAATCAGTGAGTGCTTTTCCTTTCTTGATTTTTATGAAATTTGTTTATTCAACACTGTTTTGACTTTTAACTTTAATATCATGCAATTATATTTTCATCTCCAACAGATTTCCAATTTGAATATTAGAATCAGTTAATTCAGTCACAGTGGGTCTTATGCTATTTTAATTTTTTTTTAAAGATTATAACAGGGCTTGACACTAGCAGTAGCCCAGTGTCCCGGAACTACCAAAAATGCTATGTCATTTTTGTTCATTGAATTAGATAATACTTTTTTTTTCTTATTGTTGATATTATTCCTATTATTTCTGTTATTATCTTTCTTTTATGTTCCTTATGTGCATTATAATTGTTTCTTAATTTGCACTGTTTGTAATGATGAAAATCAATAAAACATATGAATGAAAAAAAATATTTAAATGCTACATGTATGTCAGGCTACCAAATTTGTAAAAAGCAAAGAAATTGTGGCTGAGCATGGGCCAAAAAAAATTGACTCAGATCCCCAAATATGAGGATGAAAGTCAAGCAAGCTGCTCGACTGCAACGCACATACATGTACATGTATTCTCGTTATGTGTGCATGTTGATCTACAGCTAGTGACTGGGCTGTGTCCATTGTATGTGTTCATTTAACACATGATGATGTGAAACAAGACATGATAGAGAGGAAGAAAAAGATGAAGAACTAGACATTGAATTCGTCACTGAAGACGAATTAGGTGATCTGTCTTGATCTTGATATTTTTGACGAAGACGAATGACAAAATGATAATGTGAAAGATGACGTTGATATCACGAGGACATTAATTATAATGAATCTAATCAAGATTTTAATGATTTCAACCCTTTCCTAGCATTTTCAATTCGTAGGCTCTAGCTACTACATTATTAGTGAAATAGCACCCCCTTTGTTTCAATGGGACATAAAGTGTGTGAACATGAATTTTGGATGATTCGTGGATATCATGACAATGATGATAATGATGTTGATGATAATCATCATCATCATCATGAATATCATCATGACAGTAATGATAATGATGTTGATAATCATGATAATGATTATATCATGACAGTGATGATAATGATGTGGATGATAGTCATCATCATCATGAATATCATCATGACAGTGATGATGAGAATGATGTTGATGATAATGATCATTATATCATCATGACAGTGATGATGATAATGTGGACGATAATCATTACCATCATCATCATGAATATTATGACAGTGATGGTGATACTGTGATGTTGATGATAATCATGATGATGATGGTGATGATAACGATGATAATCATGGTGATGATGATGATAATGATGATAATTGATGGTGATGATGATGATAATGATGATGATTGATGGTGATGATGATGGTGATGATAATCATCATCATCATGAATATCATCATAGTGATGATGATAATGATGTTGATGATAATCATGATGATGATAATGATAATGGTGATGACCATGACTGAAATGACATTGACCTTAGCCATGCCAAATATGAAAGAAAGATGACATTTCGTGAAGAAGATACGATCAAGATGCGGGAACTTGACCTTATTAGGACTGATGACTGACAAAAATGTGAAGATAATTGACTAAGCCAATTTTGAGAAATTGTGATATCAAATAGGACGATTTGATATTGCAGGATACTTGGGAGATAAACCCCATAGCTCTAATACACGACAGGGAATCAAAATTTCCATAGGGTTGTACACAAACTACTGCACATTACGTTCTAATAGACATAACATGGAAAATAAGGCAGTTTATTACATGATTTGTGATTGTTTATGTTATAATAGTCGAAGAGGATGGTAAAATGACAAGCAAAAACAAGCAAAAAAAAAAAAAAATTATGGACCCACCGGGGATCGAACCTGGGTCACCTGCATGGGAGGCAAGTGCTTTAACCAATAGACCAAAACATTTCCCATAGAGATAACACGTACACGAAAAACGGGATTCTCAAATCACATTTTGTACTTAAAAATTGGGCATGATGCCGACATCTGATCAAAAATTGGAGACCACACTTGTAAAAGCTTATAGTCTCAGCTACAACATATTAAAATCTGGAAGGAAATAGGCCAAAAATAACTGAAATACTGCTCAGAGAACGATGTCATGTAGATTCATGATTCGAAAAAAAATCATCTTCCATAGAGATAACACGCAAATAGGGGAAATTCTGACATGTCGTTTTTAATTGAAAATTTCACTGTGATGACGCCATCAAAATGAAAAACCGTGGTTACTGATCTTGTAGAGAATTATCTCAGCTATAACATATCAAAATTTGGGAGAAAATGGACAACCTACTACTGTATTATTATCAAATAAATACAAAAATGATGACGTAATTTTTTCAAAATCATATTTTTGAGTTCATATGCAAATATGATGACGTCAGATCATGCGATTGGCATAAATTCTGCATGAATTCAAATCTACAACTCACAGGCTTTCAGAATATGTAAAGAAATTGGGGGATTTCCGTGCATTCTGACGAGCTATGGAGGATTTTAGATGGGCATGTTTTTACCACTTTTTACATTAGAATGCCCATTGATGTGCGCACGAATTTGAAAGTTTGACGCGCGCGTACGACATTATGGAAGGTCGAGAATGACTGTAAATAGTTGGAAATTGTCAAGAATAGTGTCAGGAAGACAAAACATGTGAAAAAACAGCGTTTTTACGTTATGTACGCGCTGCGCGCGCGCATAACGCGCACACGGACGCGCACGGACGGAAATTTTTGAAATGCTTAAAATGTCCTGAAGGGTACTCTTATTTGATTAAGAAGTGATTTGGAGCATTTTTAAATTTTGACGCGCGCGTACGTGCGCGTCATGATGCGTGCGCGGATTTTGATGACATTTTATGTTGACCCTTGACGTGAAGTTAATGTATGTCAAATATGGCTCAATTTTGATGATTCGTTATGAAGATATGATTGATAATGTGATTTCACAAAATGGCGCCTGGATGACGTCATGATGACGTCATGACCTTGAAAATGATTTTTAAGCTTGACCTTATATGACATGATAACTGACGGAAATGTCATGGAATTTGAATGAAAAGTTTTTGAGATTTCGTGGAAACAAAAAAAGGTGGAAAATAAAAATAAATAAATAAATAAATAAATAAAGAAAGAAAATTCTGACGAAATTAAGAGGTGATCTGTCAAATGACAGATCACCTAATAAGTATCAGTATTCAAGATGGTGTAAGCAAGAATCAACATATTTTCACATGTATACAAAATGCAAAACATTTGTGAAAAATATCTTTGTATTTTGCCGTTTTATTCTGGCCACCTAAAATTTCAGTACTGTCAAGCCGTGATTACCGGTATATGAATGTGATTCAGAATTTCACATCCTATTGAAAAATTGTCTGCTTAGGTTTGGTACTACATATACATGTAGTCTAACATAAGTATACAAAACTAGATGAGTGATGGCTGCATGCTGCCTCATATATGTTTGAATTAATATGAAACTGAAACAAGTACGACATGATAGATGGAACTAATTCTTGGTTGGACAGTATATCCAATAATATCATCTGGGAATATCATGTTGTCAAGCTTGGCAGAATTTGACCATCAACTGCTGAAAGATTATTTATTTGAAATAATACATATTGACAATGACCATCCCGGGTTAGCTGGTCTTATATGTTTAAGGTGTAGAACTAACCCAGTACTCACTTTACATTTATTTTTATATGCGGCAGTCAGTCAGACAGGTGTTTCATGTATTCAGTGTTGGATGAATGTCACACCTGTGTGTGGAAAAGACTTCCTGAAGGAAATGATTGAATGGGACTTGGATAATTGAAATTTATTTTGTGTCCTACTTTATCATTCAGTTCACATGTGCGCTTTAAAAAAAAAGTATATACCGTTAGTAGTTACATTGTATGATTGTAGGCCTTTCTGTTGAAGGGAGGACTCCGGAGGAGTGAGGGGGTAGGGGTGTAAAGTGTTGGTAATTCTGTGATCACTCCAAGACTTGAAGAGAATGTATGTGTGTGAGTAAGAATATGAGCTTATGAAGAATAATCTGATTACCTCATACTTCATTACCAAAACTAAGCTAAAAAGTATAAAGATGCAATTCATTGTTTATCCTTAAAAACCTATTGAAAGATTTAATGCTAAATGTGAGGATTTTGTGTGGAGATATTTGGAAGAGAATGCATATTTTGGCCTATCTAACTTTCTATGTTGGTACATTGTATAAATCCTAGATTTACAACATTGAATCATGATTATATTCCACATGTAATCACAATACACATTGTACTAAACAGAGAGGGAATTTGACTAAACCAACTTCCTTCTTCATTGCTAGCCTCCAGTGAAATGTTGGAGAAATGGCCACTCAGAATACCAGGAATCTATCATGTACTTGGCTTGGTGTCAGAGCTGCGGCCGGCCCTCACCAGTGTGTTGAATTCAACACCTAGTCTTTGTGACTTGCTAATGAGCAATGCGCATGGAGTCTGACTGTGCATTATGCACGCTTCATTGGCTGACTGATCATGCAAATGAGATTTTAGAACTGTAGATTTGTAGTTTATGTGCTTTGTGCATTTGCGCAATTGCTCAGTTCAGACTCATTAGTAGGAATATTGAAAAGGCATTAGATAATCTTATGGGGCATATATATTGTTGAATTGCATGGTTGAAAGATCACATTTATACACATTATTTGTATAGTAAATTATGGACATACAAAAATCACATTTTGTGACATTGGAAATTGCAAGGTTTGGCATTTTGACAGAAATGGAACAATTAGCAATAGACTTCTACCAAGTTAAAAAAAAGAATGATTTAAATGCTAATACTTATTTTTGAACTATAACAATATATGTATGTAGGCAGTCATTGTAATAAGTCCATGAAAATCTTGATCTCACTTAATGTCTGAAGCAATATTGCAAAGACCTTCAGTAGCACACTAAACAAAAGTGACTGTACATTAGTGATTAATTAACAACAACAACGAAAAAAAATGAGAATAACGTATTCTTGCCTCTTCATTCATCAACAAGTCAGTCTCATTTTTAGAGCTATTTATAGCATGATTGTGTGTTCATCTGTTTATTTTGAAGGGTGAGGACAGGAAGTGCGGTACATGTATGTGCTTCAGATGTACTCTGCCAACAAATTAACCCCCCCCCCTCCCCTGACACTATTTAATATAACTTAAAAATATTTTGTGAATTTCTTCATTCAAAAAGCAAAGTGTGCAGAATTTTATCACCCACATTTTTATTGCTTATTTGCTTATGATTAATGCTTTCATAATGAAATAATGGTTTTTTTTGCAATTGGTACAAGAAAAAAAGTTGCACTTTTTGTTTCCTAAATGCAGTGCAGGGTTTTACCTGTATTATGCTCCTTTCAATTCATTTCATATTTTGTACATGTAGAGATGGATAATTTACAATTCAAATTCATGAAACTGCACTAAAAATCCCAATTCTTCCATGCAGTTTCATGAATTTGAATTGCAAGATATTTATAAGCCTGTACATGTATTGATAGAAGCAATGAAACAGAATTTAAGTTCTGTATCTGTGATGGTTGAATGTATGTAATTTTTATTGCAATGTTCAATTTAAGTAAAACACAGAGTTAAATTATCCCCGTGAGATTATGTTTCATAATTCATTTATGATACAATGATACGTCTTATCACAAAAGCTGGAACTAGAGTCATTCAGTCATTAAATTTAATTTATTCAAGCGCTCTCAGTGACCACTCTCAACCCCCCCCCCCCCCCCACCTGTATCCGCTGTTTATTTGCCTCTCTACTAGGACTGTATTGTCAGCTCGTTTGACATACATTTCTAATCAATGTAGAGGCCTCGATCTCACAGTATGGGTGACTCGCATGGTTGCATTATAGCTGGACTCATTATTATCTCATTAATTCATTCCAAAACCCCCGAGAATTAATTGAATGACATGCTTGATGTCCTACTCCTACATGACATAGTCATACTCATCACAGCTTAGGGATACATAAAGAGTAAATTAGAAAGTGCTGTATTGTACAATTTATATTCCTACTTATAGGGCAAAAAGAATGTTGTTATACAGGTATAATATTATATAGTTTAGAATATTTTTAATTGTTTTATGAATAGAATTTCCTTTAACAATATTCAGGATTATTTGATTTCTTAAAATTTTCAACTTTTTAAGGGTATGGGTGCACCTTGCCGGAGCCTGAAAATTCCAGATTCTATTCATGATTAATCTTATCGTTGTGTGCGTGTATGCCTACATGTCCATTGTTTACATGTAAGATGCTAATATGATAATCATATTTGGATAAAAATAGATCAAATACTCATTTTGATACAAGTTCTCTGTACTTAAACCCAGGCATTGGCTTCAAGGGTGTGTAGCTTAACTACATGCACATGTAGAAAGATAAAAATTAATGCCTACCAGTGCTCTTGTAGTTTCATCATACTTTTAACTTAAGACATGACAAGCAAATCTGTTCCTATGAATGGAACGTCTTCAATTTGTTTAACTGCCTTTGTAAACAATTGGGATTTTCAGATAGAAAGGATGATTTCTACTTGTGGTTGCAAAGTAGTGATTGGAGTATCTGCTACAGAAATTTTGCTTAAGATCAGAAAACAAGTCGCCTAGGAAGTCATGGGGGGGGGGGGCATAACTTAAAGAATGTTTGTGAGAATTATAAAGGGTTTACATAGTGTACCTGTGCTTTGATCTTTTGGTCTACTCTCCTTATATTTGTCAACAGTGCAAGATAAAATATATCTCCTTTCTAAGTTCTAACATTTTATAATTTCCAGAACAGATTTTTTTTTTCCAAAGCAAATTGGTATAAAGTTTATGATTCCTAATGTGACCTCTCTCATCCCTGAAGGCCTCAAGCTCCCATTTAGAAGTGATTTGGAAAATCATCAACCATAAGGTACAAATTAAAAAGAGATTGCAGTTTCCTATATTAATTAGAGACACATCTCATTTGTAATCACTTTCACTTTAGAAAGGAATAAAGGTTTTCATTTTCAATCATTGTGTCATATAGAAATATTTATATATGTACAGTATATGTTTTAAAAGAAGACATTTCTTTATTTAATGGTCACTTTGGGCTAGTTGACTACTGTACTGAGCAAGCATTCTTGATTAGTATTGGAATGTTGAGAAATAAATGCAAATATGTGTTTTTTACAAATTTACTTTAGAGAGTAAATATGTGCAGATTCATATAATATGAGGTACTGTATGCTTTATTTGCTGTTCCTTCAGTGGGTGTAATCCTTTTATTCCATTTCCAAACGAAAAAGCGAATAAACAACTGAACATGGCAGACATGTAGGAACCCTATATGTATTATATCATAACATCTGTTGAGAGTCAAAATAGTTAAAGGGCAATCCAACCTTGGTAATAAGAGGATTTGTATGAAAGCAGAAAGATAAGCAAAACAAGAAAAACAGGATGGTGCAAGTTTGAAAGAAATCAGACAAGGAATAAGAAACTTATGGATGTTTAAAAAATGAGATTACTAAATCTATGCTTATCTCATATTGGCAATTTCGTGAATCGATTGTGACATATTGACGGTCAACTCTCCTGTTTGTCAGACACTTAAATATCATTAATTTACAGTTTTCTCCTAAGCCCTTTTCCCTTGGGGCAGTACCCAAAATATATTGTCGATAGCATATTGTTTTTGGTTTTCATAAAAGAAAAAGATCCTACTGAGTGCCAGTAATACAGTTTAAAAAAAAGACATTTTAGTCATTTTGTGGGTTTGAGAAAATGGGGGAGTTGTCCGCCACTACATGTACATCACAGTGACATTACCGATTCACCAGTTTGAAATTCCCATACATGTATGTGTATAGTGATTACAACTTTCAAAAATTCATAACTTTCTTATTGCTTGTCCGATTTCCTTCAAACTTTCACCAATCTGCTTCTCTGATTTTTTCTCTTTCTTTCCGAACAACTTGATATTAATAGATAAATAAATTAATAGTTTAATTAGATTTTATATTAAAAAGGATTTAATGTCCTTCTAGCTCTCAGCAGACCATAAATTTGGAAGGATTGTATGGATTTTCTGTCCTAGTTTTAATTCAGATTACATCCACAGCCCCCAAATGTACTTTGCAACAAACTTACAAAGTTCATGTGTAAATTGAGTCAAATTCTGCATCATAGCCAAACATGTTTAGTGTATATTTGTCCTAATGTATACATACATGTACGTGTGCATTACATTATATTAAAGGTATGCATGCATCCCAGTCATACCATACTTATTGTATTTCTTATTTAAGTCTTCCTTACTCCTCTCTCATCCTCTACATGTTACATGCACTAATGAAAGGAAAGGACTTCATTAAGCCGAAGATAGAGAACACACTCTTGTAGCAATTTCGTTAACAAGGCTGAGACTTCTATTCCACATACGGTAGTTATTTTTATGGCAATATAACAGAACCTGACCACAATTAAAGGACTTAACTAAGAATGGTAAACCCTGTGCTCTCAGCGGTCTCTCCATTGATTGCTTGATCAATAGCAGCCACTGGTGCGTGTCGTGGTGCATCTTCAAGCTTCTGTGGTACACCCTTGAGATTGGAATATGGTTACAAAGTACACTGAATCTGAATGTGCTTGACACAGGAAAAAATAAACCATTGACGAATATCTGTATTACATGTACCTGTATAATGCTGTACATGTATTAAAGAAGGAAACGAGGAAAGCAGTGGTAGAATTATATTCATGAGGTATAATTTATTATTTTTTTTACTAGCACTCAAAGTTGCCATGTTTAAAAAACAAAGTTTCTGGAAGGTCAGTATTTGCCCTGAGTAGAGAGCAAATGTGAACTTGTACATGGAACAATCTATTTATTGAAACAAGATAACATTTTAAAAATCCTAATTATACTGAAAACACTGATAGCCTGCTTTTAAAGGGTAGAGAGAATAGATGAATATGACATGTAAAAGAAAAAAAAATAGAGAAGAGGCCTTACATCTTATCTTTATCGTTTTTTTATCTACATGCAAGTCCGGTTATAGATATTATATCAAAGTCCATGGCATTATACTAGTATAAGAAGGGATAAATATTGAAGGGATGGCAAGCGGGCAATTGTGTCAGGTATTTTAAGTGGTTATCTGAAGTACTTGGTATTACGATTTATGGATGGCAACTTGGCAAGGTAGGTGGCAAATTAAACCCCTAACCTCTTTTTAATTTTAATGTAAGACAACATGGTATTGAAAAATGGTACGAACAACAGCTTTGCTTTGATTGTCGGTACGTATCATTCTTGTAATGTTTCGAAATGTCCAAGATCCAAAGCGCTCTTCACGGAGCTCACCAGCCCTTTCAGGGCTCTTATTCCTTGAAAGATTACATGAAGTAACCCTGAAAACTTAAGCTACAATTCAGTTTCTCCACCATGAAAAGTGTCGCTGAGACTCCACTAAATTTTCTTGTAATGTACGTGTACAAATAATTCTAAAATCATTCCATGTAGATATCACTATTACTAAAATAATTTCAAAGGAATTCCTACAGTCTTTTGGACCAGTTTTATATGTATCATCAAAAGTTGGATGGTACCTAAGTGTTTGGTTGTATGACTCAACAAAAAAAACAAGAAAAAAATATATATATTTACATCATGCCGATCAAATTCTAGTGAATAGGCCTACCTGAAATATGATGCAGGTGATTTTTTTTAATCAAACTTTCTTTATCACTTAGAAAAGGAAGAATGAGGTTTTTGAAAAAAAGAAAGAAAGAAAAAAAAGTGTTTGAGCATTTGGTCAGATTGTAAATTCTTTATTAAGCTCTTCTTGACTAGTGATAAAGAAAAAAATCAGTCATCAATGTAGAGCAGTGTTTGTTAATATCAATAGACGAACCGTGTCAATAAATGCATGTACCTGATTTTTTTTGGGGGGGTGGGGGGGGGGCAGGTGATTTTTTTATCACTTTATTCTTAGGAAATGAGATGTAAAAAAAATCTTAGGAAAATGGAGGAGCAGGTTTAAGAAAAGAATTGCCTTGAGCATTGATTTGGTCAGTTTATGGATTTTGTGATGGAGCAGCTTGCATTTTGAATAGCAAAACACCAAGTGCACTCAACTTTTGAATTGAAAATGCATTCAAGCATAATACATATATTTACATGTATTGCACAGAAAGGCAAGGCCAGACATAGGTTTTTGTCACCATAATGAACTTGTAAAATTTATTCTTTATCCTAGAAAAAAATTGTATTTCATAACACACTATGCAGGGTAGGCATTGTTAGTTGTCATGTAAAACATGTGAATTGTGTTCAGGTAAAGAAAAGCACAAGGCCCAATTTGTTTCAAGAGAACTTTCATTTGTCTGCATTAATTTTGTTTTGAGAATTTGATAGTCCATGTAAACTATGCATTGTATGCTTGGCAAGTGATGCCTATGTCAGCTGTCATTATATGAGCTCTTCTTTATCTTCAGGAGTGCTCCCACACTTTCAATTACTCAAAAACGATGAAATAAATCACAGTTGAGATGAAACAGCTTTCATGAAAAATGTAAAATAACATGCTTGAGTGAAAGATTATACTAAGTATTGGTTTCTAACTTTCTACATGTGTAACCTCAGTATTACCTATTGTATGATGTGTAGAATTATATCTGTCACTTTCCTTTTAGTTTTAGTGGTGTAGCCCAGCATTTTAAAGATAGAACGGTAATGATACTAGCTAACATGCTATTAATCATGATCAACCATCAATCACTTTTAAAATGAAGTATTGAAGTACATGTATTTGTTGAAAACAGATATTCTGAAACCATTCCGAATTGTTACTAATAAGAAATACTAATACTTTATAACTAAAACTGAATTAATTTCTACACAGTTACAATACATTGTGTCTATGTAAAAACATAATCTGTATAATTAATTCTTTAGTCTTTTGAAAGTAATATTGCTCTTTCACTGTGAAGAAAGTCTCGCCGAACTGAGTATCAGGTTCATGAACCTTACTACATGTACACTGCATGCCCTTCGCTAATCATCCCTCTCCCCTTCATTGGCTTTTATAATGAAATGGGAAGTGATCTATGACTCTGATTTATTAAGCCGTATTGCAGAGTCCATGAGCTTGGTAGTGATTGAAATACCAGTAATAATTCATCACCAATCATGATGCCGCCAACTAATCTCCCACACTAAACCAGCAGCCTGTGTCATTTACTGGGTATGTTCTACCTTGACTCATCCTACACGCAGTGTCTTAACCCTTTCGCAACAGTTGACCACATTTTGTGGTTTGGCTCAATAACTTGATTCAGAGCTCTAAAAAATATACTAGATGTATGAATAGAAAGAGCAAAAATTTCTACACTATGTCCATTTTTGTTGCATGGCTATATTGAGTTTGATGCCAGGAATTTTAAAAACAAGAATAAGCTATAAAATCCTTAAATTGGCAACACATGAGATTCAAAATCATTTTTCCCTCAAAATTGGCAATGTTTTCAACTTTTCAGAAAAAATTTGAAACCATGTATATTGTTTTCAAAGACATTATACCTTATTTGAACCATCTAGCACTAAAAGAAAAATATCATTGTTACCAATTTGAAGAACAAAATGTGATCCAATTTAGCCCTTTAAATAATTCCTGTCCTGAAAGGGTTAAATCTCAAAATGAATTGACAGGATTTTATGTTCAGATCATCAATGGGAAATTCCATCCATATACATGTACATGTAGGCCTACTTGTATTAAGCGATATTGTAAAACCACAAATTGTTGTGTGCATGAAACTTTCACATATTTGGCGAATGGTTGAGATTCGTGAATAGTTCATGCTGCGAAATAATCAAATCGGAAGTGAAACAACATAAAGTTATTGCACTTCGGGGAAATTTCTTGTTGTAAAATTGGCTGTCATACCATTTTACGAAAGTTTTATGGAGCAAAAGTTTCTGGTTTTTACATAGCCAATCTGTGTTTTCAAATGTCCCAGTTGGCATTTATGAATATGACTTTTTACAGAATACTGTATGTGAATGAAATTGCTGAAAAACCTTGCATTATGTAGGCCTATGCAAACTTTGTAATTTGAACAAGAGCTTTCCTAGAACTATCATTAGTATTCTATATTTAATATTTTTTTAGTCGTGAATTAATACATGACTTTGTATTTGAGGAAGTAGTATAATATGTGTTATACATGAATTGGGAAATGGGGAAAGTTGATGGGATCTGTTATAGGAAATGGATCTGACCATCCGGACGGAAAAATGGAAGTGAACGTTGAAGTCTCAAACTAATATTTTGTTCTTATGATATCTCACATGCATTATCTTTTGGAGGATTCCTCAGTTTGCTGAACTGGCTAAAGCTCATGATATTTTAATACAGGCACTAGTGGTAGTGGATCATAGATGCCATACAGGTAGCACACTGTAGGCCTATATATTAGGCCATATGTAATATGATTGTATAATTATATTATAATTATAATTCTGTATATATAACTTTCAAAAGTTAGTTAAGTTTCAGTGCTAAAAGCTTTATTGCTTCAAACTTTAAACACTTTTGAGAATATGAATGTTGAGATGTATTCTACATGTATGTATCTCATGATACACTTTCTGTTTCAGTTCGCTTGCTATTGAAGTTGTTGATGATTTACAGGCCAGGACCAGTTATTGATGGTTATTAGACTATGCAAGTGATCCTTGCAGTTATTCCAAGGTTTTGTCTTGAATCACCTCATATTAGTATCAAGTGCTTTTATAATATATAAATACGGCCCCAGACAGCAATACATCAGAACCTGACAAATATATCAACTTGATACAAAAGAAAAAGGCTGGTTTTTCAATTGCTATCATCCATCTTAATAGAGCATTCTATCCCAGTGTGAAATTGTGCCATCAACTGTAAAAAAAAAATTAATTGGTTTCAATTCACTGGGTGCATTTGTGTAGAAAGTAAATAGATTGCATACTTGTTTAAATATAGTGATATCATACACAGTACAGGTCACAATTATATTTCATAAGGTAAAATTTCATTGGGGTGCTGTAGGATCAAGGAAATTGAAGAAATTATAATTAGAAGCTACATACATGTATATACAATGACATTTTCAGCAAATATTATAGTCTGTATGCATGACTGTGCATGTGCAGAAGAGACACAGAGAGAGAAGATAGAGATGCTCACTTGTTCTCTACTGTGAAGCAATTCAACAATTACTTCTTGGTTGAAGATTCACACACCATTGTGATAGAGATGAATTGGTCAGGAGCTTAAAATTGAAATGTTAAGAACCCTAGATACTTGGGTGATTGGGTCTCTTGTTAGCCCTCCAATCCCTAAGTTACATTATGTAACACTTGAGGTTTTGAATGGATTTTCAGCCTGACTGAAATTCTGAGGAGGCAGACTTTATTTATTGTGATATACTAGAGATGAATTGATTTTCATTTAACCATACATTTCCAATTTGTTTCAACTTGGGTTATTATATTTCAAAAGGTTATATTCTAATCTGATCCATTGAATACTAAGTTTGTTGAATGCAAAATAAAGTTGAGTTCTGGTCATGTGATAACATTGTGAAAGAAACTTTCCCAAATCAATTGGGAGAGGTTGATTATAATATAGTACATAAGAATTCATGTATGCTGTAAGGTTTTGTAATCACCAAAACTCAGTCCTGCTGCGAGTCACATGCCATGCTGCGAGTCACATGCCATGCACACAGAAATGTGTATGTGGGACTACATACATGTACACTTTTGGCTGTTTCTCGTCATATTTTCAAATATAAGGGCATTTGAAGAGCAATCCTTTTCAGGGGAAGTTTCAACTATGATATTCTTTCAAGCTTTATATAAAAGGAATGAAAAAGCTCACAAATTATTTGTACCTTTCCCAGAACTCGACCTTCCCTTAAAGCCCAAGCTTACTATAGGTGTGTTGAAAATGTTTGTTATACCAAAATAAAGTTGGATCCATCCCTTGAACAGAATGATCTTTGTCAATTTAGGTTAAAAGTGACTGTTTTATCCAATCATGTACATTGTACGTGTCAGTTTTACCATGAAAAAGGGTGAGGTTCCTAGTTATAAAAGAAAATTATGGAAATTCTAAAAATTGACATAACCACATACCCAGGTACACTTTTGGTGGGGGTGGGGGCTGTATGGGGTTAAATAATGTCCAATCAACTTAAATTGTCAGCTTCCAATATACATAAAACTGAACACCTAGATAATTCAGATGAAATTTTAACTGCATGTATCAGATCTATATTTAGACAGATGCTTTTCATCATGTAAGTTTGAAATCATTCAACATGAATTTTTTGTTTCCCACGATATTTCAGATATCGGTGTTCACTGGAATGGAAAGGCATGATTGTGCATTATCTTTTCATCAAACTCGTCTATTTCTGTAGCTCCATATGAGATGACACTATGTCATGACCCCATGTCTTCTGCAATGATGCATTGTACAATGGCTTTTTGAAGATAGCAGTTTCTCTTTAAAAGAGAATGAGATTCTCTGTAAAACCTGACAAAGGTACCTTCACAAATTCTATGCCTAACATATACATGCGTGATGCAGCATACGACTCTGCCCTTTTATTCGTGCCAAGATACTACCATACTGCGTTCAAAGTCCAACGCCTCTTCCTCACTCCCCCTCTCTTCCTGGTGCTCACGGCGACACTCTCCCGCGTAGATCTTTTGTGTAAGGAGAAGGAGCCTAGCTTTGTTATGAGATCAATGTTTGTCTGCTAGCAGAGAATCAACAGTGCCAATTTGGCGAGTGTTTGTCCTCCCAATGCAGTGTGTTGAGGAGGCTGTGTGCTGTTCCATTCGTCACTGTCAATGAATGAAAGTTTTAGTGGCAAAATGATTATTTTTAATGCTCCCCCCCCCCTCCAATATGAGTAGTGTCCACTTACCAGGGGTCAGTCATAAATGTATGCAGCTGCATCTTTTACTGATGTACAGTCAAACCTGCTTTAGCAACCACCTGTATAGAAAGACTACCTGTCTAAAGACTATAAAGATCACAATATTTGTTTCCCTTGAAGATCATTTCTCATTGAAACATGTATTAAAGGAACCTGTCCATAAAGACCACCTGCTCATAAAGACCGCTTTTCTTGTCTCCCTTGAGTGGTCTTTATAGACAGGTTTCACTTTATTTGTATTTTCTGTTTTTATCCAGAATGCTAGGATTTAGAATTTTAGATATAATACATGAGAAGAGAGAGAGAGAGAGAGAGCTTAAATTACAGAAAATAATGAGTTCATTTCTGTTGCAGCATTAGTTATATTTGTACATATATCAGATGTACATTTACCATACATACATACAGCCCTGGAAAAAAATATTAGACCAAGCTTCTGTAATAAGGGTACCATAATATGTATACAAAATTGTAAAAATGATTTCTCTTTGTATTTCATTGAATGAATACCAAATTCCAGCAATTATACCTTGCTTTTATGTAATTTTATTTTCTTTCTTACCACAAAAATAACTCTTTCAGTAACCATTCTTGGTCTAATAATTTTTTCCATGGCTGTATTAACCAATCATGGATTGGACCCTACCAACCATTGCATTGTACATTGAAGTGATGTGTTTGCTTGTTGTTGTTGCTGGGGGGATTTCTGCTGTTGTTTGTTTTCCAAGTAGACTTGTTTTCATATATTTTGAATATGTTTCTTTTACACTTCATAACTAAATATTTTGCTATTCGTTCAAGTGAAAAGAAATCACAGTTTCTGCTGTGAAGAAATGGGTTGTAATTTTGCCATTTATTGACTGAAATCAGAAATATTAAATCTTGTAATTTGATTAACAAACTATACTGGTAAGCTATAATGTTGGAAGATAAGTGTGAAACATTGATTTAAGAAACATTTTGTAGATATAACCTTTGCTTGCATCAATATTTGTTTCCGACTTTCAGTTTACAGAGGTGGAAAATGTTGCAATTGTTCTTGGAATTTGCCTTTTATTGCCTGTAGCGGTAGGCCTGTAAGGGTTGCTTTATCACTGTGCAGTACTGCAGGTGACATTTACACTTCTGAATATGTATCACCTTTTTTCTAGAGTGCTCTGGAAATGTCAAACTAGTTTGTCTCGGTCAAACAGATGACTTGCAGAAGACGAAATGCCTTATATCTATTTACATATTATTGATCATTATACTTTCAGGGGTAATGGTCATTGTACTGGCCACTGTTTGTCCACACCCATTGTAATCACTGGCCAACCTATTGAATTTGGACTTATGATTATTTGAAGAAGATGACCATGCTATGTACTTAAGACTCACAGTGACCCATTTTTTTTTTTTTAAGAAAAGGATTTTTAAGGATAAGTTAAGATAAAAATGATATTGAGTAATTTGTTTTGATACAAAGATGGCTGAATAAAATCATCTTTTTTTCAAGCAAAAAGGAGAAAGGATGTTATATCTTTGTAAAAGCAGATACTTTTAAACCCGTCTGGCTCACAATATAGGCCTTTATATTTTTGTTGTTTTTCTTAACAGGTTCAAAGATCACACACAGATTCTGGGTCACTTTGGTAAAGAAAAAAAATCTTAAAATTGATTCAAGACAGGAACTTATAAACTTGGTTGAAGTCTACATTTATAGAAAGATGCAACCAAGGAGGTACTAGGCAAGCTTGCCTAGGAACTCCTTGGTTGCAACCGTATGTGGAAAGTGGTCATTGATCACACAAGGAATGAGTACATGTAGATTGGATATTGGTCATGTGATTATCATTTCACCTGAAGTTACCTTCCAAAAAAGAACTGGGTGTTGTGGCGTGCGCCTGTAAACAAAGCTGACGGGGCAGTTACAAATTGACTTGGGGTGCGGGTTCGAGCCCCGGTCACGTCTTTCGGATGGTAAAGTTAAAGGTCGGTCCACACAGACGTAAATAATCATATCTGATTCCACAAAAAAGAGTCTGAAATAAAGAAACAGGACAGAATGGTTTTCATAGATAAACCTTGCTCTCTGATAAGTCTCATTGTTATTGAGAATGAGAACATAACTTGACTTCAAATTTTCACAAATAAAACAAAAGAAATTGAAAATATGCATTTGCACCTTTAGAAAAGAAGGACACTCCCTATTTATATTTTGTTAAGTTATTTGTAAAAGAAAGACCTACTTGTTTTGGACAGTTTGCAAGGTTCAAATCTGTGAGGGTGCACATGGCTTGAATTTAAAAGAATGGCATGAGAATCATGTTCCTATGTATATTAATGATTTATGCATACCTTTTTATTTTGATTTCCTTGTTTCCTTTTGTGTAGGAGGATACTAGGATTACTACAATAATATTTACTGAAATAATAACCCTTTATTTTCAAAGAAGCAAAACTATACATTTAATTTCTCATAAGGGTAATGTGAATAGCATTGTATTGTTTTTGGCTCTTATTTTTAATCTATGTACACAAAGATATCTAAGACAAATTAAATGAAAAAGTTGATATTTTTTAACAAATGTAAATAATTCACAATAACAATTTGTGTCTACAGTTAGTTCCGTAGTGTTACTCTTGAAATTCTGTACTGAGCACGGTATTCATTTGTACATTTATTCAATCTGATTTATTACATGCAAAACTAATTGTGCAATACACACAAAAAAAGTTAATATGTATTTCATTAATTTATGTATTGAATGATTAAATGGAATAGTTAATATAACAGAAGGAAATTAACATATTTTTCTTCCCATGTCTATGCCATCTCAAACAGCATTTACTGAAATCTTTCATGCAAACATGTGTGGCCTACATAATTATGTGCTTGCCTGACAAATATGATCGCCAGACTTACTTGACAAAAATGAAACCGCTTGGCCTCCACATATTCCAAGTATGTCACTAAGTAGTTTATGATATCATTGTACAAATAGACAAGACAGCTGATAAAAGCAGGATGTTGTAAGACTTTATTGTACTGAAAGCCTGTTTAGACTAGAAGAAATTTGTATAAAATTGTTATAGAGAAGCTTCGTATTAAGAATCATTGTATAGTGAAAGGGGCGTACACACTACATGCATGACAAATTTATCAATATAATGACACATATAAAGAAACTGGTGTTAAGGAGGTCAGATGACACTTGGGCCCCCGTTTCATAAAAATTGTCATCAATGACAAGTTATAAGCTACTGAAATCCTTGCATCTGATTGGCTAAGAGCAAATTTGTCGGTAAAAATCACTGACAAGATATTGATGAAACGCCCCCCAGACCATATGTTTAGTGTCAGCTACATGTATAATGTCATAGTGCACGAGATGACAGCTGGCCTATCATATATCAGCACTAAGCAGGTGATCATGATATTAAGCCCTGCTTAGTTATTTGTATGATAAAAGGTTCACACTAAAACTATATGTAGTAGAAGTGGTCCCTTATTCTTTATAGAGTTTTCATTCAAAACTGCTCGAACCTCAGTTTCACCATTTAACCTTTCATTATACGACGTTTATGTTTAGAACAAAATAATCACTTACCGTATTATAAAGTTATACGGTATTTGTATAGCTGTGCAATTAATTTGGCTGGTCTGAATAGGGGGTGAGTACAACTGTACAGGATGCAACCCTCTTGTGTTGGAGGACATTGGGCAATACTGACATGATTCAAAAATGAAACCAGAACAGATGGCATTAACTACAAAGGGATGAGAAAAGATCTTCAAAATGTATTTATTTTCTCTGAAGAATCATACAAGGGTTCTCAGTATATCTCGAACTAGTACTACATGTACCTTCTGTATTATGCAGCACATGAAACTTCAGTGCAATAAAGGAGCTGTCTGTGATGATTAATATTTCTCTTTGTAATTTTACTAACAGACAGCAGAAGAAGGACCTACCCTTATGTAAAGTTAAAATGAATCTATTCCATAAGTGTTCACATGCCTGTTGAGACATTTATAATAAATTGTATTAATTAGATATGTCTACCTAAGAATATCATAATGAAAAAGTAAATTGGGGTTCAGGCAAAGGAAGCCCTCAAAAAGCAATGTAAAATCAGTTATTATCTGTTATCTTTTATGCATAAAACAGATTGAATATGACAGCCAAGTCCATTTTGCTTTGAATTAATTTCTTGTGTCGATAGTATGTCTGTGGCTTTTGTAAAAGAGTATTAAAATTAGCCTTCTGAGTGCCAGAAGGCCATTAGCTGAACTCACTGTTATGCCAAGGAATATGAGCTCTCATGGTAAACAGCAGACAATATAATCATGATGCATGTTAGGCTAGGATGAAGTTATTAGAGTTTATAACATCTTTGTTATATTCATTTCTTGGAATATATGGAATGCGTTTAATATAAAATCTCTTGAATGATGACGTCGGGTAGTACTTCATTATCTTGGTACTGTATTTAGATTTCCAAATGCAACTGACATACCAATATAAGTTTTGGCAAATATCATTAAAGCAAAGTCCATCATTTTTAGCTGTATTGGTGCTTTTTTGAAAGCATGATAACAGGCCAAATATGTCAGCATGAGAGTAATAAAATGTGATATATGTGAGTTATCATCTTGGAGTTGCATGGTGTAATTGCCAATCAATAATTGGATGTTACACCATACTCCATACATGTATGTGCCTGAGATAACAACAGTTCAGGATCGTCTCTCTACTAAAGGCTTAAGCTATATGTATGTGAAATGCACAATGTCACTCATGCATGATAAACATGTCCTCTATTTATAATAACAATTTGTTTTAATAAAGAGCAAAAGATTTCAGCCAGATAACGTGGTTTAGAAACCAAGCAAATATGTAGATAATCTAGATATCCATGTTTGTTTCATGGAGAAAAAAAGCTGCATTCCCCTAGTTCAAGATCATTGTAAATTCCCCTGTGGGGTTTTTTTTTTGGTGTGTGTTTGCACTTTGCACTAGCGCTCATTCACTGCCAATGGAGGCAATCGCTATTGAATTTCACTGTATAAACAAAGAGCATGCCACATATCCTTTGCACAGCTCTGAAGTGTTTTTGTACTCTGATGCTACATGTATATCATTCATTCATGTTGGCAACATGTAACGTAGGAAGGTTAAAAATAAATGTCGTAGACAAGTACCTGTAATGTACACTGTTTATTCTAAGATGGTATGTGAACATCATGACATTAACCTTTGTGATTTCTCTTTCTCTCCCACTCTCCTCTCTTTTTCCTGCTCCGACTCTTTTCATCCTCTGTTTCCCATACATTTCTCCCCCTTTCTCTTTTTCTCTCCCTTTCTCTTTTTCTCTCCACTCTTCTAGCTATCCACCTATCCATTTCATGTCTTCTTCTACCCTTTCCTCCTCATTCCCCCCTTCCTGTCACCCTATCTATTACCCCTCCCTCTCTCTCAACTCCTGTATCCCTCTTGGCCTGAAACAGGAAGATGAGGATTATCCTATAGAGATTGACATTGACGACCTTCTGCGACGAAGCGGTGATGAGAGACAGAAAGAAGTAGAGTCACTCCTTAAAGACGCATCACAACCGTCAGAGGTAAAGGGCACTTGTGAAATGGTAGCCCCCACCTTCCCCCATCTCCACTTGATTACTAAATATACACTGATGCCAGTTTTCCGTCTTATGGGGGAGGCTTATAAACTGTGAAACATATGGAGCTCCAACATGTTGGAGACCCTTTGCAGGCTTTTTGAGTAAAACTAATTAGTATCCCTGAATATTTTCCATAGCAATAGTGCAATGTTCAGTTCTTAATGCATATTGCTATTATTTTAGTTCATTTTATAGGTATCATTAGAGATTTAATTAGACATAATTTATCATAGAAACAATTATCTACCCCATAGTAGGACACAGCTAGACAAAGAGCCAGTAATCTATAGTGGGTCATTATGACCTGGATGTTAAATGAGCCAATACTTCCTTGTCTTACCTCATTACATTTATTGACAATATATTCTTATCACCCCTGACAGATCTACAAAATGGGTGGACATATTGCTTTAATTTCACTTTTACATCAGCTGGATAATTTATATTAGTTGGGTGTGTTTGGCATTTTTTACAGGACTATTAAAAAGTTTCATTTGCATGAAAGCTGTTGAAATTTTGAACGTTGTGCTCAGTAATTGCACAATCGTGAAATTGAAAAGGACATGGGTTAATGTTAACCATGATTCAGCATTTCACAATAGGATAGGTCATATTAATTTTACTTTGTTTGCTTTTAATCATAGTTTGAGCCCTTTGAGGTGATTTCGATTCGCTCAAGCAATACTCTCAAAGACCATTAAAATAACATAGAAAATAGTTGACTCTTTGCAAATCCCTCTAGTTTTATATTTTATTAAAATTACAAATTAAATGTGAAACTCAAGCGTACTGAAGTAGAAAACATTGGCAGGCTTACTTTGATAACGAACATCTGCTCTATTGACATTCTGAACAAATATCACATGAAAGCATGTAAAAGTGCACTCTATTTTTGCGAGTTTTTCTTGGGGTGGATTCATATTTGGAATTTGCTGTGGCTTTTACTCTCTTTGCACATTGACCCATTACTGTTCAAACATCACAAATTTAATAATATGGTGATATCGAGATGTAAGTTGCTTAGGTGGGTAGTTGCAAAGCACCTTCCCCCTTAACAAAGCAATATTGGTGAATTTATAATCACATTGTTTGTAAAATTGCAATGTTTGGAATGTAGTGTAAATTGACCTATTGGCAAATATTATCCCAACAAATTCCTTGATTGGCAATTTTCCACATTGCATGTTGCAAAGATGCCATTGTAATATTCCAATATTTCAATGAGCAGTGCATTTGAATTTAAGTTATCACTTTAAAACCAGAAACTCTCACATGCATTTACATTAATGTTCACGAATTTCAGATTCGCAAAAGTTTCATGTCGCGAATGTTTCTGGTTTAATACAGTAATCATAACTATTGGAAATTTTCTGTTGAAATATTCGGATACTTGTTTGTGTATTGTTTTTCAGTCCCCATCATTCATTCATTCACTGAATATTTTCCATCACATTATTTTTTTCTTCTCTTCACTCCAGGAATTCATCTCAATATTACTCACAAGAATCCTGGAGCTCCAGAAGAAATCAAATACCATGACTTCACCAGGTCCGGCTCAAAGTATAGATTTCAAGTTATGAGAGGGGACTTGGTGGCAAACATAAAACACGGACAGTCGCGGTCACCTCTTGTAAATATGTACAGATTAAAGGGACAAAGAAGATAAGGAATGGACTTTTTTGTTTTCACTTCCTCAAATTGGTCTTTCTTATGGTTTCTTTCACTCAACCTCGGCAGGATTTTTGTCGCTTCCTCATTCTCCTGTCAACATGGCGTTGTCCACCTTCAGAATGCAACATCGAGATTTGAGTTCAACTCTCCATTTTATTCTCTCTGTCTTCAAAAGGATGGATGGATTGTAGATTAAATGTGGGATCAAATTAAAACATTTTTGTTTTCGTTCCATATACGGTAGCTTTTCTTGAGTTCTGATAATGATGGAAATTAATTTCTCACATAAACGAAACTTATGCTAAATGTTTAAAACTACAAACATTGTGATATCCGCCAAATGTTTGTGACAGAAAATGTATGAAAGCTTGGTAGTAAGCAAAGAAAGATGAAAAAAATCAAGTAGTTATGATTGACATGTTCGATAACACACTCTCCTGTGTGCAAGTGAGAATTGTGCTTTTCCCTGCATGTGAAATCAAGCATGTGTTCGTTGGTTTGTTAATACATTATTTACCGGTTCAAGCAATCCATTATCGGCTTGATAAACAATTCAGAATCTCTTCAAAAAGTCATTTTTCCCTTAAAATACCATATCGTTACCCGGACTCAAGATAAGCTTTAAAATGATCTTTTTGAATTGTTATGTTCTTCCTTGAATACTCAATGTACTAAACAAATATTCTTCTTGAAATGCATGACGTACATGTAGTTATTTATAGACTGGTTGCAGGATACTTTATTGACACAGTGCTCAGATCCTGATTTGATGTAGAATTAAATTATTCAGAATAACTGTGCGTATTTGTTTATATATATATATATATCTATATATATATATATATATGTTTATATATATATATACCATGTAGCTAGCTTTATATTTTGGTAATAAGATATTTTATAAATAAATTGTCCTTTTGTGACATGTATCTTTCGATTGAGTAGATCTTTGTAATTAATCTTTTTTTCTGTCACAGTGTCTTTCCTGCATACCATAAACTTGCTTAAATTAATCAATTTTTAATGCATGCGTGATGTAGTCATGTCAAGACTAGGATACTGGTATTTATTATTGGCTGGTTGCGCAGTTTTTCCCATGTCTTGTCATTTGCGTTCAGATCATGGAGTGAATATAATTTGTTTTCACTCTATACTAATAATTAAGGGGGGGGGGATAGCATAGAGGTATACATGTATATGAAATAGTTTGTTGAGTGATGAAAAGGAAAGGGGAAAGGCTAGTTTTCACAGCATTAATCCTCTGGTATCTCTAACAAGTTCTGTAATAATTTTATAGTATGTTTGCAAAGGAAAGAGTTCCAATTATTACCCGTACATTGCCTTTCAGAGTTGATTGAATCTTCCAATGAGGAATTTTGAAAGCAGATTGTTCATAGATACGGTAATGCATGTACTTTAACTACTTATAGTTATAAATGCCCCTGCATCATCCTGTGCATTTGCAATACTGTGTGCAATGATGCTCAAAGATTCACCAAGGCTTACGGGAAGGTTGCCAATTGAGCAAGGTCAACTTGCTTGCTCTCCCCTCCATACAAGCATGCATGGCAGAAATGAAGATGCTATCATTTGTTAGGTTTTTGTGTCAAGTTACGGGACATATGCCTCCCACAGCATGCATAACTATTTTCCCATCGCACAAGCCAGCCTTGCGATTAATCCCCAGGCCGAACGATGAAACGGAACAAGATTCCCACGTGTTGAGTGATTGGCTGATGCTTACATGAGCTTCAGCATCAACTATTAGACAGACTTCCATATGAACTGTGTATAGCCTCATCGTTATGTGGTACATCAGCGTAAGGGTACTTACGTTAATTATAAATCCATGTCCATAATCCCATATGATTTGCCTGTGATTTGAGCACTTAATTTTTTATGTTTCATGGCAAACCCATTTCTAGTTAAATATTGATGATTTAATTCAGCGATTGTGTGCATGATAGACAAATCAATAATTAACTCTGTAAAAAGATTTAAAATATGGCAGATGTTGAATAGTAAATAATGCAAAGCCTACACACAAATATATCAGTAATCTCTCTCTTTCTTTTAGAGTTTTCTCAAAATACTTGTTGTTTTTCAGTATAGAAGAACATGCAATTCCGGAACCCTGTGTGAAGAAAATTTAAGGAGGAGAGCCGTTACTATCATAATGTAATTGATTCCTACCATGTTATACTTCCTTTCGTCTTTCCTGTTTTGCCAAAATCTCCCAAATCAGAAGACATGCCGAGATAAAATCTTTACAGGCTCCCTCTGATATTCTTTATGCTACAGGGTGCCTGGTAATTAGGCCAAAAGTGTACAGTTTGCTTCTCTCGTGTATATCCACAGTATTACAGTTCATTCATTTTTTTTTTAATATTCCATGGAAAATAATGTTTGAAGATTCCATGATCATGACCCACTACTGACAACTCATTTTTGGAAGTGAATTTTTGTAAAATATGGTTTGAAAGACAGCTGATCTTTGTTATCTCAGGCTTCTGTTTATGAGTCTTACTGCACCCCAAACACATTACAAAATCAGGGGCGGATACAGGATTTTCGGAAAGGGGGGGGGGGCGCACACTGAGTAACCCTCCGTTTGACGAAGCCAAACGGTCATCTAGGGGGTCCGGGGGCATACTTTGTCAGACAACGGGGGGGGGGGGGGGGGGGGGCGCACACCCCTTGCGCCCCCCCCCCCCCACCTTTTCTTGATCCGCGCCTGCGAAATGGCCTTATTAAAATTTGATAGTGTGAGTCAGTGGTTTACATTTGTAGTTTGAGTCTGGCATTGAGGGGGCTCTGGCACCACATAGGCTAGAGTACCTTTATATAGAGAGTAGCGACATAGACGTCTGACTTTTCGGGAAACAAAATGGCGTTTGAATTCTTTTTATTGAGAACGTGCACCCAGGTGCTCATCGGAATTGAATAGAAATGTTGCATAGCAGAGGAAACAAAATGGCGTTCAAGTCATGAGTTGTCGCTACTCTCTTTATGTAGGTGCTCTAACAAAGGCCATTGGATAGGAGGATGTTGGGGAGGGGGTATTTTTGTCTTCTCTCCCCCTCCCCCAGCTAAACCACTGGTGTGAGTGACCTTCTTTTATATACCAACTTTTTATAGCTTTCCTTCCGCCCTCCTATCAGTTCTGGTTAAGGCAGCCAAGTTTGAGAAATACTTATGATAATGAACTTCTATGTACATGTTGGTCAGTTTGAATTAGATTGGTGTCTGTGTGTTTTTCTTTTAGTTGCAGACTTGTGTAGATTGATATAGATGTACAGTTACAATGTAAATTTAGCATTATTTTCATCAATAATCCTCTTGTCATGCTTGATGACATTCTGTCTTTACACTATCAAAATTGAGAGCAGGCTGACCTTTTTCTATTTTATTTTAGTATTCAATTCTTTACCAAGCCAATTTTTTTTGTAATCTGTGTATAATGGAATGAAGCCAAAGTCTGGAATGTGTATCCAATTTTGCAATAGGTTTAAAAATATTGTTTTGCATTACATTAATAACATTGCAGGGAACAGGTACAGTTGGGATACGATCATGTACATGTGAATTACTGTTCCTAATAATCAAATTTGATATTTACTCATTAGATTGTTATGTGTTACATAATATGTCGATCCGTTTAGCTTGTTGGGACAGATATATCTAAACTCATCTTGTATTCTTGAAATGTGTAAACATGAATTTTAGATAATATTTATACATTTGATTATTTCACTTCATGAAATTCTTTGTCCTGGTCCTATACATGATATTTGCATGTAAGCTTTAGTGTTTTCATTTGTTTAAGTATTCATATTTTGGCCATCATAATGTTAACTATTAAAGGCTTGAAATACTTTTTGTTATTTACTATTAACCCTATTATTACTCACGTATGATATTAAATTCCCCCTTGGTGATTTGCGCTAAGAAATCGATAAGTTCTGCAATATTTTTGTAGTCTTTCATTTCATTTACTTATCGGTTGCATCGAGCAATAATATTGATGAAAGAAAAAGATTTTAGAATGCAATTATTACAATTTTTAAGGAGAAATGACAATTTTCAGATGCAATATAGGGATAATTTATGATGGAATACCAGTCTTGCATAGAGAGGAAATATTTTATCTATGATACATGGAGATTATATAGGATTTGATCAATTTATCATATTCACTTATATACACTACAAAATCTATATCTGATCATATTTTGCATGAATATTTTATGGATGGCTGTGGATCTAGTACATGTACAAGCATTTTATTTTCTGAATTTTTATATAAAGTCTTTGCACAGATTTTTAACAATAGGCATATATTTGTAAATTCTGTCGTGTTTCAGAGAACAATATTTTTGTGTATTGATATACTAAAAAGTACAGACTCTATCCCACGAATCCCATGTTTGACAAAGAGAACAAATATGTGTAACGTGCGTTATAGAAAACTATCTGAAAGAAAAGAACAATTATTTTTGTAATCAGAAAATTGATACTTCATCAAAGGACATGGGTGTACATGTTACAAAATGAAAGCTTTAGCTATGAAGTGTGATGAATGAAATGTGGTTTATATCCAGTTTAATCTGCTTTCTGCAATGGAAAAAAAATTCTCTGATTAAGCCTTTATGTACATGATTTATGTTTGGGATGCCAAATAAATCAGGCATTACTCTGGGAATATACTGTTTGTTCTTTGCCATAATTTATTCATAACGATTTCCATGCCTGCTTTACATGTTTAGTCAAACGAGGCACATGTATGCAATAGACCATGAGTTGCAAAAACTATGACCTTTGTACTGTTACTTCTGTCAACAAACTTCAAATCAAAGATGACAAAGATGTACATAAAAATAGCTAGGTTTGCACGAGAGGCCGTTAACTTCAAGTTTGGCTCGTGATTTTAAACTCCAAGGTTATTTTGTTGTAAAAGACCATGCGGACACACTCATGGTTTTGGAAACTTATAGTTTACTCTAAGTTTTAAACCATTAGCGATCTTATGGTTCGGTTGATAACTACGACCCACGTAGCTTTGTGCCGTGCAGACGCAATTTACTTTGAGGTTTTGCCAACTTGTAGTTACACATGCATGACTGCTTCCTTGGCTTGTAGTTTAAAACCTCATTCGGTTTTTGCAGTGTTGTGTGAACCTGCATCCTTGTTAGTGGGTCATTATTTAAAACTTTGAATTTTCGTTAACTTTAAGTTTAAAACTAGAACGATGCTATGTGAACATAGCTATTATCTTTGGGAAAAGCTCCGAAACCGTTTGAAGCTAACCCAGTACACACGATATATCTCTCTCTTTTCATGATCACTGTAAATCTGGCTTCTTGTTTGTACAGCGTGACATCCATGACGGTACTCAAACATTCATTTACATCCCTTAGAGATAGTTTTGATTTATGATAAAAGGAGTCCCAGCCATGTTATAAATATCTCAGTTTGATATTTGTTTACATTGTGACAGCTTTTTATTATACAATATCTTAGGTAATTTTCAGCAAACATGGTCATCGACATTTCAAACAAACTCCAGCCTGCATCATAACTTTTTATTATTTTTTTTTTGAGGGTGTAAACATTTTATTAAATTACAGGTATTATTGTCATATACTGAAGATAACACAAAGCTATATATTTTTAGTATTTCATAAATAATAACCTCTGACTGATACAGCCTCCTTGTAACTACAACTATGTTTATATGATTATGGTTTACCTGTATGACGGTTGACTCGGCTGCAAACCAAAAGGTAAACATGTATACCCTGCACAGGCTTTCATGCGTGACCCCAGGGTGAAAGCTATACTGCAATGGCTAACTGCAATGGCTAACCGGTTACAGGTATTGTCAGCAACTGAATATATATTGATTACTAGTACTCTTTTGTGTTTAAGGAAGTAATAATGTTTTATCACATTGCCCATTCATAGGTTGGAAGATATACATTGTTGGTTCCCAAGCCTCAGAACTATTTTGTAGGTCACAATTTTTATATATATTTTGTGAAAATGAAGTATACACTGGAATGGGTTCCATATTTTTATTCAAATGATATTGTCTTAAAATGTCTGTTACTCACATTTTAGCTGCGTGCTAACCATCAATTTTATGCTCTCGTAATGAAAATGAATGCTTGAGAGAAAAAAAATCATTTTAGCAGATGCTGTGTTACAGATCACAACTATTTTTTCAGCATCTCACAATTTTGAAATGTTCATTGTCATAAAATGTATTTTTCAACTTTTAATTCAAGGTTTTTTAAACATCTATTGCATTTTTTAAAGAATCATTTTAAATTAATATCAAACCTGCACATTATCACAGCAAGTGTGGATATTAGAATCAGATTTATTGATCCCACAGAGTATTTTCTTTTTAAGGATGCATCTGGTCTGCATGTAGTGTAATGGGTGAATAAGGATTAATATGCTGAATCTGGTGGTTTTGTTCAATCGTTTTTTTTGTGATCTAGTGTTGTGTGCATAAATTTTTACTCAGAAAGAAATTGCAATCATGTTTGTATCAAATATCGTAGTCTAGATTACACAGTAAGTCTTCTCTACTTAATTTCTGATTGTTGAGTCTATTCAGTCTTCTTCCAAAATGCTACATATTGATTGAAACAGGAATTATGTTCATTATGTCATGAAATGATGTCCTTCAGCAGAGCATTGTCAATAAATAATTTTTTTTCTCTATATACCTTAATATGTTAAACTGTCCTTCGTTGTGTTTGTCTCAAAAATTGCATACATAATTATGGTCTGGGAGCCTGTCCCGAAATAGTCACCCCATTTTACCCATAAGATTTGACCATCTCAATCATTAACAAAAAGGTTGTCAGCCTGACCACAGCCATCGGGTTTTGCCCCCAGAGGGGCAGAGCCCCCAAAAGAGACCCCAAAGTCAGGTTGATTCAGCCCATCTCCCATGCACCAAACATTGTCAGTATGAAGTAGTATGACTGGACATTACAAAACAACACACACAAAAAAAAATTGCTTTCCTCCTGTCTTACTATTTTCTCTCCCTTTTTTTCTGTAATTTTCTGTATTTTTCTGTATTTTTATTTTATTTCATTTTTTTTTTCGTTTTTTTTCCCGTTTTTTTCGTTGTTTTTTTTTTTTTTTTTGTTTTGGGGGGGGTTGAAATTTGATTGGGGGCACATGCCCCTGTGTGCTCCCTGTAGTTGTCCCAATGATCTCAAATGTAGTGTTTTTACGGGAAACACTGTATTATGAAGCAAATAACGAGAATTCCATTAAACAAAATTATATCGAATTAATATTGTTGGCATGAACATATCATTCATTATTTTTTACGTGAGATGGCGACATACTCAAGTTTTTATGCAGTGCATTGATTGAGTCAATGGAAAACGAACGGCAAAAGAAGATCAAAATGTTTTGATCTAACAAGGATCATTGTTTTGACAAGTGGTGGCGCTCTTTCACAAGTCTCATCGGAGACACACAGGGTGAAGGGTACAAAGTATGCCATTTGAAGTTCATTTTCTATTCAAAGTTATTTATGCATGTTTTCCGACATAATAAAGTTTATATTTAAAAACAAATGCGCAAGAAGTTAATTTGTGCATAAAGAATTGTTTTAGAGGGTTTCAAACACGTTATCTTTCAGTGCTTCAAAAGGGAGGTTTGGTTTTTTGTATTGTTTTATTCGGTGCTTTATTATACTATTTATTTATTTATTTCTGATATATAGACAGGGTGACTCATTATCACCAATAGGGGGTCTGCTCGCTATAGTCATAAGGACCGCTATTCATAAAAGAAAATTATTCATAAGGATTTGCTGTAAAACGTAAGGGCTTTCACGCTACGCGCGGGAGGGGGGAACTCCCCCCTCCCTGCACCCACCCCTGTTACATACAGTGCAATATTCCGTCCAAGTAATTGAAAAGTAGTCGGGGCGTCGAACTTTAACTTTCCGCCTAAAACATTTTGCTACAAGCGTCAGAGCTTTTGGGATTCTCGCGGGAAGGGGAAAATCCCCCCCCCCCCCTCCCTGCACCTATCCCAGTTACAGTGCAATATTACGTTGAAATAACTGGATGTTGAAATAACTTTCCGCCTAAAAAAAAGGTGCTACGAGCCGTTATCTTTCTCTCAAATTTGCTGTAAAACGTCTAAGCTTTCGCGCTTCGCGAGGGAGGGGGAAAACTTTTTCTTGATTAAACATACCATGTATATCATGTCACACACAGAAAATAAATTATCCGATAAGGTGATAGATAACTCATTTTATGTTATCCCAAATGGAATGATGTATTTTACTGGATGCGCATTTTGCATGAAAACAATATTTGAATGTACATGGTCAGTTCCACGGTAACGGAATTACAAATTAGAGATTTTTTGCTCACACTTTAGGAGTTTGTGCGTTAAATTTGTACTTTGGTCCCCTTCCTACCAATTAATAATCTGCAGATGTACTCATTCTTTCACCTGAACTATTTCATACCCAAATGTTTTTCACTTAAATTAATTATATTCTGGTATATATACCATGGTAACGGAATTACCAGAAAATGGTGGTATTTTTTAAAATCATTTCCATTCAATATCATTTGAAATGTACAAGCCATTTATTCCAGATTCATGTTTGATTCAGCTAACTGTTTATTCAACTTAATTGTGATAGGAAGAGATTGAGAAATAACATGACAGATGTGTAGTACATGCATGTATTTGCTCTTTTTCTGAGATAAGTCATCGGTAACGGAATTACATCTTTGAAATTTACTAAGAAAACTAAAGGTTCTTCAATCTCCTGTAAACTCTAATGTTGATATATTTTTATACGCAGTCTCAAGTGAAAAAAAAATGATTTTAAAATAAGTACCATAAGGCCATTATGAAAAGGTATCTGTGAATGCACTGGAAATGGTTAAGATTACAAAGTTATAGTTGAGGTAAGCAGCAACTGCTTGGTATATTTGTGTTTAATTTTGTCAGTTGAGTTGCAGGTATTTAATCATGAACATAAATAAACAATCATGATTATTTAAACAATATTCCATATTACAAATTGGCATAATAGCTATGGTAACAGAATTACGTCATATTCAATCTCAATACTAACTCAATCATTCATTGGCTATTATTCGCATATAATTATTTATGAAGGTTTTCCTCTACTAATTAAAATCCTTAAAAAGATAGACTTGCAGTTTAGTCACCAGATCTCTCTAAACCATCAAAAGGAGAACTTTAAAATACACAAGTGTAACAGGTGTGATTGAGTGACAGTATGGTAAATTGCATTTTATATCTTACAGTGTATGTGAAAATCACATGGAAAACATATTTATGTGTAAAGCTAAAGCCATCTTTTATTTTAATGTTTATTCTATATTAATGAATGCCAGAATATAAATAAAAGAAAATTCAAAAGATTTTGCAATTTTTGGACAGGAACTCTAATGACAGAAAGATCAGTAAATGAATGGTAGGTGAATATTCACACCGACATATACCAAGACCCCCAAAACAACCAGCAAACAAATCCAAACAGTGTTTCATAATAAATTGGGCTCTTTTTCATAAATTCGATGTTGTCCAAAACTAAAAATTCCTCCTTTCTATAACCATATGCTAAGTGATGTAAACATACACATTTATCATTCATACTGGATTGTTTTCGAATTTTTTGCAATCAATGACACTTCAGAGCTACTTCACATACGATATATGCATAAAACACATGTTCCAACTTCTCAATCACATTTTAACCTTTTTTTTTTGCATGATGGTAATTCCGTTACCACAAATTTGGCCAAACAGAAAAAGATATTCAAATAAAAAATTAGTGTTATCGGAAGTTTTAAGGTACAAGTTGAAATCAGAGAATTTTCTGTTTCCCAAAAAATATTCACTCTTAAAGCTAGGAGGAAAACTAATTACAACCATATTGTAGTAGATTTTAAACATGCTTCCTGAAAATACTGGTTTGATATATGTCTCATACACAAGTTGCGTATACATACGCGATTGTAATTAAAGTTAATGCATGAGACACAGATTGAACAATGTACATGTATTTATTTCATCATAATCATTACATTGCCCAAAATATTTAGTAAACAGCAAACAAATGTATGCATTGTGCAAATTCCGAATGAGATGGGGAACAAGTTTTTCAGTTTCTTTTAATTTAAGGATTTGGCTATTATGAACAATTAAAGATATCTTTATTAATATAGCTCTAAAATTAGTTGATTTTGCCCTTCTCATGTGGGATTGCTCACATCTAGAGTGTATTATGTACATAGTCAATTATCCCATGTATTATCGGTATAGTCTATGGGCCAAAAACTGAAATGTCCCCACCCCTTTAAAATAATCTTAAATGATTTTTTAATGTTAGATGGGACCACAAAGGCTATTACCATGGCAACGGATCAAGAACAGTAGAATTTAAGAAAATGTCATGTATTCGTGATTAAGAAAGTACAAAAAAACATTGTAACATTTTAGAATAATGTATCAAAAGTTTCTCACTTGATTAAAACCCAAATAAGAGTTAAATAAAAAGTGTCCATCATGTTTGAAAATGGCTGTTGCTATGGAAACAATAAGAAAAAACTCATATTTGAGCCAGAAAAAACTCATATTTGAGCAAAACAAAAACCCATGATGCTACCGGAAAAAAGGTAAATACATGTATTAATATATTTGTATTGTTTATGATTATCTTCTCTTTTACAGGACACTCACTTATCATAACTTGTTTTTAGTAAAGTGGTGGTGGATGTGACCACTGCATGTGTTGGCCGTTATCATGGTAACAAATATATTTATTGTGTTGTATTTCTAACAAAATACTATGGTTGGTTTCAACATGAAATAATGGTAAACATTTAATAATTTTTGCCGCCTGTTTAATTATATTCAATTTTTTTGTTAATTGGAGTAGGGCTAAATTTGATTTATAAGAAAGCTGTTGCCATGGAAACAGAATGTTAATGAAAATGAAATCTTTCAACCAAATAAAGAATTGTGTCCTACCGATACAAAATAAATGTTAAACAAACAGAATTTGTATGCAAATTAGTGATGTCATATAAGCTCACTTTTCCTGTTGTTTTATTCTCATTCTGATTCCGATATTCTTCTACGTACAATGAATGATGAACTAAAAAGTGTGACCCAGTGGATAAGAGCAAACAAACTGTCTATTAATTTGCAAAAAACTAACGTCATGCTATTTAGTAATTCCTTAGATACTTTGCCTGACAAAGTAACAATTGATGACACCCCTTTAAAGAAGTCACTTATATTAAATTTCTTGGAGTACATGTCGATAACAAATTGTCATGGAAATACCATATTAATAATTGTTATTTCTCGTAATATTGGCATCATCAATAAGATGAAATTATGTTTTCCTCCATCTACACTGCTTACTTACCATAGTTTGATATTACCGTTTTTAAACTATGGTATCCTAATATGGGGAAATACACACCAATATTTACTTGATAAATTGTTATTATTACCGAAAAAAATCATTGAGAATAATATTTCATTTACAATTTCGTGCTCATACTGATGAATTATTTTTCAATAATAACATACTTAAAGTCAAAGATTTATACCTTCATCAGCTACCTAAAATATTCGATAATATATTTCTTAGAAATAATCATGTCCATAATTACCCTACTCGCCGGTCCAATGAATATCATTTACCATTATTACTAGCTCAAAATACTTGTTTATACTGGCCCAAGGTTTTGGAACCAACTAGATGTTTGGGAATCTCGATACCACTCTTCCCTCTGCATGAAAAATCTCTGCTAGCTGTTCCATGTTCAAACCAATGTTGTACATCTGACAGTCGGTGACGTCCGGGGTGAACAGTTTCTCACTTTTAAAATGCCACCAAATTACCCCTTTTAAATAAGAAAAGTGAACCCTTTTGCTTCAGAAAAGTGTTTCCTATTCTTTCTAACCGGTGCCAGTTCCACATTCTTATTAAAGTCTCCCTTACCACCTATGATAAAAGCCACCCTTAATTGGGATTACTATCCCTATTTAAATCAAACAAGTGCTACATCTACTCTTGCAAGTAGCCTTACCCTCCCAATAGTTTCTTTATAATGTGTGTTTATTCAGTAGAATTGTTGAGAGTTATGTTACATTACATCACAGCACGCGGTAGAATAACTAATAATAGTAGCTACACTATATAAATTCATCTAATTAGTAATATATGTTCCTTTTTCACCTATGAAAATGTCCCTTTTGTTAATATACGTTCCTTTTTAAATAAAAAACCCTATTCAAATCTGATACGTGCCCCTTTTCCTTCGATAAGTGCTTATTTTCCTCTGCAACAACATATTTTTCATTCTCAAAAGCTGATAAGTACCCCTTCATCTATATTATCCCCCTATTAATTCTGAGAGCTACCTGTTTTACTTAGACAAGACCCCTATTCCCTTTTTTCAATATTACAAGAAACAGCTGAAATAGGTGATCCTTTCCCTCTAATAGGTGCTCCTTTTCATCTCTGTTGAGTGCCCTATTCATCCTCAATAATATTGCCCCTTTCATTCTGATATTATGGCGTTTTCCTTCCATTAAGTGCCATTTTTACCCCTAAAAGTGTCACTTTTTTATGAAACGTGCCTCTTATCCTTTTAATAAGTGCCCTCGTTTTTTATAAGAGCTTCTTCCCCTGATCAAAATGTCCCTATTAAAATCTATTAGGTGTCCCTTTCCCTTTCTGCAATAATTGCCCTGTTTTTTTTTATTAATGAATACTCCAGTCTCCCTTTTCCATTCTCTACTCATGTTTCATAAAGCTGTTCGTAAAGTTACGAATGACTTTACGAACGACTGGAACATGTTCTTGGGTGCTGTACTAATCAGATTCTCAATCATTTAGCACAAGAACTGATAACCAGTCGTGCGTAAAGTCGTGCGTAACTTACGAACAGCTTTATGAAACACCCCCAGGTGAGTATCACTTATGATATGCAAGAAGTGCCCCTTTTACCTTTGATTGTTGGCATTTTAGCTCACCAGAGCCGAAATGTTCAACTAGGCTATTGCGGTCGCTCGCCATCTTTGTCGTCCGTCGTGCTAATCTTTTCAGTTTTTTTCAACTTCTTGCAAAAATGCATTGCTGGGTTTTAATCCAAATTTGGTAGGATTCATTCTTAGGCAGGAGATAAAGGATTTTTTTCCAATGGCCAATTCTACCCCCACGCCCCCAGGACCCCCCTTCCCGCGCAAAGCTCTGACGTTTTGTAGCGAATTTGAGAGAAAGATAAAGGCTCGTATCAAACAATTCTTTTTAGGCGGAAAGTTATAGGCATAGTTCGACGCCTAGACTGGTTTTCCCCTTCCCACGCGAAGTGCGAAACCTCTGACGATTTAAAGCAAATTTGAGAAATAAGATATATATGTAGCACCTTCTTTTAGGGGGAGAAATTAGTTCGACACCCGGACTGCTTTCAGTTATTGGACGCAATACTGCACTGTATGTATCACGGGTGGGTGCGGGGAGGGGGAGTTACTTTTACGTTTTAGCTAATTTCGTAGCGCCTTTTTAGGCTTTTTTCTCTCACTTCCTCCGCTTTTTCGCTCTCGCCTTTTTTCTAAGGGGCTGACTAGGGGTGGGGCATGGCCCCCTTTTGTCCGCCCTGGCTAAGCCGGGGGTGTATTTGTTTCATCGCCCCTCCCCATATTGCTTGGACACAGCCGTGGGGGTTTCTCACATCCAATATTATCATTTTGTTTGCTAATTTAATTCTCTCATATTTGAGTGTTTCATTGAACAATGAAAATCATATTCCAGTATTTTACAAGTAATGCTAACCCTAACCTCTTCTTCGATTATGAACAGCGACCCTCTTCTTCTCGGATTATGAATAGCGACCCTCTTCTTCGATTAAGAATAGCGACCCTCTTCTTCAATTATGAATAGCGACCCTCTTCTCCGATTATGAATAGCGACCCTCTTCTCCGATTATGAATAGCGACTCTCTTCTTCGATTATGAATAGCGACCCTTTTTTACGATATATGAATAGCGACCCTCTTCTCCGATTATGAATAGCGACCCTCTTCTCCGATTATGAATAGCGACCCTCTTCTTCAATTATAAATAGCCACCCTCTTCTTCAATTATAAATAGCCACCCTCTTCTCCGATTATGAATAGTGACCCTCTTCTCCGATTATGAATAGTGACCCTATTCTTAGATTATGAATAGTGACCCTCTATCTATATTATGTATAGCGACCCTTATGACTTATTATGAATAGCGGTCCTGAGTAATGACCCTTTTCTTCGATTATGAATAGCAACCCTCTTCTATTATGAACAGCAATCCGTATGAATAATGGTCCTTATGCTTTTATGAATATTGACCCCCTTTTCACTCTATGAATAGCGACCCTACAGGTATAGAAAATTACACGTTATGAATAGCGGTCCTTATGAGCCACTGGTCCTTATGACTAGCGGTCCTAATGATTAGCGAGGTTACCCCACCAATAGTGGTGGTCTTCTGTGAGGCCCTGATAGCAATAATTAGTAACAATGATAATCAACAAAATCATGAAAATAAACTCATAACAAAAAATAAATAAGAACATATACTTAAATATACAGTGTATATACAAAGTACTTGGTATCCTCGTAATTAATGTTTGCACATTTCTAGCATCTTAATAACTCATCATTATGTATAGACGGTAATTATTTTTTTAAATCTGTTAAAAAATAACCATGTATATTATATTAGTCATCTTGGCAAAGTACAATGACTACTTTAGATCAGTATAGAAACACAATATTAAAGGCCAAGTCCACCTCAATATCAAGTTGATTTGAATAAACAGAGTAAAATTAAACAAGCATAACAGTAAAAATTTCACTGAAATCGGATGTAAAATAAGAAAGTTATGGCATTTTGAAGTTTTGCATTATTTCATGAAACAGTGATATGCGTAACATGGGCGGTATGCAAATGAGTGAACCGATGATGTCATGCACTCACTTTTCCTTATGTATTTTATTATATGAAATATCATATATTTCATTTTGACTAAATGACTACTTTAGATCAGTATAGAAACATAATATTAAAGGCCAATCCACCTCAATATCAAGTTGATTTGAATAAACAGAGTAAAATTAAACAAGCATAACAGTAAAAATTTCACTGAAATCGGATGTAAAATAAGAAAGTTATGGCATTTTGAAGTTTTGCATTATTTCATGAAACAGTGATATGCATAACATGGGCGGTATGCAAATGAGTGAACCGATGATGTCATGCACTCACTTTTCCTTATGTATTTTATTATATGAAATATCATATATTTCATTTTTTTGCTTCGATAATGTAAAACATGGTTTGACTCCATATGGAACATGTAAAATCATCATTATTGTAACTTATTTTCATACAAGGAAGGGATTTTTTATTATCACATCTATAAAAATTGAAATATTTGAAATTTCATATAATAAAATACATAAGGAAAAGTGAGTGTGTGACATCATCGGTTCACTCATTTGCATACCGCCCATGCTATGCATATCACTGTTTCATGAAATAATGCAAAACTTCAAAATGCCATAACTTTCTTATTTTACATCCGATTTCAGTGAAATTTTTACTGTTATGCTTGTTTAATTTTACTCTGTTTATTCAAATCAACTTGATATTGAGGTGGACTTGGCCTTTAAAGGGAGCGACAAGTCGCAATCTATGGGCGGTTTTACAGTTGGCTGCTCCTTTCTCTGGATCAAAGTTCAAAGCGACTTCAATTTATCGCACGCAGCTAATAAAAGTTCGCACATTGACCCAAATTTGAGTAAACAAGATCGCGCGTTCTTTATTCCAGTATTTGAATCTCATTGGTCGGTTACGTATGTAGGGATTCGAGTTAACGATCACGCAAGGAATTCGGCAATAACATTCCTTCGGTAGCGCACGATTGGACCTGATTGTATCCGAATTTCCCCGAGTCAGGCCAACTGGTCAGGCCCATGGATTACGACTTGCCACTCCCTTTAATATTACTTTTTTCAGCGGAAAAACGGGGAGGGGTGAGTGAGAGAAAAATCCTAAAAAGGCGCTACAACCCGTTATCTTTAAAAAATTGCTAAAACGTGGAAGTTTTCGCGCTTCACACAGGAAGGGGGAAATTTTCCCCCTCCCTGCACCCACAACTGTTACATACAGTGCAGTATTGCGTCCAAATAATTGAAAAGCCACCAGTAAGGGCGTCGGACTAGCTAACTTTCCGCCTAAATAAAGATTTGCTACAAGCATTTATCTGTCCCTCAAATTTGCTATAATACGTCAAATTTTTTGCGCTTCGCGAGGGAAGGGGGAACCCCCCCCCCAATTTAATCCTGGCTACGCGGTTGTTGGATAACCAATGAACAGGCTTTTGTTTCAATATTGCGTGCGAATCTTTCAGAAAATTACTGCAAGCAAGAACGTGTACATCCGTTTCCCGAATATCGTATTTGTATAAGACGAAGCCGAAGGTCATACAGTCCTCTGAAACACATTACACTTAAGCATGTACATGACTTGTACTCAATGAGTTTCCTGAACATCGTATTTGTAAGACGAAGTCGCATCCATTTTCACTCAGATATAATATAATGTATATTGCTCATAACCTTAATATTCAGCGATACATCCTACAATATTATTGACCCACTTACACGCATTAAAAACTCCTCAGTGAGTGATATACACTGTAAAAAATTACCGTAGGAAGTACAGTAAATTACTGGCAACCCGGCTGCACAGTAAACTACTGTATCATTTACAGTTAAATATTTTTTTTTTACAGTTATATACTGCTTTTTACAGTTTAACTTTAGAATAAACAGTACAATACCGTGAAAATACAGTAATTTACTGTGCAGCGGTTTGCCAGTAATTTACTCTAAATTCCTACAGGCTACAGAGTTTTTTTACAGAGTATATCTTTTTTTTTTGTTCTTTTCTTTTCTTCTGTACTAGAAGCTAACAATTTGATCGTAATGAACGAGGAAGAATGTTTAGGAAATGTCCCTCTGATGGGGTTATAAGCTTATACAGTGTGAGTCAGTAAAAAGGGAACCCATATTCAAGTCCCAATATCTTGAAAACCAAATAAAATTGCTGAAATGTATTATAATGGTATGATCTTTGATAAAGTCTTCCTTTATTTGATAGGCTGCTCATTAAAATGCAATCATAGATGACTGAGCACTGGCCATTTTTAAAAAAGCATGTCACAACCGCCTCTGCCGAATTATGGCTGAATGTGTTCAAGACAGTGTTACTTTAATTTCTTTATTTGTGAGTGCATTCAACTATAATGGAGACCATTCAGCCAACCTTGGGTTGACCATCCATTTTATTCAAAACTTGGAATCAGGAAGAACGATACTGTTCAGTTGTCCTAGGTCGGATTTTACTGATCAAGGTGTCAAATTAAAGTAAACATGATGGGCTAAAACGTGAATGTGTTTGATCGAATCTGTTCTGATTGCAATTATTTTTAGGGTTGAATCACGGTTTCCTTTTTATTGTATAGTTCATATAGTCTATATAGTTGCCAGATTTTTCTTTTATTAAAAGCATGCTACCCTCGCCCCCTCCCCGGGGCAGCTCACCCCTGCACCCTCAACCATTACTTATCCAACCTCGGGACCATGCAACAAACCAAAGTACACCATAGTCGCCTCTTTTTTGCCTTCCCGACGTCAGTGCCTGCAGTCACTTTTTTGGTATATTGAAAGGAATAAGACTAATAATATAAAGAGGAAAATAAAAGTAATGAAATAGGGGAGTGAGGTTGGTCTATATACACATCTGAAAAATAGATATTATCTACCTTATTCACGTCAAATAATACAGCCAATCAATATTGCTATGACAGCGGCTGAGTAACTCACTCATACAGTGATTTATTATCATATTTAGGGCTAATGAATAAAGAAAGTTTCTTTTCCATTAAATTTTTGCTCTATAAACTAAACAGAAAATCCACAGAATAACAGAACTTCAAGTGAGAATATACATTGAAGAAGGTTTATATCCCATCCTGGATTAGAACGTGCAATACTGCACTACCTATGCAGAAAGTCTTGGTTAAAAACAAACACAAGCACGAACAAAACAAATATTATGACGTGACGTCGATCGCCTTTTCTAGCTTATCGGAAGAGAATAAAATCAAACCTTCGGGCAGACAAGGTTATTCAAAGACTTATAAGTAGTCTTTGATTTGCATAGGATTTCTGACTGCCACCAAAAAGTAGGCGGGGCTTGACAAGTTGATTTCGGCATACACTCGGAAGTTGGAACCTATACGGTTGGAATCCCAAACGTTAATCATCCGACATAGCGCGCGTATATACACGGCGTAAAACTGCCTTTCACATTTCACAATAGGTCAAAAATATGAAATTATTCAAAACAATAAATTTCATAATGATGGAGCGACGAGGCCAGTGGAAGGAGGCAGCAAGGTTGCCACATCTAGCATAATTATGCTTTTTAGCATAATTTTGACCCTCTTGGAATCTACATGTAGCATTATTCCTGGCATAATTTGGCCAAATCTAGCACATTTTCACTAGGATCTAGCATAGCTAGCCGGAGTATTTCCGGCTCAAAAAATGTATGCAAAATGGATTCCAAGCATTGAGGCTCATTTATAAAAAGCAGGTTCATGGAATAGCTCGTCACTAGGTGCTCAGAGAATATATGTGCATAAATTTGTATACATTACAGAAGCGGTTTATTTCCTCTCCAAAAGACTAAAACGATTTCCAAACTTTTGAAATGACCAATCCGAATTCGTGAAAATGTGACATTAAAGTGGCAGAACTTGAACAGCCCGATCTTACAGCGATTGCTAAATTGAGATTATAATTTGAAAATTAACTGCATTTCATTTTGAATTTTGACAAACAGCTTGTTTGGATAATAGGCAAATTTTATATTTCAAACTATTACTTTTGACTTTGCATTGTGAAAAATTATGTGCAGGTACATTCTAAGCCTTTACAAACTAGAATGGGCATGATGGGAAAATGAGAGGCACAGTCACTTATCAAATCATGTTGAAAGATGGCGCTATTTAGGAGCTCTAGTTTACTGTCACTTTAAAATTTCATGCAGGTGAAATTTTAGATTCGTCGAAAGGTTTCAAAAGCTCATGCTATTATCTAGAATTATGTTTGAGAAGAAGATCACATGAGTGACGAATCCATGATTCTTGGAATTAAGGATGTGGTGGGGGCGGGGGGAGACAGGTATAACGTTTTGGCCAGCTAGGGGGGGGGGGGGGGGGGTGGCACAGATCATTTGGCCACGAGGGACACGTGCTACACGTATACTTGCAAAATATGATAAGTGTACTCAAATAATATAGTGTCAGTTTGATGTCATTAAAAGCACGAATTTGACTTCAACAGACAGCCCCTTTTCTCCAGTTTATGAAGAATCTGATTATAAGACAGATCAGAATCTTTTGGAATTACTCAAAATTATTCACTTTTTATGAGTTTTCAAGAGAAAATTGATTTTTAAAGTTCAAATTATATTTTCATGGAGTTTTTTAACATGTAAGTAGTGGGGGCATCGCTACCATACACCTTCAAAATAATAGCGTTTCTTCTTTTGCAAAAAACAAACTATACCCCTACTCCTATATCCTCTTTATAATAATGATCAACTGAGTCTTTGCTCATCGGTTTAAACAATAAAATGTTTTACAAGATAAGACGTTAATAATAAATTGACTAAATGACTACTTTAGATCAGTATAGAAACACAATATTAAAGGCCAAGTCCACCTCAATATCAAGTTGATTTGAATAAACAGAGTAAAATTAAACAAGCATAACAGTAAAAATTTCACTGAAATCGGATGTAAAATAAGAAAGTTATGGCATTTTGAAGTTTTGCATTATTTCATGAAACAGTGATATGCATAACATGGGCGGTATGCAAATGAGTGAACCGATGATGTCATGCACTCACTTTTCCTTATGTATTTTATTATATGAAATATCATATATTTCATTTTTTTGCTTCGATAATGTAAAACATGGTTTGACTCCATATGGAACATGTAAAATCATCATTATTGTAACTTATTTTCATACAAGGAAGGGATTTTTTATTATCACATCTATAAAAATTGAAATATTTGAAATTTCATATAATAAAATACATAAGGAAAAGTGAGTGTGTGACATCATCGGTTCACTCATTTGCATACCGCCCATGCTATGCATATCACTGTTTCATGAAATAATGCAAAACTTCAAAATGCCATAACTTTCTTATTTTACATCCGATTTCAGTGAAATTTTTACTGTTATGCTTGTTTAATTTTACTCTGTTTATTCAAATCAACTTGATATTGAGGTGGACTTGGCCTTTAAAGGGAGCGACAAGTCGCAATCTATGGGCGGTTTTACAGTTGGCTGCTCCTTTCTCTGGATCAAAGTTCAAAGCGACTTCAATTTATCGCACGCAGCTAATAAAAGTTCGCACATTGACCCAAATTTGAGTAAACAAGATCGCGCGTTCTTTATTCCAGTATTTGAATCTCATTGGTCGGTTACGTATGTAGGGATTCGAGTTAACGATCACGCAAGGAATTCGGCAATAACATTCCTTCGGTAGCGCACGATTGGACCTGATTGTATCCGAATTTCCCCGAGTCAGGCCAACTGGTCAGGCCCATGGATTACGACTTGCCACTCCCTTTAATATTACTTTTTTCAGCGGAAAAACGGGGAGGGGTGAGTGAGAGAAAAATCCTAAAAAGGCGCTACAACCCGTTATCTTTAAAAAATTGCTAAAACGTGGAAGTTTTCGCGCTTCACACAGGAAGGGGGAAATTTTCCCCCTCCCTGCACCCACAACTGTTACATACAGTGCAGTATTGCGTCCAAATAATTGAAAAGCCACCAGTAAGGGCGTCGGACTAGCTAACTTTCCGCCTAAATAAAGATTTGCTACAAGCATTTATCTGTCCCTCAAATTTGCTATAATACGTCAAATTTTTTGCGCTTCGCGCGGGAAGGGGGAACCCCCCCCCCCAAATTTAATCCTGGCTACGCGGTTGTTGGATAACCAATGAACAGGCTTTTGTTTCAATATTGCGTGCGAATCTTTCAGAAAATTACTGCAAGCAAGAACGTGTACATCCGTTTCCCGAATATCGTATTTGTATAAGACGAAGCCGAAGGTCATACAGTCCTCTGAAACACATTACACTTAAGCATGTACATGACTTGTACTCAATGAGTTTCCTGAACATCGTATTTGTAAGACGAAGTCGCATCCATTTTCACTCAGATATAATGTATATTGCTCATAACCTTAATATTCAGCGATACATCCTACAATATTATTGACCCACTTACACGCATTACTCCTCAGTGAGTGATATACACTGTAAAAAATTACCGTAGGAAGTACAGTAAATTACTGGCAACCCGGCTGCACAGTAAAATACTGTATCATTTACAGTTAAATATTTTTTTTTTACAGTTATATACTGCTTTTTACAGTTTAACTTTAGAATAAACAGTACAATACCGTGAAAATACAGTAATTTACTGTGCAGCGGTTTGCCAGTAATTTACTCTAAATTCCTACAGGCTACAGAGTTTTTTTACAGAGTATATCTTTTTTTTTTGTTCTTTTCTTTTCTTCTGTACTAGAAGCTAACAATTTGATCGTAATGAACGAGGAAGAATGTTTAGGAAATGTCCCTCTGATGGGGTTATAAGCTTATACAGTGTGAGTCAGTAAAAAGGGAACCCATATTCAAGTCCCAATATCTTGAAAACCAAATAAAATTGCTGAAATGTATTATAATGGTATGATCTTTGATAAAGTCTTCCTTTATTTGATAGGCTGCTCATTAAAATGCAATCATAGATGACTGAGCACTGGCCATTTTTAAAAAAGCATGTCACAACCGCCTCTGCCGAATTATGGCTGAATGTGTTCAAGACAGTGTTACTTTAATTTCTTTATTTGTGAGTGCATTCAACTATAATGGAGACCATTCAGCCAACCTTGGGTTGACCATCCATTTTATTCAAAACTTGGAATCAGGAAGAACGATACTGTTCAGTTGTCCTAGGTCGGATTTTACTGATCAAGGTGTCAAATTAAAGTAAACATGATGGGCTAAAACGTGAATGTGTTTGATCGAATCTGTTCTGATTGCAATTATTTTTAGGGTTGAATCACGGTTTCCTTTTTATTGTATAGTCCATATAGTCTATATAGTTGCCAGATTTTTATTTTATTAAAAGCATGTAACATCCCCCCTCGCCCCCTCCCCGGGGCAGCTCACCCCTGCACCCTCAACCATTACTTATCCAACCTCGGGACCATGCAACAAACCAAAGTACACCATAGTCGCCTCTTTTTTGCCTTCCCGAAGTCAGTGCCTGCAGTCACTTTTTTTGTATATTGAAAGGAATAAGACTAATAATATAAAGAGGAAAATAAAAGTAATGAAATAGGGGAGTGAGGTTGGTCTATATACACATCTGAAAAATAGATATTATCTACCTTATTCATGTCAAACAATACAGCCAATCAATATTGCTATGACAGCGGCTGAGTAACTCACTCATACAGTGATTTATTATCATAGGCTAATGAATAAAGAAAGTTTCTTTTCCATTAAATTTTTGCTCTATAAACTAAACAGAAAATCCACAGAATAACAGAACTTCAAGTGAGAATATACATTGAAGAAGGTTTATATCCCATCCTGGATTAGAACGTGCAATACTGCACTACCTATGCAGAAAGTCTTGGTTAAAAACAAACACAAGCACGAACAAAACAAATATTATGACGTGACGTCGATCGCCTTTTCTAGCTTATCGGAAGAGAATAAAATCAAACCTTCGGGCAGACAAGGTTATTCAAAGACTTATAAGTAGTCTTTGATTTGCATAGGATTTCTGACTGCCACCAAAAAGTAGGCGGGGCTTGACAAGTTGATTTCGGCATACACTCGGAAGTTGGAACCTATACGGTTGGAATCCCAAACGTTAATCATCCGACATAGCGCGCGTATATACACGGCGTAAAACTGCATTTCACATTTCACAATAGGTCAAAAATATGAAATTATTCAAAACAATAAATTTCATAATGATGGAGCGACGAGGCCAGTGGAAGGAGGCAGCAAGGTTGCCACATCTAGCATAATTATGCTTTTTAGCATAATTTTGACCCTCTTGGAATCTACATGTAGCATTATTCCTGGCATAATTTGGCCAAATCTAGCACATTTTCACTAGGATCTAGCATAGCTAGCCGGAGTATTTTCGGCTCAAAAAATGTATGCAAAATTGATTCCAAGCATTGAGGCTCATTTATAAAAAGCAGGTTCATGGAATAGCTCGTCACTAGGTGCTCAGAGAATATATGTGCATAAATTTGTATACATTACAGAAGCGGTTTATTTCCTCTCCAAAAGACTAAAACGATTTCCAAACTTTTGAAATGACCAATCCGAATTCGTGAAAATGTGACATTAAAGTGGCAGAACTTGAACAGCCCGATCTTACAGCGATTGCTAAATTGAGATTATAATTTGAAAATTAACTGCATTTCATTTTGAATTTTGACAAACAGCTTGTTTGGATAATAGGCAAATTTTATATTTCAAACTATTACTTTTGACTTTGCATTGTGAAAAATTATGTGCAGGTACATTCTAAGCCTTTACAAACTAGAATGGGCATGATGGGAAAATGAGAGGCACAGTCACTTATCAAATCATGTTGAAAGATGGCGCTATTTAGGAGCTCTAGTTTACTGTCACTTTAAAATTTCATGCAGGTGAAATTTTAGATTCGTCGAAAGGTTTCAAAAGCTCATGCTATTATCTAGAATTATGTTTGAGAAGAAGATCACATGAGTGACGAATCCATGATTCTTGGAATTAAGGATGTGGTGGGGGCGGGGGGAGACAGGTATAACGTTTTGGCCAGCTAGGGGGGGGGGGGGGGGTGGCACAGATCATTTGGCCACGAGGGACACGTGCTACACGTATACTTGCAAAATATGATAAGTGTACTCAAATAATATAGTGTCAGTTTGATGTCATTAAAAGCACGAATTTGACTTCAACAGACAGCCCCTTTTCTCCAGTTTATGAAGAATCTGATTATAAGACAGATCAGAATCTTTTGGAATTACTCAAAATTATTCACTTTTTATGAGTTTTCAAGAGAAAATTGATTTTTAAAGTTCAAATTATATTTTCATGGAGTTTTTTAACATGTAAGTAGTGGGGGCATCGCTACCATACACCTTCAAAATAATAGCGTTTCTTCTTTTGCAAAAAACAAACTATACCCCTACTCCTATATCCTCTTTATAATAATGATCAACTGAGTCTTTGCTCATCGGTTTAAACAATAAAATGTTTTACAAGATAAGACGTTAATAAGGTGTTTCTCGGCAATGAACACCTGCAAAACATTTTAGCTATATAATTATTCTTTGTCATCCTTTACAAATCCTTGGATTATCATCACAGCACACAATAGTAGAATTAATGATAAGGAAATGTTTAACGCATCATTTGAAGCACATTTTGTTTTATTTGCAACAATAATTATCTATATATCTATGTCATAATAACTTTATTAAACAAACCCTATTGACAGGAACGTCGCTAGAACATTTTGAACTGGGGGGGGGGGGGGGGGGGAGGGTGGTGTGTGACACCAAAAAAACTTGCCCATAAAAATGATGCACTCTAATCCCCCCCCCCCCACAAATACTGGCAGATCATACGGGCTCAATTTCTGGCATCCTTGCCCAAATGTGGATATTCTGGCACCTCGCTGCCCGAATTTAAAGTGGTGGTTGCCCGAATATCGGAACTTTGAAAATCCTGGGGGGGGGGGGGGGGGGGGGGGGGGTTGGAGCCCATTGCAGAAGGGGGTGCGACTTTTACCCGAATATTAACTTTGCAGTGTAAAATTGACAGTTTTTCCTTCGTTTTTTCCGTTCCTTTTCTTTTCTTTTTCTTTTTTCTTTTCTTCTTTCTTCTTTCTCTTTTCTCCTTTTCCTTTGTTCTTTCCTCTTCCCTCTCACCTTTCCCCCTCTTGCCGACAGAGGTGGAGCATTTGCCGACAGAAATTTTGAGTGGGGGGGGGGGGGGGGCGACACAGCTGTTATTGATATCAAAATGACTGCCCCCCACCCCTCCTTTGACACAAAAATTGTCATGTTTGTCCTGCATATTATTCCTAATTGCTGAAAACAGACCAGTTTACACCAAAATACAAATATGTTTTCACGAGACATGCAAACAAAATAGGTTCAATCTAAGAGATGATCCTAGATGTACATGTTAAGTGTATAACAGGTAAATTAGGTCGTCATTGTCGGGGATTCTAATTAAGGAGAATAGCCGAGAAAGTGTAGATTCGTAGTTCCGAATCTACGAGGCGTAGCCGAGTAGACTGGGAGTGGCGAATCTACACTTCCAAGGCTATTCTCTGATTTAAACCATTGCGTACATTCGTACAAATAATCTACACTTTATTGAATAGATTGACGTCATAGCAATGGTTTAATAGAAAAAAACAAATATATGTGCACCTCACCCGTTCGAATTAGGCCAAAAGTCAAACCTATAAAAATATTCTAACATGAATACTAAACATGATGTTTGGGTGTGCTGTCAACATTACGTATACCCAGAATAAGGACCAAATCACTTTCGAATCGTAGACAATTATCGTAGGACCGATTTGGCCATTCCTCTGACTAAAAAGCTCGCAGTAGGCCGTATATTTGATTATGCTATCTCTATGAACAGAACCTAATATCAAATGCTATAACATCAGAAATCGGATCGCAGACCGATTGTATAGTGTGCGGTGGGCTTAATTCACATCATTACCCAGTTACATTACCCGCCCCCCCCCCCCCCCTGCTTGTAAATTTCTAGATATATCACTGAGACAATAATGGTATAAAAATGAAAACTGCTGTATTTTTATCACTGACAGCTTATGTGATTAATAACCAAACCGATACACAAAATGGTGTTCATACAATAATAACAACTCTGGAAAGTGCTCATGCACTTCTCAGTACATACTGCATGTACTCATGGTACCAATTCACAATTTTTCCAAGGGCGGGGTGGCAGTGGGATTGTAATCCCCCTTTGTCCTACCCGTCCAAAAGTAGCTTTTTGTAAAACTAGCTTTTTAGAAGACTTGTTTACTATAATATATTTCAATTTATGCATGTTTCTCTCCAGAATTATTAGTTACCAACTATTTAGTGCACCTGCTATGCATAATGACATCTCTATAGATGGAACCATTTTGCATTCATTATATTTTTGCTATGTCGGGCAAGCCTCTGGCAAGCTTTTGAGTCGTCAAGAGAAACTTTTTTCAAGAAGTATGCATGGAATTGATATAGATAGGTCTATACTGTTGCGGGGCAGCGTGAGATAGACAGGCCTGCATGCCGATTCTGTGATAGATGAGGAGGGATTACGGGATGTACGTTTTATTTTATGTTATTTTATGTTATTTGTATTATCTTTTTATGTGGAGGTTCTTTTCATTCTATGAAGTTTTGAACGTTGACAGTGGTTGGTTTGGGGAACCTGCACTGGCGTAGACAGGGGGGTCACAAGGGGGCCATGCTCCCCCTATTCAGCCACTAAAAACAAAAGGGGGAGAGCGAAAAAGCGAGAGAAGTGAGAGAAAAAGGGTTAAAAAAGCCGTAATTTATCTTTCTCTCAAAATTTGCAAAAACGTCAAAGCGGGAAGGGGGAAATAACTCTCCTCTCCCTGTACAAACCCCTGTCACATAGGCCTACAGTGTAGTATTGCGTCCTAATAACTGAAAAAGCATTCATGGCGTCGAACTATAACTTTCCGCCTAAACAAATTGTTTGCTACAAGCCGTTTTCTTTCTCTTAAATTTGCTAAAACGTCAGAGCTTTCGCGCTTCGCGCGGAAAGGGGGAAACTCCCTCTCCCTGCACCCATCCTTGTTACAGTGCAGTATTACGTCCACAATAACTGAAAAGCAGCCAGGGCGTCGAACTAACATTCCGCCTAACAAAGGTGCTAAAACGTTAGAGCTTTCGCGCTTCCTGCACCCATCCCTGTTACATACCGTGCAATATTGCTCCAAATAATTGAAAAGCAGTCGGTTCGTCGAACTATAAGCTTCCGCCTAAAAGTTTGTTTGCTACAAGCCGTTATCTTTCTCTCAAATTTGCCAAAATGTCAGAGCTTTCGCGCTTCGCGCGGGAAGGGGGAACCCCCCTCCCTGCACCCATCCCAGTTGCAGTGCAGTATTACGCCCAAATAACTGAAAAGCAGTCCGGACGTCGAAATAACTTTCCGCCTAAAAAAGGTGCTACGAGCCGTTATCTTTCTCTCAAACTTCCCCCTCCCTGCAACCCCTGGGGAGCCGGCACCAATTTCGCACTCTTCGCGTGCTGACAACCGCCCCCTAAAATGACATCCTGGCTGTGCTGTTGGATCCTTCACGTCTGGCCCCCTTTCAGTGGGTGTCGATCCCGGGAGGGGGCGGTAGGGGTATATATCCCCCCCCCCCCCAAAAAAAATGATGTTGGGTGATGGCCTGTTAATGCACTAAAAATCTAGTTTTTGAAGGTTTGAAGGTTTGAAAATTTTCGAAAGTTCGGTCGCTTTGCTCCCTCGCATAATTATTATCTTTCAGGATCTCGTAATTTCGCGCCCCCAGTAGGCCTATATTGTCCTTAAATAGCTTAAAGGGTTCAAAATTTGAAAAAATAAAGATGAAATTGCTTTGCTCGATATATCATGTATGTGTCATATGACTCCTGCTAAATATCGCGCCCCCGATGTAGGATAAAGTGTATAAAACAGCATTTGCAAAGGTTCAACTTTTGAAAATAAACCCCAACTTTAGGTACCCTTGCTGAATTTTTCGACTCTTTTTCAAGCCTTTCAGGGTTTTCGTTAGTTTTGCTCCCGATTGTAGAAGTGAGTGAATAGAAAACCGCTTATCAATGCATAAAATTTGAGCTTCTCTACCGCTCAATTGCAAAATTTCCTGGGTAAAATACACAAGAAATTGCGTTTTTTAGGGTTAAAAATTGAAAAATTTGCCGCTCGGTCGCTTTGGTCCCTCGCTGACGTGGATATGACTCGTCACTCGGGGGGAGGGGGGGGGGGGGGGGGCCGGTGGTGGTTGGATTATTTTTTGCCCCGGGTGCCATAATCCCTAGATACGCCACTGGCTTCGCTCCCTTGCCGGTCAACCCCCCCCCCCCCCCCCGATCATGAACACGGATCGACACCCCTGTGCCCCCCCCCCCTATTGAAAAATCCTGGCTACGCCTGTGGGAACCTGCATAATTATAGAGGGAAACATAAATTATACAATGGCAGTACATGGCCACCCCTCCTTCTCCAGTTGATACACGCGTCGCTGCTAAAGTAATAAAAATGTGGTTGGGTTTACCAGATCTCGTCATATTCATTTCCTGTTTTAGGAAATCTCGTGGTATACCAGCCACATTTTTGCTTCACATGAACAATACTGACATAAGTGGATTATGGATGGTGGAGGCTATACAGTAATATTAGTAATACATGTAGATAAACAGTAGATTATTGTGAGTACGTGGAATGGAATGGGAGGGGAGCGGGAGTGGGGGGAATCATTGAGGAGCTGTAATATTTATATCAAAGAATGAATAAGAAACATCTTGAAGATATACTTTTGAATGTCTAATCTCACTGATTTTTTTTTTTTTTTAGGTTCGTGGTTGTAAATAAATTTACGAATTTCATCGTCATTGTGTGTAGCCCGGATATCTTAATCATTTCTAACAGAATCCTGATAGTATGAACTAGAAAGGCCGTCAAAGGCGGCAGACCCACGCCTTAACCCAATAGGTTTTGTTTTGTTGCGATTATTTTTGTAAGCAGTAGCCATTCAAAGGGGATAACAAGAGGCACATCTCCCCCCCCCAATAAATTTTGCCATATCCAGGTCATAGCTTTGTGTGTCCCCACCCTTGAAAAAATTCTTCTGAAAAAGATATTTTATTATTGAAACATCCCTCCCTAAAAGTAATTGATTAGACATGTCAGAGAGCGTGGCGTGGTGAGAAAAAAAATGTTAGCAATTTGTATTCAGTGTTCAGTCCAAGGCCGTACGCAGAATTTTTTTTCCTGGGGGGGCAAGATGATCGCTTTCAAAGGAACCCATAACTTGAAGTCTAAAACCCGATTTAAAAAAAATATGATTTTGAAATTTCTGGGGGGGGGGGGGGGGCAACTGCCACCACCCCCCCCCCCCCCCCCCCCCCCCCTCCCCGTTGCGTACGGCCTTGGTTCAGTCATGTCAGTGTTAGTAAATGTATTCATGTTCTATCTTTACATTGCAATTCGGGTTGCTTTTTTTTTCATCGGGCTTGGATAAAATAAATATGACGACAAAAGAAGTTGGATCTCGACCTATGATCTCGACTTGAAAATGACGTGCATGCGAGGCACAGAGCTTACTCACTCAGTACTACAGTCAGCCGGCCCCAGGCGCACTTCGCGACAGTGCTGTGTATAGTTATGTACGTACACTACAGCTACTCAGCCACTCACTCAGATCAACACACGCGACACTCGCGAGTGCGATAGACTCACTCACGTCGAACAAACGCACCAGATTTTCACCGAAAACAATTAAAATCACGTACTACACGTCCACCAGGATAAAATAAATCACAAAAACTTCCACAACAAAGTGGAAAGAACCGGGGAAAATAAACAGAAATGCAAAGAAGATAAGAAATAGGAGAAATTAGACGTGCTAGGCTATACGTATACCGTATACCTAGCCGCTTTCGATTTCGCATACGAGAGTACAGTTCAAGCGCGAAAAATCCCTTGTTGCTGGGATACGTTGGCTTTGAATATTCATTGCAGGCTCGTGCGGATTTGAAGTGAAATAGCAAATAATGGGTCTAAAAGTCTTCTAAAATTCATAAACCTGAAATAGATTTTTGGTGAGACGAAGTAATGAGTGTTTTGATTGACCAAAATATTTCTGCATCGGCAGGCGAAGTTTGGGGTCATCAAACTTTCTAGTTTCTATCCTGTCACTCTCTGAACTGAAGTTCCTATACTTTACTACAGGGTCAAAAGTTCAAGGTCACACAGAATTTGCAGGGGTCAACCAATCATCACCAAAATCTAATCGATTCTTTCCTGTCACTTTCTGAACATTCCCTGAAAATTTGGTGCAAATCCGTTCACCCGTTCTCTTGTTATCTTGTACACAAACAAACAAACAAACAAACAAACAAACAAACAAACAAACAAACAAAAACATACGGAGCCCTTTACATAACCCTGCCGATTTCATCGGCGTGGGTTATAATCACCTAATGATGGATTCTGAAGAAAACCCTCTCAAGAGTATAACGGGATCTCGAATTAAAATACTTATCTCTAAAAACTTGAGCAAAGACTTGAAGTTTTAAATGAAACAAACATAACAAATGATAAAGAGTTAATATTCTAGAGCATTTTTGCCAGCTCAAATCCTGAAAATAAAATGTTGATAAAAGGGTTAAAAAAATATTTAAGTTCAGACAGAGAACTGTCCTGCAACTATTATAACATTAGGCCTGCATCCATCATAATTATTCTGCAACTGTCATTACAGTATATGCCTTATAATACGCTTTCATTTATCTGGGAGCTATAAAGTGCATTATATCTGGAGCATCTTTACCGTCATTTTAACGGTAAAAAACTGTGTCGATGACATTATTTCAATATTCATTTTCACCCTTTTCCTATTCCTATACAATATACCCTATGCATTTTTTGAACGAGTGACTTGACGACTATCATAGGCAGGGGTGTCGATCCGTGTTCATGATGGGGGGGGGGGGGGGGGGGGTTGACCGGCGAGGGAGCGAATCTAGTGGTGTATCTAGGGATTATGGCGCCCGGGGCAAACAATGAAGATATATGCCCCCGGGCCCCCGTGCATGTCCAAACGTTATTGTACAAGCGAGGGAGCAAAGGCGACAGAGCGGCAATTTATTGTGCATTTTACCCAGGAAATTTAGCAATATTTAGACCACCACAGTTGAGGGGTAGAGAAGGTCAAATGTTATACATTGATAAATGGTTTTCTATTCACTCACTTCTACAATCGGGAGCAAAACTAACGGAAACCCTATATATTAGGCTTGATAAAGAGGCGAGAAATTCAGCAAGGGTACCTGAAGTTGAGATCTCTTTCAAAAGTTGAACCTTTGCAAATGTTATTTAATGCACTTTATCCTATATTGGGGCGCAATATTTATATATGAGACATATAAAACTTACATGATATAGCGAGCACAGCAATTACATCTTTATTTTTCTTTAAATTTTGAACCCTTTAAGCTATTTAAGAACTATATAATGGGGGCGCGAAATTACGAGATCCCGAAAGAAAATATTTATGCGAGGGAGCAAAGCGACTTTCCATTTCAAACCTTCAAAAACTAGATTTCTAGTGTATTTACCTATCGGATTTGGGGGCGCATAATCCGTAAGGATTATGGTTTTCTTAATTTTCTATTTTTTTCTTTCTCTCCTTTACGTTTTTTGCGCCCCCTCCATGTGCCGCCCGGGGCACGTGCCCCCTGCCCCCTATACGTCACTGAGTGAAGCGACCGAGCGGGGGGGGGGGGGGGGGGGGGTATCCCCCTCCCACACCAAGGACTTTTTAAAAATCTGTCTATAACTGAGAATAATAATGCGAGCGAACGAATTTTCTTCGATATTTTCACATTGAAATTACGGCATTTCTTATTTCCATACTTCTAATCATTAAAGAATGTGATGGTACATGTATTTCAAGATCAAACATAATGAGTTTGGGTAATAATTAGTTTTACGTTAATGTATCATAATTTTTATTTTTTATCCAACAATATTGGGGGATGATAACACAGGCCATCCCCCACCTCAAATTTTGGAGGGATATAATACCCCCATTCCCCCCCCGGGATCTACACCCATGATCATAGTCTAAAATATCATAGTTAAAAATAAATACATTCATGTCATCTCATTGGCTATAATTATAAATGACGATTAGATCTTCATAGCACGTACATCAGTCGAGATCACACGTCAACATATCCCTGGATATCACGAACATTATTGACCCGGATTGAGAAGAGCCTTCATAAATATAATCAGAGGGAGTCGAATATGTTTGCGATTCACCGTTTACACTTGATAACTATTTTGTTTACATGGTGCATCGTCTACTGGTACGAAGTGCGTACTTTGAACGAATTATCACGATAAATCCAGGATTGAACAAAAACAAAATCACACAAGGTCATAAGCTAATGGGAGGCATTCAAGCTGGATTAATGGAATAATCAGTCAACATGCAGGTTCATAGAGAGAAAGAAAGAATGACTATATAATTATATCAAGGAGCTTGTGATAACTCCTTGATTATATAAAGCAAAGTATTTTCTTCGCGCTTGTCTGCCTGCAAGCTATCCACTATAAAAAGAGCAAAAATCAAAACAAAAATAAAATAAAAATAAAACAAGGGTTTCTCCTCTTAATCCTCGATTTACTACTTTTATTTACGAGTTTGTCTTTCATATTAATATCTTTCCATAAAGGAAGCTCTGTGTATCTGTATCTTTCAAGGGAGAGAGAACTGTGTAAAAGCCGATGTTAATATTTTTTCTTCATCATCTTTCTATCAAAAAAGCCCCTCCTTGACTTCTTATTTAAGTTGTGCCCTTCATTTACATTTTCATTCTTCCTCAGTTCACCATCCTGTAAAATATATTATCTGGCTGTTTCCATAGTTCACTTCCTGTTGATCATGTATAGCTGATCAGATTCCATCCTGCCTTTCCTATATTCTATTTCTTTTCTATTAATACTATACCTCACTTTATTGATCCATTTCTGCCTATTTACTTCCGTTACTTCATATTACTATATTCACATCTGGTGCATGTTCTCTCTAGCACATGAACAACTTTCATTCTTCATCTATAGAGGTATCTCTATACACAATACCAAGTCTGAGCTTCCTACCAAGTTCGGTTAAATTCCAATCATGGGTTTTGGAGAAGCTGAAAATGTAAAAAGTTTATGGATGGCGGACAACTTGCCCCACCCCCCCCCTCCAGTATGTTACCCCCACAGACCCCTATAGGGCCACCCAGAAAAAAATCATGAACAACTTTCATTTTTCGTCTATAGAGGTATCTCCATACACAATACCAAGTCTGAGCTATTCCTGGAGAAGAAGATGTTTGAAATTTACATAGCTTTTACAATTGGGGGCCTTCCCCCTGGGCCCCCCTGGGGGCCACATGTACCATTTTAGCAACTTTGGGTCCCCTACCCCTAAGGATGATTCCTACCAAGTTTGGTTGAATTCCGATCATGTGTTTTGGAGAAGAAGATCAGAATGTACATTTTGCCTGGCAGCGCCCCCCCTCCAGTATGTTACCCCCACAGGGCCCCTATAGGGCCACTCAGAGAAATTTCATGAACATTCATTCTTCATCTATAGAGGTATCTCCATACACAATACCAAGTCTGAGCTATGCCTGGTTCTGGAGAAGAAGATGTTTGAAATTTACATAGCTTATACAATTGGGGGCCCTCCCCCTGGGCCCCCCTGGGGGCCACATGTACCATTTTAGCAACTTTGGGTCCTCTACCCCTAAGGATGATTCCTACCAAGTTTGGTTGAATTCCGATCATGGGTTTTGGAGAAGAAGATGAAAATGTAAAAAGTTAACGGACGACGCACGACGGACGACGCACGACGGACGACGGACAAATTTCCACTGCAATAGCTCACTCGAGCCTCAGGCTCAGGTGAGCTAAAAAACATGTTCATGGAATAGCTCGTCACAAGGTGCTCAGAGAATATATGTGCATAAATTTGTATACATTACAGAAGCGGTCTATTCTCTATCACATTTCCCCTCTATACACTCTCTTGACATCTCCAGCCAAATTCCAACAATCACTACACTGTACTTCTAGGTAATGTATGTTCATATAGCTTAACAGCAGGATACTGATTCAATACTCTGAATAATACATTGGCTGATCAGGACCTACACTCCTACAGAATAAACATTAAATACTGGGACATTCTGAAACAAAACAGTACAAACTAATCTCACCGACACCACGAAACGCAAATAAGCAATCAAGTAAAACAATACTTAGTAGAAATCATTTCAGCAAGATTTAATATCTCTTTGCATCGTCAGTGTAGAAAAAAAATAGCAATTAAATGACAAAATTAAATTGAATATCAAGATACTGTACCAAAATTTAGTAATTTGATACTGACAGAATACGAAATAAAATTAATGTATACTGCAGCCCATTTCCAACATTATATTTAGTATAGTATTAATATTAAACACAAATTTACACAATTATACACATTTAAAGGGATCGTAAAAAGAAATTATATCATTTCATGATTACATTCTGGAAGACATACATTGCAGACCAAATAAAACATAAAATAATTTGGGGAAAAAGATATATATACAACGATCTTCATTCACAGAATGGTTTGTGAAGTGCTTCCCAAGTGCCAACATAAAATAAATAAATCATGGGCCCTGTTTCATAAACCTTATCAATAACAAATTACAATAATTGTTATAAGCTACTGAAATCCTTGAATCTGATTGGCTGAGAGCTAATTTGTCATATAAATGTGGCAGCTGTTACTGATAAATTTTATGAAACGGGGCCCTGATCTGTTGGCAGAATAATTGTCATACACAGTGCACCAGAGTATATTTCATCTTCCTCTGGTGAATCCTACACGACGATGGGACAGAATCATTTTTCAAACGTAAAAAGAAAATTATATTTCTCGGCTAATTATATATATTTTATTATATAAAATGACACAAAATAAAGAAATGAACTTGGAATAAGCTAAACCTTATAGAACTTTTATAGCATTATAACACTGGAATGAGATGTAGATCTATACTGTGTTGAGAGCCAGAAGGGCATTAAAGTCTTAGTAAAATGATGAGCTAGTCACCCTTCTGCCTCTAAGCAGACAGGATGCAAGTTCATGGGGTAATCTAATCACTTGTATAGCTATTCAATTATTGGGGAGAAAAATAGCTTTTTACAGAATTAGGCTGGTATCCTTGTATAAGTATGTGAAACACAATCTCTATCGGAAAATACTACAGCACTTCATTATCCTGCATCTTTATAAAAACATTCATTATGCTTACAAAAAAAGCAGCATTAATTGTTTGCACAATGGGTGGTATAAAAAAAATTCTTGCTACTACAGACGATTCATTGGTACACTGCAAAAACCAGCCCCGGTGTTAATTTAACACCATATCGCTATCTGTATATATTGGGCTACACCAGATAAGTGTAAAAACACCAGTTTCGAATCAAACTGGTGTTGGTTTTGTTAACACTTATCTGGTGTAGACCAATATCAAACTGGTGTTGTTTTAACACTTATCTGGTGTAGCCCAGTATAAATACTGAGATGGTGTTAAATTAACACCCTGGTTTTGGCAGTGTACTTGGTAGATGCATGAAGGAAAAATACAAATGAAATCACAATTACAAGTCAGTGGATGAGGAGAACAAAGTACAAGCGAGATAAGCTGGCAAACTATGGCCATTCCCTCTTTTAAAAATCAAAAGGGAGTTTTTTGAACTTGCCCTATCTCAAACAAAGATAACTGAAATTATTAATCTTCAAGAGGTACAAGATGTGTAGAAACAAAATGCATGATTTGGGTTATTTGGTCTAGATGTGTTACTTCTCTTTTCCAAAACTTTCAAATAAAGCACCACCATCCTTGTACCTGGCATGTAGGAAAACAAATAGTTATGATGACATGATACCTTTTCATGTATGATTCATTATCATACCAATACTTTACCCACAATGCTACATGTAGACATGTATATTAACATAATTATTTCCTTTCCAAAAATATAATCTCTAAATATAAATGTGTGAATTTTCAGTCATTTTTACTCCCTCGGGATTCACGTCACTGATCACTTGTTGAGGAGTTAACATCGAGTGAATATCGCATCCTCTCTAGAAAGAGAAAAAGAGTGAATTTTCACTGCATATCTCTATTTCCACTCCACCAAGGAGTGACATATCATGTGATCACTCTTTTTCTTTCAGAGAGAGTAAAGGTTACTTTCATGCTTCAACATTACTATTCCAGAAATAACTACTATAGACCTCAATTATGATTGCAGATAACATTCAAAAAGAATTGTGAAGCTAATGGATCTTTTATAAATTTATCTTTATGTTGCATAGATCAGGGTTTGTCAGTCCAAGTGCCTTCAGTATTTATGGTGCTAAAAGAAAAAAAAATGTCCAACTGAAGAAAGGAATGATACTGGGATTTCGAAGGTTACAGTTTAGTAAACTAAAAAAAAGCTTTAAAATCATAAATGTACCATGCAATTCAAATTTGTCTTTGCGTAAAATGAGTTCGAAGATCATTGAAAGGATGAATGCTGAAAATCAAATATATATACACGTATATTTGCACAACCAGCGGTTCCTAAAAATAGGAGTTGCATAAATTTATGAAAAATAAATTGAATATAAATCTGTTCTGGGTGTCACATTAAAATCAATTAATTGCAAACACTCTTGCTGAACATTACATATATATACATGTATATATACATGTACAACATTAATATTTTACAAATATACATGCAAAAAAAAAGTTTGTAATAAAACGGACAGAATCACAATTTCATGCTCATGATAAACAACCTATGCTATTCCATGCTAAACATTGCCATATATATATTTACATGAGACCCAATGACTTCAACTATCGAGACTTCAGAAAAAGATTGAAGGTTAAAAAAAAAAACATTTCCTCAGTTTTCTTATCTATGGAAGCCCTCATGGCAGTAGAACACAATCCAATAATACATGATCGATTGAACCATCTGCATGTTTTTCTTTTTTGTTTTTGTTTTTTTATTAGGTAAATGTAGTCTATTTTCATTTGAGCCATCAGTGGACATCTTCTATCATGACAACTGTTTTGCATTTTAGTTACAAAAATGTTGATAAAGTTAATAAAACTTTTCTCCAAATTAAATTCACAAATAAGTATTCATACTGATGTATATCACAATACCTGATCTCTTGGAAATTCCAAGTGAAAAAAAAAAGTTTGTGTGGTAAAACTTATTCAGATGAAACAAGGAAAGACAACGTGTCAACCAAATCCATGAACTTAACCAATAGTGCATTACCACAATGGATACCATTAGTTTCATTCTGCTCTTAGAGTGTATAATGAATTGCGATTAAAATTTAGCTCACTTCAAAATTTCAGCCAGCTGGCAATTTTAAAAAAACATTCAATCACAAATAGAAAATAGAAGCAGATGTCTTTATACAGTGTAGCTGCTCTGATGCGCATATCCAACTACATGTAGTATGAATGGTATTGTGTTGGTCTGTTCCATTTTCATTCTATGCATATTCAAAATTTCAGATTTTTTAAAAACACTTTTTGCTTCATAGTATGTACACTCTCTGTGCAATTAATGAAAGGCCTTTCTTTGCAAGCATTTTGAGCAGAAATGTGGGCAGCATTCCATCTTTTTTTATGGAATAATATAAAAGAAAGCTATTGTTCGTCCCAGATATATCTTCCACTTCATTCAGTTGTTTTCTATGAGAAAGAAATAAGTAATGTTACACTAATGAAATATAATCTTTATGTATTCACAAATGTACAAAGTATTCAATTTCAACATTGTAATATACCAAAGGAGAAAAAGAAAGGGGGAAAAAAAATGTTTTGTCATATATTTTGTGATATTTTGTCATGGTTCTACAAAGTATATGTACATGATGATTTCTCTAACAGCAAGTTTCAATATATACAAGAAGTAGAGAGTCATGAGACATGGTAAAAGGAAAGTTTCCTTAGGAAACAAATAAAAAGGAGATCAAATTCTAATTGGTACTGCATATAATATGCAATTGTCTAGAATGTGTTTAATGACCAACTAATAACAAATATCCATGAACGTCACTATCCATTCAAACCAAGTACATACATGTACTTCCTCGCAAAAGCAGCTCTATGATTTTTATCTTTAATAAGAATCTCTTTGGGTGCTTTATGCTTCTATTTTTTTGGCAGAATGTTACATGTTTAGTTCAAAACACGACTGCATCCACAGTCATTTTTGCATAATCGCCGATTTAAAACGGTGATGTAAAACTCACAAAAAAGATACATTTTGAATCTGCATTTCTCAAAAAACATGGTTTCTGGGGAAGCATAAATGCACAATCAATTTGTAAACGCGTTTACATGACGTCATATCATAGTAGCATGCGCAGTGAGGTTTGCGAAACCATCTGCAGGGCCCTAATTCTCTGGAGAAAATAAGTACATGTATACATGTAAACAGTACCCCTGTGAAACTGTGTTTTTCAATGTAGATAAGCATTTCAAAATGCTCATTCTGCCTTTGCAAAGTAAGCATAAACGCACCCATAGGAATCTGGGGCTGAATACAATGCTACACATCACTTACCTTGTATGTAGTTTGGGCCCAGGGCAGTGTAAGAGGGGAAAAAACGGTCGATGGAATTGTTATTAAAACAAAATTACAGCCACTGACATTTGACCCCAGGCCCTAATGCCATCCCCAATGTAATGTGATAAAGTAAAAGTAAAAAAAAAAAATAGTCGGAAGCCAGTAATTTAACTTCAGTATAACAACTCCTATCCAGGAATTCCTTTTCGGTTGCATATACATGTACAAAAACAATAAAGTATTACCTCGGAAAGTCATTGAACTCTTGATTGTCAGTATAAAACTGAGTTGATAGAGTTACTTGCTTCCTTCCAAAGACTATGGCACAAACTAAAGGAATGACAGGCTACTATCATCAGGGCATATGGTGTATGGTGTATCATGGAAAAATAAAAAGCTGAATGAAGTGTAAAGATAAATGGATGACAAGTACATGATATTCATCTGAATTACATGTATCAAATATAATTATCAAAGGAAATCCGCATCGGTTCATTAAAATCATATAAAAACAAATCTGAAAAATGGCTGTAAAGGCCATGTCACAGAACCTACAGCAAAGAATGCCATTGGTCCTATATGGTTTGCTGCTATGTTAGGCATGGATGGATGGATTAAGCATCGCTCACAAATGCAAATAATTCTCCCTACGATTGAAACATTACAATAAAATCTTGTTCACAAAATTCCTTGGTGGATTACATAGATCAAAATAATGCTTTTATAAATATACAACATAGAAATGTTCCTTGACTATATTGTCCTGGATATCATTTCTCCAGATTGGATTATTACATGTACATCCATCCTGGAATGACACTCAAGACATTATTATCCAATGAGAAGCCCTTCTTGAAGAGCAAAATATGCATATTCATCATCCTAGTAGTTGATTGTTTAATCAGCAAATGAACATTGTTGACTGGTTCATTACATGGATGAACACATCATCCAGGCAGCTGACTGGTTAGTCAGCAGATGACTACTCATCGAATTGGTAGTTCCAGCAGATGAATGCATAATCAAGGCAGTCGATTGGTTCCTACTTCGTTTATTCCACAACCTGGCTCACAGATTAAAGGAGCATGTCACCTCCGTAGCTTCCGATGGGACTAAAAAAGGATGAACCATAATTCTTGGACATGTAGTCAGAGATATTCACCTTTCTCATCTGGTTCTAGAGGACAGGAAAATTTATTTTGAAAAAAACAAAGAGAAAAGCATTAATGTAACGTATTAGCAAACTGCAAATGGATTGAGCAATGAAGATATGTTGCATAGTAATATGGCCTACCATTTCTTTTTGCTCGTCATTGATTTTTTTGTTTTGTTACCCATGCCCTCATATCACAGAATCCTGGATATGTCACTGGTGAAATCAGCCACCACTTGATTGGTTGTGAATGTATTGTAAATATAACATGTATGCGTAGTTTTGTGTACATATAAGATTAAACCATGGAAAGAGTCTACTAGGACTATTTAGACTTGGTATTAACTGGGTTCTAGCTACAGGCAAATGACCTCCAACCAATCATTCCATGAATATCGTATGTTGCACGTTTCATGAATATTGTATGTTGCATGGATTGATTTTTATAGAAATCAAATATGAAACTCTGCATTAATTTGTTTTTCTATGAAATAGCAGTGTTAGTTGTGCATCATGTATATAATGGGGGGGGGGGGGGGGGTTACTGGTTTTTCCGAAGGTTCATAATTCGGAAGTTTGTAATTCCGAAACACAATTATTCCATAGAAGGGGTTATAATTCTGAAAATGAAATTTAGGGTTCATAATTCCAATATTTGATGCATTACTCTGAAGTTTTGTTATTCCAAATATTTGTAATTACAAATATGAAATAGGGTTTGTAATTTCGAAAATGAAAAAGGGTTCTTAATTCCACAGGTTTGTAATTCCGAAAATGCAATAGAGCCCTACAGAATTACAAACCTTCAGAAATATGAACTCTTTTTCAATTTCAGAATTATGAACCCTATATCATTTTCGGAATTACGAACCGTGGGAGTAACAAACCTTCGGAATTATGAACCTTCGGAAAAAGGACATGTAACCTGGCATGTTATGCCCTCAGAATTAAAATGCCACAGGGAAATAGGATAGCGAAATGAAATAAACAGCTGGATAGGGATCATTATTTATATAAACAGGAAAGACGCAGGGTTTCCAAACAAATACAATGCACATCCTGTGCATAATTCCAACTTTCAAGTAACATTGAACTCCATTACTCCACCATACCCGTCATGATACAGACATACACGTAGACACATTTTTAAAGCAATAAGATTTATACCACACAAGATCTCTCTCTTTCTCTCTCTTTCTCTCTCTCTCTCTCTCTCTCTGGGTTCTCATTATGCCCATTCTATCCGGTATGTTGGCATTAATTAGAAGGACCTGATCAACAGGTAACGAGATATGTAATTTGAGCAATAGATGAAAATACTGATATGTTTCTCAGAAATGAATGTTGAGAAAAAAATTATCTCTAAGTCTCATACAAGTTCCAGATTTGGGGTTTTTTCAGAACACAATGGACAACCACAAAAAGGACACTAGATGCATCTTCGACCGCGCACGGTCGGAATTTATGCCTCCGCCTTCACCAGATTGGAAATGTATGGCATAGATGTACACTCTAAAATGGATTGGTCCAACAAAATTACAAATCTTTTCACTTAAAAAGCACAGGAGACAGAAAATTTATTTCATTTCATTTTCATCCCATACAAATAAAAAACTTACCATTGATGACTTACAATCATCAAATACACCAAGGAAATAGATATTTTATAGCAAATAGACCACTGTCCCCTTGAAATTTCTAAAATAGGTAGGCCTAGACTCCATACATCACGAACCATTTTTATGTATATAATGACCTCTATGACATTTGAACTTTGACCTTGAGACCCTAAAATCTAATCAGTTCATCGTCCCTCACATATGCATACATGGGCCAAGTTAGAAGCTGATCCGTCAAACAGTTCTGAAGTTATTGCAAGAACGAACCATTTTTATGTACATAATGACGCCTCTGACCTTTGACCTTGAGACCCTAAAATCTAATCAGTTCATCGTTCCTCCCATATGCATACATGGGCCAAGTTACAATTTGATCCAAAAAACAGTTTTGAAGTTATCGCGAGAACGAAAAGGGGACGGACGGATGGACGACCCGAAAAACATAATGCCTCCGGCTACCGCCTACGGTGGGCGGAGGCATAAAAACATTTCTTGTTCTGTTCAACATATGAATATACTTTGAAATACTGGTTTGTTTTGCAGACTGAAAATGATCACATATCTTCTATCAATTTTGAGAAAATCCCCCCTTCTCTGAAAAGGGTAAAATGCAATTTAGCATAAAAGGGTTTCATACAAGGAGGTAGTTGAGTTCATTGAGTACAATTCTTCTTGTTTTTTCAGTCAGTTTTCATTGGGTCCTCTAGGCAGCTTGCATGTATGGGCGTTTGCATACATATGCCTAACAAATGTGTGGTAAGTGGTAACATGCAAGAAAATATGATCGATCAGTTTCCATTCTTTTTTTATTTCCTTGTGATTTTGCTGTCAAAAAATTTCTTCTAAAGTTAGAATTTACAAATTTATGGTCTCAATTGTAAGAGAACCAAGAAGAGAGCTACATGTAAAAGGAGTATATGATATATGACTTCACGCCAAGCTGTTTGGGTATTGTCTGAGAGAGCATGAAGAATCTTTGACCCTGGTATAATGAGAATAATCACAAAAGCTACAGCACGTCAGAAAGAGATAATGGAAAATTCCAGTCTGCAAACAAATGCGAATGCACAACAAACATACTGTTACTGCTCTACCCCTAAAACATGTACTTACATGTAGGGCCTATAGATGTATACATGTAGAGCTACATGTATGTACATCATATTATTGATTTGTTTTTATTATTTTAAAATTAAGAACATTGGGGATACTGTTCTAGTATCTTTATGCATGAGAAGATGCATGATTGGATCCGCCAATGGCTTCATTGATCTTTCCCTTGATGTGTTTTGAAATCACTTCTTTTCTAGCAAACTCAGTTACTGTGCACTTTATTTTCAAATTGTGCATCTTTTGTGCATGTATGAATCATACACCTATTGAAAACTTTTTTTTATACTACCCCATCACATTGGAAAGTCCTGGTAATGCCACTGGACTAAAGATTAGAAGAGAACAACAGGTCCTTTTAGTATTAAATGTACATTGTACATTTTAATCTCAACAAAAAAAGAAAGTGGACATTCTTTATTGTTCAAATTTTGCACACAAACCGTCAATAAAATACGAGTCCTCTACGAAAATCTATTAAGATCAAGTTTTGGACTTTCAAACTTGGATGGGCACATTCATTTAACCGTTAGGTCGGATTAAGAAAATTGCAAAAATTGACCAAGTAGCCATTCAAACGTTAATGAACATGTGCATCTGTAAGATATTCTTGTTCAACAATGAAAACAAAAAATGAGAAAAAATGAGGACTGAGCTCTGGATGTCAACTGTAGTCTCAGGACTGAATGGTTTTGACAAGCACAACCTCAAATTCAATCAATTTTTCTTTAATTTGATTTATATTTTATTGATGGTTTATATGAAAATTTGGAACAATAAAGAGTGTCCACTTTGTTTTTGTGCCGAGTGTATACATCTTGCGGAAACTACTAGTAGCACTTTACAAGAGATATGCTGATGAAAGAAGGATTACAAATATTACAAAATATTACGCAAACCTTTAGTTATGTACTTACCGGTATGTAGACAAACTCCAAAAAGCAAATAATTACTGTAAATGCAGAAATATTTGCGGTACATTAATTTTCGCGGCAATTTAATTTTTAATTTTTTTTGGCAAGCGCGAATTCTAGAACTCACGAAACTATTAGCCTGATTTCCTATACGGGTTGAATTGCATGCTTCAGCACATTAATACCGGTATGTGTGCGTGTCCAATTCATTTTTGAGCGCATGTTGTATGCATTTGAATGGACTGCATGTGTGTAAATTGATAAATGGAGTGGGTGTACATACGAGCGTGTAAATGTGCAGGGCGAATTTAAGAACCTGCGAATATGTTTTGGGGTCGCTCAGCGCAAAAATTTAATCACGCGAAAATAACAGCGTTTACAGTATTATATGCCTACACAATTCCAGTATCAATCACTAAAATTAGGAAGTTATGACAAAGTTAAAGGCTGGTCAGACCTTACTGGTAAAGATAAAAGATAATATTTTCAATTAAAGATACATGCTACACCTGCCCTACTATTGTCATGAATGAGCATGTACTCACACGTACATGCAACATGCAATAATTTAAGCCGGTATCAGTGAGGTCTGACTAGTCCTGAGCTATGTTTCATGAAACTTTTTCTCAAGAACAATGGCAACATATCTACAGCAAAATTGCTCTCAGCCAATCAAATGCTATGATTTAAGGGGGTAACCTTGCTAGTCATAAGGACCACATATTCATAAGGACCGCTATTCATAAGGACCACATATTCATAAGGACCACTATTCATAACTATTCATAAGGATCGCTATTCATAACGCATGTTAAATGCATAGCGGTTTTTTATGAATAGCGGTCCTTTATGAATAGCGAGTGGACCCAGATTTAAGTAGCTTATAACAGTCATTGTGACTTGTTACTGATAAGTTTTATGAAACTGGGCCCTTATATAAGTCTTGTTCTTACCAGTTGGCACTTTCTCTTCTCATGCTTGACGTTAATTTGGGGGCACTTTGAGTGTTGGCATTTTTTCTCTATCCATTCCCGGTACTTGCAGGTTCTGGTGGTTGGCTCTTTGGTGTCTGGTGAGAACGTGACGCACCTCTTGAAGCTAGCCTCCAGACAGTCATGGGGTCCTGGGTAGGTACTGGCCCTTCGTCGTCCATGGTAGGTAACCTTCAGACAAGGTTTCAGACAGCCCTCTTGAGAACTTGGTGTGACTTTCTCTGTTGATGTCTTCCCAACCTCCTCCTCGCTTTCTTTGGAGTCGCCTTCTTTGACATTCTGTTTTGATTCTCCTTCATTGTCTTTTTCATTTTCATCAAGGTCACTCTGGTGCTTGTCAGAGTCGGCCTCATCTTCCCTTTCCTCTGGCCTGGAGATGTTGGTGGAAGAATCAGGATGGTCTCCTGAGATGTTCTCAGAACCATCCATAAACTCATCGCAATCATGGCACAACTCAACATCGAACATTTTGGGCATGTACGATTCATGTGGCACTGAATGACTGACAACATCGGCACTTTGGCATTCCCTCTCACCATCAAAATTGTGAGGACCTCGCTTCAGGAATGGTATTTTGATGTGGAGTTTGGGGGTCTTCAACTTGAGGAGACGGCGCTTCGTGTTTGGACTAGGAACACAGTCTCCTGCAGCATTCTGCAAGTTTTGTACATCTGCATTTCCTGCCTTCTCCATTTTTACAGTATGTCGAGAACTTAGTAGCTTTGTAGAAAATTAACGATGTCCTGAAGAGATTTGAGATCTCGCCATCCAAATACATCAGCCTGGCAAAGTTTGGCAAAGTACTTGATCTTGACTTTTAGTTGTGGAGGATTACCAACTAATTAGTGCATATGTCTACCGTACTTGTTCAGGATATAAAATGTTGAGTAAATTCTTGACCGAACAGTTGCACGAGTAGGTCTACAGTCACTGAACATTCAATGTGTCGTCCTTGCACTGCAGTCCGAAAATGTTGATTATGAGTATCACAAAGTATCAACACTGGGAGTGAATTCCACTAAACCATTGATTGATTGTATTACCAGTCAGACCTCGAACATCATGTATGTACGTGTGAGTGAGCCAGATAATGGCTTGATGTCATGTCAAGTCAAGGCAATGGCAATAATGGAACATATGCGAGTGCTCAGATTAGAAAATAGATTGTGTGAACGACTCGATCAATTTACTACGGACGGTTTGTTGTCTTTTTCAAGTGGGTCACCTCATTCCATGGTCAAGGCAAGGGTCTTGAACAAACATCAGAGATCACATCAGGTACCGGTATGCTCAGCTTCTGGCACAGTCAGAAGGCCTCTCCTCTCCTGCCTCAAAGTCAAAGAGAACAACACGAAATCGAGACATTTAGTGATTTACGGTATAGGCCTACTGCACGTTTAGTCTGCAGCCATGCACTGTGCATGTGCATATGTTACTCACTTGCATGGTACGCGCCGTGTATAGGGTATACATCATGTATACATGTATGTACGGTACCTTCGATGCATGGCGATGGGTAAAAATAGGGGAGGTACCATATCGGAGTGTTTTGTTTGGGCCGCGCCCGGCCCCCCACTCGGAGGTCGAAGGGACCGCATGCGTGTTCCCAAAATCTCCGGTAAAGGGGTACTTTTTGGGCGACACAATCCGGCCCGTGAATTGTAAAAAAGGGGGTGTTTTTTATCTTTCACCCGGTGATTTCATTAAAAAAGGGGGTGTTTTTCTTTCTTTCTTTCTCTCTCTCTCTCTCTCTCTCTCTCTCTCTCTCTCTTCGACACCTGAGAAATTAAAACAGGGGGGTTATGAAATATCTTGAAAAATTGATCAAATCCCAGGATCAAATTCCTGACATTCCTGCTAGTTTTGATAGCTTATTCAGCCAGGATTATTTCATTTTGAAAAGTAGAAACACTGGCCCCCATCTCTTCCAAGGTATTGTAATGACAGCTTACTTAGGAGGGGGTTGGTGTCTGTCCTGAGATATGGGGTTGGAATGAGTGCTCACCTGAGATAGGGGGTACATTGAGCAGTGTTCTGAATTTAGGGGGGTCTCCAAGGCAGGAAAAGCCCGCGCAACGCCCACGATAGGGGGGTTCAGAAATTTTGGCAGCCCTGAGATAGGGGGGGGGGGTGCTTTCAAAGGGAGGAAACAAACATACGCGTACCCTAAATAATACTGAGTGGGGGGGGGGGCGGGTGTTTGGGTCACCAGTTATGTAGTCTATAATTCAAACCCTAACAAATTGTGTTAAAATATTTATGTTACATGAATCATTATTTCATCATACCTTTGCAATAAAAAGAGTCATTACTCGGGGGGGGGGGGGGGACTCAGATATATGGGTGTACACATGCGCGTCCAAGAAAACGCGTAAAAAGGGGTCTTTTTTTCAGGTGGAACGCGTAACGCGCGTTACGCGTTAAGGGGTCCAAAAACGCTGATTTTCAACAAAAAGGGTGCTTTTGACTAATCTGGCCGAACGCGTTTAGGGGGTATATTTTTCACTTTGGCACCAATATGTAAATGGGACATTTTCTGATATTTTCAGGGATTTTCACGGGGATTTACTGCCCGATTTCAGTTCAGGGAGTGACGCGCGGCAGTGCATGCAGATGGATGCAAAAAAAGAGAAGAGAATCGGGAGCGGCGAGTTCTACCGACACAGCCATAGTGCACTGAAATGATTCGCCATCTGAAATGTGTTGTTGCTTATAGCGCGCGCTGTTTATGGGGTAATATTTAAGTCAAACCTGTTTAGGGGGGTTGGATGATGAAAAACCGCGCAAAAAAAATCCTCGTTTAGGGGTCTTTTTTCATCCAACTATAAAACCTGTTTAGGGGGTATTTTGAAAACCCATGGATACGCATGTGTACACCTATATATCTGAGTGGCCCCCCGGGTTATTACTCTTTCTGATTAAATGAAATTATAAGTTTTTAGCAGTGAAATGGTGATTTTATTTTCAAACAAGTAGTAGTACATCTATAATGTCTCAAATTAGACTAATATTGCTACACCCAACTGGGCGTTGTGGCGTGCGCCTGTAATCCAGCTACCAGTGGAAGTAATAAACTGATGCAGCGGACCCAGGTTCGGAGACTGAGTCACGTCGTCGTCGTTGTTGTTGTTGTTGTTGTATTATGGCACCTTTGCGACAACAAATCATATCTGATTGATACACGTCTGTAAAAACCCAATTACACACAGACAGTAACATTCTGTGTATGTAACTCTATGGCTACGCCGCAAGCGCTAACGCGAAGCATAGACATGCATGTGAATAGATATCATAGCCTATTCGCGTGAACCATATGCAGTTTGTAAACAAAGGGTAACAGAAATCGGTCAATAAAGAGCACAGAACTTTATCGAGTCAATTTCATTCCACAGACAAGGAGGGCGCTGAATCCCATTCCCGAATATATCACTTTATTTAAAGCATGTTTTGTTCAAGGGATGGTCATCTTGGTATACCCCTTCCCCTTGGATGCACTCTGTGGTATTTTCCCCGAAATACGGAATTTAATCTTGATTTTGAATTTATTATTGCATTAATTTTCAGCAGGTAAATGATTTACATTTTCTCATCGCTTCTTTGATCTTTCCCTTGATGTGTTCTAGAAATTAGTATGAGCTATATATCTTTTCATCCGGGGGAACTATTGAACGGGTAAAAAGGTGACTAAAGGTATATACTATCATAATTTCTAAAACTTATTTTTAAGGCCAAAGAGAGTCTTAAACTGGTTATGGTTTAAGAAAATTAAGAAATTAACAAAGAGACAGAGAGTACGAGATTTTGATAACTGCCCCCATAAAATCCAATCTTTCCTAGCTTAATCAAGTCTACACAAAAATGTGCCCCAAATTGTATTAAGAGGACAATTTCTTTTACCTTTTTAAATTACTTAATATGATCATTCATTTTTTCAGTCTTGTCCCCCTATCCATCCTACCCCGTCCCCGGTATTTCCCTATCATAATAGTCTTTAAATGACTTATGGAATAATCTAACCACAACAGTTAAAATGTGTTCCTCAATTTACTCTTATAAAACGACTATGAACAGGTGAAGCGTAATCATTTCATCCATATAAAACAACTCATAAATAATGACCCCATGCACCGCCAATGCACTTGCACTGCACCCCTGCATGACCTCTTTTCTTCAAATTTGTTAGTTCTATGTCGCTTTTTTGCTTTGAGGCCGCCATCGACGTCAAGCAACTCGTCCATGATGACGGTTTAATTGTAAAATTTTAATTTCCCATACCGCATGTATTTTCTTTGTATTTACTCTCTCTAACAAAAAAAGAGTGAATTTTCACAATATTTCCACTCCACCGGGAGTGACGTCAGTGATCACTTGTTTAGGAGTGAATATCGAATGCTCTCTAAATGGAAAAGAATGGAATTTCACTCTATTTTCACTTTATTTTCACTCCCCAATTAGCATCTTTTACAGAAACCAGCATTTTTGTCGGCAAATATGGGTGTCACACCCTCAATATTTATTTTGTCGGCAAATTTGGGTGTCACACCCTAAAAATTTTCCGGCAAATTTCAAGGGTGTCACCCCCCCCCTTCAAAATGTTCTAGTGACGCCCCTGAGCGAGGTGCAATGGCTGCCGAGCAGAAAGTTTGTGAGAAAACATATCAAGTCATGAGGTTTCAACAGCAATTTGATGATTATTTGCGTTACAGGTCACGTTTTTTTATTTTTTAAGGTTCCGTTTGTTTGGTTTTTTTTAAGTTCCGTATGTGTTAATGTTCACCTGTACACCCGATATGACGTTACAAATACTTGGCGAGATACCAGACGGTGCACCAAAAATCAACGGAGAAGTAGAAATAATTTCCTCACTTACCTGGAAATTCACTCATTATTTATTCATTTAATTTTTATTATCATTTTTGTTGTTGTTGTTGTTGGAAGTAAATTATGTCGTAGTGGGGAGCAGGGGCGGATCCAGGATTTAGTACAGGGGGGGGGGGGCACACAAATGCAGGTTTGTCAACTTTTGGAAAAGGTAGAACCATATTTTTTTGGTCTTGCCAACTTCTCGAAAAGTCGCTCAGTGGAGGGGGGGGGGGGGGGGGGTGTTGACAATTTTTCTCGTCAGACCTCCAAAATTCGCTCAGTGGGAGGGGGGGGGGGGAGGTTATGGGGGTCCAGTTTCCCTCCATATTTTTTTCTAAATAAAAAAAAAAGTTTTTCATTCTAAAAAGGGGGACACAATCGACAAAAGGGCGGATCCTTTTATCATAATGGTCAAAATGCATACTTTTCTTCTAAAGGGGGGGGGGGGAGCACTGGCAGGAAGTGCCACCCCCTCCCCCCTGGATCCGCCACTGGCGGGTAAGGCAAACCCGCTAGTTTTAAATTCGCCTGTCTCCATCCAATAGATCATTCCCTGTTTTTCACTTGAATTATTTTACAGTGGTATTTCTGATTGTCGCCGGCCTTCAAAGTCTAAACCTGCGGGGAGGGAGGGGGCGTTTTTGCTGTTGTTGTTGTTGTTGTTGTTGTTATTTGATTCATTTTTGTTTTGCTTCATGTAGAGGGACCGCTTGTGTGCTTGTTCGTTTCGAAAGGTCTCGTATTTTTTTTTACATGGAGGAAAAGATACTTTCAGTGGAGCTGGCTTCCATCCTGGAGTCCGTCATTGTTCACAGAAATGTTACCATAGCCACGCGTCCCTTGCGCATGCGCAATCTAGATTTGACAAATATTTTGTTTTGTGAAACGCCCTCTTCATAGCTAAGAAGCAAATAATATTTGCTCCGAATTACAGCGATAATAGACTGTTCGTTTCCTTGTTTGAAATGTTCATACAATTTTGAAGTTCGTGAGAGAGACGTCTCCATTTGACATGGCAAAACCCGATTTTCCTAGAGGTAATTGCATTTTCATGGAGAATTCGAAATGTTAACGGGTGATGTGAGGATTTCTGTGGTCCCATGTACCGATTATGATGTTTGTGATCTATCATGAGTATGACTGAGTGCCACCTATGTTGAATGCACTCTCGGGTACATTACTGTAAAATAGTTGGTCTTTTCTGTCGCATGTACTAAAGGTATGGGGGGAAAAATAAGATAAATGTTTTAAATACTTGCTTTCAAATTCAGCCCTTAAAAATCTCACTCCTACCTCAAATGGCCGTTAGGAAGAACTTTTGATATTTTCAGCAAAATCCAAACCAAAGTCAAAATCTTGTCCAAAACCGGAGAAATCCCCGCCGATTTGTTTCGCGATCGCGTGTTGTTTACAAACTGCCGATGTCTTAGACTAAAATCGGCCAATATAATTTTTGTCCACGAAGAAACTCGGGATCGCAAGCGCACATCGATCTATACGATCGCGCACACAGAAAATCAGAACTTTTCCGTGTACGCCATAGGGACCGAATTTTTGAGGACAAAACTCTTTTGGGGAGATGTCAGCGCCCGCGGCGACCAGGAAATGTACACAATGACTCCGATAGCTCGTTTCGCGAGAATCAACAGTAAATTACGGATTTCATTTTTGGAAATATCTTTTCCAACATTGGTGAGTTGAATATTTCTTGGATATTTTGGGGTCGGTTTTTGAAAATTAAATGCCGATTTTGAGTGAATATTGGTGGCTTTTGTGCAGTGGTGTTTTAAAAAGATGAGGTGTATGACTGCCTACATTATACACACGAAGTATAGGAATGTAGCTATGAGTGGTTGAATGAGTTTGAAGAAAATTGACCTAGCAAATTTTGAGAAATCGTGATAACATATCAGACTCTTTGATATTGCAGGATAGGTGGCGATAAACCCCATAGCTCTAATACTCGACAGGGAATTAGAATTTCCATAGGGTTGTACATAAGCTACTCCAAACCTAGACAGAAATAACCGTCTGTTATGGGGAAATCTTTAATATTTCTGACATTTCTCAACCTTCCCCATAGACAGACGGTACGACCGTGTATCACCAACAAGGTGGACGATCAGCCGACCTGAGCCTTAGGTCGCGTTGCCGTTACGTACATACTGCACGAGTACGCCACTGAATATATGCTACACACACAAACACACAGAGAACCACTTCCGGTTCCGGATATGATCGTCCACACACTGCGCGATATGTGATCATTCAGTCTCTATGTACGGAGGTCTAGTGGAGCCAGACGAAGTCTCAGCGGAACAACCGACGATACAGAGAGACTGAAGCTTTTGGTCTACTCCAAACCACTCATAGCTACATTCCTATACTTCGTGTGTATAATGTAGGCAGTCATACACCTCAACTTTTTAAACCACCACTGCACAAAAGTCACAAACATTCACTCAAAATCGGCGTTTAATTTACAAAAACTGACCACAAAATATCCAAGAAATACAATAAATTCAACTCACCGATGTTGGAAAAGATATTTCCAAAAATCAAATCCGTAATTTACTGTTGATTCTCGCGAAACGAGCTATCGGAGTCAATGTGTACATTTCCTGGTCGCCGCGGGCGCTGACATCTCCCCAAAAGAGTTTTGTCCTTAAAAATTCGGTCCCTGTGGCATACACGGGAAAGTCCCGATTTTCTGTGTGCGCGATCGTAAAGATCGATGTGCGCTTGCGATCCCGAGTTTCTTCGTGGACAAAAATTTTATTGGCCGATTTTAGTCTAAGACATCGGCAGTATGTAAACAACACGCGATCGCGAAAAACAAATCGGCGGGGATTTCTCCGGTTTTGGACAAGATTTTGACTTTGGATTTTGCTGAAAATATCAAAAGTTCTTCCTAACGGCCATTTGAGGTAGGAGTGAGATTTTTAAGGCCTGAATTTGAAAGCAAGTATTTAAAATATTGATCTTATTTTTCCCCCCATACCTTTACTACACGCGACAGAAAATATCAACTATTTTTGAATGTTGTATTCGTAGTGGTCAATATGACCACTATTCGTGGTGTGCTCCAAACCACTCATAGGTACACGCCATTGTCGACTGTGTAGTAACGCAGCCAACACACATCCCATACCTAAACTGCATCACTGTGCATTTTTGGCTCTATTTAATTGAAACTGACGACGTAAAAAAATAAAAAATATTACGTACGTACGTACGTAATAATTACTACGTACGTACGTAATATTTTTAATTTTTTTAAGTCGTCAGTTTGGCCCTTCCAGGTCTTCGTAGAATAGCTTGTGTGCGTAACATTCTGCGTACGTATCTACGGTGCGTAACCATGTAGAGCGGCCTCACTAGTGCGCAACATATTGAGAGCAGTCGTCATCCGTATGGAGGTGTGGGTAACAAGTACCAAAAAGAGGGCTGTAAATGTAAGTTTTTATAACTTTCTACATTTTGTATCTTAACGAACTTATAACGTAAAATCTAAAGAATGATACTTAAGTATCAGTTTGCCCACAAAAACCTCCATTTCAAACAAAATTACATCTGTATCCCCAATACCCAGTATACACACATGTATATGATCCTAATGGTCAATATGACCATTGCTTGCTGATGTGCTCCAAACCACTCATACTACACGGCATTGCCGACTGTGTAGGAATGCAGCCAACACACATCCCATACCTAAACTGCATCACTGTGCATTTTTGGCTATATTTAAGTGAAACTCATATATTGCAGTTTACTTAAATCTAAATACTTATGTTGAATAATAGATGATTAAAACTTACCAGTTTGTTTTGTGACCTTTGAAGAGGGTTTCCTGAAATTTTGGGTACTTTTTGTCGATAACTCCTATCGAGACTGTCCCGTCAGCATCCATTTTGTATTTTTCACGATTATGATGAAGGGAGCCCTCAGCGCTCGTAGTGGTACTGGCGCGATCGGTTCGTCGATCTCCTACGAAGACCTGGAAGGGCCAAACTGACGACGTAAAAAAATAAGAAATATTACGTACGTACGTAATAATTACTACGTACGTACGTAATATTTTTAATTTTTTTACGTCGTCAGTTTGGCCCTTCCAGGTCTTCGTAGAATAGCTTGTGTGCGTAACATTCTGCGTACGTATCTATGGTGCGTAACCATGTAGAGCGGCCTCACTAGTGTGCAACATATTGAGAGCAGTCGTCATCCGTATGGAGGTGTGGGTAACAAGTACGAAAAACAAGGCTGTAAATGTAAGTTTTTATAACTTTCTACATTTTGTATCTTAACGAACTTATAACGTAAAATCTAAAGAGTGATACTTAAGTATCAGTTTGCCCACAAAAACCTCCATTTCAAACAAAATTACATCTGTATCCCCAATACCCAGTATACACACATGTATATGATCCTAATGGTCAATATGACCATTGCTTGCTGATGTGCTCCAAACCACTCATAGCTACATTCCGCTATAGTTTGTGTGTATAATGTAGGCAGTCAGACACCTCAACTTTTTAAAACACCACTGCACAAAAGTCACAAACATTCACTCAAAATCGGCATTTAATTTACAAAAACCGACCACAAAATATCCAAGAAATACAATAAATTCAACTCACCGATGTTGGAAAAGATATTTCCAAAAATCAAATCCGTAATTTACTGTTGATTCTCGCGAAACGAGCTATCGGAGTCAATGTGTACATTTCCTGGTCGCCGCGGGCGCTGACATCTCCCCAAAAGAGTTTTGTCCTTAAAAATTCGGTCCCTGTGGCATACAAGGAAAAGTCCCGATTTTCTGTGTGCGCGATCGTAAAGATCGATGTGCGCTTGCGATCCCGAGTTTCTTCGTGGACAAAAATTTTATTGGCCGATTTTAGTCTACGACATCGGCAGTATGTAAACAACACGCGATCGCGAAACAAATCAGCAGGGATTTCTCCGGTTTTGGACAAGATTTTGACTTTGGATTTTGCTGAAAATATCAAAAGTTCTTCCTAACGGCCATTTGAGGTAGGAGTGAGATTTTTAAGGGCTGAATTTGAAAGCAAGTATTTAAAATATTTATCTTATTTTTCCCCCCATACCTTTACTACACGCGACAGAAAATACCAACTATTTTTGGATGTTGTATTCGTAGTGGTCATTATGACCACTATTCGTGGTGTGCTCCAAACCACACCGGAGAAATCCCCGCCGATTTGTTTCGCGATCGCGTGTTGTTTACATACTGCCGATGTCTTAGACTAAAATCGGCCAATAAAATTTTTGTCCACGAAAAACTCGGGATCGCAAGCGCACATCGATCTTTACGATCGCGCACACATAAAATCGGGACTTTTCCGTGTACGCCATGTAGGGACCGAATTTTTAAGGATAAAACTCTTTTAGGGAGATGTCAGCGCCCGCGGCGACAAGGAAATGTACACAATGACTCCGATAGCTCGTTTCGCGAGAATCGACAGTAAATTACGGATTTCATTTTTGGAAATATATTTTCCAACATCGGTGAGTTGAATGTATTGTATTGGTGAATGTTGGTGTCTTTTGTGCAGTGGTGTTTTAAAAAGTTGAGGTGTATGACTGCCTACATTATACACACAAAGTATAGGAATGTAGCTATGAGTGCTCCAAACTACTTTCCAATGGACATAAAGCGCAAAATAAGGCAGTTTATTACATGGTTTGTGATTGTTTATGTTATAATATTCATAGTCGACGAAGATGGTAAAATGAAAGGCAAAAAGAAGCCAAAAAAAAATAATTTTTTTTAAGGACTCTCCGGGGATCGAACATTAGTCACTGGAATGGGAGGCAAGTGCTTTAACCAATATACCAAAATATTTCCCATAGAGATAACACGTAAATGAAAAAACAGGATTCTCAAATCCTATTTTGTAGTTAAAAATTGGGCATGATCCCGACATCTGATCAAAAATTAGAGACCACACTTGTAAAATCTTATAGTCTCAGCTAAAACATATTAAAATCTGGAAGGAAATAGACCAAAAATATAAACTGAGATACAGCTCAGAGAACAATGTCATGTAGATTCATGACTGGAAAAAAAATCATCTTCCATAGACATAACACGCAAATAGGGAAAATTCTGATATGGCGTCTTTAATTGAAAATTTCACTGTGATGACATCAAAATGAAAAAGGTTTGTGACTGATCTTGTAGAGAATTGTCTCAGAGAACAATGTCATGTAGATTCATGATTGGAAAAAAAATCATCTTCCATAGACATAACACGCTATAACATCAAAATTTGGAAGAAAATCGACCACCTATTACTGAAATATCAAATGAATACAAAAATCTTTTTTTTTTAGTTCATAGGCAAATATGATGACGTCATAACATGCGATCGGCAAAAATTATGCATGAATTCAAATCTACAACTTACAGGCTTTCAGAATATGTAAAAGAATTTCGGAGTATCCAGGCATTCTGACGAGCTATGGCGGATTTCATATAGGCATGTTTTTACCACTTTTTACATTAGAATGCCCATTGACGCACGCACAAATTTGAAAGTTTGACGCGCACGTGTGGCATTATGGAACTTCGAGAATGACTGTAAATAGTTGGAAATTGTAAAGAATAGTGTCAGGAAGACAAACCATGCAAAAAAACAGTGTTTTCATGTTATGTACGCACTGCGCGTGTATATTGTGCGCATGGACGGAAAATTTTGAAATGCTTAAAATGTCCTGAACCATACTTTTAAATTTTGACCCTTGACCTGAAGTTAATGTATGTCAAATACAGTTCATTTATGATGACTCGTTATGAAGATATGATTGATAATGTGATTTTACAAAATGGCGCCTGGATGACGTCATGATGACCTGATGACCTTGAAAAATTTTGTGACACTTGACCATGATAGGCCTGATGACTGATACAAATTTGATGAAAACTGAGTGAGCTGATTTTGAGAAATCACACTCACAAGAAAGTGGTGGAAAATTAAAAATAAATAAAGAAAATTCTGATGAAATTAAGAGGTGATCTGTCGATATCGACAGACCACCTAATAAAAAGTGAGTCCGTGTCGGTGACAATCAAATAACACTCATAGTACATACGTTATCTTAAGATAACCTCGTACTCCATACGTGTTTTACTGTTAGATTTCTATGTCTACCATCTTTGAAACCTCTCCCATGTCACTTGTAGGATTTTTCCTAGCTGTACGAGCTCCCTGCCCTTGGCCATTAACTATACACAGCGCTGTCAATTCAGCTGCCCATTCTCTAACGTTGCGAACTGCAACTACATGTATAAATGTGCGACTACATGCTTTGCCCTGAAATTACATATATTTTTCATCTAAAAATTAAACTAAATAAAACTTCAACTATTGATTGATTGCATTCATTAAGTGAAATTTAGTTAACCAACTTACAACTTACCAAAAACGATGATTTATTGCGTCATCTGCCCACAGTCGATGGCAGAATATAATCGCGTTGCACTTTTTGAAAGGTCACACCCGTGCGTAGCTATACACAGCGCTGTCACAAAGCGGTACCGCGATGGACAGGTTTTGGCAGTCAAAAGTTGTAAAATCTAGGCAGTCATACACCTCAACACCACTGCACAAAAGTCACCAACATTCACTCAAAATCGGCAGTTAATTTACAAAAACCGACCCCAACATATCCGAGAAATACAATAAATTCAACTCACCTATGTTGGAAAAGATAATTCCAGAAATGAAATCCGTAATTTACTGTCGATTCTTGCGAAACGAGCCATTGGAGCCATTGTGTACATTTCCTGGTCGCCGCGGGCGCTGACATCTCCCCAAAAGAATTTTTGTAGTTAAAAATTTGGTCCCTATCGTGTTCACGGAAAAGTCCTGATTTTCTCTGTGTGCGCAATCATAGAGATCGATGTGCACTTGCGATCCTGAGTTTCTCTGTGGACAAAAATTTTTTTTGGCCGATTTTAGTCTAAGTCATTGGCGGTATGTAAACAACACGCGATCGCGAAACAAATCGGCGGGATTTCTTTGGTTTTGGACATAATTTTGACTTTCGATTTTGCTGGAAATATCAAAAGTTCTTCCTAATGGCCATTTGAGGTAGGAGTGAGATTTTCAAGGGCTAAATTTGAAAGCAAGTACAGTAAGTAAAATATTTATCTTATTTTTCCCCCCATACCTTTAGTAAATGCGACAGAAAATACCAACTATTTTTGCATGCATATATCATAGTGGTCAATATGACCACTATTCGTGGTGTGGTTCTGGTCATATTCAACCTCAAATTACAACAATCGAAATACACAAAAAGAGTAAATATACACAATTTCGGCAGGACGGATGAGGTTTTTCTTACCTTGCACATGTTGTCAGTCAATTACTATTTGCATGTGAAACGTTGACCCAACTGCGCCGGGTCGGCAGTAGTCTAGCTTAGAGTCTGTGGACTTATTTAGTTATTTTATTCGTACATGTACAACCCTATGGACAACTCGCGCATTGTACGTTCACTGCCTCTATCCCACAGAGTTACATACTAGTGTATATGTAACTCTACCATAGAGTTACATACGCACTAGTATGTAACTCTAAGGTATAGACAACTATCCCATAGAAAAACAACTAACTTGCAAGTTTGCTCTAGTCTCACCAACAGAAAGTCATGACTAGGTTTCAAACAATCATAGAAGTATTAAATAGGAAGTTGAAAACTGACCATTAGACAACAAATCACATCTCACAGTTCTCTTTTGTACTTTTTATTCGAAAATAGCTACACCAACTCCGGCCATCCCACCCAGCCCAGTATCTGTCAGAGGACTTGATAAAGGACAGCTGTCTTTAAAGAGCAGTCGTAAGTCTTGCTTTCCACTTTCTTCTCGTCTATTTGACATTTAAGGGAAAGTCTACCCCTGATATCAACATGATTTGTGTAAATACAGAAAAATCACAGAAATTGTTTAGTGAAACTTTAAGAAAAATCTAGATAAGGAATAGAAAAGTTTTTTTTCTAAGTTTGAAAGATTTCTCCCCACACTGGCTGCTCTCCATGACTGTTTCCTCTGTAAGCAACTCTTCTTTTGCTGTTTATGAAATTTCATGAAAATACCCAGTTCTTGAGTTTCGATAAAGATCATGAAGGGGTGTGTTCTATTTTTGGCACAGGTGTGAGAAACATAATCCAGAAAATCTTTACTACAAAACACAAATGGGGAATGCCCACAAATGGAGAGGTCACAAAAAAAAATTGGTCAATTTCAACAGTGATCTTCAAAAACTGCATTTAGATACTCGTACTGTAAACAAGCAGTCAATGATAGAGCATGCTCAGCATATTACTTTTTTCTCACATCCATGTGTTTGTGCCTAACACAAAGAAAATAAAACAAAACATGTTAAACATTGTGTCATTTAGAAAAGAAAGGGAAGGACAGAAGGTGGACCCCCTTTTTCTGAAATGGCTTCATGATACATTTTCCAAGATAATTGGCCAGTCTGTTCAAGGAAACCTCCAACATTTTACCAAATGGCAGCTGGTTAGAATCTGGAATGACAGCTTTTTATGGGGAAGATGCAGCAGAGAATGAGCCCCAAAAAGTGAAGTGGACAGAGACACTAAGCATTTTGTTTGTTTTGTGCTTGTTCTGCCTAGTATAAATTTTACTGACAATAGCATCAAGTGGATAAATTATATTGACTGGTCCATTATATTTTGGTTCATATAAGGTACATGTATATAGTTGCATTAGGGCAATATTATACAAATATTGACTGCTCATGAGGATGATGGTGGAAATTGGCACTTTCAAGGTGGTATTCATACCAGCCCTTCTGATAGAAGGGTGGGTATGAACACCACCGAGGGAGTGATAATTTCCACCACCATCCGATTACGGAGCAGTCCATATTTTTTTTAAATTATATACCTCATCCTTTTCATTAATTCATAAATAGGTCTAGCTGTAGGTCTATAGCTCTAACAAACAGGAAATGAGATCAAGAGGATTTACTCACCAGAATAAGAAGATCCAATTCTGCAAAGTTCAATTGTTAACTTCCAGTTTATTCAATGCTGAAAGAAATCCAACATCAACAGTCTTTGCTCTTCAAAGTAACATATTTACAGTCATATGCGCTGCGCGTATATTGATTAACATAGTCGTAGCCTTGCAACTGACGAAAGCGCTCTTAAAACCTGAACCAAATTTTGTTTACGTACATGTGTGCAAAAGTCACAGAGGGTTACGCGTTCTATCACAGGGTTTTGGCATTCTATCATTTGACCTTAGGTCAAGTGATAGAACGCCAAAACTCTCTGACGCAATGATAGATCGAGATGCGCCGTGTCATGTGATATGGTTTTGACCAATCAGTGAATAAAAATCTATTTATCAGGTATATAAAGTCTCATACCCCTCCAAAGCCAGTCAATATATGTAGTTTCACCCAAGTGTCAAAACATAGAATCTGCAAGTTAATAGTGATTATCAAAATTAATATATATATTTAAGACTAGAGTGAGATGAAATACACCCTTAATGAGCAATTATTTCTTTGTTTATTTCTTCAATCTTATCAGCTTATGCTTCAAATAATAAGAGAGCTGTCAACCAGAATGAGGTTATCAACAGTCTCAATGTCCACTACAAGAAGCTAGGTTCAGCCAAATGTAAGTGCAGTTTGAAGATGTAAGATCTTCATATTCATAAAAGCATACTAAATTTAGACCAGGTTTAAACCTCAACTTGTAAGTGGGGGAGAGCCTATTAGTCCACTGATTAATGAAGTAAAGATAAGATATTTATTTGTATGTATATCCACAAAAAAAAAATCACTTTCGTTATATGTTTTCCACACAGTTCCATTGCAGTTTACTTCAATAGAAACATTAAATTGTGATGACAGGACATGGTCTCTTCCCTCTCTTGTGAAAAATGAAACTTGCTATCCAGTCATACATATTTTGCCGTTTTCTGGAAACTCTGAAGTCACTGACACATATGCACGGTTATTGTAGATAACCTTGCACTTTGTACCGTCATACCACAAAGAATTGCTTCCCATAGCAAGTATGTGATATCTAGCACATATGTGTGCTGGAGAGGAGCAAGATCACCAGCCAAAAACAGCCTGAAAATTTCACTTGATCAAGATGATACAGATCCTATTGAAGAGTCTGCCATGAAGTTATTCTATCATCCTAAAATGTAGAAGGAAGTATTTTCTCATAATTTTGCTGATTATATTGGTATTTTTACCTCTTCAACTTAGAGGTCGTGACCGCCGCCGAAATTGACACAGCCCCATATAGTGATGGTTCCGTGAGTGGGTCAAAGTCAAACATGTTTGTACATCAACATATTTGCAAAAATAAAATGAACATCCTTCACATTGTGTACATTCTCATAGCTTAGGATACATACATTTTGGTTTTACAAGGCATCTTATTATATTATTATTATTTTTGTATTATTTTATTTTTATTTGTCCTTCACATTGTACATTCTCATAGTATTTTAGTTGTGTTTTGATAAGGCATCTTGATATTTGTTTTCAGATTTTCTTTGGTATGTCAGTAACCAATCGTCACAGAATATGCAAAAACTTTTTATTATGCTCAGTTGTTAAAAAGATATTTCATGATTTCTCCCTTCTTGTCATGTGTACAGCTCGTATTGATTCTTCAGTACCTAAATCATGGACGTCAAGTACAATCAGTAAGTAGAATGAAACACTGCATTACCAAAAAAGGGAACTTTCTGTAATTATTAGTGTAAATGATTATGTATTTCTTGTTGGTTAAAGTACAGTGGGCATCATTATACATGATTTAATTTTTGAATGTATTATATGATCAAATCTGTTTTCTTGTATGTTAGTACCGTGTAAGAGTCTAATCCCAATAATTGTTGCATTCAACTTTATATTGAAAAATTCAAGTTAAATGGATATGTCTCCAAGACTTTTCAATAATGCTTGAAAATATCAGACTTGGGATTGTTTGGAAAATATGCAATTTAGGCCAACTACTTTCATATCAGCAATAGCAGTCTTGTGGCTCCACATAAGGTGCTAATGGTGTATATATACAGGCGAGGCTCGACACTAATATGGATTCAGTCAACAAATACCCCAAAAAATGTTCATTCTGAGCCCACATCTAAATAGGGTGAATGGTGCACGTGGACCCCCAAAATTTTTATTGACCCCTAGAATATAAATTTGGTATGGAGACCTGGGACAGTATTCAAATCGACACAGGCATTAAGTTAGCATTTTACTTAGCATTTGGATTGGCTATTAAAGTAAACTGGCTTAACTCCTATTCAGATAAAATTTAAGCACTTTACTTTAGCAAGCCGACTTTAAAGCAAAATACTTACTGATATCCATTGTGACGTCACACATCCTGTCCAAAAACATGCGCAATAAATGCATGGTAGTAGATGTGCGCTTACCGGTATATGATTTGCTTGTGCGCAGCCTACTTGTGTACAGCTCTAGCTCTGTGTATGTATGAAAGCCACATACCTGTCAATCAAGTAATTGGTTTAAGTCTGCTGGGGAGCTGTCTTAGACTTAGGGTAAAATACTTAGCCAAATGATTCAACTGAATACCAAAATTGTTCAAGTATTTTATCTCAGCCGAAAACTAAATAAACTGCTCATATTTAATTCTGAAGTATTCACCTGAATCCGTATTCAGGTGAATGTAGGTAATAGACCTGGAATGTAGGTAATAGACAAAGATGGTTTCTGTGACTTTCGTTTGCAAAAAAAAAAGTTGAATTTGTTGTTTTTTCTAATGAGAGGTCTCAGAAATAGTCAAGCTTTATTTATGACTGATAGTTAAAACACAGTCTCAATTAATTATCTTTTAAAAAGCATTGATAAGCAGAGGATCCAAGAAAATTAGGAAAATCTATATCATATTTTCTTTCGTCCTCTATCACTCTTTCTATTGTTGCTGCTATCTTGTTTTAGAGAAAGACCAGCTGAAGCGACAAGCCATGGAGAAGCAGCGAAAAAAATTACAGGGTCAGAAGAAAACGTCATCGAGGCCAGCTTCCAGGAACACTATAGCAACGAATGATCCTGATCTAGTAAGTAAAATGAATATTATACTTCTTTTGTTCGCATTTTACAAAACTGTAACTGGTCTGAGATGTTGAATTTGAAAAATTACAACCACATGAACAGTTTACCTTGACTTTTTCCAGTTAAAGATAAAATTGAGTTCTGGTCATGCTATTAAATTGTGAAAGAAACTGTCACAAAAGAATAGACCTGTTTACTAATTTTATGCATACTTCTTGAACAATGGTTGCTCTTGATGACTCAAAAGCTTACCAGAGGCTTTCCCGACATAGCAACAACTTAGCTGTACGAGCTCCTTGGCTTATCAATCTGGTACTGGCCTACGGAGCTGTACATGGGATCCATATACTGTGTGTGGAGACAGATATAAAAAAAAAACTACCGGGTAGATCTAAATATCACCATTTCCCACATATTGTGAGCCATGCAAGCCACCCTCGGAGTTTGCTAAAAGGGTTACCTTCCAGGATCAACTAAGATTGTAAAAATTGAATGAATAACCCCCCCCCCCTTCCGCGGTCCCTGATGATGTCGTTGAAAAAAACAGATTGGAAGACTTGACTCCAAGTCTGATCGTTGGAATCGCTGAATCTTTTAGCTAGCTATCCTTTTCTTCATGCCAAATTCGGAATACAGGCCAGGATCCTCAAAATCATCTTCGGCAAAGTGATCACTGCAGATTGTACTCCACTCACTTGGCCGGCCCTTGCCACTCTGCCCGCGTGAGCTTTACCTTTGCGACCCACAATTTCCGTAGATTTTCATCTTTAGGAAAAATATGTAGGCTTACATCATCTTTAGGGGTCTTGTTACAGCCCGCAACTATACACCGATTCGGCATTATTGATGAAACTGTGTCCCAAAATCAACGTTATTGTGAGGAATTAAACACGAAAATATGCAATGCAAATGGTCGATGCGGTGAATATCATGCTCGCGCTCGGCACCGTACCGGGCTGGGCCTGCCAGGCCAGCGGGCATGCATGGTATACAGCAAAAATGTACCTTTCAAATGATTATGAAATACGACTGAATGCATAAAAAGTGTGTGATAGATATTTTTTGGCTCCTGATGACTCCTTCCTAAGAAAAATGGGCAATTAATTTTCTATTTTAGTAACCCTTTAAAGGTAAAATCTGCTCCTGATCTTCATTGTCATTGAGCAATTTTTTTAAAATCAAGACATGTAACATACAAAATTAACATCAGTAATTAAAGAAATTAAGGTCAAAACTGTCAAAAATCAAGGTAATCTTGTTCATGTCATGCATGTACTTATTTACTTAATTATGACTCACAAAAGAGGTAGCATTCCAAACACGAAATAAAGAAATACATCGTCACTAACTCACCTTTTGTAAGAAAGCTCTTCTGATTGTTAGTGTTCACTTTTCCACCAAACTCCAAAATCTACATCCAAAACATGTGTGCAAGTCACCATTATTTCAGCATGGCTGTCACAGTTTCTTAAGAAAATATCCCTTCTGCTCCTATTAGGGCTGTTTACAGATGGATGGAAAATGAATGACTGCTTCTTCTTTAAGTACTGGTTGTTGAGCTACATGTATTTCATTTACTTCTTTAGGGTAGTCCTATTGCAATGGGTAGAATGCAGGATGCATACATTATCTGTTGCTATGGCAGGCAAGTTCATGTGTCTTCTGGTCCCCGTTTCATAAAACGTATTAAAGAACTGACACATATCAATGACAAATTTGCTCTCAGCCAATCAGCTGCAAGTATTTCAATAGCTTATAACTGTTATTGTAACTTGTAATAGATATCAAGATTTATGAAATGGGGCCCAGGAGTCACATTTGTGAATGAAGCATGCAAAGAAGTGCATAACCAATGTGAACAGAGTCAGGTTCATGAGAGAATGGGTCCTTCTTCCACCAAAATACTTTCACCGGTCAATTTCTGTGTTTCATTCTACAGCTACATACTTCCTAATTTACATAACAATGACAGTCAACGATAGCAGCTGTGAAATGTTTCAGTATGAAAGCAATCACTACTTCACATCAAAACTTAATCCCCTATCAGCCCCTCCTATGAACATTCTGTGTGTTTTACTGTTACAAACTATGGCACCCCTTCACATATAAAACTTATTCTAGAAAAGAATTTAGTTCGCTTGACTATAATTGTTAAACATCAATCATAAATCAATAGTTTCATATTTGATAATTGGGCTTAATTTGATACTATTTGTAGATCAATAGCCGAGCCTAATATTTGAATTCCATTTTAGAATTAGAGTAACTGTAGGGAAGAACAGGGCATGATGATTGACATTTATAGATGAAATAGATAACATATGGTATATAGCATGCAAAAATACTGTATAACAGAATGTTTCACAAAACAAATACTTTTTGCAATATCTTTCGCATAAGAAATATAAAGTAAGATTTGGAGCAACAGTGATGATTCGCAAGGTGAGACAAATTTTATCATTGTCTTTGATCTGATGTTCACTGCTTTGTAAGTCTATTGGTTTAACCCCTTCCATGCCACAATATTTTTGAGCAATTGTCAAAAATGAACTTTCAAGACTTGAATATTAACTTTCAATGAGGTTTTTCATCAAACTGGGCAAAGATATATTGCATAGGAATAAACATATTGAAGGCACAGGTTTCTGTATGAGGAAGAATTTTCAACCCATTCTGAGCCTAAACGAAATGTTCAACCCTCACATTTTGGGGCGGGATTTGCCGCCCACGGCATGGTAGGGGTTAAGGTTACTCTGCAGTGTACAAGACATGGTGAACCAAAGAACATTTTATGCAGTAATTGAAAGTGTGTGAGATGCTGTGATGGGTACATTGGGACACAAGCCTGGAAGATGGGACTTTATTTCCATGCATGTGTGATTTTTATGTCACTTTTATTTGTGTGGTTTCATTTGATAAAGTTGGTTTATGTAAAAGTGATAGTTTGCATACTTTTTTAATACAAAAATGAAATCCCTAACCATATGAATATGATCTTTATTATTCTTTTCATCATGAATCTTACTTTACCTGAAGAATTATATAGTCAGATAAATGTATATCTCTGTCTTTTGTGGGTGTGTTTTGAGGTGAACATGTCATGAGGAGACAGTTTGCTACCTTTGAATGGTTAATCTTTAGAACGATAAGAGACATCTCAAATTTATCAGTATAGTCTTTAAGGTCTGGTTTTCAAAAGTCATTACAGAATCATTGATTAATCTGTAAACCATATTGTTCAGGGGCACCGCTGTAATTGGTTCAAGAGCATTTATCTTTCCATGTTTATGTCCATCAGGATCTAGACGAGGATCTTGCAAAGTATGGAATCGCCGACCAGCGGGGCCCTCGGAACGCTGCAATGACTCCTCAGCCTTACCGTCCTCGTAGTGCATACTCGGATGCCAACAGGCCTCGCACCAGCCAATCACAGCTCTACACCACCTCAAACCAATACAGAAACACTAAGAATGCTGACCTTCAAGGAACAATGACCTTAGACTACCAGAGCAGAACGCCGAGGAAGGAATCTGCGGACATTTTAGACAAGAGAGCTGATAAATTTACAGAGTCAAGGAAGCCATACACCCCAAGAACTCTAAAGACAACAGCAACGTCCAGACTTGCTCAGTCCAAGAATTATAATGCACCCAAGAGGAAAAGTAGTGCGAAAGGGCTTAATGATACGGGGAGATCAGAAAGAGAACCTCAGTGGGATGAACACAATACAAGGTAAATACCAGTGTGGGATAAGTCTATACATGAGCTTTAGAAACTTAAGAAGTTGGGGTGATATTGCTCTTTTACAAGAAAAAAAATAAAATTCTGCATTCCTGATCCTCTAGTAAAGTCAATCCTAATTGTGTGAATCTTCAAAAGGAAATCAAAGTTGTAATTACCACGCAGGTATACACACTTAGGATGAGGAATCAAAACTGATAACTCTTTGATTTGATGTATCCAAAGGTCAGATACTAAATTATTAATTAAACAAATGTAACATAATCTTCAGAGTAATCCTGGTTATTGTAACTTGCAAGGACAAAAATTTTCCACATTGAAGCATACTTGAATAAAAAGTAGATGATAGATTTTTTTTAGGAACAACCCTATCTTTCCCTATCTAAAAAAGAAACCAACATTTATTAGAGGAGATCCATATCCAAGCTATATCCTTGGAATTGCAGCTTTCATTAAAAAAAAGTTCTTCAGTTAACCATAGATGATTAGAAAGGTAAAATGTTAAATTTGTATTTAGTCCAAAGTCTAAATCTCTTTTAACGTGTACCCTTTCCTTCCCCCCTGTTAAAATAGAACCCTGCATTCAAGAGAGCAGCTTGACGAGTTAGCGGAGCGTGACAGACGAGAGAATGCCCGTCTCCAGCGAGCTGAGGATCACCTGAGATGGGTAGAGGAACAGGCGATGAGGGTCCAATCTCTTGACATCGATGGCGGGCAGGAGGACGAGCTGAGGCCGATGACGTCGAGTCTCAAGCCAGCCAGGAAGGGCGGGGCCAGAACACCTCTAGGCGGAACCACAGATTTGAATGTCAGCTATGGCAATCAGTCACTCAGGTAGGGATTTTATACACCTCAATCCTGTTTGAAGGATCTAAAGTGATGTGTTTGAAGAAAGGGCTTCACACCAAGTTTTTTAAAACTAGACAAGGAGGTTATGTACACCCTTGGCACTGTCAAACCTGTTAGCCGTTTTTTGTTTGTTTTACAGATTATATTCTTCACTAATCCAGGAAGTAATGTTATTCCCAGATATTTTGATACAAAGTTTGTCAAAAATGACATGAACTAAACATATAATTCGCAGGGCAATATATTATTTCTAAAGATAGCCATACTTTCAAAAGTCCAAGTCTTATTTTTTTATGCCTCCGCCCACCGAAGGTGGGTGCCGGAGGCATTATGTTTTCGGGTTGTCCGTCCGTCCGTCCGTCCCACTTCTCGTTACCGCGATATCTGAAGAATCATTTGAGGTAGGAACCTCAAACTTGGTACTAGTATGTATCCCCATACGAAGATGAACTGATTAGATTTTGGGGTAAGTAGGTCAAAGGTCAGAGGTCACAGAGGTCAATTTACATGAAATTACATGAAATTCTTGGTTTTTAGCACCGTTACCGCGATATCTCAAGAACTGTTTGAGGTAAGAACTTCAAACTGGGTACTAGTATGTTTCCCTATACGAATATGAACTGATTAGATTTTGGGGTAAGGAGGTCAAAGGTCAGAGGTCACAGAGGTCAATTTACATGAAATTACATGAAATTCTTGGTTTTTAGCACCGTTACCGCGATATCTCAAGAACTGTTTGAGGTGAGAACTTCAAACTTGGTACCAGTATGTATCCCCATAGAAAGAGGAACTGATTAGATTTTGGGGTAGGTAGGTCAAAGTTCAGAGGTCACAGAGGTCAATTTACATGAAATTACATGAAATTCGTGGTTTTTAGCACCGTTACCGCGATTTCTGAAGAACTATTTGAGGTAAGAACTTCAAACTTGGTACCAGTATGTATCCCCATAGAAAGAGGAACTGATTAGATTTTGGGGTAGGTAGGTCAAAGTTCAGAGGTCACAGAGGTCAATTTACATGAAATTACATGAAATTACATGGAATTACTGGTTTTTAGCACCGTTACCGCGATATCTCAAGAACTATCTGAGGTGAGAACTTCAAACTTGGTACCATTATGTATCCCCATAGAAAGATGAACTGATTAGATTTTGGGGTAAGTAGGTCAAAGGTCAGAGGTCACAGAGGTCAATTTACATGAAATTACATGAAATTCTTGGTTTTTAGCACCGTTACCGCGATATCTCAAGAACTGTTTGAGGTAAGAACTTCAAACTTGGTACTAGTATGTTTCCCTATACGAAGATGAACTGATTAGATTTTGGGGTAAGGAGGTCAAAGGTCAGAGGTCACAGAGGTCAATTTACATGAAATTACATGAAATTCGTGGTTTTTAGCACCGTTACCGCGATTTCTGAAGAACTATTTGAGGTAAGAACTTCAAACTTGGTACCAGTATGTATCCCCATAGAAAGAGGAACTGATTAGATTTTGGGGTAGGTAGGTCAAAGTTCAGAGGTCACAGAGGTCAATTTACATGAAATTACATGAAATTACTGGTTTTTAGCCTCGTTATCAAATATTTCTAGAACAATTTGAGCCATCAACTGAATTTAGGCGGAGGCATATAGGAGACGCAGTCGCATTCATCTTGTTATTGCTTATTCTTACTTTTATTTTAGAAACTGTTTTCATGTATTTTGCTAATCATTAATTCTCAATAGCGACAATGAAATTTACCATCTAGAATGATTTTGTTCTCCCTACAAGGACTAGATTCAATATGATAGTGAATAAGAATGTAGATGTCAGTAGTATTTTGTAGGTGATATCTTATTGTGTGGATACAATACTAGCCTAATGATTAAAGTAGAACTTTAATGATTTTAAATATTGGCTTAATACTTATTATTGCATAGATGGCATAAATTAAACAAGGTTATTCAAATTCAACGCTTGGAAACATTTGAAGTAATGATTATTATCAATTATAAAACGGTAAAATACAGCCCCCGATATAGCAGCTGAAGAGCTCCTCGAACGCTGCTGAGATATGTGACGACACACCATGGACCAGTCCTGTCTAAGCAGACGATGACCCATAACATCTTACACATTTTTCAGAGCCTATTTTGTCATCTCCTCTTCCCTTATTTCTCTTCCTTCACTAGCGTCAGTCTTAATGTTAGTCTGTTGCCTCACTCTTAACTTCGTGTATGGTATTATTTTGATGAAAAATGCAGCGTTACAAAAACAAAGGAATCAGTCACTTGTAAACAAAATAAGACGCCATTGTATTTTCAGCTGCTTGCACCGGGGCATGTTCGGCGTTTCAAGAGGGAACGAATACCATCCTGCTATTATTCGGAGGGCTTTTCAATTTGAAAGTGGGGTTTATTTCATTGATCATTGACCCTTCTCATATGTATTTACAATCAAACGGTTTTAGCTATCAGAATCAGTTTCACTTTCCCTTTATAATGGTGTGAAATAAGGTCATGTTTAAATACACCAAACTCTTTATAATTTGATAAATAATTGCATTGCAATTACGTTCATTCATTATAGGACGTCGTCTGCTTAAGCAGGATCGATCCCGAGTGTGACGACATCAAAACATCGCTATATTTCTGGCGAATCCTCGGATATTCCAGATGCTGAGAAGAGCTTTTATTTGTGTTGTTTTTATAATCATCAGATACGCAGTTGACATAAAACTTATGCGATTGCCATCTGTAAGCTTCCCAGTTTCTAGTGATACATTAATTGCCATATTTGTGATTTTCTTTGAATATCTACTTTAAATGTAAACTTTAACCATTCCAGATATGAGCTTGCAACGATGACATACAAAACTCCACAACAAGTATCAAAGAGAATGCAAGAAGAGTGAGTTAAAGTACTTATTAGATTATTATTACTTTTCATTTTTTAGAATTCATTGTTTTTCCTACTTTCCAAAGATTATATTCCTCACCATATACAAGATCATGTATCCACCATGGGTTGACATTCAAACAATTATTCTTAAGAACGTTTGTCAGAACCCCTGGAATTTCAGTAAAGTTTATATTTCTATCTCTCTCTCTTTCTCTCTCTTTATATATATATATATATATATATATATATAGGAGTGTAAGGATGCTCAACTTATACATGACCGACGGTGTTCCAGATATAGATATGTGTAAACAGAAGAAAAGTCTAGGAACTGTACAAAGACGTAGCTGGTATACATACACGTTTTAATCGAGCTTTCGGCTATTTAGGCCTTCTTCAGGATCTGAAGATAAGTCATAAAACAAAAACAAAAACCAATACATCGTAGCGATCATATATGACATACTATGTCATATATCATATATCGTATTACATCAATTAAGCATCAACAATCATGGTCATTATACAATCACAGTCAAGATAAATTAAAATGACATATAATTAGGAATGAAGCGGGAAGAAAATTGCGTGAATTCAAATTATTTACCTAATGGCTCGTGATGAGTTGTTGATGTTGTTGCTGCTATGTGTGTTTAGTTGGCTTGTGTGTTTAAAGCGTAAATAGCCGAAAGCTCGATTAAAACGTGTATGTATACCAGCTACGTCTTTGTACAGTTCCTAGACTTTTCTTCTGTTTACACATATATATATATATATATATATATATGATGAAACGTTTTTGTTTACAATTATTTTTATATAAGTAAAGAAGTAGACTACAGTAGTTCTAGATGCAATTATAAATAGTCATCTTGATATAAATGTTCTGAATAGAAGGATGTTACGTCTGCCCTGAAAGAAGATATTTGACTGAAATATGGAAATAGGTTTCATCCTGTAAAGAGAGAGAGAGAGAGAGGGAGAGAAAAGAAATAGACACAGGCCAAGGGTGATTTACCCCTAAACTGCTAACAAAACCCCTACAAATGTAAAAAAGAGCCATGTATCGGATTGCAAGAAATCTATGAACACAATATTTGTACTTGAAAATATCCCTTGAAAACTCAATGCTAATTTTTCCTCTAGTTTGGCTACCCAGTCTTTAGTTTACTTGGTACCTTTTTTTTTAGAAAGCTCCAGATCATACATATTTTGATTTTTACTTGTGCTTCGTATTCAAGGATTTACCACATATTAAAGAAAATGATATGTATTTGTATTACCCATTCCTTCATCAATATCCTTTGTGGTGTGTATTTTGTGGCACAGGGAGGAAGAACTGAGATACCTAGAGTTTGTGACTGATGTAACCAATGATGTACTGAACAGAGGAATCTACACAAACACAGTCCTGAAGCAGGTCTTTGAATCACACATAGACAAGAATAAAGGCAGACTGGATGAGGTCAGTACACATTGTCTCGTATTAAAGATGAACTATTTAGTTAAACCTGGGGGGCGTTTCATAAAATGTCTTGTCAGTGATTTTTACCGACAAATTTGCTCTCAGCCAATCAGATGCAAGGATTTCAGTAGCTTATAACAGTTATTGCAACTTGTCATTGATGACAAGTTTTATGAAACAGGGCCCAGTTGTAACTTGGTCCACTGATTTATGTAGCACCAAGTAGTGGCAGCAGTCGCAGCAGCAGTAATAATGTGGAGCAGTAAAATAATAAAAAGATGGAATTATTGTATGAATGCTTTTATTGGCAAAAGTATTAATGGACTGAATGGAATCACAATAATCATCATTCATCACGTATAGTTTTGAAAAATATTGTAATGAATATCAATCAATTCATGAATGGCATTTTGACTTTTCTATTCTAATTTTGGATGTGACAGGGAAGGATGAGGCATTTGATGACACAGCTCAAAGAGGACCTAGCCATTCCATCTGCAGATGATATAGGTGGTGGAACGTGACCCTTCACCCTTCATCTCTGAACTCCAGCTAACCATTCTTGCAATACTGTGGCTACTTTCATCTCAATGATTCTCTGTGAGATGACTGAAGTTCATGGAATATTCATCTAAAACTATTTTCAAGTACACTGTACTTGTATAAATGTTTACATACAACCATGTATAGCTTGTGTAAATTATGCAAAGATATTTGAAACTGGGTGTTTGGTTACAGGCTAGTTTGTCAAAAGGTAATTTAATAATAATAATAATAGACATTTATAACGCGCCATCTATCTAGGTAAAACCTATTCCGAAGCGCGGAAGTACTACTATTACCCTGGCTTTAGCCGAGCTGCCCTAAGGCGCTAAAAGCATTCAAGGAATAAATTCCTACCAGGTACCCATTTACTACACCTGGGTGGAGAGTGGCAAATGTAGATTAATGTCTTGCAAAAGGACATTAGTTTACTCAGACTACAAATTGTTTGTATCCATTTGATATTGTTGATTTTAACAAAAAGTAAATTTTGATCAACTTGTACTTAAAGAAATATATTTTAAAGTGACAGTAAACTGAAGCTCCTAAATAGCGCCATCTATCAACAGGATTTGATTAGTGTCTTTGCCTCTCATTTTCCCATCATGCCCCATTTTAGTTTGTAAATGTACCTGCACACAATTTTCCACAATGCCAAGTCAAAAATAATAGTTTTAAATATAAAATCTGCCTATTATCCAAACAAGCTGTTTGTCAGAATTCAAAATAAAATGCAATTAATATTCAAATTATAATCTTTAGCAATCACTGTAAGATGGTGCTGTCCAGGTTCTACCAGTTTAATGCCACTTTAATCCTTGTATCAAAATATTATCTTCAAGAATACATTGATATTGACAGAGTATATACAGATAGAGTTTATTTTCATTCTTAAACTGAAATAGAAGGAATAAAAATGTGAAAAATATTGAACTTCTTATGTGAATGACAAATGAGAGTTATTTAGACATGTTTGTATTTTGTATGACAGTACCACTTGTGCAAGCAAATATGATTGTGCCTGCAAAGCATCAAAAGTCTTTCAATTGTAACGTCAAGTTTTATGTGAGGAATATGACAATGTCATGTGTGCAAAGAGTTTAAGAGAGAGAGAGACAAAGAATTCAAATATAATAAACATTTCAGGTTGAATGTTTGTAGCTAGATAGGTTTAGTTTTATTTATTTATTTAATTTTTTTTGGTACTGTTTGATTAATGACATGATGAAAAGGCATTCCAAAATGTTACAGCCAGCTAGGTAACCAAGAATGCAATAAACTTAAATATTTTAATTCAATTTCAATTTCAATTCAATTCAATTCATTTATTTCAATTTCTTGCTGAAAAATTAAATTTGCAGGTAGTTAGGGCTAGTTTAAATAACTTTCCTTAGTGCATTTTCCAGACAAAGAGAAAAAAAAATCATTGTATTACTAAAAGACAATATCATAATCACTGTGCTCAAACTTTTTAAATAGTTTTTTTCAACTTACACAATGTATTAGAATTGTTTTCTTACTATTTGTAAGGACTATGAAAACACTGTTAAAATGTCAAATAGTACCAATGAATATGTATCACTCTTGGCTAATTGATGTAAATGTAGGGCTAACTTTTATAAAGTAATGAATTCATTATTGTGAAGTAAACAGTACATGATTTTTATGCAGCGTTTGGGGTTATTGTAAGCTGAAAATCAATCCCTTTGAATTATTGATTCTCCTTGTATATGTTTCAAATTTTGACATCAGTAAAGACATGATTCAAACGATCAGCAACTATTCTCGGACTAAATACCCTTGTCCACCTGGCAAATATATTGAACAAATTTTGCAATCTGCTGACCCAAGTATAAAAGAAATGGGCAAACAAAACAGCATGTGTGCAAGACTGAATCGTTACTTGATGAATATTAGCCAAATAATTTCTATAAGTGTACATTGACCCTTCAGACTGTGCTGCTTTTGTAATCATTGTGCATATTGTGAAGCAATTTATGTAAAGTGTAACTCCGTCCTGTGTTAACGCAATATTTAGGTAGAAAGACATAGCAGTGAGCTGCTCAACTCAATTATTGTTGGTTGTATATGATGTATGTGAATTGAAAAGAAGCTGAACATTACCAGGGTATGTTATTGTTTGTGATTAGCACATGTTGTGTTTATAAATGGCTATGTCTTCAAGGTTTCATACTCAGGAAGCCTTTAAGTACAGTTTCATCCTGGAAGTCCATATATTCCCCCAAAATAAACATTCTTTTAGGGTTGATATGATTTGCTCTTCAGTAAAAATAATACCAAAAAAGGTGTTCTTGAAATCTTAACAAGTTCTGATGGATTTTTGCAATAGCCCCCTCTGTAGTTCAGTTCTTGATATTGCCAAAGTAAAGAGAGAAGGGTGCAAAAGAATTGGGGGGGGGGGGGGGGGGGTCGATACAACCGTAAGAGTAGAGGACAGAAGAGATAATTTCAATAAGAATGATTAAAAGTTAATATAATTCAATGATATCAAAATAAAACAATTATGATGTCTAGTGTATGAATTGATTACCAGTATGATAAGTACAGATATATAAAATATATATGTATGAATATAAGAGTATTGTTGACTTGATGTTATTTTGAGTGTGTACATCAGTATACATCTGCAGGGGCTTCATTGAATAATTTTCACTAGCTGATACACCTTGATCTATTCGTGTGATGATTTTGTAACTTGTTTTCTAGGTTTGAATTACACAAGTCTTGTTAAATTGAGATAACATTATGTTTAAATCACATTCTTGTGCTCATGAAAGAGTGGAATAGAATTACATGATAAAGGAATGCTTAAAATTTGATAATCGTCAATTTTGTTATGTGTACCGGTATATTCAGATTGTATTGAGAGCCAAAAGGATGTTCATTATGTGCTATACATATGAGTTAAAGCCCTTCTGGCTCCAAACAGACGAAATGTCAGTAGACACCTCGCTCGATGAGAATCTTTTGATGAAATATGTTGGTGACCATGTTCAAGTGACTTGATTTCATATTTGTGAAACATGGCTGTAAAAGACGCAATGTTAAAATTGTAATGTCTTTGGATCTAATGTCCCATATAACAAGACATGTACCCCTTCTTTTGCATTTTCAAACTTTATCCTCTAAATACGTTTACCTGTGAAAACAAATACTGGGTGAAATTTTTCCCTCCAAAAATGAAATTTGCAACTTCTTTAGCATACAATTATACAACGTTTAAAACCCCCTTTGCAAATGCAAACTGCTCCTTTAACACACAATAATCTTGTGTTTGAAATGAAACTTTCTAATATGCCTTTCAAGCAGTTTACTGCTCAATTCATCCTCTTTTTAGTTTTGTATTTGAAAAAGTTAGATAGTTCAAGTGAACATATAATTTCAAGAGTTTTCCTGCACTACTACAGTTCTCAGTTATTCCCTAAAACCTGGATCTTCAAACAGACAAAAGTATCTGTCAGTTGTAATTCTACAATTATTAAATGTGATTTGTATATATCATGAAATATCTTTAAACATCAAATGGAATAGAACTTTTCATTGAATGTCCTTGAGCAAGTTAAGTGTGCCATTTGTCAATCAAAATACCACAAATTGTCCACAGTGACTCAGGTTTTCTTTGCCGAGCTACAATTCCCGGGCCCCTATAAAGAGATAACAATTTGTCCAATCTGTTTCCTTGAGCTGCTCCCCCTTTGACATGCTCGTATTTTGTGGAACATTTGTGCGGCACGAGTCCCGCAGTATAAATGAAATTTTCTGCAAATTTACGAAGAGTGACAGCAGTTAATGAGAGCTGGAAAGAGCACAATTGGATGAAAGTATGGGCATGGTTCGCCAAAACTGACGTGCGGTTCTGGTTTGGGCATGCACACGCGATAGAGCAGTTATATCTACCAATAACCAATAAATATGTTTGTGGTTAAAGATTCAGGGATGGTATTAGCTTATCTCTCTTATTAACAGTATCTCAAAGGGTTTTGTCCCCTGAATTGATAATAGATTTCAGATTAATAAAAAACAAGGTTGATTTGTAAAGTTTATCTTGTCTTTATGTATAGGGATGTAATGAAGAGAGCTACTTAGGTGTGCAAATATTCATTAATTAAACATATATGGATTTATTCAAGTCTGTCATTTGAAAGCAATGCAGTGTATTGGTAGGTACAATGCCTATAAGTTGTAATCTCAGAATTGTGTGCCTTTATGTAATAAAACAAAAACATGTCCTCAATTTTGACATTTTTTGAAGTATATTCCCCCCTGGCTTGATATTCATTATCATATAGTTCAGGCGTTGAGGTTTATCTATTACAACAATTCCGTGATGTTAAGATTTAATGGTCCTCATTTTTATTCAAAGCATTAGATTGAATAAAAATGTATATTCTTTTCTTTTTCTATTAGCAATTTAAATATTTAACATGTTATAAAAGTTATAAATAAGCAATATACACTTCTGCAACCCATGTTGAAATTCCACATAAATTCAAATACCTTAAAAAGTGCTGAATCATGAAAGCTGTTTTATTATAAGTGCATGCTGGGGTTTTTCTTTTCATAGAAATGTTGTTCTCCTGAAATTCTCTAAATTGCTTAATTTAATCAAACTAAACATTGCAAAATCACCTGGCACTAACTGACATAACACTTAGTGTGATGACCTTTAACATTACAGGAAGCCCATTTGTTGCAAAGAGGTCTTTTTGTGAAAAAGTGCTGAACTATGTACATTTTGGTATTCTTTATACTCATCTGCAGTAATGGCAAGTGCAACAAAAGTAATAAAAAATAATGTTTTCCTGTTTATCTTGTGAATATGTCAATTATAAAAAGTTTTTTTTTTTACATGAAATCCACTGTCTAAAGATGTTACAGAGATTCCCAAAACATTTGGTAATGTACATAATGAACAGGGAATCTAAATTATTTTTCAAAACAAAAACAAATCAAAATATTACTGTATATCAGCAGCTTAGAAATGTGTTTATATCTTGCTATTAATCGACTAACATAAGAAATCTGTCAAAAAGTTTACAACACAATGGCTTAAAATATGTGAATGAAAAAAAAAGATGATCGTAAAACTAGCTGTCTTTCATATATTGGAATTGATTGGGGAGCAGATTGTCGATAACCATTAAAGAATATATCCATCAAGTTTAGTGACATATTTAAGCCCTCCACTCTCCCTTTATCAAGGCACCTAACAGCCCTCTAAGCTTGCTCACTTTGATGCGATTCGCAGCCTTTGATGTGTCAATTGTCCCGCTCTGGTTGATTCACCCTAATGAAAGTGGGTCAACCAAATTTAGTCCCAAATTTAAATCAATTGACCCATTTTGGTTTGGCAAGCAGGGTTTATTGTGATTGAGATGTCAAGATTGGATAAGGGTAAAAGATCTGTCTTTTGTGATGTCACTTTTTCCACCTATTGCTCAGATTTGCTTTATTCTCATCAATTCTCATCAGTCTATTTAGATTTGATTTGCATAGGGTTGTGTTTCAATGTCTTGGAGTTTAATCCCAAGTATTAAACTTCATTGCACATATTAAAGAGTAGTTAAGATCATGAGTCTGAAGTTTCAGTTTGCCGTATTGGCAACTTTCAAGAGTTGTAGAATGACAATGAAATAATTGGTTTTCAGTGACTTACAGGCATGTTAGAGTGACAAAACTTTTGTTCCAGATTTAGTTTACTGAGCAATGAAATCCATTTCAAATTTGAAATCGTATATGTTATTTTAGAGTTAGAATTTTAGAGCTAGGGACTCTTGCATAAAAAGTTGCATTTAAATGCAAGAACTAAACAAAATTGAACACAACTTGATTTTCTATCAATCAGGATTTTGCATTCAATTTATAGTGTTTAGTTGCATTGTAAAAAGCAACTTTGTATGCAAGAGATCTGATAATATTCAGGCTGTTATAAGTGGCTTTAGTCAAGTGGTAAGGCTTCGTCTAGAATGAAAAGACTAAGAAACAAAAGACTAAGAAACAAAATATTATAGTGGGCCATATTGTGTTTTTGCTTTCATTTTCTGTTGTCCATTCAACAACAGGCAGTAACCTCTGGCAAGAAAAAGCGAAGTCTTGATTTAGGAGTGGAAAAGTGGTTTTATAATGATCCCTTTATTTTTCATGTTAATTCAGATATATTTAAAGAAATGATTGGTTGGGAACAAACTGATGATATCTTTTGGACTACTCATATTCAGAAATCGAAGATATAAATTCAGTTCCTCTGTGTTTGTTGATTGTATGCAAATATATACATGTACCTTTTTGATGAATTATCCTCTGTTTTTAAAAGAATGCTATTTTCTAATTATGAGAAGAAACTAGTTTTTTTTTTAGAATTATATATTTGTGTAAGAGAAATTGATAAAAACACAAATATGAATTTAATTTGTTGTTGTTTTTTTGATGCATTATTTAGAGTCTTTTTATTAGAAGCCTTTATTTAGTAATATATCACTCTGACTGAAAGTAAATATTTAATTCCAATTCTGTCGTTACCTTTGAAGTATGAGTAATGAAATTGAATCATTTTTAGGTTTGGGGTATTCATTTTCAAATGATAAAGAAGGATGGAACTAATTTCTCTTGCAACTAAGAGAACAATTTATTCGCTCAACTAACTATGATGAACATTTTAAAAAGTTACTGATGGGTATATTGAAAAAATAGATAAGGTGAGAGAGAAGGATAGAGAGAGTTTGAAAAGTCAGTATTACCTACATGTATGAAGTCAGATTTTTCCCCTCCAAAACATGAGCTTTAAGCACACTGAGAAAGAGAGACAGAGAGAGAGACAGACAGACATATGGGGTGTTGCAAGAAAGTTGCGATTGATTGCAAGTTGCAACTGATCGGTACTGACCAATCAAAATCATTGTTACAAGCGCATCTTGAATGGGCAGACCCTGAACCATTCAGAATGGTTGTTCTAATTTGCTTTACAATTTGCAATTGATTGCAACTTTCTTGCAACACCCCATAAGAGAGAGAGAGAGAGGGGGGGGGGGGGGGTGAGAATGTAAATTTTCATTGCATTACACATATCCATCCTGCTTTGAAGCATAATTAATCAGTGATTATGATACATTACTTTGTAGCTGATGACATAAAGATGAGACTGGTCATGCGTATATCAGATAGGCACAAGTAGCAGGTGAATGAAGAGATGGGCATATACATGTATAGGTGAGTGGCAGTATGAGATGAGTAGAGGGGAGAGGATGTGAGTTTGAAGGGTATTTATATAAGATGAGGGAAGATCTGGCAAGAGAGAAGGGGAAGGATGACATTGAAAGGAAGGCTATGAAAAACAGAAGTGGCTTGTCACAAAATGCATTTTGATACATCTGGGATCATTTTCATAAAAAGCAACCCCAACAATTTTAAACGGAAATCCCACAAACGCGTTCTTATTGGTTGAAAAAAAAAATCAAATGAAATTTTGTTTCATTAAAAGTCTCATCTACATATTTTGGAAACAGAATGAGTTTTTTTCCTGATTTTATGAAAATTATACTCAACCTTTAGTGTGGATGTAGTCAAACATATATTCTGAAAAATGCGAGTTTATTATCTCCTACACATGGTAGCAGTTGCTACCACTGCCCACTCCCCAGCATCCTTTTGTATCTTATATTATGACCCTGCTTTTTATATATAGCATCTTAACTTTGGAGAAATTCTTAAAGATTTCTAAATATTCTTGGACAGTTATGGCCCCTTAATGTGACATCCATCATTATTGTTAGGACTCTAATCTACAGATGATTAGAGAGACTCCAGTAGGTAGGGACAGGCTAATTTCTTGAGAGGCGGAGGATGCTGGATGTGGGGAGAACGACCTCTGGAGGACTCCGCATCATCTAAGCATTTCATTAGGGGCGGAGGACAAATAGATGGGTAGATTAGATGGAAAATAATTGACTGATATGTGGATGAATGGGGGAGAGAGAGAGAGGGGAGGAGAGATGGTTGAGTGAGTAGAGGATTGCGGTGGTTGCTAAGAGATGAAGTTAAGCAAAAGAAAAGGGAGGAAGTTGAGAAAAAGGAAAAATGAGAGAGAGAGAGAAGGAGGGAAATGAGGGAGAGTAGGAAGGAAGAAAGAGAGAGAGAGAGAGAGAGAGAGGGGGGGGGGGGGGGAGGGAAGGAGAGAAGAAAATAAAGAGAGAGAGAGAGAAAGAAATGAAATGGGAAAGGGTGAAATGTTAATGGAAGAAGCTAGGGAGGGAGGGAGAGAGAGGCAAACAATTGGTGTAAAAGAATCATAGTGATTCTACAAAAAATGGAAAGAAAGAGGGATAAAGTAGAAAAGTCTCAGATGCTGACTTAATTGATAGATTGTCCTGGCATCAAAGAAGAGAGGGGAGCGACTGGACCCGTACAGGAAACGAGCTAGGAATGTACAGGTTTATATCTTACATTCAAATATATACGTTAAGGCTAAATTCCCCCAATAGATGATTGACTGACGAGACAGTAACCGCTCCTAAAATGATCCTAAATGAAATAAGTGAAAGTATGCAAGATCATTTGTCAGTTAACTCAGGAAGATTTATTGGACCGATGCAAAATTTAAGAAGAGAAGACTCAACCGAATGAGTGTCCTTGGGGGATTATTGTCCCATAAGCCCAAGTAAAGGAATCATAAGCCAACAAAATCAATTCATCAGGTTTTGTTGATTTTAGTTGATAACAAGATGAATGCGACTGCGTCTCCTATATACCTCCGCCTAAATGCAGTTGATGGCTCAAACTGTTCTTGAAATATTGTGATAACCAGAATAAAAAGCCTCTAATTACATGTTAATTGACCTCTTTGACATTTGACCTTGTACTTTATAACCCAAAAGTCTGATCACTTTATCTCCTCCTAGTCATGAATACAAAATAGTTGCGATATGGTGATAACAAGGGTTAAAAAACATTAATTTCACATACAGCTGTATGACCTGTCACTTTTGACCTATGTGAACAAAAATCTAATCAGTTCGTCTCAATATGGTGATGCATACCAGTTCCAAGTTTGAAGTTAATGGATCAAATGGTTCTTGAGATATCACGTTAACAAGGCTAAAACCTGCAATTTCAGAATTGACCTCTATGACCTTTGACCTTTGACCTGCGTATCCCAAAATCTAATCAGATCGTCTTTCTATGGTGATACATAACGAGTACCAAGTTTGAAGTTCATACCTCAAATGTTTCTTGAGATATCGCATTAACAAGGCCATCTGCAATTTCAGAAATTGACCTGTGACCTTTGACCTTTGACCTACATATCCCAAAATCTAATCTGATCATCTTCCTATAGTGATACATACTAGCACCAAGTTCAAAATTCATACCTCAAATGGTTCTTGAGTTATCGCGAGAACAAGGCTAACACCTGAAATTTCAGAAATTGGCCTGTGACCTTTGACCTTTGACCTACATACCCCAAAATCTAATGAGATTGTCTTCCTATTAATGGCACCAAGTTTGAAGTTCATACCTCATGTGGTTCTTGAGTTATCGCGAGAACGAGAAAGCGGGATGGACGGACGGACGGACAGACAACTCAAAAACATAATGCCTCTGGTCCCACCTTCGGTGGGAGGAGGCATAAAAAGCAAAATTACTGATAATTTTAACTGGCTTCTTTCAAAAGTGGAATATTAGGCTAATAAAAAGCTACAAAATCATCCATATCACCTATCTACATGACAAATTAACTTTTGTTTCCCTTTCATTTTAGTAACCCCTGGACCATGTAACATAAAAGAGATAATCAATCTTACGATTTGATATCAATCGTAAGTCTATAGCAAATGTACTGAAGAGTTACAATTGATCGTCAGATTGATTGTATCTCTTTATGTTACAGGCCCCTGGCCTTGTACATTGCCTTTGTACTTAAGATTTGAAGTATCTCTGTTTGCAAGTTGTCAGGTCGTCAAATTTTGATATCGTTGTCACACTTATCACTTGTCACACTTATCACTTGTCACACTATTCGCAAAATGCATGTAATATTTTATAAGGAGATAAATGTACCCTTCCAGCGTAACTTCCTATCTTAAATTCAGTGTGATTTGTCTTCATTTTTTTTTCATTGTAATATTTGTTTTTGTGAAATTTTTTTTCCACGATCCCTACAAAATAATGTATGTAATAAATTTTAGTTACTAATTTCCATGATACACAATCTTTTTTGTTTTTGCTATATCTTACCAAGTTGACTTAGATATAATTTTTACCCAGCAATCCATCCTTTCTTTTTAACTAGCTATTAATTAGGTGATCTGTCGGTATCGACAGATCACCTCTTAATTTCGTCAGAATTTTCTTTCTTTATTATTAGGTGATCTGTCGGTATCGACAGATCACCTCTTAATTTCGTCAGAATTTTCTTTCTTTATTATTATTTATTTATTTTTATTTTTCTCCCACTTTCTTGTTGCAACGAAATCTCAAAAACTTTCCAGTCACGTTTCATGACATTTCCGTCAGTCATCAGGGCATATCAGGTCAAGCTCCAAAATCTTTTTCAAGGTCATCAGGTCATCATGACGTCATCCAGACGCCATTTTGTAAAATGACATTATCGTTGATATCTTCATTACAAGTCATCCAAAGTCAACCATATTTGGTACACATAAACTTCAGGTCAAGGGTCAACATAAAATGTCATCAAAATCCGCGCGCACATCATGACGCGCACGTACGCGCGCGTCAAAATTTTAAAATGCTCAAAATCACTTTTTAATCAAATTAGAGTATTGTTCAGGACATTTTAAGCATTTTAAAATTTTCCGTCCGTGCGCGTCCGTGCGCGCGTTATGCGCGCGTGCAGCACGTACAGAACGTAAAAACGCCGTTTTTTCGTATGGTTTGTCTTCCAGACATTTTTCTTGATCATTTCCATCAACTTGGAATCAATTTCGATCAATAATAAGGTCGTACGGGCGCGTCAAATTCCAAAATCCGTGCGCGCGTCTATGGCGAAAATAACGTAAAAACGTGCAAAAACATGCCTCTACATAATTAACTGTAGCTCTTTAAATAGTCCTGAAACCCCCAATTTTTTTTTCATCTTTGGGTAGGGAATGAATCATAGATATGATTTCATGGGTCATTTGACGCTCAAATATATTACAACGACATCAAAATGGCGTCGGTTCTTAAAATTTCATTTTTTCAAAAATGACATTATAAATTTTAACTTTAAGCAAGACTTTCTCAGTAATTGTTGGTCGATTTTCGCCGGGATTTCGATATGTTGTAGCTGAGACAATTCTCTACAAATATTGTCACCACGGTTTTTCATTTTGATGACGTCATCACAGTGAAATTTTGAATTAAAGATGCCATGTCAGAATTTTCCTTATTTGCGTGTTATGTCTATGGAAGATGATTTTTTTTCGAATCATGAATCTACATGACATCGTTCTCTGAGCAGTATCTCAGTTATTTTTGGTCTATTTCCTTCCAGATTTTAATATGTTGTAGCTGAGACTATAAGCTTTTATTAGTAAGCCCTCCAATTTTTGATCAGATGTCGGGATCATGCCCAATTTTTCAGTACCAAATGGGATTTGAGAATCACGTTTTTCGTTTACGTGTTATCTCTATGGGAAATATTTTGGTCTATCGGTAAAGCACATGACTACCATGGTCAAGGTACCTGGTTCGATCCCCGGGGCCGATTTTTTTTTTTTTTTTTTTTGCTTCTTTTTACTTGTCATTTTACCATCCTCTACGACTATTATAACATAAACAATCACAAACCAAGTAATAAAATGCCTTATTTTGCATGTTATGTCTATTGCAAAGTGCTGTGCAGTGGTTTATGTATATCCCTATGGAAAATCTGTTTCACTGACGTGTATTAAAGCTATCCTACAATATCATTAGTCCTATTAGATATCACAATTTCTCAAAATTGGCTTAGTCAATTATCTTAATTATCTTATTGTGACGTCATCTAGACGCCATTTTCTACAAATCAACTTATGGTCGTATCTTCATAACGAAATGTGATTTCTCGTTCATATTTGGCATGGTTAACGTCACTGTCATTGCAGTCATGATCCTTACCATTATCCCCATCATTATCATCATTATCATTATCATCATTATATCATCAATCATCTTCAAAATCACCAACACCATAATCATCATGAATATCATTATCATCACTATCATTATATTATCATCTTCATCATCATCACCATTATCATCATCACCGTAATCTTTTTACAATGACCGTTTCACACATTTTGCTACATTCCTGTCCTCAAGAAGCATCTCCATTCATGGCATTCTTGACTTCCTATCTTCAGTTTAGCATTTCCCCATTATTATGATCATCCTGATTACAATCATGATCGTACAAAGTGAAAGACAGATCACCTAATTCGTCATGACGAATTAAACTCTAGTTATTTATTAGGTGATCTGTCGGTATCGACAGATCACCTCTTAATTTCGTCAGAATTTTCTTTCTTTATTATTATTTATTAGGTGGTCTGTCATTTATGACAGACCTCCTTTTAATTTTGTCAAGATTTTTCTTCTTTATTAATATTTCTTTATTTCTTTTTATTACAAATTTTTGTTCCCACCAAATCTCAAAATCGGCCAGGTCAATATCATCAAGTTTCATGTCATGTATGAGGTCAATCATGGACATGGTCCATTAAGCTTTTGGAGGTCATCAGGTCATCGTGACGTCATCAAGACGCCATTTTGTAAATTTACAAGATCGATTATATCTTCATAATCAATCATCAAAAATCAACTATATTTACATCACATAAACTTCACTGGACAGGTCATCAAGTTATGTCTTCACAGGTCATCTAGAGGTCAGGACGTGCGCGTACGCGCGCGTCAAAATTTAAAAATGCTCAAAATCACGTAGGATCAAGTCTGCACACGTTTCAGGTCATTTTGAGCATTTCAAAAATTTGCGCGCACACAAGGGTGCGCGCGCATTTTCCCGTATTCCACCATGACGGAGCCTAAACTCGCCATTTTTTCTTGTGTACTCTCATAGAACATAAAATTCCGAGCAATTTGATACCCTTTTTAACTTTCTACGACCATTAATAAGGAAATTATCGTCCGTCAAAGTTTGCAGCACGCGCGGGCGCGCTCCCTCACTATAGGCCATATATGGGCAAAAACATGCCTATACAAAATTCACTGTAGCTCGTTAGATAGTCCGTTGACCCCCCAATTTTTTGTCATCATCAGGTAGGGTATGAATCGTAGATGGCATTTCATGTATCATTTGACCCTTATAAACATTATGACGTCATCAAAATGGCGCCAGAAGTCTAAATTTCCATTTTTCATGTTTTGACGTCATCACATTTACGCAAATTTGGCTCTAGATTCGTAATTATTGGTCGTTTTTCGCCCAGATGTTAATATGTTGTAGCTGAGGCAATTTCCTACAAAATGAGTCACCATCAATTCCATTTTGATGACGTCATCACAGTGAAATTTTCAATTAAAAATGCCATGTCAGAATTTTCCCTATTTGCGTGTTATGTCTATGGAAGATGACTTTTTTTCGAATCATGAATCTACATGACATTGTTCTTTGAGCAGTATCTCAGTTGTTTTTCGTCTATTTTCTTCCAGATTTTAATATGTTGTAGCTGAGACTATAAGCTTTTATAAGTGTTGCCTCCAATTTTTGATCAGATGTCGGGATCATGCCCAATTTTGAACTACAAAATGTGATTTGAGAATCCCGTTTTTCGCTTACGTGTTATCTCTATGGGAAATATTTTGGTATATTGGTCAAAGCACTTGCCTCTCACTCCGGTGACCCAGGTTCGATCCCCGGTGGGGCCATTAAAAAAAAAATTTTTTTTGCTGATTTTTGCCTTTCATTTTACCATCTTGTTCGACTATTATATCATATACAATCACAAACCATGTACTAAACTGCCATATTTTGCGTGTTATGTCTATTGGAAAGTAGTGTGCAGTAGTTTATGTATAACCCTATGGAAAATTAAAGCTATCCTGCAATATCATGAGTCCTATTTGATATCACAATTTCTCAAAATTGGCTTACTCAATTATCTTCAAATTTTCGTCAGTCATCGGTCCTAATAGGGTCAAGTTCCCACATCTTTTTCAAGGTCATCAGGTTATCGTGACGTCATGTAGGCGCCATTTTGTACAAATCAACTTATGGTCGTATCTTCATAACGAAATGTGATTTCTCTTTCATATTTGGCATGGTTAAGGTCACTGTCATTTCAGTCATGGTCATCACCATTATCATCATCATCATCATCACCATCATCATCATGATTATCATCAACATCATTATCATCATCACTGTCATCATATTCATGAAGTTGATGATGATGATAATGATGATTAACAACATAATTGTCATCATTACTCTCATGATCATATAATGATCATCATCATGATTATCATCAACATCATTATCATCATCACTGTCATGATATAATGATCGTCATCATGATTATCATCAACATCATTATCATCATCGCTGTCATGATATTCATGATGATGCTGATGATTATCATCAACTTCATTATCATCATTACTGTTATGATGATATAATGATGATGATGGTGATGATATAATATCACCGTAATGATAACCATCACCATTATCATGATTGTTATCTTGCACAAATATTATCACATCTTCCAATGACCGTTTCACACATTTTTCCTGTCCTAAAGAAGCATCTCCATGCGTGGCATTCTTGACTTCCTATCTTCACTTTAGTATTTCCCCATTATTATGAACATCCTGATTACAATCATGATCATACAAAGTGAAAGACAGACCACCTAATTCGTCCCCATGACGAATTAAATTCTAGTTTATTTTTATTTTTCTCCCACTTTCTTGTTGCAACGAAATCTCAAAAACTTTCCAGTCACGTTTCATGACATTTCCGTCAGTCATCAGGGCATATCAGGTCAAGCTCCAAAATCTTTTTCAAGGTCATCAGGTCATCATGACGTCATCCAGACGCCATTTTCTAAAATGACATTATCGTTGATATCTTCATTACAAGTCATCCAAAGTCAACCATATTTGGTACACATAAACTTCAGGTCGAGGGTCAACATAAAATGTCATCAAAATCCGCGCGCACATCATGACGCGCACGTACGCGCGCGTCAAAATTTAAAAATGCTCAAAATCACTTTTTAATCGAATTAGAGTATTGTTCAGGACATTTTAAGCATTTTAAAATTTTCCGTCCGTGCGCGTCCGCGCGCGCGTTATGCGCGCGTGCAGCACGTACAGACCGTAAAAACGCCGTTTTTTCGCATGGTTTGTCTTCCAGACACTTTTCTTGATCATTTCCATCAATTTGGAATCAATTTCGATCAATAATAAGGTCGTACGGGCGCGTCAAAGTCCAAAATCCGTGCGCGCGTCTATGGCGAAAATAACGTAAAAACGTGCAAAAACATGCCTCTACATAATTCATTGTAGCTCGTTAGATAGTCCGTTGACCCCCAAATTTTTTGTCATCATCAGGTAGGGTATGAATCATAGATTTCATTTCATGTATCATTTCATCCATATAAACATTATGACGTCATCAAAATGGCACCAGAAGTCAAAATTTCCATTTTTCATGTTTTGACGTCATCACATTTATGCAAATTTGGCTCTAGATTCGTAATTATTGGTCGTTTTTCTCCCAAATTTTGATATGTTATAGCTGCAACAATTCTCTACCAGACATCTTGCCACCATTATTCATTTTGATGACGTCATCACACTGAAATCTTCAATTAAAGACGACATGTCAAATTTTTCCCTATTTGCGTGTTATGTCTATGGAAGATGATATTTTTTCGAATCATGAATCTACATGACATCGTTCTCTGAGCAGTATCTCAGTTATTTTTGGTCTATTTCCTTCCAGATTTTAATATGTTGTAGCTGAGACTATAAGCTTTTATTAGTAAGCCCTTCAATTTTTGATCAGATGTCGGGATCATGCCCAATTTTTCAGTACCAAATGGGATTTGAGAATCACGTTTTTCGTTTACGTGTTATCTCTATGGGAAATATTTTGGTCTATCGGTAAAGCACATGACTACCATGGTCAAGGTACCTGGTTCGATCCCCGGGGCCGATTTTTTTTTTTTTTTTTTTTGCTTCTTTTTACTTGTCATTTTACCATCCTCTACGACTATTATAACATAAACAATCACAAACCAAGTAATAAAATGCCTTATTTTGCATGTTATGTCTATTGCAAAGTGCTGTGCAGTGGTTTATGTATATCCCTCTGGAAAATCTGTTTCACTGACGTGTATTAAAGCTATCCTACAATATCATTAGTCCTATTAGATATCACAATTTCTCAAAATTGGCTTAGTCAATTATCTTAATTATCTTATTGTGACGTCATCTAGACGCCATTTTCTACAAATCAACTTATGGTCGTATCTTCATAACGAAATGTGATTTCTCGTTCATATTTGGCATGGTTAAGGTCACTGTCATTGCAGTCATGATAATTACCATTATCCCCATCATTATCATCATTATCATTATCATCATTATATCATCAATCATCTTCAAAATCACCAACACCATAATCATCATGAATATCACATCATCAATAATCATCATTATCATCACCATCATTATATCATCATAATCATTATAACCATCATCATTATATTATCATCTTCATCATCATCACCATTATCATCATCACCGTAATCTTTTTACAATGACCGTTTCACACATTTTGCTACATTCCTGTCCTCAAGAAGCATCTCCATTCATGGCATTCTTGACTTCCTATCTTCAGTTTAGCATTTCCCCATTATTATGATCATCCTGATTACAATCATGATCGTACAAAGTGAAAGACAGATCACCTAATTCGTCATGACGAATTAAACTCTAGTTTATTTTTATTTTTCTCCCACTTTCTTGTTGCAACGAAATCTCAAAAACTTCCCAGGCCCGTATCATGACATTTCCGTCAGTCATCAGGGCATATCAGGTCAAGCTACAAAATCTTTTTCAAGGTCATCAGGTCATCATGACGTCATCCAGACGCCATTTTGTAAAATGACATTATCGTTGATATCTTCATTACAAGTCATCCAAAGTCAACCATATTTGGTACACATAAACTTCAGGTCGAGGGTCAACATAAAATGTCATCAAAATCCGCGCGCACATCATGACGCGCACGTACGCGCGCGTCAAAATTTAAAAATGCTCAAAATCACTTTTTAATCAAATTAGAGTATTGTTCAGGACATTTTAAGCATTTTAAAATTTTCCGTCCGTGCGCGTCCGCGCGCGCGTTATGCGCGCGTGCAGCACGTACAGAACGTAAAAACGCCGTTTTTTCGCATGGTTTGTCTTCCAGACATTTTTCTTGATCATTTCCATCAACTTGGAATCAATTTCGATCAATAATAAGGCCGTACGGGCGCGTCAAAGTCCAAAATCCGTGCGCGCGTCTATGGCGAAAATAACGTAAAAACGTGCAAAAACATGCCTCTACATAATTAACTGTAGCTCTTTAAATAGTCCTGAAACCCCCAATTTTTTTTTCATCTTTGGGTAGGGAATGAATCATAGATATGATTTCATGGGTCATTTGACGCTCAAATATATTACAACGACATCAAAATGGCGTCGGTTCTTAAAATTTCATTTTTTCAAAAATGACATTATAAATTTTAACTATAAGCAAGACTTTCTCAGTAATTATTGGTCGATTTTCGCCGGGATTTCGATATGTTGTAGCTGAGACAATTCTCTACAAATATAGTCTCCAGGGTTTTTCATTTTGGTGACGTCATCACAGTGAAATTTTCAGTTAAAGACGCCATGTCAGAATTTTCCCAATTTGCGTGTTATGTCTATGGAAGATGATTTGTTTTCTAATCATGAATCTACATGACATCGTTCTCTGAGCAGTATCTCAGTTATTTCTGGTCTATTTTCTTCCAGATTTTAATATGTTGTAGCTGAGACTATAAGCTTTTACAAGTGTGGTCTCCAATTTTTGATCAGATGTCCGCATCATGCCCAATTTTTCAGTATAAAATGTGATTTGAGTATCCCGTTTTTCGTTTACGTGTTATCTCTATGGGAAATATTTTGGTCTATCGGTAAAGCACATGACTACCATGGTCAAGGTACCTGGTTCGATCCCCGGGGCCGATTTTTTTTTTTTTTTTTTTTTTTTGCTTCTTTTTGCTTGTCATTTTACCATCCTCTACGACTATTATAACATAAACAATCACAAATCATCTAATAAACTGCCTTATTTTCCATGTTATGTCTATTAGAAAGTAGTGTGCAGTGGTTTATGTATATCCCTATGGAAAATCTGTTTCACTGACGTGTATTAAAGCTATCCTACAATATCATTAGTCCTATTAGATATCACAATTTCTCAAAATTGACTTAGTCAATTATCTTAATTATCTTATTGTGACGTCATCTAGACGCCATTTTCTACAAATCAACTTATGGTCGTATCTTCATAACGAAATGTGATTTCTCGTTCATATTTGGCATGGTTAACGTCACTGTCATTGCAGTCATGATCCTTACCATTATCCCCATCATTATCATCATTATCATTATCATCATTATATCATCAATCATCTTCAAAATCACCAACACCATAATCATCATGAATATCATTATCATCACCATCATTATATTATCATCTTCATCATCATCACCATTATCATCATCACCGTAATCTTTTTACAATGACCGTTTCACACATTTTGCTACATTCCTGTCCTCAAGAAGCATCTCCATTCATGGCATTCTTGACTTCCTATCTTCAGTTTAGCATTTCCCCATTATTATGATCATCCTGATTACAATCATGATCGTACAAAGTGAAAGACAGATCACCTAATTCGTCATGACGAATTAAACTCTAGTTTCCTTTTCTTTCTGTCTCTCTCTCAATTTAAATGTATGAATGACTTCATATCATTTATAATCAATAATAGATAATGTGTATTTTATTGTTTCATAAGAGACACTGTACATTCGATTGCTATACTATATTACATGCAATCATTGTGTAATCTTTGAATAAGTATACTACCCTATAATATGTTTTGTAAATATGTATATAACAATTCTGTTTCTATACTGAGCTAAAGTAGGCCTAGTCTTCTTGTATGTACTTTCAAAACTATACAATGCCATTTCAAAATAACTCATATATAAATGGTTATCTTTCAACAGATTTTAGAAAATATCACCGACTATACATTAGGAATTAAGATGATAGGAATGTGCAACAATTTCAACATTTTCGTAAAACCAATGTTGATTACGAGGATACCATATTCTTTGTATTTACATGTTTATATATATATATATATATATTTATGTATGTTCTTATCTATTTTTGTTATGAGTTTATTTTCATGATTTTGTTGGCTATTATTGTTACTACTATTGCTATCAGGGCCTCATGGAAGACCACCAATATTGGTGATAATGAGTCACCCTGTTTAAATATCAGAAATAAATAAATAAATAAATTTCTCTCATTTCTCTCTAATTTAAGTAATATAACACCTTTACTATGTATTATCTCTCATTTAACCATACCACAAGCACCATCACATATACACCATTTTACTCATTTTTCAATTCAAATCAAATATAAAATACACTAACATCTCTGTTTCTCTTTCTCACCGCTTACATAAGTACCACACCAACTGCAAGGCAAAGAGAACTCGTTTTAATATCACATGACTGTTGTTTTTTTGTCTGTGGAATAATTTATTCCTTTACTTTTTGACACAAAACTAATCTCCACATGCTTAACATGCAGATCAACACAGAGAAGGACCCAGTCCAATCGAGAAGATTTGAAGAAAAAAAAAAACCTCAAGGAAATAAAATAATGAAACAAAGATTACAGCTTATATTTTCACTTTTTACTTAGCATTTTTAAAATCATCTATTTTTTCATCATTCATACCATCTTTACACTTTACTTTGTGAACAAAAAGTTGATTTTGTATTTTTTTTTTACTCTTCATTATTTTTGACAAAAAAATCTGTACAATCATTAACAACACTGCTCATTTTTGTCTGTGATTATTTCACAATTAATCACATTCATCTCTGTACATATATCTCTTGAAATAGAAAGAGAGAAAAAAAAATTGTACTATATTGATAAACCACATAACAAGATTGCCATTTTAAAATAACAGGCCTTCTATGAACACAACAGTAGAATGTCACATTGGAGGTTAATTTTACAATCTCAAGATAAGAAAGACAAAATGAAACAATCTGAAGTCTCAAATTACATCGGATAAAATAAAAGGATGAATTGAAGATGAAAGCTTATTTTGCTACATACATCAGATATTTCAACAAAATCTGAAAAGGACCTACAGAGTGTCTGTTTGCAGCAAAAAGGGCCTTAGTGAACTCAATTTGACTGGAAAGCCAAAAGGGCATTGACGTCATCACATTTTCAAACATAGTGCCCTTCTGGCATTCAAAGCGTCACTTGTATCATTTTAACATAATGACAAAACTCTGCCATGGAATTAATGGGAGAGAGGAAAGTAGAATCAGCTGAAAAGACAATAATTTTCCCACAAAAACATGAAAATATCCCCTCTCTCTTAAAATGTATGACACAAATATTAAAGTATTGAAATATTCCCCTATTTCAAAAATATGTGACACAAATATTAAAACATTCAAATATTCTCCCTCTTTAAAAATAAAAGTGACATAAATATTAATGAAAGCAGAATTTCATCAGAAATTTCATCCACTAGAGAGTTCATTTCTTAACGGCGTGTGCATCTATGGCTCTATTACATATCTCTGTTTATCACATAATACTTTACACAAATCAATACACTCTCCTGAAGACGAGACAGTAATCAAAGTGTCAAAAATCCATACCATAAACCTTGAGACTCTGTCATGGAACAGAATATATCTTCATCATAACAATTATGATAATAATCATTTGAAAATAATGATAATACAAAGACGGTGGTACATATTCACAGTGGCACATATCAATTTAATTCCCTCCATTCTCGTTTTAGCATTCCTTCATGTTTCGTTGGATTTCTCAAATTCGTATAGGTTAAGAGATATCTTTCATTATTCAGTTTCATTTTTCAAATCATCTCATCCCCATTTCCAATGCTTGTGTCGTTTTATATCTCAAATATAAATCTTCTGCATGTAGCGCAGGTGTTGCCTGGGCTACGTAAAGCTTTGGCAAATAGTTATATAACATAAATACATAAAACTAACTCACACAACACAAATTCCTAATATATTCATATGTGATTATAAAAAGATTAATATACACCCCCACCCTTGGTAGTTTAAGCTAAATCCAAAGCTTATCTTTTCTTAAGATAAAAAATGAATTTTCTTTACATTAGTTTTGTTACCTCTCTCATCGTTGGACGGTACATCGTTTTACTCTACCCCATAGAAAGGGCTGAATTCTTATTTCATCCATCTCCAATTTTGGAATCTGTAGGATTTATTCATTCTTTATCATCATCTGTGCTCTGTTTTCTTAACACTCTCACACACAAATAAAGGCAAAGAAAAAATGTTAAAAGACATTCATATTTTACATACATACACATGGACAGACGGTTAGACGGACGCATAAGCCATATTTTCGTAGAATTACAGAGACACACCATACACACATGCAATAGAAAAAAGTAACAGCTCTTTGAATTCTAAAATGAGAGATCATTTCAACATGACCATAATATTACACTCTCAACAAAGAAAGGAAAAGATATAGATTTTTCTTACTGTTCTTTTTTTTTACATGAAAACAGCTGAGCTAATCTATATCTTTCTGTATGGAGGTAATGATTTATCTTCAACAATCTACTACATCAACCTATTTTGATAGTGGTATTTTAAAGTGCAATTGCTGGAATAAATAGAAAAGTCAAACTTTATACAAGAACAGGCCTGTCTTACGAACAGAGCGCAATCGAGAAAGAAGAGGTTCCAAGAAGACGCAGGGAAATACATCACATGGTAGATTGAAGCAAAATGAAAGCATTTGGCAAGAAAACTTTGAGGGATGAAAGGTGGTCAAACTAGCCTACCCTATACTAATTCATAGTCGTCTAACTGGAATGACATCTTCTGTGCATCCACTTCACATGATATTGATCATATTGATCTCACCCAAAGCTCCAGATAACAATTGAAGACCATACATACAGATAAAAAAAAAATCATAAATGAAAGCTTGAAAACATGAAGGTATTTCTTCTTCAAATGATTCTTTCAAGTGTAATGGGAACAGCTCATTCAAATGAATATGATTTTGAGTGATGTAAGATCAGCCTTCCATATTGGGCATTATATAATCTTTGTTTACATGGCTGTACAAGCATTGTAAGTTTTGAAATCCCCATAAACCTGAAAGATATGAATGACCACTGGTAGCTCATATACAGACTTAAATTGTTAAGCCTTATGATAATAAAACAGATTTGAAGAGTCTTGAACAGCATATTTGACAATATAAGGTGACAACTTGGAGAAAATTCAGTGAGGAAAAGAGAGAAAGTACATTGATATTGTTGGCCACCTTTTGGATTTAACATTTCTAAGAATTTCCCAAGAATACTGTCATATAAAGTTAGGTCTACTGAAGAAGATAATCACTTTGATTTTTTTGTAGCCCGACACGATTTATTTAGAATTAATAAATATAAGGCTCTGTCATTTCAATTCCTATTAGAAACTACATATAGTAGAAATGTTGCATTGATACAAATCCTTTAGAAAATGTTTAAAACAGAATATGACCAAATTTAGAATCTTCATAAACAAAGGTCTAAAACATACACATATTCTAAAAAGAAAGCTAAAAAGAGATATTATCTAAAAACTGGCAAGAAAAAAGCACAAGGCTTTACTAAAATAACGCCTGGGCCTTCTTTCATAAAACTTATTATGCACAACTGCCAGAATTCTATAAAATATATGTCTTAACAAAACCAATCAAATGCAATGATTTCAGTAGCTTTTACCGAATATTTTAACTTGTCATTAATACCAAGTATTATGACAGAGGGCCTTAATGTGCTTGATGTGCATAACACATGGCAGAGAAAGAAAGGCATTAGTATACATCTGAAAATAGGAGATACACAAAAGACGTTAAAAATCCCCAACATAATAAAAGTTACATACACCAGTAATCAAGACGCCATAAGCAGAAAATAAATATCTTCCATGTGCTAAGCACACAAATGAGGAGAAACTAAAGCACAAATAAATAATCAAGACTTGCTTAAAATTGTCTTGTATACTCTGAGTGTTAGAAGTTTCAGCCTTTGTTTTAACAAAATGCATGAATATGGATTTGAAAGGGAGTATTAATGTGTATCAAATAAAATATCTTGTAGATATTTCAAGAAGTAATTTATAGATCATCAGGACGATTTTCCCTGCCATATCTCAGCGGAAGCCTCTTTGAAACAGAAAGAGGTGAATGAGAAAGAAAACTGAATAAATAAAAGAGAAAGGGATGAGACCTGTCTGATAACATCACTGGCCGCTTAAAGAAAAAAGAAAGAAAAGGTTCACGTTAGGAGGATCAAAACTAACAGATCCTAAGTGTGTCCTGAATAATTACATATCGCAACCATTATCCATCATGAATAAAGAACTTGTGAGCAAATGTGGAGGGAGAAGTGCATCAAAACACTGATTTTGATTAAAATGTGTCATTTTTGAAAAGAACCCTATTGCTGAGACAATACATCATAACATTAATAGCACAAAATATCTGGAATATATTTCAGACTTCCCCTGATCGCTCAATACTCTGAAAGGAACATGATATATATATATATGTATATATATATATATATATATATATATGTACGTCTCTTAAAAAGAGCTCCGGTTTCGGCGTCTTGTTCTCTTGTATTTTTCCCCATGAATAAAAGAAATGACAGACTTGACCCCTAGCTGGCTGGCACAGAGAAATCACATTCGAAGATGAGCAAATGCAGCACAATTATATGCAAAATCAACAGTTTTTCTTGAAAATACATAAAAGCGCAACAAATGAAAACGTTGAGTGTTGATCATTTCAAGACACTTTAAGACAAAAAATGCTGAACATTCTTCTAATAAATTCTACCAAGTAACTAACTTTTCATCACACTGGTGTCCAGGTTTGCACTATACAACACTTCTATGTATAATATCACATCTAGTGGCAGTATGATCTATTTTTCTTCCAATATGCTCTGTTTTGAGATTTGATACTAATTCACAGATTTCACAAATATATAGTTTTGGTATTTCTTGCATTTCACAAGTATTTGGCACAGTGATTTCATCTTTAAACCTTTCTTCCACACTTAATTGGCTTTCAATGATCAAGTTTTCTGAGTTTGAATCTAATCTCTCTCCAGCCTAATTTATCTATGTACAATACAACTGAAGGATTTTGAGTGCAGATCAATTGTCTCATTCAGGGTAATCGGTTTCTCTGTAAAATTTTCTGGTAATGTACTTCTCTAATGCTAATCTTTCACACAAATACACATACACAACAGTCATATAGTGATTATTTTATGCTGCTGAAAGATGGTGTTCAGCATAAAATTGAAACAGGTCGATGTCTTCCAGAAGTTTGGTGGATGGTCAGGGGCAGCATACCAACCATGAAGTATTAGTATAACATTTCAAAGTAGACCTACAATATATCCTTATAGAGACAAGGGACTGTATCATCCATTACAAAGGATTTGCACAGGGTTTCAGTAATCCATAGTAGACTTCCCTTTAAACCGGAGGATGTCTGGCTTTGAAAGAAACCGGAGGACTGGCCCTTTGGACTCTCTGCTTTACACCGGCATCAAAAAGATACTTCAACCGAAAGACCAGCATGTCCCTGACATGAATTACTCTAGTCTCGATGGTCTTCTGATCCAGAAAGATCTGTTGGAACCGCAGATGACAACTTTTATATCTCTTGCTCATCTTGTGAGTCTTAGTCTTAGCACAAAAGATTGTCAGCTTAATGACCAAAGCTTCTTCCAGATGATGTTGCGGCTATGTGGTCAAAGTTGATGGTTGTATAGGTATATTGATGTGCGATTCCATCATCTAGGAAGAGGTGTCCTCTGGAACAAGGGGAGGGTCTTTGATGATGTCACCAGGATGCCTTCCATCTTCCTGATAGAGTAGGACGAGGATTGTAGGGTGGTAAGGGGAGATGCGTTGCAATTGCCGCTGCCAGAAGCAGTCCAGAATATCAAAGACATTGTTGGATCACTGTGCAGAAGTAGAGGGGTGGGGGATATGCAGTAGAGAGGTAGAGTTGAAATGAAGTGCAGCTCAGCCAATCAGTGAAGGCCATCCAAATCACATGACGACCCTCTGTGTCCAATCAAAGAGAGCTGCTTGTTTTTGACTCTGCACGAGGAGAGGGAAAAAAAAGAATGGAAAGACATTATGAAGTAGAATAAATAAGATATAACCAATTAAATGAAGAAATCTGCCACCTTAGGATGTCAGCACATGATCAATAAGAAGCAATGACAAAATAATCCAAAAAAGCAACTTAAATTTGGACTAGTACTTATGAATTGAAAATGAATTTTCAAATTGCTCCTTACAATGGCATGAACATTTTTAAACACAAAAGCTAACTTTTCAAAACATTTTCAACTGCTTCCGTTATTGCAAAGTCATACTTGGATCATACACAAGTCACTGGCATAACATAGAGGTCGGGTCAAGTCACTATTAATGACCCTGATGGGCAGGAAATGGGCAGTTGAGGCCAATCTTTGTCAGGAACGACACACAACAGTTTATCTTGTTTGCCCTGCAACGAACCCATCCTTTGAAAGCCTGATGAGTTCCAACAGCCAGCTCTAAAATCATGTAAACAGGAAACGCCAATGTGTGGGACTACACAGCAGCTCCCGCTGTAGCACAAGGGACCCAACAGGAAATGCCAGTATGTGGGACCAGGAATAACCTTGACATTGGGATGACAGGTGGATGAATGAAATATCAGTAGAAGTTGGGCAGTCAATCAGGCTTCAGAGTAGGATCACTATGGGAATGGCTTCCGAGTAGGATCACTATGGGAATGGCTTCCGAGTAGGATCACTATGGGAATGGCTTCCGAGTAGGATCACTATGGGAATGGCTTCCGAGTAGGATCACTATGGGAATGGCTTCCGAGTAGGATCACTATGGGAATGGCTTCAGAGTAGGATCACTATGGGAATGGCTTCCGAGTAGGATCACTATGGGAATGGCTTCAGAGTAGGATCACTATGGAATGGCTTCCGAGTCTGTCGGATTATATGACTAGCCTAGATCTACATTACCTCAAACACAACTTTACTCTCCCTTTTCCATTCAAATATATCTTATTGTTTAGCTGGTGCGAGACAATCTACATTTCACTTCCATTAAGAAAAAAAGAATTTCAGAGGAATGGAAAATAGGGGTATACATGAAAATGAAGGAAGAGCAGTTTAACCTTCATGTTACAAGTCCAAAACGCCTTTGACTACTGTAATACATTAATTTTTTCCTGTGACAATACAAGGGTTAACAGAAGATATATAAAGAGAAGATATATTGGAGGATTGAGACAAAGATGGAAGGGAAAGACATATTTGAGAAAAAAAGCTGTCATATGGCCTGCCATCAATGTTAATTATAGAAGGGCATTAAAATTATGTTTAAAGGGAAATTCCATCCTAATATCAACTTGATTTTAAAAGAAACAGAAAAATGAAAGAAACAGATCAGTGAAAGTTTGAGCAAAATTTGTTAAGAAATAAGAAGGTTATCATTTATTGAAGTTGTAATGAATCAAACACAAATTGGCAACTCTGTGACGTATCTTGCGAGCTCATCTCCCATTTGCCCTGCACTGAAGAAATCATAAATTTCCATTTTCTCTCTAAAATATATTTTATCATACATATGGACCCGAGATATAATCATCTCACTTATGCTTTTACACAAAACCTGTATGATACAAATCTATTTCCTCATCAAAAACAAAGGAAATTAAAATTTATGATTGTTGTGTACGGAGCAAATGGGAGAGGAGTTCGCAAGATACGTCACGGAGTTGCCAATTTGTGTTTGATTCATTACAACTTAAAAAAATCATAACTTTCTTATTTCTCATCGGATTTTGCTCAAACTTTCATTGATCCATTTCTTTAATTTCTCTGCTTCTTTTAAAATATCAGGGTGGACTTTGAGTTTTGCTCCTCTGTCTCAGGTTAATGCCCTTTTCGCTCTGTTTCACCAGATCATAAAATCCTATGAAAATCCATACACATGTACATAAGAGCAACAACCCATAACTATATGCTAACTGCAAGAGTTTTGCTTTATAACAGTTCAATGAAAAATTGATATTGGAAGAGACCGATAACTGTACTTACCATAGCTATGAGGCGTGTCCACCATCTATCTCTATCTACATCTACTCAATAAAGATGTCTGGGGTCACAGTCGTTTGACCCCGGAGGTCGAAGGTGATGGTGCATTGGGGGTCCTGGTTGACCGTCCATCATGAATCCACCCATGGGTTGACCATCAGGACTGTATGCCATGCCACCAGACATCCCTGGAACTGAGGAGGAATTTAAGAAGGGAACAAATTATGAGTATAGTTGCATGTCAAATATAATTCAGTTTCAAACAATGAACACAATTTTATTTTTTTACATAAGATTTCATGGTTGTGTGTGTAGATTTACTTGTTCTTGTTGCACTAACTTGTTTGTGACTATGGAAAGATGCCCCAAATCACATAATTCTAGAGTTGCTAAAAGACTATCATTTGCATAGAAACATAGTCACACACAAAAAAGAAGGCATTGGAGATATAAGAAACAAAAACAAATAACAGGGTATAATAATTTTTAATAGATAACCAAAAATAGTTTAAAGATGATGAAAAGAAAAGAGAAGAGAATGAAAGCAAAAGGAAGAAAGAGAAGAAAGAGGAGCTGAAATCTCTAGAGGAGCAATTCACTTGCTCAGATTTTTCCAATTAAAATTTCTTACGAGCCCCTTACTTGGTAACTATTCAGCGCCATCTAGTGGTCAAACTTTGCCACTTCTTTTAACTTTAAAAAAGTAAGCAATGCTGCTTTGGATAAACTCAAACAAATTCCACTTTAGTCTGAAGATAGAGAGACAAAAAAAAGAGTAGGAAAGAGAAAGAGAGAAAGAGAAAGAAAGAAAGAGAAAGAAAGAAAGAGAAAGAAAGAAAGAAAGAGAAAGAGAGAGAGAGAGAGAGAGAGAACAACCTATTACATGATACGGCTGGTATGGAAATATCCCATATTTAATGGACCAACTATCATTCCCCCCCCCCCATACTCTCAGAGTGATATTTGGTCTTTAAGTAAACAAATCTCAAATTTCATTTTCAACCAAACATAATCCAGACGCCCTTGGATCTGAGCATAATGGGCGACACCCTAAAAGAAGAAATGGGGGTGAGGCAAGCAAGCTGAAGTTCAAATGAAACATTCCTCAACAGAGTACTCCGTTCCCGATTCCAGGTAACCTCTCCTGACCTCTAGCAATTACCATTACTACCCTTCATAAAAAAAGGCCCCCTTTACCATTCATTCTAATAGCAGGTAATTTAAGAGAGTACAGAATAGAGTTCCTTAATGATAATTTGAGTGATCACAAAAACATTGTATTTTGAATGTTTGAATTTCATAAACAACTTTATGTATTAAAGAAGAGGGGATTAGTTAAAACTGACATCTTAGATTTCATCCATTCTCTTTCTTTCTTTTTTCATCTATCAATGAAAATTAATAGCTTGTGTAAGAGAAGGGAAGAGAAGAGGGGGAGAGAGAGAGAGAGAGAAAGGAGAAGAGAGGAGAAGGAAAAAGGAGAGGGAGAGAGAGAAAAGAGAAAAAAACGAAATAGAAAGCGAGAGAGAAAGAGAGAGAGAGAAAGAGAGAGAAAGAGAGAGAGGGAGAAAGAGAGAGAGGGAGAAAGAGAGAGAGAGAGAGAAAGAGAAAGAGACAGAGAGACAGAGAGAGAGACAGAGAGGAAAAAAAGAGAGACAGAGATGTTTATACCCCAAGGGGATTCTCCAAATATTTCAGCATTGCCTTCAAAAAATAATCAGAGCACCCATTTTCTGCACAGAAAGCCACTATCTCATGACCTCTTGACACGACCCCAGATGACCCCAGGTGACCTCAGGTGACCCTTCCAAACATTATCAAGGTTTGGGATGCCTGTCTCCTTTCTACAAGAGATTTAAGATATGAATCCAACAAAATAACTGATGGTAGGGATATATTTCAATAAGCTTGTCTTCAAAATAACAAACTGAAGTTTTATAAACCATGCAAAGGCTTCTTTTTTAATTTTGTTGCAAGTATTACTAGAAATTGTATCCATTCATGAATATTACGCTGTAAAATTTTTGGTTATCTTCAACATACTTTTTTTCAAACATGATCTTTTAAAAGCACTTAGGCCTGTATTCTTTATTCATAAAATGGAAAAAGAGATATTACCAAATAACATATTCATTTAAAGAATATTCCTAGAACTGGGTTGATGTGTCAGGACAAAGGACCAACTGTATAAAAAGTTTAAATCGGTATGTTTGAAAATGTTGGGAGTAGAATGCACAAGTATAATCAACTTGTTATTCATTGCGCTATTTAAAAGCCTGGTATTTCCATATATCTATATTTCTAAAGTTTCTTGGACAACAAGTCTTATAATATCCTCTGTTCCCCATCTAATTCATAGTTTAAGGAGCGAGAGAGAAAAAAAAGGAAATACCCAAATTCATATTAAAGTGTTTTATCTTTCCATAATTCTACTCAATTTCCATTTTCATAAAGATACACACTCATCCTACCCCTCCCCCTCACATGTTATCAAGCATCTTCTCTCCCGTACGTTTTTCTCCAAATCAGTAGCGGACATCTCCGAGTGAACCTGTTTATGCTATCGGACAAATTAGTGTGAGCGTAGTTTGACGTAGCTGTCAGTTTCAGGTTTGGTGGGGGCAGGGTAAGCCGGTGGACAAGTGGGTCGGCCAGGATGTGACTGGAAGATGAGTGTCTCCACCTTTAATTACCTCATCCAATAAAATTAAACCCAATTCAAGGACACCAATGTCTGCAGAGACGTAGATATGGATATTGAGGGTTTGCTTTTCTTCTGTTGTTGATGCTGATTTTAAAAGAGATTGAATATTTTTGAAGAAATGAGGGATTGATTGTTAAGAGATACACGTATTCTCGTATTCTATCACTCTCCTACATCCCCTTTCATGTTTTTTTTTTTACTCTGCCTGCCAATATCTGTCTGTTAATCTATGATCTTATCTATTCATCTGTTATCTATATATTTCTATACCGGTAACTAATCACTCGCTTACATATCTATCTATTTTCTTTTAACAAATTTTTTGAAAAAGCAATCAAGCAATAACCTCCATGCATATCTGTTCGCTTGCCTGTCTGCATGTATTTTTCTAAAAGTCTTTTTCTATATGTTCGTATTTATCAATCAACAGTTCTTTTAGAAAACAAAAGAACCATCTCTGGTAACCATATTTGATATGGTATCAATATCTCAGCCTCTTTTCATCTTTTCATTCAAATACAAAAGGCCTACTTAACCTTCCTTAACATATCCAAAATAAAACTTTTCAAGCCAGCATAAAAAGACCCTTTTCATATCCCCTTACCTTTTTCTCTCCCCAACCCCAACCCCCATCCCAACCCCTCCAACCATACTCCCCATTCTTCCTATCATATTTCATTTATTGAACTAAATGCATAATTATGGGTAATTTGTGACGCATCATCCACGGTTTACACAGCAGATTAATGCTACCGGTACATGAAAAGCCTTGCCATCCATGCCCAGATTGGAAACATGTGTATCCTTTATAAGTTTGTCCTTTTGAACCAGGCTCCGGTGCGTCCCCAGACGGATTGCCTCCATTCCAAATACCTCAATTAACTCTTGATTTGATTAATGCTTGTACGCAATTTTGCAAGTGATTTCTGTTTTTTATTTCATTTTAATAATTATCTGACCAGTTCCGTTCATCCGCAGTGAAGCCCATTACCAAAACAGAAATTTCATCAGGAAAGTCATGGCCATTTTTTTATTTGCAAGACAAATAATAAAAAAATGCATGACAATGCAACCATATTTCATATTAAATTTGATTTATAAAAATGATTTCCTTTTTATATCCTACTATTTTTCAATATATTTTCAATTTTTTAATTTCACCAGGAAAGTCATGGCCATTTTTTTATTTGCAAGACAAATAATAAAAAAATGCATGACAATGCAACCATATTTCATATTAAATTTGATTTATAAAAATTATTTCCTTTTTATATCCTACTATTTTTCAATATATTTTGATAGTAAATATTGAGCAAAATAAAAACTAACTAAAAAAGGATTGAGAATTTAAAAAGGAGTGAAAATGACATCAAAATAACACTTGGCCGAAAGTGCATTGATACTTAAACTTGTAACAAAAAACATGTGAAAATAGAAAGAAACAGACTGAGACAGTACCAAAATACCCCTTACTACAATAACAATACCAAGAAATCAATGAAACTATTGAACAATAACAAAATGACTAGAAATCTCAAAAATACATGATTTCGCCTCAAAACAAGCCAAGAACCACGCACTTCTCATGTTTGTCTGCTCTCCAAAATTGTGACTTCTCTTTCAATTTCCAGTGGTTCAAAAAGTTAACAGCTCAAGTGAAAATTGTCAAAATTGCTAGGAGGTCTATATCCACTTTGGGGGGAAAACAATTAATCCATATATACTCACAGTAATAGAAATGAGTACAGATAGAAATGGAATGGTGGGGGAGGGGGAAGGGACCGCAAATTTTTTGAGTATTGAAGAGAAGGAGGGTTGTGTAGCCAGTCATCTCCAGCTGAAAGAACATGAGAAGGGGGAATTGGCTAATGAAGAAAAGACAAAGTTTGTAATGAAATAGGCAGGCAAAAAGTGATTGATGGTTTTCATCATATAAGTGAGAATTTCGCCTCCAGATTGGGCTGAAGTGGCGCTCCATCCTGACCCCCTGACATTCCCCCATCCGTTACGCCATTCACCAAAAGTGACAGCTTCGTCATAATTGGCGCTAAAGTCCGCTCTCTTACGACTGTAGCGGCAGTTCTGCATGCGTTATTCTATTCCTGTTAAGGGCCGAGCTTGTTTTCTCTTTTTGTTATGCGTGTTGCTGGTGTGGATACGCCGGTGTGATTTCCGGCTCTGCATTGATACTTGCGTAAATTGAAAGTCAGATAAAATTTCATTTGGAGTTTTTCTCTTATTTGTGAATGAATGGATGGATGAATGAATGAAAGAGCTTAACACAGAAATGATCAAAATACAGTACATGTTGGGATTTAACAAATGTTTTGCTCAAGTCTTCGGTTATAGAAATCCACAAGATAGTAAATAGTGGTGCTTGTAGGGTTCAGGGCCCCTGTACATTGAGATCTACTGTATTCCTTTTGCGTACTTTGAGATTATATAATATATATATATATATATATATATGATGTGCAGTCATTTTGTTTGAATCATTTGTCCCCATAACTGTAGGTGTAACAGTACCAGGCACAGATTAAAGAGTTGCTATCCTTGTCTTATTCATACCATTAACCCACTGATAACCAATTACAAAATTTCAAATTGAAATCCCATTGAAATAAATGATTGCATACACTGTTATATCTTATACAATTATTGATAGGCCTGTACTTCAGAATATAAGAGTGAAGGATTATGTATGAAATCCTCTTGTGCAAATCTAAAAACAAGAAATAATTGTTTTTGAACATCAATTCATATGACTGATAGACTACAATCATCTTTAGACGTGGAGAGAGGTCTATGCACATCATTAAAATCTTTACAGTCCTGTTTCTCAGATGTGAATTGAATGATCATCAAGGTCAGCTTTTATGTGTCATCCTGGGGAGCGTTTCATCAAGCGTTTTGTCAGTGATTTTTACTGACAAATTTGCTCCCAGCTAGTCAGATGCAAGGATTTCAGTAGCTTATAACAGTTGTCGGTAAAAACCACTGACAAAACGTTTGATGAAACGCTCCCCTGGATTCTGAAAGAAGGCAGAGTTTGTTTTTTTGAAATTCCATTTGGTTTAAAACAAAGACAACATATAAAACTTATTGCATCATAACATAATCATATCTTTCATGTCTCGAGCAGCATGCATGTCATCATCATCATCATCATCACCGTTTGCATGGAGCACCATCCAAAATGCTGATGTGCATTTCAGCTGATGCAAGAATTGGGGAGAGATTCTTCTTCTTCTTTTTTTCGGGCCAGCCAGCAATGGTTGAAATTGGGGGAAATTGGTGGGTATTTAACATCCAAATATGGGATAAACTTATTGTTTGATACATGTTTCTGTTCCTTGCTTCATTCAAAATGATCAAATAAACATTTGGGGAGAGGTCTGCATTTTTTGCTGATGCAAGATTTGGGAAAGGTAAATTTGTTTGGTATCAGTGACACATTCCAAATGGTGGGTCAGAAATCAGGGCCTGGATGGAAAAGGGGGAAGGGGATAGAGTTGGGGTTTGGGTTCTGGGTGTTTATAACCAAATCAATTGCGATCCATTTACTATTTTTGTCAGTGAAGAGCAGTCAGTGTAGTAAACTTGTTTGGAATATTTGTTTTGAGATTTGGGAGAAGACAGTATCACAGATTTTACATTTAACTGTTTTAAAAAAAGACATTCTGTTTAGGGGCATCAATTGAAGGGATATCAATTGAAGGGTTATATCATTGTACAATATCTTTAAAGGAAATTGATAACATAAATTCAATTGGTGCCTATGAAAGATTACTTTCTTTGGTGAAGAGCAAGGGCTTCTGACTTATTCTAAAATCAAACCAATTAACATAAAATAAGTGACTTCTTTGAAGAGGGGGTCACTCATTTGGCCAAATTTTGTGTGTCAACTTAAGATCAACATTACATAAAACAAATGAGGAAAAGGATAACTGAAAATTATCCAAAAGGGGGTAGTTAATACAGTATAAGGAGCCAGGGGCAAGAAATTTTGGTTTCACAATCCACATTTCCATAATTTTTTTAAAAGGGTGTTGGTAGTGGGGGTGGGGGCATGGGACTCAAGGTCGGTTGCAGATTTTCTGGTGGATTTCTTTTTTGGGTTGTTTGTTGAGTTGCTGGCTGCAGACCATGGCCTGGGTTGGTTGAGGCCCCTAACATACCAGGAGGACAGCCTGGAGAGAGACTAGGTGATGACTTACGGCGACGAGACTTGAATACAGTTACTACGGCGGATTTACCTGCTCGATTTGACTGGTCAATCATGGGCTGTACTATCCGTCTCCTCGCATTTATAAACCTGCAAAGGGAATACAGAAAAATGAAAGAAAACCTATATATAATTTCAATAGAGATTAAACCTGGTATAATTTCAAATAAATATTCATGGGGTGGGGGATAACATCAAAGTTACTAGTTAATCTAAATGATCAAATGACTTTTAAATGAGTGCTCAAAGGTTTAGTACTGTTCTGTTATATGATTCATAACTTGCAGTGATTAGTTTGAGGTTAACTTTGTATGTATAGCAAATGACTGAATTTCATAAAGGATATTTTTTAACAAATAAATGAATGGTCTTCAATACAATTCCTCCTCTTTCTCTCTTCCTTCACAAAGCACAGACATGTTTTGACAATACGCGGTACATGTACATGTACATTTGAACCTCGGTCAGTTGTTCATTCTTTCTCTCCTTCTCTCTCTCCCCTCTCCTCTCTCTCTCTCTCTCTCTCTCCCTTTCTCCCTCCCATGCCCACCCTCCTTCCCTCCACCTCACCCTCACCCCCATGGCATTTCAACCCCAGCAGGGGCGATCCTGCCGTGGCGCAGGGGGGTCAGCGGGTCCGCCTCCGACTCACAGCGAGTCCTGGCCGACGATTATTGAGCTTCCATGCCTGCAACCCGATACAGTGATCGAAACAGGGGACTCTGCGGGAAATTAATCAGGAGTAATTCCGGGGATGGGGGTTTGGGCCAGGGTGGAGCGATAATGACTGGATGCGGCAACCCTTGGTCTTGGTTTCGCAAGTCCTTTCCATACTGCATCTCATCAATAAGGAGTGACTGGCTTATGTTTTAATGACAGAGTGATTGAATTTGGACTTATGAAACCAATCTCATCCTATAGACCTACATGTAATCTTCAACAACTTCATGTTGAATCCACATGACATATTTTATCAATTGTTCAAGGGTGCTGCTAGGATAGCAGCAAAATTAAAAAAAAAATATAATACCATCTAATGTATTAGAAATACATAATACTTGTGATTCTGGTCTAAGAACAAGAACCAATAAGCCTATATCATCTGCTAAAAGGCTGAAGAAGTGTGCCAAGACCTTTGCTTGTGAATACAATCATAATGCCTACATGTATCTGGCTCTAAAATGATATGAATTTTTTTATTGAGCTATTCACTAACGTACAAAGAGTAATTTACAGAAGTTGGAACTGAGGGGGAAAAATAGTATTAACCTCACAAGTCACAACTCAACATATGATTACATTATTGCTTAAATTACTATAAGTAATAGAGTTACCATAGCCACTGTGATGATCACATCTCAAAACCAACTATAAGTTCAGGGCTTGCACCTAGATAACCTTGGTCATGACTTATTCTTGCAGATATGGCCATTTTTATTCTGTTCAGCAATCTCAGAATAGATCCAACACTTTTTCTGGGAATTCCTAAGTGATCATGTCACAAATTTGACAAACTCAATGTGATTTTCAGCTGGAAAAAATATTACTCCCGAGAGCGTCTTGGGGGAAAGAGAACAAGAGGAGTGTATATAGCCTGACTAGCATCTTACAAGTCGTTTGCAACAATTTCAATTCAAGAGTCCCATGAAAAGTGATCCCTGCAGTGTAGGCTACAATGTAAAACCCCCCCAAAAAATTCTTTTTGCAGCAAGAAGCACTCAGAAAGAGTCTCTGTTATAATACAATAAATTTGCAGCATTAAACTTTTGCAAAGCTAGCGCACTTATGAAATTCAAAAAAGCTTTGGGTTTTACAATAATTTGCAAGCTCAATAAGTTTCATAATTGTTCTGTGGAGTTGGTCGCGGCAACAGCCAAGTCCTATGGAACTGTTAGTCTACATCTAAGATATATCAACAATAACTTTAATATCGTCTGTTTGGAGCCAGAAGGGCGTTAATTCATATACTTTAACACACAGTTAATGCCCTCCTGGCTCTCAACAGACGATATGATGAAGAAGTTTTATATTACAAAACAAAATCAAGTTTAGCTTGAAATAGGACAATAACAAGCAGGGGCGGATCCAGGATTTAGTAAAAGAGGGGGCACAAAAATGAAAGTTTGTGAAAAGGTATACCCGTATTTTTTTGGTCTCGCCAGCTTCTCGAAAAGTTGCTCAGTAGGGGGGGGGGGGGGGGGGGGTAGGGACGAAAAAAAAATTTTCGCCAAATCTTCAAAATTAGCTTAGTAAGTGGTTATGAGGGTCCAGTATCCCTCCATAATTCCCTGACAAGCAAAAAAAAAAAAAAAAAGAGGTCTTCACTTTCAAAAGGGGGGGCACAATCCCGAAAATGGCGGATCGTCTATGGTAAAAATTCATACTTCTCTTCCAAAAGGGGGGCACGTGCCGGCTGTGCCCCCCTGGATCCGCCAATGATAACAAGTATGATCTGCATGATATATTATATTCATTTGTTGAGGCAGGATAGAAAAAAAATAACACGCTTTTCTGTAACGTTACTTTTCTGTTACATCAAATTGTGAGAAATTAATAAAAGCCTGAATTGAGGCTACCTGGAGCCATAATACCCACCACCCTGTGCTAATCTTGGGGACGGCTGGATGCCGGAAAATTTTCATTTATCTTGATTTTGGAAAAGTCATGCCTGACCCCGATTTTACTCCAGATTGAAGTAGGAGAAGGCCCATTCACAGTTGGCATTATTTGTCTGAAGTCGGTCAGAAAAGAGATAAATAAGTAGCTCCAAATATCTATTCTATGCTACTACGTACTGTTCAAGATGTAGGATGAAGCTTTGCAACAGTTGTGACAAATAGATGAAGTGACGACATTGTTTTCTGTACTTGAAACTACAAACGGTGTTTGGTACTTGATGATTAGATCAACAGTTTTGGGAAAGGTTCACATTCATAGCATAGTTAAAGATGAAATATTTAGAAATGATTTCTTAATTTCTGAAGTGGTAAAGTATTATTGTATTCCTAAATCATGATATCCAAACAGCAACAGTTTTCAGGTATTGTATGAGTACTTAAATAGATAAAGAGGGAGTAATATTTTTCATAAACACGCATTAAAAATGATGACTAATCAAAATTTTTAAAACCTATCATCATGTGATTGCATTAGGGCACAAATGGATGTGCGGGCAACATATGCACATTTTCATAAAAATTTATTTAAAAGTTTTACCATTCTTTGAATACATAAGTGCAACACAGTACACTTCAAGTCCAAACATCATTCAGATTGCTAACAATCATTATCATTATGATGTTATTACTTCAGCAATCAAAAATAAACGGTTAAAAATGACAAAAATAAGAATTTTTACCAAAATTGTGTTTGCGCCCTTTTGCCAGGCTCATGAATATTTGCTTGTTGACTTGACATGCTGGACCACTCCCTCTACTCATCTTGAATCCGAGTGGCCGAACAATTCAAAGCAAACTATTGAGTTACAGACGGAGGGATTACCGATCAGGATTTGCCATGATCTTGGGATGGTGTAGCAAAATGGAGGTATTGAATTCTTCTCTTCCCTCCATATCCATCTCAATCTTTCAACCTTTCTCTTCCATCAGCATCTTTTGCTTCTTCTATTTCTCGCTCACTCATGACTTTTGCTTCAAAGTATTCATTAAAAAATGAACACTACACTTTTAAGGGGAATAGCTCAAATGGTGAAATTTCTCCCTCTTTATAGTGCACAAAATTGTCTACAGGTACTTTCAAAAATACCAATTTAGTAAAACCAAACTACTGCCCTATTCAATTTCATTTTTCAAACGGGCATTACCACAATATCAGTGGATATGATTCAATACCCTTTTGCTTCTAAGCAGGCAAGACAATTACAGTGAATATTTAGCATTACTGCCTAAAGTTGTTTATAAATGCTATTAAATCTCTTCCAAAATTCGAGCTTAAATATATGGTATGTTGCATCATATTTATTGCAAGTTTTTTTGGACAATAACATGGTAGGTCAACATGGTTTTGGGTGGTACAGAACTACAGAAGCATTCTGTATGACCCCCATCTGTCTGCTTGAGTCATTCTCGGCTATTCTGAGAAGTGAAGAGGAAAAGAGAAATTATGAGAAATAGAAAAGAGACATCGTATTGTCTGATTCTATTTTACTAAAGAGAAAGAAAAAAAGATTTCCAACTTGTGATTAAGTTGAAAAGCCAATTCTACAGGGTAAATGACATTTGATATATTTCATAATGGTCATATTGTCTGTCTCTGAGAAATATAAAAACAATGCAAAAAATGATGTCCATGTTGCCTGAATTTGCATTTCAAAACAGATTTTTTTTTTTGCTCTCTTCTTTTCAAAAAATGCATCCTTGCATCAACGGAGGGCCTAATCTTATATCTGGACTTGAAACACCCTCCATATCAAAAGTATCAAACTCTTGTATATTTCAAACATTTCTGCAACCTTGAGTGGGTATCTTACAGCTTTCAGGGATGGTATAAGATCGTGGTATGCCATAGGGCCCGAGACTGTCACATTTTCTCAGAATTTCCACATGAAAAGAGGAAGAGGAAGGGGAAAAGGTGTGCTGACTCGATTTGCCATTCAAAATGCAAATGCCCTTTTCTCCCTTTTTTTCCACTTCATCCCTCTGTCAGGAGAGGGCCTAAACTTGAACTTGAACTTGATCAACCTGTGCGTTTCCGCCCTGACATCTGTGGCTTTTTGAACTGTTATTGCTTCATTTCCCCGTCGGCATTCCCCCCTCAACCATTCTCCTGAGGACAACATTCAGCCTCCCGGCTTCCTGTCAATCCCGAAATCTAGCCCAAACCATGAATATGCAACGCTTCCTCATTTGCATGAACAAGCGATAACACAGGGTGTAATTCAAGTTGTGTGTTTGCAATGCGACACAGGGCTCGCCTTAGCTCCACAGACCTTTGAAAATACTGAATTACGCGGCAGCAGTAACTCCATAATTCCGCCATGAATAAAGCATGGCCCTTTTTCGACCATCCTGCGACCATCTAATGCTGCATCGCTTGTCACTGCTCTGTAACCTTACTGTTTTTGGACCTCCAAGTCTGGATCAAACTTTTTTTTTGTGGGGATAAGTGATTCCTTCTTCTCGGTTCCCTTACAGTTACCCAAATCCATTCCTAAACATGAATTTCTAGAGTTTTGATTGCTAAGACATTCTCAAATCTACAGGGTGTATGGTGTCTTTGCAGTGATGGTTGGATTACCCACTGGAGCTCAGAGGCGAGGGGTAGAATCCCAAGGAAAAGCATAAGATGTCATGACATCTTGGAGTGTCCCCATGCTCTCTGCTCAACTCTTTCCAACCTGTGATATCTAATGTTACCTATTCCCTCCCCTACTTCCAGATAGAGACATCAGTGTCTTGATTATGAATTTCAATTAATTCCTTTGAATTTCACTTTCTCCCTTTGAATTTTATTTTCTATATTAGAAAAGTTATCATGCATCATGCAAATTGCTCCCTGAATGTTTTTTTTTTATTCATCCATCTACCACTAGGCCACCTTCCCACCCGGTTCTTTCATTGATTTCACTGTTGAGAGCTACAATGACGTTAATTTTTTGTCTATGGATACAGGTCAACACCCTTCTCGCTCTTAGCAGACACTGATGTAGGGGGAAGGGGCACATCCAGCCCAGGTCCCCTTTTAAAGGGATAGGCCACCAGGCGGCCGTGGGAAATGTCATGTTGCACGGCGACCAGTCTGTCAGGGCAACGGCATGATCAGGTGGCAATCACGGTGCACTCTCGTGGCATGAAAACGTCCACAATCTGCGGTTGAGTATCCCTTTAAAAAAACCAAGTGGCATACCTTATGTACACAACCCAAAGAATGTGCCCTCTTTTTAAAATTGATAACCCTTCTTTTTTTCCTGCTTGTTATTTCCATTTTTCTTCTTTCCTTTTTGCTTGTCAGAAAATTTTCTGAATATGGTGCCCCCTCTTTAACTAGATTATGGATCCACCCCTGCTCATGAGATTATTTTCTTTCATCTGATGTATGCTACTACAGTACATGCTGTAAATGATTTGAAGCCTCCAAAGATACTGATGTCAACTAGGTCATGTTTATGAGGCCAAGGCTGAGGAGAGGTCAAAAGGAAGTACCCTTTGACCTAATACTCCACATTTGTGGCTCTCCTAAAAAATTACACTAAGGAATCATAACAAAATTAATGTACAAGCTATAAGCATAAATTGAAGAATGCTTCACAGATAATCATGTTCACTTGAAGTCCTAAAGTCACACTAAGAAGTCCTGAAAAAGCCCCCCCCCCCAAAAAAAAAAAAAAAAAAATTAAAAAAAATCCTGCTTTCAAAAATGACACCCTGCCCTCCAACAATAAATAAGTAAATAAATGAAAAACAAAAAATAAATAAAGGGGGAGGGTAAAAAAACACTGGCAATACATAAATGTTACTACAATGTATTCTGCTGTCAACTGATATTAAGGCAATAATGGTGGATATTTCCAGGAATATTTAGAAATACTATTACAGAAAGCAAAACACGAAAATGAATATATTGACATGCCATGCATGGTTTATGAAACGGAAGCAGTCTTAAAAAATCTCATTGCACTGTCTCAACAAAATAAACCAACAAAAATATGTTTTTAAAAAGCTGTAACATATGGAAAAATGCAATCAAATGCTAATCAAATAATGTAAAATAAACCTATTTGATATGAAATTCCCTCATTGCCCATTGGTAGTCATTCAGCTTAAGTTTGAGACATTTCTGGGTTACCTAAAATTGCCATACATGGATAATTAGACAGACATGTACAAACTGGTGGTGAAAATCGGACAGAAGGCTAGCTGGGAGCCAACTATCCAACAAGAAAACGAAGAGCTTCATATTTGTTGCCTTATGGAAAGGGATAGGGACAGAGAGAGAAATAGCATGTGAGAGAGAAGAGAGAGAGATCAAAGACTAAGAGAGAGAGAGAGAGAGAGAGAAAGAAAGAGAGAGAGAGAGAGAGAGAAAGAAAGAGAGAGAGAGAGAGAGGGAGAATGTAAGTAAAAAAAAGAGAAAGGAAAAGAGAGCAAAAAAAAAGAAGAGAAAATAACAGAAATAGAAATATTTTTTTTAAAATAGAAAAGGCATGAATAAATGTTAAAAGAATGAGAGAAACAGAAAATAAATTAAGATACGCGAAAAGACAGAAACATAAAGAGACTCAGAGGACTGAGGTGATGGTTAAGTTGTTGCAGGTGGGGCAAAAGTAAAGTTCAATTGCACCAAAGAAGGTAAGAGAAAAAGATGGATGTGTTCAATAACCTTGAGACAATTTAAGAAGAAATATAGGGGGATGGGGGAGGGCATGTGAACCGATAAAATTCTCTTATACTTTAACCAAGCATATAATGTCACATGAAAATAATACGGGAGAGGGAGTTGTATCATAAATCTATATGACTGCATCTTTCTTTATTCAAACAGCAAGAAAACACATTCAATAATAAGGAGGGTGTTTTTTATATTGGGGGGGGGGGGGGCAAGTGAGTAGGGGAGTGGGGAAAGGGTACATGATGGGGGTACTGCAGTCTGATGAAAGATCCAAGAGATGATTAATGGGGTAAAATGCTTGGTAGGCGCCACTCATCCCAAACTATGCTAATGATTGTTATGCCCCTCACAGAGTGGAGCTGGCATATGGCTGGCAGCAGTTGCGCTGCGTTCACATGCTGATATGAAGGCAGTTTGCAATCTGGCTCGGTTGGGCTTAAATTTATTTCCTCTCAAGTGACACTGCCCTGTTTGCACAATGAAATATTGGAATTTGGCTATATCACAGTAAGATATCAAAATAGTGAATAAAAAGATAAAATAAAAAATATATTCATGGAATTTCTTTAAAATTTCTTCCAGCATGCATGTCATTCAAACTAGTACTATGAATACTCACTCTACCACTTTTTATATAATCACAAAAAACAACATATAATAAGTTAGATAATGCTTTAAATTCTTTTAAAATTCCAATGTTATCTATCACACAGGCTTTCTGAAGTTAGAAGTCAAGAACATAACTTGTTCTAATAATACACGGTCATGTTGGTGTTGATGATTTGCACTTCCCTGACAGTAAGAAAATCATTAATTTTTGAGAGTGTGAACGTGGCTTAATCTAATGCCTCGTTACAAGCATGAAGAGAGCCTGTTGTTGAAACAGACCTGGGCCAGGATCGGGTTTGAGTTTTTGGATCAAGGAACTCATTCACGCAGCAGAGATGATTATCCGACATCGATACCCTCCCTGACGTCCTCTCATCAACATCCCATCTCTTGGCACATCATTGATTTAGACTTTGTTATCTCCATCTCCTGTTTTCATCATGAATATCGCATTTGTTTTATCTCCGTCTGCCATCTTCCCTCCAATGTCTCCTTCAACATTCTTGCTTTTACTTCAATCAGAGTTATCATCATCAGCAGCAATAGTTTTCTAATCAGTTTTGGCATCACTATCAAGTAATTAAGATTTGATGATTCATTCTAAAATGAATGAAATCAGCTGACTTTCAATATTTTTCTTCTCATTACCATAAACTCTCAGGATTGTTTTCATTCTTATCACCATCAACCATCATCCTCATCACCATTTTTCCCCTCCTAGTCTTGGTTTTTAAATACCAGCTGTCCCCTAAAATCATTATCATCATCTCCCATCAAAGTATCATAATTATAAGAGTAAAATATGAAAAGATGATGATAGAGCTTGTTCTAGATGAGATGGAGAAAGAGAAGAAAGAGAAGAATGAGAAGAGGGGAAAAGGAAGAAGAAGCAGATAGAGTCCTGAGGAGATTTGAAGGAGGATGAGAAGATGGATGATGAAGAAGACAAAAAGAACAAAGATTAAAATGAAGCAAAGGAAAAACACTAGAATCAAATATTGATAAATATTGATGAGATGTAGAGTCACAATAATTCTCCAAAATCCAGATAGGATAAAACGTTATAAGCTTTGTCATTATCATCCCTTGAATTATCATCCAACACCATCGGGCAAAACTTTGCATTATCATCTTTCTTTGTGTCTTCAAGAAAATATTTAATTTTCCAAGTAACATAAAAGCCTCCAGACATAAAGATCATACCCCAAATTACAATATGCAGTACTACCCTCCTGCCATTTATGGATTGCAAACATCATCCTCAAAGTGGAAAATGCTTTGCAAGATGTATTAAGCAAGATATAGCTGCTCAAAGAATGGATTTACTAATCCCCCCCCCAATCTCCATCCCAATCACAAACAACATACAGGTTCAATGAACTAGAAAATCTATCGGCTGGGAAAACATAAATTATTTGTTCCTGATTTCAAAATATTCACAATCGTGGAAGTCTGACGTCTTGTCTACGACTCGCGGTTGTCTTCAAGAAGGATTTTATGGGAAAGATGAAGCAGTTTTATAACCTAAATCTTCTTGATTATGAGAGATTTCCGAGGTAATAATTCCTCACTTCCTCAGATTCTGAGGAACATTAGATACCAAAATAACTTGATCTCCATAATTCAGATTAATCATAAAGTGTGGCAAGTCTTAAGTCAGTGATCATGTGCTCTTACTCACCGACCTAGCACAAACTTAGTGATCAAATCTGATAGGTGAGAAGAGAAATACACCCAAGCTGAGTGAAAATATGAGAATAAGACAACTACAGGCCTTTTCATCCACATCACTTCATATTTCCTTCATATTGCAGGGGTAAATAATTTAATCTCTTTTAGCCTATCTACATGTATTGCATGTTTTTCCAAAAGTGTTTCTGTCTTTCAAACCATTTAGATTCCATAGTAAATTGGGAGAAAAAAATGAATTTAAACAAAACTTCTGCATGCATAAGTGAATCCATTATGGGTTTATTCGCAAGTACAAAAAAGTGGACATTTTCCCAAGGTTAATGAGAAAATCTGCATGTGTTTCTGTCTTTAAAACCACTGAAATTTTCATTTAGATTCCATAGTAAATTGGGAGAAAAAAATGAATTTAAACAAAACTTCTGCATGCATAACTGAATCCATTATGGTTTTATTCGCAAGTACAAAAAAGTAGACATTTTGCCAAGGTTAATGAGAAAATCTGCATGTACTCTATGAGAACAAATTCAGTGAAGACACTACCAAGCTGCTTCATAATATTATCATCATGAGGGTGAGCTTGCTTGGTTTCAGCACTGAATGAGTCAAACAGACCTGAATATTTCATATTTCCCTCTTGCAAGATTCACAGAGGCAGATGGCATAGAATTATGGATGAGGGAGGACCTACTATAAAATGGCTGCACAGTATCCGTGCTTCTACTCCACCATCCAGATATGTCAAGTACAACAGACATATTATTAGTACCTGCTAAGAAAAGTTCATTTGAGTGTAATATCACTGGGGCACATTAATGATTAAGAGGCAATGAATAAAATTATATTGGTGTAGAGTGTGCTGTAAAAGCTCTGAAAAGATTTTTATTTTAAAGAGCTCTATAAAAAAGGGAAAACATAACACTTGCTGCAAAGAAATCTCACTTCTCTATTGAATATTTTTTTAAAGAGTTCTTTTGAACTAAAAAGGGCATTCTCGTGAAATAAGCCACCCCGCATTCACTTTGTACATGCAGTTTATTGCGTGTAATTGCCTATGAGGTTCACATCCTCCATTGACTTACACGGCAGTGTGTGTGTACACACTCGATGACCAGTGGTTTATTTCACGAGAAGGCCCTAAAAAGCATATTTTACATTATTTGAGTAACTACATGTACTACTGCTACCTTTGAAAAAGAATCTTGAGAGCAGCTACAATATATCAAACCTTCACGAAAGATGTTACCATTGTACTATGATTAAATCAAAAGTAAGCCAATATCGTGTACACCAGATTCATCGTTCATTGCTTTCTAAGTACATTTTACATTCAAACTCCATTTTAAAATCAACATTGATTCTGTCTGATTTCCACTGTTGTAAACAGACTAACAGAGACTGTGTTTACACACTATAAAATCAACATATCAAATCGTCTTTTGAATCAACATCTTCTTTGCGCATGAAGACACAACCGACAAGAAGACAGTCCTATCTGGTGGGTGGGGGAGAAGGAAGCGATGTACAATGCTCAATCTCTTCCAATCAAAGAGGCTGTATTACGATATCTCGTCTGGTAACGCCAAGATTCCATGATGAGCTACCCATTCTCGAGTGTCGGATATTGAATTGCATGTGAAAGAATCAAATAGCGCCCCACCCCCAGGGGCTTTCTTCAGGGAGCTATAGGCGGGGCTGGCCATATGAAAGGAGGAGGGGAGAAAGTAAAACCAGCAGAAATGCAGCTTCTTTGCTTTATTATTTTCATTTCTCTACATCAGGAGACAGTGAAGTGACCTTCATTCAAGGAAAGTCTCATGTTTCCTTAAGAAATCAATAACCCTTTTTCCTTCAAGAAGAAACACTGAAAACAGTGAAGAGGGCATAAGCTGAATAAATCAGAGAAAAATTATTCCCACATCTCAAATGAAGGGCAATGTTCTACAATACATCTAAAGAGACCAATTAAGAATTAAAGAATCAATTTTAGATATAAATGATAAGACTCTTATCATTATCATTAAAGTTAAAGCAAAATAAAAAATTGTGGAAAAAGGGAGGTTTCTTAACAGAAATCGAAGGAAAAGAAAACGGGCAATGAGAGGGAAGGGAAGAAGGGTCCCAAGTAAATTTTACATGAGCATGTTGCAAAGTATTTCTTCTGTTACTAATTAATGACTTGTGGCTACGAAATGAAAGATATGGATGAAGGCAAAGATTGCTTTGAAACTTGAATGACAGAAGTAGAACCAGTGAATTGGTTCACCAAATATAAAAGAACCTATTTCTTAAGACCATAATGTGTCACTTATGAACATTACTAAAAATTGCTCACTTAGGATACACAAGGGAATGGTGGAACTATTTGAGACGGGAGTAGAAGAAAGAGAAAGGGATTTGGCAGGGAGATGACAGCGGTAGAAATATTGATAGAAAAGTTTGAATGATAGAAAGAATCATTTGAGCCCCGGAGCCTGTATGATATCCTATCCCACCGAGCCCCTCTCCCCTGACATAAAGGCCAACCCTGCCCGGGTCTGTGTCACGTTACTAGCAGCTTGTTACCCACGGCGATCCATCCCTACCAAACCTCATCCTCCTCCTTCCTCCAACTCCTACTGCTGCTGCATCTTCTCACTGACTGAGCCGGCCAATTTTGAGCCGGTATTGAGGCTTGCTTGCCTGGCTCCATCTCACAGCTGTATGCCTGCCTGCCTGGCTGGCTGGCTGGCTTGCTGGCTTGCTGGCTTGGCTATTTTGCTGGAGCTGGCTGGGTTACGAGCCACGTAGCATTACAAGATGGAGTCAGATGAGGAGATGGATGAGGAAGAGCAGAGGGAAACGAAGCACATTCATGCCTTGGCTTATATACCACTACAGGAATAGATTGGGGAGCACTGAGAGAGAAAAAAAGTTTAATTAAGTAGGGGTATCCTATTAACCCGCCTCCTACTTCTTTGGGGTATCCTTTTGCATACGTCGCCGTGGTGATGCATCCAGTGTTGGGCCACCGCATCCCGTATGTTTTGTGTCACAATAATTGTTCAGAATTGGGCTAATTCTTTGTATTGTACCTCTAATGTTTCTTTTTCAGCTCCTTTCCCCAGGATTGTCAAATGAAAAAAAATGAGGCGGTCTTGTGCCTTGGGTGAAGGAGGAACATTGATGGAAGGAAGGGGGAGGAGGATAATAGGTGATGGGGTAGGCTTTCTTCCCCCCAGGCATATTCGCGGTGCCTCCACACCAGGGGAAATAAAAAACCACAAAAATGGTTCTGAGAAATATTTAACATTTGCCACAGGGCAAATTTTCTATTCTGAGAACAGTGGCAATAGACGGGAGACACCAATACAGACAAGGCAAATCTGTCATTGTTGAATTGGCGACTGGTTATGATCTATTTCAGTTTTCTTAAATGACAAACGGTGACAATATACGCTATCTGTTGAGTCTATAAACCTTTTGCTATCTATTGGACAACAATGGATTTTAATTCAAATCGGTTTCCAACTGAATAACAGTAATTTTAACAATCAGCTCATTTCCTCAGAAGCAAAAAAGAGAAGTAAAAAATTCAGTAAAAAGAATCATAATACATCAAGTAAGTCATAATGCATTTATAGGTTTACTTATAACATATTGCATATATAACACATCAAATAGTCCCTTCCACAGTATTGCAAACCTATATCATATATAGCACGAATGAAAACATTTCCAGAAAACCTGAAATTGTCAGGGAAAATAGCCTAGCACATTGCCCATTGAAAAGTGCGAACATGACAATAGCTTTTTATATAATAGAAATCATATTTCTTCCGGCATTAAGATAAAAATGGCCTTCTCTGAGTTGATTTCTTAGAAATGTTTGTGACTCTCTCACATGAAGGCTGATCTGACATTTGCTCCAGTGACATTCTCTCAAGGCTTATTTTTGTCAAAGATACAAGATTATAGGGCTTTGGTGACAATGTAGTTTTAGGGTAGGTTTAGGGTTAGGGTTTAGGGTTAGGGTTTAGGGTTAGGGTTAGGGTTAGGGAGTGGGGTTAGGGAGTTGGGTCGAGGGTTGAAATTAGCAAATTGGATTAAGGTTAGAAATTGATAATGGTGCTATTGCTGGTGAAGCATGGATGTCGTACAATTAAGATATCAATTTGAAGACATACCAGTTATTGACTTGGAGGATTGTGAGACCTGTATCTTGAGCAAGCTGCTTCTTCTGTTCCTCCGAAGGGTACGGATGCTGCAATGAGACAAAGCAAAAAAGAAATATACAATACATTTGACTTCGATCTTTTCTCTTCCTTTGGCAACTTATCCGTCTCTCACTCAGTTTCCTTTGATGAATGAGTGAAAAATATTCACAGGCTAGTGTCGCAGAAATTACACCTTTTAAATGTATATCACAGTATTTAAAGATGGATGGGGGGGGAGGGGGGAATAATCAGCGACAGTAAAGCACAAATCTCTACTTCTCCCTAGATAACCTAGTAATACAGATAATATTCAGCCAGGCTAAAATGGACAACATAAAATTATTCCTTAAAGGGATACGCCACCAGGCCGCCGTGGGGAGAGTCAGGGTTGCGTAAGCCCCATTCACTCGTACACAAAGTTTGTTTGTCGAACGCTTCCGTTGGACTACTGGGATTATATTTCAGATTGCATGAAGCCGACCGAATCTCGCACGAGAGCTCGAGCTCAGGCATGTTGCGCATGTTGCGCAGCGGCTAGTCTGTCTGAAGCCTGCGTCCCACGGGGCAACGGCATGATTAGGTAACGATCACGGCATAGAAACATCCACAATCTGTGATTGAGTATCCCTTTAAACACAGGTTAAATCATCTCAAAAAACATTTTTATTGGTATAAGTTACATTTTAAAATTTTTTGCCTGTTTAGGTCCCACCATACAAATTTTAAGATCTGCTGCTGTTTGAGAAGTGGTAAGGGTATTCCGGATAAGCAATAAAAATAAAATTGATGATATAAAAATCAAGGTCTGGATAATGAAATTTTGTTGGAAAAACATCTTTGGTACTATTCACACTATAGTAGGATCTTTTACTTTTTATATACAAATATCAAGATATGAAGTTCAGTAGCATACTCCGAGTGGAACCCATAGAGTAACATAAAATGGAACAGGAAATGAAATCAGTTATGATAACCATCTTCAAGCTTTTAGCCTGAAGATATTTACATAGGAAACTTCTTCATATGTTTCTTTTATAGAAAATTCACCCCTGTTGGGACTCCATAAAAATACAGCACAATTAGGCTGGAAACATAAAAGCAGGAATGATTATCATCTTGACGTAAGTGACAAAAAGGAAATAGATTCAGAACAGTCCAGGTGAATTTTTAACAAGATGCCCAAGAAAAGACCTACTACAGAAATTAGTATAAAAAAAGGAGTTCTTGAATTCAAATCTGAAAATGATTAAGATCTGAATGAAAGTGGTAAAAATAAGCACCGCACATTTATTAGGAGATGAACTTTCTGTCAACTCTATTATTTTTGTGGAAGTCTTGTGGTCGCACTCTATTTCTTGTGGAGAAGTTTGCAAGACGTAAAGAGGTTCCGAGAGCAAGGCAAAGACACAAGATTAGCGGAAGCAGGAGGAATTGCAGGAATAAAAAAGGAGGTCACTCATGAAAGTAGGTGCGTTATTATACAGAGACATGCCCTGATATCAAATGTAGGATAGGAAAAGAGACACACAGAGAGAACCAGAGAGAAAGAGACAGAAAAAGATAGAGATACATATATACTGAAAGAGAGACAAAGAATATATGGAAAGCGAGAAACAGTTGTTGGGAGAAAGAATGAACAAATATCTGAGGGAGAAAAATGTTTAATTAAGTACACCTGAGAAAAAAACATACTTGATACAGATGAAAGAATATTCATCATAGTAAAAGCAAAACAAACTAAAAAAAAGAAAAACAAGGGATGGTAAAGAAAAAAGACAAAGCTACACAAAAACAGAAAAACAAAGAGGAGAGAGAGAGAATCAAATTTAGTCACGAAACTCGGGCAAAATAAAAAATGATTGCTGGGGAAAATGTTTTTGGTTACAATCCAACAAAAATAAATGTGAGTGACCTTTGGATACATGGGAATTGAGATATCTTCACGGCATTTCCTTCATATTTCAACATTTTTCCTGTGTTATGAATCTGGCATCCCTTGGAATATTGCAAGCACTTCTTCTTGAACTACGTTTTCTCTGACATTTTATTTTTCAAATGAGAGCGATGTGATTTATACTTGAATTTCTTCAAGACATAACAGGGTTATATTTAACATTTGAAGCTGTTTTTTTTAAAGAGTACATCTGTATATACCAAGAAACAGGCAGAGAAAGAGCACTAGATTGATAATCTACCATGTGATCACTTTCCAATTCATATTATTCACATCCAGTACATGATACCATCCTATTCTCACACAAATATGGAACTTCCAGAGAAACAGAAGACTGTTTTGATCACTAGCATGATTATTTTGAGAAATTATGGTTACTCCGTCGACCTGGCATCATCTCACGAATCCCCCTGTCAGAACCTTGTCATGGAGACGCATGCGGATACATAAAAATCTTACACCTCCCAGCTCAAAAACAATCACACCACACAATACGCTCTGCACGCCTGTTAATAGACTCGCGGGCAAGGCAACGACTTGCCGACATCGTATGCGCATTAATTTCAACGGGGAATGCATTCGCACGGGGACGATGTGGAGTGGGAAGCCGCTCCTCGGTGCGCAAAGTCACGGTAAGATGCTTCCCAGACCCGTATTCACGACTCATCGACAGAAGGGGAGGGAGGAGAAGGAGAGGAAAGATGGTTGGAGGAGGAGGAGAAGGGATGAGGAAAGGGGGAGGGAAAAAATGGATAGGATCCCATGAAAACAAAATGAGCGTGTGCTTTTGCAGGGCCTGCCACGGCTGGTGCCTGTATGTCTGATCCTATTGGACGTACCATTTCACTGTGTTTACCCTACCTGCCAGCCGACCCAGCGTTTCAATTATTACCGACGGGATGATTTATGGGTTGCGAATCCAGTCGATAGCAACAAACTCTAAAGAGAATGGCTGGTTGGCTGACTGGCCAGGAGTAGAATGAGGGTGAGCATGCTCATGATAAACAACAATGCAGACGACTGGAGAATGAACAGCCCTTGGTTAACTATTCCTTTTCAATTCATCATCGTCGAGCTTCGTAATGCTAATGTGTTGCGTGGTTACCAACGCCAGCTAGCTAGCTGCTGCAATTTGGCTCTTTATGATCAACACGGCCTTTCAGAGAGAGTTCATGTGCAAAATAAAGAATGCTGCCCTTTCAAACTACATGAATTATAACCACGGGACAGAGGTGAAACTGTGGCAAGGACGTCATATACCCCTCTGAAAACAGAATTGGGTCAAAGAATTTTGAGAATGGGATCAGAAGTACTGCTTCATATTCTTTAAAAATTTTGAAAATGTGAATTCATTACAATGGAAGATTGATACCAGTACATTAAATTCCAATGTTTTGAATAACAAGGGAAAAGGGTGAGTATTCTGTTACTCAACAGCTACTCAATTGGTATACATACGGAAAAGATTGTTTTTTAAAGAATCAACACCAACATTGATGTATTGGCCTTTTAAAGTTTATATAAAAATCATTGGAATATGGTGACTAAAACAATCATACAATAATTGTGGGATATGAGTAAGAGGAATATTATACAAGACTATATCAATATAGACAATAGAAGAAAAAACTGTGACTTGTTTAAGATCCCCTGACATAGCACCAGCACAATACATCAGGTAGTGAATGACTTAAGTCCACGGCACAATATACGATCAGTCTACAATCCGATTTTGGAAATAAATCGCAATATCATCAAATATAGGCAGTTTAATAAGTGAAAGCTACCTGATTCAGGTACTGATCAATAATATGAATACTCAACATAGGAATTTGGTGCAATGTCAGCCTTATTATCTGGAATAAGGGCCAAATCAGTTTCAAATCGTAGACAATCGCAGGACTGCTCTGACGTCACTACGATTTGGAGCCGATTTGGCCTTTCCTCCGACTCGAAGGCTCGTAATAGGCCGTAATTTCGATTTTACTATCTATGTAACTATTCAGAACCTCAATAAAACATGTTTTATGTGTTTATCTGTTTATATCTAATGCTATAGCATTTTCTTTCAAGATCGGATCGTAGACCAATCTTATAGTGTGCGGTGGGCTATAGTGTTACTTGCCCTCGTGGACGAGAGAAAGATGTGAGATGTTCGGATAGCCATGCCCTTGTGATGTTGATAAACTTATATACAGGGGGGAAAAAAAAGTCTTCTTGATGCTTCACTGACATAGCACCGGTACAATACACCGATTAAAGAATGACCTGAGGCTAATCAGTCTCATGGAGGAGAAAGAGAGAGATAACTTACTGTGAGATGCTGGAATAGCCACGCCCTCATGATGTTGGTAGCTGATTTAGGAAAGATGCCTCTCTTTTTCTGTCTCTTTGCTAGTCTGTCATCGTCATCCTCCTCCCCTGTACCGTCTCCTGACCCAAGACTGTTCTCTAATCCCCCATCTATAGCAATAAAGAAGATGGAACAAGAAAGAAATATTGGTTAAAAGACATGATTCCCCAAGAAAAAGATAAATACACCTGTATCTATTTCTACAAGACAAGCATAAAATTGCTACAATATGCCATCATTTTTCCACAGTGCAAGCAAGGAATCATTCCATCAAATCTTTACATTGATGAGTGTTCCTCATAATAAAGTCCATTACTTATATCGTATATGCATCTCATTCTATGCTTTAAACACACTTCTATGTCATTTTCCCAGAATTTTACCAATGATAAAATAAATGTTTTGATAATGCAGTACAAGACAACACAGGTAATTCAATTATCAACTTGTAAAGGCTATATTTGAAAGGCTATATTTGAAAGGATAAATAACACCACATCACTCTCATTAAAACACATCATTTGACAGAAAAATATTTCAAACAGAAATATTGAAATGACTTCAACAAAATTTTTTTAAATCCCTCATTTTTATCTTTGGACGAATCAACAATCGCTACCAAAAGAAGTTCGGCTCCGTCGTTATTGAAAAAAAATGAAGAAGAAACTGTGCCAATAAAGAGTGATTTGCATTGTCCGAAAAAACAAACTTTCATTTCATCTAATCACACATGACTTCTATACACAAAGAAAAACTCCATCTATATTCTGAAGAGGACGACTGTGATCAAACACGAAACAAGCAATCTACGCTAGTCCTCTACAAACAGTGATTTCCCTAGCTGCCCTCCTACGTTCACCACCGTAGAGAGCTAAGAAAATAGATGTTGGAAGCAATTTGGGGCAGGCTGCAAGCTGCCATCTTTGTGATTTCTAATAGATTGAAAAGCGAGCAGCAATCCAGAAAACTTGACATGCGATGTAAAATATTTACATATAAAGCTACGAAAGCTCCCGATAATTTCTTTTTTTTTTTTTTTGAAGGGAGGTTCCAGCCCTACTTGAAATTGATGGAATATTTGTGAAAAGGTATTGCATTTGAGGGATGGTTCACCTAATTTCCAACTTATATTACTCTAGTTCTTTTTTCAATTCCATGAATTTGAATAATTCAAGTACGGTAGATTAACCTTTGCATCACTTGGTAAAGTTAGCATGTTAAAGTTGTTAAAGGTAAAGTTGAGTCCTGGTCATGTGATTACAATTTGAAAGAAACTGTCTCAAAGCAATTGGGACAGGTTGATCATGTCTACATAAGAACTGGGGAGCGTTTCATCAAGCGTTTTGTCAGTGATTTTTACCGACAACTGTTATAAGCTACTGAAATCCTTGCATTTGATTGGCTGAGAGCAAATTTGTCAGTAAAAATCACTGACAAAACGCTTGATGAAACGCTCCCCAGGTCTACATAAGAACTGGTGTACACTGTGAGGTTTTTGAATCATCAAAATGATAAGAAACTGAGACAACCTCGCTAAAAAGGGGATGTGCACTGCACACAGAAATGGGTATGGGACTGCACACACGTGTGGCATGAATGTTTGACCCGAACACTATTTATCATCATATTTCGAATATGAGAACAATTTCGAAGCAATCCTTTAATATAAACTATCACTGCATAGTCTCTTTCAACTTCATATCGTCTACTGAGAACCAGAAGGCTGTTGGCTCTATGAGTTACGCCCTTTTTGCTCCCAGAAGACAATATAAACAATAATCTTAAAAACAAATACATCAGTGAAAATTTCATCCTACAAACTAGATGAATTTTCGACCGCGCGCGGTCGGAATTTATGCCTCCGCCATCACCAGATTGGAAATGTATGGCATACATGTACACTCTAAAAAGGATTGGTCCAACAAAATTACAAATCTTTTCACTTAAAATGCACAGGAGACTGAAAATTTATTTCATTTCATAAATAAACTAGAAATATTTGATAACGAGGCTAAAAACCAGTAATTTCATGTAATTTTATGTAAATTGACCTCTGTGACCTCTGACCTTTGACCTACTTACCCCAAAATCTAATCAGTTCATCTTTCTATGGGGATACATACTGGTACCAAGTTTGAAGTTCTCACCTCAGACAGTTCTTGAGATATCGCGGTAACGGTACTAAAAACCAAGAATTTCATGTAATTTCATGTAATTTCATGTAAATTGACCTCTGTGACCTCTGACCTTTGACCTCCTTACCCCAAAATCTAATCAGTTCATCTTCATATAGGGAAACATACTAGTACCAAGTTTGAAGTTCTTACCTCAAACAGTTCTTGAGATATCGTGGTAACGGTGCTAAAAACCAAGAATTTTTATGTAATTTCATGTAAATTGACCTCTGTGACCTCTGACCTTTGACCTACTTACCCCAAAATCTAATCAGTTCATCTTTCTATGGGGATACATATTGGTACCAAGTTTGAAGTTCTCACCTCAGACAGTTCTTGAGATATCGCGATAACGGTACTAAAAACCAAGAATTTCATGTAATTTCATGTAAATTGGCCTCTGTGACCTCTGACCTTTGACCTCCTTACCCCAAAATCTAATCAGTTCATCTTCATATAGGGAAACATACTAGTACCAAGTTTGAAGTTCTTACCTCAAACAGTTCTTGAGATATTGTGGTAACGGTGCTAAAAACCAAGAATTTTTATGTAATTTCATGTAAATTGACCTCTGTGACCTCTGACCTTTGACCTCCTTACCCCAAAATCTAATCAGTTCATCTTCATATAGGGAAACATACTAGTACCAAGTTTGAAGTTCTTATCTCAAACAGTTCTTGAGATATTGTGGTAACGGTGCTAAAAACCAAGAATTTTTATGTAATTTCATGTAAATTGACCTCTGTGACCTCTGACCTTTGACCTACTTACCCCAAAATCTAATCAGTTCATCTTCGTATGGGGATACATACTAGTACCAAGTTTGAGGTTCCTACCTCAAATGATTCTTCAGATATCGCGGTAACGAGAAGTGGGACGGACGGACGCACGGACACACGGACGGACGGACGGACGGACGGACAGACGGACGGACGCACGGACGGACGGACAACCCGAAAACATAATGCCTCCGGCACCCACCTTCGGTGGGCGGAGGCATAAAAACAGTACGTTTTGGAATTTCCTTCCATCAAATTTAGAATCCTGTACTGTCACGATATCATGGTAGTTGCATCCATCTTTTGAATGAAAAAATATTGGTATTGACACTTCTTAATATCTTTAAATTTCAAAAATTCAAATCTATTGGAACTTGAACAGATGAAAAAAACTAAGGGTTGATAATCAGGTATTCATGACATTCACCCTAATTGTTAGAGAAATTGTTTTAAAAAAAACGTCTTTTTAATAATCCAGAAATGTGCATTCTATCAATCCACTACCCAAGAACATAGAATCCTGTGATAATACATGTTGTTTGAAGTAGTGATAATAAATACTCTTAACTTTCATCTAGACTATATATTTATCAAAATACTTTCAAGACAAGAGGTACTCAATATTCTAAAGATGATAAAAAGAGAGAAATTATATACAAGAAGATACATTCACACCTCCTTCCGGAGTTTCAACAGAACCATGGCAATATAATCGTGAGGTAAACAAATCTATAATTTCATATCGCAGCACATAGCCTCATGAAATAGAAGTATGTAACTTGGGTGAACAACCGCTGTACCGTAATTGAACTTATCATCAGCGGCCCAAAAATCTAGGTTACGGTCGCGGAAAATAGAATAACAACGGTGGAACTGAAATCAAATACAACCCGGTTTAAAAGGCCTATTAAAAATGCAGAGAAGTCAAATATTGGAGCGGGAGGGAAAAAAAAGAAGAACATAACCAGGAATTTTTTTTTGCACAATGCCCGAAGAATGGGGAGAAGAAAACAACCTCTTTGGGTATCGAATTCAGGAATTTCTTCTTTCTTCTGACAGAGAAAAGTGACCTGCGTGTTTACTGCGCATTAGCGGGGACCTTCGTCTGACCTCAGCAAATCTTTGGAGACAGTCAAAAACAAATCAACAGCATTCCCAAGGAGGACTTTATCCCATATGATATATTGGCATATGAAATGTCCCAACTCTGACAGACAAATATTCAAGGGACTGACTTCATTACCATTTCAGCGCATGAATGTAACATTGGGAAGCGCGTGCTTATGTGGACATTCAAGTACACATTTATTTTCCTTCATGGCATCGCATCATGATTAAATCATTATATTTTTGATAGTTCATTAATGCTGTTAGTACAACGTTTGATAAAAATATGTGTCAATATTAAATTGTATTAAAATGTCAATAAACACAATAAGCAGCAGTAGAAGTAGAAGAAGTAGTGGTAGAAACGGAAGTAGTAGTAGTAGTAGTAGCAGTAGCAGTAGTAATAGTAATAGTAGTAGTAGTAGTAGTAGTAGTAGTAGTAGTAGTAGTAGTAATAGTAGTAGTAGTAGTAGTAGTAGTAGCAGCAGCAGTAGTAATAGTAGTAGTAGTAGTAGTAGTAGTAGTAGTAGTAGTAGTAGTAGTAGTAGTAGTAGTAGTAGTAGCAGTAGTAGTAGTAGTAGTAGTAGTAGTAGTAGTAGTAGTAGTAGCAGTAGCAGTAGTAGTAGCAGTAGCAGTAGCAGTACCAGTAGCAGTAGCAGTAGCAGTAGCAGTATCAGTAGCAGTAGCAGTATCAGTAGCAGTAGCAGTAGCAGTAGCAGTAGCAGTAGCAATAGTAGCAGTAGCAGTAGCAGTAGTAGCAGTAGCAGTAGTAGCAGTAGCAGTAGTAGCAGTAGCAGTAGTAGCAGTAGCAGTAGCAGTAGTAGCAGTAGCAGTAGTAGCAGTAGCAGTAGTAGCAGTAGCAGTAGCAGTAGCAGCAGCAGCAGCAGCAGCAGCAGCAGCAGCAGCAGTAGTAGTAGTAGTAGTAGAAGTAGAAGTATCATTCACAGTATTTCAATTAGAAGTAAAGATAGAACCAACAGAAAGACAATTTACCTTTCAAGTGACCAAATCCTTTACATTTTCATTGAAAAAATATATATATTTCACTAATTACATTACAAAATGTGTAATGATAATTTTAGCTATAAATAGTTTTAGCTACCTATAATTTTAAGAAATGAATGATTTTATGCTACAATGATCCAAATATGAATAGGCTTTCGATTTTGTAGAGATTTGGTATAGCTGAGGTAAAGAAAAAACAGGAATTAAACAGTGAGTGCTTGAAAATTGTAAATTGAATTCTCTCTCTGTCCAGAAGATAGCACTCACTTTAACATGTGAACTGGGTCAAGAATTGACTTAGGAGCATGTTATGAAAGGGGCCTTGAGATGCCTGATAGGAGAATGAAGATGAATCTAGTTTTGGCTTTTTAGGGACAGTCTAATGGACACTTCATTCTGGGGGAGGGATAAAAAGGGTCACTTTTTTGATGGGATGTCAATAAAAACATTGAAAGATGGATTTGTCCAGCTTCTGACAGCACATCAAAAGAAATCATTTGGATTTCCTGCCTCTTTATTCCCACTTTTTTTCCCCCGCCCTTTTTCCCCATTTACTTGTCTGGACATAAACGCACATATGATGGATATCTTATTGCCGACTTTAAAAGGAATTGTTACAAAATGCATCAGAAAATTAATCAAGCAACTGTTTGGCATTTCCAAGACCTTTTCAAAGATGAATGATAGTCTACTTTATATATATCAAATTTCAAAATAGCATTATGATAAATAAAACAAAAAATACAAATGATCTTCTGCATTAAGAATTTATCAAAAAGTGATCAGGACTGCAGTTGACTATATAGATGGTAATACTACTCTAGGACTATTTATCTGTGACAAATATAGTCCTATCTTCAATTAATAAGACTAACAAGGGGTTATAGTTACGGGGGGAGAGAGGTTGATGGGCAATGTTTCTGAAAAATGATTAGACTTTTAACATTTGTATCATGTAGGCCTACGTGTATCTCATTCTTCCCCCCCCCCAAAAAAAAAAAAAAAAAAAAAAAAAAAATGTCAAATTTATAAACTTTCTACAAGTCATTCTATTTCTATGAATTTTACAAAACACAACATCACCATATTAAAAAGTTAAATGCCAGTATCCATTGTTTCATGAAAATGAAACCATATTCTGAACAAGAAGACTACACAGGTGAGGAAGGGTTATCTAGCCTAGATAGACAACAAATAATTTTCTCCCTTGACTTTTTTCGAATGAAAACATAGGAAATTATAAACCATAGTCTCCTTCTTCTTTATAATAAAGATCTCAAAAGACAATGCCTCTCAGAAATGGGCATAGGGTTCAATGCCCTACCATGAATCCCAAAGTAGCAAAATAAAAGATAGTCCACAATAAGGAGAGAAGGTTCGAAGACAATGGATAAAAGTTTACTCATTCATATTTCTTTATGTTTATGGAATAAACCCACCCCCCTAACATTACCATACATAATAAAACAATCTTGGCAGGTTATTCAACTTTATAATATGTGACATCACTGATATGAATCAGCTAGTCTGAAAACACAGACTCTGTTTCAGGAAGGTGTTCTTAAGTATTATGGCTGGACAGAAGGCTGCATAAGAACTTTGATTTCAAATCTGAATGAGATAGAGAAAATCAGAGGAGGATGATAGATTTTGGCAAGAGTTTTGTCTGATACTGTCTCCACTAACCTTCACTAATTTCACATGCACACCTAGCATCACTCCTACCTGTTATCGGGTAATGTTATTCAATATCGTCTAAATATATCAAATTACGAGTAGGAATATTCTATTCCTGATAGTCAATCCGTTTATCTTTTTTGTAGGATTTTGTCTTTCTACAAGCGCATCAAGGTCAATGGCTGGCTGATGTTCACTTTGTTACTCATCACGGAGAGGAAATTAGGAGCTCAGCATTAGATGACAGGCAGGCATGTCAGCCAGAGAAGGGGAGCGTGAATCACCACGTCGAACGCCTCGTCCCCGGAGATTTGCCCCCCTCCCTCAACCCATACAGGTGATACGGCCCAGTGACGCTGCGTAAAGCCAAACCCAGCACTCCCGCAGTGGCTGCAGTTGCTGCAGTAGCAGTAGCCAATGCTAAGCAAAAAGCTAGGGTACGAGATGTGCCACAACTGAAGCTTTTGCTATAAGCCCTCCTGCAGCAAATAACTATCAACATCATGCATCCTATACACCCCTCCCCCAATTTCCCTTACATAATAGGTCTACATCTTGTTGGAACCAGCCTATGTCCGGTTGAGCATCAATGGCAGTAGGCAGGAGGAGCTCCCCCTCCCACTAATCCTATACTAGAGATAGTAAGTCCCAATACCCTCCCAACACTGGACTACATATTGGGCAAAATATCATCCTGTAAAGCCACACAAGTCCATCTATCACTATCATCATCACTAACATCTTCTTCTCCTTCTTCTTCCTATTCAATATATATATATTCCACTGGATCGGGTATTAGGGAGACACACGACAATGCGTATTATTCCATCATAATACGGACTGGTATATTAGGGAGACACCATGGACAAAGATGGAGACAAACAAGTGTCTCCCAAACGAAGATCTAGTGATATATAATATATAAAGAGCAGTTCCAAAAGACAAGGTTGTCTGGAAATATCATAAGACTCAGATGACTGGCCTTCTACAAAAGATACTTCTAAAATGGATAATTAATGTCATCATAAGAACCTTTCCATATCAAGATAGGTTTTTAGGCATCTTATCTGCTTGTCCATCCCCACCCCTCATCATCAGTTGTACCCTCTGAGCAGTCTCCTCTGTAGTTCAGCTGCAGGGGAAGGAGGAGATATGGGTGGACCCCCTCCCCTCCTAGTTTGTCCAGTCCTTCCTAGCTGATATCCCATGACATTCCTACCCCATACTTCTAACCATCTAGAATGACTCAGTCCCTTCATACACCCATTATCCACTTTCCGCCATCCAGCCACCGTGACCAGTAATTACCTGTTATACTCCGCCTGAACACAATAACAATGCTTGATGAAGTTAATATGCATTGTTATGATGAGGGTTTCTGACCTCACAGACGTCTTAACCGACAGACTTAACAAAAAACCCTAGAGGGAAGCAACCTCGATATAAAACATCTACACACCATGTTTGCAACATTCACATAGTCACAGTGTTGTTGTCATTACGCGTCACTGGTTCGTTTCTAACTCTTGGAGACTAAAAAATTCATAAATCATGATACATTTATAACAACACAATACTTTAGTCAACCTTTTCCAAATAAGATATGATTGATAATTCTCAAAACAAAAGGGCAATGATACTCTTGTCCTTTCGTTTATTTTGGCCTATTTTTGAGATCCTCATCTGACCTTGGTAATCTAGAAGCTCTTTCATCTTCTCTTTAACCCTTTATCCCATATCTGTATCCCAAATATGCAAGTTCAACTGCAGCCCCTGAGGGTAGCCAAATCAGTGGACCGATCAATGTAATATGATCTCACAGCCCCCATTTTTTTTCTTCATCTGACCTTTTCCTCCCATTCATTCCAGATAGGATCCATGAGTCGCATGCATGGAGATTTGGAGGAAGATAGAGGAAATATGAAAGTTGGAATTCAGAAGTGAAGAAAATGAGAGAAAAGAATAGATAAATAGATGAGCAGATGAAGACAAAAGAGTGAAAAAGCATTTAAAATGAGAAATGGAATGGAAAAAGAGAAGGATAAAGAGTGAAATTAGAAAGAGAGGCTATGACTGCTAGAATCAAATCAGCAATAACTTAAAAACACTGAGTATAGAAGACAGAAAGTTAGAACGAGAAAAAGTAAAAGGGACGAGTGCAAAATTAGCATCTTTCTATCAAAAGCAGGCCTTCATGTAAAGATATTTGATTGGATGAAGAATTATTATTGGATAAGGTAGAATACTGTAAATATTAATTATAAAATTAAAAATATACTTCATTCCTACTAAAAAACAAGTTACTAGAAGCTTGAGTAAACCTATACTTCACAAGTTGTTCTGAATATCCTTTCTGTAATGTTCTGGATGCTTTTCTTTCATCGGGAGACTTAACTGAGTGAATTTTCAAAACAAAAAAACTTCCAATTTTGTTGATGAAATGGTTATGCCTTACTCAGGGGGTGACAGAAAGATTATTAATAGCCTTTGTTGAAAGCCATCACTTGCACCAGGAACGCTACTCGACAAATAAATAAGGGGAGATCTTTTGGCCCGCTGCAGGCATGATTAATAGGTCGAAGGGAAACAATGGAAGAAGTCAATGCAACATGGTACAATCCTGTTTGGCCATGTCCTGGGACAATGTCAACCCAGATCAAATCAAATTGCTGACCTATTTCAGTTTCTTCCCCCTTCCCCCTCCTCCCACTCCTCTCACTCACCATCCCTTTCTCTCTTTCTCTCTTTCTCTCTCTCTCTCTCTCTCTCTCTCCCATCTCTATCTCTCTTTCATTCCCTCTCTGTCTCAATTTCTCTCTATCTTTCCCCCTCCCTTTCCCCCTCCGTCTCTGTCTCTCTTTCCTGCATCTCCTAGACCCCAGTGATCAGGGTCAGCGCCGGGGGAGGGGGAAGCATATCTTGTCCTGTAGGACTACCTAGGAAAACTATAGATGTATTGATTAGGCTGCTCGGCCATCTTTAAGTCTCAATAATTGGGATGATGACAGACATTTTAATGAGAAGCAATGTCGTTACAAGAGAAACCCACCCGCGAGGGCAAAATTATGTACACCAGGAAAGCTGATCAAATGGAAAGGGGACATGTATGGAGAATATTTACCATGACTCATTAAGATTTCCAGTTTCCTTCGTGGAGTTTGGGAAAAAGAGAAGAGTAAAAGTAAGACGTAAACCACTGATTTATCTTTTTCAATCGAACATGCAGAGGCGAGAAAGTCTAGCCAACGTGGATGGTGTCAAGATCGATTAGTGATATAGTTCTATAATTTCTCACATTTCAAAACAGACCAGAGTAATTCAATTAATTTCTTATACCTTGCATTTTAAATATTGTCATGCACACATGAATATCTTGATGACATAGCCCACAACTTCCTGCTGAAACAAGCACATCTAAGTATTCTTGAGGACACAACGAGGGAGAACACTTTTTTTATTTCCATGCTCCTTTAACAATTTAAGTGCAGGAGTAATTTTCTTCACGTCTCTAGGCGAGGAAGATTGCCTTTTTATGAACTAAATGAGTCATGTCTCCAACGCAAGAAGGCGAAAGTAGGAGGAAGCGAGAAAGAGACAGCAGCGAAAGATGGTGTGAACAATGTCATCAAGCATCAAAGACAATATTTAGGTTGGGATACCCGGGTTAGACAATATTTTCTTTGCCTTAATTTGAAATTTGGGCTTCTCTTTAAATCGCAGACAGTTATGAAGGTGATAAGAATCGGCTATGACTACAGGTGGAAATTAAGGCTGTCAAGACAATGAGTCCCGGCACACATGCAGCCTAGCTGAAAGGAGGGGATTCTTTTGACGCTGAGCCCCGTCAATGAGTTATCCCCCGTACTCCACACCTCACTGTCTCATTATTCCCCATTTCTGAACTGCGGTGAGGGTTTGGTGGGGGGTAAGGCAGACCAGGAGATGCCTGGCTGGATGGCGAACAGCTGAGGGATTTTTACCCCAGCAAATGTTTTGGTGAAAATGAACATTTCCAGGCATGGTGAGCACCCGAGAGATAAGCCCTGGTTAAGACACTCTCCCTTATGCTTCTACACCATGACAAACAAATGCGGGTGATGTCACCGGAGCACAATACAAGAGCTCATACTGAACAAACGATTTAGCCAAGAGAAGCGGGCAAGCCTGTCATTGGTTCAAGACGCCCCTACTTAGTCACAAGTGCACTAAAGCCTGTCCATGGCTTACCCATCCCATTCAGCCGATGTGAGTCGATCGGCCAGTTTGAATGCCGTTGACAGACTAGATCAGAAGAAATGCTTTGAATGCGCGGACCTGGTGACGTAGAAGTAGGCCAGCATCATCACACACATCACAACTCCATCTAAAGCCTGATTCTTGTGTTTCTTCAAATAATCCCACATAGTTCTGTCATTGTCTTCTCCCCACGCCCTCTCTAAAAGCAATGGCAAGCATGGGCCAATTCTCCAAGTCAATGAGAGACCCAGTGACAGATTGGCTTCATATTGTCACAACACATGCTGAGGATAAACTAACAACAGTCTGTGCTGTTACAAATCAAGAAAAACCTGCTACACATCTCCTTAAAACATCAAAAGTACATGCACTTCCACTCTAACAAGTTTAGAGTCTCCAATTATTAGGTTGAATAATATTTGTAAGTAAAACAAATCTATACAACTAGTCAAACTGAGCAAGCAATCAATTTAAAATGAATAAAATATTAAAAAATACAGTGTCGCTGTCTTAAATGAGAAATCCTATAATCTTGTTCAACCTAATTTTATTACTGATTGTGTCTCTACATTCTCGGCAAATCTTGACAAAGTCTGGATGAAATAACTTTAAATGAATTAAATACAAGTTATCTTCCAAACACAGGGAGTGTCACACTGTGTCACTACATTAAATAGCAAAATCAGATTTCTTGCTCACAAGCTTGTTCAAGCCTCGTTATCCTCCTGATTGTTTCTCTACATCTAAGCAGATCTTGACAACAAGTCTGGATGAAAAAAAAAAAACGGATTCTTGATTTAATCAAAGTCATCACTAAATCCATCCTGATAGTTCCCCTGGATACAAGAAGCAATTACCTCTACTGATATGCCCCAATGGAGACAAGATGGATTGGTTGTTATTGCACAGGCTACTACAAGCCTTTATGATCAACACCAGAACACTAAAAATTGATCAAATCTCAAGACAATTTGAAGGATGTTATTGATAGAATTGCATTCCTTTTGGCATACCGCGCCTGGCATTTACTGTTCATTTCGATCTCATTTCTGATATCAGTTGATGTTATAGGGGGAAAATTACTCCTCAAGAGCTAGTAGCTTTGGTCCAAGGCAAATCGCTAATCAGGCACTGGAAGGCTTATTCTTGGACGAGTCAATGAATCAATGGTACAGAGGAATCTATTCCTGAAACACGATTAATTTGATTTGTTCAGGAGAATTTAGCTTCCTGTTTGGGTTAATCGGTAGTCGAATGTGAAGGATGTTCTATGTCTGAAGGAAAAAATCGCTTGGTTGTGTAAGCATCGATATTGACTTGGTAGAATCAGTGAGTTCATGTTCAAGTGCTCTGAAAGAGATCATGAGTAGAAGTGATAGGTGGTGTCAAGAAAAATAATAATTTGTCAATTTGTCAAGTGTTGTAAAAGACAATGGTGGGTAACAGTTAAAGCTGATTTAAGGTAGTGTTTGAGTTGGCATTAGGGTTTAATTCAAAGGCTAAGTAAACCTGTGACTAAAATCATCATTGATCATATAAGACAATTCATTATGAATGAAGCTTTGAAATGCTAGAAGTGTGTTCATCATTGATCATATAAGACAATTCATTATGAATGAAGCTTTGAAATGCTATAATTGTATTCATCATTGATCATTATATAAGACAATTCAATTTCATTAAAGTTTTTAATAGTATGACTATAATAATCATTGACCATTACATAAGACAATTCAATATGAATAATGCTTTGTAATGCTACAACTAAATCACCACTGATCATTACATAATACAATTCACTATGAATAAAACTTTGTGATGCTATGAATGTAATCACAATTGATCATTATATAAGACAATTCAATCATGAATACAGCTTTGTAAGAGACAAGGGATTACAGAAGGGGAGCTGGGGATTATTGGGAGGGTGCATTAGCAAGTCTAAGCACCTCTTTCCTGTCTCCGATGGAGGATGGATGAGAAATGTTTGGTAGGGATGAGTGTTTTTAATCCCACAGGTGACTCTATAATGTGTCACCACTGTCTCTAATGAGGACAATAAAAAGAGGGATAATGCTGGATTTAATGTTCTTGCAATTGGTGATAAAACATTTGATGATAGCAAAAAAAAGGAGAGAAATAAGAGGAAGCATATGATACATGATAAAATGAAGATGGCGATAAGGTTGTAATAAGACAAGATGAGCCTTTGATTATTCAACCCTATTTTTACTCCTTCTAATATCAATATATCAAATATAATAAAAACATTGGGATGTGGCTAATATGCATTACTGCAGAGAAGCATAAATGTTCATACTACTAACACTTCTACACTACCACCACTGATGTTGGTGATGATAATGGTGATGATGACGATCATGACAATTACCTGAATTAATCTATCAATTTAAATGAAATTAAGACATCTCAAACATGAAAATAAAAATGCTAATTTTTGTCAGCCTTTACAAGAAAATCATTTTCTGCACCAAAATCGTGAAATATAACTCACAGGTATCACGTAAAACAATATGTTATCTTGAAAGTTAAGATACAATTCATTGCAAATGAATTTAAAAATAACTTAAATCACTTCTCTCCACACAATGGACACATAGCTACATATTCAATGTATAATTCTCAATTTGTACAAGTTCCTTTTCATCCGGGATTTGTCAGATGGCGAAGGAGAAGAAGGGAGAAGCTTGGAACGAAACGCATATTTTGCTATGATGGAGGAGACATGTGTTTAAGACATCAGTCTGATGCAGCAATTAGATTGCGAGAGCTCATCAATAAGTCATCTTTAATTAATTCATCCTGAAGTTCAGATGTGAAGTGAAGCTAAGCTTTCTCTAATACACTTTAAAGGGAATCAATTTCAAGTTGTTATATTTTCCCCTCATAATACGCATGTAAACAGAACTAATTGGATAATGTTGGTGATTATGAAATTGCTAGAAAATTACTCTATGGCAAGAAAAATGGTGTACATGAAGCTATGTGGCTCAACAAATATGTTTACTTTTTGTAGGGGGGGGGGGAGAATAAAGTGAAACTAATGATGGTTCGGACATTGTGTAATATTGCTATTTAATCATGCCATTAATCCTAATTTCAATAACTATGTATAGGCAAATTCATATTTTCAGATATATCTCCTTAATCAAACATTATCAAAGGTATGCTTTCAAAACATCCTGTATCGAGTAATAAAAAACATTATATTATTAAAACATAAAGGCCCAAATCCATGAAGATGGTCTTAACCAAACCCATTGGCTAAATAAAGCCGATGATTTACTCTGGGTTGCCAAAGAGGAAAACTTAACAATGATGAAAACAGTTAAAATGTAGGCAAAACAATGAACCTATCTTTTGGGTCACCTAATATTTTCAAAAACACAGAAAAAATCTGTTTTTTCACCTTATTCTGGAATCTTTTTCTTGAGATTTATACCATGGTTCAACCTTAAACCACTCACTCTAAATTCAGGTCAAAGAGAGACCTATCATCTCCAAAATAAAATTTCTCAACTAATGTCTGTTTCTATTATCTCATTTCCTACTATATGTACATGTACCTCGAATTCTACCAAAGGATTTGTATTAATTTCCCCATCATTTCAGCTTTCTATAGCACAGCAGCAGTCATTGCCTCAAATGCATACCAGTAAGAGGGGTAAACAAAGTAGATATATCAAAACTATGTAGAAATTATTCTTCAACATACGGAGTGTGAAGTGTTTTTATGTCCGCATGCAGCATCTTTTCCTCTCTATATTCGGCACTTATCTGATTCTCGCAAGCTCCAAATTTCCCTTCCCCTCCTGTCATTTTTTTTTCTTGATGATGTTTTAATCGCCCAACTTCCCCAAGTTTTCTATCTGCACGGTAAAGGGGGCTGCTGTAAATTAGATTCCAGGACACCGTCTTCCGGTAACACTAAACTTTAGTGTTATCTGCACTTTTCGTGCTAATTAGTTTTTCATAACTCAATTTATGGGTGGTTTTCTGGCTTTCTGCACCGGGTAATGATGAAATTTATTTAACTAGCCCAGGTTTGGCAGACTTTTTCGCGGCCTTCCGGCACCTGGCAGAATGCTTAATAGGTTTCGAGGTGCATAAATGTCATCAGACCGATGCATGGAGTGACGTGTGTGTATGGACGGTGTCTCAAAACACACATGTAAGTGTGACTTTCACGTTAAAGAAAAGGACAAATTATCTAACAGCCTTTAATTCTGTGATAATTTGTTTTATAGGTCAGGATCTTGAATCAACTCAACATGAAAAAAAAAAGATCCAAATTTAGAAATCATGTTTATCATTTTGCAAAACGGACTTGATCATTGTAAGCTATTGCTTTTGATCAACCTTTTTTCTCTTCCAATCATCGAAAGATGATGTCTTCATCTTAAACCACAATCTTGCCCGTTGTTAGTTAAAAAGAAGTCATTACAAATCAGAAGTGAAATGATAGATTATGATGTCCACTGCTTCATAATTCAATAAATGCTCTTACTACAATCACTGTTAAAATTAGAAAAGTATATCTACACCCAGTGGCAATACTAATGTCTTCACAAACATACAGGGCATTTAATAAAAAAAGCCTCATATTTTACTCCAGGGTTTGAGACAGACAGGACAATTCCAGCATCGACTACAGCAACTGAAACAGCACTCTCTTTTGACAACATAGTAAAATCCTGGTCCCATTCCCAACAGCATTCTCTCACCAAACCAGTTCATCTCTGCCGCCCCCTCCCCCTAAGAAACCATTCTAAACTTCCAACCAATCATACCAATTCATAAATCACCGATTAGATCTATATGCTAGCAGTGTATCTACCACAGCGGTCTTTCTGGCCTCTGCAACAATAGCGGAAACTATTCATAAAGTTGAGAGATAGGTCTCAATACTTCTGGGTCCTCCATATCTAGAATGAAGAGAGAGAGAGAGCTAGAGAGGAAGGGTTGGAATCGGCATAAATAACATTATTTTGGAAATTTTTATGTCTCTGTGTCACGCATCCCAAACTTTCCCCCTTTCCTTTCCCCGATTCCAGCGACGAATCGTCTGCTCTCACTCGCACTGCAAGCGGAAGTGTCCCTAATACTGTCCATGTGTATGGAATGTGAATAACTACCTCTTTCTTTCTCTTTTTATTCATTTCTTTTTACCCAACTCCTGAATATTGCTGGCGAAATTGAACGGAATGGTTATGATAAGAAGCAGGGGTAATAAGGGAAGTATGTTTCATTTTTCTAAATTTGGGAGTGTTCCTATTTGGGATTCTATTGGAAAGAGAGAATCTCTTGATAATGAAGTCGTTTGGCAGGATATTAATGACAGGGAACCTAGTCATGCAAACTGGGGAAAAAGCACAGACAGTGAGTAAAATAAATGGCAAATTTTCCCTTTACTAACAACAGAAGCACAGAGAGGTATAACCCACACAGAGTTCATATTGTTAGTCATATAGACATAAATGTTGGGTATAAACTGCAACAGGAAGGGTATAAAGGATGAGTAAATACTTAAGAATGGCCATGGAATGCTATCTAAATATTTCATATGGTTATATCAAACTTTTTCCGTTTAATAGATTTATAAAGATTCTGTACGATGTACAGGTCAGGAGCGTTTCATTGATATTGAAAAAAGAAGAGAGAGTAAGGTGTATTGATGAAAAAAAGATTTTTTAGCTGTATAACTTGTAGACAAACTGGAGAATGGTAGCCTACTACCTGTTCCTAACATTTCCCACTAACTCATCTCCGCACATCAACACTCACTACAGATAAACATAAAATTTCCTAGGTATTGGGTGCAAACTTTCAACTCTGGAACTTCTATACCAACATGGCAGTATGGATTCATAGTGGCAATGTGATATCATAACTTGTACATTTCAAAAACTTTAATTGGGGGGGGGGGGGGGGGGGGGTCAATAGCATCTGCTGCGAGCCACAAGGAAGTTAATTCTATATATGATGATATAGTTAGTGCCATTAGAAAGCCATTTTTTTTTCGGCTGAACTGGAGAAATATACAGTAAGTTAAACCATTGCTTAGAGGAAATGTATGGTTCCTGTATTAGGCCTATGGGAATAAGATAATACAGTAATTAATGGGTTAAGACTGACAACTCTAATATTTAAATCACCTGTCATTTGCCACATAGATGCAACCAATCACTAGTAATCTGACATATTCCTGGATGTTTCTCAGGCTAAATTTCTCCAGTTCCTAGCTTTCTTTGATTTCTTTTCGAACAAGCAAATACGCCAGGGGGAATTGGCATGGAATGATGTAGTGTTTCCTGCAGACCAGGGCTAGGCAATCGTGAGTCACACATGCGTCCATCGCTTTGGGTCCTACCCGATCTTCCAAACAAAGTTTGTGTACTCCAACTATCACAACATGTCAACAATGTCATCTACTGTATGAAAAAATGACAATTTGGCTTGTTTTAGGCTTCTATTAACCTGATGACAATTCATTTCTTCATCAAATCTAGGTTCTCATCTGGCTTCTTTAAAAAAAAAAAAAGTCTGCACTTCAGTTAAAACAAGCAACAATGAAAACAATATAATAGGCAAACTATGCACTCAACATTAAGAATGTCTTAGCACAGAATTTTAGTGATTGTGTTCTTACGAAACATATTCCCCTATCAATATTCTTTACATGAATAAATGTTGTTCAAGACGTAGATGAGGAGGAAACAAATGCAATGATCTGGAAATATTTCATCATCTTGTATAATTATATCATTTATGACTTCTGTTTACTGATAATTTCACGAAAATACATTTGCTTCCACAATAACTATACATAATGCATGCTAATATAAAACATTCATGGTACAATTAACAAAACAGTTTTTTCTTAAAATTTCTTGTATTTCCTAGTATATTCCACAGGCTTATCCACAAATATATAATGAGTTCACAGACCTTTAAATATTGTTTATTATTCAGATATGGCAATGCTCCTCCTGAGATTAACTTGGCAAAGGTGGGGGGAAATCCCTAGCACATGATTCGTTAATAACACAACATACATGTTTGGCCTAATTTTCTAAAAATCCATTACCCATCTCCTGAACTATGAAGCATCCCCTCCCCTTCACCCCTTGTCGACATTCTCCTTCATATTTCATTAAAATAAGACAATGAAATCCATTTTTACAAAGACATTTATTTATCTCACATTCAGACATTGTTGTATTCTATATTTGGTCTTCTGACAAGAATGGGCCCCAACAGAAACAACAATACTGCCCTCTACAAGGTGTCATGTTACATTTAGATGTTGAAGCAATCCTGTTCAATAATTCAGCTAAATTTCATAATAAAGGTTTGTGTTTTTAGAACCTCACTACCCCTTCCAAAACTTGAAGACTATTAACAGATTATGGTATATCAATTGTAACTTATAGTTGTTTTTTAATGCAAAATTTTTTTAAATATCCGCATTTCCTCTCCTTTTTTCCACTCTGGATTGCTTCCCAACTTTACTGGTCACTGGAAGATCTCAAATGTGTATCACAAGCAAAATCATTCATCTGATACATCAACAAGCAATTCTAAACAATACATAAAGTGGCATAAATAATTTGGCTTCAATACAACGTTTCAACCTATCATTCAACGTTTTACAGACTCTACCCTTAGTTTTATGCCTTTTCCCAATTTTTGTTGAAAAAAAACCATTTTACAATCTACTGAAGATAACAGATAATTATATCTTCAATGTACGAATCTGGACTGGTAAAGTGTCACAATGACAAGGAAATACAGTGTCATCCTGTTCATATCTTGAATATCAAAAGCTTTATTTATGTCATTTATTTGAAATGAACTTGTAACATTTGACAGGACTTAACAATTACAACGTAGTAAAGAAAAGAAAGGCTGATTTATAATAGCACATTATAAATTACCTTTCTCTTATTTATTTATTAAGCCACTTATAAAACTAAAAGACAAATACTGTACATATACAGTGATTAAATCAAAGTTGATATCCAATTGACAATATCTAATAATCATTTATTATTTATTTTTTTTTTTTTATTTTTTTTTTATTTTATTTATTTATTTTTTTTTTTTTTTTTTTTTTGGGGGGGGAGCATTTTCTGAAGAAAGCATCCTCATTTACGTAACACAAAAACATTTTCAGTAGTTGATTTTATTGTGCAGTTTAGAAATATTGATATTCTTTGACATCAATGACTGACTTTCAAATTTAAGTATTACAACAAATTATAGAGGTATTATAAGCACTTTCTTCTTTATCAATGCCCTAGTCACCTTTTCATGTCATAAAGAATTTACTTTTTAAAATATCAATAAATTAGCAGTACAGAGAAAGTAGATAATGTCAAGAATCCCTCATAAAATTAACGAATTGAAAGCAAGGAGGCTTAAATAAGGACTTTAATAAATGAGCAGGAAGGCCATGAATATGATATGGATATTTCCTTTTGTTTTATGCTTTTCAATAATACAATACAACCAACCATGATTTGACTGCAAGAAATCAGCGGCTTCTTACAGCGTCTTCCGCATGACTCTGCTATTCATAAGGTCATGCACTCAAGCATAGATCAATTGCACATCAGAGCACACACATTTCATAGCCACAATACATCGAATTATGAAAGACTACTTTAGATTATTAAAAGCTTTCACGGGAGAAAACTGATTACTCGTCCCCTGCACCCCTAAGAGGCTTTTTATCGGCACGACCCGGTTTTCACAAGGCACTGCACAACAATAGTGAACAATGCTGAGTGAGTTTTAAAAGCGGATTTCCATACTTGTAGGATAATCAGTGCAAATGTTTTTTAAGTCTGTTGAGAGCCAGAAGGGCATTAACTCTGTGTTGAAGTATATGAGTCAACGTCCTTCTGGCTCCAAACAGACGATTTCATCTAATATATTAAAGCAGACTAAAAGAAAACTGCCTTTTTATTGGGGGGGGGGGGGCTTGTTTTGAGGATTTTCTTTCACTATTTTTTGATCCACTTAGTTAAAGATTAGATTTATATTAGCACTGTTTCATTTTTCCTCAAAATTAATTCACCAACATCAAACAACAAATATTTTCTTCTAATAGACCTGTGTACTAATGTATTTCAATTCATGCATGTTTCTCTCAAGAATCCTTTAGTTACTAATTAGTGTATCTACTATGCATAACAGAATCTCTATGGATGGAATCCATTTTGCATGTATTATACATTACTTGTTGCTATGTCGGGCAAGCCTCTGGCAAGCTTTTGAGTCGTCAAGAGAAACTTTAGTTCAAGAAGTATGCATAAAATTAATAAACAGGTCTATTCAAGATCACTTTTTAATTGTATATTATGAAAACATGGATTCTCCTAGTTGTATTATGAATAAAATGTTTCATTTTCTACAAATAGGTTACATTAGCTGTAATTATTTTGAGTTCATAAACATTAAAAATGTTCAACCATATCTCTTTTTTTAAAAGCAAACAAAGAATAATCAGGTCAAGTTCACCGGATATCGTTAAAATGAGAACATATCCAATTCTTGATCATCATCCCAACCTTGTTCCTTTTATATCTTGTGTAAACAGTGCCTCTACTCCCAATGCACCAACCCTGAAACAGAGAGGATGCTTGGAAAATAATGGTGGGGGAATGGCCCAATTGATTCTCCTCTTGCTTTCTTGGAGACATTAAAATCAAATTTGAATATGGGGGGAATCTCTTAAATTGCAATTAATCCTAGAGGGACTTCTAAAATCCCGTTACTGGCTGGCCATCTGCAATCTTATTTTCTTCTCGGCGCTGCCAATGCAATAAGCCCATGTTTCAGGGAAGATGAGCGTTGCCATGGACGGACAGCGTTTATGTGCCGACAGCCATGAAAAGGGGTAAAAAAAAATTAATGTAGATAATGGCTTTGTTACATGAGATTAAGTAAAAAAAGGGAATTTTGCATCATTGTATTGTTTCTCTTTCAGCTTTCTAAGGTAGTTTTTGTTCCAGATTTAGAAATTTAAGCTGATAGTAACTAATGAAAAGAAGACATTATGAGTATGACTTTATGTCGAGAGACATTGACTGATGGCTTTGTTACATGAATTAAGTAAAAGTTGGAATTTATCATTTTTCACTGTATTGTTTTTCTGTCAAACATCTTGATTTATTTCTTTTCCAGATTTAGACAAGCTTAAGCTGTGAGTGCCTGAAGTAAGAAGACATAATATTTGACTCCATGTCAAGACTTAATTGATACCATTTGGACCACTCAAGGGCAACAGTTGAGTTCGGTTTAGTTCAGGAAATTTAATAGAGTCATTATTCTCAAAAGATCAATAATTCACGTGTATTACTTCAATAAACAGATGAATTGGCTCTGATGGCATGGATAAAAGACTCAATTGAGATGAATTTCAGATAGATCTGTTTTGACTGATTTAAAGAAAAAATACAAATTTACACAACAACCTAATTAATAAGTAAAGAAATGGGGGGAGATACAGTGAACATAAAAAACTTTACAAATATAATTATGTGTACATCAAAACACTATTTGAAAGCCAATAGATATATTTAACACATATATCTGTTCAGCACAGAAAAGGGAAAATATTTGTTTCTTTATTTTCTAGCGAAGGGTTTTATCAAGGTATATGAGGCTCAGCTAAAGAGCAAATATACTGTGAAGTATATTCTGTACATGACAACTAAAAGTACAAACTTTCCTTTTTCTTTGAGAAGCATGGAGTATATCAATTTATCTAATCAAGTTTTGACATAATGATGCTATGCCTTCTAAATTGAAACATTTCAAAAGGAGAAACTGTCTCTGCATTCTTGTTTTAAAGCCATTTATCATCATCATCATCATTATATTCTCACAAAATGCTAATCCATCATTTTGGAGTGTTATGTTTGTTACTTACACATACAGCGCATATAATCCAGGTGAGACTTTCATCTCATGCCTTCATTACTTTCATTTTCTATTGTAATAATAGCGTTAAGACTCTCCACTAAGTTACATTTTACCAATTTCGCTTGAGGACAGTTTTCACTTTTCTAGAAACAGCCTGGATCGATCGGGGAGTCATAAAATGTGACCATTCCAAATCTACTGTAGAAATATATATATACATGTACACAAGTATATGACAAGAACTATTTTGTTTTCATACAAGCCGTAAAATAATAAACAAATTTTAAGTAACACTTGTCTGTCCCTGTCAATGATCCACATACATGTATATGTAAGAGATTTCAAGTTATTCCAGTTTCATATTTGGGCAGAAATTTGCAAAACGTTATCTAACTTCCACTAATCTGTATGTTCTGCACTGCATGTTTTGCTGAGAGGGTTTCTTTGGAAAATCTACCCTATTGTTGACCTGCACCCATATACAAATATAATCTGTTGAGCTCCTGCATGCAAGTAAAAGGAGAGATATGGGAGGGAGGGAGATGAATAGAAAGAGAGGGGGGGGGGGGGACAGACATACAGACAGACAGACAGAGATACATCAGGATTCAGCTTAACGATTAGAACAATGCTGTACCCTGGATAATAGACTTCCTTTATAACCCATTGGACATTATTTTAATTTCCTTCGAAGTGCATTTCCAATGGGGCCAGCCTACTTTATCTTTGGCTCAGTATTCAAGGGGTTAAGATACAAGCTTGACAATCTTAACCTAACCATGATCACTTACACAAACTATTGCCTGCACCCATTCTGTGACATAAGGGTTCAACCATTTTCTGCTGCGTTTGTATCGTAGGCATTGTATCCCTGCACGATTCTCACATAACCCCTCTATCGGGCGAACGCCAGAAGCCCGACACCACTTAATATGCTCACTCTGCGACATTAAGGATACACAAGCATTACACTTGATTGATGGGTTCATTGTAAATGTGTTGAATAAATTACCATTCTATTGAGAATTACTAACGCACTGTGCAAAAAAATGGGGGGAAATGCTAATTAGCAGTTGACACATGGTAGGCACTTCAAAATGGTATATTGTGGAAAAAACAGAATAAAATGAATGAATAAATGAATAATACAGTTTCATAGGCAATGTTAACAGTAATGCTTAATTGTTATGCAGCATGGCAGTCATTAATTTAGGAATTAGAAATTCATGAAACTGCTTGGGACATGGTTTTATTCGAATGAAATGCTCACGTCACAAGCCACGATGGCAATATTGGGGGTATGATTGTTGAGCAAAATCGCTCATCAAATTCATCATAGAACAGCACCATTTTGTATAGAATGATAATCAACATGTGAAATTTAGACAATTAAACAACTATACGATACATATAGTCACTGATGTGTAGTTTACAAGATACACCTATAAATCTATAGACCTCAACATTAAAAACTTGATTTAAGATATCAAACTGCATTCGAGAATGAAATCTATCATAGTGCTCAAAAGAGAAGGCTTATCTCACAGACACATATGAATAAGATAACTCAAATTTCGAATTATCTGTTAAAAGTTTCATGACAGCAAATTTTGAACAAATTAATGCAGAGGAAAAAAATGCCTGTACATGTACTCTATAAAAAATGCCATTCTAATATGTTTATAATATCGATGGATAATCAATTCACATTTATATTTCCATTATCTATTGTCTTCAGAAATTATAATAATCTTTTCAAATAGCCAAGCAGCTATGAAACAAAAGAACCTTACAGGGCATCAAAAACATATAAGTTTATAGGTATTCTATTTCTCTTTAAATTAAAGCTAGAAGACATTCTCGTATTTCTAACTGTCTGGTCCGGTCTAGGGTTGCGGCGGCGTGTATTAACATCTGCCATTGTTTTTATCCCGTGTAGTAAATACGTGGTGTTGTCACCCCTATGTAATATCAGCACTGCTCCACTTACAACCATTGCAAACAAGGATGCAAGAAATGTCGGGCAGATGTTTTGGGCATCACCGCCGCCACCGAGTAGGGGGAAAAAAAGAGAAGAAGATTAAGAATTGGGTCGCTGAAAGGTCACTCTGGTGGCGTTTGCTCCCTCGTAGGTTTTGCTTCATTTCTCGCCGATGGTATCAGGTGACTTTAAGATCATATCTATTTTTGTAACATTACTTTGAAAGATGAATATGTAATATAGGAGTACCCAAAGTCCATGAGTTGCTTGGTCAATCTGGAGCCTACAACTTTCTAATCTAGTCCTCTAGAATAGATAATTCTATTCTGGGGCCTGTAACATAAAGAGATACAATCAATCTTACGATCAATTGTAACTCTTCAGTACATGGTTTGCCATAGACTTACGATTGATATCAATCGTAAGATTGATTTATCTCTTTATGTTACAGGCCTCTGATCATATAGAACTACTCTAGTCCTTTATAGTCTTCTACAACATTATCAAACTAACAATGATTATGAAGTGTTATCATGATTAACATAGTCCCCTTAAATAGTTCCCTTTTCCGATCACCAATTCTAAACATTTTTTACACAAATAGCTACGTAACGATTTGAACATATTTAGAGTTTTTCACAGGGAAAATAAGCCCTGATGACATGCACCAGACCTCTCTGGTAATACATCAGTATTTTAGTGATTACTTGCAGAATTTATTAATGTTATGACCTACAGGTTACAATGCTCAACGCAGGGAGTCTAAAACAAAAATGTTCATGCACTTTTTCACATCAAATTTTCAGACTTCCGTTATCTCGAATCATCTTACGAGTCCTATCACCTTCCACCATCTTGGATGCCGTACACCACAGACACACACCCTGCGATGAAGTTATTGCAGAAGACCAAATCAGACATAAGCAGTAACCGTGACAACGCTTAATTAGAGGACGATCCCACCAAGTGCAATCCAGCGAGTCCCACACATAATCAGGGTATGGAGGAAGGCCAATCAAAGTTGCATGAACTTCGTCCAGTCACCCCACTCAGCTGCTGGAACTCTCGCTTGTGTTTACTGCTAAATTATCCTGATCACATCATGCCCCTGTCGTTAAAGACCTATTGCAGGTTTCTTCATCTCAGGATTCCATTAAAAAAAAGACCTATTTTCATTCTTTTTTGAGGTACCGGTACCCAACAAGAAACCGCATCTTTTGATATGTATGTTTCATCCAGGTATCCCCCCCCCCCCTCCAAAAAAAAAAAAACCCACCCTTTTCTTCCTCTCTTTCTCTCTCTAGCTCTTAATAGCCTCCTTATAATCACAAATTAACGAGCTGTCAGAGGAAATAAAATGACCTCTGCCACTTTATTATTAGCACTCAATTACTGACAGTGACACAGAATATTTTAGAAATGAATTTTCAAAATATTTCCTCATATCAGCAATGATGCCAAAAAGAAAGGTTGTTTCCAGAAAGTAATTTAAAAACCAGTTTCTTGCAATAAATGCAGGACTTTAAAAATATTCCAATCAGAAGTAAAACTAGAAATGGCCATATTGGAGGAGTCAGGAGTGGGATGTATTAAAATATATATTATATCTAGTGATATCCATATAGAACAAACACTGCAAACATACCCTAGACAAAATGACAGAAGGCATTTTAGTATTTGAAACTGCATTATTTGACACAAATGGTGTTTTAAATAACCCAGAAGGCATGTTATAGACAATGCTCATTAAACAACACCAAGTCAGATTTCATATCATAGGACAGTAATTATGCTGATTTTATGACACCAGAAGCAAGCAATTTTCTTGTAAGTGCCTGCGTTATCAATAATGAACAAGCCAGGCTGACGCACAGCCATGCATGGCGGTCACGCTTCATTGGGCCGGAGAAACTAAGACTGCAACCGAGATGAGGAGAGAGACGAGGAGAAAGATGGGGAGAAAGAGATATATAAAGACAGACAGGGAGAAAAGATGGAGCAAGGGTGAGATGGGAGGAGAGGGATATCATGATGAGGGAGTTTGGAACCAAAAGGGCTTTACTTTCAAGGACCTTGTGGCCAAAAGGCCATAATGATGGAAGACTTTGCAATATCAGAGTGCCATCTTGGGGATTATTGCCAAGTCTCATATGCCATATGCTAGGGATGAGACAGGTTAAGAAGGACAGAGAGACAGATGGATAGATACACAAGCATCTCAGCTTCCTTTATAAGAATTCTAGGTAACAATACTATAGCAATATGATTACAAATCAGCGACAATGACAAGGCTGAAGGTGTGCATTCATCAAGTATTTACACTTTGGTATAGAATACAAAGCAAGCGGAAATACTGATAATAATAATTTCAAGATGGTGCACTCATCTAAGGTAGTTACAAGTCCTTGTTTCTAGCCTTCCCAGTGCATAAATGAACAGAGCCAAGATAAAACTTCAACCTCACAAGACAAGAGCAAGCAATTATATTTAGGAATCTTCCAGAATGTTGCTGAATATCAACGGGTATAACTATATGTAAAAACATGTGACACAAAAAAAAGAAAGAAAGAAATCATAAGGTCATGCAGGCATCCCACTCAGGTTAAGCCTGAAAGTAAAATGGAAAGAGCTAGATAAAGGGTTAAAGACAAAAGGAGAAAGGTCATGTATCAGAAGGGCAACTAGATAAGGTTGGTTACTCAGCACATTGTTAAACGCCTCTCTGCTCCTACACTTGGGTTATTTCAGGTCACGGTGAGGGGAGTGCAGACATTTTCTCCTCTCTTTTCCATACTTTTTTTCTCCCTCTCCTATTTTGTATCTCCAGTACGGTGGTGTGGTGATGTGCTTTTGTCATTATACCTATACCCTAAGCTCACCAAACATGTGCTATGTATGTATGCCACATCACCCAAATGGCTTCTCCACACGACCCAGCTAAGCAAGACAGATTTAAGAATGATGGGGAGATCGCACCACAGGGGGAGAGCCACAGGAGGAATACCAAGCATGTTCTTTAGTAGGTTGAAGTAGTTCTCTTTCAATGGACTTCCGCTTTTTTTTCTCTAAAAACGATTAAAGAGAAATTTTAGTGCAAATATTGTACCTGAGTATATAACCAAGGAGGTATAGTACCACCTTGATATAACAGAGGAAGGGGTCATTAAGAAGATACAAATGCAAGAAATGTTGAACTTGCCAATGATATTGAAATGAGAAATAATTGCACATAATAAGGTGATATACGAAAGCAAGATAAGTGTATTACTGCATTTCATCCAGCTACCCCCTCCCCTCCTTCCTCTTTCCCATACCTTCCCCTCTCCCCCAAATTTGTAAAATTCATGTTATACCTGTAGTGCGGGTGCGATTTCTAATACTTCTATCACCTCTCTCAACAGTTTTGGCACGATTCTACCACTGCGAGCTATAATAATGACTCGATACACCTGCATCTGAATGACAAATTGGCCCTTTCAGTCCCACATATTAATCTTTGTGTCATCTCTTCAGAGTACATTCCTAGGTGGTCCAGCAAACGCATCAGCACCATCTTCACTTCTGCCCTCCCTCTGCAAAAGCCCACTTGTGTTGACTGCGGCACGTAGCAACACAAAACTTCTGGCAATCTGGGGGAAACTGGACATGGCACGACCAAAGGTTAGGAACTGACTGGCAAAATGTTGACTTAAATCACCATGGCAACAGTAGACACAACGAGAAAATTGCAGAGAGAAGTGTCTGAATAGCTAACTTGAGTGCAACAGATATTCTCAAAGAGCAGTCTTGATATTTTGTAGGGGATGAGTGTGAGAAGTTCACTAAAAAATATGGAGCAAGGATGACTAATAGATACATGAAGGAAAAAGAGATGGAAGGGAGGTGGAAGGGAGGTGGAAGAAATGTGAAACAGAGAAATGTTTCAATTCATTGTTAGAACTAAGAAATAAAAACTCAATTAAAAGTGAGAGAAACTGATGGAGAAGAAAGAAGTGGAAGGGAAGTGGAGAGACAAAATACAAATATATTACTGATAAGTCTTTGGCTGGAAACAAAGAAAATATCATACTCTAAAAAAATAGAAATAAAGACACATGACTATAGGAGCAAATATAGGTAATATGAGAGGGTAGAGTGGAATAACAATAGAAGAAATAAGCAAGGCAAATTTAAAAAAAAAGGAATAAAATGAGATAAATGCACAATCACAACAAAGCCAGAGAATGCATGAGGCAAGACAAGACAAAGGGTAATGCAAAGCCATGATAAGCGGATATCCTAGTCCTAATTCAGTTTGACAAATTAGGTAGTGTTACAGAGGACATAGGCAAATGTAGACCTTTTAAAAGTAGCACAAGTAAATATTATGTTTGGTTGGAGTTTGTAGGGTGGTTGAGCTATTTGGCGAAGATGATGGATGTACTGTTTTGAAAGGGACTTAACTAGATACACTGTATCGCTTTACTTTTCAGGCTTTTCGCTTCAGACAACCAGTGATGTGAGATGGAGTTCATGCCCTCGTTCGTAATAGTCTCTCTTCAAGATCTCATTCTTTACAAACAGTCATCTGTTGACAGCCAGAAAGGTGTTAACTCTTGTGTTAAAGCACCTTTCTGGCTTTCAAGTCTCATCAGACACTCTACTAAGTGATCCCTATCTCAGAATGAAAGCAACATATTTTGATCTTTAGCCATGTGCTCAGAAGAAAGATGCAAACACACATTTTTTGTAAAATATCAAAAACTTTTTAGTTCTTCTTGATGAATTAAAAACCGATGTGAAGATTTGGACTCTCGGTGTAGTCAAAGAAGTGTGGAAATGTTTTCTTGAATGTAAATCCGTTGTCCGCTCATCCATTCACACCCTTCTGCTTGGCATACCACAATAATCAATATGTGGATTGTTTCCCTTTCTCATTCTCAATCTAAGACTATGATTCTTCATCTTCTTCTACTTTCATTTGAGACAGCAAATCTCAAAATAAAACTATTAAAGACAAATTAACCTCAGCGTATGAATTAGCTTATTTTGAATGGTGTAGTATATGCCTCTTATTTGATACATGCAATTTCATGTAAAAACACAGGATATAGATATAAATCACTATTTTCCAGCCAAGTTATCGTCTGCTAGCAATAATAAGGGGGCTGCCATTACTTTATGTGTACACGAACATATTTTTCATCCCAAGTAAAATTTCCTTCATCGTTAACTTGTAATTGATTTTTAGAGGACAAATATATATTAGATAAAGTCACATATTCTGAAATGTAAGTTTAGTTTTATATATTTTTTAAAAGGTCTTAATTTGTTCATAAAAAATATACTTCATAAAAAATATACGTCAAGGACGGAGACAATCGTAACAATACCAAAACAAAGCGAGGAATCTGCTTTACAGGATGGCTATTAGAACTCATGGGTCGTCAATTATCTAGGCCCATGGCCAATAACAATCGTAATACAATCAGAACAAAGCGACGTATCTGTTGTAAAGGTAGGCTATTATCAATGCATATGGTACCTAATGATCCGTGTCATGCACAAAATGGCAGCCTCCATGGAAAGACGTAGCAGACAATAGGTGCATCTAGAATATCACGTGGGTTACTTGTCCTTTAAGCACATAAAAACAACTAATATATGGTGGTCATGGAATCCACGAAACCTAAGCCGTACCAGAAGAAACTAATAATCGTGAGCAAATGACAAGAGCGTGCTGTTCATTCACAGTTCAAGGGCCAGGAACCAGTAGGATGAAATCATACAAGATGTTGATGAATTGATTTAAGAAATGCTAATTGATTGTGTGACCTAGTGTTGCAGAGCAATATACAGCCCTGGAAAATATTATTAGACCAAGCTTCTGTAATAAGGGTACTATAATATGCATACAATATTATAAAAAATATTTGACTTTGTATTTCATTGAATGAATACCAAATTCCAGCAATTATACCTTGTTTTTATGATATTTTATTTCCTTCTTACCACAAAAATAACACTATCAGTAACCATTCTTGGTCTAAATTTTTTTTCCATGGCTGTATGTTTTCCTGTTTGGTCTCATGCAGGAACCAACAGGACATTTATATCTGCCACTATTCATTACAAAAATCTGTATTAATGTGGAATGAAAACACCGTATGTCAAAGCTCAAGTGCTCTCTTCTGTCATATTAACGTTACTATATTGTTTGGACTACATTTGTGATCGATGCTTAAAGTTTGCTCAACATCAGCTCTGAATTCTAACTTTCTACATAATGGTCATCAACTGTCCATTTATTTTAAAAAGCTACTTCATTTTCGATATTAGAATATTAGAATGACTATGATTCGATATCTACATTTCATCTGTCAAGCACGTGATGGGCATTAATTCATATCACTTTACACACAGCTAACGACTTTCTAGCTCAGAGGACAGTATGTGTAATCATCACATATACATATACTTGCAAGCTTGTTGCAACGATACATTTTGTTTCACGTTGCCTGCAATACAATACTGAGGGATATGGACAATCCATCTGACAGAGGGAGGTTTAATATTCATTAATAATCAACCTGTACCACTGTACCATCAATGCTTGTGAATAAGTAGAAAATGGTTTGAAATGTAACCGGTATATAGCTCCAGCCTAGCAAAAAGTCACATGACATGATGGGGGAGCTAAGGCAGAGAATTCTTATTTCGCTAGGGAAGGGCTATGGTCATGTGACCAGCCTTGCAAAGAGCCATAAGAGATTGGGGGGGGGGGGGGGGGGGACTAAGGCAATGCATTCTCCATTCTCCAGGGAAGATTCTATGGTCACAGCCATGTGACAGAGGACTGCTGGCTAGTAGTAGCAGTGGTAGATGGTCTAGCGTAGAATTGGTATTATATAAAGAGCTGCTCCACCATGCATGCTCATTAACTGGGCCCACACCCCGGGGAGTCGTGAGGGGGGATGATTGATGGATGGACGCCTCATCGCGAGTGACTCAAGACAACTGCATCATCTTTAAGACATGCTGATCGCAGATAGTCTACATGGAGGAGACGCTAGTTATGATAGCACTGAACTTGATATAGACACACCTCATGACAACTGCAATCAATATATCGTCTGTTAGGAGCCAAAAGGGCGTTAACTCTGTACAAATGCTGAGACTTAACGCCCTTCTGGCTCCAAACAGGCGATATGCTTCATTCTAAAATGACAGATAACATCAGAGTGTAATTATGAATTTCCAATATAAAAAAGTAGCACAGGCAGAATAAACTATTTCATTGAACAAAATCCACTTGAGAGATATTCAAGACAATTTACAATCTCCTACATTTGAAATTCTGAAGAGGCCAAGTAATATATGTATCTTGACTCTAGCGTGCATAATATATCATAAGCAATCTGTAAATTATAGATTGGCTAGATGGGGAACTGTAGAAGTAAACAAGCACTGGTTCGCAAGATGAGATCTTTAACCCTTGTGTGATGTAATAATACTTCAGTGGCTTCAGTATGTGTTAAAGTACATAGGCAAGTCTTCATAGGGAGACATCTTTAGTCAATGAACAGTTGTACCCTAGCCTAATGATGCTGATATTCATTCAAACTTTCCTTACAAAAGAAAATTCTGTATATATCTGAATATGCAAAGCAATCTATATTACAATTGGCCTAAGCTTATATTTTCATTAATTATATCATGTTTTAGATATATGTTTGATTTTTTAAACTTCAGTAATCTGTGAAGCACAAATTGCTTCGGTCTCAACTACCATCATCCAAAACACATACACCACATCCGAAACCAGAAACACCCAAGAAGAAACGGATCTTCAATTACCATGGCAACCAAGACCCAAACTTACCTGTTTCACTGCCATTATCTCCTCCATGTATTGAAGACATCACATTGGTGAGAGGGGGTGGATCAGAACCGGGGTTGGACTGGAGATCGTCAGGAGGTCCGTAACCGACCGAATTGGGGCCTCCGCCTCCTCCTCCCCCGCCTCCACCTACCAACGGGGTGTGGCCTGGGTTCTGGCTACCAGATTGTGATGACTGTAATGAGAAAAATTCAAACATCAACATTTAGCTACCATGTATTACTTTCACTTGTATCAAACAAAGCACTTACTTTGATAAAAACCATTTTCACTTTTACTTATCTTAAATTTTTATAGTGATAACTGAAATAAGATAAATGAAACCATCAATTTCTACTTTTATGAAATCACTTTCATTTGTGACAAAGAAAGCAACACAAAGCTAAACTCAGATTTACTCAACTTTAATTTGAACTTGAACTTTGTTTCACTTTTACCTATGTTGGATTTTGTTTATTTTGCTCTATAAAGTTCAGAGTTTGTCCTCACGTATTAAAACATGAATAAGATTTGACGAAGGGTACAAATTATTGAAAGATTAAAATAGTCTTCCCTTTGAAGAATGACATTTACATATCAATAGAAAGCTTTTAACACCTAAAAATTCAAATCTAGAGTGGAAAAGAATAATTTAATATGTATTTGAATAATGATAAATCTGAGAAGATACAATGCAGAAATGCTGACAAACGCTGTGGTATCATTCACAAACAGGAAGCGTGACATCGGCTTCACACTGAAAGTGAATGTGCTGTCTCTTCACCTTCAACAATTTATGAGGTGGAGTTAATATTTCAATAAAATAAAATGATAAAAGTGAAAAGGCCAACTGAAATGTTTAACTTTGAACTTCATTTACTTCCCACAATCTTCTGAATTTGAACATTGACCAGGAATATAACTCGGGATGAAATTCATAGAAAATGTCTTCAGAGAAAATGAAATCATCTCCATCATGTTGATTAGAACAGACGATCAAAGACAATACAAAATCATCAAAAAAATCTCTCTATAACGTGCCTATATTACTGGGGTAGATGCAAAATTAATTTCTCTATTATCATAAAACTCTAACAGCCGCAATCAGCTAATACAGCATCAATATTAATGATGGGTTATGAAAATAATCTGGTGGAAGAAATTTTTAAAAAGTGTGTCAAAGAGTGTGCAAATTGTCGGGTAAATTATTCACTTGTTATATGGCGTGACTAACGTGATGAGCCTAGTAAACAGAGAAGAACTCATCAAAAATTAAAGTAAATTAGGCAGTGAGATGTGTAGAATTTGTGGTAATGACTGCGCTGGATGGGTAATGTATGCACAGAGACCAGGAAGGGAGGAGAGATTCTGCAGAGTGTTTGGGTCGCGTTCCCACTTGCAATACCTAACGTTACAAACACATCTTTGCGTGGTGTGCATCACCGTCTCATGGTTGGATAATGTGCAGGAGGTTGAAAAAGGGTAGGAGGGGCACTTGTAGAGTGTTGAAGGTGTGTTTTCATCATGATTATTCAACATTTGTGGAATATTTACAGAGAGCTTGAGCTCCGTCCCCTTCTCAAAGTAACAGCTAATAAAAATAGATGGTACAGATTTTTTTTCCTCATCCTCTTTCATCTTATTTACCACTAGAACAATGTGTTAATCATTCAGAGGATACTTATCTCTACATTCTGTCAGACTCTTACTACAACCCGGTTCCATGCTAATGGTTCCATGATGCTTGCGTGCCTGCATGCAGTGTCCATTAGATGGTGTGTATTGAGGGATAGTATTGAGAGGGAGATATATTCTGAGTCAATGAGAACACAGTGGGAGAAGTGGCTGCAGTAATACTCCATTAGATGCCACAGAGTCATTAGACGAAGACAAGGGCCTATCAATCATGAGTGTATCAGGAGCAAAGAGGGACAGAGAAAGAAAGCAAGGTAGAGAGAGATGGGAGAGAGAGAGAGAGAGTGATGATACGAGAGGGGGAGAGAGAGAGAGAGAGAGAGGGAGAGAGAGAGGAGAGATGAAGAGACCATGAGGACAGAGAGATAAATAAAATCAGAGGGGAAAAGAAACTATTAAAGGGATAGTCCACCCTGATTACAAGTTGGTTTTAAAAGAAACAGATCAGTGAGGGTTTGAGCAAAATCTGATAAGAAATAAGAAAGTTATGAATTTTTGAAGTGGTAATCAATCAGACACAAATTGGCAACTCCGTGACGTATATTGCGAGCTCCTCTCCCATTGGCCCTGTACCCCAAAACTTATTAATTTCCATTTTCTCTAAAGGAAATATTCAGTCGTACATATGCACCTTATATATAATCATTGCTCATATGCTGTTACACAAAACCTGTATGAAACAAATCTATTCCTTCATCAAAAACCAAGAAAATGAAAATTTATTAAATTTTCTGTACTGAGCAAATGGGAGAGGAGCTCGCAAGATACGTCACGGAGTTGCTATTTGTGTCTGATTGATTACAACTTCAAAAATTCATAACTTTCTTATTTCTTGTCGGATTTTGCTTGAACCTTCACTGATCTGTTTCTCTAATTTTTCTGCTTCTTTTAAATTCAACTTGTAATCAGGGTGGACTATCCCCCTTTAAGTTGCACACTGAAGAGATATTATGAAGAAAGAGTAAACTGTAAGACATACAAAGAAAGTGGGAGGGGTGAAATTAAATCCTTGTCAAGACATGAAAAGGGAAAATGAAATAAAACGACAAATCCAAAAAGGAGAACAGGCCTAGATACTGAACTGGAAAGCAAAATTTGTGTGTAAAAGCAGGAAAATGGGATCTGGGCCTAAATACTGAAAAGCAATTGGAGAGAAAGACATGGATTGTGTCACCCCCCCCCCCCCTCCCCTCAGACTTCCATCCCAAACAACAATAGGTGATACTGACAGAATGGGGTGAGGCAGGGTTCTTTACACCTGCACTGTCATAGTAATTATGTGGTAAGAACAATCCTGCATCAGGGAAAGAACTAAGGCGCAATGTCAAATGCAAGTTACCCATTCATAACAAATCGTGATAGATTGGGATAAAAAATTGGGGGAGGGGGAGGAGAAAAGGGGTCAGATAAAAAATAGAAATGTCGGCTAAGACAAGGTAGCTTTTTTCTCTCTTTTGGAAAAGGAGAGAGCACTGTAGCCCCTGGGCCAATTTTGGTCAAGGCCAGGAGATTAGATGACACATTCTTCCCTATTTGACATTTCCTCAGCTCTGCTGAGAGAAATAATGACTGGAACAGGAATACACATAGAACTAGTATTGCAATCGTATCAGAACGATGTGCATAGATTGACGTCTGTATTTTGCATGTCCTGGAACATTAAAATAAAAAGCATCTCTTAAACTATATATAGCAATTTGTTTGAAGTCTGTAGCATCTGGAATAGTGGAGATAGGCATAATCGAACATAAGGTACGAAACACGAACAAAATGGCGCCTGGACGGTCATGCATGAGTGATTTTGGAAGATGAAGAGTTCTGTGCATTACATGGCATGCCAAGGAATATACATACGAAATTTGAATCGAAATGGACAAGGGGAAAGGACCTAGACAGTGATCACAAGCACTGCATGCAAAACAAATTGGCCACAATGGAAATCTGGCCCGGATGGCATGCCATAGTTCCTAGGTAGTTGTATCTGTGCAGGATATAAAATTGCGATTAAAACAAAGCGCTTGATAGATATTAAAAATCTGGCTTTGAGAGTCTCTTCATTTTGCCTCGAGGCATGTACCTGCAAAATTTCAAGAAAAATAAAAATCGTTCAGGGGGCCAAATGCGGGAAACCGATTTGCCCCATAGACAATACATGTAATACATGTGCAGGATCCGTATAATGACCCGACTTCAATCGCGATTTACTCAAAATATTCTGTGAGACCATATATCTTTTTTTGCATCCCTGACAAGGGAATTTCATTGCGGTCATTGTGAGCCAACTGCAACTTGCGCGCCATTTAAAATAAGCATATTATGCAATATTATGTAATGCATAGTAAATTAAGGTTATTACGTAATATCTTCGCGATGACGTCATCGATTTCAACCAAATTTGGTTAACAGTTGTCAAATACACAAATACACATGCCCACCAAATTTCAAAGACGTACGTTGAATATTCACAAAATTAGAGCAAGTTGTCTTTATTTCGGCATTTATGCAAATATTGTGATTTTCAAGTGCAATTTTCTCAAAGTCGGTCAGTGATGAGGTATATATTTTTTTATTTGGCTGAAAAGGGTATATCCTGAAGTATCTAATTCCAAAAAAGGGTACGGGTTTACCCAGGCATGACGGAGATACGGCCACATGAAGGGAGCCGTTTTGAAAACTTTAGAGGGCGCTGTTTATATAATGCGTAATCAGAAATGCATGAAATATGGCTGAAATGTGTGCAATGGCAAGACCAACACATGGTAAAAGTTTGGGACAAAAATCAATTGATATGACAAAGTTATAGGAATTTTTAATATTCGGGAGGGAAAATTTCAAGAAATTTAGCTTTTTTCAACATGGCGGATTTCGGACTTAAATTTACAGTGTGAAGATGGCATTTTTGGTATTCACTTTAAAAAAAGAATGTAAATAGCAACTCTTGGACTATCTACAGGAATTTGTTAGAAGTCTGTAGGATGTAGGATAGCTGAGATAGGCAAGGAGAACAAAAGGCATGGAAATGGCCCCGAAACGGACAAAATGGCGCCTGGACGGTCATGCATGAGTGAGTTCGAAAAACGAAGACCTCTGTAAGTTAGAAGGGATGCCAAGGAACATGCATACGAAATTTGAAATGAAATGGACAAGGGGAAAGGACCTAGACAGAGCTCACAAACACCCTGTGCAAAACGAATGGGGTCTGAGGTCTAAGAAGAAGAAGAAGAAAAAGAAGAAGAATAAGAATGCAGAACGCGAACAAGAACAGAAGATTGACTTTACGTCAATCTAACTATTATGTACGTGGTTTCTTTATTGTTCAGCTTTAGGAGGATGGGCAGGGGTATAAAGGGGCAGAGGTGGGCGGGGAGGGGGACAATTTGTGATAATTTTGAACAATTTTTCTTTACTGTTTTTGACCATTATAATAGAGGAATTTTGGGCCGGACCAGTTGGTTTAGTGACATTTTCATAATGACCCATCTCTTGAAAGAGAAACAAATGGTCTGCTAAATTGATGCAATGAAAATGTGCATAAACAAAACAAACATTTCTTTTTCCTTTTTGGTTTTAGAACAGTTTATGAAGATAGAAGACAAAAGCACTACCAAGATTAACCTGAAACTACTCTTCAAAGGTGCAATCACAGCTATAAATAGAATGAATATCATATTTAAAAATCACCAGCAATTTATTACACAATAAATCAAAACCAACTTTAATTGCTGCTTTCCTTCCAAATACCCAGACTATTTATAGTAGAATTTCAGATCTGGAGAGAAGAAGATAGAGGTACCGCACACACCCACCCAACTCGCGTTAAAGGGATATGCCACCAACGCGTCCGTCGGACTGCTGGGATTATATTTCGGACTGCACGAAGCCACCCGAATCTCGCACGAGGGCTCGAGCTCAGGCGGAGCGTGCATGTTGCGAGGCGACCAATCTGTCCGGAGTTAGAGCCCCGCGGGGCAACGGCATGATCAGGTAATGATCACGGTGCCCTCTCGCGGAATAAAAACGTCCACAATCTGCGGTTGAGTATCCCTTTAAGCCGTACTACTTCAGATTTAAGATTCTGTAATGTGAGATTGCCTGTAACAATTATGAATTTCTCAATGCCTATGTAAAAATGCCTATTCAGGTTCTTCTACATACTTTGCTTATACATTCTTAATACCTAATTTACAGTGTAATTGTCAGACTTACGTATTTTTTGGGGAAAATGTAGAACTTATAAAAAATAAAGGTCACAAACTTACAAACTTACTGACTTTCTTGATCTACCTTAGATGTAAACCCCTTACAATTCTAGTCATACTATCACTTTTAGTCCTGCTGTGCAAAGTTCTCAACTCTTTACTATAGGCGTTAACTTTTTGCTATATTAGGCAACTTTTAAGAAACTTATTAATGGACAAATGAAATAAAATAACTACATAACTGTTTAAAGTATGCCCAAAATCTATCTGAATTAATATTCATTTTTATTGGGGGCTACTACGGCACCACAAAAGTATCATTTGCTGCGTTTCAGAAGGGCATTACAACTAGTTAACATCATTCTGGCTCTCGGAGGACTGTATACTGGGGGGGGGGGGGTATTGCTCTGTTACTTCAGATTTCACAAATCCTGTTTTCATTGGAAAGTAACATTGCTCTGGAAATCTGTACATCCTCCTCCCATGTCCAAAACAAAATGCACTACAAGGACCTCTAATAAACAAGAATCCGCTCTGACCGCACAAGGAGAAGAAGGCTACTATAGGTCCATTTACACCAGCACATCCTGAATCTTCTGCAAGAATGTGTTCATGAGGCTTCATTGAAAAATATTAATACATGTACCAACATCATTCTGTGACCCCGAGGTCCCCAAACCAAGACCAAGAAAAAAATTTTCATTACATTCATTAGGCATCAGGTCTTGGAGTCAGGACCAAGACAAAGACATGAAAAACCGGGGACCAAGACTGGTCTCACGACATCATTGACTGCTTTTACAGTCATCTCTCTACTTATGGAAATCACAAGATCATGCATGTATTTGGATACACACAAACAAGTTGCTAAGAAATACTCAGTCTTGATCAGTACTATAAGGAGTTATATCACAGATAGGTGCAGTTCAGTGTGCTTTGTTTTCCAATTAATCACTTCCACTAATTTTATTTCAACCCAAAACAATGAAACTGTGACATGTCAAAAGTTCAATCCGTCTGCTCTGTATTTTTCTTGAGGACAACCTTCACAAAGACAGTATTCCTGAAGATCCACAAAGGTGGAAACGCAGCTGAAAAGTACTATGGCTCCGAGTATGACCACAACCCAGAAACTAGCTCAGAGGGATTAACTAATTATTGGCTATTCAAGGGGCAAAGAAACAGGAAAGGGGGATAAGAAATGAGGGACTATTAAATTTCCCCCTTACCCACGCTATTTGTTGTCTCTCTATCTTCTTGCTGTTCTACTTCAGGCTAATTTCATGATATGATTATGTAAGAAGTATTAGTCAGAATGACATGAGGATAATTTTGACCATAGTTGTTAGTGATTACTTAAACATCACTTTAGCATGTGCTTTTGTAAAACTTGTTGCTATTACTCAAAGACCTGTGGAAAAGTATGACTAAATTCCAGTAATATTCTTTACTGTCAAGATGAACTCTGTGCTGACTATTTACAAGAATAAGGGATTTGAAAAGCACTTGGATAAAAAAAAAGGACCAGAAAAAACAGACAAATTTGTCAACATAATATCAGATGGTCGAATATAGGCTACCTGGAGATTTATATGTTATTTCATAAATTACAGATTGGGAGAAGTTCACTTAATGAACAATAACATCGCAAATAACAATAGAGGCCTACATTTATCAATTCATTCCTCTCACCAACAGAATGCCAATCCCAAAACAATGTAATTGGGCCCAAACCCTGGTGTAACAGACAGATCAATGTTTTCTCTATATTAAAAAAAATATTCTAAAAAACGTATCCCCTCCCGGAAATCTGATGAAAATAGTTTTTTATTTTAATTTTTTTTTTGGTAAAGATATCAAGCTTACAACCTTGTCCTTTCTTTAAAACAATCACATTGAGGTTGCAAAAAAGGTACATGTGCATGTGCATGTAATCATGAGTTTTCGCACCGTTCTTGAAGTTCACGATGACTACATGTTGGTCGCGCCACATGATCAATTATTTTTGGCTATTCTTTCTATCTCTGACCTTGAATAGGTACACTTCAGTCACGCAACGTCTGATTCATTCTTTCTTCTTTTTTCCTTCTACTAAAAGGGGCAACAAGCCTTTGATATTCTTCGTCTAAAAAAAAGTACAGCAGTGTTTTGACGACTTAAATATGCATGATTTACGTTACTCATCAGTTGAGACAATGACATGATATAAAAATAAAACTAAGAATGTTTTTGAAAATACTAAACAAAACAAAGCAAAAATGTAAGCAATGTAAAAATACAACAGATAGTATGGATTATCACTTTTGTATCAAATGATTTTTCTTCATTATGAAGAAGGGGAGTTAAGTTGCATACACAAATAGCAAAATGAAAGATCAGTTTGACATTATAACTATTAATAAATAATCATAACATGTGGAGGATGCACATGAGATACAAATGCAAAGACTTACAAAAAAACATGATAAATAGCTAGAGAATTTATCAAAATATTTCAAAAAGGTAAAAAGACCATAAGAACATTTTAAAATGTATCTTTATATGTAAATTATTCAGCAGAATCAATATATTATTGAATTCACACAAACTTTCTGTAGGAAATCACAATTTTTTGTATCCTGTTGTAATTTGTTCGGGGGGGGGGGGGGGAACAATATGGCCCTAGAAATAAACAATTGAGGTGGGTCACCTTTTAAGAAATGATTCTATATCAAATTAAAACATTTCTCAACATACATCAATGTACAATTTCTACATAAAATATTTAATACAAAATGACAGGATCCAAAGAGAACATAAAACCAGAAATAGAAAGGAAATTTCATTTCAAATTGCATATCTATGGCGAAGCTGCCACTCTTCATCAGCGAGAATTTTTCACGCCTTTTGCTCCTTTTTCCCCCTGCTTTCTCCTCAGCTAAGAAAAGTATTCAGGTCATAACGACTTTTAGCTTTCCAGGATTTAACTTGCGATTTCCTCACTGCATTTCCTCTCTGTGACAGCTCATTCAAGCATGGACCACTCTCATTTTGCTACACTTTTTTTTTTGTGGTTCTCGATGCTGACTTTTTCCAGACACTTTCTTTTTTTTCCCACCAGGTGTGTTCAAATCCATATCTTTTAGGTTGGAACTTTTCATATTTGTGTTTAAAATGGTCCTTAGTTGGAAGCACTTTTACCGTAGTGCTTTTAATCTCATCTTTTTTCCCTCTCCTTTCGACACTTTCCCTTACAAAGCTGGCAAAAGATCTATATATATGCTGAAATAAATTAATTATATAAATCACGATTAAATAAACAGATCAGTAAATTAAATTGCTCATTCAAATCACAATGTGAATCAGAAAAAACAAATTTAAATAAAAAGATAGCCAACCCTATACTCACTTGTTCTTATACATGTAGGTATACGGTATAGGCCCTGTCCAATAACAGTCATTACAAATAACACGCGACATGATTAAATAACAAAGTTGCTCACAGCCTGTCAAATTCAGCTTTTTCAGAAGCTTCTATCAATTTAAGTATCAAGTTGTTATCAATACCAAGTTTTAGGGCCAGTTTAATTGTGTATTTGTGAATACTTAATCACTAGATCCTTTTAGCATTATACATTTAAAATCAAAGGTAAAGTTAAGTAATATTATGACATAACACAGGCTCATTTAATACTATTAATTCATCTCTTTCAATTACATCTTTTCCCGTTGATATTCTGATTTTCTATGACAAACAATTGCAAAGCCAACTTGGGAAGTAGAATTACTTGTTACTATGAACTCTTGAAATCTTTTGTTCATGAACTATAGAAAAACATTGCCCTATTTTCATCCTTCACATTATTTCACTTTTGCTTAAATTTTGTGCAAATCTTTGCATTGTCTCCTTTTCCGTTGTTTTGTACTCATACCTAAGCATACAACAGCAATTGTGATTGTATGGAATCTAATTTAGAGGATACTCAAGACTGGCATTCTGTGCTTGGGGGTGTTTACCACATTATGATAACCTCCAATCACCAACTTATATATAATGCCTGCATGGAATGTTGAAATCAATGCTCTACTCTTCATATCAAATTTCATTACAATGGAAAGCACCTTGTCTCTGTCTATATCATGCCTAAACCAGGCTTTACGTGTTGTGCGAATGTAAGAGTAGCACAAGGATGGAGAGTGAAGATACCGCAACAATACCGTGTAGCAAGGAGAGAGAGAAAATGTCCCTCAAATAAGCTATGGTAGTGCAATCCACACTTGGTACAGCCATCTTCTCAAAAATAACTTCGGGAGGATATACAGAACAAATAGAAATTTCTTTGGAACAGACCTCTTTAACCCACTGAATAATAAATAAGCCTGAGATAGCTAATTGGGCTGGAGACTGGGAAAATGCATGTTATACCAAACTCAAAGTGTATCCACCAGGTCAAATGTTGCGTGAATATTCCAGCCCTCGAATGCCTTTTTAAAAATTTAGCGGATACATTTGCGCAACAATTTACACCCATGTGGGATATCAGTACAAAGTATCATACGGACTTGGCTGCTATGATTGGTGCACGTGCTGGAATATTCTATGAATACAATTTTCTTGAAAATCAATGTAAAGATGCAGTATCCGCTTCTATCTTTCAGAAATCCATTATCTAGCACAAATGTGATACATTAAGTGAATGTAGCTTGTGTGGAGGAGAAGGGGGAAATCTAGAGAGAGTGAGTGCTTTTCGCAAAATATGGGGGAAGATCGCTTATTGATAACGCCTGAATTATCCAACCTTAAGATGAACAGAGAGGAAGGAAGAAATAGAGGGAGAGATGACTGAATCTGCATGGATGTAAAAGTGATGAAGCCTTAAAAAAGGATACATTGGGGGAGAGAGTGACAGAGGGTTGACATCAAATCAACTGCTGAGAGCTAGAAGGCCATTAACTCTGTATTAAAGGATACGAGTGAACGTCCTTGTGGCTCTAAACAGATAGAAATGTATGAAACTCAAAGACAGATAGAAATGTATGAAACTCAAAGACAGATATACTGACAAAATACAGAAAGGCTAAGAAGTAGAAAAGCTCCGACCCTCTTTTACCTAGGCAATCAATCAAAAATCCCTGCCATTAGTACACTGACTGAGTCCACAGAATTCAAGCTAAGTGAATTTTAATGCAATTTACAGGCGGCTGATGATGCTGTAGCAGCGAGGGTGCTCAGTCTCTATGAAATTACGGATTCCCTTTCCCTCCCAATTTGTCAGGAAATATGGCAGTAGAAAAGGACAAGCGCCTAAATGCAAGAATTACGCACACACGAATTGGAGAGCTCCTGTGCCCGATGCCTTTTCCTTGTGTTTTAAAGCGTAGTCCGGCCTTCCCGCCAGTCATCGTGCTAACTTAATTGAGAGCAAGTCAATCCGCGGAAAACAAGGGGAAGAGAAGAAGGTAACAAATGTTTTTACAGCCCAGAGTGGATAGAGAGAGAGAGAGAAAGATAGAGAGAGCTGCTGCGTGAGGGTGGGGTAGGGCTTAGTGAATCTTGTGGCGTGTGATGATGTTGAGCACTGCTGGTTGAACCACATAGATCATGGTAAGGCAAAGCAAGGTGAGGGTTTATTGTACGGGCATCCAGACATGGCTAACGAGCAAAACGTTCTCATCCACATGCCGGGACTCCCTTCACCTATGGCATCATTCTATCTCTCATTTCATTTTCTGTCCCTTCCCTCTTCTCCATCTTTTATCTTCCACCTTCCGTCTCTCTCTTTCTCTCTCTGTTTCCATCTCTTTCACTGTTCAGCATTCCACCCCTGTCTATATCTTGCTGTGCCAAATAACATGTTAACCAATCTTCATATATCACTATCAGGTATGTACTATCCATCTATCCCGCATTATCCTCTCTCTCTCCTTTCTTTCCTCTTTCCTTTCTCTCTTTAATCCTCTCAAGCTCTCTCCTAAATACTTTTTGCTGACTCCATCTCCTTTATTCTAGCTCACAGGGCGCTATGACTTGCCTGAAAGACCCCCGGCAAAATGACCCCCACGAGTTTATCCCAACGATTCATGCACACTTGACAAGCTTCACAATATACATAATTAATTGCAACTCTCTAAGCACATGGCTCCGTCAAATGTATACTTTCTCCATCTCTCTCTCTCTCTCTCTCTCTGTACGCAAAGGGATCATCAACATTATACTCTCTAATCCGGCTACTTCACTTCAAAGACAAGAACAAGAACCATAAATGTGCAGTTCTTCTGCCAAAGACCTAAATATCTTGAAATCGTCATTCCCAATGGATCTAAGATTTATTTTCTTGGCCTACATATTTTTTTTCCTCCAGTTGAATCTCCGAAGAGAAGATGACTCAAGATATATCCTTCTGCTCCGATGCACTTTCCCACAAGTCAAATAAGCAATCCAAATTACGCTTAAAATGCAATCATATTTCACTTTGGAGCCCCCTCTTACTGCGTCCTTGTAACTTCGGGTCTGCAGATTACTGCTAATATGGGAAAGATGCTCGCAGACTTTTAATATTACATCTCCATTTGTTGAAGTACATGCTTTTAGATTCACAAGATGAAATATTCACATTTTATCATTAGTGTGTTGTTTCATCTCTGATTGTACAATGTAGAGAGTAAATAGTGGATTAAAAGGGACGAGTAAACAATATCTCCTTTAATAGTCATTACAAGTAAGTGATTTCAAATATATTTTGATGACATAAGCTTGATATATAAGCTTGAGATTTCAAAAGATGCACTAAACCCACACATTACTTCTTTGTGTATTATTGATTTGAGAGCACAGTCCAAAAAGTATATCCCCTTAAAAAGACAATTCTCTAAAGTGTTAAAAAGAATCAAATCCTACATTTCATTAGCAAATTGGAAACGTCCACCAGATTATTTCATCACATCATATAATGCGGATAGCTTTATGATAAGCAAATTAATCGCAACACCGATCGCAAAGAAAAGCAGTCAGTCATTCGCCCCATGAAATTGCACTTGTATTGTCGTAGATCGGGAGAAATTTCACACGCACGAACCACGTAGGACAATGGCGCTCAGTAGATATGGGCCACACGCTCCGCCACAAACGGTTCGGGCTCGTGAGCACAGCGGTGGTTTAACTATCCTTGAGCGCTAATCAGCTGTCATTTAATCACATTCTAAGCATGCTCATTACCAAAAAATGCCTTCTATGGCATTTTCAGCTTCTCGTAAAATGTCGAGGTAACGGTTGGAAATAAAAGTTCAATATCGCTAATGATTACAACCATGCAGTTTTGTGCGTGTGGTGCGCTACTATAATTATGATGGCAGACATTGACTCGACACAGAAACGTTCTCATTTTATTTTCATTTTGATTCCTATAATGCAAACATATTTGACTTATTCTCCAATATGATATGAGATATTATTTCATCATGTAATGAGAAACCCCTAGATTATTTTCGATCTTAACCCATTACCTACGGGAAACGGGTGGTTCCTGTATTAAACCTATGAGAATAAGAAAACTCAGTCATCAACAGGTTAACAGGCATTTTACAAAATTATTCATCTGATCAATCTTTTATCAAAATTCTGTATCTCAATCAAAATATTTTATTTGAAGGCTTTATACACTAAAATTTGAAAATGAATGATAAAATATTGTCAAATCTATACATAGCATATTTTCTATTTTCTGTGTACATTATGACAATTTGGAATGAGTCTAATTTTCTATACTTTTTATTTCCCCCACCATAGAATGAAAATAAGGTAAGGTTCTGTTAGTGTCAGTACTGACAAGAAAATTATTGTTCACAATTATGAACTTATACGAAGAAAGACTTTAGGACAATAATGATTTTTGAGAGGATCTCTGCCGGCAAATCTTTATAAACCTACCTGTAGAAATGTCTGCTTAAAAATACTAATTTAAAATATAGGAGAAAAAAACTTTGTTGTGGGAAAATTGTATGATATACAAGTCTTTAAAGGCAAATCACATGAAGCAATATGTTTACTAGAGGTTATATTTCACTGATAGTGACTTTGTTGTTGGGAATTGCCTATTCCAGGGATGTTCCTATACCATATCATTACAAAATAAGCTACCTTTCAAATCTATGATTGGAAGAAACAGTGCCATGATTGATCCCAGAATAAGATCTATTCACAAAAAGCTTTACTGTCATATTCATCTTTCATCGAATCTAACCCAGTTGGAGAGGTATATATGTATACCATCAGTCTGCATGCATAGACAAAAATATACATCACCAGGGCTGTAATAATACATCATGTAAACACACATAAATATTGAGACTCCATAGTGGAGCCAGCCACACACTACAGAAGCAGAAAACAAGAAGAGTAGTGCACACTAAACACTCACTGGCAACCTCACAGGGCTAAGCCCCTTTAGAAACAACACAATAAGGTCAAAATACTATTGGTGGGTAGTGACCTTGTAAGGTCATCGACCTAGTGCTTGGCCTCCTGCTAATGAAACCCCGACTTTGTGTTCTCTCTCTGTGGCAGCAACTGGGCGTAGACCGCCCTTAACTTTAAAGCCAGCCCTACCCCAGGCCGCTTGGGGTATACTCCCAGCATAGTAATCCTGCAGACCACAATAGCTATGATGTAAAAACCTGACGTGATTCCACATGTTTTGTATTATGTTTGTGGAGATTTGTAGTAATATCAACTCCAAATGCTATTTCCTGGCAGCTCCAATAAGATTTGAGTACCCTGTTCATAGATAAGGATCTCTACACTGTTTTCAGGGCAGTATTATTATGTTCACCTTGAGTTCGAAGAGGAAAAAAAAATCATGAATATATTTACCAAAAGACAGATGCAGAATTCTACACTTTCATGTCTCATGAGGACTGACTGCAGTCTGTCTACACAGGCAATGATGTGATATTCGCTTGGATAAAAAAAAAGTTGGGAGAAATATGCCTTCCTGGCTTCCACAGAATAAACTTGCAACAGGTCCATTCTTTGCGTAAGCCTAAAATAGATTACCAGTATTTTCTTTTTCCCCTGTCAGAACTGCATATTCATGTTATGTATTCTCTCCCATGTTTTTTATTTCACATTCTATCTTAACTGCATGGAGCTACACATAGAATTATCAGCAATCATCAGTATTTCCTTTTCTTCTTCAACCTTACAACAATGCTGTAATCATTTAAATAATATACATAGGCCTATATCTTTCTTCCAGGGCCCTGTTTCATAAAAATTGTCATCAATGACAAGTTGCAATAAACTGTTATAAGCTACTGAAATCCTTGCATCTGATTGGCTGAGAGCAAATTTGAACCGGGTGGCTCCTGTGTAAATCCTATGGGAATGAGACAATGTAGCAGTCAACAGGTTTAATAGAAGATGCATTTTCTTGAATATACAGTAGGTAATTGTTAGGAAACACATGTAAGCATATAGGCCGACTCATAATTTTCTTTTAAACACTCACTCTTCCCCTTTCCATTCTCTCTCTCTCTCCACTTATATCTAGACCCCCCTTGCTTACACTACCTCACCCCCCCCCCCCCCACTCCTTCACCCTACCTTAATCACCTAGCCCTAAGGGGTCTAGTAGCGGTTTGTCCATAGTAAGGCCAAGCTGCTTGTGGTATTATGAAAGGGTGCCTAACAAAACTCATCAGGGAAAAGAATACCCCAATTGACATGGATAGAGAGGTAGGCCTATTGGTTGTAATAACCAAAGACTGGTTCTATGATAGCCTCTGAATGCAGTTCTACCAAAAACAAGGGCACCACATACTCTTTGCCTGCCATATGAGCTTAAGTTTTATACTCCTATGTTTATGTTCTTTTGGCCTTCAGAAGTCCACTGGTGAAATCTTTAAGCATTATTTTGCAATGATAATCAATGTTAATTTTGTAGTTGTAGATATTCATCTCAATCTAGTCCTATAGTAAAGTAATTTTTTATTCATGTTTATTTCATCAGTCTTCCCTATACAGACAGGTTGGCCCTTTTAATAATGGGGTATTGCTCCTCCACTTGGGCATGGACCTGCCTAGGCAGTACAACCAAGGAGCAGAGAACCATTACCTTCTTACTGCTCTGCCACAGCGTGAGCTGGCTGTAGGCAAAGTTTCAAGAGCTGGTTGTCTCTTTTTGTGTTAGCTTTAGATGTCGAGCTGAATTGTACAAGGGTCTAAGAGAAAGAGTTTGCAGAGAGAAGCAAAGAAGGGGAAATTGTCCTCCAGGAAATGAAGTTTGCCACTTGACTTTCTGCTTCACTGTGTCACTCTTTTCTTCCACAATATTTACTTATACCCTTCCCCGATTGCCCCTCCCCATCTCTCTGCCCCCCCCCCCCCAATAAAAGAACCCTTCATGCAACAGGTGTGGATGTGTCCTCAAACAACTCATCTGGTGGAGACCCCTACAACTTAAAGGAGTGTCAAGAGTGGCTAGAGAAGAACAAGCTGTAAATAGTTGGCAAACACCAATCCCGCCTATCCCCAGTGTACCCTCTTTGAAATGATACAGTCAATATTGACGTTGGGAGTTGCACGTAAACACTGCATGTATTATCTCAGACAGTTCGGCTTGTGAGGACAATTGCCACTTTAAATGGCTTCTTTTCTTTTACAGATGTGTTTTTTTTTCTTGAAATGGAAATCGTCTATTCCCTTGCAACAAAAAAAGAGTTTGATTGGAAAGGGTCTCTTGAGATTGACTTTTTAAAATCCTTTGTCTCCTTCACATGCTTGCACCTGGATAGAGAGAGATGGACAGGAGAAACAAGCTGTCACAATACTGAACATTAAATGAGAACAAGAGGGATTGTATAGACCTCATGGTGTTCTATTTCTAGGTCATTTCTTCATCCGTTTTGATACAGCATTCATCTAAAATTTGCAGCTTCCAAAAACTGAACTCTTTTTTTTTTTGGCTCATCCTCTACAAGTGGGTTTTCTTTCTGTCATCCTTTTAATAATTTCTTAAAATCCCACACCCACAAGCAAGTCAAAGAGAATTCACTTCCAGTATTTATCATTACTGCGCAAAGAAAAGGCTTGTTCTAGGGAAGGGTATCCATAGAAATGCATTGATACAAAACAGCATCCAAGTCATAAAGAGAGCTGTTATTCAATTATAATCAATTTTTTTGCCCTTTAAATAATGCCAGGTAACATTTCCACGGATACTTTTTTAAATGCTGTTTAGCATCTACAAATGTAAAAAAAAAATATTCATCCTTCTTAAAAATCAAGCACTTAATCCCACTTTATTCTCAAGCCTCTGCATCCAACTCACGAAAGAGGAAAGGAAAAGAAGGGAAAATATATTTTTTTTAAGGATTGAGATTCGAGAAATATAATCATTTCCAAAAGGACGAAACGATAACAGTTTCAGGCTGACAATGGAGTTTGCATGACTTTGAACATGTACCATTCCTCAAAATGCTATGTTTTCTTTGTTGTTTTTATTTTGAAACTATAATTATACAATTAAACAGCTTCCTCCTTTGTTTTAGAGAAAGAGCTGAGAATGAACCTGCAAGAGAGCTGCCCAGCAAGACGGAGATGGGTAAGAACGTTTCTCTGACATGGTCAAAACAAGGAGTGTTAAGGAAACGGTATAAAATATTCATGACAGATGACTAAACACTCGACAGTAAACTAACATGATGACTTCCCTTCGTTTTCTCGCTTGCGCCTCTCTGACTGAAGGGAAGCGGTAGGGCAAGCATCTGCCTGGCCAGATACCCCAGCCACTCAACAATATTCAAACTGTTTTTGCACGCAAGACGCAAACCTAGCATCCATTTGGGGGCAGCCGTCAGAATAATGCATGATTTTTTTTTCTTCACTGCCAAAGGAAAGAAACACAAAGGAGGGAAAAAGTGTGTGTATGTGGGGGTGGGGTGGGGGGGGGGGGGGGACACAAACTGTTAGATGGATAGGAGTTTGTGTGTACAAATACGAGTTCATTTACGCACTTGGTGTATCTCTTTTGCATATAAAACTAGACAGAATGGACAGACAACAAAGATGTGACAATTAAAAAGGGCTGGTCTATATATATCCAGAGTTGCCAACTGTTCCGGAATATGTATGAGGTGGATTTCAAGGCTTTCATGACAAATGAATAGCGGAGAGCATGGTTATTGTTGTCATGTTTTCTCTCACAAGCATTCAACCGTTGCGTAATTCACATTTTAATTTTGACCTCATGCATATTCCGGAACGGTTGGCATCTCTGTATATGTCCAAACCTCTTGACTAGTTTTCAAAACGGAGACCAACCTCTAAACAGGTAGGGAGAGTCATGAATCTAGGTAATTTTACTTGCAGAACGGTATTCAACACTGAATGTCATTTACTACACCTTTTAACCTGAACATCTATACCTCTGTCACATCTATCTATCATTATCTATCTTCATTAAATATAATCATGAAGTACTTGAGGACAAACACCTCAAAACAAATAACTATTCATTGATTAATTACATTACTTAAGCCTTTCACATCATAAGAATAAATCATTGATGGATTCAAATCATTCGCTCTTTACATGACAAAGAAGCTAACTAATTTGTCAGTTTCTTCAAGCATCTAGGTATACGTATAAGCCTTTCAACTGGTGATAAAATCATAATTCATCTTTACTTCATATTTTGACGAGACCAGACACTCAAAATAGCAATCAACCTAAAACATGATGCCTATCTTAAACACAAACTAACACCAACAAAGGACTTAAGTCAACAATTGTATTCTACTAAACAGGATAAGGGCCATGCGATAAGGGCAAATGATATAGTCATTATTTGGATAATGATATTACCTACTTATTAATCTTGGGTAAACATTTGTTATCAGCTGTTACTGTCAACAAACGTTTTGCAACCGTTGAGGACAGATGCAAATTGCGGCTCTTGTGGAAAACTGAACACCTACCAGCCTCCTCATGTAGCCTTTGACCATCAATACAGACACAGAGCTTGATCGCATGTGAAGACCAACGTACAAGAAACATGTGTATCATGAGAAATATCAATGAACAATCCATATTCACCATGTGCATAGAGAAGATTAATTTCAACAAAAGATTAGCAAGTCCAAATGATATGCCAAATTAACACATAAAGAAACATTGTTTAAAATTGTAAAACATAATCATATCATTTACTTTTGTTACTAAGTCTATCAAATTATCAATTTTATTATTAAATATCTAAAAGTTTTACTGATAAAACTAAAAATTCAATTCACATTCCTTCAAATAAGAATACTCTTCAACTAAAATTACATTAAAACTCAACTCTAACAGGGAGTCTAAGGACAAATGACTGTCTAAAATCCAGCATAACCAAACATTTTAATCATAATCTTTTCAAGAGATAAATCAACAAATATGTCCTTAAAATTACCCTTAACTTTCAAATTTATGTGCAGTCCTGAATATCTATACAAATTGAGAAAATATGAACTAAAATCTTGACTTCTTTTTACGAAGTTAGTGTGAATGCCCTCAGTCAAATACTATCCAAGAACTCTTCACCGTTTTCCTCAAGTACCGTTCTAATTTACCAACCAGGAGCTCGATTATGACCCCCGAGGAGCTGGGAGAAATCACACTTGTCCTTTTCCTCTTGCCCTACCTTCAATCTCTGATCGTTTGACACCCAATTCAGGAAATGTTGAGTTAGAACGAGTGCTGGATTACACCAACATGCACTGAGAAACACAAGACTGCCTGCTTGCCTGCCAGCAAGCCAGCAAGCCAGTCTGTCCTGTGTTGTAATGGTAGCAAATCTCTCATTTCTTGAGTTCATAACTATGCAAATGTAAAATACTGATACTTGCAGAGGCAGAAAAATCAGGATTTGTCGCCCTCAAAATGTAAAAATATTCCATATCATTTTATAACAACCCTCTTTAATAGTAAAATTATCTGAGATTGAACAAAAATATAATCTTCACATTCATGTGCAAACAAGAATATGTTTGACAATGACAAACAGTGACTGATATCTCCTACAAATGTCTCTGTTTTTGTTACACTTGACTCTGGATCTTCAAATCATGTACTCATTTATCAGAGCATGTTTAGAAATTCCATCTCAGTATGTGTAGGCAGGTAAATATTGAAATACAAAAACCAAGTACTGTACGTAATCACTATAACCGATATCACTGGCTGAAATATAGAACAGCAGACAGAAAATAACATACATTGTAGCTCTACTTTGTGCACTTCATCTCTCCCCCCCCCCCCCCTCCAATAGTTGACCATATGCATGTAGCCTACTGTTAAAAGCAAAGTGTAAGATATAGACTGACCACATTTTGAATTTATATTGGCCATATCATTTAGGGATTCATGAACTTTGACAATGTATGCTAAAGTGGCAGTGTTGGTGGTGAAATTATTCACGATTTTTAGATGAATGTTATTATTGTTTTTAGAAAGACATAAAAGCTCATTATCATCCAAATTCATTCACTTATTGCTGTACATGTACCGGTATATATATGAAAAGTTGTAAAGCGAAGTTGAACATTTTTGGTCCTGATGAAAAATGTAATATTTGCACATCTCAGGTCATCCGGCGAGTGCAGCACTTTGATTCTCATCTCTTCAGAACATGATCTACCTGCAAGTTTCTGAATTAAGCTTTTAGTCTAGACCACACCAATAGAACTATGGTACTGCACGTACAACAGTACAGGATTTGGTGAAAATAAAAATGGTAAACAAGTCTTTCTAAAAGTACTGGGTTCTGAGGATTCTACAGCTTGAGTATACCTGCATTTTCTAGTTGAAAAAAAAAATCACATCACACCTGGGCCGTATTAACTTACTGAGCCATACGGCTTTTACAAGGAAGACAAAGAGACAAAGTATTTGTGCCAGGGGAATAAACGGTACACATACTGGTAATGAACTACATGTATGAGGGAAATTTTACTACAAATTTCAGTACAAGGAAAAATTAAATTTGTTCTGACAGATTATGTTAATACTGCATAAAAGAAAGAGAGAGAAACAGAGAGTGAGAGGAAAACAAGTGGGGAAACAGCTTTTGATTAAAAATATTCCTTGAAACTTCGGATTTTGACTCTATCTCGCTTTGAAATAGGAAATCTAGAAGAAATTGAAAAGGTCATTTTCTTTCCAAAATTCTTTGTTTCCTGTAATCTCGGGAGTTAGTTGAACTATTTTCTGAGAATATTGAGGAATTATATTCCTTTGAATAGTAAAGCAGGTTTTAAAATGTTTCAAATTTGATTGAAATGAAACTGGCCGCTCATTTCGTAAACCACAAAGGCCGGTCGAACAAAGCAGCGAATTCCATTGTCGTGTCATAGCCAGATTATGGAGGGAATTAACAACCGATACTGATCCTCAAAAACTTTGAACTAGTATTGCATTTCAGAATAAACAGTTTGGACCACTTTTTAATTTAGCGCAGGGGGTACCAAGACTTGGCTTCCTGCTTGCAAACTTGATTTCTGAGCTCAGGACAAACAGCCCTGAGTGAGTGCTTGTGATTTCTTCGGCTTTGACGAGGTGGCTAATCCGCATTTGGGCCTTTGTTGTACTTGGACACATACTTGGAGGGCATTGTGTGATACCATGTTCTACAAGCTTGCTCAGGTTTTGTCTTCGATCGCTTTCTTTCTTCTCTCCCTCTTTTTCCTTCTTTCTGGCTTTTCCGCCATGAGGAGGAGATTTGGCTGGCGACTGACTTCTCCCCATCGCTTTATTTTCTGTGCTGGCTCACTCTTGGAGGGCAAACTCCCCTCTCTCTGGTGTTTGTTCTGTCAACTTTGGCGGGCAGCTGGGTTCCCCGTGAAGCACCCTATACCCACCCATGCCCATTCCCCCTCTCTCTCTCTCTCTCCTTGTTTGCGCAATCCTCTCCCCCTCTCTCCTTCTCTCCTTACCCGTTGTTTGATTAAGACCCAAGAGCTATTGTGGCTCAATTTTTCTGGACAAATACATAAAATCATTTTTTCCCCTCTCCTCTTTTCTTCTCTGGCCCTTAACTGCTTGGGAGAAGTGCAGCACTCATGTGCAGAGCTCCAAGGTTTATTAGCACTACTCTGGGGTTTTTTTGTTCCCAGAGATGGGGCTTGTTAGGTTAGGCTGCGACATTCTTGGGCAAAGTGAATCCAGTGTCACAGCAAGTTTGACTTCCTGACTGCGGCTGACCCCTTTGGTCTGTTCTTATGTACTCTGTACACAGCTGCCACACAATACTGCTAATTCAGTGCTAAGGGGGTGCCTCATTCACACTTTATCCTACCAATGATTACACACTTATCCCCTCAAAACACCTGCTCCTTGCTGCTTGGACAAGAGAAACACAGGAAATATTGCCCTACTACTAAAAGACTTCCCTAACATGTGCTTCTATTTTCTGCCAATGCTACTATATTTTTTCCTTGTGTAAGCTCCCTATCATCTTTTCAATTTAAGAAATTTCAAAGAAAGTGTTTGCAATAACGAATGTGAACCTATTCCTATTACATTTGATAGAAACACTGAACAACTTACTTCTCATTCTACAGACTTCCGACATAACATTAATTTGAATAGTGACCCAAAACTACTAAAACATAGCCTCTCAAAATTAAATTTCATTCATTTACAAGCTAAATTGATAATCAAATTTGGCCTGCTACAAGAGTGTTCATGTGAACATCTAAACCTACTCTGGCAATGATATAAATTGCTGAAAAGAAAGTTAAAATGAAAATAATCAATGCAATTACAACAAAATGGCAACAAAATTGAATTGGTTATTGAATTTAAATGCAGTATTTTATATAAACCGAACAGTATGATGTGAAGGTTACTCATGCACAGCCCACTGCAGAGGCCATTGTGCAAAAAGTAAATTGATCCATTACGCTGTGTGTGTGTCTGTGAATTTGAGCTTCATCCGTCCCCCTGAAGCCTCCGTACAAATATGAGATCAGAATCAAATCCACAATTCAATTAGCTTTCCATTTATGCCTAAATCCCGAAATGATAGTCCCTGTACAAGATTAGGGGTTTCCCAATGCTTCCCAACAAACTGCAGATAATAAAGCAATCACAGAGCCAATCAATTTATTACATTCGCTCTCTCACTCTAGGTGTTAAGCTCATGTACATACATATCAAGTTCACAATGCGATGGGCTGCAGCAGTAATCAGCGGTAATAATACATTTGCTTGCATCTGTATAGTATCGTCTCGGGCCGTACCCTCCCAAGCATTGTTCAGTAAATACCAGAGAGAGAGAGAGAGAGAGAGAGAGAGATGATGAATTAAAGAAGAAAGACAAGAGGAAAAAGTCATGAGTTTCTTTTCTGCATCATGTACTGCATTTGCTGCTCTCCATCTCTCTCTCACGATTTTTTAATTTCTCAAATGGGATGGACCGATAATCCCATAGGCTGGCAATTTAGAAAATTGCTTACATGATTTGCCCTCTACAACTTTCTCTCCCTTTGCTTGTTCGCCTGAGTGGCCTGATGCCCGATTAAATCCTCTGAAACGGCGGCTAATAATCCCGTTAGTTCGCCATAATATACACATACACTGACTTAAGAGCATACCCTCTCTTAATGCATGTATGCAAACAATACAGATATGCGAGAAAAACAGATCTATCTTGTGCAACCCCTCACCCGCAAATTATCCCCGTCCGTCCCATGGTGCACTGCAGCCACAGGGCTCGAGTAATTTGGGAGACAGTAGAAATATCACATTCATGCAAGGCACGAGCTGGGATGTGACAATGCAGCATTTTTAATATAGCCTTTTTTGTAATCTTCAAGTAAAAATGAAATTTAACAAAATTAAAGATAAAAATCAAAAGATGGAAAAATATACGGAGTAGAACCATTATGTGGAACTTTCCAGATTGACAAGATTGTGGACAATAGTGTGCTTATCTTAATCACTAGCATCATTCCTTAGAAATGGAACATATAGTTCTTGGGATCAAGTATATTTCCAAAATTATATTTACAAGTATTATCAATAATATAAGCTTTTGTGCACCTTCCAAGCTCCTTTCATTTCTATAGAAGCCTTCAGCTATTCTTTCTATTACTCTTCAATTCTCTCGCTCTCTTTCTCTCTCTCTCTCTCTCCTTCCCCCTTTCTTTCTTTATCTCTCTCTCTCTCCCTCCTTTTTTCTCACCTTCTCTTGCTCTCATTGCTTCCCTCCCTTTCTCTAAATCTATTAGAACCTTAACACCACTTAGTATTAATATTGTGCTAATTGGCACAAAAAAGGACAGGATAGAAAAAAACAGTCAAGCCATAAAGCATAAAAACAAGACCTCATTATTTCAGCACGCTGGACACCTGTGCCTAATTGAAATTTGGTGTTGCCTGTCCAACTAGACCATATCGTGGGTTTTCGCAGCTGAATCTAATTGGCCCTGTTCAGCTCTCCAAGCAAGCGTCGGTCCGCAGAATTTTCTACACCACTCCGGCATGTCAGATATTGACAAAAACATTCAGGGAAATCAAGTGCTATTGACCTACATATTCAAGTTGTCATTTTCCCCTTTTCCATTTCTTAATTTTTCCCATGATTCTTTCTTTTTTAAATATATAAAAAGAGAGAAGGGAAGCTGATGGTTCAGTGCATGACTGGAAATAGTATTAAAATCAAGGAGCTGTCACGTTACATTGTACATTGATCAATTAGAATTACCAAATGCATCCCCTTTTGAAATGTGCAAAAGTGAAAGTATCCTTTTCTGTGATCCGAGCAAAATCTTTAGAAAGTCAATGCACTTATAGAGTATATTTTTCTCAATCTGCAACTGGTTGCATTAAACCACAAACAATACTTCACATTACAAAATGAGGAGCAAGCCTGACCATCTCATGCTCAACTTGCACAATTTGGATAATTTTTTTTTTCAGCTAAAGAAAGATTCATAGCAATTACAAGATATTCTTTGCCATCAGATTTGTATTAACTAAACCCCTTTCAAAACTGTTACTCAACAAAGATGAGGGCACATTTACTGATTCGAAAGCCAGTAGCAAATCAAATTCACCAATGGCAATGTAAATATTCCTCGCATTATCTCCATGCTCTACGTATTTAATCACTGCATCGGCAGGAGAACATGAAGCGTGCCCAAATGATGATGATAAGAGTGATGATGTGGAGTGGAATGGATACAAGAGCTCAGCGCCAATTTGAATCGCATACCCTTTAATTGCTATCTAAATCAATACGGTCCAAATCGTGCCAGCCCATCTCATTTAGGAATCGCCGCCCAAATATTGTGGCTCATTATGGTGCATTTGTATTCCACACAAGCAGGTGTAATATATACAGCGCCAGCCCCGATACCACTCACCGTATCAATAATAGAGCAGAGCTCACATAAAGATTTTCGCTATTAAACCATACAAAGAAGAAAAATAGATGATCGGCGGAACTATTAGCTATTCCGATGAAGTGTGGGGTAGAGAGGGGAAGGTAGGGGAGTTTTGACATCAATTATAGATTGCATCATAGAGTGCTTTGAATACATACTGCAAATGGTCTTGGCATATTAATCCTGGCAACAGGATGACTAATAAAAAAAGAGGAGTTCATACATTTTTAGTTTTTTCTCTTAATGCAGTGTGATTCTTGAAGTGTGTGCAATATTTATATCATCTTCTTCTTCATATCCATAACTCAACATCAAACTTTCATTTCTGACAAATAATTCTAAAGGAACACATCTGGATAAAAGCAGTTGTAAGAATAAAACATCGAGTTGTAAAATTTTGTTTAAGTTTGTTACGAAATAATTTCTTCAACTGAACCTAAGAAATAATTGTCAAAACAATGTATGAATAATTCTAATTCAAAAACATAAAGCTTTAAAAACTACAATACAGAGAACCAATTTTGTTTTGAGCAAAGTCGTATTGAGCAAAGCATATCACTAAAAGTGAATAAGAAAATAAAAAATCATACTGACCTACTCACATACAAAGATTGTATATTAGTATAGGCCCCTTTATATATGACACTCCATGTTTCGGTAATTCATCAAACATTTTCTAGTTGACATCTGGTCTTGTTTTTCTTTTCATTCAACAAATTATCAGAATAAGGACTCATAGTAACACTCTTTTGAGCATCCATTTTGTAGTAATATAAGACTATCTACATTCTAATGACAAAGTCCCAACAAGATTCAATTAATGCCTTTATCTTCTTTCTTATATCAGTCTGCTGCACCCCTCATTATTATAAGAAATTTCTAATTACTTGTGATTCTCATATTATGCATAATATAAACACAGGTATTACAGGGCTTTCAAGACATCAATTATGGAGTTCAGGAGGGTCATAAATTCATCCATAACCATAAAAAGTCAATCTCACTCTTACTAATTCAAAGGGTAATAGGTGATTAAAAAAGAGGTTATTGGGTTATAATATATCAGCCTCCATAAATTATTTTCATCAAATTTCTTCTACTTCTACCTTCTAATTAAAACAGGTATCTACATACACAAATAGGAACTGTTTATAATCTTCTTTTTTTTAAAGATTAATTTACTCGTTGCAATTCATCTCCTTTCTCCCACATCAATATGAAACCTTTCAAATCACAATCATCAATTATTTTTCAGTCTTTGCTACTGACTTTTTCCAATAAATATATTGTTCATGTATAAAATCATACCCTTTCTTTCTGTATTTTGCCCATTTCTTCCACTCTTTTCCCCCTTTAAAATTCCCTGCACATTATCTCATTCTGCTCTGAATCTGACACGAGCCCGAGCTCAAACCCATGTCCCCTCATCATTTTCTCTTTTTTCTTGTGAAGACATAAAAAGATGGACAAAAAAAAAATCACTCACATCGCTGTCGCTGTCACGACGACAGACGGGAAGATCTCAGAGTGACAGGAGAGCAGTCACTCCATGAGAACAAGCAGAAAGAAGAAGAAGATGAAAAGAAGACAATATTGGAGCGGAATAAATTAAATTCTGCATCGGAGGCGGATTTGATCAGAAGATGATTACGCTTTTCTACCTGCCAATAATTACATGTTGACCTGCTCACCGATAACAGATATTTTCAAACAGAAAATCGTGCGCTCGCTATTATTTGAGAGAGCGTGAAAGAAAGAGGGAGCTGGAGAGAGGGAAAGAGAAAGGGAAAGAGAGAGAGGGGGGGATGGGAGGGGGAGAGAAAGAACAGGCAGGTAATTGGTAGGGAGGAGGATATAAAACAGGCACAGAAAAAGAGAGTTATCACACTCAAGTTTGTGTGTATTAGAGTAAATCACTAAATATTTCGAGTTAAACTATACAGTTTTATTTGCAAATTCATCAGCATGTATTTATTATAAAATGAAATAAATGCAATTCTGAATGAGAATATGAAATATTTCATGAAGAAAATAAGAAACATACTGGTTTAAAGAAGTATTCTTATATTTTGTATGTACAAGCAATCACTATATACTGGGGTGCTGTCTCTACACTGAATCCAGTGACCGGGGTAATAATGCTGTTAAGCGCTTTGGTCAGTTACATTGTAACTGCTAAAGCGCTATATAAGAAACAGCCATTATTATTATTATGACATTGTTACAAGTTTAGAGTTACAATAATTTGACTCACTTTCTACAGATTAAAAAAGTATATAAAACAAACAGTAATTGCTTAAGAGTTCACGGAAGTTTGAAGGCATAATATCGAAATCCACAGTCAAAGCTTAAATACATTTCACTTTCTACATTCGATCAGCACAGTCAAGGCTTTCGTCAGCTCCATAAAGAATGAAAAGAAAGATTTAAACAAAAAGAAGAATCAATGGAAAATGAAAGGGAAATTAAGCTGAATCACTTGACATTAAGATTTCTGCTAAGTGCATAAAGTAGGATAAAATCTGTATAAAAACATGATACCTTCATTACACAAGAAAATCACATGATTCTCTAAGATATCACTTTACTGTAATAACCCACTTACACATCATTTTTATTATGTTTATTCTACAATAATGGAAGCGTAACGTGAAAAAGTACTTCAACCATACTTTCATTTTTTTTTCTACATTTTCCTATTAAAGATCAAGGGGAGCAATTATCTATGAAACAATAGAATGACCGATTTCTTGATACAGTCAATTCAAACTTTCCTAAAGAAAAGAAAAAAAATCATAATTTCTGATGGTTAGTGGGTACTCTCATAAGCCACAATTACCTCATTGAAAATGATCAAGGACTTTCGCTTTCAGGACCACAAAAAAGAATGTTTCCATAATGGAGGTGAAAATTACTTCCTTATTCACACAGAAGCACTTCCTTTTCTATTCCCAAGTAAAGAAACCAGTCCCTCCAAAGTTGTAATATCTATATAAAGAGAGCAAAAAAGGTTCCCCATTTCGATTGAAGCAGACATATAGAGGTACATGTATATTATGAAGATAAACCAAAAATACCCATTTTACTTTATTGTTACATCAATGGAGCAAAATGAGAATAAATCTTGTATCACGTTGTGATATAACGTCCCTATGCACTTCCAAAGGGTTTGGATATTATTACCCCAGATTTAGCTCCGGCAGCCGTAATTAGTGCGCAGTACATTTCAAGTGAATGAACCATTATACCACCTCTAGATTGCTTTATCTACCTAATATTTTTAAGATAATTTCTGTCAATGCCTATCCCTTGAATTTCACAATTTTAGGATTTCCACTGATAGCGGAAGAACTAAATGGACCCTACATGTACATGTGGTCAATAAGCAACAGAATATTGATATAAATTGGGATTTCTAATACCCATCCTCTTCCCCTTAACATTATCCTCTACTGGTGTAAAAAAAAAAGGGGGGCCCAGATTCGACAGAAGGGTCAGGCAAAAATGACTGAAAGTTGATGTTTTGCTTTTTAACCCCACAAAATTTGCCTTAATTGAAGAGAAAGAAAATAGACAATGATACAATGGCTTCATTCCTTTTGTTCACTTGTACCCTTCCACAGAGAGAGAGCAGTCAACAGATTTCCCCAATAAATACATGTTGCAACTGATATTTACCAGGGGCATCCAGAGCGAATTGCCTAATAAACGTCTCAATTGCACATATTTACTGGGACGTGGAGTTTTTCGCCTACGCTATGGACAGTGTGCTTATATAAAAATGAGACCACTTCTGAGGCAAAATGAGGAAGGGGGGGGGGGGGGTTGGAGGGATGCAGTGCTTCATTTTGTTGAGCTACGAACATGGCTCTTCCTCTTGTGGTTTTTCACTAATTTATGCCGCAGCAAAATTGGCCCATCTTCCTTCATCAAAATGAGCCAAGACACTGCTTAGCTTTCTAAATCTAATAAGGCAGGGCTTGCTTCAATTTTCTTGAGGATGGGTAAGACAAGAAAGAGAGAGAGAAAGCGAGAGAAGGATGCACACTCCAAAAAAAAAGGCAAAGTGGCAGAGAAGAAAAAGATAAGAAGGGAAGTATGGGAAGAAGAAGAAGAATCAGACCGAGTTGGGAGCCATGTTGCCTGGGGCAATGCAGCAGTGGGCCGGGAAATTGAAACCCAAAGAGGAATACATGTAGCCAGGTATAAAACCAAACGGGCAAAACAACTGTGGCAAGATGCATGCAAGGGTCTCCGGTCGGGGTTATGAGTTATGGCATTTTCTTGAAGACGTTCTCAATGCAAATTAGGCGCAGCGCACGTAGAGAGCCATAATTTTCGCTCATTTGACGACTCAAAGTCTCTCGTTGGCCGGGACAGAAATGCATAATTGTTTGTGACATCCGCCAGATAGGTGACTTTTAGCCTCTTCCAGTTAGCCAATACCACTCAAATCAACTTTCCCATTCATTCCTCCACAAGCTCACACTCATGAATATCATCAAAACCTGAGTGACAAACCTGACCATCTTTGAAACAGTCATATGGAATTAACCAAACCCTAGGGAGATGTTAAATCACTAATCACAAGGCTAGCCGACTCTATACCTTTCACACAATCACTTGTATCAAAATAACTCCAAAATATTATCTTTTAATCTTCGCCCCTGTAAAAGTGACTTTTTGAGCCATATTCATAGGCACCGCGATACCCTAAATTCCAATTTTCTGCATGACAAAGCTGTGTGAATACAGTGACTCTCATGAATAGCTACCCTCTGACCTCTAATGACACGGCCCTGGTTTCATACTTCATGGCCTTTGTCTAGGGGGTATAAAACCAGGCTTTGCTATTTATATCATTTTATATCATATAAAAACCAGTCCATTCCTATCCTGTTCACTTCCCTTTTTTTCCCCCCATTCTGAGAATATCAAATCTTCACTGGCATAGCACTGAGGTCTTCAACAAAGCTAGTCTGATATCAATATGACTTGGAGCCATTTTCAAGTGGGAGTAACAGTTTCTACATCACATAACTATTGTCTCTGTCCCCTACTCCATCATTATCAACACTATCTAAAGGTGACAAATTCAATTTTTATAAATTTTCATACATTTACCAGTATTCTTTGTCACCAACGAATTCTTCTTGTCTTTCCTTTTATTAGGGTGTCATATTATGAACACTAATAGGCCATTGGTATCCATATTATGCACAATCATAAGCCCTTGGTATCAGACACAGTAAGCCTATGTGTGTCATCATTAATATTACCACTCCCAATATTCCCATTTAAAAAACTATTATGTTCTATGTTTAAATTGTTATCTTATTGTGGCTTCATTACAAGTTCATAAACATGAAAAAATTAGTTTTGGTGGATTATGCATTATCCATTCAGGAAATTATCATGAATCGAACAGCCCCCCCCCCCCCCTCCCCACCTTTCACATTTTTGATAAACCTCTGTATGCCTACAGCAAATGAAAATAAAAGTCTGGCATTCACCTTTAATATATGGCATCTACGCAAGTTATATCATCAAAACACATTTGATTACGAACAACAGTTTCAGGGAAAAAAGACATGTCATCTTGGACAGAAGACTAAAAGCACTCAGACATTCGGAGACAGTATAAAATGCAGGGAGAATATAAAATTGTTACCACTAAATCACAACCCCCCCCCCCAAAAAAAAAAAGAAGTTTTACAACTTGAATGCACAAACGCAAAATAAAATGTTCTCTTTCTTTCTCTTTCTCTCTCTCTCCTTCTCTCCATGTGTCTCTGCTTCTCTGTACCTCTCTCCCCTACTCTTTATGTCTCTCTCTCAGTGCCTCTATTATCATCTCCCATTCTTTCATTTCCATTATTTTTTTTCAAGAACGACATAATGGGGGCTGAACTTAGAGCAGTAAACAGTCCTGATCCCAGAAGGCACAGCAAGGTCGCCGGAGGTCAGCGATGGTTTGAGCTGTGTGTCTGTGCCTTTTGGTAGTCCTCAAGAACTCTTGAGTTAGGGGGGCTTATGCTAGTCAAGCCACTCCAAGTAGTGGTAGATTACAACCTCCAAGCCTTATCGCATGACAATGACGCGTCTGTTTCTTTCTACCTCTTCGTTCCCCACCGTTTCGTTCATACAATGTTGTGAGGTTTGGCTCAAGCGCTAAAATTAAACACATCACAATGGGGTTAAATTCTTAGACAGGATGACACAAAAAATTACAAGCAAGCTAAAGATTTCATTACAGCAAAGCTTGTGTATTTCTCAACACAACAGGCTATCATTAATTCGATTCATATCACTTTTCATTTTTGTTTAGATCCAGTAATACCTCAATTGAAATCTCAACAAATCTAATGACCCAAATAAAAATGCAAGTTTCTCCCTCTGATTAATGATTGTACTCTTTAAATATTCTGCCAATTACAATTTTTCAGTTCATTAACTGTTAGTAACGACACCCAGAAAATATGCCATCAAGTGACACTAGCCTTCTAGTGCAAAAAAAAAATGATTATTTCATACCAAATATCCATCAATAATATCTTATCGAATTAAGCTTATTTGCCATTCCCACATTTTGTCAATCGTGCAAAGTGTCCTGTACGACATGTGACACTTATCCATATATATTTCATCCATGAACAAAGAATCTTTAATTGTCTACATTGTCTACTGGAGGAGGTGATAACTGATACCAGAAAGCACTACTATTCTATGGTCATATCGAGCCATTCTTCATTTCGGGATGAAATATGTGGAAAAAAGACATACGGGAAACATTGCACGGAATCGCCCCAATCAAAAACATATAACAATTATGGAACAATGGATTCTGAATTATCAGTGAAAATACAAAGACAGATTTCCAAGTGGTTAAGAAGCCAAATGTAGTACTAAAAACCCAGCATGTAATTGAATTCATTCACTATGATTTGTCTTAGTCTTACTTTAGGTTTAGACATCTAGACTATTGTTAACTGCCGTCACAAAACAATCACACACATCAAAATGAAGCCAAACTGAAGCCGAAATAGGCCTACAAAAGGCCTACAAAAGGCTACGTGATGAAAACCCTACTTCCAAATCAATTCTTGCACAATGATTCATGGATTATGGAAGTTTAAGAGAAGGGTCCTAAAGCCTCCCTTCATCTAGCTAGCCATTCAGCATGTTCTCTATCAACACTGTTTCTCTGAGGAATAGGAGACTGAAATTAATTCAACCAATACCCAATTTGTATTTTTAGAAAAACTTGGTAAAACTTTCAACTGGTGTGATACTTCATTCTAAATCCAATCATAATCTTGCAACATCAGAGCCAGCCAAGCCAACATGTAAACCCCCACCACAGCTGACATTCCAAACACCAAAGGTCATCACCTAATTTGGTTTGCCCAGATGACCTCCCTGACCTTGGAACTAACAATGAGGGCCTGGACATTCCTCTTTAGTCTTTCACTGGAGACCCATTTCATCATTTTTGTTTTCTTTTTAATCAGGTATATGGGAATATTTTCATCATAGTGGAGAGTGGAGACAAATTATTTGAAAATAGGTATTCTAATAATAAACACTGGGAGTAAAATGCCTAAAAATTTGTTTACAAAATAAACATCTTGTTTACCAGTATCAAATAATACATACATTTTGAAGTTCCATGATATAGAGGACTTTATGACTGATGCTATTCATAATTCCAAAATAAAATTATATATATCTTGTGGGGAGGGGCATGGACTTACAGAAAAGACCTGAATAGAATGTTCATATTCCATTCTAAACTAGTCACAGACAACTCCTTCAAGAAAGAAGAAAACTGGTTTCATTACCAGAGTAGCATGTCAACCTAAATCAGTGAAAGGCAGTTTTCCCAAACATAATTGCTCACTATCATGTTATTCTACATACAAGGTATTTCTTCTCAAGTTCTACTCTGAATATTCCATCCTTTGATTTGATCCTTACATTCATCAAAAGATTAAAGACCACTTTTTTATTATATATTTTTTTCTTACCAAAGTCATACCAGGGACATACAGAATATACAGTTGTAATGAAAGGGCTTTGTACCTAAGACTAAACCTGGAGGGGGCTGCATAATTATGTTTTCTTACCAAGGTGGGTTGGAATTCATTTCTTGAGAGTTTAGTGACCTCAGCCAAGGACATGACCTGAAACTTTTGATCTTTCCTTGACCTTTTCTTTTTCTTTCCTTGAGTGCAGAAAGATTCATGAAGAATGTTTAAAAAAAATTCAGTGATGTAGAGGGGGAACAAAGTCTCAACATCCTTTCAATCACAATTATCCTCTGACAGCCTTACAAGTTACAATTTGCAATGGACACACTAGACATCACAATCAATTCCTTTTGATGAATATTACTTCAGTATTAAACTAAAGGCTGTCCTTTACTACCCTCACTGCAAACTTAACATAACTTTATTTCCTCTTAACTGTTATAATTTTCATGTCAAAATAGCAATAGAGGACGAAATCTGATAAAGTGGTATCATTCTTTAATAAATGAACAAAAAATGGAACAAATAGACCTAAGTCTGTCTCCAATTTTTTTTTTATCAGGAAAGAAATTTAGCCATTTCTGGTACGGATCTGTGCCTATTTTTGTCTAAGATATTACAGAGATCAACTAATCAAGGCTGTTACTTTCAAAGAGGAGGCCATAAAAGAAGGCCTAAAATAAGGATCATGAATGAATGAAGTCTCCAAACTGTAAACCAACATCACTTTGTATTTGCTCTGCCCTATACTATAGGGATAATATCTTTAACAAGTTTAAGGCTAACATCAAAGTAAGGTCAGAGAATTTATCTTCCTTATTAGAATGTGACCATAAATCACGTACTGAACTTCAAGATGCCTTCAAATTGTCCACCAATTTCATCATTTTAAAAAGATTCCTTTTGGACATCAAAATCCTTGTGAAAGATTGATTGGCAAGACTACAATAGCCATCAGACACTGGATGTCTACTTTTCATTTAAAGAGCCATCTTCTTTTACCATGGAAACATGTCATCACTCATCATCCAGAGATGCTTCATTTTATTCCCACTTTGAGGAGATTAGAAAAAAAAAGAAGAAGCTGTAATTCAGCAAGCAAACATGTGGTCTGTTTTTATCTCTCTGTCCCCCTTAATCTCTCCTGAAACTATAACTGTCAACCCTGACACAAAAGGCCTACCCCCCTTTTCTCCTCTTCAAATCAGAATTAATGAGATGAGATTCTTCCTACGCATCACCGGCACACATCAGGGCAGACTGGCCGTGCCTGTCAAAGGGACTCCTAAATTAAGATTCATGAATATAGCCCCCATTTTTCTCTCTTTTGCCCAGCACTCCCCAGCATCAGGAGACATTAAGTCAGCGCTCCATCTTCTTCTCTCCCCCCCCCCCCCCCCCCTCAAACCAATGTAGCTTGAGGTCCTTCTTGGTGATGAACAAGGGGAGAGGATCAAAGCTCTCTCTGGAGCCGTCAACCAAATTGGAGCTGTCATCTTTTAAGTTGCCCCCTTAAACTACTCCACTCCGAAGTGAGTATTGCTGTGGAGCTTCTAAATCAACCTACATTGGTACAAGAAATGAGATTGATGAGCCATCCTCTTTCCCTGTCTCTCCCTCTTTCTTTCAGAATAAAGGGGACTTTGGTCTCTTATTTGTGGCTGGATGCTTCCTCCCATTGTATTGCATGCCTATTTTTCTTTCATTTCATCCCATTTCTATGATGCCTCCCCCATCACTGGCAGAACTGAGGATGCAGACTGGTAGAAAATAGATCACTTGCAACTCTAATGCTAGTTGACAGATTTCTCTCATTCTCTTGACTCCACTCTTCCCTTGCTTTCCATATCTATCTGTCTCTGTCTAAATACATGTCTGACCAGTCTGTCTGTATCCACATGACTTTCTGTTTCATTTTACCCCCGCCCCTTCTGTCTCTTTCCTCCCTTCATCTCCACAATGTGCATCAGTATCCTATAGCTCTGCACATTTAAGCAACATTGGGGCAAGTTTTGTATTGATCAATTCAATGTTGGGATTGGGCGGCTGAAGGAAAGAAGGTAACTAGACATTAATAAAAATGGTGAAAGAAGAAAAGCAGCAGAGGAGAATAGCCCTGAATTCCCTGGTGGATTGATGTTGCTGGTTATTCTCCCTTTAAGCCCCCTTGTCCCGTCCTGTCATTGTTACCTCTTGAATGAATTCCTTCTGATCTGGTCTGAAAAGGGGAGGGCATAAAACCAACCAACACAATGCCTCATGATGCTACATTGTTCATGGAATGCTACATGTACCTCCATGGGTGGTACTAGTCTCACCTGTGGCAGACCCGTCTCCAAATAAGCAACCCAAGGTTGGCCCAGTGGTAGAGCAGTGGTTTTGAATCCTGAAGTTCCAGGATTCAAAACCAAAAAGATGGTTCCTTTGGAGTGAGTTTGTTTTGATCTGGTCTGAAAAGAGGGAGGGCATACCAACAACCAAAACCATGCCTCATGTTCATGGAATGCTACCTCTATGGGTGGTACTAGTCTCACCTATGAGGCTAAGACAGACCATCTCAGAATTACTACAATGACAATGACCTAGTGGTAGAACAGTGGTCTTGCAACGAGCAGGTCTAGGGTGAAAAATCAAGTAGATGCTCTATTGCCCTTTGGTATGCCATTAATCCTCAATTAGCAAGCCCCTTGGATAAGAATTAAAACTTGCTTTCTAAGCAAGTGTAACAAAATCCAACATCATTTTCTACATCTACATTTCTACATTATTTTTATACATTTAATAAACTTGTAAATATGTCACACATTACATACACTATATCTAATCAATAAGCAAAAAACTTTCCCAACCTTGGAAAAAAAAATCCAGAGTCAGGGTGGTAAAACAAAATTTACAGACATAACTCCTCTTTGGACAATTAAAGGGTTGGTCAGCTCATACAAACAAACTAAATGTCTTTTGGTTCTTCATGAGATCTTCAATAGAACTTCAATTCATAAATCACAATGTATTACCCTCCTATCCAATCATTCCAATCATTTCATATTAGAAAATATATTTTCTGTCATGTTCTATCACTTATCATACCTTCTTTACATTACCCAAAACAAAATAAGCACTTACAGGCTTCTCCTAGACTAATGCCTGGATATCACTCATCTCAAATATAAAGAATTATAAAAAATATTGAGGTGAAAAGATTATGACATTGTCTATTAGTATTTGTGAAAATTGCTTCTGACATTACTCTATAAACATGAACATGACCATATGTCAACTGAAATGTATCAATATTGTTGTTTACAAAATCAGGTTGAAAAATCAGAGAACTAATAAATAGAGCACTAAAGCAAAAAGTGATACATTTTGGCTGCTGTTTTGTGATAATCTTTCATTCTTTGACCAAGGCCAGTTGTTTGCATTTTTAGTGAAGGAACAATAAACAATGACAACAAACTTCTCCTACAATGTCCAAGTCAATTCACTGAAATCAAGCCACAATTTTCACCCATCACTTTCGTAAGAAAATCAAATTGGTGACGATCATAATGACGAAGTGATAAGGCAAGATTTGGGTACATGCCATGTCAGTGATCCTCCCCCCCCCCCTGAATATAAAAAGATAAGAAAATGAAAGAGACAGGAGGGATGGAAAAAAGAGCCCGAAACTCTGAAAGAGTGTCAACGATGACTTTATAGAAGTATCCATTAGAGCTATCTCCTGTTACTTATTTGATGTATCAAGGCACACCACAAGACCTGTCAAAACTAACAAATATTGGAGTCAGACCTGATGAGTATCCAGTGGCAAATGTCTACCAAGTGCCCGGGATTTTTTCTCTTTTTTCCTTTGACTTCTTCGCTGTTCATGTAGCGGGCTGGGGTAATTAGTGCAGGAAGCTCGCAATGCAGTCATGGCGTGTAAGGGAAGAGGTATCATCACAGGTGTATCGGGATGAGTCGGCCAAAACACGATCCCCGACCTAGCAGAACCTTGGCAAGGTTTAGCGGTTGCTAATGAGAGGGTGCAACGTCACCTTTTCTCGGTACCTGCCCTGTCGGGCCCTGGTATACCTTAGAATTATCATTATTCACCGCTCCATGCCACAAGAGATGTATCACGTCTCAAACAAAGAAATCAAAGTTTTGATAGAAGTTTGTTTGATAAATCGGACAAGAAATAAAGAATTGGAAGGAGAAACAGCAGTTAAAATGAAGCTCCTGTTTACAATACCTAATATTTCAGCAATATAAGAATTCTTGAAAAAAAAAACCTGCACTAGCATAACTTTACTTGCCCTTGAATGATTTTTTTTTCAAATCCCCTCATTCCTCTTGTTCACAGCTCCCCCACCCCCTTATCCTATCTGTTGGCAGTCTTTTCTATCAAATCATTTTATGAACTAAAATGAATTGATTCTCAAATAATCACAAACTAATTACTATGCAAAGGTCAAAATGACAATATTCTCCCCTATGAAAAAACAATGATAAACTGTATAATGAAATATCTGTCAAACTACATTTTATAAATACAGTATAAAGTTGTGTTCTTTCATTACCAAATAATATCAAAGACATGAACAGCAATGTTTCTACGCTCTAAAGATAGACACTAATAACCATGATGCATGATGCATTCTGCAAGTAATTCACCAGAGTTTCTAACAAACCACTTCATAAAGTTGAAGTTTTAAAGCCGATTAAAACTTTCAAAAAGTCACATCCCTCATATTGGAAACATCAAACAAAATCCTCTTTCTGCTCAGGACTTCCAAAGAGGAATGAAGCGCAACCATGGCATGATTCATGTAGCCAATGTCAACAGCACAAAATTAAATTTCAATTACACAAAGTAATGTAAAAGTTTACACTGCCTGTTCTTTTTGACAGGAGAACGGCTCGTCATCTATATCGCCGAGTAGTACTCCCTTTCTGCAGCACCAGGAAAAGAGCCACTTTGTTTGAATTCATATTACTTTCGTTCAGTGAAGTCAACAGAATTTCTAACTTAATATCAAAATGGGTTTTAGCTGTCATGATTTTGACATGCAATCATGATTAAATGGTTTCAGAGATTTGGTTATCGAATCAGGCAGCACAAGCTCATAAGGGTTGTGTTTTTAGCTGGAAATGTGTGGACAGTGGACTGTAGAAATGAAACATTGAATGCGCGTCCACCCACCAACAAAAGAAAATGTAGCCTTATTGACCAGCGGCAATTAGAACAGGATTTACATACATGTAATCTACTGAAACCTTTACAACGTAAAGCAAAATTTCAAAAAAGCATTGGAAAAATTGGGATTCTTCTTTAAAACAGAAATGTGTTATAATGTTGAAATGGCAAAGTATAAATTGACATAGTTCGTTACACTCAAATACAGCAAATGAATAAAGTACCAGGATAAATGAAAGTAAGGATAGGCTAGAGAAATAAAAATAATTTTACTGGTAATTATAGATTTGGCACAAACAAGTGAAAAGAAGGGCAATTCAGCTCTGGAAAGCTCGAAGAAAAAGGGAGATAAAAAAATCCTTTGATATCTCACAAAGAAATAAAAAGTGATATACACATTACCCCTACCAAAATCTTACTTTAACTGAAATAAATCAATAAAGTTTTAATTTCCAGCAACAAAATTGCAATTTCTACACTCGACCACAAAGACAAAGATATGGAACAGAAAAGGATGCAAACTGAAACTTTAAGCTAAAAACAGATATCTGAATAAAAAATGACCCCCCAAAAAAAATTTGCCTATTCAGGAATGAGGCAATGCCAATTTTTCTATCAAAAATTAAAATGAACTCCCAGGAACAAACAAGTTTCATGAAATTTGAACATGGTGATAGTGATTTTAAAAATAAAAAAAAGCTGTTGCACCATCATTGCCAATGGAACAGCGGTGCCTCCGTCTAGCTCCAGCTACACAGGTGCGAAAAAAAATATGATTTTCTTTTATGAACTTAAACAGAAATATTGCTTACCTGGTCCATGGGGCTTCTGGATTCACTGTGGTTGTCTGATCCCCCATCTGTTGGTGACGCTGCCCCCGTTTTGATGGCCCCAATGCCCTCTCTGTCCTCTATGACTAGATCTATGGGCATCTTGCCCTTCAAACAGTTGATATACCGGTGGCAGAAATTGTCACATAGTTCATGTACCTGTGGAAGAGAAGGATATACTGGAATTCATATTCATATTCATATATCTAATCCCACATCGACATTAACACTCACATGTATGTAAAGAAACTGAAGGGTGTCATATTTACTGAAAATAACATACTTCCTCAAAATAAAATGAAATCCATAGGAAACCCTAACAAAATCCTTTAAAAGGTCTGTGGGAAGAAGAGCCATTATTTAGTATTATTTGTAAATGGCTTGCGGGTATATCCTTCACATCCTCATCCGTCTAATATTGTATGATCAGCTCCTTGATATTCAATTATTCCATACATAATACACAAACAAGATTTTTATAAAATTTTAATTCTGCCAATTGCTGATTTTCACTTTCACTTCAATTATCCTCTTTTGAAAGCCTAAAGCTTACTTTTAACTCATTAAAATTCATTTGTTCCTGGTATAGAACACAATATCCAAAGGTCTTTATAAACCAAGATATCTCAGACACTGCCGTCAACAGATTAAACAAATGCTCTTTGTGAATTTTTTAAAAATGCACAATTATTTTCAGTACATTTTTCAAATATTTTCTTCACAATTAGCCAGCATTTCACTTCAAATATCCACTGTTCTATTTCAAACATTTTCTTCAAAACTAACCAACATTTTACTTCAAATATCTTTCATGTTCTCGTAATTTCCCTTTATAGTTAGAAATCTTCACGTTTTTTACACACAAAAAAAGAGAATGCAGCATAATAAGTTGGCTAACATTAATAGTATATCTCTGTGGGAGAGAGATCAGTGGAAAAGCAATACTTATTTTGACTGAAAAGGGGGGGGGGGAATGTATCTAAAATCTGTAAATGAAGCTAATCTCTCGCTGATTTCCGCTTTATTTCCATATGACAAACACAGTAACATTATAAGCTTCTTATGGTTAAGAACCTATGAGCCTAAAAACTCTGTCCATTAAAGTGGTTGATTTCATTTGAATTTTGATTCCACAAATTACAGAAAATTTTAAAAATGCACTACACATGTATTTATTAAGCCTTTATCAATTTCTTCATCTACAAGTGCATGTACAGTAGTACAGTATACTTTAAGAAAAGTGTAGATTTAAATGAGATTTTTGTTTACTAATTAGTTAGAGCATTTACTTCTGAACCTTTATACACTAAAATCTTATAAGTGTTGTTATTGGAATATAACCAAACTCTAAATCAATGAATATGTCTCATTTTGGTATTTCTTTATTCATTTTTATTGGAGCAGGGGGCAGGAAAGAGAGCATCTAGAAGTAAGTTTTACCACTACCCGACCAGGTATTTTAACATATGTTTACAAATTTACAAGACACTACAAAATAATAAATTTTGACTTTATTTATTTGATAAACCAAAACCAAATAAAACATGAGGAAAACACCTCACTTGGCCCTTTAAAAGTGAAGTTCCTATACTACTACAACAATGGCAGTTTAATACATGTAACCAATATGCCTTTTGTTGGAGTTAGAGGAGTTGCATCTTAAGGCTTATTTTCTGCATGTCTTCTTTCTTTCTTCTCCCAACAGGGTGCCATGAATAGGTCCAGTTACCCACATTGATCAATTTGATACCTGGGATCTATTCATGATAACCCTCCATAACCCTGCCATTTGTCCGACTCCTATTCATCAATACTAACCACATACCCCATTCTTCTTCTTTCTCTCCTGCTCTTTCTTTCTTTTTCTCTCTCCTCTTTCTCTATTTCATCAATTTTCTCTCTTTCTTTCTCTCTCTTTCTGTCTGTCTTTCTCACTCACTCTCTCCTCCATTCCGTCTCTTTCTCTCTCTAGATATATTTAATTTTGTTTTGCTTTTTTTTTTCTTTAGACCTTTACTCTTTCTAATTCTCTATCTCCTTCTCCTTCTCTCTCTCTCCCACAAACACCCACACACATACACACACCTCAACTAAACATAACACAAAGCACATTCGCATCTAACTGGCAATTGTCTAGAGGAATATCTACTCAAGTCCAGTCGCCCCCACTCCACGTACCATTTGAGAGTCTTCTTATTCTCCATTTTTGTAAGTTAACTGTATCACTCCAAACAGATTAGGGGAATAAAAGCAAGGGGGTTATGGATCACATAAAGAAGTGGACAATGCCCCTTGCCCCCATCCAGTGGCTTCTAAGGACTGACCTCAAAGGCAAACAATTTGCTGGGGTAAAAGATCCAAGGTATAGATGAATAGCTCTCATTACGCACTATTCAAAACAAGCTGTCTAGCGTCTAGACTCAGCCAATTTTCTCCAGATAATAGATTCTCCCCCTATTTATCCCCTGAGAGCTTAATGATAAACACCCTGTGACTTTCTATGGCCATCCCTGAAATCGACTCTCACTGATCTGGACCTCCAAGCTCATGATACTCACCCCTGGGTCCATGCATGCAGGGGAGCCATGTTGCATGCAGTGGGACCCCTATCACCTTTGTCCAACTATTGCGGCTTTGGCTGTGTTTGCGTGAGTGTGGTTAATGTGCCAGTGTGAGGGTTACATGAGTATGTGTGCAGAATGAAAGTGTAGGAGGGTTGGTCTTCAGCCACCATGTATATAATGTAAGCACTGGTCTGTTGACATAGCACCAACATAAAGCCATTGATGGCCGTGTGCTGTGTCCAGTGTTTCACACCTAGGTGTCTTATGTACATTTAAGATTATCCCCCATCTAACATGTTATCAATGGCCAGAGTGTATTGACTGAGGTGTATCCACCCATTATTTGCACATCCGTTTACCATTGAGATGGTGTTACAAGCAGCTTAGGTTATCACATTTCCCTCAAGTACTTAGTTTAGTTTGCTAGCTAGCCCCAAGAATTGCCCTTGATACTGTTTCTTCCCAGTAATAAATGATTCACCCCAACTTTCCCTTGTCGTAATCCATCCTCACTCAATGCAGGCACTTGCATCTAGGTACATAATAATAATTATAGGCATAAGAATCAAAGGTGCTTGTCATTTTTATTTTATTTAACCCTCCCCCTCCCAAAAACAATATAATAAATAAACAAATAAACAAATAAATTATTTAATTATAAAATTAAAAATACAGCCTCTTTCCAAAAAGATCATGATCAGGAAAATTCCACAAACCTACATAATCCAAATAATTCCATAAGCCTACCAGTAAACAATCACACTAAAAAAACATATCTATAGAGTAGATTATTAAAATGATATAATTTTCAAATGCAAAATCCAAAGGTCATTAGATAATGACAAGACACTATACTATAAACTACAGCCTCCAAAATCCACCTACACCCCCTCCTATCTAAAACTTTTAAACAGATGTTCAAAAAAAAATGAGGGAAGTAAAAATATATGGGTTGTAAAATCTTCTCTAGTTATAACACCCTTGCATTTTTAAACAGAATTCATACCAAAAAAAATATAATTTTTATTCCCCATTCTTTTTTTTAAATTCTAAACATCAATATTTTTCTTAAAACTTTTAGGAATATTTTCTCTTACATTCTATTAAAGACAAATTAACAATTCAAAAATACTTATACTACTATTTCAAAATATTAAGGAAACTTTGAATAAATCAAGAAATATAATGAAACTGTGGTATTCAGAAACTGAAAATATAACCAGTTTCAAAACCGACTAACATTTTAAGTTAGTTTTTAATTCTCACTTGCCCATCTGTCTGAAGTACAAATGATTGCTAACTTCTGATACCCTCCTTTTTGCTTCTATCTCTTGTAAGCCCATTCAATGCTTGGAGGGAGAATAAAAAAGAAACCTTTGAAATAGAGAAAGCTTACAATCGTCATATGCGAGCACAAACACAATACACCTTCTTTCCAAAGGGGGGCATTCATAAAAAGAGAGAAAGAAAGAAAAACCCAGTATCAAGTATGCTGCCCATTATGGCAGCGCCAAAACGCAAATGATCCAGAAAATCACAATGAAATACATGATATATATGCGTAAGTCCCGTGAAAACGCATTAGCCCCTCAAACTGGGTCTGCCCATTCTAAAAGTCTGAAAAGGCAACAGAAAGAGAAAAATAACCAAAGCGGTGATAGAGGAGAGGGAAGGAGAGAGAGAGAGAGAGAGAGAGAGGACGTAGAATAGGGGATAAAAATCCATTTTTCAGAGGAATAATGATTACCAAGGTGATGGGATGACACAAGCTGGCTTAGGCAGGGGGATGATTGAATGCTTTTCTTTACAATTTGAATTTTCAACAAGGGTTGCATTATAGTCCTGTCCCATTCAAAAACCTCTCCTTGTTCCTTTTCATGCTATTCTCTTTCTCCGTGGGTACTACCATGTATAGAGGTATATATTGAAATTTTGTTCAACTCCAGCCGCAATAGCGCATAGAGCATTAAAAGGCATTTAATGGTGGCAGAGCGAGGTCAATGCTGCACAAAGACGGGCGCGAACCGGAGTTCGAGGTAATGTCAGTGGCTGTGAAGGGGTGCGTAAAAGTCAATGACATCTGAAAAGAAAAGACTGTCATATCACATGCTGCAACAAGTCATTCACGACGCAGAAGGGACCCTTTTCTTTCTATTTTTTTTTCTTCTCACTTTTGTGCAGGGTTTTGACAGGTCAATAGGAGGCTTTAACCACTATTGAACTTCAGAATCATCAAATTTTTGGTGTGTGGTTTTCATTTCTTTTTTATCAATTTCAAGTTGCCTACTCGGAATATGCATTTTGGCCCATTTATACATGGGTCTACAGGTATGCTTGTTTGATATAAATCAGCTTGAAAAGTCAAGAGAACTTGTAATGAATAATATTAGAGTTTAGAATGTTGCTAAAATGTACATTTGATATTACATTATGCATAAAACCTATGACTTTTTTATATTATGCAGTCCAAATCACCCTTCAACTAATCCCTGAGCATTGTAGAATATTTCAACTACCGGTAAGCTAATAAACGTGAGCTCTTTGGCACTACAATATTTATTAAAATCATGAAATCCCATTCCCTTAATTATAATTATTCAAATGTTCCAAGTCTCAAGATGTAAGTGTATAACTTTTTCTTCATCTAACATAATCAAATCACCAAAATAATTAACAAATATATAAAATGACCAAAATTAGAACAAATAAAGAGGAAAACATTCTGACAGATGTTATTATCTTGTATCATACTATTCTTTTTCTGTAACTAAAGATAGAATTCATACCAGAAGTTTTTAAAAAAAGGTTGATAACAAATGGGTTTGTATGCTAAGAAAATGGTGTTCCTTTTCTTTACATTCATTTACTACCTACCCGAAATCATACAATGTATAGAATCATATCATAGTTTGAAATATAATTAAATTTCATCAATGTCACACACTTGGGCTTTGTGTTTTGCCATCAATGCTGTTTGATGTGGTAATAAAATGATCCATGTTGGCTCATATTTCACAAACTTCTGTGCTTTGGCAATATCCCACAAAATAAAGGATGTCGGTCGGCATTCAGGTATTAGTTAACTACACATTCAGGAAGCTCTTTCCATATTTCCCTCAAAAATACATTGTTTACCTTCAAGTTTTAGCTTCCTGTTAATTGTTTGTTCAAAGCAAGAGGGGCTTTAACTCTGTGTTTAAGTATATGAGAGAACACCCCTTCTAGCTCCAAACAGATCTATGTAATGACATAAATACCAACCAAATCTTAGTCCTGTAATATAGACCTATCTAACATTATGTACTGCAGGTATACATGTACATGATAAGAACGATGCAGGACTGCTGAAATTGTATGATGTTATTGAGTGTGTATAGCGGAGCCTGTAACATTATACCAGACAAGGTTTTCCATCATCAATCAATATCAATGATTGTGAAGACGAAAACACTCAGTATTTATACAGTGAGGTTCGAAATTAGTGCAAATACACAAAACAAATCATCAGTCTGTGTAAGTTTAAGCATTATTTTACTTTTGTTATCACTGACTATTGTGCCATACTTAAAGCCTACATGAATGAAAGTATTTAGTCAATGTGCTCTGCAAATAAAGCCTATGGGTGATTAGAAAAAACAACAGAAATATTATCTTCAGCTAAAAAAAGGAAAACACTTTGTATTTACAGTCAAGGTTTGAAATTAATGCAAATACACAAAATAAATCATCAGTCTTGTGTGAAATTAAACATTGTACGTTTACTTTTTAAACTTATAACTGTGCCACATGCCTACATGAATTATTATATTTCATCAATGTGCTCCGCAAATATAGCCTATAAGTGAGAAAGAAAAATACGGAAATATTATCTTCAGCTCAAAAATGGGAAAAACATTTAGTATTTACATTCAAGGTCTGAAATTAGCGTAAATACACAGAACAAATCATTGGTCTGAGTGGGTTATTACTTATACTCTTGTAATGATTGTGCCATACATAGTGCCTATACATGAATGAATATGTTTGGTCAATGTGCCCCGAAAACATAGCCCATGGGTGAGAGAAAAATGACAGAAATATCATTTTCAGTTCAAATTGTATTGATAATTCTCTACACCTTGATCATACATTTAAATATTGTAGCCCATGGACATAATATATATATCACAATACTTCTTTCTTGTGATATTATAAAACATTACAAACTTAGGCCAATATTTTCATAAAGATTACTCTCAGACAATGGGTAGATGAAAGTACATTTTGTGCCTGTTGCTCATCACATGCACAACAAGCAAGAGGCAACCATCTCTCTGCACTCAAACCTACATACATGTAGGCTCTTTACAACATATAACTTCAATAGGTTACACATTACAGAGCTCATAACACAAGCAGGCCTGTAAAATACTAGGTGGGTGAACTGAGGTATGCAAGCGAGCGGAGGAGGAGGACTGGAACTGCACTGGCAGTGCAGCAATCGAAAGTGATTTACAGAGGTGGGCATATGGCCATGTTACTGTATACCATGTAGCCCTGTGTTTTTGTCCCCTATATCTTTAGCACGTGCACCATCTGTATGCATTGCCTGTTGTACTGTCTCATGCAGAAGCCAATGTGTGTAAAGTTGATTTTTGTGCCACTTGACCCGGCGTGGAAGGGGCAACATAATATAGGGTTCATTTACTATATTGAAATTAACTGGTTAACAACAATGGTTTAAGTGTTTTCTATGACTTTCATTGTCCAGATGAACCATAATAAAATCTTTGTATAATAAATAAGCACAAAACTGCTCAATTCTACATCATTTGTAACAGCTCTGATTATGTATAATGCTTAACCCCTTAACTGTTTCAGACGAATTAAACAGTGGGAAAATGATTCCGGGGAAAAAAAATAAACAGTTAAGGGGTTAATGATACTATATGTTCCATGTATCTTGGAAATATCCATAATTAATTACATATACTGATATTTGTATTTTGGTTGTAATTTCAAATCTTACAAATATCATAAATAGAGTCATTTTTAAGAAAACATTTGGATTTAACTGGACTAAAAATATGCAAGCCCTGGCAGTATATACTTTAATTCACATCAGAACTCTACATCTTCAATAAGCCTTAAAGTGTTATAGAAATGATATTGCGTAGGCATAAAATACTTTAAATTTGTGTATTCACGTCATCTTATAATTGAATAAAACAAGTGTTACTGCCTTAAAAAATGATTAATTATAGGGGGGATACATGGGTGGCCATAAAAAGAGTTTTAAATTGAAAACTCGGTCCATACAATACCTAATATGTTATCCAAGAAAGCATATAAATATAAAGAAGTGCATTTTCCAAATTGTGTCTCCATGGTAAAAAAGAATACATAATCTAATGTGTCATGGAATAACGTGTCATGGAATAACTTGGCAGTAAAAGGTACCACAAAAAAAAATTGTAATTGAGATATTATTCAGTGCTGTGCCAAAACAGAAAAATAAAGATTTCAAATAAAAAGGAGTCCAGGCGAGCATTTCATCAAGTGTCTTGTCAGTGATTTTTACTGACAAATTTATTCTCAGCCAATCAGATGCAAGGATTTCAGTAGCTTATAACGGTTGTCGGTAAAAATCACTGACAAAACGCTTGATGAAACGCTCCCCAGAGAAACATACAGGTATTAAGGCCTATGCAGCAGGCAAATACACATAAATGTAAAAGGGACTTTTCAAGACACATTTCACTGTGTATTGTTAAGAAACAGCAATAGATTATAACCTGTAGGCCAACATGAAACTTATCTTATATTAGAGAAGGGGGGAGGGGGTCTTCCTCTTTCCATGCATAACCAGTTTTGTTTATATTTATAAACATGCTCCAGTTTTTCTTCCCAAGAAAGTCTTCTTCGTGGCTTTCTTACTCAGAAACAGAGACAAGAGCAGCGCTGTGGGGAAATTGGAAACAGCAGTGATTGCCGGGACTCAGCCATGCTAGGTGATCTGCCTAATGTCCTAGATTACCGGCACAACTAGCCAAACAAAGGAAGAAGGCATTGATAGCCATGTGCCTGCACCTAGACTGCACAACGGCGATAGAGAGAGCTCCAATTATTTGGGATTATTCGCAGGCAATACTATGCAGGCACAGGGACAGACACCAAAACTTACTCATCACTTAGCATTTTTATCAAAAAGCAACCGCAATTATTTCTCACCAGTCTATCTCCTTCTCTTTATTTCTGATCATTTGTGGTTACTACAATGACCTTGGTGTCCTAAGGAATGTCTTTCGTTGTCTTCTCCCTTTTTTGTTCTATATTAAATGCTGACATAATTTAGCATTTTTGGTAGCTTCACTGTCCATTTTCTTATGACAATTAATGTTTACAATTCCATTTCTACAAGAATATCCTTTATGTTTTGTCAAACAAAATATTGATGTTCAAATTACAATATAATAAAGTTTTATAATAAATACAAAACACAAAAATATGTAACATAAATATGTCAATATTTTGGATATAAATTTTTGACAAATATGACTTGCTGATTTGACATCAGTAAATTCAGTTTTCATTATGCTTGTGTCTTTTTAGAGTATAGGAGTGGCATCTGCAATACTGTGTGTTCCTATTATGCCACTATCCAAATATTGAATACACCTCCACACAAAACTTGTATCTAATGAATACATGGCTCAGATTAACAAAAAATATAATAGCCAAACAAAATAACTTTCAATCATAATCTTCTCATGTGCCAAGATTTTTCAAAACTCCCAACAATTATTCAAATTGATCTGAAGCATGTGGCAAGCATAAAAGTATCTAATTTGTTTACGATCCTTTTAACCCTGAAAATTATGGGTCTTCCCTTCTAGACTTCCGATAATGTTCCAAGCAAAAGTTGTTACACATGCTGAAATTTCAGTGTCTGGGCAAAATACATTGGCAGTTTAAAACATGTAGAATAGAGATGGAGAAATAGAAACTATTCATGTTTCCATTAATTACTGTCTTAAGCCAGACATGGGGGATCTCAGCCACCCTTGCTCGCTACACCCACAGTCCAAATCTCTGCATTGGTGTTCCTCTCTGCCTTTTCTCCTCTCCCTTCCCAATTTTTGTGACGTTATCAGTATTCTCAATTAGGAGCTAACTGACTGCACGCTGACAGAAGTAGATTCGTGAAATTCGACAAGACATTTTGGGATTTTCCATATCACACGATTTAATGAAATCAAGGCGAGAATGTGATTCTTGGTGCTTGTCGTTTTTATTTCATCGGGGATCCTCCAAAGGGGGAATGAGAGGAGATGAAAATTAAATTGGGCAGAATTTGGTATGATTGCCATTAAGTCATTATATGCTAAAATCCCTGAAGAAATAAATTTGTTTAGAAATTGCTACATGGTACTTCTATTCTCTTATTGTATTTGTCACATAACAAGTGTTTTCCTTAGTGAGTAGATCTTATTAAGACATAGACATACAAATCAAAAGGGCTGGGTTTTCTATCTTAATTCATGCTTTTCGACCTTCACATGGAAGATAACTATTCAACCGCACTGTGCAATTATGTCACAAAATCTTCCACCCAGTTGACGTCTTTTGTGGGTTATTTTTACAGAGTACGTCACTCAATAATAATGATTTAATTCCTTACAACCTGTGAGAAATGTTGAAGGTAGTGATAAGAAATGATACTCTCATAAAAAAAAAATTACCTTCTATTCATCGTAAAATGACTTTGAATCATTCCTAGAAAGTGACAAGATTTTTTTTCACTAAATGAAATTATGACAGAAAAAAATGTTTGTGTTACAATGCTTGCTGTATACTGCAGTTTAGTATTTCTCACTTTGCCAATGGAAAGGTGAGCTATGGCAAATTTTACAAAAGTAGTCAATTATTAAATAACAACTGAAATCCTGACAAGATTTACTTCCAGATAATGATGTCTTCACTAAGAAGTAAATCCATTTGTATGCAAATTATCCTACCATATTTGTTCCAGATGTCACACGAAAATTGAAAACTAATATTACATTATTACATTGTCGAGAATAAAGACTCATTTTGTTCCATTCACGGATTAAAGTGCTTCATATGAAACTATTTTATGGAGTTCTCAAGAACATAAGATACACAGATCAAAGTCAAACAACAAAATTCATCAGTTGACTTGTAAAATTCTTTCGAACATTCCTCCTCTCCATTTCTCACGTCTTTAAAAATCATGAACGTTGATATTCATTTGAGGTAAATGTAAAGACTACATTCACAAATTGAAAAATATGTGTTGGATATTGTTACCATTATTATGAAGTGACTTCAAACAAAGAAAGCCAGAATTGAATACAGCTTGAATGCAAACTAACAGTCATTTCATTTGTATTCAGGACGTATATGTACAGTTGCCTGCCTCAAACTCGAACTTGAAGGACCATAAATTTCTCCTTACTTCCAATATCAGGCCAAAATGAATAATTCTATAAAAATGTCTATGACCACTGATAAACAACGACAAAAACCAAGAACTAAAACAACTCCAGAAAGAAGACCCATCAACGACAGAAGCATAAGATATCATGACATTTCAATTAAAGAGGGATATAGACAGAAATCTGTGGTTTTGCAATTTTGCTTCTCACAAGCAACTCATATCCATCTGCAAAGCCTGCCAAGCTTAATTTGATGTTTATTTCATTCCAATGCTTTCTTAGAAATTATACGTTCATTTGCAATGATTGCAAGATAGTTATATGCATTTTTCTTACAAATTATACATACAATTTTCATTAGAACGATACAATGGTTTTGTTAAACAAGACTGTAATCAAATACCAAAGTGAACAGCAAATATTCAGGACAGCTTCATTTACTATTATGAGTTTTTGATTTGGTTTGATTTGAATTTTTTGAACAGGCAGACAAGAGTCAGGCATTGTGGCTTTAGGAGTGGAGTCAATTTCTTCTGGAAATTTGCAAATGTGACCCATAAACTCAACCAAGCAGATCTTTTCTTATGATTCCAAATAAAGACTTGAAGTCTCTAGATATAAAAGTTAAGGGCAAAGCTCACATATTCATGACAGTTATTTAATCTCAAGTTTTCTTTACAATATATCTGGCTCAATTCAATGATCAGATGTAGCCAGATGAGTAGTTTTTTTTTAAATTAATTTTACATAAATATTGGGTTTTCAAGATTCTGTTATTCATAAAAATATAAACGAATCGTATCTTACCTTTTCTAGCTCCAAAAGGTGAAATCTTAATACTTGAATGGCTTGGATCATCTGAGTAAATAAAACAAAAACATTTTTTAAACATTAGTCATATTTTCCTTGGAAAGGACTATTGGATGTATCAAGCGAAAAGGGGGAAATGTTTTCACATTAAATGTAAAGAAAACCATCTGAAATTTGAAATGTTACTTGAAACAAAATCTGTTATTCCCCCCCCCCCCCCAAAAAAAAAAAAAAAAAAAAAAAAAATTAATAAAATCTTCGTTAAAATAAATAAATATAAACTCATTGTATTTCTTGTAATGGCTTCATAATTATATTGCACATGGTTTTCAACAATTTGGGATGAAAATTAATCTCTATCCCTTGTAGAAGTAAACAATAAACTAATATCCATAATCTGTAGAGCAGTTGCCCAATTCAGTTTTTAAATAAATATAAATAGGTAGTGAAGAAATGGTAGTACATACTTTGAAATAGTGTTCGTTTGATTTTTATCATTCAAATTTTATACATACGTGCCTTCATTTTTATATTGGTTCCAGGTAAAAAGAATATCAAATTTAACAGTTGTAATATTTTTACGTCAAGGCTAAGTTATCACTAACAAAATAAACATTAAAATCTGCTACAACTTAATGTAATTTGTGTTTTCTATAAATCATTTCTAACTCACATTGTTACAAGTATAAAACTGCAAATCTTTTTTCCACTCATATATTCTCCCCAAATTTGACAAATTCAAGAGGAAAAATGTCACATTTAACTTATGTACTCATCAACCAGTGCAAATTAATACTACCATTAAATCTATTTTATGATTACATATTACAACACCCTGGGGATAAAATGAAACATCTATCCTACTTACCAAACTATCCAGTTCCTCATTGCTGGAAAAGTACTGTTTGTCTGCCCTGGCCTGGCAAATATCAATATAACAAGAAAAAAAAAAAAGAAAAGCAAATATTATATTAACCAGATTATCTCAAAAGATTAAGAGTAAGAAATAATATTGGTACATACAAAATGCATTGCCTTTTTTGTTTGACTCTGAAAATAGATGCACCACAGAATAGAGAAGCAGCGTTGCTACCAACCTGCATAGCCTAGGTTGTTGGTATTGCGCGCAGAAGACAGGGGATCCAAAATGGATGTGGATATAAAATGCACACAACTAGTGAATAATTTATTACAGCATAGGTCATTCTGCCAAAAATGCTTGTGTCATCTATTCATCAAACAATTAGCACAGGTTTGATAAAAGGTAAAGTAGGCCATCACACCAGTTTTGGTACTGTGTCCTACGCACAAATTTACAATTTTTAAAACCTCTTTGTCTCAAAAACACATTTTCATTCAAGTATGAAAGATTCATATTTCATAATCATCATAACGTATTTCAGTGCTATCTTGCATTTTAAAAATGTAGGACTACCGTGATTGTAATACTATAAGCAGCATATCAAGCTGCTTCACCAAGTAAAATTTAAAGTATCAGGAATTGGTCATTAAATACATGTAGGTTGTTTGGAGACAATGCAGGTTATTTTGGTCACAACAATAGACTAAACAATGCAAACATATACCAGCGTCACAGGATTTTCTTACTCTTTATAATTTATCACTTCTTTTGAGGTATGAATTATTGTTTCAGTCAATTCTTTATGATCAAAAAGAGAACAGCAATAAATAACAAATCACTTTGCGACTGAATATTTTGCCATAACCTTAAAAGAAGCACAATCCCAGTTTTGAAATATGGCAAAAGAGCTCCAGGCATGGATCAATTTCTGTTTCACTCACAAAGGCCATGGAAACACGATAAGAACATCTAGAGAATTTAAACCCATATTTGCCAATATACTTTCTGCCTAAAATTCCATGGATTTTAAATGGAAAAAGAAGAAACCAAACAGCTCAAACTATAAAAGGAATGCAATGTTTATTAGAGAGAGAGAGAGAGCATGTTTTCAGTGTATCGTCAAATTGCCTTGGTAACAGAGAGATTCCCATCTTGATTGAAGACATTGGAAAGCATTTGACAAAAGCCAGAAGAAATGGGCTGGATTACAGAAATATCATGCCACTGCCATTTTGTAGCCGACCAAACGGCTTAAAGCTCATATCACTGGTCATTCCGTCAATCAGACAAGTGAATTGAAATGGCACAGGCGAAATAAATAGCAGCACATGCAACAGAAATGGGTCCGCGCCACATCATGCATTGGGGAAATTCATTGAAACAAGTGTGGGGATATATAAAGAGATGCAGCTTGGTTTAGAATTCCTCAAAATGTTACATTAAAGAGAGGGGAACATGAGATAGATAAATCAAAAATACACAAGAAGAAACACTGAAGAAACAGATATTCAGGAGGCAAGTAACATTGAAGTAAACAGAAGGAAAACTGTCTATATTAAAATATACCATATAAACATTAAGTTTAAAGCACCAAGAGTATTCTAAAAAATCATGCATAATTTCAAATTATATACCATCAAAAGAAAAAAATTGGAGGGTAGGGTTTTGTAGTTGTTTACAATAAAAATGGTTACTTCATCTTTGCACCTTACGGACATATGAAACTATATAGGTCTAGGGATATTAATAGGTTAAATATATAAATCATATTTCATAGAAAGGGAAATTAATTTTCTGGAAGAATTTAGGTTTTAGTTCAGTTTATCATCACTCCATGAAAAGTTTAAATGGACTCCAAAGACAAATAATAATTCAGGCAATTATGTTCAATTGTTTTTAACATTCATTGATCACAAAAAACATTAAATAAACATTGAAATTATAGAAAGGGTCCATACAAATACAAAACAGTGCCATACAAAGGGATATATAGATGAAGTGTAAAAACCCGTTGCCTTTTCACCTCGTGTACCTGTTTCGCAAAAACAGCTATGTCTTCGTTGAATGACTCCGACGAGCACACATCGCCGCCCGCCACTCCGGGCTCTCTTGGGGTACATGTCGCTAGCTCGCACTTCTCGAATATTAGCGCGAGTAGCGGGAATAGCGGGTGCCTGTGGACAAAAATAAAACAACCGTCTTCAGCACATTTTATTGCCCCGTTTAGTGGATTTTCAGAGGCTTAGCATTCGGGGGAAATGGGGGTAAAATGTGGATGATAGTTTGCATTTTGGAATAAGGCAGTGTTTTGATTAGGAAACACAGCCTACTTAAATCCGAAAGCTCCCCGATTTCCCCCAACCGTCGGGATTTACTCTTTTCGCGCTCAACTGCCGTATCCCATGACAAACCCGAATTTGGTTTACCAATAATGAATAATTCCGTGAGCTATTTTGACTCATTATTCGGAGAAATTAAGAGGACCAATCTTTGAAAAATAGGAGGATGCACTTTTAAAATAAAATACACATTGATTCTAAAATCATTTCAGACTAAAAAATACAGGGACAAGTTGCTTGTATCGAAAGTCTTTTTGTAAGCGCTATCAATTTCACGATGAACTCCTCGCAACCTGTCGCCTGGTTTTTATGAAGTTTTCCGGTAGCCCAGGACGGCGCTAATTTCAATATACACTGTAACTGTATTTTCTAGACAAAGGCATTGTGACCAAAAAGTACGTGTTAACTGTTTAACCCAGTTCAAGTGCATACACGTGTTTCATTCAAACAGCGTGATGAAATAAATCTATGTTTTCCTTTGAAATCAACAATTGTCAACCGAAACTGCTCCGGTAGCAATATCAGGAAGCAATGAAAGCATTCCCAACAGATTGATTCAGAGTGCGGAGGAAGGGGAGGGGAAAAAAGAAAAGAAACCCTGCAATGTGGAGGCTCTATATTTAATTTCTCGCCATTTCAGATGAATAAAACAATGCTGTACCCGTAGATTGCATCTTTGTCCCTTTTGTGAATATCTGTGACACTCTGTGTGACCGATGGTGTAATGACATTTGAAGGTGTATGTCCTGGGTAAAATTGTGGATGAGCGACGGAAGGTGCGTGGTTCATGTGCGGCTGAGCGTAAGCCTGCGAGTAGTGCACGGCTGTCCGAGGGGCATGGGCCTCGTACATGGAGGTAGACGACGCGTCCAAGGTGCCGTAATGCGGCAGCCCATCATCGTAACCCTGCAATAAAAAAGAAAGAAAAACACATCAAATAGAGATTTGAAGTATTTGAAGATAAAAGAGATTTAAATTTTGAAATGGTTTTTCCGTAAGTATTTTTTTCTCTAGTTTGGGTGATTTGGATATGAAAAAAGATGTACAAAGTTGGAGGAGCGCGTATCAATGAAAGTGAAACGAAGGAAAACTATCTCGTCACCAAAACAAAATGTTTTTGAGGTGAGGTAATCGTGAAATGTTGAGAAGCAAAAAAAAAAAAAAAATCAACCCACCCTCTGCGCCATGTCGCAAGATAACTTTCGGCAATTCTTGATTAAAATGTTTCGGTAAAGTAGTCCAAAGAAACCAAAGAGTGATCACAAACAAAAGTCTCAATCATCCAAGGCTTTACGTCGAGATGGTGTGCAGCAAACTACTAATGGTATCCCTCGGCCTGTCAAATCGGGTTTTTGACCGCTGTTACATATCACATTGGCAAGCTTGCAAGGTAGCTAGACGTGAAAAGTGGTCAGAATTTTTTTTCCTCGCCACACTTTCTCTCGGTGAGCTAGTCGATCTAAAAGCATCCACACGACCCGGGGTCTCGCGAGCTGCACTAATGAATGGCTCGTTCTGTCTGATGAACAGCACTTGCATGCAGCGGTCTACTTGATCGAGAGGAGTAGAAAGGAGAGAGGGAGGAAAAAATGATTGGTGTCTCCCTCGCATTGAATATAACGGCAAGGTTAGTTTCAGCTTAGCCAGAGCTTAGCGGTGGGGTACTGAAAGCGTACCGTTCGCACGAATAACGTTGCCCAAGAGTATGACTGTGCGACATCTATTGGAGGGCTTTCTGCCTCTTGCGCCCGTCAATCACTTTGTGTTGCCATGACATCTTGTGACGGATCAGTGGATCCTCATTCGTATTGCTCAGAAATTACTGACACACAAAGGAGTTTTCCAGAGCTCGGATTCATCCATTTCGCAGCCAAATTAATCCACGCTTGGGATTTCTTATTAAATTTTAACGGGATTATTAATTCTGTGCTCGCAACACGGAGCACTTCACTGGAAATGAAAATTATCTTCAATTTCAAAAGATATACAACCATAATACACATCTTAATGTTATTTCATTCGATAATTGTTCACACATCAACTGAATCGTAACACGAGATTCTTTCTATCAAAGTATAGAAACTTTTCAAGGTAAGCGACCCCTGATTATGCAGATCTAATATACCGGTATTTCTTCTTTTTTTTCATTTTCTTTTACAATGTGTAGGCCTATACAAAGAAGATGGATATCGACTTTGAAGGAGGATGAGAATGTTGGCAAAATAAATAATTTGCGCTTTCCGACCGCTCTCATAAATTATTTATTATGATGCCTTTTCTGTATGCAACATCTGCATCATTTTGGTCCTTACTTTAATTATGATACAATTTGTAATATATTATTTCAAATAGCTAGAAACGATCAATGGACTATCATTTCCACTCACTCAACCTCTGTCAGTCTGTTAATTCAGTATTGTGATTTTCAATTTTCCGAAGCAATCTCTCATTCCATGCAAACGAATTTTTATCAGAAAAAGGCCAAACAGACGTTGAGTAAATTTCAAATTCGGCGACGTTTTTAATGTTTGACAAATATGAGCTGAGCAAATAAATAATTCCTTTTTAAATATTCACAGCATACGGTCAGGCCATTCCAATGATATTGTCAGCATAATGTACATTTACCTATAATTCCGATTTTTTTTTAAATCCATTATATCCATGGTAGATCAAAGAAATGTTTTGTGTTGAGGCCTACTATAAACATGCATGAATTAACACTGCATAATTAATACCGACAAATTTCTCGTATTGTATGCTTTTGCTCTATATAGGCCTATATTTATATCAAGACATTATTTTTAACAGCATGGAGAAGTATATAATACTTATATACTTTCGCCTTCGGGTGTTTACGTTTTATAGAGATATTTTAATAATAATGATACAATTTTGTTCAATATTTTTAGGATTCAGCTCCTAAATGAGTTAATGCTCATTTAATTCTCAGCAGACAATTATTCAGTATTGGTTTTTTTGTGTGAACTTCTCATTTTTCTCCGAGAGGAAAATGGCCTCATCGATTGCGTTCGACGGAAAATGATCGGAGATTTCAAGGCCCACATGCATAGTTAAGATAACCCCATAATATTTTGTCATATTATTTTCTGTTTTGGTTGATGAATAACAAGACGTGTATAAAGATCTTAATCTAAATGATGCAACAATTTCTTTTTCGTTTTCTTTTAAATTAAGAATTATGTTATTTACTTATATAAATACATCATTGTACCACATCTCACGGCATAATATAGATCATTATAACACGACAATATGCCATCATTAGGATCATATTTTATTAGAATCTATATCTATTGGTATAAAATTATTACGAATCAACATTTCATCATTACAACCTTGATAATAATGCTGCCTGTGCATGAGGATGAAAACAAAACAAGGGTGACGTACGGGCGATGCTGGGGGCCTTGACTATAATTATGGCTTCATCGTTTATTTCTATTTCCTTTTATAATTATCTAACAATACTATTTTGCTATTGTTTTATCGATTTTTGTGTCATGCAATTCACCAATGTATATGCAAGTCTGAAAGACGATAAATCGAAGGTTCTTTAATTTTAATATCGGTATGTATAGAATTCACAAATCGACATAATTTTTAATCGGATTATTTTTTTCCAAAATGATGCTGTGAAAGGGAAACAAGTCTACACAAGGTTAACAAAAAAAAATCTCCGGCCTTTTAAAAATCTTTCTTACCTATGGCAGTTTAGCTCCTCTCAAAGTTATACATAATTATAGACATTTTCAGCTACCGGTATAAGGATTTGTTTTAAAAGTCGTCTTTATCGAAAATATATAAACATTATCACTTTGCATTTCCTTATTATTGTGGCATTTTGTCGTATACAACCTTCACAATGTATTATGAAAATGATAATAATCCAAGATGTTTTATGTAAATGTTATGCGATTTGCATGGAGACCGGCAGAAACAAATAAATCTCGACTATAGCTTTGCATGTCAACATCTATCATAATATCAATTACTTTATATTTTCACGTGCTAAAAAGCCATCGCCATTGACATTCACTCATTGTAAGGCATTTTTTCCCGTTATAGATTTAAAAGTCCAGTCCCTTTTCTTTCTTTTCTGTATACGCATACGTGCCCCAAGTATATTAACATTTGCTTCCGCATAAAATAGATCATTTAAGGGGGAAAAAATGATGCGCATGCAGTGAAATGGATGGAATGCGTATTAAGAATAACGTTATTTTACTAAAGGGTACATTAGGTCGACACCTAACAATGCAGTTTATTTCGTCATAATAGCGACCCCTACATTAGGTAGACAGTTGGTACATTAAGTCGACAGTTGTCTATAGAAATGAGACAAAAACTGTCCTCCTAATGTACCCATTAGGGGTATATATTATATGTTTAAATGACTCGAACTAAATTAAATGAAATCAATTTATTTTTGGTAAAAGAGATCGAAAGATTTGAGAAGGATATATTATGAAGAAAATGAGAATAGAGTTATTTAGAAATGACTCGTAAAGTATTTGAAATTGAAGATAGTAATGGGGGAAGAAGAGAATGATACTTTTATTCGAGAATTAATGGTGGCATATTCTTCCCAAATATTGTCCATTTTTTCTTATCAGGATAGCTTTTTATTTTGAACCAATAGTATAGGTCTAATCAAGGAATCAGTTATTCTCTTTTGCCTATAATATAAATTACATTTATTATTTGTTTGTTTCTTTCTTTCTTTGTTTCCTTGATCTTTTATGTTGTTGTTGTTGGTGGTGTCCATCCTGACTGGCTGATGGGTATTTTATTTTCAAAAATCGTATTAAGCCTTACGATGTGTAATCAAATATTCTTCAATTATAATTATCGTCATATAATTATTATTATTTTCCATATGATGTCATGTAAAAAAAATACGTCCTATCGACTTTTATTCCCATGGTATCTTTTATTAACATTTCTTAAAAATCTTCCTCCATAGATATGGACGAATAAATCAAATGAATTACACTGAATCAAATTTTCAATTCTGTATATGCAAATAAGGTTTTATCATGCCGTGTTTAACAAGTTGGTGTTTTTTTAATCATAGAAGCTATTAAAATGATCATGAAAGCAATTATAGTTTTCTTCCAACACATTTAACGAGGTGTCTAGCGCGATATAGTTTTAGATTATATTCCTTATATGAATCATTAAACATTCGAATGTATTCGTGTCATTGTAATTTATCAAACATGCTCGTCGTTATAAAAAAAAATGATGGGAGTGATGTCGACAAAATGTGATGCATGAAGAGGATGACAACGACGACGACATTGATGAAGAGCTAATGTTGTGCAGATATTGAATGCATTTTCCGAAGGAGTATAGGCCTATTTTTCAATATGATAAATTCAATGAAATTCAAACATATCTTCGCAGATTATGTTCAGTGATCACGGTAATGTGTTGTAGAACCATAACAAAGAATGTACGCGATGTATCAGGGACAGGGCCGTTTGAGCCCGAGAAATCGTGGGACAGCTTTCCCTTCATAACAGGTCAATGGACAGGAACGAGCGATGTACTATATACTGCTGGAGGAAGAAGACAAAATATTTCAGGGATTGAGCTCTATAAATGATGCATTATTAAGAATATTCTTAAAGTAATAAAGTTAATTTGATTCAGCGAATGGGATCACAGATATCAAAGGCTTATGGTACTATGGTAACACTGAAGGACTAACCCACTTATCAAGGTAAAGGAAAGTATTGCATGCACCTACAAACCTATATGCATTTCAGCCACGATGGAAAAAATACTCTTACATTTATTTCATAAGAGGGTTTTTTTTGTAATGCTTTTGTTTTTGTTTGTTTGTTATTAATTACTATCTTTTCACCGTGTTTAAAAATAATTGATAGGGCATGTGTTCCTGTGATATATAGCGGTCACCGTGTAGCTGCTAGCTGGATGATATTTTTCATCCGCCCGAGTATAAAGCATACCTATCTTGATATATAGCTGTAAGTAATTAAAATGTGCATTTATCATGTTCAGATTTTAGTGGGTTATCGATCCAGCTCATGTGGAAGCCCCTGAAAGAAAATTCATGTAATTTGTCTTGCAACTCGTGGCCGCGGCCGATTCGCCCCCCCCCCCCCCCCCCCCCCGATCCACCTCTGAGACCAGATACACCCTCTTTCCATCCGCATAGGATCCACCACCCTTTTTATACCTTTCTTTTTTCTTTTTTTTTATAAGTCAATGTCAATTAATCTTCATAATTTCTAAAATATCTTGGTCAACGCCATTACGCTTATAATGCAGACTCTCAATAATGTATTCAGACAAATCCTCTCTCACTCGGACAGGCATTCTGCCAAGGGGTGTTTCATCAGCGGTGTAGTGGATAACGCCCTCTCGCGTTTCCACACTTTTCTGCCACACCAGTGGAAGTTATAAACTGATTCAGCGGACCCAGGTTCGAGACTGAGTCACGTCTTTCGGATGGTGAAGTTAAAGGTCGGTCCCAGACGTAAATAATCATATCTGATTGATACACGTCTGTAAAAACGCAATTACACACACACACACACACACACACACACACACACACACACTATGTTTCTTCCCGTTCTTCTCAAATAAATTTACTTTAGAGTACAATGGTACAGATTTATTTTTTCGAATTCAGGTTCAATTGTCCTGAATATTTTATCACATTAACATTGACACAAAATTAAATCATCAACTTAAATGACCTCCATTTTGTGATATATTCCTGCATTAATATTTTATTATTTTTCCTTCGATACAGATTTTGTTGGTTGTATCAATTTCATTGTCTCCTCTGAGCTTTTCCACTTTGTTCTGTCAACCGACCACTATGCTTTTAATGTCTTGTTTAAAGAATCCTTATATTTTCATGCCACTCCCTGCTTATTGGATGGAAGTAATGTATACATGAATATTGTAGTAATCTTAATTGGTTGTTATAGGATGGCAAACTGACGATTTCAAATTTTGAATATAGATTACTTCCGTAAGATGACGACTAATAATTTTGTATACAACGTTTACAGAGCTGGCTTTTTCCTAATCGAAAATGGAATTCCACAAATCGATTATGTAAAATCTCACCTTTTTGAGTCAGGAAAGCTTTAGGTACTGTGACAGGATGCGGTGGTGGAGGAGGGAGGGGGAAGGACCCATTTTAACGGTATTCTTTTCTGTAATTCCCTCCCAAATCATGTTTATTTATTTATTTATTTATTTCTGATATTTATACAGGGTGACTCATTATCACCAATATTGGTGGTCTTCCATGAGGCCCTGATAGCAATAGTAAGTAACAATAATAGCCAACAAAATCATGAAAATAAACTCATAACCCAAAAAAAAATAAGAACAAACATAAATATATATATATACATGTATATACAAAGAATATGGTATCCTCGTAATCAAAATTGGTTTTACGAAAATGTTGAAATTGTTGCACTTTCCTATCATCTTAATTCATAATGTATAGACGGTGATATTTTCAAAAATCTGTTGAAAAATAACCATTTATATATGGGTTATTTTGAAATGGCATTGTATAATTTTGAAAGTACATACAAGAAGTATAAAGACTACTTTAGCTCAGTATAGAAACAAAATTGTTATATACATATTTACAAAACATATTATAGGGTAGTATACTTATTCAAAGATTACACAATGATTGCATGTAATATAGTATAACAATCGAATGTACAGTGTCTCTTATGAAACAATAAAATGCATATTATTTATTGATTATAAAATGATATGAAATCATTCATACATTTTGAAAAGCATTATGTCATCGTACATTTTTGGGCAAAGAAACAAACCATCAAACATATTTTCCAAATCAGGGCAACAAAAAATGACATATTACTGATGAAGACAAAATATAAAATAGCATCAAGTGAAATTTTCTAGCAATAAGAATGAATATGACTCATTTACCATGCTGTTATGTAAACGAATCAAACCAATCAGTCAGTTAAGAATTTTTTTACATTTTAAAAGGGTATTGAAGCATCATCTGAAAAATGTGTCTACTCCATAACTGTATTTCTCCTCTCCTTGTTGTAGCTCAGAGGGTTTTTCCTATATTATATGACTTATGTAACCAACGTTTATTATCGATAGTTTCATTATGATTTTCTTTATATAGTTTTTTCCGTTGAGTAAGTCTTGTTTTCACATTTATGTAATCTTCGCCTACGTTATAAAAATGTTATGTTTTATTTTGCTACTTTAGTACATTCTTATTACTTGTCTTGTAGCCGTACTAATATGTTTTCTTAGTGTATTTTTTTTATCAGTTATTTAGGTAAGGACCCCATTGGAAATAAGCCATTTCGGCTTTCATGGGCTATCCTGTCATGGTACCTCGATGTGTTTGTATTGCAATATACCTGACGAATAAAATAAAATCAATCAAATCATCACCCCATTTTTAAAAATCGAACTCCATGCACATCTTGTGCACACATACTTCTTTGCAAATTTTCAAGTTCATATAGTTGTCACAATCCCCACCTTTTTTTCATCGTGGATATGACACTGTTTCTTTGTAGATATTTTCACTTGCAAAGAGTATCAAGAGCATGAACGAATCAGCATGAAATCTGGATTTTAGAAAAGTTTCCAACTGGAGTCCTCCCCCTCCAAGAAAACTTCTGTAACGTTATATTTCAGTTTTAATTTTAGTATTATTGTTGTTTTACTAGTTATTTTTAGAACTCATAAACATGTAAACCTGTCTGTCTGTCTGTCTCTCTCTCTCTCTCTCTCTGTCTGTCTCTCTCTGGCTGATGACAGGTTCTTTTGTTTTTATTAATGTTTTTGTTTTTCTTATTAAATTGTTCAAATTTGTTCCAAAACCAATTTATTCTTCGAAATTGATTTTTTTAAAATTTATTTTAATTTTTTTTAATAGAAATTAGTTTCGGAAAAACAGTTACTTCCAGACAAATTATTCTCAAACAACATAGGACCAAATCCAGGATTTTGTAAAAAGCGGCACAATTCAGAAAATTTTCTGACAAGCAAAAGAGAGAGAGAGAGGGGTCATAAGATTTGGGGTGGGGTGCCTTTTTTCTGAAATTCTCTGACAAAAAGGGTTGTCACATTTTGAATGTGCCTCTTGGATCGAGTATTTTTGAAAAAGGGCTACATTTTGGGGTTGTATGGCACTTATTTTTGTATTTTTCAAAAAAAAGGGGGGGAGGATGGGAGGAGGCAAGGGCCGGTTGTGCTCCCTAATTCCACCAGCATTTATCAGGATAGTAGTTGTTTAGTAGTAATTGTCCTAGGGCGTATAGTTATCCAATGGGTAGATGTCATAAATGAGATCAGTTGTTGTTCGGGTGGTAATTGTCCGGGGATATTCATCCGGAGGAGTCAACTATCCGAGGAATTAATTGTCAGAGGGGATCATCGTCCGGGAAGAGTCATCTTGATACGTTCCATATAGGTGTTATTTTTATGTATCTTGACCTCTGAGTTGCAAAAAAGAACAAAGCAAAACAAGACAAGAACGATTCATTCCCACATTTGGGGTATACAAAAATTATATCCACCACTGTGCACCCCGTTTTTGTAATTTTACAATAACGTAAGCCTTAAAAATAGAGAGGGAACATGCTTCTGATGCCCTGGTGCAGAATTGTTTACTTCAACTGTATCATACATGACTGATGAGATATTATCATGAGATCAAAATTTACAATAACAATTACCATCGGTGGATGTAAAACGTAAAACAATGAACTTGAACTGAAGTTTTTAAAAGTGATATCAATGATCAATGTGACTTTATTATTGTCATCATTATTTATATATTTTCTGATCATCATCAGCAGTATAGCAGCAAGTAGAGGTGTTGTGGATCAGTGGATAAGTCCCTGGACTGTGAACCACGAGGTCCAGGGTTCGAATCCCACCGCACCACTAGCGTCCTTTGTACGTTAATCTACAATTGCCACTCTCCACCCAGGTGTTAAATGGGTACCCGGTAGGATGCGAAAGTTATGTCGTTTGTTTAGCAATTTGAGCGCCACTGTGCTGCTCTTGCTGGAATACTCCCCAGGGAGCGGATAAAGTGCACACATTGTGTGCGGGCATGTCAGAATCCGAGGACCGGGGTAATAATAGTATCGTATTATGTAAAGCGCTTTGATATTAGTTTACTTCTGAAAAGCGCTATATAAATAGACGTTATTATTATTATTATTATATCAGCATCATGTAGCATTATCGACGATGTTACATTTTCATCATAAAATTATAAAATAGCTTTAGTATAGGCCTATACAGAGTGACCCCTCAAAAGCGGACTGGTATACTTATGTGGGGTCAAATTCACTAGTACCAGCGGACGGAGAATCTTTTCTCATGAAAAAGATTGAAAAATTTGGTAGAGGTTATTTTTTTTTTGAAGCAAGGTAGGTATTCAAATTTGTCCAGTATCAATTTTAATTTTAATTTAATAATTCGCTCTGGAAATGCTGCAGGCATAAAACCATTTCTGAAAGTACGTTCTTTTCTTCATGTAGCACTGGATGTCTTTAACATCGATTTTACAGAAATGCGTCTAGAATAATTTTTCTTTTGAAAAGATCTCACATCTACACTGGTACCGGTGGAATTTGCCCAGCCTTATTTGAAGTATACGCTCTATAGTGTTCTCATCATTTCATCTTGTTTCAGTCTGTTCCCACGCTCTGCCTTGTTTGTTTACAATCTCCTACCCTATAAATCTCTTTGCCCTTTTCCTATCTCACTAATCCCTGCTCTATCCAACCACACCTACTAATCCATTCCAGCTGTATATTATGTAACTACCCTGAGGATACAAAGTGTATATATGTAAGTTGTTATATAAATAAACTTCACTCGCAGTTTGATCAAGGAGTCATGAGTTCTTTGTCAGCAACCAGAGAACATAAAACGCTCGTCCGTGGTGGTGGTTTTTTTTTTTTGTTGTTGTTGTTTTGGGGCCACCCTGTATACGATTGAAATCTATAATTTTAAGCGTTATCATCATCCAAGATTACATTGAATGAGTCCTGTAATGAATAATCATATTCATTGAGAATAAAGGCCAAATAGTAAAGCATAAAGGGCTGGTCATATTTGTCCGATAACGATCACAATAACGAGATTTTCATTTGAAGGTACACCCTATACTACATGTGTGGGAGCAAGTACCTCGATTCAATTCAATTTTATTTTCATTTCCAACAGAAAGGTACATATCAAAGTGCATTTTAACAAAATAACATGATATACAATAATTATGACAATTAAATAAATGGAAAATAACAGTATTATAATTAAGAGGGGAAAAAAATATTGCATTTGTTCTACTTTCTGCGGAAATGGATTCTTGCGTAGTATACCTCCTTGATGTGAGTATGCTCTTGTCTGTAAAGCCCGGCACACACTGCACGATCTGACTACAATGCGATTTTGGGAAAAGTTGTTATAACACTTGATTATGAACCTTCAAACATGTAAAATCTTCGTGATCAAAGTTCCAAATAGTAGTATAAATCGAAATTCCAGGCTACTGCAAGCCCCCGTGTAGGAATAAAAGCGAATTCAATTCCAAATCGTATATATAGTGACGTCATACCAATCTTGCGATCGACTAAGATTTGAAGCCGATTTGGCCTTTACTCTAACCAGAAGAATTGCAGTTAACCAAAATTTCGATATTAGTATTTGTATCATTATCCCGAACTTTAAATAGGATATTTTCACATTTTTAAACTTTTACATTTAATGCAAACTGCAATTTGTTCGAAAATCGGGTCGCAGTCGGATCGTATATAGTGTGCGCCGGGCTTTATACTATAGTAAAGCAGCTCGAGGGAGTAAAACAATTCTCGGCATCGTTATGTGAGCAGCCCTTAATAGACAATTGACACAATTTTAGGTCAGACAATTATTCTGTGGAAAATGCAAAAATCTGTGCAATGAAATTAAATCATGTACCCGCAGCTCTGAAAAATAATGATGTATGGATTTTAGTTCCAATGATATGGGATATTAACGCAGCATATATAGACATTTAAATTTGTGGTAAGTGATCATAATTTTGTGGAACTTGAGGGAATAATCACCTCACTATGATATCTTGACGCTCGTATATCAGCAATATTTTCTTTATCGCTTGTGATATTACAAATATTAAAATCATATATAAAAAATGACCGAAACAAGGCGTTTTGTTCGGTAGCACCGAACAGGGGGAGATATCTGATTTTTGTTCAATTATGATTTATATTAGCGTTAAAGTATACGCTATGTAATTGATGTATTTTAAACAATTTCAGGTATATTTATAACAATAATTCAACAGTTCTAAAAGATTTTGCGCCAAATAGATACATTTTCAAATGTCAAATTTAATCAATGGCTATCAAAGTGGGTCGAAGAATATATAATCCAGCAACAACATCAGCAGCATCAGATGAATTTTATTTTATATTACATATTTTTATTTGATATTTAATTTCATCATTGCTAGTAGTCTTCTACTTGAAGGAAGCAATTTCCTTTTTCAAAAGTAAATTTTAAGAAAAATGAACGTAAAATTAAATGAGAGAAAGCCTATAGCAACAGAGGAAATAACTGCATTTTAAAATATTTAACCTGGAATTATCCAGATTATGATAGCAGTGATACTAAGCATCAGATTGTCAAATTTCATTTTTGTGTAATTTTCAAGAAAGTTAGTGAGGGGCACCAACATTTTTAAGGGCACTTGTGCCAAGCCCCCCTGGCTACGCTATTTTTAATGAAAAACAAAATTTACTTCGAAAATGTTTGAACGAAGGTAGAAAAATCATCTCCCTACTGTACCACTATCATAACAAAAAAAAAAAAATCATATTTTCTTCAATGTATGATTTTTTTTGGTCTCATATGGGATAAAAAAAACCCAAACAAACACGGGTATTGAGAGAGCAGAACACTGGAATCATGGTCTTACCAGAAAATTAAATGCGAGCTTACATACAAGGCCACTGATTAGGGGGTGGTACGGAGGGGTTCCTATCGTCATCTTTCCTCGTCTTTCTCCCCTTATCACTTATCCCTTTCCTTCTCTCTTTCTCCTGCCTCTCTTCCTGTTTTTCTTTCGGTTTCTTTTTTTCTTCTTCAATCATTCGATTGGGGGAGGCACATGCCCCTTGTGCTCTATAGCTATACGTCAAAGCATGTGTACATGGGAAGACTGCATAGTAACCAGAAGCTTTAGGAGTTTTCCAAGGGGCTGCATGGTTGCTATTTAGGCTTCAGGGCGCCGACATTCGATTACGGGCAGGTAGACTAAATTACAAAATAAAATGACTAGCACGGCTTTACGCCGAGTCGCAGCGAAATTCCAAGGCAATGTTTTAGTCCCAGTCTGTTCTTGACTTTGTGTCGTCATAAATCATGAATTTTTAATTCATTTCCAAAAATTTGATTTCCTAATGCCTTGAAACAATCTATGTTGATGGTAATAGTTTTTTTGCATGCGTTATGCACTATTATAGAATAAATTTCTTTAACACCACACAGAGGGATTTCTAACAAAATGTACATAAAAATAGTTTTAATATAAAAATGAAAATATTTTAATTTCTTAGTTCATGAAACAATGAAAATAAATTGGCTGGACAAAAGGGATAAAATTGGAAACTGATGATATCAAAATTATGAAGCAACTGACAAATAGTGACCATGGTGAAGGATGAGTTTCCGCTCTGTCTCCGGTTGCTTTCATGATTGTTCTTATCATTTAAAAAAAAATCATAACTTCCTTATTAATTGTCTGGTTTTCCTCATATCTGTTTCTAATCTGTTTCTCTAATTGTTCTGCTTTTATTTATATAACTTAATTTGGGTCAAGAATTCTTCTTTAAAACTCTTTACAAATAATGTCTTTTCTTTCGCAAAAGCTATGCCTTGTTTGCCGTGCAACCAGAAGCTAGAAGCTAGAAGCGTATAATTTTATGAAGCAAATCGCATGTAAAATTAAAGGGAAGAATATGGAAGGAGAATGAATAAAGTGTGCAAGATGTACCATAAAATAAGTTAAAATTACCAATTCTATTAAAGAGCTCATGAAAAAGGAAAAAATACGGACAGTTTCAAGCCCTCGTCAATTAGAGGAGACCCTCTTTCCTATACTACCACCCCCAAATTTATATATATTTTGGGGCCCCAATAAATATATATATATATACATGTATATATATATGTTTGGTGCCTCAAAAGTACATCTTTTCTTCATAAAATTTATTCTATAACAGAAGCAAATGCTGTGAAATTTTCTGTATCCGTAGACTGATCGACTCTGTTCTTTCAACTAGAATATGGACTGTCGCGTTGGAGTGTTCCGATCAACGTCACCGGCAGCTAGTCGGCAGCCATCATTAGACCGTTATTTATGGCCTGTCGGTGTGTGGACCATTCGACCAAACGCATCATAAGTCAAAAGATTACACCCAATAGCATTCAAATACCAAATCCAAGCAATAACTATCTCTCTTCATTCGTGGCCAATTCGACAGAAGGGTTTTCTACGCTTGATAAAAAAAGAGGAGCGCTCAAATAAGATTGTACTTTTGCTAAAGATCTTTTTTACTTCTTAGGAATACATCCATTCCATTATAAGCCAATTTTGCATCGGAGGTTAAAGTTATTTAGGCTTCAATGCCTAAATTCCAAACTATTCTTTTTCTTCCATTGCACCCCCCCCCCCCCTCCACTTAGAGGAAATTTAGCTTGAAACAGAGAGTATATCCTCCATGCTATAAATAATAACGGGTGAAACGGTCATTGGGAGAATCTGCTCTACGTTGGCAAAGGTATGATGGTGAAACATTTGTGCAGATGTCTCATTTATTTATTAGGTCCATTTGTTTTTGTATAGAATCAGTCCATCCTGTTCATTTTCGTCGTTTGACGTGATTTTTGCACACGTTGTTTTGACGCTGCAAAGTCATTCGTCAATGTCGGTGGTATGCAGGCGAGTCTTTGCGTCCCAGATGTCGGCACAAACTTGGCATAATCTCCACCGGTTTTCTCTATTTTATTTATTATAAACATTTCTTCTTTTTTTTTTGGGGGGGGGGGGGGTGCTATGGAACTTTCACCGTCATTTTGTTGCTATTACTGTGTATTGTACTTATGACTGACTTGTTGTTATGGGTGTTCATCCTCTACAATTATTATCGTATCATTCTTCTTAACATTGCTTTTATTCCTAGTGTTTTTCAATATAGTGTAGGCAGTACGCCAAAATTAAACAAAATATCGACAACGTAAAAGTCAATAACAATTACATGTATATGTAGAGCCATAACCTTGTTCAATTTTTTAAACACTTTGTTAAAGGCATATCTGTGTGAGAGAAGCATATTTAAACATTAATATAGTCATTGATTTCTCTATTTGAACGAATAATTATTATAATAACAAGCTACAAGTTTAGCAAAAATATAAATCAATAATCCCCATAACATTAAAAAGGTAATTGCATTCTTTCTGTAATTCTTCGTAGCCTAACAGAAGCAATGAACCAATCTATATGCGTTATCTATAATCGTGGCAATGAACTGGATCTAAACTCTCCTTACATATGATATCGTAGGCTAACAAATTATTCCTACTCTTTATTAATAATAGAGCTTTGTGGGTCAACGTAATACATACACACATCAAGAAAAAAGCGTAAAACACAATTATAATTATAAGATAAAATGCATTCTAGTCTCAAGTCTTAATATCAAGTTAATGAGCATCCTTAGTTGCCATGACTTGTCTGTATGATTATGGGTGTGCTGAATTAGTTAGATTAAATCCCCTGAGGCAAATTTTGAACTTCAAACAGCGACTAAGCCTATTTTAAATGGGTCACAAGATTAATATGTATAGCGGCTATATTTTGTATACGATGAAATGAACAGCCTTTGGATAGATTATAGTGGATGAATTTTCTGAAGTAGTGTAGCGTGGGCATAGTCATTGAGGGGGCACTGTTTTTTTATGGGAGGGGGCGGATGAGGGAAGAGTGTGAGAGGGGTCGTATTATCCATTTTGCTTGTTGCTTCGCCAGTCTCTTTACTTTTCTCACTTTGTCTCTTTTGTTCTTTTTGTTCTTTCAATGGAGGAGGGGCAGGGGTGCGAATTAAAGGGCAATGTAATGTGCTTGTAATACGCTATATATTCTGGATATTTCTGTACAATGTTGTAATAGTGATATGAAATAATATATATATTGAGAATAATCAAAAGAACAAATAATGCATACATAAATTTAGTTCTTTCCGTGTGAGTCTTAAAGTAGCTATTTTAATATTTTGACATGTCATGTAGATAGTTCAATCGTTTTTTCTAAATCATGGCGTAAAATTTGAGAAAACTGATCCCGAAAATTTGAGAAATATTATTAAAAACATCTGTAGAAAGGGAAAACCAATGTTCATTTCAATAACAATTTTTTTTATTCGTATACGCATCTTAAAATCTATAGAAATGGTTTTAAAACCCGGGTTCCATATTTTCACACCCATGATGATTTTGCTTAACATTATCTTTTCATCTGTCTTCTCAATATTAAAAAAAAGTTTAATAGTATTTAATGCACAAATCAGTTATTGTTGCAATATTTATTAATATTAAAGATTATCTGCGGATATGTATCTTTAAAGTAAGGGAAATGTCTTTATTATTGAAAAAGGTTTCCGAAAAAAAGTTATTTATTGATTACAGGATTGATAGATCATCATAAAGGAAACTTTTAAGTTAGTGAGGGTAAATTATCTGTTGCTGTGTTGGCGTCACTTGTAGAAATATCAGGGTGCGGGCGGGGCGGGGGGAGGGGACTACATCTACCGCCACCCCCTCCCCCTTGAGAGTTTTTGGAAGGACAATTTTCCCTTTTTAAAAAATCACACTGAAGGGGAAAAACAATGATGGGGAGGGGCTAGGAAATTAATTGCTCTCCCCCCCCCCCCCCCGTGTCATGGGATGGCTGGTCAGAAGAAAAAATACGCAAAAGTGGACTTTCCGGGTTAGCGAACCCCCCCCCCCCCCCCCATTCTAACAGCAAAGGATTATCCACTGTGTCTGTCTCCTCTCCCTCTCTCTCCCTCTCTCTTGTTTCTAACTTCAGTACATCTCGTGCAAGCTTATTCACCAATTACTCGGTCTTAATACACTTGACTTCATTGCCGAGTTACTGATGGATTGTTTTATCCCTTTTCTCGTTCATCTGAAAGAAAGACGTTGGTGGGTTAGATTACAAAGCAACTGACATTAATCGAGGGTACAGGGTAGTTCTTTAATGTCATAATCGTCATAGATAAGCTCCATTTCTAGATTATTTATATTCTTATGATGACGAAACATTCTGGAAGCTTTGTGATACTGGCTTCAGGTCAAAGATGCGTCTAAGTAGAGATAATTCAAAATAATAATAGTAATGATAATAATATTAATGATAATAATATTAATGATAATAATAATAATAAAAATAACAACAACAACAACAACAACAACAATAATAATAATAACAACAATAATAATAATAATGATAATAATAACAACAACAACAATAATAATAATAATAATAATAATAATAATAATAATAATGATAACAATAATAAAATATAATAATGATGATGATGATAATCAATTCCTAATTAGCGCTTTATATATCCAGGTACAAACAACTTTCCAAAAAGTTTGAAAAGCAATTAACATGATGAAGAGAGTGTGAAAATAAAGAAGAAAAATAAGGAGACATTTTTAAAGTAATGCAAGTAAATGCCATTCTTGTCAATGAAGCCTTATTTTAATCTATCCAATCAGATTGGATAAGAACATAATCACGACTTAGGAATTATCTGAGGGGAGATCCCTCTTTTCTTTAATAGGTCATAGCATGCATGCAAAATTTGCCGAGCATAAATTTTAGTTTACAGAAAATGCATGATAAAAAAAGCGAAGAATAGTCCTAGCAAATGTCTCTATACATACTTTTCATATCTTTATCTTCATTCATTAAAAGAATCTGCTATTTTCCAGCTCAATTATACCACTATGTTTACAGCAACGGACCTCAATTATCATTATCTTAGACATATCGCTGACAAAAGACGTTCCATTAAACTCCATTCATTTACAGATAAACGCGCGGAAAAGAAAAGATTTAAAACGTGACCTTCATGTTATATTTGTGAGCATTCATGACTGAAAGGGTTAGATTCGCTGAGCTGCTCTTTCCTGCGTCTTCTTTTTTTTTACAATTTAATACATATTATGATAAAAGCAATGTTGAAATGCATTCTAGCGTGTATGGAAGAATCTTTGAAATACGAGTATTTACTGTTCTTATTCAACAGGAACTTTTTTCTTTATAGCGAATGAGGATGCAGAGATTTCCGTATTTAATTTCACCACTTCTGTTGTACAATGATAAAAGGGTTTCACATTCACAAGCCTTTTCTGGACTCGTTTGGTGATTATTTAAGATTTTAGCTCAAAATAGGTTACCTATCATTTTCTCCTTTTGAATTATAAAACAGTTGAAAAGGTTGCTTTCTGTCGGCGTATATGAGACTCATTGCCAAATACCATTCGAGACCATTTCAGTCATATCTTAAAAATCATATAGAATGCATTTTTTTTTCAATAGATATTTCATAATGAAAAGTCATCTGCGGTATGATGTATTTATATTGAACAAAGGAGAATATAATATATGTAGTTGTATAACGTATATTGTACAATCAGGTTTAAAGAACTATAAATTGTAACATTGAAACTTAGAGTTACATTATAGAAATACACATAGCAGTGACGAACGACAAAGAGACTATTTATCGGGGATGAAAAAATTTCCTTTGGCGTTGGTGTACTAATAACAGACAAACGTTGACGACCGTCATGAAGTAAGTTATCTCATACACATAGGCATACGGGCACTATTTTTCTCGGGGTGCTGACGTCGCTTACCCGAATATTAACTTTTCAATTTTCTAAAGTTTGCGAGTAAGCGAAAATTTGACACTTAATACAGTAAAAATGTCATTTTGTCATAGACATATAAAATATAGGATATTAAAACTATACAGATAGACAACTTGACTGTCTAATCATAATATCACCAGCATCATCATATTCACTACTACCACCTTCATTGTCATCATCATCATGGCCATTATCATTATCATTATCATCGTCATTTTTATCATCATCATCATAAGCATCATTCCGACTTCTATCTTGTTCCTCCTTCTGCTCGACGATTTATCAGCTTTATATAGTTTTCATAGTTCACGTTTCATACTAGTGCAAGACGATAGGCAATATTTGATGTCGTGTGACCATGTACAAAATCGCTTCAAACCATCGTTATTATCTTCTCCTTATACCTTCTCCTCCATCTCAATCGTCAATTTCCTTTCATCCTATTCCACTCTTTCTGCCTCATTTTCATTCATCCCTATTCCTCCTCTCCATCTCAATATTTCTTTCTCCTCCTCTGTGAACAAGATAATCATTTGGGCCATATAACGATGTTACGATTTATAGTATTGGAATATGTGGACACATATTCTATCTATTTATATTTATTTTTATGGGGAGCAATAAACGGTATAATGATAAAGCAACATACATCTATTGGCGGACGGGGGCACGAGCGAAACGTTCTCCCCTTTTAAACACATGCGTGCTCTCAGTAAGATTTGAAAACCGTTTTCTTATGATTGCTGATAATTTGACACATCCTTTGGGGGGAGGGGGGGGGGAGGCTTTCATATTTTTGACACACATTTGAGGAAAGAAAATATAACCCTGGATTCGCCACTCATTTTTGTCTATGTGCCTCTCTAAGGAATTTCACACAGGTCCTTAATAATGTGAAAAGTAGGACCCGTTTTGCTTTTCTTCCCTTTTTTCCAGTAGGGGAATAGGGGCGGCCATTCAGGGCTGTCGCTGTCCGCACATATGCATTTCTGTATTAGCATGCCGAATATAACATGATAAAAATTATCGGGTGATGGTTTGTATGACATCATAATTTATATTAAGACATATACTCATTCAAGGTTGATAAATATTGTGTCGTGACATTCAGCTCAACATGGGTCATGAAAACAAGATCATAAAGCGTTTCTGCAAAGGGATTTGACATTTCAAACCCAGACTCTTACCTCAACATGCAATGTTTCATTAAATAGAAAAACCAACAAGGTAAATATGAGGGCTTTAAAACGTAAATACCCTTTCCGCGGCGCCCAAAATGAAAGACTTGGAACCGAAGTGATGATGATATTGATAATAAAGAAGGAGGCTTTCATATTGCCGTAACGCGCAAAGGGATTTCGTGCTTTGTACACAGTCACTCGGGTGAAATTGCAAAATATCTCTTTGCTAGATTCAATATCGCAGATATAATGGATATAAATAGAAAAGGTAATATTACTGGACGAACTGTCCGGGTGGATGGCGGGATTGGCCGCGGGCGACGATGCTTGATCACACAGCAATCCTTCGACTCGGAGACGAGGTCGATCGGCTGTCGTGTGCCGTGTGGGGGTGACGACATCGCACGCGTATGGCGTACGCGTCTAATCTTTGCCATCGTCATCGCACGCGCAGATGAGATAATTCGTTGTGTTCTCTTAAACCCTCCCCTCGAGATCATCTAATATATCTCCTTAAAGTCATTAATGTAATCATCCTCATAGGACACAAATGAAGATTTATCCCGCCATTTCACGCACTTGCCTTTCACTGGGATCTGTGGATATGGTGACGAGGATAGCCTAAATTGGAGCCAACCGTGAAAAAAGTAATAACATCGTGGAAACTAGAAAAAAAAAGTTGTGTAGTCCAAGAGGGGTGATGATAAGTAAGGGGCAATTAGCATTCATGGGGATAGAAGATGCATAATTATTATGGATGTGACATAGATAGTTTCTTATCACTTTGCCTCGAGATATCGCCCCGTCTGAATAAAGCCGAGCAGAATTATAGCTCAACGTGATCTTTCTTCATTTCATACGGCCAACATGTGTGTCATGTCGGGTGACATACCTTTTTGCTTTTTGTTCAATGGCTAAATGAAAATTAATGATATAGGACTGCCAGACAAAATAATGGTCATATTTCATCGTTCATTGTGAAGAGGTTTCTTATATTTCTTGTTGAGAAGTGAAGTAATACGACATGTGCTCGCCTGCTGGATTATCGTCAAAATACAGAGCACATTGGGAAAAAGTTTTTCCCAATGTGCTCTGTATTTTTTCCCCATTTTCCTCCGATGGATACAAGCAGGCCATCAAGAGTTCATGCAAATAGTGTCCAAGGAAGGCAAGGATGAGGGGAAATTTTTGTTTTCTATATTTTCCTAAATTTGTAAACGAGATTGAACGTTCATATATTTAGATTGCATACACTTTGAAAGCATATGGTCTTTTATTGATTTTAATGATCGATTTCAGGTACATATCTCTCAATTATTTATTCATTTATTGTTCCATTATGTTAAGATTATAATTAGGGAAGGTTAGCACATTTGAATAGGTGATGCGCTACAAACTACAATGGTGAATTCTTTTTGGAAAATCTTTGGGATCAGGTTTCAACATTTTTGCAATTTTATTTTCATAACGATATTCCGTTCTCGTATAACGCATATCACATTATGATATAACGTCTCCCTGCGCTTCCATCCAAAGAGCTTTGTTATTATATAATCCCGGCTTTAGCTCTGGCAACCGTTAACAGTGTACAGTGCTTGTCAATGTATAATCCTACCAGGTACAAATTTACCTCACCTGGGTCGAGTGTGACAATCGTAGATTAATGTCTCGACAGAGGAGGTTAGTGCTGTCGCAGATCATTTTATTCAGGGACAATTTATTCTCTGTCATTGCTTTCTTACACCGAGTTATCACAATTTATCAAGTTTCTCAATAATTTGCATTCATCTATTATTTTCCAATTGATGAGAAGAAGCCTGTACTAAAAAATGATAAAAATGTATCTTATGGGTATGATGTCGCAGGCTTATATTACCTGCTTGGGAATCAGATCACAGCGATTGCAGTTACTGATACGACGGTACAGTTCAGAAAATTTCATATTCATTCGACCAACCCCCTCTTTTTTTAAATGAAAGAAAGAAAAAAAACTTGTTCTATGCAAAATGTATGTATCTATTCCAATGTAATGATGTGAATGACTATACTGATATCACTGCATGGCGGAAGTGATTTCCAACATCTGCAAATCTTTCAGACTTTTCCTTTGAAATTATATCACATACAGAGTAAAATGTACAATTCAACACCATCTTCGAATGGAATTAAATCTTCCGTGAAAGTGGGCTTGTGTTCACTCGGTAAATCTCATCATCAATAACGCCGAAATAGTCCTCGCTCGATTAAACAAAACACTAGGCTATAAACCACGAAATATGAAATTTCCCTTGCAGCGTGTCGCATTCAAACAGAGCAACAAAAAAAGTCAATTTTATCGTCGCGCTCTCTCTCTCGTGTGGCTAGCCATAAAAGCAAAGCAATATTCCAGCGCATTATGCCCGTTGCATTGGCTTATTGTTGAATTGACAGAACAAATATATAATTCGGATTTCGAACACGAACCGCCTTTTATCAGCTCTCTATTATTTACACACACATACACATACAATGTAAATGATATTTGGCGTAGGCTTTTTCTTTTTGAAAAGGCGTTATGACCGCTGGTGCATGCTGAGGGAGTGGGTGGGGGCAAGGGGCAAACCCCTGATATATTTCCATCCAAATACACTCGTACTGGCCTTTCCAGTTTGTTATGAACATTATTTAAACGACAGTGATCATCAGGTGGTTCTTTAGAATGATTTGAAAATATGAAAGGTATTTAAAAAAATAAATATTATTACGTCAAACAACCATTGATTTGATTTGATTTATTTTCTTCTGCATTCATATATAAGCACAACAGTTTTCGGTAATATAAAATAAAATACAAAACTACTATTTGACAATGAATCATAAATAAACAAATATTTATATAACAATAATTTTTCAAAAACAAACACGAAATGATAAATTGTCAAATTATTGTAATTCATCAAATATAAAATCATTTGCGGAAGGACTGCCATTATAAGCAAAATAAAAAAAATTAAAATGTGATGAATATCTTCTAATGAATTAAACACACTCATTAATGGTGTAATAAACAATTAAAATTACTTTGTATACAAATAGTAGATAAGTATTATACAGAACCAAAATAAAATTTGAAAATACCGATCTGCATAAAAAAATCACTATTTCTCTGAGTATATTGCGCATAGCGAGAAAAGTTTTTAACTGTCAAGCATATATGGAAAGAAACCTGCTCGTACGCTTCGTTTTCTCGCAAATAGTCAATGTCATGTTGCTTATGACATGATATTAAATAATGATATTTCAAATCTAATCCGAATTTAATCAGTTCATGTCAGATGGATTTCAAGCTTTCAGTCAATTGTTTAGGAATCTGTGATTGATGCCCCATGTTTTTACATAACTACTCCCTACACCACCCAACCCTTCAAATCAAATTCTGTCACACTACCCTGAACGCGATCCGGGGCCCATACAATAAGATTCCATTCAACTCCCGAAATAATTTGATAAATTTACGTTCCCCCTCCCCCTTCCGAAGCCAGTGATATATACGCTATTGATCATGACGTAAACAAACAATTTCATTGGTGGCTTGTAGACTAAGTGGAGGAAACAAGCTCACGAAAAAGAGACATTTTATTCTTTTATTAGCAAGGTGCAAAGCGGAATAGCACCTTAATGGTTTACTGGTATTGAGGGTCAGCCGATCGGAAAATGAAGCGAGGGAATGGAGCGTGAAATTGGCGCGCAACAAAGTTAATTGTGCAGGGTCACCCAGCCTAGCTTGGATTATATCCGCGACAATCGTCATGTAATAACATTTAAAAAAAAACAGAATCGAATCCCATTTTTGACACATTACGTCTAGAAACGCGTTCAAAAATAATAATAAGAGAAAGTAGTGAGGCGATGTGGTTTGGGGTATTGATCGCGGCAAGCGAGAGGGGTTACAGGGAGGGGAAGGCGAGCAGACGTCGTTATGCGCTGGGTGCACAGGGCCAAGGAAGCGATCATCATTCGCCTTGCCCACACGGTTGATGGGGTAGGGGTACGTGCTCATGTTATTGTAGTGGCGGTCTGTTTCGCGGTGGCGGGTTTTGCGCTCGAGTTGGGGGTCGCTTGTGTCGGGCGCACGGGAGAGCGGCGGCCTGGCAATCATTTCGCCTCGGGTATTTCTCACCGGACGGTGGTGAAACACGTATGATGATGATGACTTTTTCTTTTTACAATTTCATTCTTCATATTTTACGGATGCGATCGTTGCGACTCTTGAATACACGGTCTACTTGAATTGGGCGAAAAGGAGAGCAGTATGCGATATACCGAGAAGAGGGGAAAAAGTGACGATAAAATTATGAACTCCTCGAGGCAAGAAGGGAGTTGTCCACGCGCTGCGAATCAAGTTACGCTTCCATTGCAGATCGCCTACTAGTGGATGCAAGCAAGAAATTTATTAGGTTTTCTGAATCAAATGCTTTTGGTTGATCTTGAAGCTATATGAATTCAAATTTTGACCTCCAACAACAAAAATCAATTCTCTGAATCACTATAGGCTATGAGGCGTGGATGAATCTGTGTATCATAATTGCGTCTAGACGCAAGTTATTTGTTTGTAGAAACAACCTTGACACTCCAAAAACATTTCAAACTGTCCACATAATTTGTACTTCGGGTCAGATATAATTCATCCAAGAAAATCAAGAGAAACTGACTTTTCTGTAATAACCTTTGTTAAAATACGTGGAAATGAAGAATTCAGACACATTAAGGTCTATTTCTGTGCGATGTATAGAGTGGCGCCCTTATAGAGGCGCCACAATGTTTACGCGTCATGTACATACCACTAAGCCCAAAACGGCGCCGTATCGGAAAGATCCCATACTTCTGAGGCTCGGCGACCGCGACATTTCAAACTTTAGCATAATTTATACTTTGGCTATAGATATCACCTTCTATGAAAAGGTAATCGATTACTAGAATGCTTACTTCTCCGTAATAAGCTTTGTTAAACCAATTAGAAACAATTAATTTAAACACAACATCTAGATCTCTACGGTGTATAGAATGGTGTCCTTATAGTGGCGCCACATTGCTAACACGTGATCTATACAGAGTGACCACGCCCAAAACGGCGTCATATTGGAGAGATTCCATGGTTCTAAAGTATTTGGATTATAGACATTCATATTTGAATTTTGTTTTCAAGGAATATGCATTTATTTATCTGAAGGATAGAGAGATCTCAACGTGAATGAAGTATAGGAAAATTGATTATACGGATATGAACTGTGATGATGAAAATTGACGTAGTCACAAAAATATTCCACATAATATTACATAATCTTTATTTATATCGAAAACAAGCTGCTGAAAACTGCTTATCCAATAATAGCGAGCCTCTGACGAAGATTCTGCTAGGATCGAAAGCTCAGGCCCCTTTTAATCTTTATTTAGTTTAAAATAACTTAAACGGCATATTTCATAATCTTTTTTTTGGTCTAAAATTCAAAAACTATTCAAAAACTTATTTTAACATTGAAGTAAAGGATTACAAAGTTTATATCTATAACGTCACAGACACCAATACTTTCACTTCACATTAATTTTCATTTATAAATTGTCTATTTATGGTTATTGCATCAGTTTTAGGGAATAAGTGCAGGAAAAATTCATAAGGTTTTAATCTTGAAGAAATGCAATCTGAATATCCTCTTTTTATTTCCACGTGGGATTACGATTGCCCTATATTTCCTCATCGTACCGTTTAGTTTTACGTTCTCCATTTGGGTGAATTAAAATATCATCCCGATATATAGACCAAGATCGCCCGGGGTATGAAATAAGAAGAAATTCCATTAGAACGATTCTGTTCTGGCTTCTACCTAATACCTCTCCACAATGTAAAAGGCACTTTTCAAGGTATATCAATATATAATAATAAAATGTTAACAAAGTTCCCGATTATCTATTCTCTCTCTGAAACCATTAGTGATGTTCCTAAAGTTATGTCTCTTATTGGAAATATAAATACATAATGCTGCGATTGATAGTTCGATGCTTTTAACGGGATTTTTTAGATATTATGTGAAAGGTTGTCGGTAAGAACAGGGATAAATGGACAATCTTTTGATCAGGATTTCCCTTTTAGAAGATTAGCATATAATATGTATAAGTTTTCTTCTATAAGATCACGTAAGACATGCTACAAGGTAAGACGGAAGAATTAGAAAGGAAAACTGGGCGGTGTAATCTGTCTTTATGATAAGATAAAATTGATGAAGAATTGGGAATTCAAATTTGTGCGTGAAAAAGAATAATATCTATTTCCAGTATTTAAGTCGCAAAATGATTTAAATGGCACAGACTACAACGGTGAGAATCTTCGAGATCTTTTTCTGGACATTGGCTGTATACGGAGGTATACTTGAATGTCAACGTAAATTATTTTGAGGGTAGTTCAAACTTTTTTGAGTCAAGACAAATCGTAAATGAAAAAGAAATGTAAAGATCAAAGCTTTTTGTTGTTGTTTTTGTCTTTGAAATTTGAATGACTGTTAGTGACACAATGTGACTGGAGAACATTTATGTGGAATAAAATACACCCTACGCAATGATTTTGGTGCAAAGCTGACTTCTCAACTACATGTATAACACAAAGTGTCTAGACATTAATTTATTGGTGGTGACGTGATTTACATAAAAATCCTATAAATCAATGTTTATTGAAATGGTCGAAATTTGAATTAATGAGACCTGCATCGCTTAACTTAACGCACAATTTACATGTTTTAAATGCATATACATGTATTCACTGTCAGTGTTGGTACCATGTATTTGAATTATGAGGCGGAAAATTTAACGCTAATAATAAATTGTATTTGCTGGTAGACTAAACGATTCATCATTAAATGTAAAAAATGTTTTGTTATCAAAAGCTTTACTTTTATCTTGAGTAAAATAATTTATCATTATGTATTATTAACGAGTTATCAAAAAATAAATGCAGTGAATGAATTCACGTCTTATTGATTTCATAATTTTTCTTCGACACTGTCACTTAAAATAAGAAACATTTCACGTCTTGGTCGCCATTTAAGTAGGCACATCCATACTTTGGCTTGGGGGGGGGGGCATATATAGGCAAACAAGGCATGACGGAGGGAAAAGGGGAATATGGGGCTCTAAACAATTATTGAGCCTTTCGAAACTACTATTACAAATATTCGGGAATAACCAACACATCATGTTCCAGCAGATCCCTTCGTAGCTTTTGTCTGATGATGTACACACAATTACGTAAGCGCGATAATGAATATTACGACCATTTGCTGATAGTGAAAAGGTACGGAGGTGCATTTTGGTTTAGGAGGAGAACTGAATGGAAAATATATGAAAATATATCACCATAATGACAGATGAACATTTCTTTATAAATCATGATCTCTTTTATTCATATATTTATTTATCATTAATTTGGCAACATTCATCAAGATAAAACAATATAATGACTGAAAACATTGACTGAATTAGCTTTCGAATATCAAATCGTGATCAATGTAAAAACAACATAATCACCAATCTCATTATTTGAACAGTTTTGCAGTCATCATCATCATTATAGGGTTCTTTTGTTTTCGAGCGAGTAAAGTGAGAAAGCAAAAATGTATATAGGCGATTCATTTTATTCAACAGGCCCCTATAATCTACTGGCTATTGATTCATAGAAACGATATGTTTGAAGATATACCATGTATACTGCAGGTTAGATTTGACAGAAGTCTGCCTTTTGTGTTGCTTAGTTTTGTTACATGACTTGTATGTCTTTTGTTTGGCTGTATTCGTGGCAAGATACTTCTTCCAGTTGTTCAGTTCTCTTGCATTTTCGAAGTTAGGCTTCACAACCTACAGGGTTCCCAACCAAACCTATACAGATATGACAGGTGAAAATTGTATTGCGATCAAGAAAATGTTGAGAAGGTGTTTACAAATAAAGTGTTATGGGTTTGTAATAGCTATTTCTGATGATAATTTTGCTTTCAAATTATTTAGGAACTGACTTGTGTTTTTCATTACAGATCGAGCATACGATCTTTAACACTGGGAGTAAAATGCCTAAAAATTTGTTTACAAATTCAAAAATTCCTCCCATCAAGCTTCTTCGTTTACTAACCATTGTCTACGGCGGACCGTTTGAATATTAATGAGTCAGAAAGAAGAGGATCTTGGGTATTTGATTCCAGTACATCGTGACTTGGCCGTGAACCAGAATAGCCTGGTGGTTAAGTCGCTGCCCGGCAAGCAGTAGATGACAGGTTCGAATCCCGCTGGTTCCAATTTTTTCTGACTTGTGTTTTTCATTACAGATCGAGCATACGATCTTTAACACTGGGAGTAAAATGCCTAAAAATTTGTTTACAAATTAAAAAAATTCCTCCCCTGAAGCTTCTTCGTGTACTAATATAAAAGTAGTTTCTCTTTCTTGGTTGGAAATTTGTCGCGGAAAGGGGCGGCGGGGTAAATTGCCCTTCATACCCCCCCCCCCTCAAATACCCAAATGTTATTAGAAGTGATCTTGTATAGTTCAGTTCAGTTCAGCTTTTATTTTTTTTCATTTCCAACGAAAAAGAAATATACAATTCACATACATCATTAAATCAACAAAGTAGGATACACGCAATACAACACATATATATAACAATATTGTAGATTAGATAAGATGTACCAAACTATTGCAGTATGAAAAATAATTTTATGAATGTTTGGTTGGAAATGGAGAGGTCCACTGTGAAGCTAAGCTTGTAAATTGTGGACCCCTCAGGTGAAAGTATTCAATAATAGTAATTTACATTTAAAAAAAAAACGAGAATAATGGCCAACAGAGAGGGGAAAGCATAAACATATCATACAAAATGTGTGAAAGTAACAAGGGAAAAGTAAAAGGAAAGACAGAAAGAGGAGAGAAATTGACTGCATGTGGGACTGAGGAATGACGAATGAAAGATGAATAGATGTAACTGATCAAAACAAAGGTAGCGCGCAACATCGATTCGTGTGAAAAGGGAAATAATTATGAGGATGTTCCTGGTTGACGGGTGGTGACGAGTTCTTCGTATAATAATAATAATAAATAATAATGATCATTTAATAATAATAATAATAATGATGCATATATACATAGACACACATACACATTTAAATGCTGCATATATAGAGGTAATCTAAATGCTACTAACAACTGACAAAGCGAGTTAGGTTTTGTAAGGAGCCAATAAAAATTTCTTTAGATTTCTCTTAAAGATTGTGAGTGAAGAGGATTTTTCCAAATCATGGTGCAAAGTATTCCAAAGTTTAGGACCTTCAAAAATAAATGTTTTTTGTGCAGAAAATGTTCTCAAAAATGGTAAATGAAATTCATCCGACTGTCTGGTGGGATATTTGTGAATTGTACGATTTTTTAGAAACATATCGTGAAACGCAGATGGTAGAGTACCACAATTGTATTTATACATAAATTCACCAAGATGAAATAAGTACAGATCTTTAATTTTTAGGATGTTATGTTCAAGGAAAAGAGAATCCGTATGGGCACGTATAGGAGCATTTACAAATTATACGAATGACTTTCTTTTGTAGTAGTAAAACTCTTTCCAGCAGTGTTTGATGACTGTTTCCCCAAACCAAAAGACCATAGTTTAAATATGGTAAAATAAGAGATGAGTAAAGCATAAGTAAAGATGCTTGAGGAAGGTGTGATTTAAGTCTGTTAATGATACCGATATTGCGAGAGATAATTTTACAAATATTTTCGATGTGGATTTTCCAGGAAAGTTTACTGTCAACCAAAACACCTAAAAATTTGGTTTGAGAGACTTGCTCAAGAGGGATATTGTCAAAAACAATATCAGTAGGTAATGATGCTAAGGAGTTACTAAACAATATATAATTCGTCTTCAGAAGATTCAATGATAATTTATTAGCCCTTATCCATTCTAATATGTTACGCAGCTCTCTATTGATTGCATCGACAAGAACATTTGGATCACTGTGAGAAAAAAATAAATTGGTGTCATCTGCAAATAAGTATACACTAGTACGAACACATTTTTAATATTGATAGAGCTTTCCAGTACATAGCTTGAAATTAAATGATGCAATGATGGGATATTTTTAAAAGTTGCTGGTCATAGCAAAATGTTACTATCAACAAAGTCTAATGTTCTATGGGAGCTTCACCTTCTCATATCTCATAAATTATTCTTCAAATGCAATTTCCGCCGGTGCTTTCGCCAAAGTATGTTTGCTTGAATGCGTCACATGGGTAAGAACTGAGAAGGAAAAGAAAGGAAAAAACCAAGCGTAAATAAACAGAAATTACGGCAGATGACAACTGGAAAAATACACGGTTGATGCGTAAAGTGAATTGCCGTTGCAAATTACCGATTCGATTAGCGAGAGCGGCTAGAATTCTCCTTGATTTGAATGATGGTAAGGGCACATTGCAAAGGAAGGTGATATCCGTATATTACATCTCGCATTGGACTGGGGAGGAGGGAAGATGTGTGAATTGTCAGATTTTGGCCCGAGGGGTGCATGAAGTTGAGCACCGGAGAGAGGTAGGAAGAAGTTGAGGTAGAAATGAAGATAAAAAGAACGTTTTTCTCCCCAAAACAAGGATTGGCCATTTTCGTCTTTGTTACCTGCCCACACGCACGCCAACCCCCTCCCATCGATTACCTATCACGTTTACTCGTCCATGTTGCGAGCTGCTTTTGCCCCGCTGATCGCCGCAGGGCTCGCCGTTAGTCTGTCGGCTACAATCGAAACGCGCGAAATAGATATTTTCTTTAACACTCCTCCTTCTTCTCTCGTGTTTCCCCATCGCGTCACATTTCTCCTCCTCAACTCCCGGAAAAAAAATCGACACTAACCAAGAGGAGATGGTGAAGAAGGAAATAAAGTAACAATCTGAGAGGGGTAAAACCTCTTGGTTTGGGAAATCCGTCAAGACAATCGGTATAGCTGTCGATACGTTTCAAAAGGAAGGAAAACGAATCTATTCAAGGAAACATAAGAATTGAGAGCTAATCGTAGGCAAGTTAGATGACAATCGCAGGAGATTTGACAAGGGGAAGGATCGGCAGTGTAACCGCGCACTCCTTGCCCATTCAGCTGTGGTACAAGTGTCACTTTTTCTCATTTCAAACGTCACCAAATTCACGCTACGGCTGCTTGAAGTTTCTCCTCCATTTCTCCACTTGCTGGTGCTACTGCTCCCTCGTATTCTTTACAGTCTCCCCCTTTTAGAGTGACTCCCTGTACCCCTCCTCACTCTCACCCTCTCTCAGCTCTCCCTCTCTCCCTCTCCCTCCCTCCCTCGCTCCCCCCCCCCTCTCTCTCCTCTCCCCTCTCTCTGTCTCTCTCTCCTTCTCCCATTTCCGTATTGCTAAATGTTTATCTTCCATTTATGTTTCTCCTCCAGTTGTTACTTGCCGGCTGTCCTCTCCTCGCTACCCCCTTAGCCCCTTTCTCACACCCCCCCCCCCCACACACACAGTCTTGTATTGCTTTATTTCCGAGGACAAGTATTGTTCCTCTATTGTTCCTCCGTCCTCGGACAGTCGACGGAATAAAGCACAAATTCATTGTTCGACGTTCGAGGACTATTGTCCGGCTTCCGAGGACCATTGTTGTCATGATTTTTTTTTGTTCTCTGTCCGAGAATGTCCTCGGACATACGGCTAAACACGCCCACACACACACACACACCCCCCCCCCCCCCACACACACACACATACTCACGCAGGTATACTTGTGTGTCTTTCCCTTTGTTCTCTCTATTGTTCAAATAGCCACACAAGCAGCAAAAAAAGCCACACAAGCCTGACGGAATAAAGGCATCTATTGTGTTTGACTGTCCATTTAGTCACACAAGTATACCTCTGTTGGTACACCCTCACACACACACACACACAACACACACGTCACCCTCTTCCTCTCTCCCTCTTTATTCTTTTATATATTTCTCTTCTTTTCCCATGCCCGATCGCCCGATAATAAGTGTGACCGTACGATAAAAAAAATCTTACAATTGGCGCCTTCTTTGGTATTCATACAACAACGCTAATATATACTGCATTTGTGATTTCTTACCTCTTTATTTCTTGCTTTGTAACAGGAAAATGCAATATTTGCGCTTGTCAAACTTTCGCCAATTATTGCTCACGGGCAGGAACAGACATACGCCAAATTTAGCGTAAAATTGAAAGGATACATCGAACGTGTGTAAAACCATAAGCTGCCTGCTCGATTAAACATATCGGACTTCGGTTTTATGAGCAGTTGCATAGATGTTTTTTTTCCCTTCACATTTACCGTTTGCAGTTGGGAAAGCGTGCGTTCTTCTGATTTAGTCTTCTTGATATACACATTTGTAATGGGTGTATGCTCAATGAATGTTAATGAATAATTCCTCCTCTACCAGCATACAAGATTCAAGAATACACGATTCAAGATTCAAGATTTATTATCCATAATACAGAAATTTGCTTGATCATCATCATATTATATATCGATAACTAATGACCTTGAATAATCTAAGTTATCCAGTTTTCATGTTAGGATTTTAAGTCAGTATTGTTAATGACTATGGTATAGCATATTTTCAATCGCGGTAAAATATTTATTCTAAAAGCTGGAAACTATATATATATATGACACATTAAGAAATTCAATATTTGATATTAGGGATAAAAAACCCACTAATTTCCTTGATTAGTCGATCACATTCCCTTGTCTATTATATGTATAACTTTGTTGTATATATATTTTTACCTTTGTTGTATTTTTTTTCAATCGCGGTAAAATATTTATTCTAAAGGCTGGAAACTTAATGCATTTGACAGATGATGAAATTCAATATTAGGGATAAAAATCACTAATTCCTTGATTAATCACTCACATTCCTTGTCTATTATACCTTTGTTGTATTTTTTAACTTGTGTGTGTTTGAGTGTGTGTGGGTGTGATTATCGGTAAGTTGGTAAGTTTTGTCTTTTTTTTCCAAAGGCACCACCCCCCTTGAAAAAAGCTGGTGACGGCACTATTTAATTTCCTATAATAATGTAGTTTATGTGTAATATGTATTTAAATGTCATATTGCCTTTATATTTGCATTCGTATTTTTGTTTCAGTCCTTTTATTATTTGTATTGTATATTGCTTGTTATATATTTATGATTTTATGCTGCCGAATTTGTAAACTGATCCTTTCAGCTTGCTGCTTATATCAGTAATTTTATATACCAATGAATGAATAAATAAATGATAATTTTTTTTTACGATTTATTTGAACTAAATACATGTATAATACATTATCAGTGTTACTTATAGGTCTTCTGCTTATAATTCTTTTAACATCTAAAACAGCTGTTTTTGTACATCTACTTCTATATCTACGTCTTCTACTTCTATTTCTCCTAGATCTACTTCTTGTACTTCTAATTTCTAGAACTACATCTAGTTCTTATAGTTATCCCACATCTACTTCTTCTACTTCTAATTCTTCTACTTCTACTTCTCTTAGATCTACTTTTTCTACTTCTAATTCTTCTAGAACTACTTTTACATCTACTGCTTCATTTTCTTCTACATCTAGTTCTTCTACTTCTACTACCGGTTCTTCTACTACTTCTTCAACTTCTTCTACAACTACTTCTTCTACTTCTACTTCTTCTAGATCTACCTCTTCTACATCTACTATACTTCTTCTTCTACTACATCCACTTCTTCTTCTAATTCTTTCATTTTCTTCTACTTCTACCTCTTCTACAATTGCCTCTTCAAAATGTACTCCTTCTACATCTATCTTTTCTTCTCATTCTTCTACATTATTTGATCTGCTACTTCTAATTCTACCAATTCTAGTTAGGTCTATATATAGTTATTCTGCTGTTTTTATGTCTAATTCTAATTCTAATTTTACTCCTTCTATACAAATACTAATTCTAGTTTTAATGCTTCTATGATTCTAATTATAGTTCTACTTCTATTACTCTACTCATTTCTTCCAATTTTACTTCTGCTTTTATTTAACTATTAATAATTCTATAGTTCTACTAATTTACTACTACTACTACACTACTACTACTACTACTACTACTACTACTACTATTACTATTACTACTACTACTACTACTGCTACTACTACTACTACTACGACTACTACAATTACTACTACTACTACTACTACTACTACTACTACTACTACTACTACTACTAGTACTACTAGTACTACTACTTCTACTACTGTACTACTACTACTACTACTACTACTACTACTACTACTACTACTGTACTACCACTTCTACTTCTACGGCGACGATGACTACGACTAATACTACTACTACTACTACTACTGCTATTATTACTACTACTACCACTACTACTACTACTACTACTACTACTACTACTATACTACTATACTACTACTACTACCACCACCACCACTACTACTACTACTAATACTACTGCTGCTGCTACTACTACTACTACTACTACTACAACTATTTCTGCTGCTGCTACTACTCATACATTTCATCACAATGAAAATCAATTTAATTTCGCCATCAAAATAATTATATGCTAAATAATAATACATAAAAATGACACGTACACCGCTTGGCTACCCGAATGTAAGTTGATGACTGCCCGAATATAAGGTGACGACTGTCCGAATATTGGTAAATTTCAAAATTCTCCGGGGGGGGGGGGGGGGCTGCAACCCTCCTGCCCACCTCCCTCCTCGTACGCCTATGGGTAAACCTTTATCAATATACTTCTATTTCTTCTGCGCATGCATGGCACCGCTATATGAGTACCGGTTTGGGTTATATAGTTGGGGCACAAAGTATATGTTGCGGAGAGAGAGAGAGAGAGAGAGCGAGAATTGAGTTCATGTGTGGGTGTGTGTGGGTCTGGGCTATGTTTCTAAAAATATATATAGAAGTTACAAATCGAATAGTTTGGTAGTTTGGTGTCAGTAAAGAAGATGCAGGAAAGGATTTACTATTTTGAAAATAATCTTCTATTTTGAGTTATATTCTTTGAAATGAAGACCAGCGTTCTTAATATTTCGGAAAGAAGGAATTGAATTACCTATAGGGGGAAAAGGGTTAATGAATGAATGACATCACAGGATGATCAGAACTGCAAAATGAAAATGTTCGTTATTCTTCACCCATGCCTGATTAAACCATATTCTTATATTATTTGATGTCTAATAAAAACATTTACCTACCGAATGTATGTAAAGTATTTTGCACAATAGCAGCTGTGCGTTCAGGGTGTCAATATCGCAAAATTATATAGAATCTACTTTGTATAAATAAATCATTATTTAAAAAAAAATTATCACGTACGCTTATTAATTTTGACACCATATCATGATCTCGTCATCAGTGGACGCCTTTACATGACATGGGTGGGCGAGGGATGACAAGCAGAATTCCTCAAAGTTATGGCGACAGATGTAAATCTATAACTGATTTTTTTTGTCGCTCCTATTTAACATATGAAAGAACTGCAACACGTGTAAGTTTTAAATGATAGCATATTCATCAAATGTTAAAAATATAGCCAAGCTTCATAGGCAGAATAGTTGATAAGCCTATACGGTATAAAAAGATCATATAATAAAGGAAGGCATTATTGAACGATATTTTAAGTTTTTTATTAAATAAATCTGTTATAGAAGAATTACAGAAACAACTATTTTTTTGCATAATCATCAAATCGGCCTTTATAAAAAGCACAATCACAGAAAAACAAACATTTGATTTTTTTAAATGTTGCATCATTTCTTGCATCAACAGTCGGAATTACAGCCATAAGAGTTCTATTTCATTCTTCTTTCTTTCCCTCTCGCTTTATTTCTTTATATACATGTACTTATTCATGCAGAGCTGGGTAAACTTGGCCTGCCGTCCAACGCGCTCGCGGCCCGGCAGCCCAGGAGCGTTTGTCTAATTGCATCGGCACTCTGGAGCCTGGAGATAAACAGTGGGTGGTGAGAGAGAGAGAGAGAGAGAGGGAGAGAGAGAGAGAGAGAGAGAGAGGGGGAATAAAACATTGTAGTGGTAGGAGGAAGAGGGAGTGGGGGTGGGGTGGTGGTGGTGGTGGGGGCAGGGGGAGGGTTCCACATGTTCTTGAGAGAGGATGTACACTGTAAAAAATATCTGTATTTTTACAGGGGAAAAAATTAGTTCTGTATAATAACAGCTAATCTGATGTTATTTGTACATCATTTTCATAGGAAAAAGTAACAACTAATCTGTATTTTTACATCAGAAGTTATGGCGACTCTGCTGACGCCAGATTTTCTGTAAAATTACAGACATTTTTTTACAGCGTAGGGGAAGGGTTAAAGGGAGGGGAGGGGTAAGTTTCGTATACGCAAAAGGTTGAAGTATATAGGTACAGAGGCGTATTCAGAAAATTGTAAACATTAAGTCGAATCCGGCTCCCGAGACCTGAGGAGGGGCGAGGGGAGGTGGCGGGGGCTAATGTATTTGGGCAGCTCCGTATATGGTGTAGAACCATTTCAAGTTTAATATATATTATTATATATATATATTTGTTTTTTTGTTTTTGTTTATTTGTTGTTGTTGTTGTTTATTTGGGGACTTCATGTGGTGGCTTCTCCCTACGCTGGCCACACTAATATGAAATAGTGAACCCCGTTAGTTTTTATTACCTATACAACTCCCACCCACAGGAAATGTGTGAATTTCATTTCATGGTGATATTCTCTTTTACCCGGTGCCCACCTCGAAGGTGGGGTGGGAGGGGGAGGGGAGTGGGGGGAGGTAGAACGTTCTATAGTATATCCTGTCCATCTTTTAGGACTGTTCTGAATCATTAATTTTGTAGTAGTGACAGCTCCAGGAAGGGAAGCAAGACCCCTCCCCCGGTCAATACAAAAGAACCCATTTGCCTCCTGTCCAAAATATGTAAGGGGCTTGATTTTCCCCTTTGGTTTCCCTTATGTTTTCTTTGCCTTTATGCCCCCCTTCTTCTTCTTTTTTTTTTTGGGGGGGGGGGGGGAGGGACGGGGTCTTAATTGGCGCCTATTTCACAACCCTTTGCTGAAATATGAAGTATAAGCTCGATATTTATCAACAGATGGCGGACTTCATTGATAATTGTAGGACCACTTTACACGTATGAATAGATTTGCTTGAATTCAGCAATTTTGTTGTTATTCATATTTGTAATAACATATTGTGCATGGCAATATTACTCGAACCGCATATCATAACTCCACTCGTAGGCCTACAGTCTCCAATGTGTTCATATTCCTTTATTTTCCGTGCAATTTCACTGTGAACCCTTTCTGGCTAATAAATAATTGAGAGCATTATGGGAAACCATATTTAAGAAAGAGAGGCTCTCATCACGCTCATCTCTTAAAATAGCTACACAAACATTAGCCTAATCGTGCGATTAGTTTTACCGTCAGTGGTAGAACCAGTGAATTCAGGAGAACTCGAAAGGGGTGGTCTTAATCAATTAATCAATACACTGATACCCTTCCAATATTTTTTTTTTTGGGGGGGGGGGGGGGTGGCGGTGCTAACGCTAGCAATATCCCACATCATAGGCAAGTATAATTAGGGTCTAGGTTATTAAAGCTCTGACAACGGACGACGTCCCTAACATACTGAGAAAAAAAACACGACTAAAAAGGGCACCAACCCCTACGCCCCAACGTATGGTTTGAAATTAGTACGTGAGCGCCAGGCGAATGAGTTCCCTTTCAGCAGTATTCTTCCTTTTGATTATTAAATGTTCGGATGTGACAAACAGAGAACCACCGCGTTTAAGCTAAAAAAAATCGAAATGTCTCTATTAGCTCAAATTTCGATATTAAGGAAAACGGAAATCATACATACAGTGGTACATGAAAAGGAAAAATGTCAATGCTTTTCTTCTCTCCACGGCTATCAGTTCACGCAAATCAAACAAGTTTTCTCTTCCTAAAAAAATATTGACTCTTACTAGCATGGAAGCAAAATGACATCGAGCTGCAAACATCGGGGCATGCGCTTCCATAGTCCGTGTTATCGCAGCTGTGTCACTAGTACTGCGTGTAAGTGGTCCCTAAATTGACACGGGCACGCTTATATCCTACTTGTGAACTCAAGAAAGAGCTACGATTTCGGAGGGAGAGGAAAAAATATGGAAGCATTCTGTTGGGTTTGTTAATGACAAGGATCGATTACGAAGGTACACATGGCTAAACTGTGGTGCCATTGTCTGCATATTGAGTAAACTTTCTCCTTTTTCTCTCTATCAATATGTGGACTTGTTGTTACTCAGACATCTGCATCCCATCTCACACTTCAGAGATGGTCTTTGCTTTCATTCTCTGTTCAAAGATAGAGCTACTCATGTCCTTATCCATGAATGCCATGGAATCCAGGTACTATAGTCTTAAAAAGAAGATTTAAAAAAAAAATAAAAGAAAGAGAGAAAGAAAGAAAGGTAGGTAGTATTCAAAATTTGGTTGACGTCTTTAGTTTCTTCCACAACTGGAGCGAAGCAAAATTGGTGTAAAATTTCATTTTTAGCATCCTAATTTGTGCATCTGAAAAATTCATTAATGTATTCACAATCTTTTAATGGAGATTTGATACATTTAATTATCTGCTAACATTTGGTGTTAAAAAAAATGATTTAAAACAAAATCCCCCTTTTCGGTGCTTGCAGAAAATCCCACAATACAACAATAAGGCACAAAATACACCCAACAAGCCCTATTTCTATGATAGTCAGACATTGAGGTTATTTCCTATCTTGAAGATATGGTGTGTGTTTACATATATAAAAGAGATATGGTGTTTGCACTTGAACATTCTTAATTAAAACTGATGGCAAGTTGGCCTATAAAACTCGTAAATGTGTGTATTAATTTTTGCAAGGCAAACATATGGAGGATATTAATTACCCAACTCTCGAGAGAAAGTAGACACATAATGAAGGAGGGAATGAGAATAGATACAAGATAGCTCGTGTATATGTGAATGTGGCTGACAGAGAGGGAGAGAGGGAGAGAGAGGGCATGTGAATAAGATACAGATAAGAGGAAAGAGAGAGAAAGAGAGACAGAGATGGAGAGACATACAGAGGGTGAGAGACAGTGAGTGAGAGGAAGAAAGAGAGGGATAGAGAGAGAGAGAGATACAAAAAGTGACAAACAGAAACACAGATAGAGATAAGAAAAAATATAGAGAGAGTGAGAGAGAGACTCAGAGAGATAGACAGAAATCAAGAGAAGGAAAGCTCCTGTTAAGACGCATATTGTAAGTTTACATCCAAAAAAGGGCGTTAATACTATCCAACATGATACCCTTCTGCCTTTTAGCACACATTATTTTCAAGTGACTGCAATGTTACCATACAGCCATAGATGGCATCACTAACAGCCAGATGGTCTGCAATGTCTGCAAATGTTACACCCTAAAAGCCATACGATAACCACTCCTAATTGAACCGGAAAACCTGAAATATCCCAAGGTTAGCCATTTTGTTAAGGTAGATAAAAACTAATTTAGCAGGAAACTTGAACTCTTTATAAGTTTGCATTATACATACAAATCCTAAGACTATGAAATCCCACAAACTACTACAGCATCATCTCTATCAAGAGGAAATAGAAATCTCACTTTCATCCTCGTACACTTCATATGCCACAGCAGAACTTGAAATTTTGTATTAATCAAAAAGCATACTTCAGTATCATACATCAGGGAATGAAAATCTCTGATATGCATCAAAGAGTTGAATCTTTGAAGCACTTTCAATAGTTAGACCAGTCCAGTTTACCAATGTACATGTAATTAGATTTAAAGATGTTTCTTCAGACAATCCTCGCCATAAATTATTTGAGTCACCTCGTTTGTATCATCTCCATGGATGAAATTCATGTTGCATACATTAGTTGTTGCTATGTGGGGTAAACCCATGGAAAAACTTTTTCAGGACATCAAATGCAATTTCAGTTTGAAGAGAATACATATAATTAAAATGAACACAAAAAAAAAGAAAAAAGATGTCCATGTACATTTCTAGTCAAAAGATCATTTTATTTAGAAATGTTTTGGGAAAGAAGCTCAAATAAAGAAACTTTGGTTTACTATTGAAAGTTATTTTTTGCTTTATCAGACTTAAAAAATGAACAGAATTCAGTGCAATTTTATGCAAAAGAATGAAAATCCTTGGAAGTCCATTCCTCCTGATAAAGCATGTAAATGTAACATACTGTTGAGCTGTGTCATTTTGGAGAGTGATGTAATCAGTTATGTTCTCAAGTAACCCATTACTTTGTGATCTCTCCAATGTCGTTAAGCTGTTCATTTTGTGTAACTTTTGTCAGTAAATACAGTCATTCAAATGCAAAAGCTTATCAAAATCCAAATCGTTTCCCTGACTGACAGGAATCAGCATTACATTTCAAGATTCCCCATACTAGCTGTATTGATGTGTGATAAGTCTTACAAAGAAAATGTTTTAATCTACTGAAATAAGTCAGTGTTTTTGACATACTGTATTGAATGCAAGATGGAATTTGAAGTTATAGTCTGAAAAGTATAGTAGATACTTAAGACTCTTAATCATTAAACATAATAAATACACACCAGATATTGTATATAAAAATAAATCTTTAATAGGATATTTCCTGTGAACCACACTTTTTGCACAATCATACTTTCAAATAAGTTAATAATTCTCATCAATGGTAAATAAAGTAATATTTTATGAACATCTATTCCCCCCCCCCCCACAGCCTTACAGCCAACACACCAAAAATCATTTCAGTAACAATGTTAAATCATGACAAATCTTTTGTTTATTAATTGAAATATTTGTGATTCTTAGTCTAGGAGCTAAAATAAAAATTCCGCTTCTAGTTTGAAGACCACTGGAAAATTCTTTATGCAAGAAATGACCAATACAAGTCTGAAATACAAGAGTACATCACAAAATTACGTCATTTTCGTTCGTTCCTCCTTTCTTCCATAAGCGATGCAGCAAGATACACTTTATAAATTAAAAATTGGACATAAATCTGCTACTCTCCAAACATCATCTCTCGGATCAGACGATGTTCCAGGATCAGAATAGGATTAGAAACTTGGACAAAATACTGGATTACCACAGCATACAATTCCTCAAACATATTATCTTGTATTTTTAACTGTGTAATGTGTCCTTTGATCTGAATGGAATGTAACTCAAATCCATTAAAATATATGCAAGCAGATGTCATATGTCCTTTGCATCTATCATCACGCTATGTGATACTATTCAAATCTTGATACTACTACAACTTGCAATGCCATGACATCTTCAAATTTTGTCTTGCCTGTCCTCTACATTTTTAAACGTATAGGACAGGCAATAGCTTTATGGAAGAGAGGGTGTTAAAACACCCTCTCTTCCATAAACCTATTACATTATTGCTGCTTTTATTTGGGATGCCAATGACAGACATTCAATTACTATGGTGCAAGATGACTGAGGTAGGAGTTACTTATGCAGGAGCTTAAGAAGTATTCAAACACTGTGTCACATACATTTCCTCAAGATTATGTTGGTGTTACCATTACAACCAGTGCATCCTTGTTTAAGAGGTCACCTGGTCATCTTGTTACTATGGAAACGCAATCGATGCATCTTTGCTCAAGATAGCACCATCGAACAGTTCAATCTCCACCTTATCCGGCAGTCTCAAAAGCTGGAGAGAGGCAAGATCTTCTGGTAGGTGATCTCAAAATCATCTTCCTATGCAGTCACATCTTTCTACTTTGTTACCATGGTTAACAAACTGCATCCCTGCACAAGATGGCATCATCCAACCTCCATCTTATGATGCAGTCTCAAGGCTGGAGACAGTAAGATCTTCTTGTACATGATTTCAATGTTACCTCCGCACAGTCTCACATCTTTCCTCCCTGTACTTTGTTACCATGGATACCAAACTGCATCTTTGCTCAATAAGGCATCATCAAACCCTCCCTCTATCCCGCGATGCAGTCTCAAGGCTGGAGATGGGTCAGATCTTCTGGTAGATGGTCAGCTAGGGCGATACCTTGCTCAATGCAGCCTGCTGCCAGCTCATCAATGAAACCATGCCAATAGATCACCAAACCAGAACCAAACCTGAGTAAACGGAAAAAAAAGAAATTAATGTAAGAATGGATAAATGTATATCGGTGAATGAGGAAATGTGCAAGAATGAAATAAAGAGGATACAAGAAGTAGAAAATATTAGAATTACAGAGAATAGGAAAATGTAACTATGAATGAAAATAAGAATAAGAAGGATAAAATGGTAATGTAAGAAGAATGATCAAAGGTGCTTTAACAAAAAGAATGTGGGTATGTATAGAAGGGTATAAGGCAACAAAAAATAAATGAGTAAATGTTAGAAATGAGGTAATATCTGTCACAAAAATGATAAACAAGAAAAACAAATGTTAAAACATTTTAAAAAATGGTACACACAGAGCATCACTGATAGTCTCTAGTTTTCAAAGTTTATCATGGATAAGATAATTATCCAGCTCTCCAAAGATAAAAAAAAAATGGTACATTTTCATAATTAGTACTGTACTTTGAATCAATAAGAATTTCCATGACATATAATGCAAATTTATTCAAGTTCTGAAGATTGAACAAAAAACTTTGATTAGATTTATGGGTACCAAATTTCAATTAAATTTCATCTCCTTTTCTGTACATCCATGAGTTTTCTTACAATTCAGTCTACTGTACTGAAAATCAACATTACATTTGCAAACTTTAAAGATATTAAATGAATTTGAAAAACAAAAGAAAGAAAGAAATAAATCAACAAACACAAATTGTCTCCTTTTCCAGTACGGAATACACCTGCAACTGGAAAACTCTCTTACGGTATGTTTTTGTTTCATCCTGGTGTGCATTTAAACAGAAAAGGATCTTCCTTTATTGATGAATGAGATGTCTGATGGTTGTGAAAATGGTTGGAGCTTAATGCTTTTGGTCAAAAAGAAAAGATTCCCTAAGATTGATGATGCGTCTTTGTCTATGGTGACATTCGGGATATAACATCCTAACGGTAAAAGTGCACAGCTTACTGGATATGACCCCGAAAATAAAATATTTTGCTGAAAATCTCAAGAACTGCAGTATACTTTTGACATTTAACCACAAACAAGATAAACCCATGACTATGATAGATATGAATTTATAGGAGAACAGTTCTTCACAGTATTTGGGCATTTTTTTTGTTGTCGTTGCTATTACTGCATTTGCAGAGTAATTGGATTCCTAGAAAAACTACTTGGAATTTATGTTCCCCTGGATATACAATAATATTTGTGAACTAACAAACAGGGTATCATATTCATAGTTAATGTACAACCAACTGCAAAGTTTAGCAGTTTGAGTAACCTTGCATCTTTTTTTCCTTTTTATCTATCATTTGAAAGCTCTATACAGACAAGATAAATATCGATATCTATGTATAATCTCTTCTACATTATATTCCATCCCTCATCTTCCTTCTTCTTCTTACCATTTTCTAAGTATATTTTTTGACAGGCATATTCTAGTTCTTGAAAGCAAAATTGAAAAATATTATGAGCTTTGAACCTTTCTAAACAATTTCATACTTCACTGATATTGCTATATCATGTGTAAAAAATGATTGAAGAAAAAAAAATCAAACAATCATCCCAACTCTACAGAACAATTTTTCCTAATGCATCAATGATCTGGCCACTGAGGAGTTCTTAGAACAATCTGTAAGTACTCTTAAAATACCACCCCCCTAAAAAAAAAATAGAGTTTAACTTCTTGGTAGAGTTGATATACTACTGGTACATGCATCCTGTTGAAGAAACTCCATACTATCATTTCAAAATATTCTCCCAAGAAAAAAACAGGCTTTATCTATAGGAAGTATAAAGATACTGGGTACTTTTGTCAAATAGCTTAGCATGAATTTGTGATAGATGAATGAGAAAGAGATGTTTCACCTGTTAGAATAGCTGAGATACTGATCTTTGAGGTAGTTGCTATGGCTGAACACATCCCCAAAAGAAGCCTTGCTCTCAATCCAGTTGATGATGTGCCCATTCCAAGCTGTTTGGAGAGAAGGTATGGAGACTGGAAAATAAATAAATGTCCCTCTGTGGCATAGATGTATACATGTATGTATACATATACCCAGTGAGTGTACCTGTCTTTGCACACTATTCTTCAGGAAGCTAGGATTTTTCAAATTTATACTGCAAAATTTCATATTTTAATGATGGATGATTATAAAGAAATATAATTTACTTCCTCTAGATATAGCCAAAATTCTCATATATAATGGGAATTCGTTCACTTTTACAAGCTACATATGTGTGCTGCTCTTTTATTTTTACAGGGGATTGACGTAATTGTACTTAACTATACTGTTATCTATTGATGCATTTTCAAATGAACAATTCAAAATTAACAGATGGGAATATTGTGAGACAGAGTAAGAGAAATATTGAGTGATAGAGAGGAAAGATACAAGTAGGGAGAGGGGGAATATGAAAACAGAGAAAACAGCAGAGGAATACATAGAGAAGAAGAGAGGGAGAGATAAAATGTAGAGAGAAAAGACAGGTTGGGAGAAAAGAAAGGGAAAAGTGGGGGGAGAGAGAGAGAGAGAGAGAGAGGGGGAGAAAACAGGAGAAAGAGAGAGAGGGGGAAGAAAACAGAGCAGAGAGAGAGGGGGAGAAAACAGAGGAGAGAGAGGGGGAGAAAACAGAGGAGAGAGAGAGAGAGAAAGAGAGAGAGGGGGAGAAAACAGAGGAGAGAGTAAGAGAGGGGGAGAAAACAGGAGAGAGAGAGAGAGAGAGAAAGAGAGAGAGAGAGGGGGAGAAAACAGAGGAGAGAGAAAGAGAGGGGGAGAAAACAGAGGAGGGAGAAAGGGAGAGAAGGGGGGAACAGGAGAGAGAAAGAGAGAGAGAGAGGGAGAGAAAATAGAGGAGAGAGAAAGAGAGAGAGAAAGACAAGGTGGACACTTGCAGGCTTACAATTGAACACCTTCACACATATACCTACCAATTGGTACTTCCAGTTTAGTATCTGGAGTCTTGTCGTATCCTTTCTTCCTCATGTCATCTTCTTCTATAGAGAACAAAAAAATATATACAGAGAAAAACGTGCGAAGTTAACATAACAACATAAAAGAAACAGAACAGTTCTTATCAACAATGCTCTGCTTATACAATGGATGAGGGTGAGCACATGAGGAGGATTCAAGAGGGATATCTCCTTAAGTGAGTACAATATAAATCAGCCTAATATAACCCAAATATCGATTCGTCTCTATTAAAGAAACCTTACTTGAAGAGTTTCTCTCCTCCCCGAATTTAAATTTGCCTGCATGATTCATTATGGAGTTTATTAATTAGATTCATCTTAGCTTTTCTCTTGCCAAAAGGGTATTGTTTGTTTGCCATCTTAGTTCCTGACATACTACATCTAACTCCATTTTATACAATCTCTCCCGCTGCCCTCTCTATTTCTTCCCTCCCTTCTCCTCCTTTTATGTATATGGATCTCGAGTATGCTCACAGAAAATCATACGCACATGCATGTACACACATTTCCCCTTCTGTCTCTCTGTCTGTCTCTCTCTCTCTCTGTCTCTCTCTGTCTCTCCCTCTCTTACCCCATCTCTCTCTCTCTCCCGATTCCTTATCCTTTCAGATCCTGAGGGGTGTTTCATAAAGCTGTTCGTAAAGTTACGAATGACTTTACGAACGACTGAAACATGTTCTTGGGTGCTATACTAATCAGATTCTCAATCATTTAGCACAAGAACTGATCACCAGTCGTGCGTAAAGTTGTGCGTAACTTATGACCAGCTTTATGACACACCCCCCTGGTTTGGTTTACTGTCTCAAACTAATGACTTCCTAGCTTGAGAGGGCAGCATTGCACTTTCAGTGCTTGGTGACAATGATGACTGCTTTGAAGCACGATTTGAATTTGAAAATACACAACGGGCTACAAGTAAGACAATCAAATGAGAGCAATATTTTTTTTCTTGACTGTCAATAGGATCAATGAATTTACATTTTCATATTTAATACACATATTTGCTTTACCAACTGAAGGTTTTATAAACTCTCAGGCCCATATTAGTTGGGCTAAAAATTGTTGGTTTACATCTTTCTTTCCCCAATAGATATTCTTGGACTTGCAGACCCTAAGATGTGCTCAGTCCTTGCCTGACATAGTATCAGCCAATATATACAACTTGAATATTGGGATAAGTAATTTGTCACAAGGATGAAGTATTTATACTCATTTTTTTTGTAATGTATTTGTGAACAGCATCACATTACACAGTCAACAAGAATAATAGCATAATCAAATAAACTTGTAAACAGAACATTACACCCTAATAAGATGAAAGCAATGTTCTTATTTCCACACTAAGACACATTCATGATTAGTTAAAAGTGATAGGAGAAAGGGTACGATACTTACGGAGGAATGCTATCTTTCTCTCTTTCAGCAGTTGAACCAAGAGAAATTCATACTCATTTCCTACTGAGCTAGTATAATGACTTAAGGATTGTTTTGATTGAAAATGGCTTATTTTAATACAGTAAGCTTTGAAACCATTGAGAGGTGATTAAAAAACAACAATATTATAATAAAGATAGAGAGAAATAGATATGTATAAAGGCATAAAGAGAGACAGAGAGAGTGAGAGTTGAAAGTAAAGAAACAGATGATTCAGATACATTCCCACACAAAACTGCCTTAGAATGACTATCATGAGTCAAATTAAAGTGATACAAACTTTAAACTAATGTACACACAGTCAACCTCGCCTTAAGTCGATCATGACGCGACTGAGTGAAATGCGTCGACTTGTGTGGAAGCCAAAGAAAATAATAACACGGGACGCCGCAGTGCAGTCACGGATCCTGGCCGGCGGCCCGGCGGTTTGATCGATGGGGAGTTCTCATCAAATAATGTACAATGATTTATATTGTGCCGATATCGAGAAAATAAGAACATACATGTACTGCATCTTTCATGTTCCCAGTATGTTACTTCACACTCCTGTTACAAGGTGGACAATAAAGAATAATACCAGACACGTCCAGTGATTAATTCCAATGTATTAAATCCTCCATCCATTTACATGCACATGGCCGTGAAGGCAATAATACTGCATGCAGTGCCATGCAGGTACCGTGTCCATCCGGCCGGCCAGCAGTGCAAACATGACCTAACACATGACATTTTGTTCTTCACATGAGAGCTAGAGGACGAGAGAGGACGCGGAGATCACGCCAGCAAGTCGGGGAATTTTTGTAAACAAAATCGGCGTGTGGCAATTTTGATTGACTTCACATGCGCGGTGTAAATTTAATGTTTTTTCATGGTATTGTTCTGAGAATTTGATCGATATAGGCGAGTATTTGACTTACAAAAATCAAATTGTACAAAGGATTAACACATGTAAGTCTATGAGGATAAATTGGGACTTTCTATTTTCATTGACTATTTGACATATGCGACGTCGACTTAACCCTCTTGAGTCCCCTAGGTGCAAGAATGTGCATCAATCAATGCGGTTTCTATAGCTTGGAACTGAGAGGGTTAAGCAAGGTTGACTGTATAGGTTGTATGAAATAATAACATAAGGATACTGTTTGATGCTTTCTGCATAAGGTCCATATGTGACATCTTGTAGAGTGCACTATTAGACAGAGATAGAGAGAAAGAGAGAAAGAGAGAGAGAGAAAGAAAAACAAGTTAGATTCGAAAAAAATTCACTGCATATTCACATTCTCCTAATTTTGAAAAGATGGTTTAATATGTCATTACAGAATATTTAGATGAAGGCACTCAAGTCAATAAATGTTCAATTCTTCCATAATAATCAAATTACCATCATCTTTGGCACATCCAATATTTCAAAACAGAAGGAGTGTACGACTCTGGCAAATTAAAGACACACTCTCTGGATTTTCCATACGCATCAAGTCACAGTTCTCTTTTAATACAACTATTAAACTTGGTGGAATCCCCAATTTCTACATGTATGCACATAATCTCGGAAGCAGCAAAACTTCTGGCCCATCTGGAAAGTGCGTATTATATAAGCCCTGTCAGTCATAACATTAACAAGAAGGTTGAGTTCTGGGAATGGTGAATAAATAATTTGTGAGCTTTCTCATTCCTTTTACGTCAGTTTGGAAGAACATCACAGTAGAAATGTCCCCTGAAAAGGATTGCTCCTCAAATGCCCTCATATTAAAAACATGACAAGAAATAGCTGAAGTGTTTGGGCTGAACATTCATGCCACATGTGTGAGCAGTCCCATATATACCAATTTCTGTGTGCAGTGAATGTGCTTTTTGGTGAGATTGGGTCAATTTCTTATCATATTGATGATTCCAAAACCTCACAGGATACACCAATTCTTATGTAGACATGATCAACCTTTTCCAATTGCTTTGATAGTTTCTTTCACAAAGTAATCGCATGACCAGAACTAAACTTTATCTTTAAAGTCCACTCTCTGTAATTGATAACATCCATCCACTATGGGGAAAAATACCAGAATGGTGTCATTTTCCCATAAGACCCCAAGATAATGTGGATTTAATCTCTGTACAAGCATGCCTATGGAAGATGGCTTGTAAATAGTTGGGATGCATGACTACTGCATCCCCCTATGGATCCACCACTGTATCAGGATGTCTTTTACACTGTATCCAAGTACTAAGATCATCAACAAATTTCTACAGATGTATTAATATTCAACTAGTTTCAAACTGAATAGACTGTACTTACAAGTTGCACTTGGTAGGCAAGTACTGGGTCTTCAATCAAATACGGTTCCCTCAGAAACTGAGTGACAGTGGACTTGGTAACTGCATGAGAAGTTTAATAGCACATTTGGAAAACAATGCAAGTCTTGTATCAAAATTGCTAGATAGCCTCCTATTCTTCTTTTAAATATGTCCAAGATTTTACCCTAATGGCATTACAAAGTCTTCAAATATGTATCATGAAAAAAATAACATTTTATGAAACAAGTTTAGTCATAGTGCATTTTTTTTTTAATGCTGATCTTGATAAAATACTCTTCCATTATTCTCTTTCATTAACTCACTTTGAATCTGAAAAAGAAAGCTTTCATATTTTTTTTTCAAATTCAAAGATATCATATTTAATATCAAATTGCAGGAGGATCAAACAATTTAATAGATATGATGAACAAATATAGATGATTGTATTTTTAGTTCTACACAATCTGAAAAATATCTTTGTTTATGAAATGGATTACAAAATCAGCACATATCATAATCAATTTATCAATCTTGCCCATTAGCATCCTAAATCATATTTGAAGTACATTTGTTACTATGGAGAATACAGGTACATGCTAATCAGTACTCAAACTGTCACTCATGAAACAAAATCACTTTTTTATTATTATTATTATTGATTTAACATTTCAAAGGTACAATAGAATGGTTGCTTGTGTCATTTCTGCTACTTTTTTCTTTCTTTCAGCAAGTGAAATGAGCGAATGGTGGCATACCCTCTTGATTTGAAGTCTTCTCATGTAATCCTTCAACAACAAATCTTGCTATAACAGCTGGAGGCATATTGGCCTGAAGGTATGCAAGAAAGGGTGTGAATACGGAACAGCAAGAAAGAAAAAGACAGAAAGGGGGAGAAAAAAAGGTGAGGTAGTGCAGAATTTACAATTATACGATTATTCGGTCAAGTCATGTTAATATTCTATGCCCTTCCTCAGCATTAGTCCAAACTTTAATCGATTTGCATTTATGTAACCTTCATTAAATATGGATTAATTTTTTATATTCAATGTAAAACTGAATTATAGTTACTTACTTATATTTGCTTTATACTGTGCTTTGTTCGTTCCAACAACTTTATCAGAATTTAAACCATATAACCATTTGGAGCCTACGACCAACAAGCTGTGCTTTTACTTAAAGTTCCTTCATATCCTCATTTCCAATTTAATGTAGTCCTTAACTGAATTTACAAGCAACTACAAGCAACTCAATTAATCTGATTTACTCTATAGGTGTATTTATGTTTATTCAAAAGAACACTGTATTATTTTATCCTCTTTGTAAACAAACAGACAATGTGAAATGTGAAATATGAAAATAAACTGAACTAAAATGGTAAAGCATTAGGATGTTATATCATAAAATGTTACATGTATGCACTATACCAGAATGGAATAGTATCATTATCATATTATGTTTTGGATTCTGAATTCATTTGAAGTTTACAATATCTTCATCATTACATTAAAGTGGCTCAACAGCACCTGACACATACAAGGGCCCACAGTCAGATGACCCTCCAATTATAACTAGTCTATTAGGAGATGTAGCGGGATCATTGCTTTTGACAACTATATGCAATGAACTCCTGTCTAAAATTTAGTGTGGATTCGCATCTGAAGGAATGGCCTAAATAATTGAATAGTTTGGAACAGCGAGGAGATAAACAAACAAACCACATACCATTCAGTTTACAAGGTTATTGGCATACCATCTTACATGTACATCACTGAAAGGTTGAAAAGTACAGAGAACATGGAGAAGATAGTGTTTTTTAAAATACCCTGGAACCAACTCACTGGTGAAAAACATACTTCTACCAGTATAACCAGTGGTAATATCTCAAAACCTCTCTGTATTATGAGGTAAAATTCTGTTTTGACCCGTGACTTACCTCCTTCGCCATTTGTATAAGGACAGGTGAACTTTCATTTTGTTTAATCCGAGCTTGGTATCTAAAACGATGAGACGGATAGAAAAAACAACAAAAAAGATATCACCACACAAAATTGATGAAAATGATATAACAGACTTTATAATGGGGCATATAGAGGTTTACAACATTTGAAGTGATTCTGCTGGGCCATGGTTCTGTATCCATGATTACATCAATCCTCCATACATTTCACAAAATGAGAGTCAGAGCAGACTGCATATAAGATATAAGTTACTTTGGCCTGGCTCAGTAAGTGTGTATACAATAAGAAATAAGATCAGTCATCTTAGAAATATCTCTTCAATGTACCAGCCAATAAGTATAATGACGAAGTACCAAATAAATATGTAATTCACAAATCTGAAAACTTCAGAAAATGACCCTCCATCAATTCCCAATGCACAATGGTAAAAAATACAAACATGTACAACTTTATTTTGTTTGTTTGTCCAATATGGTGTGCAAAAATTGTATGAAGATGTTTCTTCTAAAGCAAATTAAAAAAATCTATCTTAGCTGATTCAGGTGTTCATGAAATGGATCAGCTTTATTTAGAAATACATGTATGTTCACAGAAAGAAATATTAGAATACTTACTCCTGCACATAATAGGAGATCATGTCAGGATTATTGTGTTGATGGTAGGTCTGTCTTGTGATCATCTGGATAGGAGCATGAAAAACAAAAACATGAATATTTGTAAACAAATTTTTTTTTTTAGGCATTTTTGTTTACAAATTAAATTCCTCCCATCAAGCTTCTTCGTTTAAAAACATGAATAGTAAAGAAATTATGGATCAATACATCATGTAGTACACAAAACCCTCAGAAAGTTATCTCAAATTTCCAAGTCTACCTAAATATGACACTTTTGGTGCAATCAATGGTATCAGCATGGATTAGCTAAGTCAGCCCAGTTGTCTACAACAATAAAGTCATCTGTTGGCTTGACTTACACTCAATAACCTTACTAAAATTAATGACATGTTCTGACAATGCACTTTTCATATATACCTTTTTAATGAGCACTGATTTGCATATTGGCTGATTTATCATTTGAAATGAGAAATAATATTTCAGAAAAATGTATTGATTCTCTTGGTAAAATTCAGGGACTAATTTTAATTAGTGGGTCTCTAAACATTTGAAGCCAATATCCCCAAATGTTACTGTAAGTGAAAGCCCATGACAATATACAGTAAAGGCTTACTGACAAATCTGAAGTAAAAGATGATACATGTAGTAACATTGACCACTAATGTGTGTGGATTAGTACCTGACAATGTTGAGAGTAGATGCTGACTAAAGTTGAATGAGACACACTGGATGGGTTTAAAAAGGAACAAAATAAGAAACGTATTGGCATGCATACTGGGTAATATTAAATAGACAGGCAAAGTTTGAATGTGGGTCTTTGAACAAGACTAAAGGTCATTTGAAAAACACAAAGAAAATGAAAAAAAAAATGAAAAAAAAAAAAAAATTCTATGTTCAACACTTTTAATAAAATTGAATGTGCTATACACAATTGTGAAATATTCCACGATGGACACAATTAGCGGAGAATTATTTGTTATTTCATATTTCACTTTTTCTTTACCATTATAACAATGATACAACAAAAAAGTATGGTTGCAAACAGGCAATTTTGAATTTGCACTGGTCTATTTCTTTCATTTTCTGCTTTTAAGTCACCATAATATTAAGGCAGACTTCCCCTATAAGAAATAATAAATGATAATAATAATAAATAATAATGATAATAATAAATAATCTTAATAATAATCTTAATAATAATACTGATAATAATAATAAACTAGAAATGTCCATTGCCGCGCAATACGAATGTACTCCCCAGCACTGGCAGCGATTCGAAGGAGGGACAAAGAACCTCCCTCAAATAAAAGGATGGTGTAGAGATTGCCGCCAGTGGCGCGGACTATTGTCAACACTAAGACCCCATTTACACCAAGCTTTTAGGCCGGCCTCGGGCCGGCCTAAAGCTTGGTGTAAATGCATAGCCGGCCCGAGGCCCTCCCAAATTTGGGACTACCTCTGGAGGTAGTTGCTTTGGTGTAAATTTGGTGTAAATTTGGTGTAAATGGAAAGGAGGCCTCGGGCCTCCAATTTTGGGCGCGATGTGACGCTGTTACGTAACAACAAACAAAACGCGCAAAGTATATCCGGAGTATCTGGCGTGCAAGCATCAACTGAACTAACCTCCGACATATTGTATACTAAATTTGATAAAGATATCAAAACAGACGACAGTATCCCTGAACTATCACCTATCCCGTTTTGAATTTCCTGATGCTGGTAAGAATTTTCTTATTTTACAGCAACCACCGAGGACAAGGAGTCGGAGAGTATAACAAGACAACAAGCGCGAAAAGAAAAAAAATGTTTTGTTTACATGTAGGGCGACACGTGCGGAGGGTTTGGGAAAGGAGGGTTTGGGAAAGGAGGCCTTAAAATGCCGGCCCAATATTCGGTGTAAACGCAAAAAATTGCGGGCCTCGGGCCGGCCTTTTGGTGTAAATCGGGTCTATGAGCTGCATCACCAAAACAATGTGTGTAGCTTAGAGTATAATGCATCTCTATAGAAAATTCAAAAGAAATCTGTCAAGAAATGTGACGTCAGAGCGCACACAAGATATCCACTAAAATATGACCTTTGACCCTAGACGGAACACTGGGGGCAGCATCACCACAAATGTAGAGGTCTAGAGTAATCTATGATGGACCTCCATACCAAATATGAAAGAAATCAGTCAACAAATGTGTCCTCCAGAATGCATGCAACCAAAATATGACATTTGACCCTATAAAAAGCGGAACACTGGGGGCAGCATCAGCAAACACTAGAGATGTGTAGATTTCACTAAGACACACCAGAAGAGTGCAAGAAATGGACAAATGACCTTTAACCCTATAAAGGATGGAACAATGAGGGCAGCATCACCAAAAAGTAAAGATGTGTAGATTATACCAAGATACATCTCCATACAAAATTTGAAAGAAATCCATCCAGAAATGTGGCCTGCAGAGTGCACTCACGCCATGCCCAGAAGTATGACCTTTGACCCTATAAAAGACGGGACACTGGTGGCAGCATCACCAAAAACTATAGGTTGTTAGATTACACCAATAGACATCTGCATGCAAAATTTGAACGAAATCCGTCAAGAAATGTGACCGTTAGTGCTTACACAAACTATCCCCCAAACTATGACCTTTGACCCTATCAAAGACGGAAAATGGAGGGCAGCATCACCAAAATCCATAGGTTTCTAGATTTTACCAAGATACACCTCCATACAAAGTTTGAAAGAAATCCGTCCAGAAATGTGACCGCTAGTGCGTACACAAGAATGTGACGCGGAACGCTGCTAAATCCACAGTATCCTCCGGCATACTGCTGAGGGATAACAATTAGAGCTTGAAGTAGAACAATGCCACTTTCACAAGAAATGGTAGCCATGTCATTTCAACATTGAAATAGGAGTAATAGGATGTTTATGAACTTAAACTTAAGTTAAGTGACGGTTTCTTATTCAACCTGGCCCATGTCTTGATAATGCAGGGACCGCGGAACTGGGGGGGGGGGGGGGCTGTAGCCCCCCCACTTTTTTCAGTAAACATGGGCAAACGTATGGCAGTGCAAAAATGTGGTTATACACGCAGCCCCCCCCCCCCCCCCCACTCAGCCCCTCCAATTTCCAAGACGTTCCGCAGCCCCTGGAATGATTTAGTTTTCTCAAGAGTCATACTTAGGAAACTTTTCTTGAATGCACAGCAGGGATGCAGTTGTGCCATCACACTCTTCACTTTTTAAGCTCTCCAATAATTCGTTATAGTCTGTCAATCTCATGGTTGCTGTTGAATTGTAGTCTAAGGTAAGAATTACTTCTTCCTTTCCACTGCACTGGTACTTGAAGCTTGAAAGAGCCGGTGAACGTACGTTTCAACTGATTTGTCTGATTTTTATTCTTCAATTCACAGCCTTGACACTTGTTGAGTGGAATAGATTCAGCTACATTAGCTTCAGGTATAGATTCAACGCCTGAAACTAAGCCTAGCTAACCTCGCTCATAAAAAAGTAGACTTAGATCTATATCAATAATAGATCAAAGTCTAGATTTAAAATCTAGTGTTTTTAGCAAGACATTTTTTTAAAAATTGAAATTATTAAATAATATGAACTAACAAAATATATTTTTATTCGTTAAATATGATATTTTTATTGCAAAATTGCTTAATCTTAATCTTACACTGCAAATTGGCATTAGAAAATTTCGCGGAGGACTCAAAATACAATGTCAATGTCGACAACAATTTCTCCAACAGTCCTAGAATCTGCTCAAATTACACATTCTGCTTGTTACCAAAGGCTGTTCAATATAGAGGTAAGTCAGAGAGGCTTCATTTTCTTAATGCAACAGAGGTCATGGTTGTTGATGTTGCAGGTAACGAACGGAACGGTCACAGACAGAGCCAGAGCCGAGCTAGGCAAAGGCGCTGTCGTACACCGACGCTCAGCTCAGGACAAGATTCCAGCCCGTCCGGGCGGCGGAACGGCAGGCCAACGTTCGTCATCCATGACCCCGTACCCGCACGCACGTCATGGACTAGACCAAAAGCTTCAGTCTCTCTGTATCGTCGGTTGTTCCGCTGAGACTTCGTCTGGCTCCACTAGACCTCCGTACATAGAGACTGAATGATCACATATCGCGTAGTGAGTGGACGGTCATATCCGGAACCGGAATTGTATTTTTATTATTTGCAGATTTGTCTGTGTGTTTGTGTGTGTAGGCTGTAGCATGTATTCAGTGGCGTATCCGTAGCCAGGATTGGCTTCGTGAATGTAAAAAAAAAAAAAAATGGCTAGGCCCTATACGCCTTCTACATCACGAAGCCAGGCGTTCTTACCCAGCAATCTAACTGCGCACGGGTTAGCAGGACTGGAAAATATCACTTTTCTGATAACTCCCGCGACCGATAGCTCCTTCACCACAGCGTATCCTCCTACATGTAGGAAAACGTTTAGAATTAGAATGTCTTTTTGATCGTACGTATTTTTGATCGTACGTATTTTTACAAAAAAATCCAAAAAAGATCGTAAGAAATTTCCGAAAACTCACCAGTGTTTGTGTGTATCCATTGTCATGCCTTATCTGCATGACAAGAGGAGCTGGGTAAGAACGCCTGGCTTCGTGATGTAGAAGGCGTATAGCCAATTTTTTTTTTTTTTACATTCACGAAGCCAATCCTGGCTACGTATCCGTGCAGTACGTAACGGCAGCGCGACCTAAGGCTCAGGTCGGCTGATCGTACACCTTGTTGGTGATACACGGTCGTACCGTCTGTCTATGACTGAGGAAGGTTGAGAAATGTCAGAAATATTAAAGATTTCCCCATAACAGACGGTTATTTCTGTCTAGTCATGGACTAACTCCAGGGTAGGCCCACATCAGCAAGCAATGGTCATATTGACCATTAGGATCATATACATGTGTGTATACCACTTATAGCTACATTCCTATACTTCGTGTGTATAATTTAGGCAGTCATACACCTCAACTTTTTAAAACACCACTGCACAAAAGTCACAAACATTCACTCAAAATCGGCATTTAGTTTACAAAAACCGACATCAAAATATCCAAGAAATACAATAAATTCAACTCACCGATGTTGGAAAAGATATTTCCGAAAATCAAATCCGTAATTTACTGTTGATTCTCGCGAAACGAGCTATCGGAGTCAATGTGTACATTTCCTGGTCGCCGCGGGCGCTGACATCTCCCCAAAAGAGTTTTGTCCTTAAAAATTCGGTCCCTGTGGCATACACGGAAAAGTCCAGATTTTCTGTGTGCGCGATCGTAAAGATCGATGTGCGCTTGCGATCCCGAGTTTTTTCGTAGACAAAAATTTTATTGGCCGATTTTAGTCCAAGACATCGGCAGTATGTAAACAACGCGCGATCGCGAAACAAATCGGCGGGGATTTCTCCGGTTTTGGACAAGATTTTGACTTTGGATTTTGCTGAAAATATCAAAAAATTTTCCTCACGGCCATTTGAGGTAGGAGTGAGATTTTTAAGGCCTGAATTTGAAAGCAAGTATTTAAAATATTTATCTTACTTTTCCCCCCATACCTTTACTACACGCGACAGAAAATAGCAACTATTTTTGCATATTGTATTCGTAGTGGTCAATATGACCACTATTCGTGGTGTGGTGTATACTGGGTATTGGGGATACAGATGTAATTTTGTTTGAAATGGAGGTTTTTGTGGGCAAACTGATACTTAAGTATCATTCTTTAGATTTTAAGTTATCAGTTCGTTAAGATACAAAATGTACATGTAGAAAGTTATAAAAACTTACATTTACAGCCCTCTTTTTGGTACTTGTTACCCACACCTCCATACGGATGACGACTGCTCTCAATATGTTGCGCACTAGTGAGGCCGCTCTACATGGTTACGCACCGTAGATACGTACGCAGAATGTTACGCACACAAGCTATTCTACGAAGACCTGGAAGGGCCAAACTGACGACGTAAAAAAATAAAAAATATTACGTACGTACGTAGTAATTATTACGTACGTACGTAATATTTTTTATTTTTTTACGTCGTCAGTTTGGCCCTTCCAGGTCTTCGTAGGAGATCGACGAACCGATCGCGCCGGTACTACTACGAGCGCTGAGGGCTCCCTTCATCATAATCGTGAAAAATACAAACTGGATGCTGACGGGACAGTCTCGATAGCAGTTATCGACAAAAAGGACCCAAAATTTCAGGAAACCCTCTTCAAAGGTCACAAAACAACCTGGTAAGTTTTAATCATCTATTATTCAACATAAGTATTTGGATGTAAGTAAACTGCAATATATGAGTTTCAATTAAATATAGCCAAAAATGCACAGTGATGCAGTTTAGGTATGGGATGTGTGTTGGCTGCGTTACTACACAGTCGGCAATGGCGTGTACCTATGAGTGGGTAGGCCTTACTGCGGCAGCCCGAACACGTAGTGTTCGGGCTGCGATCAGCAGTCCTTTGATTGCTTGGATGTCTCTTAATTACAAGGTCGTTTGTCAAAATGATAGCCATGAAACATGACATTAGTTGATTTTAGGCTACTTTAGGTACTTACAAAACTTTCCGATTGACTGTCGTCATTCTTTTCAATGAGGATGATACAAAAAAGGCATATTTATCTCCAAGAGCCTGTACTAAAAACTTCCGTAGGTCGGTGTTTTGCTTGCAATGCGCATGCGTCAGCAGCTCCAATATAATACAGACAAGAAGGGAGGATTATGAATATTCATTAGACGAGTGGGCTCGAGAGATCGGCGGATCACAGTGGATATATGAATATTCATTATTCCTGTGACGAAAACTATGGCGTCATTGTAATAAATATTCATAGGCGCATGCGCAAGTGCCTATTTTCGTTTCTGCTTCAACAACATGGCGAATGGGACTGATTTCGAAAATTGAGAGTAAAAAGTGACATTCATCGATTCTACACATTTTTTAGGAAAAGCTGATTTGCGGAAGGTCTGTTTAGGTAAGTGGCATCGTATATATGATACTTTAATTAAAAAAATAACTTATATGGCCATATTTTCAATGGTCATTTGAACATTGGTAAATTGTGAGACCCACCGAATCGTACTGGTTTCACTCAGGACGCTGCCACTTCGTGGCAGCGTCCCGGGGCTAGGGAAGGCCTAGCCAGGATTAGCTTCGTGAGTTTAAAAAAAAAAAAAAAATTGGGTATACGCCTTTTACATCACGAAGCCAGGCGTTTTCCCCCAGCAATCTAAAAATGTGCACGGGTTAGCAGGACATGAAAATGCCCTAAGTTAGGCACTCCCACAAAAAAATAAAAACAGCACTCACAGTCACAAATCATGCCTTAAAATAATGCTTAATATTCCAATTATCACACAGATGGCTCAAAACTTACCTGAAAATCTCATAAATAGTGAAAAATGAGGGCTAAATAGTCCATATCATGTGCTGAAAAAAATATGTTGACATATTCTTCCCGCAGCGTACGTGGCTTTATTATGAATGTACTATCGATAGTCAAAACGATCATCATGTGCGCATGTGAATAAATTGGAAGAAATTCACCCAAAATCGAGGCTGACTGCATGACAAGCCCATATCTATGCCTCTCACATGCATAGGCGATTCACTGCGGCACGGTTATTCAATGACTCATCGATAGATAACGAACTCGACTGCCATAAAATACAAAGATTCTGACACATTTGACTAAAATCCATTACTCAAACTATACAATAACAAGGTAAATAGCGATAAAAATGCCTAAAATTGCATACATACCGCCACTTCTTAGCTCCTTCAGGGAAAAAATCCTGGGTTTGGTGGGATGCAAAGGACATCCCGGGTCGATGAACACACAGGCATGCAGAATACGTCATTGATAAACATAGGGGGACCAATCACAGAAAGAAAAAATCTCAGATTCATTCGCTTGTCATTCGCTTAACACAGGCGGTATCAGAAGTGTGTGCATGCATAGCAGGCCGAATCACGCATTGACTATCTGTGTACTTGCGCGATAGCTCCATCTAGCGTCCGTGGGTGCGACTACCCTAAGCGAAATAACGCTTTTCTGATAAGATATGTGATAACTCCCGCGACCGACAGGCCCTTCCCCGCAGCATTTCCTCCTAGCCTAGGGAAACTTTTTGAACAATACTATGTGTTTTTGATCGTACATATTTTTACCCAAAAAATTTAAAAAAAGAGCATAAGAAATTTCTGAGAACTCACCAGTCATGCCAGTGTTTGTGTATCCATGTCTCCTCTAGCCCCGGGACGCTGCCACGATTTGGCAGCGTCCTGAGTGAATGGGCAAATGACAATGTATAATTGTATCGTAGGGACATATTTTTGAAATTAAAGTATCATATATATGCGATGCCACTTACTTACCTAAATAGACCTTCCGCAGATCAGCTCTTCCTCAGAAATGTATAGAGTCGATCAAATGTCACTTTTTTTTCACTCAGTTGTAATCCTCCCTCTCGTCTCTTTGAGAGCGAGAATCTGAACGAGAATCCGAAAGTACGTAAAAACATACTGACGCGCATGCGTATTGCAAACTATACACCGACATACGAAAGTTTTTTTAGTACAGGAGCCGGGCAATTAATAGGTCTTTTTATAACATCCTCATCGAAAAGAAAGACGACAGTTATTCGGAAAGTATTGTAAGTACCTAAAGTATCCTTAAATGAAGTTATGTCATATTTCATGGTATAATTGTGATGTACGAGCTTGGATTTAAGAGGCACCCAACCTTTCAAAGGACTGCTGATCGCAGCCCGAACGCTATGCGTTCGGGCTGCCGCAGTAATGCCTCCTCTTGTCATGCAGATATAAAATGGCAGCTGCGATACAACCATAATTGAAACTATATACGTCGCCGACAGTGCGCGCCGTCGCACGCAGCCGCCATTTTATATCTGCATGACAAGTGGAGGCATGGATACACAAACACTGGTGAGTTCTCGGAAATTTCTTATGCTCTTTTTTTGGATTTTTTTGGTAAAAATACGCACGATCAAAAACACATACTAATTCAAAAAGTTTCCCCAGGATGAAACGCTGTGGGGAAGGGCCTGTCGGTCGCGGGAGTTATCAGAAAAGTGTTATTTCAGGGCATTTTCATGTCCTGCTAACCCGTGCGCATTTAGATTGCTGGGGAAAAACACCTGGCTTTGTGATGTAAAAGGCGTATAGCCAATTTTTTTTTTTTTTTACACTCACGAAGCTAATCCTGGCTACTCCAGGTACAAATTACCAAAGTCGACCTCGCCTAGCTGTACGAGCTCCTTGGCTTATCAATCTGGGGGCCGTTTCACGAAAGCGTCATAACTCCAGCACGGCGACAACTCATGCGCTATCCCTCAACTTGTCCGCGAGGTGTTTCACAACACCGTCTTTGCCAAGATGAGCGACTAGCTCGCCGACAAGAGAGTTGTCGCTGCTTTGGAGTTGTCTTATCTTTTTAATTCGTTGGAAAGCGCCTCCACAGTTCATTAGTGGCGATTTTATGAGATGCGAAAGGTGTAGTTTCAAGTAATAATATTAATTCTTAGCTCATCGTTTACTCGTATGTACACTAGTTAAGGTTCGATCTAAACCTTTTTTCAATAATCACTTTTAAATATATTTTGATCAGTTACGAGGGTGGGGCATGATTAGTATAATTTAAACATTCACTGCAGTATGTCTCTCTCTGCTTCTCTTCCCCTATATATATATTCCCCTCTCTGTTTATCTTCTCCATTCCTTTCACCTCTTAGCTTTTCTCAGTCTTTCATACATCTCTGCCCACCCAATGGCATCCTCTTATTCTTCTCTTTCAGCTTACTCTCTCCCCTCTCCATCCCCCTCCCCCTCCCCCTCTCTCTCTCCCTCCCTCCCTCTCTCTCTCCCTCCCTCCCTCTCTTTCAGGTTCTCGAGTCTCCCCTCTCTCTCTCTTCCTCTCTTCACCTCTTTAATTTTCGTGTATATAAATGAAATGCTATAAAATAGTATTTGAAAGATTCCATTCATTGTCTTTATACAAAACTAAATATTCAACAAAGGATTTTACTTGTTGTATCACAAAGATTCCAAACTGTAACCTTTTTTGCGCTATGATAATTCAATTTTGTTCTTTTACCGGTATATTCTTTTATGTATTTAATTTATCATTTCGTTCATGCACTAATTTGTTAATTCCTTCAAAAATGTACTCATTCACACTGGTTCATTCGTTCAGTATTATTTTCATCTAAAATTAAATGATGAAACAAACAATATAGTCAATGAAACATAATAATGCATAATGATTAAATAAAGAAATACTGAACATTTCAAAGAGGAATTTCCCAAGTCTCGTTTTAGGTGTCTACTTTTAAGTACTGTTTTCGTAATGATTCTATATATCAATGGAATGGGAAAACGTAATTGAGAGAATGAGAATGGGGCAGATGGGGCAGATGAGCCAGACGGGGTTCACTAACAACCAAACTAAATTTTTGACTAATCACAATCTCATAATTTTTCTCACTTAAAAAGGTGTTAGGGAACCCCTTCCGGCCCGGAGAGCAAACGGAGAAGGGAGAAAGGGACAGAGAGAGGGAGAGAGAAAGAGTGAAAGTGAAAAAACAGGAGGGGTGGGCGGAGAAAGGAGAGAATGCATTGTACATATATTATCAGCAAATATTAATTTGAAGTGAATGATAAAATCACGGACATGGTTGTCACTGTCATATATTAGGCCTACCCCTCAGCAACTCTTTGACATATCCTAGATTTGGTTGAAATTTTCAAGGAAAAACACAGTTTACAGCTCGTCGACGCGTTACTGAACTAAACCTCGGCAAGTGAATCCGCTAGCCAATCACATTCGATGTACAAATTTTAGGTTTCCACTACTCGTTAATATTCATTATACGCCTTGGAACAAGCCGGACTATTCAGCAAGTGCTGACCAATAGCAGAGTCGCAGTGATTGCGGCACTGAACATTAGCGACGCTAGCAGCGGTTTTGCAGGGTTTTTTACCTGGCATGTGTAACTTGTATATATGGGACTACACAAATCTTACCTTGCATGGGTAGTTCCATATATGTACGTGCAAGGTAAAAAAAAAACCTGATCACACCTGCCAAATTTTGTGTGTTTTAACCCCTTTAACAAACTCTGAGGGTTGTTTGCATGACTCACAGTATGTGAGAAATGGTGATATACAGATCTAGTTTTTTTGTTGATATCTGCCTCCACACACAGTATATGGATCCCATGTACAGATCCGTAGGCCAGTACCAGATTGATAAGCCAAGGAGCTCGTACAGCTAAGTCTGTACGACTATGAGCTCTGACTGTCGGTCTGTGCAGTGGCAGTGGTTTATGAATGTGGGGGTCCTTTCATCAAACCGTCAAACTCATGAAGATCAGCGACATCTCGGTGCTGTTGCTTAACTTGTCCGCTTACTGTTTCACAAAGACGTCTTTGCCAAGATCAGCGACAACTTCCACGAGAAGTAACTTGTCACTGCTCCAAACCTGTCATATCTCTTTAGAAAATATTCAATCATGCATGATGCACCATTGATATAATCATTGCACCTATGTTTTAGTACACAAAACCTGTATGAAACAAATCTATTCCATTATCAGGAACTAAGAAAATTAAAATTTATGAAATTTTCTTTACTGAGCAAATGGGGAGAGGAGCTCGCAAGATACATGTATGTTATGGAGTTGCCAATTTGTGTTTTATTAATTACGACTTCTAAAATTCACAACTTTATTTCTTATTGGATATTGCTCAAACTTTCACTAATCTGTTCCTCTCATTTTTTCTGCATTTATTAAAATAAAACTAAATTCCAGGGTGGACTTGCCCTTGCCCTTGCCCTTTAAAGAGGTAAAACACCAGTATAAAGGCAGTAGATGAGATCAACATTTAAGAAATATGAAGGAAATAAAAAATAACATGAAAATGTGCTATTGTGTTCCGTGTGGGCCTTATGCTTTTCGAGCGCATACAGGTGCGTCAACCAGTCTACTTACAAGCTACTTTTACGTTAATTGAGATTGTACTAAAACTTGCAATATCTCTTTATAGAAATAATATTTGAAGCCCTTACTTCTAACTCGAATATATAGAGCAAATAAGAAATTTGTGATTAGTACCTTTTAACATTTGTGTAATTTCCATTCCATAGTTGACCTCGAGGGCAAGATGAGAAGAACAAGGACATCTTCTCGGGATAGCTCTCAGGACTCTCCAGTGACTGACAATGAGGGAGACATCATCTGGGGGGATTCCCCTCCACCCAGGCGGATCTGTCTCTCTACTACACCAGGTATGTTTCACATAAAATAGGTAGTCCTTTAATCCCATGAAGAAAAAAAAATTCATGTGAATTGTAAGTTCAGCAACAATTCTATCTTGTGAAAAATACATAGGTAACTGAGTGAATCAGGTATAACATCAATTATATAAAAAATTGAAACTGATGGAAATTGATTTTATTACCCAGTTGACTTTAACCAGCACGGGGCATAACCTTCAAGGTCTAGATGGTCAAGTAACTCAAGTATGTCTTTTTCAATGTTTTCAATATTTTAATCAATCTGATTGCAAGTTAAAAGATTTCACTCCTAAGATTTCCCATATCTTTGCTATATTCAAAATTCAAAATAGAGTTTCGTATTGTTCTTTCTTTCTCACAATGTTTTTTTTCATGATAGGGAGGAGGGTAACCAGAGCAAGTGCTGCTGAGCAAGATTTGACTGATCTCATTGAGTGCATGCATCCAAAGGTACAGTATGACGTAGATAAATTATGTGAGAGTGAGTCAGAAATCAAAATACAGTGACAGATTTTCGAGGAGACCAAATTAGAAGAATGTTGTACAAAGTCAAGAGGAAAATTCACATTTTAATGCAATTTTTGGAAAAATGTTTATAAATATCTTTGTCAAAATTTGGCAAATGGGTTTGGTATCAAATTAAAGCTTACACACTCAACTTTATTGTCTTGTGGGCAATTCCATGGAAAGCACTCCCTTCCGTAATGTCCGTAACAGAGATAAATAGCGTGATATCTAAGAAGCGAGAATGCCCCTTCTATTTATCTGTTGTTTGTTAATAGTCATGATCATAACACTGAAGTATCCAAAAGGTGAATTGAAGGGGTATTTTTGCTACATGTACTTGGATATCAGGCTATTTATTTCTGTTACGGACATTACGGAAGGGAGTGCTTTCCATGGAATTGCCCTTGTGATTAAAAAGTAAGGTTGGCTGAGCAAAAGTAGTGTATGAAACTGATATACCAGGAATTTTAGTTCAAAAGTGGCACTGGAAGCACTAGGTTTAAAAGAAAAAATATTTAACACTTTTGACCATTAATAATGTAAAAGTTTATAACTCCTATCAGATTGAGGTTTTGACATTGTAAGGTTGGGGGTTGCCAAATTTAATTGGAGTAAGTTTCATGACGTTTGTTTGAATAATATTCTTAAAACAGTGTTCTGAATTTTTAATTAGTTTTTCACATTTAGAAAAATCAAGGCCACAAAATCTGTGTGTATCAGTAATTAATTCAGAGCACAACAATTGTTATTGTGCATTGCAGCTGAAATTCCAGAGCATCTCTTTTGATTCAGAGTCATGAATCATGAATGGCACTGGACAGCAAAAGTTTAGCAAAATTGACAGGTGCTATATGTTGTGTTCTGAAGTAATTGCTGATACACACATATTTGTGGCCTTGAGTTTTCAAAAAGTGGAAATCTTAATTGATAATCAGAACATTATGGTGATAATATTGATGAAGGAAATTTCATAAAACTTACTCCAAGTTACGTGGTATCCTTCAGCTTTACAGTGTGAAAACCTCAGTTTGAGAAGAGTTATAGCTTTTGAGTTGTTAGCCATCAAAAGTGTCAAAATGTTTTTCTAACACCTAGTCCAATGTCAGTGGGAAATTTTGATTTTTGTGCAGTTTTGGGAAAATCTTTGTAAAAACTTGTCACATGGGTACAAATTCAGTACCAAATTAAAGCTATCTTTGCTCTTCTTTGCTCTCTTATTTATTATTGCAAAGTATGCTTGGCTATGCATGTAATAACAAATGATGAAAAACTTCATACAGTGACACTTGAAATGTTTTATAAAATTTCATAAGTTTTGGTGATTTTTTTCATTATTACACACTCATAAAGCCTGGACAATTATACATTGTTGTAAGGGTCTGAATCAATTTTTAAAGAATATAAAATTCATATTGCTATAGCCCACTGGAGGGCCTAAGAAACAGTTAGGTTGGAAACAATGAGATAACAAAATATATCAAATATATCATATTCAAGTCCATGTAACTCTTTTATCTTACCCCTTATGTCAATTTTGAATGCATATTTAGATTCCTTTTGTAATTTCCTATCAGGTAATGTGTACCTTTTCTATCATAGGTTGTATACTTAAAGTGATTAGGTAACTTTGTGGAGGCTTGACAAAATCTGAGCTGTCTGGCCTTACATGCTATCAGTGTATGTAATATGGTGTAAAAATGAAGCCCATGGGGAAAAAAAGCACTTCAAAATCACCATGTGCTTCACAAAAGTAAACATATGCAAATGACCAGAAATGCCAGACTCATTTTCCCCATTGACTCAGTGTTAGACTAAAGCGTATGGCCATACGCTTTCGTAAATGGGAGTATTCAGTCACAGATATCTTAATAATAGCATTATATATTTGAAAACCTTTCTATGCCTGGCTATTTATTTATCCTTCTGAACATCATTATACAAGACAGATATCAAAATTCAACAATTTATTAAATCAAGCTTCCACAAAGTTACTGAATGCCTTTAAGGAGATATAGGCTTTTAAAGTTAAAAATAGGTGACAGAAGCTAAAATCACTTTGTAACGCAAAAGGGGACCAACTCATGACCCACTACCATATACAATATATCTTATTCAGGATGCATTTTGTAATTCATTATTCAACATTGGTGATATAACAGGAAAACATGGAATCCAGCACTCCTCCTCTGCTTGGTCTGTGGATGAGGAATAGACAGGAGCCTGACTCTGGAAAGAAGAAACGTCGGCCTGCCAGGTGATATGCCATAACTTGCTAATAGTCGTTAAGGTTTCATTTTATAGTAAAATTGTTGATCAGCAGACTCATTCGTAGGATAGGGTTGATCACGTGCATTTTCCAAAGGTGAATAGTAATTATCCTAGCTACCTAATGTAAAAGTGCTTCATTTAGAAAGTTTTATATCCTACACTTACAAGGAACATTTCAAGTACTTGTCCAATATAGATACTCTTGCAGATGCTAGGCAAAATGGATATATACATGGGGTCAAAGATGCAGCAACAACGTTGAAAGAAAGAAAAAATTGTGTTATTAGCAAAGAGATGTGTTGCTTCTTTCTTACAGGAACTTATTACCCCTTAAAAATATGTAACCCTAATCTTATCACTTTTTTAAATGTGGTTATGTATTGCAGACTTGCAAGAAGAGCCACTGGAAGGAAACTCTCCAGGATTGGTCTGGACAAAGCTGTCCTTGATGACCTCCGAATCTTGACAGAATGGACAGGAAACCTTGCAGCAACTATTGAAGAGCCTTCAGGCCTTCCTAAGAAAGGAGACCAAGATGCGAAGACAGAAGGCTCTACTGATGTAGAAGGTGGTGGGGATGGTGAAACCATGGAATGTGATAATCTTGAAGATCTCTTTTCTGATGACGATGAGATGAACAATGTGGACTGCAATAAGATAGAGACAAGACAAGCGATGACGGAAAAGAGGAAGAGCTCCAATCACTCTTTTTCTGATGACCTCTGGGATAATGATGACTGGTATGATGATGACTCCATCATCAGGATAGCCACTCAAGTGGAGAATGAAGCTTTGACTCAGCAGATGCAACAGAAGAAAGGAAGGATAGAATCCCTGAACTCAGATGTTGATATGATATCCCCTACCCAGTGTGGAGCCGTTGTCAATGCAATGAGTAAGGTGTGCAAAAATGTTTATCAAAGTACGACAAGCACCTGTAATGGTGTTAACTTGCAAGGCAAAAGCACTGGTCAATCTACAATGAAACTGCCATCTGATATGACCAGAAGCTCAAAAGTTGTTTCGACGCATACATGGACCTCTCAATCAACAACATCTGTTTCTAGGAATACATCCAGAGTATCACAAATGCCATCTCATAAACCGGCACCCACATCTTACCGGAAAGCACCTATGTATGCGTCAAGATCTAATAATGCATCTCCTCTGAATTCCAAACGAGTATCTACGGCTTCCATACCCAGTACTTCAACTCATTATAGTGCAACATCTGTCAGCAGTGCCAAGCCATTACCTGCAAAGACTAATGCAAACATGAGTGTATCAAGCAGAACAATTCAAAAGGTCCCTGGAAGACCACCCTGTGGGTCCTCTGTTTCAAAGCTTGCTCCTGTTCGTCCTGTGACACAGTCTGTGAGCTCTGCAATACAGGCTGTCAATCGCCACACCACTGACACCAGGGTGTCAGAGAAGACTGCAAGAGTACCACCAATAACTAAAGCTATTGCCAATTCAGCATCAGTTAAGGGTCAGATCTTTAACGACAGCCTAGATGATTTGTTTGCTGGTGATAACAGTCTCCCAGATGATATGCTTTTAGCTCTTCTAGATAATGATTCTGACTTTGAAGAAAACACCAAGAAAGCACCATCAACTGTTCCTGTGGTGTCCAACAACAGTACTCAAGAGCAATTGACAGGCAACCCTTCAAGGGATTCTGGGCCCAGTGGAAGAAATACGGGTAATTCATGTGTACCTACAATAACCAAGACACCAACTCATTCCATGAGCACAAGAGCACAGTATTCTTCAGAAGCAGCCACAAAATCAAAAGGCACTGACGCATGTATGACAAATAAGTATAGTACCAGGAGTTCTATACCAAAGAACCAACATCTATCATCCAACAATCAAGCAATGGTGGCAACACACTCTAGACTGACCAGATCAACTGCTCAAAGTCCCAGTTACCCTCCTGCGTCAAAAAAGTCCTTTAATCAGCAAGGAGTGACGTCATATAGAAAGAATGTTGGTGTGGAACCTGGTCATGATCGGAGAAGTCTCTCCCAGCCAGTTCCACCTTCTGCAAAGGAAGGTAATTAAAACTATCTCATCTTCGTTATTAACCACAGTAGACACATTTTGTAAGTACCAAAGAAATGTAAATATATAAATTTATTGAGATTTGGATATTTCAATCTTTATTTGAGGTGTTCAGACTTTCTTCATGTTATAAAATTTTAATGAGGCCTGATAATGTGGTTATGTTTCCAGTTTATTATGCAACTGATGCATTTTAACACCATAGCCAGACCTTACTATATATGACTTTGACCATATATAACTCTGTATCCATCTTTAATCTGTTAAAGATCTATTTCAATAAAAAAACAATTTCATTGATGTACATGTACTTTGTCATGTCTATAATTCTATGGATTTCCAAAGTAGCTCATAATCCCATGATTTTCCCAAGATTTTCACTGCTTGCTAGTCCTCAAAATTTAGTCTGACATTGGGAAATTATCCTGCTTGTGATGTTTAGTGCTTACCATTACAACTATTCAAGATATAAAAGAGAAGGTTGAGTTCTGGGAAAGGTGAAAAATAATTTGTGAGGAGCTTTCTTATTCCTTTTATCTCAGTTTGGAAAAACATCATAGTAGAAATGTCCCCTGAAGAGGTTTGCTCTTCAAATGCCCTCATATTTGAAATATGACAAAACAACTGTGGTGGGTTGGTTTCCGGTAGATTGGTCGTTGGTGGCGGCGTCTGTGGGTTGGTGATGAGGTGGGTGGGTGGAGATCTTCTTCCTAGGGTATTGGTTCCATCCATCGATCATCAACCAAGTCTTCTCATCTCATCTCATCTAGTTACAGATCATCCATCACCCTTCATCTATCCATACACCTGGTGAACCAGTAAACCTTCCTATTGGTTTACAGTCCTTTTCAGGACTTCACCCATTGTCACGAAAGAATATTTCTTCTTTTCTCTCTTGTCATCCTTTCTCGTCTATCCATTTCTAATTTCCTATTTTCCCTTTCCTCCTACCAACACACATGGTGAACCGTAAACCTTCTCCACGTTATAAGCTCCACCATGCAAACCTTCAAAGATCATCATGACAAAAATAGTTGAAGTGTTCGGGCCGAACAGTCATGCCATATTTGTATGCAGTCCCATATACCAATTTATGTGTGCAGTGCATGTGTTTTTCAGTTATATTGGGTCAAATTATCATTTTTAAATTTTGATGATTCCAAAACCTCACAGTATACATCAATCCTTATGTAGACATGATAAACCTTTCCCAATTGCTTTGAGACAGTTTTTGTCTCAATGTAATGACCAGAACTCAATTTCATCTTTAGGAGAATCACTTTATTTGGAGTTTCTATAAACAAAATTATGACGTTTTTCTGAAGCAATCTTATTGATTTTGTTTGTTTGTTTAGCTCTTCATAGCTAAATCACTTCCAGTGCTTACATTTGTTTGTTCGTTTTTATGTTGTCCCACTTGGGATACATTTGGAGGCGTCATGGTATAGTTCATTCACTTCACTCTCAATCCAAAGGTTGAGGGTTTGAATCTCAGCCCGGCACTAGCGTCCTTTGGCAAGACATTAATCCACGTTTGCCACTCTCCACCCAGGTGTTAAATAGGTACTTGGCAGGATTTATACCTTGAAATGCACTGCGCTCATTACGGCAGCCGGAGCTCAAGCCAGGGTAATGATATCCAAACCCTTTTGAAGGGCATGGGGACGTTATATCATAATGTGACATGTGCTATACAAGAAAGATTTATTATTATTTTGATATTACTTTACATTACTTTATAGGTGGTGTACCTATGCAGAGGTGCTGCAGTCAACAGGAGATTGAGCAGAAGAGGCAGGCAGCTCTGGCCAAGCGCAAGAAGAGCAAACTTCGGGTCAGTCCTACCTCCTGAAGGAAAATGATAGCATAAAACTATTTTCATATTATTAAGACACTGTCTTTATTTGTGCTTGTGAAACAACTTTAGACAGAAAAGAACTTTGAATATCATAATGGATTTTTCTTCCAAAGAAGTATGGAACTTTATCATTAATGTCTCTGGATTAATTTCCTATGGTATCATTTTCATAAGTGTCATGGTTGCATTGTCGTTCAATTTTACTATATATTTGATGTTATAAAGTATTTAGCAAAAATTGTTTTTTTTTTTTGTTCCTAGATTATTGGATTTTTAAATTTCTTTAATTTTTTAATTTTATTTGTTTATTTATTGGCAAATTTTCAAATCAACTCTGAATATAAAGTTTATTTACATTAGAAAAAATTAGTTCCAGTTTACCCAAAATTAGATGTATGTGGCATTAAGAAAAAAGAAATGCTTACCCGGTATGAAATCTGAAGTTTGTCCATCATAGAGTTGAAGGATGCAAAATCTTTCTGAGGCAGGTTTTATGACATTTCTTCAAATGATATGATAACCTGTTTGAAATTTGAATTTTTTTTTTTTTAAATCTTGATAAATCAAGGGAACAACATTAGTGTTTATTCTTTATGTCAATACCGATTCTGTAGTTCACCACACCTTCCATTCCTCAACAGCTTTAATGAATGATTAATAATACTAAGTTGCCAACAAAATCTAGGTGTGGTACTTAATGTGTATTGTGTTCTGAATTGAATGCTGATTTACACAAATTTCATGGCCTTGATTTGTCAAAAAGTGAAAATCTATTTGAATTTCAGAATGTTATTTTGAAAATATGTTTGAATGAATATCATAGAACTTAATACTTTAATTGTAGTTATTATCCATTCAAAATGTTGAATTAATTTTTTTAAGTTAGGACACTTATGTATTTTTTTCTGTAGAAATTTAGAAAGAAATAGAAGGCTTTATTGGCATGAATTGCAGTAAATTCAGAAATTGTGAGAAAAAGCAAATTATATGATTGATTGATGTATAATCTGTTTTAAAGTCAAATAGATTTAAAATCAATGGAATAAAATAGTCATGCCAACAAAGCTACTTGTAAAAAAACCAGGATGAAAGTAATGAATATATTTTTATATAGTTTATTTGAATTTTGGATCATGGAAAGGAAATTGGTGTACAGTGTATATTTTCCAGCTAATGCTATGGTCAATGTTTTCAAAATGAAATGTCTTTTATTTGTCACTCTTTGATGATGCATTTTGAGAAGGTTCATTTCATTCTCATGAGAGAAAGTTATGCAGCAAAAATGAGGAACAAAACGATAAGTACATCCAATTTGAGGCGAAATTCTGAAGCCCAGATTGCTTGACACTAGGCTACTTGACATGTTATTGTGGAAGAGAGTTTGTTTTATATATTCTACATAAGACTATGGTTATGTAGCTTGGAAATTGTCCTTTTTACGTAATATGTTTAAAGAATAAGCAATTGAATTTATTCAAATCTGTTTGTTTATTAAAATCAAATATTGGGCCTGTAAAATGCTTATCGATGTACAGAAAAGTACATTGTACTAACATTAACTTTCATTTCTCCCCAGAAATGGGTAGTTCACGGAAATGAGTTGACAAATCATGGATAGGGCAATTTCATGCTGTTCTGCCTTGTCAAAGAACCAAATAGATATTGTTTTTACAGTTTCCAATTTTAATATTTTGTTAATCAGTATTATTATATGATGATGATGATGATGAACAGCATTGATATAGCGCCATTCATCTGCAGAAACATTCAAAGGCTCCTTATATATATACCGTGTCTTGTTATTATATCTTGTTATTACAGACTACAGAGCATCACTTTTTAAGTGAACAGTTGTATAATGAGTTAAAAATTAATTTCCCATATTCTTTCTTTTCTAAACTGTCGTTCATGCAAGATAGTCCTAGATTAGATGATCCATTAATTTGTAATAAGATATTTAGAAAAGTATATTGCATGTAACTAAAGATATATTTGTATACAGACAGTGGATAATTTGATCTAGTGCCTTTGAATATCTTTTGCTTCATTGAATGTCATTCTTTGCCATGTTTTTTCTTTTCTCCTAAATGTGCAAAAAAAGAATGCAGTAAAATCCTTCTTAATTGTGAATACGTGCAGTAAATTCATGATTACATTATTTGGATGTTTATGCAGTTACAAATACTGGTATATGAGACAGCTGACTAAATATTAAAGAAGTACAGTAGTATTGGATTACAACTCTTAATTTGTAATTAGAAGACAGATATTAGTGCCTTTTAATCAAGAAAATAACTTGTATGTAAGCTACCACATATTGGTATAAGGCTACCTAACATGAGGTATTCTACAATAGACCTGTTCACAAAGTTGTTCAAATTTATGGATGTTTCTTTCCTGGGGACCTACTAACAACCATTAACCTGTTATTAATGAATGAACTGCAATACTTGGAATCCAGTTTGCATACATTATTTATTGCTATGTATGATAAGCCTCAGACAATCTTTTAATAGTATGCATAAAATTTGAATATATTTGTGAACAGGACTATTGATGTGATATGCTTAGTTCATTGAGATTCTTCGATATGAACTGTTATGCTAATTTAGGAGGAACTTAAGTTGATGCCATACTTATTTGTATTTGGTTACTTTGATTATGACGTTGGTGTGTGTGTGTAATTTGGTTTTTACAGACGTGTATCAATCAGATATGATTATTTACGTCTGGGGACCGACCTTTAATGTCACCATCCGAAAAACGTGACTCGGTCTCGAACCTGGGTCCGCTGAATCAGTTTATAACCTCCATTGTTAGCTGGTTTACAGGCGCACGCCACAACGCCCAGTTTTGGCCAAACTGTGCATATTTTGTACTTGTACTTTTATTTTTGCGAATTGGTTATTGATATATGATTACATATAGAAAACATACAACAAGAAGAGAAACCTCTCTGGATTTTGTTTGTTTCTTTCTTTAGCTTCGAGTCGGCAAAAGTTCAAGACTATTTTCAAGCTTGTCCTGTTTTTGTTCTTTTATTTTATAATAATCAGAAGAGAAAATCAAACAATGCATCACAAATTGGCTGCTTTCTTTGCAATCAAATTTCAAAGGATAATGATATATTGTTTTTAATACACGAACATAACTAATTTTATCTCTCTCACTCTTTCTTTCCCTGTTCAATTAATTCCTTTTTTTTCTCTCTCAAATGTCCTCTTTCGAGATCAACACTGTCTTTAAGGTAATGATGTAACCTTGCATATCATTACCTATATTTCTTATTACATGTCTTATGTGATCCATGTCTTTAAAGTCCAAAGCCTTTTGACATATAATTTCATCTTGAAACAGTACTTGAAAAGACAGTTGAGATAGAACACTAGCATGCAAACTGCCTCACCAGTCGTGTTGGTCAATAAGATCAATCCAAGATCTTGTCAAAAGCCTACATGATCCATTGTGTTAACATATTAGAATTTATTTTCAGCTTATATTGATTTAACAAGAAAAAGCTGAAGGAGAGGGGGGACTTGAGCAAGCACATTATTACAGTGGAACCTCATAACTGGGACCAAGGAAATTACCTCATTATATCGAGACCTTGTTATATCAGGGCTAAAAACAATAGAATACAAAGAAGTTGGACCTGAAAAATTACCTTGTTATAATGAGTTTATTTATTATTAAGTGTTCTTTATAACGAGGTTCCACTGTACTAGCTATTTGAAAACGGGCATGCCAAAAGAAAGCTGAAAGGCCTACTAAAGTTGCAAGGTGCAACATTGTTTTGTTATTGCTTTGTAAATCAAACCTTAATTTGATCAAGTTATTTTTCCCCTAAATGATTAACTTCATTCACACCACTAAACAAATTTTGTTCATATAGCACCCTACTAATAAATATACACTAATATTATTCTCACATCATGTTGTTTGTCCTTAAAATGAAGATGACCATTTTCATCATTTAATTAATGTTTGTTGTGTTTGGGGGTGGTGATAAAAAAAACAAATCCAAGCCCACAAATTTCTTGGGGAATAAGTCTATAAAAGGTGGAAAGTTTCTGGAAATTATTACCTATGATTTAAACTGGGCAGCCAACAATGCTCAAGTATTCAGCAAAATTTCTTCTGCCAAATATCTATTTAATACACTTTCGCCCCCAGAGATAAGAAGAGATATACAGTGTGTTTCTTAAAAAAGGAAACCCCACTTTCTCCAGCAACATTTCTTCAAACAGAACTTGATTTATTGTACTACATGAACGTTATTAAAAAAAGGAATTTTATCCCCTTTGATATGCTACATTTGTGATTATAGATAGAGTCTGGGATCATTGAGCTGCAACAATTTTAAACCAGCAATGTAAAAATTTAATTTGCGCACGAGAGTGAGCTCTATTCATCTACATAAGGAATAGCCATTCGTTGAATTGCACTTTCCTGAGAAAACACTTGGCTATGTGTCTTTATCACTTGTTTTGTTTCTTTGCATATTTGGTATCATATGAAAGAGGATGAACTGAACTTTGACATGAATAATAATCATTTTTCTAGTAGGTCACGGGGAAAAGTTGGGTTTCCTTTTTTAAGAAACACACTGTATATACTGGATCATGAAAGGTCTAAAGGCATCATATTTAACCCTCTCAGTCCCCTAGGTGCAAGAATGTGTATTAACTCAATGGGATTTTTATGGCTTGGGACTGAGAGGGTCACTGCTAATCTCAAGTTCTGGTAAAGATAGGACAAAAATTCTCACAGAATCAAACAAAATGTACACTGAATGCTCAAGACTTTAAAATGAATGATTTCTGCAAATGATTTTGGTTAGGGCAAAAAAAGATACAGAAATTGAGTTAGCAGTCCCTTCCCACATGTATAGAACTATGTCTCTATGTGCAAATGGAACTTTAGCTTTTCAGTCAGTGAATGTGATTTGTAGAAATCTTTTTGATTTCATTTAATTCTGCTGGTTCAAACAACCCATCGTCTGCATGGTACTCAGTTCTGAATTACTTGCAGCCAGTTTCTTCTAAAATGCGTTTCATTACCTTATCTCAAGATTTGCTTTAAAGGTAGAAACACTGGAGACAACTAACATTCACAACCTCACGGCTGAGTCAGAGTTGATGAACTACCTTCACACAGTGCCCCTTAAAAAACAAACAAAATAACCGAGTTAAACAAAATTCATCTTTCGAGTTGTCTAAGATTTTATTACGAATTTCATCACATTATCATCTCTAAAGACAAAAAAAAAAAAATGACAAAATATGTAGGTCTTTTTAACAAAAATCAGTAGAAAACTGTATTTCTATTTTAGGTTGAAAGAATGAGCAAGGAAAACAGGTTTGTACCAAAAAAAAAATGCAGAATTTGTATAGTTTGCATTAAAAGATGGTGTTAAGAACAGAAAAGATACCATACACCTTTGGTGCAGAATACACTGTACTTCAATCAATGTGACCTTTGAACACTACAATAGTTCTTTACAAAATGATAAATTTACACTTTTCATTACCAAAAATTAAAGTATAACCCTCCCCCATCTGATAAACAACAAGGGCATTGGCAATTTACAAATCAGTTGTGATTTCATCACAAGCACAGGAATGAAGAATGCATTAAATATCTCTACTGATTCTAATTATGTATTATTGTTATTGATAAAGCATAATTAATGATCAAGAAATTTAGGTTCACATTTTGGACTGTCCCCCCCCCCCCCCAAGGTCCACTCCATATATGCATATGTTCTTATACATTTAATGTAATTTTTGAACTCCCTTCATACAATTTTTAGTTTAAATATTGACTTAACATTCTTTGGGAGAAAAGTTTGAATACACATGGAATTGAATGTAACTAAATACTTTAGCAACAGCGTGTATAGGAAGATCAGTGATAATGGACGACATACATGTATACATTTATTTAGCACATCAGTAAAACTATCTATTCGCAAAATTATTCCAAACTTGTCTAATCCTTATGCAAAAGGAGATCTAAAGCAGACCTACAGTGTAGCCACATAATAACATTCAAACAATCTTTACTGTAAGTTGTTAATTTCAATGAATTATTTAATTATATATGAGCAACCTATGGAAAGAAAAGAATTTGTCGGGAGAGAAGAGATGGAGAGAGAAAGGGAGAAAAGAACAGGTAAAAGAGAGAGTGAACAAGTAAGAGAAAAGAGTGATAGAGAGAGAGGGAGAGAGAAAGAGAGGGAGAGAGAGGGAGAGGGAGAGAGAGGGAGAGAGAAAGAGAGACAGAGAGAGAAAGAGAGAGAATGACACAGAGTACAAGAAAAACACAGTGACAAACATAGAAAAGGGGTGAAAGGGCAGGTTTGGAACAGCAGAGATAAATGCAAAACATAGTATATCCATCATTGGATTCTCCTGCTAAAGCCCACACCAGTGATACAGAAGCTTGCTTTTTCAATTCACATTGATAATGAAATATGTAAGACATAAGTGTCAAACACAATATCATTGAGTGTACACCCCCCCCCTCCCCACAGAGCTAATTATTCATTAAAGGACCATTTAGTGTGATTATAAATTTGAAATTCAGAGGGAGGAATTCCAGCTGGAGAAAATTACCTTTGGCATCACTAAGAGGTAAATGAAAAATAAATATAATTCAAAAGTACTTATTCATAATGAATACATGATTTTTACTTTGTTTATTGTTTTTCTTTTAACTTTTTAACCTGAAAATTATGTTTTTTGATCTTTAATATTTATCCGCCTAAGTGAGCATTTTAACTTTGCATCTAAGCCATCTAGGCAAAGTTGAGACCTCCATTCTTCACAAATATATAAGTTAAATAATTCATTCAGGAAAGTTCCCCCTGTTTGATATTTAAATAACATATGAAATTCTATACCAAGTTAACCTCATATTAGAAAACACCAAAAATTTCCACCTATACGGTGGTACCATGATTGCTTTGTTAAACCTTTCATGTTTCTGATTGTCAGAATTGTTAATTCATAAATGAATACTTCCATTTGGAATTTGAATTCATTACTTCAGTGATTTTTGTGAAGCTTGATCTGCTCTGATCCCCACTAATGTGTGTTTTCAATTCAGATATTTTATCCACAAATGCAAAACATAAAATTGTATACAACTTTTTTACAGGACATTAGAAAACACCAAAAATTTCCACCTATACGGTGGTACCATGATTGCTTTGTTAAACCTTTCATGTTTCTGATTGTCAGAATTGTTAATTCATAAATGAATACTTCCATTTGGAATTTGAATTCATTACTTCAGTGATTTTTGTGAAGCTTGATCTGCTCTGATCCCCACTAATGTGTGTTTTCAATTCAGATATTTTATCCACAAATGCAAAACATAAAATTGTATACAACTTTTTTACAGGACATTATGGCCCGATTTCACAAAGGTGGTAATAGATTTGTACCATGGTTTAAGCAAATTTTGTGGTATAAGTGCGCTTGATTTCGTGCGTACACTTAGAAAGATCCAATAATGAACACGCGTGATAAGCAAAGTGCGTAAATTTTACACTATTTTACGTTTATTTCAATTAATTTACATAAACCATGGCAACTAGCGTGAAATTTACGCACTTTGCTTATCATGCGCGTTTACTGTTGGATCTTTCTAAGTGTACGCGCGAAATCAAGCGCACTTATACCACAAAATCTGCATAAACCATGGTACAAATCTATTACCACCTTTGTGAATTTGGGCCTATGACATCCCATATTAACATCAGGCCAATTGCAGCCATTTCATGACAAAATGTCAATTTGCATCATCGAATCTTTAGAATAGTGGAATATTTTTGGCATAGAATATGTTCCATCCAATGCACTAATTCAGATCTTACATGTACGCGATCATAATATATGATAAATGGTAAGAAGGCATTCTGGATTCTATTACAAATATTGTCCAGTATGTATTAATTAGCAGTTAACCAACTGCTTAATATCTGGTATATAGACAGCATATGAACATATATGCTAAACACATACAGTATATTCCCTGACCAAGGGTCTATCTACCTTGTTTATTTAGCATATCCTCCAAAAACCTCAACCTCTTTGTAGTATTAAATAAACATGGAGGAAATTATGTTGGTACTAAAACACATGACTACTCAATACAAAGAAAGAAAGGCATAAGCATGCACCAAAAGAATACATAACAGAGGAAACCAATTTGATCACATATCTCCTTGAACATTATGCTCTCTTGTATGAAACTCCACACAAAACTTTGTACTTTTTTATCATTCACCAGTGAATCTGCATATAAATAGCATGGCCATGGAGCTTCCTTTTTCAAATCTTCAAAAGAGTCAAAGAGGATTTCTTTGAGTTTCATTTGCTAAACCTTCTCCTTTTTGGTACATGGTCCTCCACTTCTATCCCCTCCTCCTGAACTGTCCTCTGCTTTCCTCTTTGTAGCTAAACTGGTGACAATTCGCTCGGTTGGCTTCGATGAGGACTCCAACTTCTGCTCCAAGGCTGCCAACCTCTTGTCCTGCTCTGCGATGCGTTTCTCCTGCTCTGTCACCCTCAGGTTCTGTGAAGCCAGTCGGCTGGAGAGCTCAGTGGTCAGCTGCTGCTGCTGTGTCATCTTCTTGTTCTGCTCATCAGAGATCTTGCGCATCTCCTGGAGCTCGGCCTTGCAGGACTGGAGCTCCCGTCGGTGGGTGTTGAAGGAGGCAAGAGTGGCTTTGTACTGAGAGTGAAGCTTGCTGAACTGCTCCCGACTACCCGAGGGAACAGAGAGAGAGGAGCTGACTTTCAAACTACGACCTGCTAGGGCTGGGAGGAAGCACAAAGAAAAAGGAGATTATACGTGTACAAAAGTAATGATAGCTGCTTTGAATAGTCATGGCAGTTCAGAAAGAATAGAAAGAGAGAAAGCAGCTGACTATCAAATTATGACCTGATACGTCTGGAAGAGAGCACCAAAGAAAAGAGGAATTTCATTTGATTGTACATGTAAAAAAGAAATGACAGCTGCTTTGAATATTCATGAACAGTTTTTAGAGGAACTGTCAAATTCAGGGTCCGTGGAGTCAATGTACATGTAGTTAAGTATATTTGGGCACAAGAAAATGTAGTGAGATAATGCATACATATATGATAAGTGTGCCATGACTTACAGAAGTATAACCAAAGACTAATAGTAATGGTACCTTCATTTATGTGAATACTAGTTAGTTCTTTTCAACTTCTTTCAAAAAAATATTATAACATTAAAAAAGAAGTACTATTTTTATCAAGGATGTAAATACATGCAATTTATGTTTGCTAAATATTTGCACATCTCCATTGGTTTATAGTAATTCCGAAACTCACTTGAAAGAGTATGGTTGCCAAGGTTAGAAGGACGGACTTCGACACCTGACTTCTTCTTGAGGTCAGGAACGATCTTCTCATCAAAGTGCTCCATGGCCATAGAGGAGAGATCCCTCAGCTCCTGAAGGAGCTCATGGGTAGGTGGTGGTACCTTGGTGAACTTCACCAGGTGGAGCACTTTAAAAGCTTCATCAATGACCTGAGATGATTAAAAAAATGAAAATTAAGCAAAACATTATGAGAAAAGTATAACAAATGCTACCATCTAACAATCCATTTTCACACAGTTGTTTCACCACTGCACTTTTTCTGTTGAACTTTAATAAACTGTAATTTTCTTTTATAGAATAAATGACTCTCTTTCCTATAAATCAAGACTTAGAGCAAACAAGCATAAAACATATAGGTGCTGATATATATGCAAAATTACTGAACTATTAGTGGCCCACTTAACTTTCTGAAAATGCACCACTATTTGCATGAGCAGTGACAATACAAGTAAAACCAAAACTGCATTAAAATTATAAAGAATGGGAGCTACCTTTCCCGGTATGAAGCAGCAGAGCTGTAAGTCAATGTACTTCGTATAGGTCATGGCAAGCAGGGACAACCTTGTCTCAACGGCAGATAGAATATCACAGTGCCTTGCAAGGGGGTGCATCCTACGTTCAGACTCCCTGCGAGGAAGCTGGGCTTTCAGCTCCTTGGCACATTGGCTGTGGTAACGGTCAAGCTTGGAGAAGCCTTGGTTAAGCACCTGCTGACCAATGAGGTTGAATCTTGCACATAGCTGAACATAAAATGAAAGAAGAAGATTTGAATGTGTAATGTAATTAAAATGATGGGTTGTGAAAAATATGAACAAAGGGGTTAAGGAGACTTTATCAAATGAATCGGTAAGGGAGAGATCATGTACAAGAGTAGCAGTTTTTGGAATTCAATTCTTTAACATTTAGCAAGTTTGGTTTGATTTCACTTAGAAATTCTGTCAACATGGCCCAAGAAAGAATGAGGAGGATTAGAACTTCAGAAGATGACCTTTCCCCACTCCAAGCCGAAAAACACCCTCCTTTTCTTTATTTCAACCCCATTCCATACTCTCACATTGAAAAATACCAAAGATGAAAATAGATCTTGTGCGAACTCACTGAAAATTGATTTGCTAGCGCATGTAAGTTTGACCTGGAAATGTCATCTCTCCCACAATTTTCAGATCCATCAAACATTAGAAACAGGGGATATGCCCAGGGCAGCCTCGCCTGCACTGCACAATCATCAGGGCAGCATGGTGAAAATTGAAGGTTGTCCCTGAGCCCCTGTCTGGGCCAGGTATCCCACAACAACTGTAATCCCCTCAACCCAAGATTCATTGGACTGTACAGTGTATTCAGAATCGAGCTGTGTTTTTAAAGAAGCAGAATATGTGTACATGAAATAATTGCAATTGCGACACTTTTGGGATGCTGCTCATCAGACCCCATGCAGACAATGCACTGTATTTGAACTTGAGGTCTCCTTCCTCTTAAGAATAATTCCTAGCTAGTGTGGTTATAAGTATAGGGATAGGTTTAAAAGAAGAAATAGAGAATGTCAAATTATTACCAGTTGGGTTCTAGGGGGTGGTGCCCCACAGCCACCCCCCTCCCTCCTTCAGGTACAGCTACCCCATCCCCATCTGGATATAAACATAAACCCTTAAACCTTACCCTAAACCCTTACCCTAAACCCGTAACACTGACCCTAACCCCAACCCTAACCCTGTATATTTTTTTTCATTTTGGGTGGCTGTCGCAAAAGAAAGTCTACCCTAGTAAGCCAGCCTAGTAATGCTTCCATGATATGAGTAAAAAGTAGAAATAAATGAAATTGAGTTCCTTGGGGAAAATTTGCATGAAGTTCTCATCTTTTGTATGTGAAAGATGATGTTAAGAGTTTCTGAAAAGAAATGTGTTGTGAGGTGAAATAAAAATTCTTATTCTTAAACAACATAATATGTTTATTCCTACTCTAGAACAATTGTAAGTAGGTGGAGTGGCCTAGTTTTGACAAAGATGATGGATAGAAATATTTGAGTTGAAAGACTTTGTAGCTGTCTGTTTTCTCATAACAATAAAAAAAACACACTATTTAATATATTGCTGATGTGATTGTAAATAAATGTATTGAATTGTTGAATATCACACATGTCCGACCATTTTTATTATTAATATTGTAAACAAATTTTTAAAAATGCAAGAAAAAAGGGTGGATGAAAATATAAAATGCCAAGAATAAAAACATATCTACAGATATGGCTATAGCTATGGAGCTTAAACCAAAGAACGGTTGACTTAAATATCATCTTCTATCTATACATGAATGTCAATAAAGTAAAAGTCTGATATAAAAAAGTTATCCTTCGTTTTTCTTTATATTTTCAAGTCTATTGGGGTACCATACATTGACATCTCATGCATTATTCACTATCAAAAGTTCATTGACTGAAGCTATAGCCCTTATTTTTTACTTGTTGCCAATTAGAAGGTTTTTGTGATCAAACTTGCAACGCCCTCTTGAATTTTTGGCTTCGTTACGCATATAGATGTTAGCTGCTACAAAAATTATTGGATTCAATTTTTTTTTTTTTTTTGAAAAAAGCACACGTGGAAATCAAAACATCACGCGTAAATTTGGCCGCCACCAAATCGGCCGGTTTCCGACACGCGCGAGAAAAATCCTGGCGAGAACGCTGACGGGGAAAGATCGGCTCGGCGAGGAAATTCCATTTTTTTTCATCGAAATAATCGTTAAATCGTAAAATCAAAGAGCCTCCTAGACATGCTAGATAGTTACAGTAATTCTCTTGAAATGTAAGTACAAATTTATATGTTACCTGCCGAAATGAAGTGATGCCTCAAGCCATACTAATGGGCGAGGTCGACTTTGGTTATTTGTACCTGGAGTTAGCTCCGCCCGAGCTCTAGCATGTCTAGCATGTCGAGTCTAGACAGAAAAATCTGTCCGTTTGGAGGAGTTTTATAACATTTTTTGACTTTCGAGGCTCTCCTATGTAGGAGAGAGATTCCGCGAAGCCAGACGTAGTCTCAGCGGAGCATATCCCCGAACGAAATAGACTGATTTTTCGGTCTAGTCGAGTCGAGCTTTCGTGCGAGATTCGGTTGGCAGTTGGCTTTGTCATGTTTGTGCAGTCCGAAAATAAATGTAATCCCAGGCATGTGCCAGGAGTGGAGTCCGACGGACGCGTTCGACGTACAAACTTTGTGTATGTGTGAATAATGTGAAGGGCTTACGCATTCCTGACTTTCCCCACGGCCATTGTGTGTGTGTGTAATTGGGTTTTTACAGACGTGTATCAATCAGATATGATCATGTATGATTATTTACGTCTGGGACCGACCTTTAACTTAAGTTTAACGTCACCATCCGAAAGACGTGACTCAGTCTCGAACCTGGGTCCGCTGAATCAGTTTGTAACTTCCACTGGTAGCTGGATTACAGGCGCACGCCACAACGCCCATTGACGGCCGCATTGGCACGGCCGCATTGGCACGGCCGCCTGGTGGCGTATCTCTTAAATCTAATAAAGCACTCACATCACACTTGATTATTATTGTCCCACATATTGTAATTTATGACATGTTAACTCACCGACCGCACTTGACTGATCTGTTCGTAGGATAAATAAGATAAAACGTGACTGAGTACAACATCAGGTACCGTCTGAAGAGTTACTTGCATTTCATCAATACAGGATGACGACGAAGATGAGGGAGCATTATCGGCCATTTTGAGATATTTACGTGACAAGAAGCTAATAATACAACCCTTACCGATGACTCGTCCGTCCTTTTTTATTAATTCTCGAAATCGTCACCGCGTATCATGAATATTCATCAGTAGTATGGTAGGCGAAATAATATTGCGACCTTTCCTGACAGATAAATTAATTTTTAAAAGCAAACTTTTCTGTGTATTATGATTAGCAAATAGATACATGTTCAAATGTAAAGAAAAAAAAGAAGGATATACTCAATTCGAAAAAAATAAAACAATAAAAATGAAGTATAGGCAAGGGCGGTGATCATGGGGGAGGGGGGGGGGGGCATGGGGGGGGGGGGGACATTTTGGTAAACGCTGCAACACCCTGTTTAGGCTCTTACATGCCCTAAAATGCAAACTTCAATGTTCAGAATGGGTATTTTTCTGACTCAGTTTCTACGATCCCCCACATTCAATATTGCAGAAGATCTAATCCACAGATATTAGGCAAAGCTTACCCTGTCTTTTACAATAGACAATGTAAACTCCCTATAGGACCTACCATATTGCAGGGTCAGCAATATTGAGGGGGGGGGGGAGGATGGGGACGCTTGTCATGCTTCTCCTGCAAATTATTCGAGGCCAGGGTTTTGTCTCACCCCCCCCCCAAAAAAAAAAAAAAAAAAAAAAAAATACCTGATTTTCTTTGTAAATGGTGATATAAAACTTGGATTTGCCTGTGTGATCAAAAGTTCTCTAAAAAGCTGTTCCAAACCACAAAATCGGGCGCAAAATTTTCTCCTCTCAGTGTCAGTCACAAAAATAAACATAATTGACTGAAGAAGGAATGGAAATTTGTTTAAATGCAAACTGCAAAATAAAATCGCCGCTCCTAACGGTAGGCCTATTGATGGGGGGACCAAAAGCTACTCACTTTGTTTTCAGTGGCTAAAAAACTTTGTGCGAATTTCTTTTATCGACCCCTTTTCTAGTTCTATAATTTTATACTGAAGTTGAAAATGGGCACCTTAACCACATATCCAGAAATATTTCTGACCCGAAACATTTATATATTACTATTTTTATTATTATTATCATTGTCGTTGTCATGTTGTTGTTGTTGTTATTGTTATTATTATTATTATTATAATTATCATTATTATAACTATTATCATCATTATTACTATTATTATTATTATTATTATTATCATAATTACTATTATTATCATCATCGTCATCGTCATCATCATCATCATCGTCATCATCATCATCATCAAGAACATGTTTTACAAGGAGCTTTCCATAACTCACGTATGCTTTACATGCGCATAGCCAGCTGTATGCATGCACTGTCAATGTACTGTGTACATGCTGATGCAATAACGTGTCAACACATTTCCCATTTTGCATTGGCATTGTTGTGGCATTGACATATTGATCGGACATATTGTTCATTTATGTGCAGTTTAGTTGCAGCTGAAAAAATTCTGGTAAGAAAACATATTCTTTAAAAGTTTAATTATCATTCGATTTTGATCAAATTGGGAAATGTCATGTGTTCATCTGTTCATTTCTCTGGCTAACTAAGTTAGGCCTAGGCCTAGGCCTAGGCCTAGTATTTATCAACGCGGAAGTTTTGAAAATCAACTTATCAATATCAAGTTCTGACTTTTTCTGTCGTTCTGACTCGACTCTAACTCCAGCCCAGGGAGCTCCAATGCGCATCGCTTGCGTTGGACTTGGGAGCACCCTGGAGTTAACTCGACTCCACTTTCCAAACGAGTGCGGAGTGGCTGAGCCTGAGCCCGAGACTAGCCAGGATTAGCTTCGTGAATGTAGAAAAAAAAAAATTGCTATACGCCTTCTACACACGAAGCTAGGCGTTATTACCCAGCAATCAGATTCCGCACGGGGTAGTACGACATGAAAAATGCCCTGAAATCACACTTTTCTGATAGTTTCCGCGACCCACAGACCCTTCCCCACAGCGTTTCCTCCTAGGGAAACGTTTGTAATGACAATTTTTTTTTGATTGACTCTAATTTTGGAAATATATCCATAAAAAGATGATAAAAATTTCAGAAAACTCACCAGCGTTTGCGTATCCATGCCTCCGAGGTCATGCAGATCAAAATGGCGGCACGATCGCCGTAATCGAAATCATGAAAACTATTAGGCGCCGTTTGTAAATTTATTATTTAGCTCAATTATTTACATATAATTCTCTATTTAGCTCTTTTCTACGATTATTATACGATAAAATGACATAAAGGATACAATGTTTTATAAATAATGAATTTTGCAATTTCCATAATATTTGATATATAATGAATTTGTGAAATCATTATTTATAAATAATGGAAACTTCAAAATTCATTATTTATATATGATGAATATTGTAAAATCATTATTTAAAAAAAATGGAAATTGCAAAATTCATTATTTATAAAACATTGTATCCTTTATGTCATTTTATCGTATAATAATCGTAGAAAAGAGCTAAATAGTGAATTATATGTAAATAATTGAGCTAAATAATAAATTTACAAACGGCGCCTAATAGTTTTCATGATTTCGATTACGGCGATCGTGCCGCCATTTTGATCTGCATGACCTCGGAGGCATGGATACGCAAAAGCTGGTGAGTTTTCTGAAATTTTTATCATCTTTTTATGGATATATTTCCAAAATTAGAGTCAATCAAAAAAAAATTGTCATTACAAACGTTTCCCTAGGAGGAAACGCTGTGGGGAAGGGTCTGTGGGTCGCGGAAACTATCAGAAAAGTGTGATTTCAGGGCATTTTTCATGTCGTACTACCCCGTGCGGAATCTGATTGCTGGGTAATAACGCCTAGCTTCGTGTGTAGAAGGCGTATAGCCATTTTTTTTTTCTACATTCACGAAGCTAATCCTGGCTACCCGAGACTGAGTCTGAGACTGAGTGAGAGTGAGACCGAGAGTGAGACTGAGAGTGAGACTGAGAGTGAGACGAATGAAGGGAATTTATGTTGAGACAGAGAGAAAGAGTGATGATTCAAGAGCTGAGACGAAACTCATGGAAGTGATTTATTATTGCTTATTTGGCAATCCCGGAGAATAGGGGACCAGATGCCTGGATGCGCTTGCTGACTTGTATTCCATACTGTGTGTGACAAATACGCCAGATGCTCATTGTACATGTATGCTTAAGCTTCCGAAGGATGGCTAGAGAATATGAATTAAGGACGGCATTTCTCTCTAGCCCTCCTCGGAGTCTCTAGCCCACATTCAGAGGGCATACAGTGCATGATCAAATCAAATACTATGGTGAAGAACCTGTCAGGAGCGTGTGCCAGTGAGAAAGTGATTTTCCAGGGGATTTTTAAGAACTTAATAACCCAGTTAAATTTCAAAGACGGATTACATTCCAGGTAGTCTTCCAGGCTAGTTGTGAAGTCATAAGTGTACATGAATTAAAGACATGGACAATTGGAGGCCAATTTGATAAGATTTTTTATAAAATTAAATGAAAAATTCCAGTCGCCGATCAAGCTAAAAAAGATCAAATGGCACTCAATTCAAAGAAATTTGATGACTGCAAAAAAGACTTAGATTATTATAAATATCTTTGCATAATTGCATATAAAGTGTGAAGTGAATTTAGATCTAAATGTGATCATTTTTGGGCAGTCAATAATCTACATAAAAACATATATCACAATATTTCATTTTGTACATATACACATCTGTAGCTGGAATCTGGATATTTGCAATTATCATTATTTTTACAGTATGTAATTTTGTGAGAAATGATGGATCAGAGTATTAAACATCAAATTTCTAGAGCACCAGTTAATTTGCTCCTGTCAGTTGTATTCAAACTTGAAATGCATTTTTAATACACATCATGGTACTCGCTTCGTTGGACTTGCATTTCTGAGTTTGAAGACTAGACTAGCGCCACAGGTTCTTCTTAGTGAGGGCCCTAGATTAAAGATCAAATTTCTAGAGCACCAATTAATTTGTTCTTGCCAGTTGTATTCAAACTGAAAAGTAAAATAGTAAACTCAAATAAGCCACGTTCACTTTTGACTTATCGTTTTTTGTTTTTTTTAATGTGTAAATGAATGGAGAAGTGAGATCAACAAGTGTATGTTGAGCAGTTTATGAATAGTCTACAGGCACAGACTCCATTTTGAAACCTAAAACACAATTTCCATTAAAAGCTTTGAGTTTTTGTCAGTCCATTGCTGTGTCAAATACAGCTACACTATAGAGCTTTACATTTTAGATCCTATGTTATGTGTTAGGTATGCCTTATGCCTTATGACTGACTAGGGTTTGTACATGCAAACTAAACACAAGATAAAAAGTAGGTTCCCGCTAAAACAAATCTCTGTAATTTCCGTATTTTTTCATTATGTTTATGACCGATGTACATGTATCAATGATCCTATGGCATTTCATTCTAAATTTCATGCTTCAATGAGCATGTGGGGCTGGAAAAGCCCTTTTTACACTAATGGACTAAAATTAAATTGCTTACTTTGGTTAACTATCACAAGTCTTCTTGGGGAGTTCGTCTGATTCTGTTTTGATAAAAATCCTGATGTGTTACGCTCCAGTGAGCACAAGAGATGAGCAAATTATGCAGTAGACCGCTTCTGTAATGTATACAAATTTATGCACATATATTCTCTGAGCACCTAGTGACGAGCTATTCCATGAACCTGCTTTTTATAAATGAGCCTCAATGCTTGGAATCCAGTTTGCATACATTATTTGTTGCTATGTCGGGCAAGCCTCCAGCAAGCTTTCAGGTTGTCAAGAACAACCTTTGTTTGAAAGGTATGCATAAAATTGGCATACATTACCGAAGCAGTCTATTGAGAAGAAAGTTTAGGGCTTTGATCTTGCTATTGGATATAAATTTGGCATTAAGTTCCTGCTTGTTGGTGACCTCCTGAAGATGTGTCAACAATTTTCATGCAATACATGTAAGTCATGGCATGAAAAAATGCCAAGTTTCATTTCTGTTAAAGTAGAACTTTAATGATTTTAAATATTGGCTTAATACTTATTATTGCATAGATGGCATAAATTAAACAAGGTTATCCAAATTCAACGCTTGGAAACATTTGAAGTAATGATTATTAATTATAAAACGGTAAAATACAGCCCCCGATATAGCAGCTGAAGAGCTCCTCGAACGCTGCTGAGATATGTGACGACACACCATGGACCAGTCCTGTCTAAGCAGACGATGTCCCATAACATTTTACACATTTTTCAGAGCCTATTTTGTCATCTCCTCTTCACTTATTTCTCTTCCTTCACTAGCGTCAGTCTTAATGTTAGTCTGTTGCCTCACTCTTAACTTCGTGTATGGTATTATTTTGATGAAAAATGCAGCGTTAAAAAAATAAAGGAATCAGTCACTTGTAAACAAAATAAGACGCCATTGTATTTTCAGCTGCTTGCACCGGGGCATGTTCGGCGTTTCAAGAGGGAACGAATACCATCCTGCTATTATTCGGAGGGCTTTTCAATTTGAAAGTGGGGTTTATTTCACTGATCATTGACCCTTCTCCTGTGTATTTACAATCAAACGGTTTTAGCTATCAGAATCAGTTTCACTTTCCCTTTATAATGGTGTGAAATAAGGTCATGTTTAAATACACCAAACTCTTTATAATTTGATAAATAATTGCATTGCAATTACGTTCATTCATTATAGGACGTCGTCTGCTTAAGCAGGATCGATCCCGAGTGTGACGACATCAAAACATCGCTATATTTCTGGCGAATCCTCGGATATTCCAGATGCTGAGAAGAGCTTTTATTTGTGTTGTTTTTATAATCATCAGATACGCAGTTGACATAAAACTTATACGATTGCCATCTGTAAGCTTCCCAGTTTCTAGTGATACATTAATTGCCATATTTGTGATTTTCTTTGAATGTCTACTTTAAATATTGAGTCAGCGCAATTTTTCTTGTATACCTTATAAAACATAAATTTTCATTCACTTATGATGAAATTCAACAGACAGAAAAAGGGTTGTGTTCTTGCATTTTTGCAAGCAGATTTTCTGTGAGACGGATGCTTCTTGAAGACAATTTTTAATGAATTGAATTAGCTCATATTTCAATAATTTTAGGTTTAACATGTTTAACTTCAAATGGTAGAAATAACGTAAAGTTCTACAGCTGTTTCAATAGCGAGTGTAGCCACCGTTTTGCTTGATGACTTCATTGCATCTCCTCACGAAATCGACACTGCTTGCAGTAATGCAAACACGACCCTTATTCTTTCTGTTCAATTTTATCATTTAGATAAGTGAAAAAAATGGATAAGGTATACAAGAGAAATTGCGCTGACTCAAGCAAGGAAACCTGATTAAGATTTGAAATAATCAATATACAAGCACCGGTTACAACTTCTATTGATTTGAAATGTAACATGTAATTTCTGTTTGAATTATATTTCTTTGGTCATTCAATCATGAAAATGCGGACATTACATCAAACCTCTGCCTCCTGACTGTCCGAGCATATTTTCAATAATGGAGGAAATCCAATATTTATATTATATTGGATGGCTCTGAATGGGATACCAGAGAATATTCCACGAGTTAGGGCCAATATTGCACGAATCGAATATGAGTGCAATATTGGCCCTAACGAACGGAATATTTCTGGTATTCCATGAAATAAAGCCATCCAATATAATTATTATTATCTATACCCTACAGGAAAATGATTTAGAACTTAATAAAAATTGTTTTAACCAACCACATTCAGTTAATAGAGCCCCTCATCATACTTCATTGTGATCACACAAGTTTAACGTAACCTCTTTATGATGTCATGTGCGTATGTGTGTATGCGTTGCATTATTTGCACGCACGCAAACAGACCAGACAAAATATGGCATAATATTGCACGGCAAGTTTAGTACTGTAGCCTATGGGAAATTCAGCGTTCCGTGCAATATGCTCTCATAGTGCACGCGCAAATCAAGCGGACAAAAATATGCGTTTTTAATGCGCCGCTAAAATGCCTTATATTTATATATAAATAAATGGAACCTCTAACATACAGAACATAATATTTATTGGTGCTTGGTACCCTTTAGTTTATATATCTGTGAAAGTTTGAGTGAAATTGGACAATGAATAAGGAAGTTATGAATTTTTGAAAGTTGAGATCACTAATGATATAGAGATCCTTGTATTGGGCAATGCAGTCACGATGTATGATGTCATACATGCAGAACTTTCTCATCTATTTTGTATATTAATTACTAAAGTATCCCTTTTCTCAACTCTAATGGTGAAACAGACATTTTTTTTTCAAGGAAGGACAGAACAGATATGTTACCCATAGTGTATCATGGACAAAAAGGTTTGTTCTGGACAAAGAGGGTATTTTGGATCATTTTTGTACATACACACCAAATGGGAGAGTTCTCTATACAGCAACAACATCACACATAATGACTGCGTATCCAATAGGAGATCCCCATCAGGGTTGGCAATTTTTTTGATTTTTTGAAAAAAAGTTTTAAAAAATCAGATTTATTTGATTTAAATCAGATTTTTTTAATTTTTTTGAAATTTCATCAGAAATAATGTTCAATTACAAAGAAATCTTATTCTAATAATAATCTTATCCTAAATTTTACTGCTAACATTGTTCTTAACAGTACATTTTGTAATTAAGCCCAATTTAAACTATCAAGTAATCTACAAATCAAAAGCCACTCAGAAATCATTAATCTCAATGAATTAATTTCCCAACATACATATATGTACATGTACATACAATGTAGGAAACTTCCCTAGGGAATTTCCATTAAGTATTCCCATTAAGTAGAGAAATACCCCCACTTTTATTGTTTGCAATTGCTATTCTATTTTCGTCCATCCGTTACATTGCTAAAAAAGATGTACCCCACTATAATCTGTACATGCATGCTGCCAATAACGCCATAATTTTTATCCAATTAATGCTAGTAATTATATTTTGAACAGCCATTTCTTTGCCCCCGGTTTCATTGCACAAAGGACAGCTCTGGGGCCGTCGTCTTTCAAAATGGACCACCTCAAAAGATGGTCCATTTGCCATTCGATTTTTGGAATGGCAAAAGGAACAGTTTCTTTTTTTTTGTTGAAAAAGCCGTCTTTTCGGGCAATGTAACTGTCGTAGTAAAGTACCTATTTGTAACATTTAAAGATTAATGTTTAGTTTATTTTGAGTTTTACAAATTGTTATTAAAGCTCTTCCATTGCTAGGGATGCAAAACTTAAACTTGAACATAAAATGAACTGTCACTGTTGGAGAGGAATGTAAGAGACAGCTTTACAACAGTCAAAGTGTGAATATACTATATTATGTTATTGTGATTTTTACAAAATGTTCTCTAAAGAAATCTGTTACATCGTGTGATAATTTGTAATAAGAAAGAAATAAAGCTGTTTCACTGATAGCCGACAAGAAATTCAAATTTCAAAAGAAAAACTATACATACATGTACATAGTTAAACCAAAATTGAGTCACTGCTGGTCATGTACTTATCTTTGATTCTGATGGAAGTGGTTGATTTCAATCATTTATTTCCACCATAAAAACATATTACAAAAAATCAATGCAAATCAGTAAAATAAATAATAGCGGCGTGGTCATGGAAAGCACAAATAGGCTTGTTAAAAATGACTCCTTAAAGGACAATTAACCCCACGTGATATTCTAGATGCACCTATTGTCTGCTACGTCTTTCCATGGAGGCTGCCATTTTGTGCATGACACGGATCATTAGGTACCATATGCATTGATAATAGCCTACCTTTACAACAGATACGTCGCTTTGTTCTGATTGTATTACGATTGTTATTGGCCATGGGCCTAGATAATTGACGACCCATGAGTTCTAATAGCCATCCTGTAAAGCAGATTCCTCGCTTTGTTTTGGTATTGTTACGATTGTCTCCGTCCTTGACGTCAATTCTCCGTCCTTGACGTATATTTTTTATGAAGTATATTTTTTATGAACAAATTAAGACCTTTTAAAAAATATATAAAACTAAACTTACATTTCAGAATATGTGACTTTATCTAATATATATTTGTCCTCTAAAAATCAATTACAAGTTAACGATGAAGGAAATTTTACTTGGGATGAAAAATATGTTCGTGTACACATAAAGTAATGGCAGCCCCCTTATTATTGCTAGCAGACGATAACTTGGCTGGAAAATAGTGATTTATATCTATATCCTGTGTTTTTACATGAAATTGCATGTATCAAATAAGAGGCATATACTACACCATTCAAAATAAGCTAATTCATACGCTGAGGTTAATTTCCCTTTAATACAGAGTACATAAAAACAGAATTATAAGAAATGATAGAATGTCAAGTGCACAGAAGTTCATAACGCTAAAGAAAGGAGGGAAGAAAAGAGGGGGAAACATAGTGTTTACAATAATCTAGTACATTTAACATTGTGAATCAAGAAGATGTCGCTTATGAGATTGTTTAAATTGCAGTCTTACTTTTCTGAAATTTAGTTGGGAGGCTATTCCAAAGGATTGAGCCATTATAAAAGATTGAATTTTGTGTTACTGATATGCGATTTAGAGGAAGATGGATATATTGCGCATTCCTAGTAGTATTGTAATTGTGAATGAAACAATTGAGAGTGAAGTAGTCATTATAAACCAAAGGGAGAAGGTTGTTAGATAGTTTGAACATAAAAATTGTGGTATCTATAGAGTTAATAATTCATGGATAGGTAGGATTTGCATTTTCTTTGATTTGAAGGATTAAAACTGCCAACAACAAACCTTTTGCCAATTACTTGTAAAAGTGATTTAAATCAATGATTTAAAAAAAAATCAAGTTGATTTAAATCATGATTTAAATCGCGATTTAAATCAACATGATGTAAATCCGCCAACCCTGTTCCCCATATCAAATAGTGATGTCAACTTTCGAACAGTTATAAACTTTCTTATTCGTTGTCCTATGTTTCTCAAACTTTCACTATTTTGCTTCTAATCAATTCAAGTTTCTGTGAAGGGTTAATTCTCCTTTAAGGTTTCTGCATCAGGAATTTTGCAAACGTACCGAATACCAAACAAAGAAATACTATTGGAGATAACTGAAAAGAATTACATACTAGTACATGTTAGTGCATACATACAGTAGGGTGCAAAAAAACGTACACACATTCTCGACCATCATAATTTTACAATATCAATATGATTTTTTTCTTATACAACTATGGGTAAGGGTCTAGTTCATTGGATGACACTATGAGTATTGACAATGTTTCATGCTTGATTGAGTACTGGCTACTTTTGTAAAACTCTGGAAATTTGGTTTGCACAAAAATGCGTCAGTCTTGAATTTGATCAAAGTGCGTAGCATGCATTAACTGCATGTTCTCTGTCTACTATCAGTAATTCAATTGAACAACCATTTAATCCTATACCTAACTGCACACAGTTTCATTTTTGACTGAAGCATGTCGAATGGATGCAAATGGCAATTCATGACAGGAATATGGACCTGAAATGTTCCATTTTCAAGAAGGTTTTGACCATTTTTTTTTTAGTGTTGTTTCTTTCCTTGCCCATCTCTTCCAAACATTGGAAGATGCACTACTGTCTGGGGTATGTGGAAAGGATGCTCTGTAATCCATGATGATATCTTTCACATGTACATGTTTAACTGAGAAAATGTTAAAACATTTTTTTCATCAATACATTTGATTCTCTTTTGAATTCTTATTCGTCGTACAAGACATTGTTTTTTTTTTTTTTACAAATTTGAAGAAAAAATTATGTAAATGTTAAGGTTCTCCTCTTTCCAATGCTCATCAGGCAAACATGGGTATTAATGCAGATGATTTGTGCTTAAAAGACACCATGTGCAATGGTGGTGTGGGTTGGGGACAGTGATGTATCTTGGGCGAAGGTGGTGTAGCTCCTTCTTAAAGGCCCAGGAAAACGTGCTATGCTCAGTGTGCTTGTACAAGAACAGAGCTGTCCAGATACATTTAACCCCTGTCTTAGGAGCATCTCGTCCCCTTCCGCTTTATCAATTTCTGGATATTCCACTAAAGATTTGCACTGCTAGGTAAAAGGTTAAGGGTTAAATGATGGTTCAAATCAATTGATCGTTCACCCTTTCAGGACAGGAATTATTTAAGGGCTAAATTGATCACATTTTGTTTTTCAAATTGGCAACAATGATATTTTTCTTTCATTGCTACCTAGTTCGAATAAGGTGTAATTCCTTTGAAAGCAATGTGCATGGTTAGGAATTTTGTCGAAAAGTTGAATAAATTGCCAATTTTGATGAAAAACAATGATTTTTGAACATCTCAATGTGTTGCCAAGTTAAGGATTTTAATCTTATTCTCGTTTTTAAAATTCCTGGCATCAAACACAATGGTCAAGCAACAAAAATGGACACAGTGTGTGCAGAAATTTTTGCTCTTTCTACTCATGCATCTGGTATATTTTTTAGAGCTCTGAATCAAAAGTTATTGAGTTAAACCACAAAAAGTGGTTTGATTGTCTTGAAAGGGTTAACAGAGAAAAGTTACTGACAGATACGCACTTTGCTCAAATTCAAAACTGAGGCATTTTTGCGTAAACCAATTTTTGCGAGTTTTACCAAAGTGATCAGTGCTCACTCAAGCGTAAACTATTGTCAATATTTATAGTGTCATCCAATGAAACAGACCCTCACCCATTCTTATATAAGAAAAAAGGTGCTTAGGAGAAAACCAGAATTGATGATATTTTGGTGTACAAGAATTGCGAGAGTTAACCATGAATACGTCACTATCGATTCACTCAATTGCCAATTTGAGATTCGCATAGATGTAGGGATCTCATTTTCCACACGTTCATAACTTTCTTAGTCTTTGTCCGATTTCTTTCAAACTTACACCATCCTGTTTCTCTTATTTTTCTGATTTCACACAAATCAGCATTTTTACAAAGGTTGGATTGCCCTTAGCTTTAACCCCTTCCATGCCACCAGATTTTTGAGCAGTTGTCAAAAATGAACTTTCAGTAGTTAAATATTAACTTTCAATTAGTTTTTTCTTGAGCAAACTGGGCAAAGATATATTGCATAGGAATAAAAAATATACTGAAGGCACAGGTTTCTGTATGAGGAAGAATTTTCAAGCCATTCGGAGCCTAAATGAAATGTTCAACACCCCAATATTTGGGCGGCATGGTAGGGGTTAATGACCAGAATGGTGTTTCATGTTTGATGTACTCGCATTGAACCACAAAGGATTTTAACAATATATTTCCATGTTCAATTTCTACATGTAGTGTTAGGATGTCTGTGGAGACTGAGGCTGTCGGAGAAAAGATGGAAGATCTGAAGGTTGGTGAGACGAGCCAGGCTTCTGGGCAGGACCATGCCGCAGAGGATGGGGATAAGGAGGACATTGTCGATCCATGGAATGTAGCCACATCTTCCAGTAAAGGAATAGACTATGACAAACTAATTAGTAAGTTAATAATATTTCTTAAATTTATGGGATATATCAAGAGTAAGCCTCCCAAAATCGACACTTTTATTGTAGGAAGAACAGAAAGGTGTGGAATTTGATTACCTTTCTTATGCTAAGGTTTCAAATGTGCCTAAGAATTTATTGGATTATTTTGAAGTATATATTGGCGTTGGAATACTGGTAGTTATTTTGTCCCTTCCTGAAAGAAGAATTAGACACACATAATTTAAAATTTCCTCTGATGAAAAATGCAAATTTTAATCACAAAGCAAAGAATTCATACTAAAATATGACTCACAATTTCATTTATGATTAAAGGGCAATCCAACATTTGTAAAAAGCTGATTTGTGTTAAAGGAATAAATAAGAGAAACAGGAAAGAAATCAGACAAAGAAAAAGAAAGTTATGAATGTTTGAAAAATGAGAATCTTAAATTGGCATTTTGGTGAATTGATTGTGACATATTCATGGTCAACACTCCCATTTGTCATACACCAAAATATTATTGAATTCCGGTTTTCTCCTGAGCGTTTTTTTTCTCTCGGGGCAATACTCAAAATATATTCTAGATAGAATACTGTTAAAGGTCCTCCAAAAAGAAAAAGAAAAAGATCCTAATGAGATATAGTTTTTGAAAATTTTTAGTCATTTTGTGTGTTGGAGCAAATGGGAAAGGTGACCGCCGCTACATCACAGTGACCATTCTGATACGGCCAATTTGAAATTCCCATATGCATAGTGATTATCACTTTGAGAATATCATAACTTTCTTATTGCTGTCCGATTTCGTTCAAACTTTCACCAATCTGCTTCTCTGATTTTTCAGCTTTCACACAAATCAAATTATTACAAAGGTTGGATTGCCCTGTAATGTTTTGACGACACTGGAGATAAATTCTTGGTATTTCGCTAACAACATGAGCATGGATGGACTTATTTGCCTCATTAAAAGGAAATTAAAATATATCTTTTAATTGAATGTTCATGGTGATCAAATATTATGTACTGATTTGTTTATTAGAGTGAAAATGAAGCTTGATTGATAGACATTTCAGTGAGAAAAAATCATCTCAGATGGGATATATGAATAGTGAAATTATATTTGTTGAATAAATCAATGTGTAAAGTCTAGATTTAAAAACAAGTCTTGGTATTACCATAATTTCTTGTCATTCTGTAATGATTTTTGTCTACAGAGAGGTTTGGGAGTACCAAGATAGACGATGCCTTACTGGAGAGATTTGAAAAGATTACTGGACACAAACCACATCACTTTCTTAGGAGAGGCATCTTCTTCTCTCAGAGGTGAGAAACGAACAGGATCAAACTAGTGGGTGGGAGGAGGAGGAGAAGTGCAGAAGAAGGTGGAGAAGTAGAAGGAGAAAAAAAACATGGCAGCAGCAGAATAATCTAGGCAGGGTCTTAGGATGATTTGATCTTTAAAAAAATAAAACAATAACATGTAAATAAATAAAAAAAAGCCATTGTAACATAAAAATATGTCATTGGGTTGTATTGCAGAAAGATAAAGAATAAAAAATAAATAAACATTGAATGCGATAGTTTGACTTTAGTAGCCCACCCTGCCTAAGAAATCAGTAAAAACCAGTAAATTGTGTACCACCAAATTTGTCATTGAAGTACCACCCGCTCCTCTACCTCAAATTACTGTGAAGCAGCACAGCATTTTGCTGTGAAGTGTTACTCACTTGTTGCCATGCACTTCTCGAAATGGCTTAGGGAAATACTGAATTCTGTGGGAGTCCACTTTAGCTGTGACCTTATGCTTTAAGAATTTGTGCCCTTATGCTATAAAAACTGGTATCCTGAATGCCACTCTCTGAGTGCTTCTCTTAATGCTCTTCTTGATGTCTCTCTTAATGCCCCTCTGTGGCCTGTGGTCTCTATAAATCTTATGATATTCTAGCCTCCCACAAAATTTGTAATATTGTCTTTACACTGTGATCAGATGAGTCATCAGTATTAATGCACCGTTAAATTTAGTATCTATTGCTGAATATGACTTTTTACACTGTCCACATTAATCCTCTTTCAGCAAGACCTCGATTTTCATGTCTGAGATAGATATTTTTGCTCACTTACCTATAATTTTTTCTTTGATTTTCCAGAGATATTCATCAGATCTTGACACGCTATGAAGCTAAGAAACCTTTCTTCCTTTACACTGGTAGAGGCCCCTCTTCAACATCTATGCATGTTGGCCATCTTATTCCCTTCATCTTCACCAAGTGAGTATGAAGCAGTTATGGTCTTATCTGCCTTTGCAGCCCAACAACATACAAAGTTTGCATGCCTACAAAAGCCATTTTTGTATAAAGGTCATTGTGCCTTTGGCGCAGTGAGCTTATATCATGGAGTCGCATGGAGTAGTGTGGTAGATTGTCTTATGTTCATTGACTGTCCATCCACAATTCACTGTCAATTTTTGTCCAATATCCATTCTGTTTTTTGTTTTATTTTGTAGAGCTGATCCCTGTGCACAGTTCCTTTTTGTGGTATATTAATAAGTCTCCCTCAAAAAAAATTGGTATGATTAAAATTATAGAAATGTGTACATCATTCACATTTTACTAGTGGTCCAATTTCCATCATGTTATATTCAGCAGACCCAGCCCATCTCCTTCTCAATTTTGTTTATTTTTTCTCCCTTGAAACACTATGACTCATGCAAATATATGCACAATCCACAAACCTTCCCCTAATTTAATCCTCTCTTCATACATTTAGGTGGCTTCAGGATGTCTTTGACGTCCCTCTGGTCATTCAGTTGACCGATGATGAGAAGTTCTTGTGGAAGGACCTCAAGGCCGAGCAAGCCTTAAAACTAGCCTATGAGAATGCCAAGGACATCATCGCCTGTGGGTTTGATGTTAACAAGACTTTCATCTTCTCAGACATGGATTACATAGGGTGAGTTCAAACTTCAAACTTGGTAGTAGTATGTATTACAATAGGAAGACGATTTGATTAGATTTGGGCGAATGTAGGTCAAAGCCCAAACGTCATGGAGGTCATTTACTATGAATTTTCAGGTTTTTGCCTTGTTAACACTCTCTTGAACAATTTGAGCAATTAAAGGGCAATCCAACCTTGGTAATAAGATGATTTGTGTGAAAGCAGAAAAATAAAAACAGGATGGTGAAAGTTTGAAAGAAATCAGACAAGGACTAAGAAAGTTATGGATGTTTAAAAAATGAGATCACTTCATCTATGCGAATCTCAAATTGGCAATTTGGTGAGTCGATTGTGACATTTTTGTGGACAACTCTCCCATTTGTCATACATAAAAATATCATTAATTTGCTGTTTACTTCAAGGCACTTTTACCCTCAGGGCAGTACTCAAAATATATTAGAGATAGCATAATGTTATAGGTCCTCGTGAAAGAAAAAGATCTGAGTAATACATTTTGAAAAAAGTGACATTTTATTCATTTTCTGTGTTGGAGCGAATGGGGGAGTTGTCCACAGCTACATCACAGTGACATAACCTATTTGGCCAATTTGAAATTCCCATATGCATAGTGATTACAACTTTCAAAAATTCATAACTTGCTTATTCCTTGTCCAATTTCGTTCAAACTTTCACCAATCTTCTTCTCTGATTTTTCCTCTTTCTTCCAAAGCAACTTGCTATTAAAGGTTGACTAAATTAGAGTGAAAATGGGTGCTGTTTCCATGTATTTTTGCCTTCTAATCACGAATCTGGCAATCGATTGTCCAAATTATGTCTCGTTTCGGCGAAAAAGGGGGAAAAGTAGAGGTTTTGGGACCGTTCCTTAAAACTCGTGAGCTGATTGGCTAATTGAGGTCACACCTCCAAGTGACGTATGAAGAGTAAGAGGCACAAGATCTCCAGGCTGCAGCATATAACATTGTACACACAATGCGGTATTTGACCCCTCTGTTCAACGGACAATTTATGAAAAAAGGAAATTAATCAATATAGTATTCGGAGTGAATAATCATTATCAATATATTTTCTACAAGATCAGCAAACACTTTTGCCCAAATATACAGCTCTTGTTTTGTTTTTTAACTTTTATTTGAACAATGTTCTCATCTATCTGAGCTTGCCGAACGAAAGTTTTGCGTTGGTCTTAAATGCGTACTACACATCTTTAGTACGGCAGTTACTATGTTCCCCTCGTACTTAGCGACCGGTGAACGTTTTTGTTTTGTTTATTTCACTTTCGGCTTTTTATGCCTCCGCCCACCGAAGGTGGGTGCCGGAGGCATTATGTTTTCGGTTGTCCGTCCGTCCGTCCGTCCGTGCGTCCGTCCCACTTCTCGTTACCGCGATATCTGAAGAATCATTTGAGGTAGGAACCTCAAACTTGGTACTAGTATGTATCCCCATACGAAGATGAACTGATTAGATTTTGGGGTAAGTAGGTCAAAGGTCAGAGGTCACAGAGGTCAATTTACATGAAATTACATAAGAATTCTTGGTTTTTAGCACCGTTACCACGATATCTCAAGAACTATCTGAGGTGAGAACTTCAAACTTGGTACCAGTATGTATCCCCATAGAAAGATGAACTGATTAGATTTTGGGGTAAGTAGGTCAAAGGTCAGAGGTCACAGAGGTCAATTTACATGAAATTACATGGAATTAGTGGTTTTTACCACCGTTACCGCGATATCTCAAGAACTATCTGAGGTGAGAACTTCAAACTTGGTACCAGTATGCATACCCATAGAAAGATGAACTGATTAGATTTTGGGGTAAGTAGGTCAAAGGTCAGAGGTCACAGAGGTCAATTTACATAAAATTACATGAAATTACTGGTTTTTAGCCTTGTTATCAAATATTTCTAGTTTTATATGAAAATGAAATGAAATAAATTTTTCTGTCTCCTGTGCATTTTAAGTGAAAAGATTTGTCATTTTGTTGGACCAATCCTTTTTAGAGTGTACATGTATGCCATACATTTCCACTGATGGCGGAGGCATAAATTCCGACCGCGTGCGGTCGAATATTCATCTAGTTTCCCCCTTTGCTTTACATACTACGGAAGTACTGATTTAGATTTTGGCTGAATGCGCAGGGGCCTGGTGAAGGGGCCGTGGCCCATGGGTGAAGTAAGTCAAGGGAGCTCCAACGCGTTGGAGCTCCTTGGAGTTACGGGTGAAGTAGACCGAAAATTCTGTCTCTCGTTCGTGCTCTTCATCACTTAGCTAACGAACGAGAGACAGAATTTTCGGTCTACGGGTGAAGCTGCTGCAGGAGATGATGTCGTTGAAAAAATATTGGAAGACTTGACTCCAAGTCTGATCGTTGCTTCTCCTTTTCGTCATGCCAAATTCGGAATACAGGCCAGGATCCTCAAAATCTTCTTCGGCAAAGTGATCACTGCACATTGTACTCCACGCACTTGGCCGGCCTAGCTTGCCACTCTCCCCGCGTGAGCTTTACCTTTGCGACCCACAATTTCTTGTTACAGCCCACAACTATACACCGTTTCGGCATTATTGATGAAACTGTGCCCCCAAATCAACGTTATTGTGAGGAATTAAACACGAAAATATGCAATGCAAATGGTCGATGCGGTGAATATCATGCTCGCGCTCGGCACCGTACCGGGCTGGGCCTGCCAGGCCTGCGGGCGTGCACGGTATACAGGTGGGTGGAATATTTTCCTTTACTTCTCGTACGTCACAGATCAAGTGATCACGATGTCGCTGCGATGGGTTTTTTTTAGGGGCGGGGCTTATGACTGTGTAAATCAGCAAAAATGTACTTTTCAAATGATTATGAAATTCGACTGAATGCATAAAAAAGTGTGTGATAGATATTTTTTGGCTCCTGATGACTCCTTACGAAAAATGGGCAATTAATTTTCTATTTTAGTGACCCTTTAAGGGTGGATTTCCCTTTAACTTCAAACTTGGAACTAGTATGCATTCCCATAGTGAGACGAACTGATCAGATTTTTGTTCACGTAGGTCAAAGGTGACAGGTCTTAGAGGTCATTATATATGAAATTACTGTTTTTAGCTGTGTTATCGACATATCTCAACTATTTTGTATTCATGACTACGGTATAGAGGAGATAAAATGATCAGACTTCTGTGTTATAAGGTGTAAGGGTCAAATGTCATAGGGGTAAATAAACATTTAATTAACGTGGAGAAGGTTTACGGTTCACCATGTGGTTACAGTCCTTTTCAGGACTTCACACTTTCAAGAAATATTACTTCTACACTCTCTGAATTTCTATCTCGCCTTTCCGTTTCTTCTCCTCTCAACTTTTCTCCACTTTGTTCTTCTTACTCAATAGTCCTTTTCAGGACTAACCACACGGTGAACCGTAAACTACCTCCACGTTATGAACCTCTACCTTCAAAGATCATCCAAACATTTAATTGTAGGCTTTTTATTCTGGTTATCACAATATTTCAAGAACAGTTTTAGCCATCAACTAAATTTAGGCGGAGGCATATAGGAGACACAGTCACATTTATCTTGTTATACTTACAATCATATAGGCCCTGCTCCTTACTATTGTATAGGACCTGCTTCTTACTATTGTATAGGCCCTGCTTCCTGCTCCTTTTTGAAACAATAATTTATAACCAGGTTTAGGCTTGACTTTAGACACGATATAAAGTGTCAAATTAAGGCCTGTGCTTGCAGATTAGATAGGATTAGACAAGGCTCCTGGAGCATTCTTGCTCCAAAACTGTTTAGGCTCTCCTAAGTAAGTGCAAGTAAACTGTAACAATGCACTTGATCAGTTTCGGCATGTAATACAGCCAGCCAGTACAGGGTCAGGAATGTCACCAAGAAACTGTTGTCCTTGCTGCGCTGAAGGTTGCTGAACTGAGAATGGCTATGTATGGCTATGTATTACCTGATCGTTAGAATGTATCTACTTACAACTGCTATTCTACTTGCTTTTAGATAAAGGAGCTTGTGTTTGTACTATTTCCAACATAACTGCATTGTTCTTTTCATTTCTTTTTGTTTCTTTATCAGATCATGTCCAGAATTCTACCGAAACATGTTGAAAGTACAGAAGTGTGTCACATATAACCAGGTCAAGGGTATATTTGGCTTTGGAGACAGTGATTGTATAGGTAAGTTATAAAGCAGAAATTGTTTAAATAAATACTTAATTCACATAATATTGTACATTTGAAGTAAATATTTTGAAAAAGTGTGAAAATTGTACTAGTATGGGAATCATTTACAAGAGGATTTGAAAGATGCCCACACTGCTCCTTGCCATGTGTATGTGTGGCATTGGTAGAAACATATCCTGTGAACACAATCATTGAATTATGAATGATGACATGAAAAAAATAAGATATTATATTCAAATCATTCTAGATCATCTCTCATTTTTCAATGTTTATGCAATCTATTTGATCTGTTTTCTTTATTGTCATAAAGGTAAAATCAGTTTCCCAGCAGTTCAAGCATCACCATCATTTAGTAATTCATTCCCAGCCATATTTGGGACAAAGAAGGATATCCCTTGTCTCATTCCATGTGCAATAGACCAGGTAAGGAATACTTTGTAGGAGACAAAGAGATAGAGAGAAAGGTATATTTATAGAAAGAGAGATAGAAGTGTGAGAGAGAGTGAAATAGAAAGAGGGAGATAAAGAGAAAGAGAGAGAGAGAGAGAGAGAGAGAGAGGGAGGGAGTGAGGAATAGAAAGAAAGGGACAGAGAGGGGAGGGAAATAGGAAGAGAAAAAAAAAAAGATATTGGTAGAGTGATAGCGACAGAGAGAGAGAGAGAGAGAGACATAGAGTAGAGATAAACACAGATGGATGGAAAATATAGACTTAGAAAAAGAGACTAGAACATTGATTTATGCAATCACAAAGGCACATATGGAAAGGGACACAAAAAGACAGAGACTCTACATTGTAGACAGAGAAATATACACAAAAAGGAGATAAGATATATAGGGAGAGTGAAGCCAACATGTATAAGTAGAAAGACAATAAAGCATAAGGAACTGTTTTGGAAGCAAAAGATCACAAATATTTATGGAAAATTAAAAATTTGACAAAGTTGTGCAGGAAAGCATAGCATAACATGGATGTCATTTCCAGGAAAACTGACAATCTGAATATCGTCAATTTCAAAGGCCAACTGCTATTGTTTTGGAGCTTGGAAACTATCATCACATCAGTGTCAAAGTTATGCAGGAGACATCATTCTTGGAGTCTATCATCCCAGACTGATTTCTTCATGTTCGTATTCTTGTGTCCACAGGATCCCTACTTTAGGATGACGAGGGACGTAGCACCCCGCCTAGGATACCCCAAACCAGCCCTCATCCACTCCACATTCTTCCCAGCTCTCCAGGGGGCACAGACTAAGATGAGTGCCAGTGATCCCAACTCGTCTATCTTCCTCACAGATACACCCAAACAGATCAAGACAAAGGTAAAGATAATGTTTCAGGGTGACCTGGGTCCTGTTTCATTAAACTTGTTATCAATAACAAGTTACAGTAACTGTTATAAGCTACTGAAATCCTTGCATCTGATTGGCTGAGAGCCAATTTGTCATAGAAATGTGGCAGTTGTCATTGATAACAAGTTTTTTGAAATGGGGGCCTGTTAGTTACTTCAGGGACATGTGCTCAAAGATGTAGGGTTATGGTTATTGGGTTTTAGGTTAGGGTTAGGGTTAGGGTTAACCCATAGCTGTTCAAGGTCCAAATAAGTCACTGTTTACTCCTCAAGTTGGCACCAATTATTTCTTATTTGCCACTCCTACGTATTTAAAAAAAATATATAGGCCTATACAGAAACAATGTGAATGAAAATGACTAAATTCAACAACAGCAACAACAAAAAAATGCCAATTTGTACATGAAAATAGTGATTATGAATTTTACACCATATTGCCAATTTTGATAGAGACTTTAACCCCTACCATGCCGTGGGCGGCTAATCCCGCCCAAAAATTTCAGTGTTGAACATCTTTTTTAGGCTGCGAATGGCTTGAAATTTCTTCCTCATACAGAAACCTGTGCCTTTGCTCAAGAAAAATCTTATTGAAAGTTAATATTTAACTCTTGAAGTTCATTTTTGACAATTGCTCAAAAATCTGGTGGCATGGAAGGGGTTAATGATTATCTACATTTATATTTTTTTAAATTCAAGAACGGCACAGGGTATTGACTCAAAATTGTCTGATTTTGCTTTTTGCTCTTTAAGTTGTTCTATAAGTTGTAATACGTAGCATTCTGGATCAAAAGATAATCCAAATATGTCACTAAAATGAGACACTGAACTGCTATGGGTTAAGATTAGGGTTAGGTATATTTTTTTCTTCAAGGTTGAAGTGAGGAATTCGGTTAGTGTGGGGAATTGACTGTGGTGCAATTGTTTGCCGCACATGCGTTGTATAACCTTTTTTACATCGTCCAAATGATGGCAGTCTTCTCTATTGCATATTTTATTTGATACATGTATAACACATCCCGAAAATATCCTGTTCATGGCATGGTTAAAAAATAGTGCTAATGCAGTCCTACTGAAAACTGACTCTCTGCATTTTAACACTGTGTGAACTACTGAACTATACTTATTTGCATGAATGTGCAGTAATGATATTTTTTTCAGCAAGTGAGCAAATTAGCTATGTCTGTATCTGACATAAAACTTGTACAATATTCCACATTGAATGAAGTGAGCATAAGAATATAGACACATGATTTAGGCAATTATTTGAGTTCATCTTGTGTAAAATCAAATGGTAAATTTAGATAATAAGATGACTGACTTGAAGCGGCCCATAGATTTTTTTCCTATTCCAATGCTTGAATTCCAAATCAATACAGAAACCTCTTGGGTCCCATTAGGAACAGATTAAGACCATGCAGATAAATGTATTTTATGTAAAATCTAGTATGCAAGATAGAATTCCAGGGTAATGAAGACTGACAGTAAGAAATATACCTTTTCTGTTGTTGGAACATATTGGTAGGGCACCGAATGAAAGAGATGGGAAGGAGGTTAACTGTTATGTTGGTATAATCTAACATTATCCATTCATAAATGATTGAAATGTCTTATTTTGCTACGCAACCTTTCCTAAAACTCATTGATGATTCTCTTTTGTACAGATTAACAAATACGCCTTCTCTGGCGGAGGAACATCAGTGGAAGAACACAGAGAGAAGGGTGGTAACTGTGATGTTGATATTGCCTACCAATATCTCACATTCTTCCTGGAAGACGATGACAGATTAGCAGAGATCAGAGAGGTAAGAATCAGGAGAAGATTGCATCAATTTATATTAAGATGTTCATGTAACTAAGAGCACAGGGATCGGGGGGGGGGGTTACTGTTATGTTGATACCACCTTCCAGTATCTTACATTTTTCTTGGGGGATAATGACAGATTAAATTAAATCAGAGAGGTAAGGACTGAGAGCAATTTGTCTATTTCTATTTAGTTTAGACATTGTTTTGTTTTATTTTATTACTCATATCCTGTACTTATGTTTTCGGGTTGTCCGTCCGTCCGTCCTGCTTTCTCGATAATGTGATATCTCAAGAAGCAATCAAAGTCAGATCTTCTTTTTCTGCTAGTAATTATCATTGTAGGAAGACGATTTTCTAAAATTTTGGGGTACGCAAGTCAAAGGTCAAATTCTGAAATCTCAGGTTTTATCCTCGTTAACATGATATCTCAAGAACCATTCGAGATATAAACTTCAAAAACTTGGTATTAGTATGCATCACCATAGTGAGACAAACCGATTAGATTTTGGGGTAAGTAGGTCAAAGGTCGAAGGTTACAGAGGTCATTTAACATGAAATTTCAGGTTTTTAGCCTCGTTATCATAATATCTCTTCAAAGATTTTAGCTGGGAACTTCAACTTGGTACTAGTATGCATCACCATAGTGAGCTGAAGTGATTAGATTTTGGGTTTAGTAGGTCAAAAGGTCATAGCGGTCAATATGCATGAAGATTTATTAGTTTTGTTATCACCATATCTCAACCATGATACAAAGCGATCAGACTTTTGGGTTAGTTCAATTAACATGTGATTATAGATTTTTTTAAATTCTGGTTATCACAATATTTCAAGAACAGTTGACCCATGAACTTAACTGAATTTAGGCAGAGGCATGTAGGAGATGCAGTCACCTTCATCTTGTTTATGTTATTTTCTTTCTGTTGGTTCAGTGTTGTATGTTCTGTTTGTCATTGACATTAGTAAAATGTCTGCATTAGACATCATGTTGTTAAATATAAATTTGTTAAGTTCATGATTTCTGTCTTTGAGAAATCACAGCCATAATACTGATTTGTCATGTCCCCCCCCCCCCCCCCCATTTTAAATCAAACCCAAGACTCCCTATAGTTGTATGCATCTTTAGTAATCATTCTCATTTATAAAATGTGCAATACTGTAATATTTTCACTCTAACTGCAAAGTTTGTCCACTTAGTGTTCTGTCAATCATCCATGTAAACATCAGTATGGACCAGATAAATATTCAGACAGGAGAGTGGTTTATATAAGCTGGTTTTGAGCTTGTGAGGGCAGTGTTGTATTTCTTCCAATAATATGTGAGCAGACTCATAGTGTGACAAAAGTTTATGTACGTTGGAAGGAGTGACTGACATTGTAAACTTTCAGCAAAAAAAAAGAGTACATTGTAAACTTTGTGCAAAAAAAGAGTGTACATTGTAAACTTTCAGCAAAAAATGAGTGTACATTGTAAACTTTCAGCAAAAAAAAAGAGTACATTGTAAACTTTCAGCAAAAAAAAAAGAGTACATTGTAAACTTTCAGCAAAAAAAAAGAGTACATTGTAAACTTTCAGCAAAAAAAAAAGAGTACATTGTAAACTTTGTGCAAAAAAAAAAGAGTACATTGTAAACTTTCAGCAAAAAAAAAGAGTACATTGTAAACTTTCAGCAAAAAAAAAGAGTACATTGTAAACTTTGTGCAAAAAAAAAGAGTACATTGTAAACTTTCAGCAAAAAAAAAGAGTACATTGTAAACTTTGTGCAAAAAAAAAGAGTACATTGTAAACTTTCAGCAAAAAAAAAGAGTACATTGTAAACTTTCAGCAAAAAAAAAGAGTACATTGTAAACTTTCAGCAAAAAAAAAGAGTACATTGTAAACTTTGTGCAAAAAAAAAGAGTACATTGTAAACTTTCAGCAAAAAAAAAGAGTACATTGTAAACTTTCAGCAAAAAAAAAGAGTACATTGTAAACTTTGTGCAAAAAAAAAGAGTACATTGTAAACTTTCAGCAAAAAAAGAGTGTACATTGTAAACTTTCAGCCTAAAAAGAGTGACATTGTAAACTTTCAGCAAAAAAAAAAGAGTGACATTGTATAGTTTCAGCATAAATGTTTGTTTTCAGCTCACCACAGGAATCTATAGGTCATGTGACATGCCTTGAGAAGTTAAAATGGCAAAAATGGGCCATTTTTAACCACTAGCCCTCTCATGGTTCCTGTCATATGTCTGTGTTGTTTTAAATTGGCATCAAAATAGATGATGACAATGCTTTGTACATTCCCTTCAGGCAGAGGATTGTTTAAACTTTCAGAAGTGTCTTCTTATATTTTTCACTTTTCTTTTGATGGGTCAGTCACTCGTGCATTATTAGGGGATTTTTTTTTCAAATTAGGGATATGATAATGCAACTGTCAGGCCTCCTTATCTTTGATGATATTTTTGAATTGGCAACTCATAGCATAAAAGTTGAATTTCAAGCCTTGCAAGTAAAATCAAATGCAGAATCTCCTCAATTTTAGGGCTGTATTGTTAAATTGCAATTTAAAAGTAGTTTGTGTAACAGCATTTGTGGTTTGTCCATTGTGTGTACATTGTAATTGAGTTCTTACATATGTACATCCATCAGATTTGATTATTTAACCCTTTCGAGACAATTGACCACATTTTGTGGTTTGGCTCAATAACTTTTGATGGAGAGCCCTAAAAAAATATACCAGATGCATGAGTAGAAAGGGCAAAAATTTCTGCACACACTGTCCATTTTCGTTGCATGACTATATTGTGTTTGATGTCAGGAATTTCAAAAAGGAGCATAAGCTTTAAAATCCTTAAATTGGCAACACATGGAGTGGTTCAAAATAATTGCTTTTCATCAAAATTGGCAATTTTTTATAACTTTTTGACAAAGTTCCTAACCATTTATGTTGCTTTCAAAGACAAAAGAGAAATATTATTATTGCCAATTTGAAGAACAGAATGTGATCAGTTTAGCCCTTATATATTTCCTGTCATGAAAGGGTTAAGGGGAAAGTCCTCCCAGGGGAGCGTTTCATCAAGTGTTTTGTCAGTGATTTTTACAGACAACTGTTATAAGCTACTGAAATCCTTGCATCTGATTGGCCGAGAGCAAATATGTCAGTAAAAATCACTGACAAAACGCTTGATGAAACGCTCCCCTGATATCAACGTGGTTTTAAAAGAAGCAAAAAATAAAGAAACGGATCAATGAATGTTTGAGCAAAATCTGCTAAGTGAGAAATAAGAAAGTTATGAAGTTTTGAAGTTGTAATCAATCAAACACAAATTGTGACGTATCTTGCAAGCTCATCTCCCATTTGCCCTGTACTGAAAAAATAATAAATTTCTATTTTCTCTTTCAAAAATATTTTTATCATACATGCACCCTAGATATAATCATTTCACGTATGCTAGCTTTTACACAAAACCTGTATGATACAATTCTATTCCCTCATCAAAAACAAAGAATATAAAAAATTTTTGTGTACGGAGCAAACCAAGTTAACATCAGGGTGGACTTTCCCTTAAAGTGCTGGGACTGACCTTTAATGTCACCTTTGAAAGTCGGTATCAAAACCTGGGTCATTGTATAGGCACACTATACAGCTGATCATGAGACCATCTCAGATACATAATGTACATTTTCATTGTAAATGAGGAGTTGTATTTATACTTGTACAATAACATAATTTTCAAGAGCCTATTGTTCTACCCCACTACAAATGAATTTATTCTCATGGTAATGTGAATCTCACCCTTGTTTTTAATGATCATCCTTTCGTGTGATGTGAACATTATCATGTCAACCTGTATGATTGTCGGAAGTAGCTTTTCCAGTATGCCACGCACAGACATGTATAGCTGCATGCCATGTTAGTCACAGGAAGGAGTGGAGCGATTGTCTCGCTGTTTCCCACTCATTTCCTTTTTTAAAGGGGAGGTCCACTCTGGTTTAAACTTTATTTCAATAGAAACAGGTTAAGAAACATCAAAGTGAAATTTGATGGAGAATAACAATTTTTAAGGCTTTTTTAAAACTTTGAAGATCACCTTGACACAATGTGGCAACAGTAAGATATCTTGCGCAAGGTATGCCCTATTTATCTTGTACAAGGATTATTTCCAAAGAAAATTTTTCTTGAACCTATGCCCAAGGTCAGAAGTAGGTTCTTGCAGGTTTCTCTTGTATGAAACAAATCGTGTGTTCAGAGCCAGAAGGGCGTCAACTCATATGTTTTAACACAGAGTTAACGCCTTTTTGGTTGTCAACACACGATATATAAACATCAAAATGCAGTAAATTGGAAAATGTTGACAAGTTTAAACACAAAACAGATGAGGTTTGCTCGCAAAGGAAATCGAAGAGTCTTGAATTAGTGTCTAGGGATGTTCAACACTTTAAAATTACCTTGTTTTACAGCAGATTTTTCCACACCTTCACGGATGAGTTATTCTGATGATTTGTGCATTTATTTGAATTAACTTGATGTCAGCTTTAAAGCAGTCAACAGCCCTCACGTCATTTATTTCACATTTACTCCTACGCCATATTACTAATTTCTTGTTAATTCTAAAGATAATGAATCTTCATTGACTTTTGAGTTTGACATTCACAGCAGCATGTAGTCATAGATGAGGATATCCTACTTTAGTTAGATCCTAGAAGTGGGCTTTATCATTCAATTTGCATATTTATCAGTGTGTGGCATGTCAAAACTAATAGGTCAACCAACTTTCTTCTTCAATGAAGAGATGATTTACAGCAAAGAAATATTTAGAAAAGAAAGTGAAAGTACAGTAGTAGTTTAGATGAAAGGAATGAAAATAGATTTACAATTAAAAAAGATTTGATGATACTTAGAATAGGGTCATTAAAACTAGTAAGAATTAAATAAAAAGAATCAACAGTGCAACAAGTGAGTAATCAATGGGAATCGTCTTGATAGATGAAAGTGATCGTGTCAGGATGTGTCAGGATGTTCACTTTCCCCAGAAAGTGAACAGCTTTACTCTGATCTAAGTGTGTATAATTCGAGCATAGTCAGATATCAGTATATCTTTCTTATAGACAGGGCTTGACACTATAAACAGGGGTCCTATGTTCCACTAAAATTACAACTACCCCTCCCACATGAAAATGATAACGCCCCCCCCCAAACTATGTCAGTAAGTGTATTTAAATGCAAAAATCACCTACAAGACACTTGATGAAACACCCCCCTGATCTCCCTTAAAGTGGCTATTCAAAGAAAATCACAAACATGGCAAATAATGTATCACTAGAAACTGGGAAGCATACAGATGACAATCGTAGAAGTTTTACGTCAACTGCGTATCTGATGATTATAAAAATAAAATAAATAAAAGCTCTTCTCAGCATCTGCAATATCCGAGCGATTCGCCAGGAATATAGCAATGTTTTGATGACGTCACACCGGAGACCGATCCTGCTTACGCAGACGACGTCCTATAACGAATGAGCGTAATTGCAATGCAATTATTTATCAAATTATAAAGAGTTTTGTATATTTAAACATGATCTTATTTCACACCATTCTCAAATAGAAGTGAAACTGATTCTGATAACTAAAACCGTTTGATTGTAAATATACAGGATAAGGGTCAATGATCAATGAAATAAACCCCACTTTCAAATTGAAAAGCCCTCCGAATAATAGCACGGATGGCATTCGTTCCTTCTTGAAACACCGAACATGCCCCAGTGCAAGCAGCTGAAATGACAATGGCGTTTTATTTTGTTTACAAGTGACTGATTCCTTTATTTTTTTAACGCTGCATTTTTCATCAAAATAATACCATACACAAAGTTAAGAGTGAGGCAACAGACTAACATTAAGACTGACGCTAGTCAAGTAAGAGAAATAAGTGAAGAGGAGATGACAAAACGGGCACTGAAGAATGTGTAAGATGTTATGGGACATCGTCTGCTTAGACAGGACTGGTCCATGGTGTGACGTCACACATCTCAGCAGCGTTCGAGGAGCTCTTCAGGTGCTATATCGGGGCTGTATTTTAACGTTTTATAATTGATAATAATCATTACTTCAAATGTTTCCAAGCGTTGAATTTTGATAACCTTGATTAATTTATGCCATATATGCAATAATAAGTATTAAGCCAAAATTTAAAATCACTAAAGTTCTACTTTAATAGACATGTTTCACTGTGTATTTATTTCTAATCAACCAATCACCCTGCCTCTATTAAATCTCCTCTTAATTCGTTGTTTCTGTCTCATCTGCAGGAGTACAGCAGTGGGCGCATGTTGACCGGTGAACTCAAGAAAGAACTGATCACCATTGTTCACAAGATGGTCGCAGAAATCCAGGAGAGGAGGAAGGCTGTTACCGATGACCACCTCAAAGAGTTCATGACCCCTAGGAAGCTCAACTTCCAGTTATGATTTAAACTCATTATCATGTAGATCTAATAGGTATTCAAATTATTTAAATGTGTATTGTAATTTAAAGGACGTTCTAAAACATTTCCAGACAATGGCTCCTTGTCAGAAATGATAACTGGGCTTACTGCCTGTTGGAATGTGCAAATTTTGCAGTAACCTCTGACATTTAGAAATATTTTCTACTGTTAACAGTTATCATGGCTCTCCAAAACTAACTATTAGGCACTCACAGAATTGAAGAAATTGGTACAGTACCCATTTACCTGGGTTGAGAGTGGCATATCTGGACTACAATGTCCGCATTGACTTGCAGGACACGTAAAAGGGATCATATTTCACCAATTTTGAAAGGGTTACGTTGGCTACCACTCAGAGAGCGTATCGAGTATAAAATTGTGCTTATTACTTGGAAAGCATTACATGGTTCTGCCCCCTCATATATTGAAAATCTAATTTCTGAATATGTACCAACTTGTTGTCTGCGTTCTTCTGGCAAAAGTCTTATTGTGGCAGAAAGAACGAAATCATCTCTTGGTGACCGTGCCTTCATAGCTGCGGCGCCTAGTTTATGGAACCACTTGCCTCCTAATATCCGTTCCATAGACACTTTGGATTCTGTAAAGTTAAAATTGAAGACAGTCCTTTTTTCTATTAGCATACAGTGAAATGTAATTCAACATAGATTTGTAGTATTCTTCAGTCCATTCTATTTCTACCTTCTTGCTTCTCTCATTTTCATCATGCGCCTCGGAATAGTTAACTAGATAGATGGTGTAATATAAGTGCGTTGTATTATTATTATTATTATTATAACATTTTTGTGATATGATATCGCAAAAGTATGTCAGAAAGTGAATAGATGATGCAAAGGAAGAGATGTGAAAGTAGATTTATATGAGAAGCGGAAATACATGTGGAATAGAAAGAAAACCAGTTTGAATAATTGAGACGGGGTTAGAGAAATAATAATATCTTGATATGCAAACCCATTACACTGTGGTCTTTTAATACTACATGTGATACTAACTAGTTTCGGGGAAGTTTCATAGGTTATACATTCTTAACTCTTTCAGTGCCGATGTCACGTATATGTGACAGATATACTTGTAATTTTCATTCACCAAATGCTTGACCACAGGAAAAGTATTTGGTTGTCAATGTATATAAAAATTTTGAGCATAAATCAAGCATTCTAAATATATGATTATAATTATATTCTACCATAGAAGTTTTCAGAGAAATTACCTTATTTGAACATTAAACAATAGTAAACAAATGTGAAACCAAAATATAATGGACAAAAAGGAAACTCAAATGAAATTTTCAATAATTCTTATGCATAAAGTTGGGTAAAGTAATAATATTTGGTATCATAAGAAATGGTAATAAATTTCCTACAAGTTATGTCCACAACATTTTGTGAAATAATAATAATAATAATAAATAATAATAATAATACAACGCACTTATATTGCGCCATCTATCTAGTTAACTAATCCGAGGCGCATGATGAAAATGAGAGAAGCAAGAAGGTAGAAATAGAATGGATTGAAGAATACTACAAATCTGTGTTGAATTACATTTCACTGTATGCTTTAGAGAAAAGTACTGTCTTCAATTTTGACCTCAAAGAATCCAAAATGTCTATAGATGGTTAATGAAGATGGTTAATGAAGTCCAGACATTTGAAAAGTAAGCATTGATCACATTTTGGGAAAATTTTGAAGAGAGCTAAACCCCTTGGCACAGTAAGAGTTAAGCAAGGATGTACTGATATGAGTCATAAGTGACATGGCTGTCAACTTTATAGTCGAAACAAAACATTATGAAGGACTTTGTAGAGTGTTGATAAACTTTGAGTGTCAAGCTCGGGTGTCATCTTTTGATCCTTTCAATTTAAGGTCACTTGAATCTCAGTTCAGCTTTATATTACAATTTTAGTGATATTTAGAAGTATAGAAATATCAGTATTTATATTCGGCAATGACTTGCATGTAATATATAAAGCCATGTTGTTTTTATCAGAATCACCCCTCCACATCACGAAACTGCTCATTTAAGTTTATTAATTTTCTCACCCAAGGAGAGGAAAGCAACCCATATGATGTGTCTTCAATAGTCCACTTTGCTCAAGAAGTTTTGCATGTGTTAGGATGGGTATTTTATTTACCATTATATAATATACCGGTAAATACCACTTGAAGCTTAAAAACCATTATCAATAATCGGTGAATGAATCAGAATAGGTTATTTCTAGGGTTAATTGTACTTTTAATGTAATGAGTATATGAAAATTCAACCAAGAGGAAAAGGAAGTTCATATTTTCCTTCAAATATTGGTTTGTATATTTTGGCAAGCCTTATCACTCCTTAATTTCTTGCAATATTTGTATCCTTTTGTCCTAGTGCATGTACCTTGAATACCGGTATCATAATATCATTAGCAGTTTTGGCGGTGGAGGAGGGGGTCTTTTTTAACTCAGCGATAATCAGTGTTCTTGGAAGTATGCCATAGACAGATTTCATAGGGCCAAAATAGTGTGTCCTTGTGGATTCACACCCAAGGAGCTGTTGATCATTTTGGCCTGTGAAAAAACCCAACTTATTTAATCACTTATCTATCTACATTATTTTGATTAGTCTTAGAGACTGTATCTGGCAGACTACTCGGGTGATTCCCCTGCACTTATCAAGTGTTGTGTAAGGAGATAGTTCTGTGAGGGATGTATATCGCTAGCCTCAAACAAGACTAGACCACTTTACATTGAGAAAAAGGATCTGAACCTGTAAACTACCCAATGCATTTGAGAATTTGTATTCTCCACATGGGCTGTCTGCCTGTGAAGTGGTACTTTACATCAATTTGAAGCTTGGCGAACTTGGCAAGTAAGTCAAGATGAACATTTCCTCAAGAAGTTTGATAACCTGGGATGGAGCAATTTGTAGTTTAAATTCCCCTTCAGTGACAGTATGCAACTGTATACCGTCGTCTGACTCATATCCTTCCCGTCTTGCTTTGTTCTTGTAAATTTGGCAATTTTATGGTGTATGTTTGTAATGCACCTCTCTCAAAAAACTGACGAAATATGAATATTATTATTAAAAGACAAAATACCGTAAACGTGAATTGGCACAGTTTCTTGAATGTGAATCAAGTTTTTGTTTTTGTTTGTGTACACGAAGGTCCGGGTGTGTTATGTTATGATTATTACGTTATGTTGTTTTTATTAAAGGGAAAGTGCACCCTAATGCAGAATAGTCAGAGTAACACACATAGTGAAAGTTTAAGGAAAATCTAAAATCTGATAATGGATAAGAAGTTATGATATTAATTACGCAGATGGAATGAATTTGCAGAAGTTTCCCTTTTGCCTTGAATTTTAATTCTAAAAAGAGTATTTTAGAATACATTGAAATTTTGAGTATTTTAAATATAATTCAAATGTAGTTTACTTTTTGAAATGATAGAATTTTATCTTCCTAATTAGTTCATGGTACGAATGACCCCAATTTGCAACACGCACACGCATTTGTTTCGGTGGATGCGCTACTTGTTTAACATGTAAAATCATACTGGTGCTCGCATCGTGGTGCCTACAAAATTACAACGTATAAAGGTCAATTATACGTGGTTACAAATGACCTTTATCTGCATATGCATAAATTGTAACTATGAACCAGCTTATTGTATATAAGGCGCTTCATGGTCAAGCTCCTATGTACATCAGAGAATTGCTGAATCTCAGAGTCAGTCAACATAGTCGAAACCTGCGCAGTTCCCAAGATACTTTGCTTCTCCAAATTCCATTCGTAAAAACAAAAGTAACACTGGGTGATCGTTCATTTGCTTGTGCGGCCCCTAAACTCTGGAATAACTTGCCACTGGAAGTCAGGAAATCCCCATCTGTGAATATGTTTAAATCAAAACTCAAAGCATATCTATTCAATTAATAACAAGCATATCAGGAGCTCATGCAGCGCAGTAGAATATATACAAATTGTTGGATAGTTACTGCGCTTTATAAATGTATTATTATTATTATTATTATTAAGAGAATAATATTGTATCGTATGTGGCATGATGTTTTAGGATGTCTGTGATATCACGTTCCCTTGGCTGTGCTGTAGGATTTCAAATCAAGTGGTACTAAGTTACTAACTCTCTTTTTGGTCTTCATTGTCAGTCAGAATGGGATTTCACTTTTAAAAAATGCCTTTTTTTCTGAAGATTCAGCACATAAACATTTTTTAGTGCATCACTTGCACACCCATATTTCAGCTTTGAGCTATTTGGCGTAAAGTTTACGGATTTTAAGAAGTTGGGGAAAATTTTGTAGCTCTGGTAATGACGGATATGCTCAAAACGACAAATAAATGATACAGTGTATCTGCCAAATGATTGTAATTTAAAAATAGCTGAATGATGAGCAAAGAAAGATGGGGGAAATTGAGCTTCGTGGATTTCCCGCAAGTTTTTGTCAGTTTTTTTTATTTTAATAAAAACTATGAATTCATCAGAATATTGTTTGGGGTTGTGAACTACAACTAATTATCTGTAATTCAGTGAAAACCCCATCCGATTTGATTCTCTAGTCACAAAGAAATAGGGACTTTTGTAACGTATGTCACAAGTCCCTTCCATCCAAGATTTGACAAGAGGGAGACGCACAAAGCACAATTAACAATTCCACATTCCTTTCTAATGGTTTGAAAAGGAACTTGCTTTTCATCTGCTATAATTACTATTGCAATGCTTCATTTACCATCATAATTATCATTGTTGTTTTTGTTGTTATTTTGGGGGATATTTGGATTTTTTATCCAAAACGAAATAAATCATGAATGTAAAAAGCCAAGGTAAGCAGTTTTCAGAGTCTTAAACATGTTGCATACCTGCCAACCCTCCATAGGGAAAAATAAGAACCTTGCGAGGCAGAAGTAGAAATACAGTATATATTGTCTGCTTTCACACAGAAGTTTTCATGAAAAGAGAGGAATCTAGGGCTTTTCACATTAGTATGAACGTGAAAGATAGGAATCATTCCTCTAAAATAGGCATGGTTGGCATTTATGATGTTGGTCGTTTGTAAATGAATGTGAATGATTCAACAAAATTATGAACCTGTTTAATAAAATAAATTGTCTCAATATTTTTAGGAAGATATTCTTTACATTATTATTTCCCTTTGTTAACTTAAAATGGTATGCAAAGAATTAGAATATCTCAGTAAACATGTCTATTGTGAAGAAAAAAATACTCCCATTCATGTGGATGCCAAGAGCACCCAAGTGACAAAAGATGGAAGAAACGGACCCATGACATGCTTTACATAAATCCCTATTTCTTTGCGACTATTCGACCAAATCAAACGGGGTCTTCACTGACTGGTAGAGAAACAGTTATCCTGTATGACTTGTCATATTGCAAAACGATTTCTTTCATAATTGATACATAAATGCCGATTGTAATTTTTTTCTGGGACATGCTGTACATGCATTAATTAAATTTTGTATATCACTCAATGACGGAGACTTGATATAACCCGTTCCCTACTGAATAAGCCAGTTTGTAATTACAATTTGTGCATGTGCAAATAAAGGTCATTTGTGCCGAGTACAAGTGACCTTTGTCATAACGCACCACGATGCGCGCACCAGTTTGATTTTACATGTTGAACAAGTAGCATGTCCACAGGCTTATTACAGAGAAGATCCGATTCCCATAGGCGAGGGGTTAATATTGATTTGAGGTATACACGTATTTGGATATTCTCAACCACTTATTTTTTTAGGTATTGCTCTCTACCATTTAACATAGTAGCATATTACACTATCATTTAATTCCCATATGTTAAAACCTAAGCATCGATAAATCCGCTTTTAATACTTTTTAATACTAAAGTTAAAGAATTAAACATTTTTAACCATATTAGTACTTGGTAGAAGTCCGCCTTTCCCGGATGCATGGAATTTTGACGAGAATATGATCTCTACATTGAAGTATATTTCCTCAAATTATTCAACCTAACGAAGGGGAATTTTCTTGTGGTTTTGGAAAATAGTAAATGGGAATTTATTGATTAAAGGGAGTAGCTCTTATTCTTTCTCACTTTTTTTCTCATGCTTTATGAAGAGACAGTATCAAAGGAGTTTAAAAATCTGCATATCTTTTTTTTTTTGGCATCGGAGACATACATCTTTATCAAATCTGTTACTTGGACTAGGCTAAAAATGTGCCAAAACTGCCAAAAATGCTAAAGTTATTATTAAAGGGGAATTAACAGTTCATTGCAGCTTGCATATGTGGAACAAAAACAATAGGAAGAAATAGACTAGTAAAAGTTTGCAAAAATCAAAAAAATATAAGAAAGTTATACATTTTTCGAACGTTGAGTTCACTGATAACATGGGGAATCTCCTTTGTGTGATGTTATACAGGGAGAACTCTCCCATTTGTTGTGTACAAATGGTTGTTAAAAGCATTATTTTTTGTATTTTAATGACTGAACAGACTTTGTCTATATATATGATTCTCAACAACATATTTACTTGTCTTCCAATCATAAAAGGTCTGTTTTATAATAACAATGGTAAAAAAACACAAAATCATATAGTAATTGGGTATGAAACACATGGGAAAGCTCTCCATCTGTAACACAACACAAAACATGATAACCACTATTGCAAATTCCCTATATTAGTGATCTTTACTTATAAATATTGACAACTTTCTTATTCTTTTTCCGATATTTAATGGAATTTTTAATAATATGTTTTCCTAATATTTCTTCTTCCATCCAAACCAACTTTCTTTGAAAGAAAGGTTGATTCCCATTTCAAATTTTAACCCAAACTCTACTGATATTCATATTAATGTTATATGAGTAGTTTGTCGGTCCATTTTAGCTTCTGTTTTGGTCTGTTTATTTCAACCTCTATTTTAAGCCCACCGCACACTATACGATCGGTCTACGCTCCGATTGTGAAAGAAAATGTTATAGCTTTAGATATAAACACTTAAACACATTAGATATGTTTGATTGAGGTTCAGAATAGTTACATAGATAGTAAAATCGAAATTACAGGCTATTACGAGCATTCTAGTCGGAGGAAAAGCCAAATCGGCTACGAATCGTAGTGACGTCAGAGCAGTCATGCAATTGTCTACGATTTTAAACTGATTTGGCCCTTATCCCGGATATAAGGCTGACATCTCACCAAATTCCTATGTTGAGTATTCATATTATTGTTCAGAACCTGAATCAGTTATCTTTCACTGGTTAAACTGCCTATATTTAATGCTATTGCGATTATTTCCAAAAATCAGATCCTAGTCGATCGTATAGTGTGCGGTGGGCTTTAGGGCCAGACTTGCAGGTATTCCATGTGGGCATTAATTAATACTATGTATTTTAACCAAAATCCAGTTCTGATGGTGTTTAACTTCCATTGAAGCTTCAGATGAAGACAAAATATTATAAATGTGTATATCTCTCTGAAAAGGAAATATGTAACCAGTGGTAATACAATTATCTGTGTAGGCCTAGTTTAGAAAGATTACCTTTTTTCATGATACAATGGAAACTCGTTATAAAAAGCTCCAGTTTAAGGAGATTCCTGATATATAACAAGGTAATTTTGCTTGTCCCGGGTCTTTGATTTTTAAAATTTTTTGTTTACCCTGATATATGGAGATTCATGATACAAGAAGTTAATTTTCACGGTCCCAAGGTCCTCGTTGTAGTGAATTTCCACTGTATTCATTTCACATGACATTATCAATGAAGGGTCCCACAGCTTGTATGTCCTGAGAAAAATTTATGAATATATCTTAAAGAAAATTTTATTCGCATTTGAAAAAAACATAAGTTGTGATGTCATGGGAGTGACCCAAAAATTTAAAAAACAATGAGCTATTAATAGTGATTGTGTAATATTGATTTGCTCACCTTGTCTATAGGCCTATTTTGTTATTACAATCATGATATGGTCACAAAAGCTTTATAAAGTTTAAATGTGAGTTATAAATAGCTTTCTTATCAGGAAAAAGGAGTCTATATAGTCCACCCACTCCTAAAATAGAATGAACTTGAAAGGGAATTTCTTTGTACCTATAGGTCACCAAGAAGAAGGCGGCAACACACCCGCCTGCTGCCGAAAATGATAATTTCTTGTAGAAAAGAAATTTCTACAAGTCCAATCACTGAGACCAGTGAAAACCAGTATAACCAGTTTGGGTTGGGTGGTGTTAAGACTAACAAAATTTTGAAATTTGGGCCTCCAACGTGTGATCTGATGATTGGTGAAAATTGTTTGGACCATTGGGCAGTGTTTGAATGTAATCTGTTATGTTTTAATGGTGCCTTTTAGTCTTAACTGGTGATGTTTTGGCTGTCAAAAAGGATTGGTATTTTTTCATTCAGTAAAGTACAAAGGAACAAAATCATTATGTATGGTTTTTATAATATGAATGAATTTGTAACTTCCCTAAAACGAAGAAATTACACCAGAAAGTGGGTTGGGCTATGATATGAAGAGAAAATATTGCTGGAATTTCCCTTCTTTATTCTTCCTGTAAAATCCGCAAGCCATATATCTGCTCATGCCCCGGCCCTTTTGAAAAAATACATTCACATTTGTCACGTAAATTTACAATTTTTAAAGCATTTCAATACAGTTAAAATGGCTGTTCAGCTTGCAAAACATAAGAGGGACTTTACCTTTTAGTAAATGAATATAAAGGCACTGAAGTATGGCAAATTGAGGCCAATTTGAATTCTGATTGGCGTGTGTGGGAGGCCAATGGTGTGCAAATGGGGCTGCGTGGTATCCCTTATTTGCTCATGATACAAAGCGATGTTTGTTCTGGGGGTTGATGTGTTCAATTGGTAAAACTATGTTGAAAGGTCAGGATTATGTATTGCTTTATACTGGAAAGGGGATTTTTGTAATGTATTCCATAGATCGTATGATGTTTGTTTGAGGTGTGTTGATGATATCCATGGGAGATAAGGGTAATAAAATGTATTAGCTGTGGTAGCAACTTGTGACAGAAGTAGTAGTGGTACGGAAGAAGAAGTAAGTGATGGTTGTAATATAGGCATGTAAGTAGTGGTAGCAGTAACAATAATAGCTGCACGAGACAAAAAAAAAAGTTGATAGTAGAAAAAGTAGAAATAGTGGTAGTAGTAGTAGTAGTAGTAGTAGTAGTATATGTAGTAGTAATAGGAATTGAAGTGGTGATAGTAATAGTAACAATAATAGAATAAGCCACTTCGGAGATGCAATCTGAGCATGAGCAGATAAAGGTCATCTGTACCAAATTCTAAAACCCACTGACACTAATATTCGATATGTGCCCATGAATGTCATGTAATCATTATTCAATTATGCACTAATGGTGCATTCCATGATATCCAGGTGGAAGTATTCTTTTTAAAGGGGGAAACAAAAGCTATTCATGAGGCACCTCTATCACTACCAGAGTTATTTTTCTGAAGTGCACATAAAGGGACCCTCCATGTCTAAAATATCTGTGGATATTTGGGGTCATTTGTACCATGCTCTAACCCCGAACTGGCTTATTGGAGTTCTTGTATAGCACTAATGTCCATCATGCCATGGTGCTTCAGGGGAGTGTTTCATAGTGTTTTGTCAGTGATTTTTACCGACAACTGTTATAAGCTACTGTCCTTGCATCTGATTGGCTGAGAGCAAATTTGTTAGTCAAAATCACTGACAAAACACTTGATTAAACACTCCCTTGGTGCGTCAATATTATTTCACTGGTCATAGCCGAGTGGCCAATATGTAGCGCTATGTAGCGCTTTATAGCATATCAGGTACCCATACATGAATGGGATGTGACAAAATGTAGATAATTGTTAGCAGTGGCTTGGATCTTGATGGAAAGTCAAATGAATGAACTACCATACCACAGCACCTCCAAGTAGTAGATAGTAATATTAGTAGTAGTAGTAGTAGTAATAGTAGTGGTAGTCAGTTGTAGTAGTAGTAGTAGTAGTAGTTGTAGCAGAGGTAGTAGTAGTAGTAGTAGAAGTAGTAGTAGTAGTATCAGCAGCACCAACAGCAGGAGTAAAAAGTAGTTTTAATAGAAGTAGTAGTAGTGGTGGTGGTGGTATGGTGTTAGTAGCAGTAGTAGTAGTAGCAGCAGCAGCAGTGGTAGTAGTAGTAGTGTAGTAGAAGTAGTAGTAGTAGTAGTAGTATAGTAGTAATAGTAGTAGTAGTATAGTAGTAATAGTAGTAGTAGTAGTAGTAGTAGCAGCAGCAGCAACAACAGCAGGAGTAAAAAGTAGTTTTAATAGAAGTAGTAGTAGTAGTGGTGGTGATATGCTGTTAGCAGTAGCAGTAGTAGTAGCAGCAGCAGTGATAGTAGTAGTAGTAGTATAGTAGTAGTAGTAGTAGTAGTATAGTAGTAATAATAGTAGTAGTAGTAGTATAGTAGTAATAGTAGTAGTAGTAGTATAGTAGTAATAGTATTAGTCGTAGCAGCAGCAGTAAAAAATACTTGTATTGTATATAGAAGTAGTCGTAGCAGCAGTATTAGTAGTAGTGATAAGCTGGTAGTAGCAGTAGATAGTAGTAGTAGTATTTTATAGTAGTATATTAACATTTCCACAGTATTTGTATATATTAGTGTTATACTATATCAAGTAATAAACGTAGTAATGCATATATGGTATATATATATTTATTATTTTTTTTTTGTACAGAATTTTAGAAGTGCCTTCATATACTTTGTACATAATAATTACATGCAACATTTTCGATTATACTTCAGTGCTATTGTATGTCTGATTATCAGATGAAGGTCATCTAGAAGCTGACAGTTCGCCATTGTAGCATTTAACAATAAAATACAAATACGAGAAGCGATTAAAACGACCATCCCAGGGCAGCACCGGGGTTTCCATCATCGAGGGCACTGTAATCTATTGTTACAAAACTTGTTTACTGATGTTCGCGCTCTCGCAACTGCGCTGTGGAAATCCCCAGAAACCCAGGGTACAGGCACTATCAATTCAGCATGAAAGTTGCAAAAACATAGCGTGTGAAAGAGCTGTAGTAGAATTCCCCACCAAACAAGGGGGTATTTGGAAAGGTGGGGGAAAACCAGTCGTTTGACTTTAATGATTTTTATTATAATTACCTGGGACACAAACAACAAAAAGTAATAAAAATCAATAAATTGGTTTCAGTTCAGCCCTTTTCCAAGCTTACTTCTACTATGAAATCATATTTCCTGTTTTGGGTTGTTGATACTGGTGGGGCTAACATCCAGTTTAGTTACACTTAGGCCTACTCTTTTCTTGACAAAAATCAATGAGCTTATATCACCTTTTTTCGTGAGAGGGGGGGGGGGGGGGGGGGTGTAGTAGGAGATGAGCTGCGTCACCAGACTTGTCCACGTACCGGCATCTAAACCAAATTCAGTTTGGCGTAGATACACTTTGTGGTTGTGTAAATTTGAGGATCACCCCTTTTTTAAAAAATTAATATTTTATTTATTAATTTCTTTTATATTTTTTTATATTTTTTTAAATTTTAATTTTAATTTATTTTATTTATTTATTTATATTTTTATTTATTATTATTTTTTTTTTGGGGGGGGGTGGGGGGGGGGGGGTTAGGGATTGGGGAGGCCCTTATTCTTTTTTTTCGTGGGAAAAAGTTTGGACTGACTCACTCCCCAATCTCCTCAATGAAGATCTACAGTGCAGGGACAGGCATGCATGCAAATCATGGTTATTGTAGAAATCGCCCCAGCTTTTTATAGTTAATTAAGATTAAAAGAAAACTTTCTATCCACAAAAATGACGGAACCAAGGGGTCGGGGGTCGGGGGCACGTCCCATGTGGTAAAACTACTTATCTTTAACTTAATCTTCACACGCCTTGGGGGAAAGTTAGGACCCCATATGGATCCACCGTTGCATATTTATAGGGAAAAGTATAGTGCAATTTTTCGTCCTTTTTACTGCGTTGTTGACTTGTCATGGGAAATCCTCGCAACTTGTGGAGAAATCTGCATGGCAGCCAAAATGGAAATACCCAATGCCACGTAAACACTAAAATATTGATCAGACCAATGAATATATTTAGTACAAAAAAAAATCATGTCATACAGTTGAGTCTACCCTAATGGCTGAATACAAAAATAGTTTGATTTCTTACAAAATGATAAAAAACACAAAAGTCTGCATTTATTTATAGTTTTGGAGGCGTTAGAAAAGTGGAAGTGACCAAGGCACATGATCTGTTTCGAGATTGTTAGATATGGCTGTTCGCCTGATTCATGATGCCAAATATTTGCATTGGCAACGTACTCTGTTTACAATGACATAGTGAAAATTCAAATGATTTCGAGAGAGAAAAAAGAACGTAGAACAAAAAGAACAAAACTAGTAGACCAGAGGAGCGTTTCATCAAGTGTTTTGTCAATGATTTTTACCGACAAATTTGCTCTCGGCCAATCAGATGCAAGGATTTCAGTAGCTTATAACAGTTGTCGGTAAAAATCACTGACGAAACACTTGATGAAACGCTCCCCTGGGCCCTCTTGCATAAAAAGTTGCGATTAAACGCAACTGAAAAAAATTAACGCAAGTCCCAAATACGCGATCCTGGTTGGTTGAAAATCAAGTGGCGTTTAATTTTTTGAGTTCCGTTTAATCGCAACTTTTTATGCAAGAGGGCCCTTTTAACCATTTCTAGTGCAATTTTATTATAATAATAACAGTGCACAATATATTAATTGTCATTCAAGACATTGTTTAAAAAAATTCATTTTATATGTTTCAGAGTTACGTGTACTTATATACTAGGTTGGAAAACATTCTACTCATTAATTTTTCCTTCATCTTTATCTTGAAATGTTCCTTATAGTTGAATGTATACAGTGATAAAAAGGACAAATTCAAGTCGCTATGTACATGTATACCAAAATGCAGAAAGAGGGGGGGGGGGGGGGGGGGGGGATCATGACTATTACATATACATCACTATAGTGGCGTCCACTATAGTGGACCTTGGTATCAGGGGACAAAAATCCGAGACATTGGTGATCCATATTTCAGCAGGAAAATCACTTTTCTGCTAGGCCCGAATTAGATTTTTTTTTGGTTGGTTTGTTTGTTAGTTTGATGTTGTTGTTTTTGTTGTTATTGTTGTGTGTTATTTTTTTTTTTGGGGGGGGGGGGGCTGGCGTCTTTCTTAATATGTAAATGTCATGATTTTGATTTCGATATAATATGATCGAAGATATTTTTGTAGGCCTAATAGTCTAATACCTACGAACACTTGCGGTCAAGCGAAGCGAGCGAGCACACGTCTATAGGCTACATTAATTTTCTTTAATTAGAGTTTTTGGACTGACCAGTGCGTTTATAATGCCTGCATAATCTCTTGATTTATGTGTTTGAAGATATTTCAGATTGATGTCATTTCATAACAGTAACGGCTTTCAGTGTTTTAGTATTCGGCTTTATCTATAGGAAACGCGCTGCGGAACCCCGCTTTCCTCTCTCTAACTGGCTTCAAAACCTATACAATCTATACTTAACATTACCGTTTTGCGAGGTCGCTGCTGCCGAACCATAAAAAAGTCCATAATTTATGATATTCCAGTAGCAACTTAATGATTATTTTCCCTGCAATTATTTTGTTCATTTAACTGAAAAGTCAGTGTCAAATCCTTTTTGCTTAGTTGGCTTTTGCTTAGACAGGAAAATATAAACCCTGGATAAATTATCATGAAACGCCGACCGTAAGTTTGAACCAGATTGTACGGTTAATCGATAACTTTGAAAGGTTGTTGAAATGCTGGCCTGGGATCTGGGAGTGTTTTATTTCCAACGGTATACTGGAATGGCTGCTGCACGGATACAAAGTAGGCAATGTCCAAGCAATGTCCAACATGTAGCCTATACGAGATGATATCGGTTTTTCTTCTTTCTCTCTTTCGTTTATTTTTCTTCGCCTATAATTTCTTTCTTTTTTTCTTCTTAAGAAGTGGAAAGACAACAAAGGAAAGACAACGAAGAAAAGGGAAGCTCATTTTCGTCGTTTTCTGGACCTTTTCTAAAGTTCTGACAGATTTTCTTCCTTCTCATCAGTGTAGGCCTGGTGGAAACCATCTAAAAATATGAAAAGCGGTCCAGAGAGAAAACCCAAGAACATGTCAGAAAGAAATGATTAATACTGAATGTTTGCCAACATGGCATTCAATGTGGTCCTTCTTCATTTTCTAAATTTAATAAGTGATGAGTTTTATATTTTATTCCCTCCTGCTTATATCATCTTTCTATTTTCCATTAACTTTCAGTCACTTCTGTGGATTAAATTAAGATAAGAAATAATTAATTGTTGACTACGATCTAGGGTATAGTTTACCTTCTGCAGAACAGGTGTGCGCAAGTCAAACATCTGTAAAACAAATTATACACGATTTGCCAATCCGGATATTTAGTGTACTTATAATACAGGGCACTTGTATTTATGTATGTTTTAACTTCAGTATAGATTTTGTCTATCACGAATAGTATGATTTATACGTGTTAGGTTAATTAGGCAATAATCATTAATGAGCTGATAGTTCGTCTGCAAGGGATTTCAATTTATCAGTTAGGTCTACACCAAAAACATTTGTCATTTCCCCCCTCTTTTTGGTGACGTACATCCTTCATGTACTTAAACGTTGATAATATTAACAAAATAAAATGAATTCTAGAACGAGAATAAAAGTTAGAGGAGGATTTGAATATAGAAGAGGTATAAAAAAAAAGGTGTGGATTGTGATAGGAAGAAAAGAGAAAATGAGGGAAAAGGACAGGAGGAAGAAACGAATTCAAATTCATTGATCTTTATCATCTTTTGTACACCGAAACAGAATGTGCTTCCCCGCATAATGTGGCATTTCGCAATATCTATCTGTAGTCTGGTTTCCAGGTGAACAAAATTTTCCTCAGTTTTCTTCCGACTTCAAATGATCACTGATTTAGCATATAGTAGAGTTAAGACTATTAATTAATGGTAATAAAATTCATAGTCAGTTTACACAATATTTACTTAAAATTGTAGTATTCAGGGGAAGGGGAAAATGTATGTTCCTCTGAGGCAGGCTACACTGAATGTGCCAGGTCAAAAGGTCAAAATAAGGAAGATGTGCCAATGTTGGTTAATGGAATCAAGGTTCGTCAAGGTAGCAGTCTGCCAAAATAAAAACTTCACATGAGCGACAGGAATAATAGTAAATTATTCAAAATGATAGAGAAGAGACGATCTGAATTGGTATACAGATAAAGTTATTCATTTACTTTTTCATTACATTTTTATTTCCCCCACAAGTTTGATTATGGTGTATATGTGTTTTGTTTTTCTATCAACCTCCACGGCCTGTTGATATGATATATACGTGGTATATGAGCTTATCATTTTCAATTTTAAAGCTTGTCTAATCCTAAAGCTATATACTGCACTGATCAGCACACGGAGTTTGCTGAATTTTAAGTTTATCTTGTAGTTTCAGACCGTATGAACGGACTCGTAGTTTCAAAACTTAAAAGTTTACTTGTAGTTCCAGAACCACAAGCGAGCAGGGGCGTCGCTAGAGGTTGGATGTGTGAGTGTGTGTGTGTGTGTGGGAGGGGGGGGGGGGCGGGTTGTCACCCCCACTCTCACACACCCAAAATTGCTGTCGGCAAATGCGCCACCTCTGTCGGCAAAAAAGGGAGGGGGAAGTTGAGGAAAGAGGAAAGGGAAAAGGAGAAAAGAGAAAGAAGAAAAAAGAAAGAAGAAAAAATGAAAAAGGAAAGGAAAGAAAAGTAAACAGACAAAAAAGAAGGAAAAGAAAAGGGAAGGAACGAAAAAGAAGGAAAAACTTGCCAATTTTTTTTTTGAAAGTTAATATTTGGGTAAAAGGATTCCCCCTTCGGCAATGGGCTGCAGCCCCCTCCCCCGAGGATTTTCAAAGTTCCGATATTCGGGCAACCACCACTTCATATTTGGGCAGCGAGGAGCCATAATATCCACATATATTTGGGCAGCGAGAATCCCATATAATTATGTAACCTCTGTATGTAACTTTTGTACATTTTCACTACGAAAAGTTACACGATTGATTTTAGGCCAAAAGGCGTCAGCCCTTCCTTGCGAAAATGGGCTAGTATCATCAAGATCGCTACATCTCTGATTTTCTTTTATTATTATTATTTTTATTTATTTTATTTTTATTTTATTTTTTTTTAAATTTATTGATTGATTTATTTTTATTTATTAGTTAACTGCAGCGTTTTTGTCGGCAAATTTGGGTGTCACACCCCCCATTCAAAATGTTCTAGAGACGCCCCTGCAAGCGAGCTTGTAGTTAACACCGAAACCACGAGCAGCGGGGGGGGGGGGGGGGGGTCCTCCCTCGTAGTTTCGGACCGTGTGCACAGAACAAACTCGTTGTTAACGATGACCTCTCTGCTCATGTTAAACGACCATCGCTCGATGTGTGTGCACTCTCGTTGTTAGGGGTTGTTTCGTTAAATTAAAGTTTCGAAACCACAAGTCTCGTATGAACGTACAAGAGTACGGAAGCTTATAAGTGCCAACCAGATGACGAGATAAGAAGACGAGAAGACAAGTTCAAATGACGAGACGACGAGTTATTGGAACTCGGCAATTCGACTTATTCTGGACAAGAAGACAAGAAGACGAGTTGTTAGAACTCGGAAAGTCGACTTGTTTAGGACAAGAAGACGAGATGACGAGTTAATGCAACTTGGCAAGTCGTCTTGTTTGGGACAAGAAGACGAGATGACGACTTGCCAAGTTGCATTAGCTTGTCATCTTGTATTCTTGTCCTAAACAAGTCGACTTGCCGAGTTCCAATAACTCATCATCTCGTCTTCTTGTCCAAAATAATTCGACTTGCCGAGTTCCAACAACTCGCCTTATCGTCATTTATTTTGTCTTTTCGTCTTCTTATCTCGTCTTCTCGTCTTTTAAAGTAGAACACTCAAGAAAATCACAAATATGGCAATTAATGTATCACTAGAAATTGGGAAGCTTACAGATGGCAATCGTATAAGTTTTATGTCAACTGCGTATATGATGATTATAAAAACAACATAAATAAAAGCTCTTCTCAGCATGTGGAATATCCGAGGATTCGCCAGAAATATAGCGATGTTTTGATGTCGTCATACGAGGGATCGATCCTGCTTAAGCAGACGACGTCCTATAATGAATGAACGTAATTGCAATGCAATTATTTATCAAATTATAAAGAGTTTGGTACATTTAAACATGACCTTATTTCACACCATTCGAAAAGGGAAAGTGAACTGATTCTGATAACTAAAACCGTTTGATTGTAAATACACAGGAGAAAGGTCAATGATCAATGAAATAAACCCCATTTTCAAATTGAAAAGCCCTGCGAATAATAGCTGGATGGTATTCGTTCCCTCTTGAAACGCCGAACATGCCGCGGTGCAAGCAGCTGAAAATACAATGGCGTCTTATTTTGTTTACAAGTGACTGATTCCTTTATTTTTTTAACGCTGCATTTTTCATCAAAATAATACCATACACGAAGTTAAGAGTGAGGCAACAGACTAACATTAAGACTGACGCTAGTCAAGTAAGAGAAATAAGTGAAGAGGAGATGACAAAACAGGCACTGAAAAATGTGTATAATGTTATGGGACATCGTCTGCTTAGACAGGACTCGCCCCTCTTGTGTCGTCACACATCTCAGCAGCGTTCAAGGAGCTTTTCAGCTGCTATATCGGGGGCTGTATTTTACCGTTTTATAATTGATAATAATCATTAATTCAAATGTTTCCAAGCTTTAAATTTGGATAACCTTGTTTAATTTATGCCATCTATGCAATAATAAGTATTAAGCCAATATTTAAAATCATCAGTGTTCTACTTTAAACTGTCTTCCCGTCTTCTTATCTCGTCATCTGGTTGGCACTTATAAGCTTCTGTACCAGAGAATAGACCATCGAGCAGTTGAATAGCCTGGAACAGGCCCTGGACCAGGCAATTGAAGGAGCACATCAGCACTGGTGTCATAGCATGGGGGAGGAATGGGACCTACTGGGGTTGGACACTGATCATTACTACGTAATGATGTGAAATGCGAGAGAACAAGGCGACAAAGCGGGGGAGGTTGAAGAAGGGGTCTTATAATCTTCTTTTACATGTCTTTTTTTCTGTTCCCCTTCCTTCTGTTTTCCTATACTTTGTTTTCCTTACTTTGCCATTCGACTGAGGCTACACCACTGCCAGAGTGAGAGAAGAATGGTTTTAGGCCTCGAGAGCATAATGGAATCTTTTACAAAATATAGGTTGTAAAGAAAGTGTCCACAAAAAAGAAAGAGAAATAAAGCCGGCCGGGTAATTAGAACTTCAAATGGAAATTATACTTTGGAAAGACACCAGAATAGTCCCTACAATTTTATGTTAGATCAAAATTTAATATGAGAATATATGGTATTGCGTTTAGAAAGAAAGCTGTCTCATGTGGAACATAAAACTGAAAAATTCCCAAACATTTTTGAATTTTTAAAAATGGTATTATCGTAATTGAAAGTCTTTGCTATTTTGATTTCTTATCGTAACTTTTAAAAAATACATTTCCTGCATCCTGACAAAGTCAGAACAAAAGAATAAAAGAAAAGTACGATTCATGAATGAAAGAAAAAGTAATATTGTCTGCGTAATGCGGGATGTGAAGCGCCCAGATTAAAGCCCCTTTTTTATTTGGTTCTATCAAAACTTTCGAGCGGAAGCTGCGAGTCAGATCATAGTTAAAGTTGCGTCTTTTGTGGAATTCCACTGACGGATTCACAGTCATTTATCATTCTTTATAATTCATATATATTTCCTGTATAATTAGTGATCGGAACTAAGACTGGAAAGAAAATAAACGTAATATCAAGCAAGGGCACACTTAATAGTCATTAAATAATAAAATGATTGTCTGAATTCATGTCGTGACTTGTGCGTGCGAACAACATATGAAGTGGAAATATTTATATAACATCACTATCACATTCATCATTATGGTTTAGATGTCGGGATAAAAATTCCCCAGGGGAATTACTCTAGTAATTGTTTCAGTCTACTTATCTAAACCTGAAACCTTAATCATATGACAAATTATCGATAATTTTATAGGCATTGAACTGTATTGGTGGTCAATGACATGCGATTTGCATGCATGTGGTATATTATTCATCCACTTGCTTCCGGGGTATTTTCTCCATTTGAAATTTGGACATGGAACATAGCTATACATGTATTTGAAATCTCATCGCGGGTGTCACTTAACCCGTTTGACTGGGAGAAGGATGTCGGATCAATTTTGAAGACATGATTTGCAAGGGTCATCAAATTTTGCAATTTGCTGAGCAGATTAAAAAAATTCCCAATATTTTACTGACCAAAAAAAAAAAAAAAAAAATTGCGGGAGGGGTGTCACATTCCCTTTGGGGAGATCCTTGATTATAAAAAAAAATCAAATAAATCAATCGCATTTTGATGTATTTTCTTGTTTATTGTATAACACCTTTGATTGTTCCAGGAATATGAACAGAGGCATCAGAAGTATTAAAATGTATTAAACTACCCCCGGATTATACCACTACTCTTGAATAAACTATTATATAGTAAAACATTACCCCCTTGTATAGTATCCCGTACTAGGGGGTTGTTGTCTGGGGCAGATTCCCGGGAGTAATTGTCCTGTGGGGGGGGGGGGGGGGCGATTTGTTGGAGGCTGAAGGGTTTTTAAATGAGTAAACTCTGTTGAATGAATTCAATGTCGGGCAGTGAGGACAGTCCTCCACTCTCTGACGAAGATGAGTGTCCTGTATCATTGAATCTTTTTTGTCAACCAAGGAAACAATTAATTTACTGGTAATAATAATTCATAAAAAAGACAATGAGCTATGATCAACCTGCTGGTAAATATTTTTTCTTATATCATAACCATAATGATATTTAGAATACTTGTTTGATATTTGTAATCAACCCAGAGGGGCCTCCAGCTATGATTTGCCATATTTTAATCCACGCTATATGCCTCGCCACTATTCTGAAAACCTCTTTTGTGCTTGTCACATATTTTGATATTTCGGAAAGTCACTGTGCCTTCCTCTGGAACAGACGGATGTTATTCGAAATGTAAATAACCGCGTAAAATTATACCGATCGCATTGTAACACAAACAAACATGGACAAGCACCACGAGTTCATGCATAAAATGCCGAATGAATAATGATAATAATAATGATTAATTGTAAAAGAAAATTGTACATTTTTATTGTTTTTTCGAAGCATTGTTGCTGTAGTGTCAGATATCTACTTTATTAGGCAATCAATCATCATTAGGCGGCGTTACGAGTTGGGGGCAGGGTTCAATAGCCCTTTTTTTTTTGGGGGGGGGGTAATTTTCCTTGTAGTCAGAATTGGGACACGAAGTACGACAAACATCTCTTTAAAAAATAGAAAAAAAACCTTTTCTTGGGATTGGCATTAATAATAGATAGCATCTCCATCGATTTCCTGTAGATCAATTTAAACATGCACAAGACATGAAATTCATTTGTTTTATTTTGACAGATGTATCATAACTTGCTGACAGTAATGACATTGTGTACAAAAATAATATACAGGTAAGACAAAAGCGAAAACCTCTGCAAATTGACCATGGGGAAGTTAAATAACTAGTATAACATCCCAGTAATTCTCTTGCGGATCAATTTGGGTGATGTATCCCAAAAAGCCCGGGATTTCAGGAAACTCTATCCGGAATAATAAGGGTTCAAGAAAATTATAAAAGTCCCAAATATTATTGCTACATTTCTGAGTATAGCTCTATGAACAGGAAGAGAACTGGAAGCCCAGATAAGTTGGGAAAAGAACTGTTGTCTGCATGCATGCAGAAAAGGTCACTCAGTGTGTATAATATTGTGCATATTTCCTCAACTAAAGGTTAGGGGAGGCTTCGCATGCTTGTGTTTCCTTTCCAAAATTGCTTATTTTTGAATATCCTGTATGGAAAAAGAATTAGAACCCCAAGATAAGGTTTGGAAAATGACATAATGTTACCCCCCCCCCTTTCCCAAGAAAAGGTAACTTAACATAGACATGATATAGAGAGGGGTTTCGCAGGTTACGTCATCCCTGTACGTCTGCTGACATGCAGAAGGGCATTCACTTTGTATTTTTACATAGAGATAACGTCCCTTTGTCTCTCAGGCAGTAGCTATTCTTCTCTGTATGGAGAAGGAATCGGGACTCCCAGATGAGTTACGGAAAGTAAACATCACTCCCAGTAATATACTCTTATTAATCTTTGCACACACTTCCTCAGCTAGAGGTTTACAGACACGCGTTTTCTGGTTTTATGCATGCTTGGTTTTTAAGGCGGACTGATATTATGAAAGCTATAATAATATTTAAAAAAAATTATTAGGGGAATTATAATTCCTATCATTTTCAAAGTTGTTGTTTTATTACTATTTATTGAAAGTGGGAGGTCTATACATGCATAAATGTGTATAGAGAGAGAGAGAGAGAGCGCCAAGCACAGAGAGAGAAATGATAATAATAACAATTTTGTATACATGTACTTAAGTATGAAGCGCACAAATCTGCCTGAAAGAGGCGCCCTGTATAGGCGCACAATGAAAAGCATATAACAAAATATGTTAAAATTCAACGAGAACAGTGATTAAGAATGAACAATCATCTTGAAAACAAACATAACATTATCAAAGAAACTGTGCAATATAAACAGTAACTTACAGTATTTCAAACAATTATCTTAACATTAATCGTACATTTATGCCTTCTTCATCAGCAAGGTTTTCAAGTTCTTTTGAAAGTTGATGAGCTGGAAAGAAAGATATATTATATATATATAGAGAGAGAGAGAGAGAGAGAGAGAGAGAGAGAGAGAGAGAGAGGGGGGGGGGGGGAGAGAGAGAGAGCGAGGGGGGGGGGGATGAAAGTGGTATGGGGATGGGGGCATAGACTACTATACTATACACATGAAACAATAATAATGCCTTCGAGGTTTGAACTTAAGTTTTGACAGTCTCTGACAGGCTGCTATACCGTACATGGCCTGTGGGATTTACATGTAGTTTGAAGTTCAGACCCTTTGCTGCTGAATGGCAAGGCTTTGTTCATGTAAACTACTCAGGAAGCTTTTCAGAATTGAAACGTGTTCTGATTAATGACGGGTTAGTGGCCTTACAGTAGTAGGGGAAACCCAAAATGTGGCATTTCTCGTTCATTTACCTCTTGCGATCTTCGTCCATGATACATCATGACACATCATTGTCTAACCCTGCCCTGTCACGGATGGTAACAAGGAAGTTTACCCCCGTCAAAAATATTTTGGGCTTTCCCCCAGCGGCCCTAATGCAGTGGCGGATCCGAAGGGGAGGAGGAGGCGCCCCCATGTTTTGGCTTACTCCCATGCCACGATGGCCTAGCAAATTAAGAAAAAAAATGATGATGAATTTAAAACTTATGCATTCTTCATGGAATTTAATCCTTAATAAAAACCATTTTAAGCAGACACTGTTAAAGGTGACGCAAGTATAGCCAACTAATACAATGAGGATACGGCTTTGATATGACATGATAATTAAAAAAGGGGGGATAGAAGGATGCGGCAGTCATACATTGTATGATTAAGCAGAAGTATCGGTAGTTCCAGTGAAAAACCTCTTGGAAATGTCAAAATACAACGGAAGTTGGTGGGGATTTTCAAATACTGAACTGGGGAGCGTTTCATCAAGACAGTGACTTGTCAGTGATTTTTACTGACAAGTTTGCTCTCAGCCAATCAGATGCAAGGATTTCAGTAGCTTATATCAGTTGTCGGTAAAATTCACTGCAAAACGCTTGATGAAACGCTCCCCTGATATATATTCATTAATTGCTAAACAATATAAATAAAAGTGACACATGTTCTCGTTCCTCGAATAATAACAGCCATACAGAACAATTGTTTTGGGGGAATTTTTTATTAAATGTAAAGGCGAAGGGATTGCTGGTAAACCGGTATGACCTTGGACAATTTCAGGATATACATATATAATCCCCGTTAAGGGTCATAATATCTGGTAAATTTAGGGCGACGCTTTATCAGTTTGTTCTGCGTATAGTACTTTTGGTAAATAGTGGTTTTGGGAATCTTTGCCTAGACGTGTGAAAAATAAACTTGTTTATTGCCTTCTCCTGCCTGCATGCACCCAATTTTATGGTTTCATGTACCATTTTCTGAAATCACATTATCAATCATATCTTCATAACGAGTCATCAAAAATGAACCATATTTGACACACATCAACTTCAGGTCAAGGGTCAACATAAAATGCCATCAAAATCCGCGCACGCATCATGACGCGCACGTAACGCGCGCGTCAAAATTTAAAAATGCTCAAAATCACTTTTTAATCAAATTAGAGTATGGTTCAGGACATTTTGAGCATTTCAAAATTTTCCGTCCGTGCGCGTTTGTCCTCGCGTTATACGCGCGCGCAGCGCGTACGGAAAATAAAAACGCCGTTTTTTCGCATGGTTTGTCTTGCTGACACTATTGTTGACAATTTCCAACTATTTACAGTCATTCTCGACCTTCCATAATGCCACACGCGCGCGTCAAATTGTCAAATTCGTGGGCGCGTCAATGGGCATTGTAATGTAAAAAGTGGTAAAAACATGCCTATCTAGAATTCGCCATAGCTCGTCAGAATGCACGGATACCCCCAAATTCCTCTACATATTCTGGAAGCCTGTGAGTTGTGGATTTGAATTCATGTAGAATTTTTGCCGATCTCATGTTCTAACGTCATCGTATCTGCCTATGAACTCAAAACTCTCATTTTGAAAAGAATGACGTCATCATTTTTGTGTTCATGTGATAATATTTCAGTAATAGGTAGTCGATTTTCTTCCAAACTTTGATATGTTATAGCTGAGACAATTCTCTACCAGATCAGGAACCAGCATTTCTCATTTTGATGAAGGCATCATAGTGAAATTTTCAATTAAAGACGCCATGTCAGAATTTCCCCTATTTGCGTGTTATGTCTATGGAAGATGATTTTTTTTCGACTCATGAATCTACATGACATCGTTCTCTGGGCAGTATCTCAGTTATTTTTGGTCTATTTCCTTCCAGATTTTAATATGTTATAGCTGAGACTATAAGCTTTCATAAATGTTGTCTCCAATTTTTGAACAGATGTCGGGATTATGCCCAATTTTCAACTACAAAATGGGATTTGAGAATCCCGTTTTTCGTTTACGTGTTATCTCTATGGGAAATATTTTGGTCTATTGGTCAAAGCACTTGCCTCCCATTCCGGTGACCCAGGTTCGATCCCCGGTGCGTCCATTAAAAAAAAATTTTTTTTGCTTCTTTTTGCCTTTCATTTTACGATCTTGTTCGACTATTATAACATACACAATCACAAACCATGCAATAAACTGCCTTATTTTGCATGTTATGTCTATTGGAAAGTAGTCTCCAGTAGTTTGTGTACAACCCTATGGAAATTTTGATTCCCTGTCGTGTATTAGTTCATGGTCATATCTTCATAACGGAAAGTCATTTCTCACTCATATTTGGCAGGATTAAAGCTAATACTGATCCGGTCAATTTCACAAACTTGGACGCGGGCGGACGCTTACGTTCGCGCGTAAGTGCCCCCACAACAATCAAATATGCCAACTCCGATAACTCCTAAACAAGAGCGTCGATCTTTCTGAATCTTGCCACAATCCTCACATCGTGACCAAACATCATGCACACAAAGAGGCAGATTCGTAGCTCAATTAGTTTTTTTTTTTTTTTTTTTTTTTTTTAAGTGTCGACGTCGTTTTCTTGTCCATCTTTTCCTTAATATCTCGTCCATCCTGCCATCTACAACGAAAAAAAGGGTTCAACTTTGGAGGAAATGTGGCACCATTTTACTTCCAATTTAAAGATTCTTCACATTTTTCCTTATTTTCCTCCCATTGACAAATGAAAAAATGGGAAATTTCATACTAATTCTCCAAAAACCACCAAAACCACTATTTTTTGCTAGGCCCAATACTTAAAAACTAAATCTTGAATCTTTTTGAAATTTGGCACAGCCATAAAATTTTGTACGAAAACTTGACTGTGAAAAGCACAAGGTCATCATGTCATCGTGACGTCATCAAGACGCCATTTTGTAAATTTACAAGATCGATTATATCTTCATAATCGATCATCAAAAATAAACTATATTCGCATCACATGAAGTTCACATGACGGGTCATCAAGTCACGTCCTCACAGGTCATCTAAAGGTCAGGACGTGCGCGTACGCGCGCGTCAAAATTTAAAAATGCTCAAAATCACGTAGGATCAAGTCTGCACACGTTTCAGGTCATTTTGAGCATTTCAAAAATTTGCGCGCGTACACGGGTGCGTGCGCGTTTTCCCGTATTCCACCATGACGGAGCCTAAAATCGCCATTTTTTCTTGTGTGCTCTCATAGAACACAACATTCTGAGCAATTTGATACCTTTTCTATCTTTCTACGACAATTAATAAGAAAATTATCGTCCGTCAAAGTTTGCAGCACGCGCGGGCGTGATCCCTCACTATAGGCCATATATGGGCAAAAACATGCCTATACAAAATTCACTGTAGCTCGTTAGATAGCCCGTTGACAACTCCTCCCCCCCCCCCCCCATCATCATCAGGTAGGGTATGAATCATGGATGTCATTTCATGTATCATTTGACCCTGATAAACATTATGACGTCATCAAAATGGCGCCAGAATTCAAAATTTCCATTTTTCATGTTTTGACGTCATCACATTTATACAAATTTGGCTCTAGATTCGTAATTATTGGTCGTTTTTTCGCCCAGATTTTAATATGTTGTAGCTGAGGCAATTTCCTACAAAACCGGTCACCACCATTTTTCATTTTGATGACGTCATTATAGTGAAATTTTCAATTAAAGATGCCATGTCAGAATTTTCCCTATTTGCGTGTTATGTCTATGGAAGATGATTTTTTTTCGAATCATGAATCTACATGACATCGTTCTCTGAGCTGTATCTCAGTTATTTTTGGTCTATTTTCTTCCAGATTTTAATATGTTGTAGCTGAGACTATAAGCTTTTACAAGTGTGGTCTCCAATTTTTGATCAGATGTCGGGATCATGCCCAATTTTTCAGTACAAAATGTGATTTGAGAATCCCGTTTTCGTTTACGTGTTATCTCTATGGGAAATATTCTGGTCTATCGGTAAAGCACATGACTACCATGGTCAAGGTACCTGGTTCGATCCCCGGGGCCGATTTTTTTTTTTTTTTTTTTTTTTTGCTTCTTTTTGCCTGTCATTTTACCATCCTCTTCGACTATTGTAACATAAAAAATCACAAATCATGTAATAAACTGCCTTATTTTCCATATTATGTCTATTAGAAAGTAGTGTGCAGTAGTTTGTGTACAACCCTATGGAAATTGTGATTTCCTGTCCTGTATTAGAGCTATGGGGTTAATCTCCCAAGTATCCTGTATCATCATCATTATTATCATCACCGTCATGATCATCATCGCTATTATTATATCATCGCCATCATCATTATATCATTATAATCATCATAATCACCATTATCATCATCACCATAATCATTTTACAATGACCGTTACACATTTTGCTACATTCCCGTCCTCAAGAAGCATCTCCATTCATGGCATTCTTGACATCCTATCTTCAGTTTAGTATTTCCCCATTATTATGATCATCCTGATTACAATGATGATCGTACAAATTGAAGGACAGACCACCTAATTCGTCCTCATGACGAATTCAATTCTAGTTATACTTCATATGTTATTTTGGAGACACATAATCACACATTATTTACTGTGTGTTTCTGTAGGTGCTATAGAAAAAACCGTGTCAACCACAGTAGCTGACAATGAAATTATAGACAATGGATTGAATGGGAAATGTTTCCCACATAACACCGCACAATGCAAACGAAAGACACAATAGCGTAGTTGAAGACGGGGATTCCCCGCATAATTTTGTCAGTGCTTTGTTGTTAACAATAATAATAATAATAATAATAATAATAATAATAATAATAATAATAAAAATTAAAAAAAAAAAAAAATAATAATAATAATAATAATAATAATATATTACATTTATATAGCGCATTTGGTGAACACTTAAATGCGCTTTACAATGATATTTATCATTCATTACCCCTGGTCAATGGATTTCAAGCCCGCACACAAGTGTGCACCATTTCCACTCCTTGGAGAGCATTCCTACCATTAAACTGCACCGTTCACATGCATGCATGTAGGGCAATGGCAAAAACAGTCACATTGACATAAATTATGATATTTAATGCGCCAAATCCATGTAGAGTGCTCTATGCGCAGTGTAGAATAAAGAAGGGCATGAGAGAGTAGAAATAAAAGAGAAGAATGTAATAATCAATAAAAAGCATTGAACAAGTAAGTTTTTAGACTGCTTTTGAATGAATCTGGAGAATTGCAACTTCTAAGAACTGTTGGTAGATTATTCCGTATCAATGTCCGTCTCGAATCTTCTATTATAGTTATACATACACATATACATACTACCCAAAGACGTCTCTAGAAAGGAGGTGGGTGTGTGTGTGTGTGGGGGGGGGGGGGGTTGATACCATAATCTGTGTGCAGAACCAAGAAATGATGGTTGAAAAAGAATATTACATGACTTTCGTATCGAAAATATTAAGTTCCCTCGATAGCCGTAAATTAATTTATTCTGTCGTCTTCGATGTCTGGGCATGGGGCCCGTTGCAAAAAAAGTTGCGTTTGAACCAACTCAGGAATATCAAACTTTATTTTCAGCCAATCAGAAGTGCGCATTAAGGACTTTGCGTTTGATTTTTAGGAGTTGCGATTAAACGCAAGTTTTGCGCAACGGGCCCATGTAACCATAATCTCTGGTTAATACCAGTTCATCTCCATTTTCAATTAAATATCTCATAATGATCTATTCATTCCACATACACAATACCTGCATAATTATTGCGATTTTATCACCTATAGGCCTACTATAGCATTGGATATTTTAAAATAGATCAGAGGGTTTATGAGGGTTTATAAATTGTGATAGTCATATGTTTCTATTTCGATATGATTTACATTAGGCCTAAAGATTTACAGTTAAAAGGAAAATCTAAATTCGTTAAACGATGTGACAGCGTCTTACTTTCTCTCAAGTTTATTTCTATAAATTATAGTGATGGGAATGAGAACGAGAACACGGAAACCCCTTTTCTTTCTCCCTCTGTTTCATTTTTTTAGTGGCTTTTCTCACAAAGTGGCGTAATCCTGGTAAGGAATTACTCTTATTATTAAATCAATAAATTGAGTTTGATAATTTTATACGGGGGATGGTTGTTTTCAGTTGTTCCAAATACTACTTTGGGTGACATGAATATTAGCGAATCATTTGCATACGTATAGGATAATGACTTGTGCAGTTTACGTTCCATATATATATATATAAAACAAGGAAATTGCTCAAGATGGGAAGAATAATCAGCTTTGACTGGAAATCTTGAGATTAAATCTAATACTATTTATAGTGACTCCACATTTCCTGCAATAATTGTTTCATAATAAAGGCGATACATCTATTTATATACACCCACATGTCGGGGGCGACCGTCAAACCCATCATACACTCAAGATACATGTATATCCCTTTAAAGTCGGGGAATCCCCGACCGAGATCGCCATAGCAGTAATAATATACATCCATTAATAACGCACATAAGAAACCATATATGGTAAGATGCTAATATCTGAAGGTGTGTATGTGCGTAGAGGGGTGATATCCGCCAACATTGTTTGAGTTTTATTGCCTCTGATTTTATCGTTTCCATGGAAAACAACGTCATTCACAAAATGAAGGATTCAGAGCCCTGGTGTAAAAAAATAAAAAATAATTTCCCTTCAGTATCGACAATGCAGGGCACCCAGCTCACAATTATCACATTATTTAGAGATCACTTTGGAATGGCATTGAAAAGTTCTATCAATGAACACGTGAAATGAATCACACGATCATCTTTGCAATGATATCGGATTGAGAATTGCAAGGAGAAAATATAACGATTCGTGAAGGTTTTGGGGACTATGATCTGCCTTCTTTGTTTCTATAAGATCTGATATTGTTTGATTTCTGTAAAACCCCTAGATTATGACATCAATCCATGCAATGTTATGATTCACATTTTTTCTTCAGATTTCTTATCCACACCCTAAAATGTTTGACTGTGATATCGAAATAGGGAGAGGTCGCGGTGACTAATAACAGGTTGTTTCGATGAGTGGAGAAATGAGTGCACAAATTCGATTCCATGACTCCTCGGAAAACCTAACCAGGGCTGTAAATTTCTTTTACTCGAGACGATCCAATATACCTGTTGACCTTCCGACAATGTTTTCTTTACTTCTAGTTATTCATTATAAAGAGATATTTAGCCTATATACCCTTAATTATTACACAACCCCCTCGATGATGGCATGGTAGACCATCAAATGTTATATGCAAATCTTCACGTAAAAAGAGGAAGAAAGAAAGAAAAAAAATGTTGATGGAGTGGTAATGAAAGAACCCACACAAACAAACAACAATAACAACAAGCACACAAAAACATTAAAAAAAAAACATGATGGCACGTCAAATATACGCAAAATGACCATAGGGACTATGAAAATGTGTACATACATCACGACACCTACCCCAAAGTTCCAACGTCTGTGAAGTGTGTATAGTAAAGAATAATTTTACATATATGAAAAATTTGTGCACGTCAAGTTGATAATAAGGAATATGCTTACTGATTACTGAATGATTATGCTGTCCACTACACGCCAAGTCCAAGTCATACACTGCCTGACATAGCAGTAATTCAATCACAGTTCCAGATCTAGCATAATTTACAATGCCCCTCTCTCACCCCCACCCCCCCCACCCCGTTTGAAGATCCATAGAAAATAATCAACACAACTTTTATTGCTAGTGCCCAGATATATCAGCCCCCCCCCCCCCGTATTATATCTGGATACATTACTGGCATTTTTGTCTTCATATTTCTGACCTGAAACGTTACAAATTCAACGCAGGCTTAGATTCTATAGACCTAGGCCCATATTCATAACACCCTACAAACGGCGTAGCCAGGATATTTTCAGTAGGGGTATGGGGGAACAGCCTTTCTGTAGGGGGGGGGGCACAGGTTTTGTTCGTGGGGGGGTGGGGGGAGTTAATTTTCATCTTTTTTGTCATTGGGGGCATAATGGGGCGGATCACTAAATTGCTGATGGGTATGGATTTTTCATGGGGGGGGGGGGGCACGTGCCCCCAGGCCTCCATGGCTACGCCAGTGCACCCTATACTAAGTCAGTTGCCAATTACTATAGGCCCTTAATGTTAGGTAGAACAACTAAAACCCCTATAGCTGCCAGCTGTGATAGTTGGGAACTAGCCATCTTCTTTCTCTGAAGCTCGTGCTAATTCCTCGAGTGAGCATAAGCCTTCTTGCATGAGTCGGTGTCGGTGGAATAAATTAATATAGAGTCCATTACTCTGCATGGATACTTTACACAATTCTTTGTGCTGCACTGACAGTCTTTTATGTCTACCTGTCAACTTCGAAGTTGCCAACTAAATCTTTACTCATAAAACCTTATTAAGAACCTTGCCAGCTCCTATGAGATTTAGTTTTCAACTAGAGAATTCGATTGGCTGCTCTTTGGTTACTGGTAGAACAGATTTTATATAGTATAGCGAGCGAAGAATGTGTATAGACAAAGACAGTACTCTGTCATGGTAATTTCTATATCCTTTTCTCCAAAAGTTTTACTTACAGATATAAACAGATATAAACAGATTCAGGAAGCACCAGTAGTCTTATTTTCTTCCCCATATTTTTTTTCGCATGCTTTCTCTCTTTCTTTCATGTTGTATCTTTCCCTCTTTTTTTTTCTTTACTTCTCCTTATAGTCGCTCTTTCTTTTAGCTTTTCTCTGTTTTTTTTTTGTTTCTCTTTCTCTCTTCATGTCTTTGCTTTTTTTCTTGCTGTCCTTATGACTCAGTCTTTCTCTTTATTTTCTTTTCTTATCCGTCAGGAGAGTTCCAGTGAAGTTATGATATTGTTTCGTATGTGCCATAACACTATCCCCTGTCTCTTCTTGTAAAGCAATGAGTCACAGGCATATGTGCAAGGAGATATTAAATGCACCAGTGAAAAAGTTACTGTATTCTTTATTTCGGAGGGGGCAAATTTGAAATGATGTTTTTTTTTTTGTCCGGAATGACGGAAACAATATGGTTTATTTTTCTCTTTGTTTGAGATGACAGTTATAAATAATCAATAATAACTTGTATAAATCTTCCATGGAAAATGTATAGCACTTAAGCAATTCTGCATCACTAAATTCGTCTTCGAGATGCTCCTTGTACCGACATATGGTTCGGTGTAAAAATGCCAGAGGTAAAAATGCCAGATGTAAAAATAAAATTTGAGCTAAGATTGAGTAAATTGTGTGATATTTTATTCTTGTACAAAGGCTACATGGGTGGAAATCCTGAGGGCGGGGGCGTGTCCTTTTTAAGCTTTGGGAAGCAAAATGTTAAAATATGTTTTCTGTCGTATCATGAGTGCACTTAATATCAAATCCCCGAATTTGTGATGTCATTTTTGCATACCTCCCACTATGAACACGATGACAAAGAGAGCGGACAAAATATACAGCTCATTGTCCCCTCCACAATTACTCTCGTAGACAAAGAACATCCCTTCATTGCTATTATGTAAAATAAGTAGAACAGGTTAATATGCACGTGACACCTGTTCTGCATACTTTTACATAATAGCAATGAAGGGATGTTCTTTTGTCTACCAGAGCAATTGTGGAAGGTACAAGGAGGAGCTGTATATTTTGTCCGCTTCTTTGTTCGCCATGTTCGTAGTGTCCTTTCCCCTTCTCTAAACCTAAAATTCAGTTGCAGACTTCCTTCTCGTTCCAAATTCCATTCGGGATAATGAAATCGTCGATTAAAAAAAAGCCGGGTCTACGATCTGGGCCCATGTGCATAAAAGGCTACTAGTTTAGCTGGCAACTCGTGCTTCGTAAGATTATAAATTCCCTAGTTTATACCTACGGAGTTGGCAACTAATTTGTGTTGCATAAAACCTCACTAGGCACATTGCTTACTAGTTGCATACTAGGACAATTTGGTTTGTAAATGATTTGGGTGCTATGGCCTTGGAGAGGAGGTGATTATGTCAGATACAATAGGCTTGTAGATAAGATTATTGTGTTTGAGCTTCGAACCACATTCCAAATGAGCATAACTCATTTCTAAGGGTCTTTGTAACATTGCATTACTGCCCAGTACTTACATTTTGTAGAAATTCATAAATTCTCTATACAAGGTTGCTACAGCTAGTACATAAAGTTACAACTACAACCATGAGTCTCAAGCGTCCAAGAAAAATTAGTTGTCATCTAGTGACTTAGAGGTACCCCAGATCAACTCTAACTTTTGCCAGAATTTTAGAATGTTACTATATCTATTTGGGTTTTATGCATCACAATTAGTAATCATCTAGGCTTAGTAAGCAACTTAAAAGTCTAAAAAATAAAATACAAGCAGATGTCAGGTCTGCTTCTTGACCTTCTTTATATTTCACCACTTGATTTTTCACCTGTATTCTCCTAGTATGCAGCTGGCATATTTTGCCTCTTTACTTTTTGCTCCTGCATGGCATCACTCATCGCGTGTTTATCTCTACCATTTTACCTCTGGCATTTTTACCTCTGGCATCTTCTAGCATTTTTTCCTCTGGCATTTTTACCTCTGGCATTTTTGCCTGGCATATTTGCCTCTGGCATTTTGGCCTCTGGCATTTTTACCTCTGGCATTTTTTTCCTCTGGTATTTTTACCTCTGGAATTTTTTCCTCTGGAATTTTTTCCTCTGGCATTTTTACCTCTGGCATTTTTACCTCTGGCATTGTTACCTCTGGCATTTTTACCTCTGGCATATTTTCCTCTGGCATTTTTACCTGGCACCCCGACATATACCCTCTGTTGTGAAATTTCTGACCATGCTGTTTCTCCGATGGTTGGTGATAAATCGAATATATGCCAACTATATTGATTTAGAAGTACTCTACATCAAGTCTAAATTTTGTCAAAAATTTAGTAGCCAACTGACAATATAGTCAGGTTTTATGAATAGCATTTTGATCTAGTTGCCAACCAACATAGATTTGGGTGACAACTAGGGACCATTTAGTTGCCAATTAGGCTTTATGAATAAGGTCTAGTTACAAACTAAAATTTGGTAAGGTTTTATGAATACCTACTCATGAAAGTGTTTAGTTGACAACCAGAGAGCAATTTGGTGGCCAACTGTAAACCTAGCATAGGGATATGGGCCCTGATCAACAAGTTACATATAAGCCAGTTCGGGTTAGCGCATGGTACAAATGACCCCAAATATCCACAGATATTTTAGACATGGAGGGTCCCTTTATGTGCACTTCAGAAAAATAACTCTGGGAGTGATAGAGGTGCCTCATGAATAGCTTTTGTTTCCCCCTTTAAAAAGAATACTTCCACTTGGATATCATGGAATGCACCATTAGTGCATAATTGAATAATGATTACATGACATTCATGAGCACATATAGAATATTAGTGTCAGTGGGTTTTAGAATTTGGTACAGATGACCTTTATCTGCTCATGCTCGGATTGCATCTCCGAAATGGCTTATTAGTTTAGCCAAGGGTGTTATTGATAACGTCTGATCGAGTTTTGACAAGACAATAACGACTCATAACAGGACGCGGTAAATGCGATTCACTACTGCTTGAAATAAACATCCTTCCTCAGAAATCACCTTGTTGCTTATTCGAGGGTAACAAACTGTTACGAATCGGCCTACGTGTTCCATCACTACGAACATGGCGAACAAATAAGCGGACAAAATATACAGCTCCTCTTGTACCTTCCACAATTGCTCTGGTAGACAAAAGAACATCCCTTCATTGCTATTATGTAAAAATATGCAGAACAGGTGTCACGTGCATATTCACCTGTTCTACTTATTTTACATAATTGCAATGAAGGGATGTTCTTTTGTCTACGAGAGTAATTGTGGAGGGGACAATGAGGAGCTGTATATTTTGTCCGCTCTCTTTGTCATCGTGTTCATAGTGCATGTCGCGATATCTTCTCTTGTCGCACATAATAGTTGTCGTCCATATTGGTTCATAATTATGTATTTTTGTTTATTTAATCTTAATATATTACGTTCTTGTTTTTCTAAGTAAAAATGTTCTGTATTTTTATGCGAATGCAGGGCTTTTTTGAAGAACAGATTCAGCAATGGTCTTGAAACGAGACTACTGTGTTGAAATAAAAGTGAAATAAATAAATAATGAATAGTATGAAATACTAGTTCATGTCATGAAGCTGTGAATTAAAACAAAAATTAAAATAGATTTTGCACGCATTCAATTCAAATCACTTTTATTTCCAACAATAACACTTACAAATAATACAGAACATTCATTATATCAATTACAAAGTACACAAAATGTACAACAAATTTCGTTTAGAATGTTCAAAATACAATGGAAAATAACATTATGAAGGAAAAGAGAGACCCACTAGTTTGTGGGTCACTCAAATAAATAAATATAAGTGTGACGGACTACGGGAATAAAAAAAAAAGAAAAGAAAAAAGAAAGAAACGCGACACGCAACAGTAAAACAAAACACATACATGATGCAGAAGAGAACAAGACAGGCAGCGTCGGAACAGAACAGTAGAGTAGAGTGGGAGAAGAGGAAAGGAGAAGAATAGATAGGAAGAGGAGCAGAGGTCTACAGCGCAATCGATGCATACGGTCAAAGACGTCATTAGCCGGCGGACGATGCTTAAAAGAAATTTAAAAAAAAAGAAATGTAAAATATCAGTCTCGTGTGACAAGCATGAATTGTTGGTGGGAGATATAGTGTTGAATTAAATATTTCTTTAGCTTTGTTTTAAATGTTAAAATACTTGGGGCATTTTTAATATTTTCATCCAGTTGGTTCCAAAACCTTGGGCCAGTATAAACAAAAGTATTTTGAGTTTGTATTATTCGTAATTATGGTAAAAGATATTCATTGGACCGGCGAGTAGGGTAATTATGGATATAATCATTTCTAAGAAATATATTATTGAATATTTTAGGTAGTTCATTATTCTTAAAATTAAACATTAATTGACCAAGCTGATGAAGGTATAAATCTTTGACTTTAAGTATATTATTATAGAAAAATTATTCATCAGTATGAGCACGAAATTGTAAATTAAATATTATTTTCCATGATTTTTTCTGTAATAATAACAATTTATCAAGCAAATATTGGTGTGTATTTCCCCATATTAAGATACCATAATATGATACCATTGTATTATTGTGCTTTATAGATTGCAGTTAAATTGCTTATTTTAAAAGACAAGACATACACACCCACACCCACACACACACTTACCCCCACACACATTGATTTGTGGGGAACTTTGTTTTCTTCTATTGTAGTTTGTACCCCGCAAGCACTTCTCCTATTGTATTTTGTACCCCACAAGCATGACGGAATAAAGGCCATCATTGTGCTCTATTGTTCTCTGTACCCCACAACTGAATCTATGTAAGCCCACACACACACACACACACACGTTTACATGGCTTTACTTCCGAGGACAACTATTGTTCCTCTATTGTTACTCGTCCTCGGACAGTCGACGGAATAAAGCACAAATTCATTGTTCGACGTTCGAGGACTATTGTCCGGCTTCCGAGGACCATTGTTGTCATGATTTTTTTTTTGTTCTCTGTCCGAAAATGTCCTCGGACATAATGCTAAACAAACGCACACACACACCCCACCCACACACATTCACACGCACATACACACTCACGTTCGTAAACAAATATGCCAAATACCAATTATTTTCATGTAAATAAACAAGCAAAATAGATAAAATGCCTTTCTCAAGGACATAAGTATTGTTAAGTTTAAAAGACAAGACTATATTTCTATTTTTTCTATGGAAACACAAACGCACACACACATTGGTAATGAAATATGCCAAAACACCATTAAAATGAAATACATTGCTCAAGGACATAAGTGCCGTGTCGGGTTCGAACCCATGACCTTCGCATTTACAGTCATTTACAGTCAAATATTTTAACCACTTGACATAGCTATCAGTCATTCTTACTGAATAATTGATCGATTATACATTGTTTTTGAGACTCTTAAAGTTAAACCAGAGGCGGCTTTGCGGGGGGGGGGGGGGTTGAACTTTCCAGATTTGATGCCGTACATGCCCCTCCCTCCATTTAACATGTTTGGAAGTCATGTATATGCTTCAGATTTTTTTCTTGTACTAAGGTTTTAGACCTGTAGCGCCATTTTGAATGAATGCTACTGTACACGTAGGTACAAAGCTTTAAAATTTGTGTGGTTCACCGAGCTAGATCGACAGGCGACAGTAAGGTCATGTTATTATGGTTCTTTTGTTTTGACAAGACGCTTCCTTCCTCGCAAATGACATGAATATGAGTTTTACACGCATAAGTAGGTACTCATCTAATAATGCGTGCGTTTCGTGTGGCAGATAGAAAGAGAAATGTCAGTGTCAGTGGAACATTTTATTTTAAAAAAATGATTAAAAGGGGATGAAACGATCCAACAGCAGCAACCCAAAATGGGGAGGGAGGGGGGCTTCGGTGGCGAAATGCTTCATTCTTCACTCGTGTCATTTTGGACTCCTATAGTATAGATTTCCAGTACTATCCCATGCGTCCTCTCTCTCTCTCTCTCTCTCTCTCTCTCTCTCTCTCTCTCTTTGTTGACGATGATAATACGTGCATGTGCTATGGGAGCTAGAGCCTGACTAGCTAGACGGAGCAGCCCCGGGATAGTTCCGGAAACGGATGTTTCCTTCAGTTCAAAATCAATGTCAAAGCGCTATATACTACCCTTGGGAAAGGCATTACTCCTCAATCATCTACTGTCTTATAGTCCCTGGAACATAGTCAGGTCCCATTGGCTGTTCAACTTTGATTCTATAGCCCATTTATAAAGCATTGAATAAACATCACCAAAAAATGAATGACCCCATGCATTGAATATTATAATTACTGATTAGATCAATACTTCACATTTTTAAAAATTAATATTCGATTGTTTTGTTACAAATCATGTTTTTTATAGATATTTTAAGTGAACAGTAATGTAATATGTGGTTTATGTAAAAGTTCTCAACAATTTCACAACCATTCTCATACGACTGCAATCCACACGACTTTATGTCCCGAACAGCCCCTCCATAATACATGGGCAGCGGAGCGTTTTTGAAAGGGGGGGGGGGGGGGGGGGGGGGAGTGATCTGATTTCACTCATTAAAGACAATTTTTGAACATTTCTTCCGAGATTTCATAAACGTGTCTACTCCATGCATTGAATATTATAATTACTGATTAGATCAATACTTCACATTTTTTAAAATTAATATTCGATTGTTTTGTTACAAATCATGTTTTTTATAGATATTTTAAGTGAACAGTAATGTAATATGTGGTTTATGTAAAAGTTCTCAACAATTTCACAACCATTCTCATACGACTGCAATCCACACGACTTTATGTCCCGAACAGCCCCTCCATAATACATGGGCAGCGGAGCGTTTTTGAAAGGGGGGGGGGGGGAGTGATCTGATTTCACTCATTAAAGACAATTTTTGAACATTTCTTCCGAGATTTCATAAACGTGTCTACTCAAAAAAAGTGTAGGGGAGGGGAAGGAGGGGGGAAGGGGCCTGCAGCCCCCACCCCCGGTTCCGTGGACCATGTCATATCTGATTATGTGAAATTGCAAGATTGTCTATATATACTAACATATTGGTATATATATCCTTGCTTTTTAATGCCCTTTTTGTATATGTGCTTGCTCTGACCATGGACTTACTGCTCAGGGTAGGGAAGGGTGCTGGGTGGGTAGGATGAAGGGGGGGGGGGGGGGTGAGCATGTTCTTCGACTGTTCTACATGCACATTCCTTAAACCACGCAACGCAACCGAGCATGACTATTTGTCAAGTTGATAACATTAAAAACAAAAACCCGCGACATATCTTTGGATCAATGCCAACAAAGGTGATCTAAGTGACGGAGGGATAGAAGGAGGCATAAAACAAGAACAAAGTACACAGCAACTGATTATCTTACAGGTAAACAATATCAGTCCTTTTTATGAGGAACTTCTCGTAAATTCTGGAATTTGGGAATAAATTCCCCTTCTAGGGACCCAAACAGAGTGATTGCAATTTTAAAAGGCGCCCCCGTACCCCCTGTAGCTTCCTCACTTAGACTACATTATATAGCAAGTATTGAATCCAGAATGATTAACAAAAATGTTTCGATGATAAATGAATATAACATTTCTAATAATACCATAAACCGGTTGATGTAAAAAAAAAAATCCCTTATAGCGTTATATTATGATACTCAGAACATCAATTAACTCCAATTTTGATAATCATCCTTCGAAGGCATGTAACCCTACAATTCATATTTGATGGTGACTACACTTTAGGCCTATTTTAAAAAAATTTCCCATGTATTGGGTAAAAGGAAATATACATGTTTGTTGGACAAACATCTTACCCAATTTGGGCAAATTTGACCTAGCATTGGATTGGCGGACGCCTTTTGGCCGAATATTAACTTTTCAGATTCTATTTTTTTTGCCAGCGAGCGATCAAAAAATTGCCACATTTTTATACTGAATAATGTACAGGAATTACATTCGGGCACCTTGCTGGCTGAATATGGATGTTCGGGCACCAGAGGGGGCGCTTGGGGGGGGGGGGGGGCAGGGGGGCACAGTACCCCCCCCCCCCCCCACTTTTGCAAGTACTCCAAAAGTGCCAATTTTTATCTATGAAAAGTGCCCCTTTTCTTTGTATAGTACCCCTTTTTCTTTCTAATAAGTGCCCTTATTACCTTCTGATAAGTGCCTCCTTTAACCTCAGAAATTGCTTCCCCTTATGAAATTTAATAATTGCCCTTTTTTGGTCTAATTAGTGTCCATTTTCTATTATAATAGTGCATTTTTTCCTTATAAGTGCCCTTTTCACCTCTGATAAATGCCTCATTTTAAGTTCCCCTTTTACTTCTGATCAGTGGCTGCTATTCATTCAAGCATTTTGCTTAAGATAGCTGGCCCCTGCATTTTTGTTCTTTCTACTTGTTCATTTCGATTTATAATCATGTCTTTTTTCTATTGTCATTCTTATTTAATTGTCACATTTTTTTTTTTGAACAATTATGTTGTATATTTATTATTATAATTGTTTGTAAATTTGTTATTATTTTGATTTGACAATAAATGCAGAAATTCCTGCCCTAAAAAAAAAAAAAAAAAAGTGTTCCATTTTCTTTCTAATAGTATTATTTTCCCTTTTGTCCACTGCCCTACGTATATACCTATATTAATATATTGTACCTAACTCCGATGTCGCTTACAAACTGTGCCCTAAAGTCCACAAAGGAGCCATATACCAAGCTCCAAATAATCAAAGAGGCTTAATAGTAATAGATTCCCCTACTGACATCAGCAAAATGAGAGGCAGTGGAGCAGGGGTAGGAGGGGCACAATTCCCTAAATTATACAAGAATGAGCAGTGCCCCTTAATCATAACGGGAAGGAGGACAATTTTTTTTCAAATTTTTTTCCCAAACGGTTCGCTCACTACGCTCGCTCGCATTTACCATTGACTTCTTATCATATTAGGAAAATCGCTGCTATCCAAAATATCTTCAATATTTTGCTCGCTCGCTTCGCTCACTCGCAAATGAATAATCAGACCATTATACTCAACTGCAAAGTAGTTTGGGTTTGTGTTTTTAAATCTAGAACCATGTTAGACAAACAATAATGTGTCGAAAATGATCCTCGGTAGTGTATTAATCAGAATATAGTGGTAGCTAGTGTCTCAAAGTGGAATTTTCCGCCTTGTTTCACCCTTTGTAGGTGCCCTTCCCCCCCCAAAAAAGTGTCCTTTTTTGTTGGTGCCCCCACTTCGAAAAACGCTCCGCCGCCCCTGTCGGGCACCCAGAAGCTGCCCGAATTATACAGGATAATCGGGTACACCTCTATCCGAATACACTCTAAAAGCTAAAGAGTTAAATCACCATTTAATAAGGGCCGAGGAGTGACCGCTTTTTCAAAAAAAGTGCATTAACTCTTTTAACATGCTGGATCCAACACTATAATGGTTATATCTAGCAAGTTAAAGGGGTTAATCTGCCATATTGAAAAAGTGGTCACTCCTCGGCCCTTTTAAATGGTGATCTAACACTTTAGTCTTTAGAGTGTATAAGGTGGTTGTTGACCAAATTAGGTACTTTTTAAAAATCCTCGGGGGGGGGGGGGGGTGGGAGGAGGGTGCAGCCCCCAGCCCCTTTCTCCCTCGACGCCTATGAGCTCGATATTAGACTGCCCTACCCCTATTGATATTTCGACATTATTGACTTTAACCGGTCACGAGCCTATAACGCGTTGTGTCAGTGAATCACGAAGTTAAATTTATCTATGAGGTCTAGTATGTACAGAATCATTATTTTAACAATCCTCAGTGGAAAATGAACGTAATAAATATGTAAAGACACGTTCCTGATAAATAACTGAATGGTAAATACATGTTTTAAAAGTCAAGCGTGAGAGCACATATACTGACAGCGATCATTGAGTGTGTGCTATTTGTACTACGTCATACCCACTTACGTAGGCCTACCCTGTGCTGACGCAATAGAACATTGTTCGCCTTCGCAAAATGTGACGTATGCTTTATCAGGACATTCTACGGATCAAAATAATCATTCAGAGATATTAAGTAAATGTATATCTACATAATGATGTATAAATATACGGTACATAATAAAATAATAATCTAAACTACTTTGCGAATTAATCTCCCATTTCACATCGTTTTGTATTTCTATCACTTGGTATTATTTCTTTCCAAAGCAATGCTATCTTTAGTACATACAAAAAGGAAATCCCCTTACTTTGGTTATTTTGTGGTAAAACGGATTACAGTTATGTAAGATCTCACAAAATGTTGTCACACAGTGTGTCACACACTGTATTTTCTTTATTCATACTGTGTTGCAATAATGTATCTCGAGGTTATTGCGTAACATTCATGGAAGGCTTGTCCGATCAAGTAGTAATCTGTAAATTTCATGGAAAGTTATATCACGTGATCGTGTGTAAATCAGTGTAGACTCCTCTCAAAATGATTATGACATTATCTCATTAATTTTTGGTGAATGATGATTGCATCATTATGATGTCACTTCTTTCTTAATATCTATGATCTTTTACCTACTATTATTGTCGGTGAGGAGCATCGTATAGGATTATACAATATGATTTAACCTGCATAACTTTCTATGTCAAATGATCACAGTTCATTCTCAATGAAGATGATTTTTCCATGTAGAAAACCAGATTAGACTCAATCCTTATAATCTACCTTTCGAAATTAAAGACTCATGGTGAAAATAGTGATGAATTATCAGTATTAATCAGGCCTGAATGCTAATCGTCTTAAAAAAGAACTATCTTGACGTTGTTTGAATATTTACGCAATAAGTCTACAGTTGGAACTTTTTAAGGGCGGCGCCACTAGAATCTTTTGAATGGGGGGGGGGGGGGGGGGGGGGGTGTCTGACCACATTTGCCGATATTACATCAGCTGAAAATTTCTCAACCTTCAAGAAAATAATCCCCACATATTTCGAATTCGTTGACAAGCGTAAAAATCGTTGTCAAATTTTGAAATCTTATGAAATATATGTAATCCTTAAACAGGGGGATTCACCGATAGTCTGTGAATTTAGTTTGCTAACAAAAATATTTTTTGAGTTTTTTGTTTGTTTGTTTGTTTGTTGTTTGTTGTTTGCTGTTTGTTGTTGTTGTTTGTTTTGTTTTGTTTTGTTTTGTTTTGTTTTGTTTTTGTTTGTTTGTTTGTTTGTTTGTTTTGTTTTGTTTTGTTTTGTTTTGTTTTTTTTTTTTTGGGGGGGGGGGGTCACATTCCATGCTTTTGTGGGGATATGACCTCGGCCCCCTCCTTTCGACCCCTATGTTATTTCGTCACCTATGTTATTCCGTCACCGAGAGCAAAACTGACCTGGAAAAAAAATCAAATTTTCTGTAAAACATCAAATCTATAGTAAAACTCTGCTCAAAAGACAGATTAAGCGAGAACACAATCTAAATATCATGAGACGAAGGATATCAAGGGGAATGATATCAAGTTCAAAGGATTTTTAGCTCACCTGAGCCTAAGGCTCGAGTGAGCTACTAGTATTGCGATGGAAATTTGTCCGTCGTCTGTCGTCCGCCGTGCGTCGTCCGTCGTGCGTCGTCCGTCGTCCGTTAACTTTTTACATTTTCATCTTCTTCTCCAAAACCCATGATCGGAATTCAACCAAACTTGGTAGGAATCATCCTTAGGGGTAGGGGACCCAAAGTTGCTAAAATGGTACATGTGGCCCCCAGGGGGCCCAGGGGGAGGGCCCCCAATTGTAAAAGTTATGTAAATTTCAAACATCTTCTTCTCCAGAACCAGGCATAGCTCAGACTTGGTATTGTGTATGGAGATACCTCTATAGATGAAGAATGAATGTGGTTCATGAAATTTCTCTGAGTGGCCCTATAGGGGCCCTGTGGGGGTATCATACTGGAGGGGGGGGGGGCGCTGCCAGGCAAAATTTACATTCCGATCTTCTTCTCCAAAACACATGATCGGAATTCAACCAAACTTGGTAGGAATCATCCTTAGGGGTAGGGGACCCCAAAGTTGCTAAAATGGTACATGTGGCCCCCAGGGGGGGGAAGGGGGGCCAGGGGGAGGGCTCCCAAGTGTAAAAGCTATGTAAATTTCAAACATCTTCTTCTCCAGAACCAGGAATAGCTCAGACTTGGTATTGTGTATGGAGATACCTCTATAGAAAAAAAATGAAAGTTGTTCATGAATTTTTTTCTGGGTGGCCCTATAGGGGGTCTGTGGGGGTAACATACTGGAGGGGGGGGGGGGGCAAGTTGTCCGCCATCCATAAACTTTTTACATTTTCAGCTTCTTCTCCAAAACCCACGATTGGAATTTAACTGAACTTGGTAGGAAACTCAGACTTGGTATTGTATATAGAGATACCTCTATAGATGAAGAATGAAAGTTGTTCATGAAATTTTTCTGGGTGGCCTTATAGGGGCCCCTGCACCAAATGTGAATTGATCCACCTCAGGTGAGCGTCGTGCCCCCTGGGGCTCTTGTTTAAAATGCGAGGAAATTGATTGTCATGATAAGATATAAGGAAGCAGGCTATGGGTGGTGGGGCGTTTTAAATTGGTGAAGAAGACATCCAAAATAAAGAACCGCGTTCGAAAAGGGGTTAGCTTCATGTAAGGCGAGAAAAAATTCTGTCGAAAATTGCGGACTTTTTAAAAATAATGAATCATGAGGAAATTTTGTTTTCAAATTTTCAAATTGTTGTTTTCATATTATCAGAACACTATAAGGGAAATTTCCGCCTTGTGCGGAAATGGGCTATGAAGTTTGTGAGACTTTTCTTTTCAGTCTAGTATCCAGTGCATGCAGCCATATCGTTCTTCTTCGATAATATGCTAATCGATAATGGGAATTGAGACAATAGTGAACTCGCGTCTCTCAAATAGGCATTTTTTTTTGCATTGTGACAGGAGATTTCCCATAGCAATTGTCCAATATTTTCCCTATAAAACATCCTGTTTGTATGCAGCCTGCATGTGGTCAGGGTATGTTAAGTGGGTGATAACTTTACATTGTCCAACAAGTGACACTTCAAATACGCTCTGTTATCGTCCCAAACATCTTCAGTGGCATAGCATGGGTCAAGGCATGGGGGGGGGGGGGGGGGTGGCACTGATCTTACTACGTGGATGAAACGCAATTTAACAAAGCAACCCACAGGGATGTGGAAGGGGTCCTATCGTCTTCTTTTCAGTTTCTCTATATATTATACATAAACTATCGTGAAAGCCGATTCATTATATTGCATAGAGCAGCTATTCAATAATTTTGAACCTGAAACTCGTCAATTTGACAAGAATTCAAATCACCGTTGATATCGTTTATTCAAACTAATCGCGATATGCGGATGACTTTGATATTTTTTTCCTGTTAACTTTGAATAGATTCTCGTAAGTGTTTATCGTACGAGTCTTGGTATTCAAAATTTGAATATAATTTTTGACAATGTATGACACCCGTGCCACCCCGTACAATATGCCACTGCCCGTCATCATAAATTATAAAGTATGTAAACAGAATAATGAAGATCACATACAGAGGAGGGCATGCTAACAAAAAAATGTCTTTAGAGGAAATATTATTTTGTGGGTTCGTTTTCATGGAGGGGGGGGGGGGGTTGCAAGATAGATGCAAATTGATACGGTCAGTTAAATTTGCATGTATACTCGCAGGAGCATACATATTTGTTATATCAGTAGAATATAATGTATATGCAAGGTTATATGCCAGGTACAAATTTAGAAAGCCCCTCCTTTCACCACGGGATGGGCACTTTGCATGATCTTAAATGTTGTGATGTTCCCCTAGCGTCCGCTGCATGCCCGGTGAGACGATTCTTAGTTTTGAAGAGGAACAAAATCCTGTATTCGACATCTTGACATAAAAGACTTAGAATCCCCTTTGCTTTTGCTTTTCAAGTCTTGACATAATCAGGAAAAAAAGTGTTTCCAAATGGAAACGGCATATTCCCATGGATCAATACTTCCCCGTTCGCCTTTCAGTTGGCACGTTGACATTAACAAATTAGAAGATAATGTATTTCTATGATTGAGAAACAATTCGATGAAAATCCGATAATAATTTCCCTTTACACATGCATGCTATCCTTTTAACAATTATCTAATAATTCTCATTTTCATAATTATCATGGCATTACAGAATTTTCTAACATTTTCAGTATATACTCTTTTCATTATTCTTGTTTTCCCCTTTTTACCTTCCTTTTTACCATACTTTCCTTATTCGATGTATTTTCTTTCCTCTTCAAATTATCCTTATCATATTCCTTTATTCTTTTTTTCTTGTTTTATTTTAATCTCCTTATCGCTTCTTTTTTTCTTTTTCTTTTTCTTTTTTCCCCTTCTTTTTTCCTCCTTCTTCGTCTCCTCCTTCTATGTTCATCCGCTTCACGGTCTTGCTTTCTCTTCTTATTTCCCTGATAACAACCCAGTCCCACATTTCTCTGCATAAAATTAATGACATCACAGTCGAACCAGCTAGAAAATTTGGCATTCCCATGTATGCCTACGTGGCAATGTAGTATTACCTGCGTGCAAAGCGCAAAACATAATATACTACGATAGCATGTTTTGAGAAAAAAGTGGAGTTTTTGTAACAGTAACTCCGTCCGAGTAAAATCCATTGGCAGTGTATGCAGATATAACGTAAAGTGGGACCGGAAGAAAGATCGAGGGAAAGAAAAAACACGAAGTCGGACATCATTACAATGATTATATCTGAGAAATGTTGTTATATATTTTTGATTTAGACCTAACACTATTATTGTCTGTCATATAGGCCCCGATATTCGACATGATTATACCTATACATGAAAACAATTCAATTCAAATTCAGTTCAATTCAATCAAAGGTTTATTATATAAACCTGTAATGCAACATGCAGAAATGATAATGATCTTTGCTCCTTTGTTTCTCCTGATTTGTTATTGTCGTATACGCATAACCCAAATGTTGATAATGTCTGGTGAGCCTTCGTACTTATGTTATTTATTCATGCATATACTGCTTGACCTCAGTTAGTTCCACTTGTCATAAGTAAATTCATGACATACCAAAGTCAAGAGTTACGCTTAAAAACGTCCTATATTATCAAGTCAATACGGTTATAGACTTGATAATATAGGCCCTAAAGCTTATGAAAAACTGATATGTTATGACATAATTTTAGTATAGGGATAAAACAGTGTGACCAGCGCCAGAAATTAAAAGATACTCGTGTCTTTTTGCTCAAGATTCTCTGACGAGCAAAGAAAGAAAAAGGTCATTAGCGTTTTGAGGTGACTATTTACTCCGACATTCCCTGACAAGTAAAAAAAAAAAGGTAATGATTTTTTTTTCTTTCTAGAATTATGGAAAGATTATGCCGGTTGGTGTCAAATTATGCTAGGCATAATGCTAAATACTAGCTGGACACCCCCCCCCCCCCCCCCCCCCCACCCACCCTCCTCCCGCTCCTTTACCATCGCCGGGAGAATTTTTGTTTAGTGTTGCAAGTGGGGGATCTTTTAACGTCAGCTTGTTATACGAAGTTTACATTTTCAAATTTTTTTTTGCGTAACGTATAACCGCGAACCGCAACAAATAAGCCGCGCCGGGGATTCCCCGAAATGCGTACATGTGATTGGTTTAATAGTACCATGTGACTGCGCTATCCAATAAGAGCCATTCAAATGATTTGGGATTCCCCTCTCTCGTGTTGAACTATATAACTGCGAATTTAAGTCGTGGCATCCATTTTGTAACAAATTTATGCTGAGGAATACACACTACCAAGATATCGTATGTTACATTTTGTCAAATTTTTGTTTCAATAGGACTGACGATTTCATTTCACAGCTAATTAAATGTTAATTGATAAAATCTACGTAACATTTTAAGATATTTTGTGACTACAAACTACCGCCCAGCACTCGTCGTATGCGTACCGATACGGTATAGGCGAATAGCTACTCTCCAGCCAGGCTCCAGCAGAAATGTGCCTTGTGGATTATTAATTATTGCTGTCGAATCTCATTTTTTCAGCTCGGTTTCTCAATCTACTTCTTGGATCTTAGAATAGAAATACTGATTGACTTTGGACGACACCCTTGATTCTTGCCTGGAATTATTTTGAGTGTGCACAGTAGAAAAATGGAAGGATTTACACTGGACTCGAACACAGTCAAAGACGGCGCTGAACCGGCCGTTGCAGTGCATGTTGCAAGTCAGTTCCAGCACAAAATGGGCCTCCATCAGCTAGGCCTAGACCAGGACCGATGCGAATCAACATGCGACTCGGCCTATCAGTCAGAGTGCACTTCCCGTTCAGTCTCGGAGAGATTGCAAGACCTTCGTATTGAGGGACAATGTGAAGTGAACTCAAAGTCTGGAATGATCCAGTTATCAGACTTTAAAGATTCTGTTGTTGAATCAAGTGAAAGAACTGGAAATGTTAACGTAAATAGGCCCCAAAAGAGACCGGCAGAGGAACCTACAGATGAGGTTTACCTGACAAATGATGCTTATGATCAAGATGAGGAGGGAGACACGTAAGTGTTCTTTTTTCTCGTAGTTACATGATAGAGAGTTTAATTGTTCTCTGGGCCAACATTAGATGGACCTAATGAGGGCTAATAATCTGTCAGGCTAATAATCTGTCAGGCTAATAATCTATCAGACAATGGTTAGTAAATGAAGAAGCTTGATGGGAGGAATTTTAATTTGTAAACAAATCTTTAGGCATTTTACTCCCAGTGATCGTATGCTCGATCTGTAATGAAAAACACAAGTTAAAATCTAGTCGGCTTTTATTAAAAGTACTTTAAAAGAATTATAGCGTTTAGTTTGTACTCTCATACTTTGCACGTTAAGATGAATATGTTTTTCTCTGCCTGTCAATCTAGGAGATCTAACCATGTGTCTACTATCTAATACTGTAATGATTAATAAATATTTTCCATTCATCTTCTACTCCCATCCAGGCCACTCAGTCAGTCAATAATACATGAGAAGTCGGACATAGCTCTGAAATTTATCAGATACACATCACATCCACAGCTCTTCAACATCAGAAACTGTCTTGGCCAGGTGAGTTTTATAAATATATTTTTTTGGTCTTCAGATTGTTGTCATTTTGATATAATTGATGTACCCTGACTAAATAGTAATGTTATATTTTTGAACATCCATCCAAAAGAACATAATTTTGGGATTAGTTAGGTTACCTCTGTTTGGTCTTCAGCTGTAATTTGTGACCCCAAATACTTATTTTTTTACCGGTATATTGATTAATGTTTGTTTTTCTTTTGCGTTCCAGACCCCACTCATGCTTAGTGTGTTGACGAAACAAGAGAATGTGTGCAGAGCTCTTGTGGTGGCTGGAGCATGTGTCGATGTTCAGGACCAAGGGGGTAACACAGCCCTCCATTTGGCCTGTCGCTTTGGTAACTTTGGCTGCATCCAAGCTCTGACATCACTGGTCCAACAAGTTGAGATCAAGAAAACTGTCAGTGCAAGGAATTACAGACCAGCCCAGTCTCTCACATCACAACTGGGTCTGAAGAATTATGAAGGTAAGAAGCAAGCAGTAATGATTTTTTGTTTTGTTTTGTTTGTTACCGTGACTCATTTGTGTGAGTGTGACATCCCGGTTGTCTTCTCATTGCAGTGGGTGGATGGTTGGATATGTAGCAATTTTTGTTCAATTCTCCCTAACATGGGGAAAGGGTTGTTACGTAAAGAAAGATTTTCATGGGATTTTCATTTTCAGCACTATTATTTAGAGAAGTAGGAATACTTTTTCAAAGACCCATGGGATGTATCAATTATCATTAAAGCCAATAATTTGAGATTACGTAGTCAATATATGTCAAGTTTGTCATATTTTTATTTATTTGTTTAATGTGCTGATCTTGAAAATCAGTGAACCATAAATAAAATAAGAGTTTTTCATACAAGTCACAGAAAGGGAAAATTATCTAAATCATTACCAGTGAAGTCCTTGTCACAAAAGGGGAGGAACCCATTCATTGAACTTGTCAAGAAAAAAAAGGCGTTCCAATAGTTTGTACATTGATATCATTTTATTCTAAAGAGATATAATGGCCTTTGAAAATTTCATCATATAAAAATCCCCACTGGAAATACCCTATTGCTTAGAAAAAACTACTATGTGTGTGGGTTTATGTGTGTACTGTACCATTGCGTGTGAGCACTTGGCATGACTCTGCCATTTTTACCAGCTGTGTGTGGGTTGGGCCGAACCTTGAACCTTGTTTCCCTGAGCAACTTATTGTAAGCAAATAAAAGGCTTTTATTCAAATCTGTGTGATGCATTATTCATCACCATACCAAATATGGTCGGGTTAGAGTTGGGTGTAGAGATCTGCATATGGGGATTCCCCGCTGGTTTTTCCCAACTGAGTTGGAGTAGTGACGAGTGTAGAGTGAACCGGATAGCATCCTTATTACTTTATTTCCTTTTTATGGGATTCCAGGAAATATGGAAATTATGAAGATGTGCTATTTTGACAAATTTCTTTTCCATTTATTATTGAATGTTATTATACCAATGTTTTTCTTTATGTAAAGGATGTAAAGGATAATATTTGTCAAAATATGTGATTTCATCTATTAATTATTTTTAATGTGGAAAATATTTTTGATAATTTATCATCTATTTGTTATGTATTGAAACAAAAAGTGATAATGCTGCGTGGAAAGAGAAACAAAGCTGAGAAAATAATATCCCCTAAATAGCATTGTAATGTGATACTAGGAATTATGATTTCTCACCAAGTCAAGGAAAATACAGAAAGTATCAAAATGTTAATCATTTATTGGGGAATTCCTGGGTAATATTCAAAATACTTCCTCTTTGTTTCTTTAAAATGTGTTTGCGCAAATTATGTAAAAATTATAGATTCTTTCTTTATTGTAGATATATGTATTGACTATAGAGCATGGCTTTCATTTATATTTCTTCAATTTTTTTTTTCTTCTTCTGTTCAGGTTTGACATGCATACACCTAGCAACACTGAGACGTGACATTAACCTTCTCAAATACCTTGTCGCGATCGGTGCAAATGTGAACGAGCCGGATGGAAAGAGTGGTCGTACCAGTCTCCACTATGCTGTCGAGATGAACGAGTTCCACCTGGTGCAGTGTCTCCTCTGTGAACTGAGCGCTGATGTCGATGTTGTGACCTTTGACCTTTGCACTCCTCTGCACCTGGCAGCAGGGAGGGGTCATGTAGACATTGCATTCATGCTCCATGGGGCACGAGCCGACACCCAAGTCCAGAACTTTGAGGGGCAGTGTGCGTATGAGCTGACAAACAATGTGGAACTGAAGGAGTTGCTTTCACAAGGACATCAGTACGAAACAAACGACTATTTCTACTGAATAATGTCTTCCACTTTCCCAATTCTGGGCTGAGTGCTCGATGAAGAAAACACTCGTGAACTGACTCGACACAAGGAGATGTTGCTGGTTGACGTCTCCTGGTTGTAGAAGGACTTCTCAAGCATCTTTAGCAGGATGGAACATCTTCATGATACATGGCAACGAAGTGTGGAAAGGGTCAGGAGTCAAGGCTAAAGCAGCAGCGTAGCAATGAAAAGAAAAGATGGCAAAATCTGGCCTTTAGATTTTATCGTAAAAGGTTAGATACCGTTTGCTCTTTGAGAGAATTGTTAAGAGATGTGGCTGTATGATATTTTATGTTGTCTCTTTTTGGTGGAACTATTCATGTTCTTGATGTTTAATGCATTGCTGTTGCTAAAAGTTGTTTCTCACCATGGGGTCTGCTCGCTATTCATAAGGACCGCTATTCATAGAAAACCGCTATTCATTTAACACGTGTTATGAATAGCGGTCCTTATGAATAGTTATGAATGGAGGTCCTTATGAATAGCGAGGTAATTTGTCTAAGGTTTGCGCACTGTTCATTTAGTCACCTGTTATGGATAGCGGTCCTTATGAATAAGTGGTCCTTATGACAGTTAGCGGTCCATATGGCTAGCGAGGTTATCCCTCACCATGTACACTGTAGGTTGTCGGTATTAACATTTGTAGCAGACATGTGTAAATACAATTTCAGAAGTCAGGAACATGTAGTCAACGTGTGTGTGTGTTAGATAAGAATTCCAAATTGTGGCAACATAATTATACATAAAATTCTGTACCAACGGATTGGAGATATGCCTCAGGAAACAAACATGGAAACTAAAAGAAAACATGTATATTAATTGATAGTATAAGTAGCAAGATTGAAAACTTAGTTGAATTATAAGAAGCTGATGAATGAGCAGATTTGAAGTCATGCAAATACATGATGGTATGGTGTTACATGTACTCTCATTTCAGCTTTCTATCTCATTTTTGTCCTCTTTATATTTTTCATACACTACTTTGTTATGAGGACATAGTGATGTATATTTCAGTTCTGTAAAATGGCCAAATCCAAAAAAATTACTCTTATCAAAGTGAGAGAGTTGCATTATAAACATATCTTAATAAATACAAAAATACAGACTCCTCAAGATGATTGTACAGTTCTTTGTAAATTATGTGTATAATAAAATGTACATATGTTGATACATGTATTTTGCTGTTCACTAATGTATTCAGTATCTTCTAACCATTTTGTTGATTCATTTTTCTCCCTGTTAAGGGAAGTATACATGAATTTAGTTCCGTCGTAGACACAGAAATGACAATTAGTCATACAGATTAGGTGTAGCTGTAATATTAGATAAATGTTGAAGGACATCACTCAATAAATTGAACTCGGTTAAATCTGGGATATGAAAATATTACACTCAAACGGGAATGTGATGTAATCAAAAAAAAAAAAAAAAAAAAAACATTGGGTGAAGAAATTAGAATTTGAACAACACACAAAAAATGGTGTACACTAACTTTCTCTAAAATATGTCAAATTTGATGTCACTTTGGAAAGATTTTGTAATTCTTTACTTCTATCTATCAAAATATATAAATGTATATTGGTCTGTATTTATCACATGATATGTATACAAATGATTCAAGCTTTTTCAATTGGGTTGTCAATTTATCACCATTTTCTTTTTATTGTTTCTCATCCATTGATAAAGAATATAAATAAAGAGGAATAAAGAAATGAAAAATGAAAAATATTGCCTAATATATCTTCTCTATGAATATAAAGCATTACATGTAATGTAAGGTGACAGTGTTCTGATGCCATTATTTAGAAAAAGGGGATTGATTGAGAGAAGGGGCGATAGAGACAGAGAGATAGAGAGGAGACAGACAGGAGAAGTTGGGAAGAGAGAGCTAGGAAGAGAGAAAGAGAGAGAGAGAGAGGGGTGTGGGACAGGGAGACAGAAAGATAGAGAAAGATAGAGGCAGAGAGAGTAGTATGCAGGCACAACCCTGGTCAGTCGTAAAAGAGAGTCTGCGCTGTAAGACTACCATAGGCCATGTACTGTAGCTGCTCCTGATATATTGACACGACCAGAGGGTAGCTGAATTAGGCTTCTCTCAAGACACAATGATTTTCTGATAAAGTGTCAAATTAGGGTATGTGCTTGCAGACTACATAGAGAGGGGGAGGGGACAGAGAGGGGGGGGTGGGGGGGGGGGAGGGAACAGAGAGAGAGAGAGATAGGAGACAGGCAGGGGAAGTTCGGGAAGAGAGAGAGCTAAAGAGAGGGTGAGGGATGTGGCAAAGGGAGACAGAAAGATAGAGGAAGAGATACAGAGATAGAGAGGAGACAAAGACAGGAAGAGAGACAGAAAGATAGAGGAAGAGAGACACATATATATAGAGATGAGACAAACAGGATAGAGAGGAGACAGAAAGATAGAGGACATGGAGGAAGAGAGACATAGAGGAGACAGAAAGATAGAGGAAGAGAGACAGAGAGATATAGAGATGAGACAAACAGGATAGAGAGGAGACAGAAAGATAGAGGAAGAGAGACATAAAGATAGAGGAAGAGAGACAGAGAGATAGAGAGGAGACAAAAAGATAGAGGAAGAGAGACAGAGAGATATAGAGAGGAGACAAACAGGATAGAGAGGAGACATAAAGATAGAGGAAGAGAGACATAAAGACAGAGGAAGAGAGACATAAAGATAGAGGAAGAGAGACATAAAGATAGAGGAAGAGAGACAGAGAGATAGAGAGGAGACAAACAGGATAGAGAGGAGACAGAAAGATAGAGGAAGAGAGACATAAAGATAGAGGAAGAGAGACATAAAGATAGAGGAAGAGAGACAGAGAGATAGAGAGGAGACAAACAGGATAGAGAGGAGACAGAAAGATAGAGGAAGAGAGACATAAAGATAGAGGAAGAGAGACAGAGAGATAGAGAGGAGACATAAAGATAGAGGAAGAGAGACAGAGAGATATAGAGAGGAGACAAACAGGATAGAGAGGAGACAGAAAGAGAGAGGAGACAGAAAGATAGAGGAAGAAAGATAGAGGAAGGGAGATAGAGAGAGAGAGAGGAGACAAACAGGATAGAGAGGAGACAGAAAGATAGAGGAAGAGAGACAGAGAGAGATAGAGAGGAGATAAACAGGAGAAGTTCGGGAAGAGAGAGCGAGAGAAAGAGAGAGGGATGTGGGAGAGGGAGACAAAAAGATAGAGAGAGAGAGCGAGAGAGAGAGAGAGAAACATGTGTGTCGGTATTATGATACATTAACTTAAACTAATAATTATCCCAAACACATTGTTTGATCTTGAAATACCATCACATTCTTCAATGATTAGAAGTAAGGGAATAAGAAATGCCATAATTTCAATGCGAAAATATCGAAGAAAATTCGTTCGCTCGCATTGTTATTCTCAGTTAAGTGGTTCTGTCCATTGGCGTAGATCCGTGCGTCCCTTCTTTTCATTAAAAACCATTTTCGGATGCTCTAAAATACAAGTTTTATAGACAGATTTTTGAAAAGTCCCTGGTGTGGGAGGGGGATACCCCCTCCCACACCCTCCCCCTCGGTCGCTTTGCTCAGTGGTGTATCTTGGGGGCAGGGAGGCACGTGCCCCGGGCGGCACTTGGAGGGGGCGCAGAAAAAGCAAAGGAGAGAAAGAAAAAAATTGGGAAATTAAGAAATATCATAATCCTTACGGATTCAGCCACTAAAAAAAAAGCGAGAGCAAAAAAGTGGGGGAAGTGAGAGAAAAAGGCCTAAAAGGGCACTACAAGCCGTTATCTTTCTCTCAAATTTGCTATAAACGTCAGAGCTTCCCACCTCCCTGCACCCACCCCCTGGGGAGCACGATTTGGTGCTCACAACCGCCCCCTAAAATGAAATCCTGGCTATGCAGTTGGATCCTTCACGCCTGCCCCCCTATTGAAAAGTCCTGGCTGCGCCTGTGCCGCAGGAATGCACTAGAAATCTAGTTTTTAAAGGTTTCAAATGCGAAAATTTTCCAAAGCTTGCTCCCTCGTATAATTATTTTCTTTCAGGATCTCGTAAATACGCGCCACCAGTATAATAGTTTAAATGGTTCAAAATTTGAAGAAATAAAAATTGCTTTGCTCGCTATATATCATGTAAGTTTCATATGACTCCTGCTAAATATTGCGCCCCCAATATAGGATAAAGTGTATATAAAACAGCACTTGCAAAGGTTCAGCCTTGCTGAATTTCTTTACTCTTTCTCAAGCCTATAGGGTTTTCGTTAGTTTTGCTCCTGAGTGAGTGAATAGAAAACCGTTTATCAATGTATTAAATTCGAGCTTCTCCACCGCTCAATTGCGGTGGTCAATTGCAAAATTTCCTGGGTAATGTGCATAAGAAATTGCGTTTTTTAGGGTTAAATATTGACAAATTTGGCGCTCGGTTGCTTTGCTCCCTCGCTTATACAATAACGTAGATCAGTTTGAGCACTCGGGGGGGGGGGGGGGGGGGGGGGGGAGGGCGTAACTGCATTGTTTTCCCCGGAAGCCATAATCCCTATAATATGCCACTGGCTTCGCTCCCTCGCCGGTCACCCCCTCCCCCATCATGAACACGGATCGACACCCCTGAGAGAGACAGAGAGAGATCGAGAGGAGACAGGTTCAGAGAGAGAGATCGAGAGGAGACAGGTTCAGGAAGAGAGAGGAAGAGAGAGAGAGAGGGGGGGGGGGGGGGGGACGGAGATGATTAATGATTAATGAGAAAGGAACATTGATAAACATGATAAAAGGGAGACCAAGAGAGAAAGTCATAGATGTAGATGAGAGAAATGAGGGGAATACACAAATACCATGACAAGCTCAAGAATTACTGACAATGAATTGGCAGTGGAACTTGAGGCGGGAGTCGGGCGGATCCAGAATCCGCAGTGGAGGGGGGGGGGGGGGGGGTAGGTTGAAAATCGTGCAACCATAATTATGGGGTAGTCATTTGATTTTTGTCTATAAAAGGCAGTGACAATATTTTCCTTAAATGAAACCAAACCCCATGAAACAAAGTCATGTGGTGGAAAAAAGCGAGGTCTTCCTGTCTTCTGCAGATTCCCACACTTCTTTCACGTCAGTATTGGTGGAGGATGTATTGGAGGTGTGCGGATGCGTGTGTCTCTATATTTTCATCTGTATATTTCTTTTCTTTTCTTTTCTCTCTCTCTTTTTCCTTTTTTTATAAAATAAATTCTTCTTTCAGTAGAAAAATAAATAAAAAAAGTTAAAGTTGTATTAAAGTTGTAATTCAGATTATATACTAGTACAATTCAACCTTAAATCGGGGTGGGGGTGAACAGGAACAAAAAGTGGAGAACTTTTTCTTGGTAATTTTATTTTCAAAGTACCAGTTATAATGCAAACTCATCTAATTTATTTTAGTTATGTACCATATACCTCGAGCTGTCCAATCATGACTATTCATGAATACGAAACCTGACACGCAAATCACATCCATCAACCCAAGCACAGAACTTTATTATTCCAAAATAACATCCGGTACTCGGGACCTATAAGCTGTGGAACGTTATCGCATGCAGATACATTAAAATACTCCGCATCTCTTGCCAGCTTCTCAAGAAGGATGAAAAAACATTTCACTTCTTCTTGTAACAAAATAAGGTTTAAGACACTCCCCCATCCTCCATTGGGTCTTTTCTCTCCGTTTCTTCTCTATATTATGTTTCTTCGTGAATTTCTCTCAGTTTCCGTAGGGCCTACTCCTTTTATTTTGCACCTCCGACCCCCTTTTCCTCTCCCCTCTTTTTCTCCCCCCTCCAATCAAGCTCAGCGGTCTAGGAATAGGTATTTCATTATACGCCTAAAGGCACACTTGCCCCAAGCTTTTGCTTTCAGAGGTGTGTCCTCCACCTATGTATGTACCACATGAATGTATATTTTGTCATATATATATATTAAAAATACATGTACATTATTTTGTTCATTTATTACTTTGTACACTTATATTGAAAATTTGGAAATAAAATTTAATGTCATTAAATTCAATTGATTTGAAAACATTATGGAAATCAGTTAAGGTTTACCCCAGAGTGGAACATGATATCTTCGAATATGTTTAAAATTGAGATGTGGTCAAAACTTTCCTTCTCTCTTTAGACCTACAGAAGTGAATCATCAGATTTTGCAATATTTTTTTTGAAAAAAATTCTCACTACCCCCTTCCCTCCCACTGAGCGAGCATCCCAACGGATCTGCGCCAGTGGACGGAACCCCTTAATTGGGAATAACAGATGCGAGCGAACGAATTTTCTTCGATATTTTCGCATTGAAATTATGGCATTTCTTATTTCCTTACTTATTTCAAGATCAAACATCATGTGTTTGGATAATTATTAGTTTTAAGTTAATGTATCATAATTTTTATTTTATTTTTTATTTTTATTTTTATTTATTATTTATTTATTAATTTTTTTTTAATTTTTAATTTTTAATTTTTTGGAGGGGGGGAGGGGGGTGATAATACAGGCCATCCCCTACCTCAATATTTTTTTGGGACATATACCCCCATCCCCCAGGGATCGTCATCCATGGTAACAGGGGTGGGTGCAGGGACGGGAGAGTTTGACATTTTAGCAAATTTTGAGAGTCGCGCCAGATAACGGCTTGTAGCGCTTTTTTAGGCCTTTTTTACTCACTTTCCTTGGCTCTCGCTCTCGCTTTTTTTTATTTTATTTTTTTAGTGGCTGAATAGGGGGGCCATGGCCCCCGGTGGCCCCCCCCCCCCCCGGTGCCCCCTGTCTACGCCAGTGGATAGGTCTATACACGATTAAAAAAAATGTATTGTCTTTATTATAGATCATACAGCATTCGATTTTGACACAAATGTCATGAGCTCGAGATCGAGAGCACGCAAATCTACGTACGCTATACCGGAAGTGAAATAGCTCCCCCATATCAACAACGCGGGAAATCAAACCTAGCGCGATTATATTGTTTATGCAGCGAGCATATCGAACTCGACTCACGGCGGGCTGGGCCGGCCGGCCGCGCCGCGCCGGTCGAGGTTGGCTGAGCTATAGCTAGCTACCTGCGCTGCTGTCATTCTGTAGACGTCTCGTGCACAGAGAAGGCTCTTCATCATTACAATAACGAATAAAACAACAGAGACCTGTCTTTGGAATTCTTGCCTTCTGTAGATCTGACAGTGTGTACCGTATAGTGACTACACAGCTAACGTTATTTATTTATTGTTTTAAACAAATTGAGTGACTTATTCTTGCTGACGACGTTGCAGTCATCTAGTAACACTCAGTATCGTTCTTTTCGACATCGCAGCAGTCTGACTTGGAACTTTCTGAGATCATTAATTAATTATGGCAACTGTCAGTGAAGACGACCTTTCTGAGCAGTTTGAGACGTTTGGAGTAACATTAGACACCAGTGATCCTGATATTGTTGACAAGTGTGAGTTCATCAAGATTTTCTTTACTTTGTTTAGATCATGATCTAGATGAGTAACTGTTAGATCATCTAAAGTAATTTTAAACATGTTTAAAAAATTTAAATTAAGACTTGTATATTTAGTTACTTACCAAGTTCACTTTCTAAATCTAATTTGTTTGATTTAAAGTTTAAGTTTCTTCAATTTTAACTTTAATTGTTGTTGAAATGTGCCTGCCATTTCAAGCAGGCAAATATGCATGATATCCAACTGTTGGATATCATGCATATTTGCCTGCTTGAAATGGCAGGCACATTCGTGTACAGTTTTCAAAGTGTTTGTAATCTACAGATAGATCTACATATAAAAAATGAATTAGTTAGGGTAAAAAAAAGATGACTTGCTCCAAGGCCACGAATCTTGAAATAGCCACCTTTAATGAAAAAAGAGACCCTGTTAAATTTAATTGTATGTCTTGGTTTTAATGCAAGTCAGTGAAGTCACACAATTCAACCGTTTGACATTGAGTTGACTTGAAAGGAGTCCCCTCAAATAAAATTAAATGTATACCCTGTTATTGCTCTGCAAGTGCTAATAATTTAGAAAGCAATTCAGTAATGGATAATCGGAAATATGTAAGTGTAAGCTTTGGCTTCAGTGCAAGGTTAATGATATTACATCTTGGCCTAATTAATATAGTATATCTAATTTCTCTTTTCCTCTCTCTCTCTCTCTCTTCTTGACAGTGAAAGAATTATGCTTGATATATCGCCTGACTGCAGAAGATGCAGTAGCAGAATGGATTGCTTTCTCCACAACTCACAGTGGCCTAGCAATTAACATAGAGACTCTGGAGCAGCTTGAGAGAGAGGTTGGTATGCTTCAAAAAGGGCTTTGGTGTATGGTCACTCCAACAGCTACTCCTTCTTTTACTAACTTGAGATGAAAGCCATTGGACATTCATGTTTAATGTAAATAAAATGGTCTCCAAAAGGTTTAAGGCTTACAGTTTGAGCTTGAGAGGCAACAAAAATAAGTCACTTCTCCAGGATGATCAGGGACTTTGAAATGATTATTTCTGGTATTTGAACATGTATACATTAGTCTAGTACATTTAATGTACTTTAAAACAAAAGAAAATCAATTTCAGCTCAAAAGAACATTTTAGATTAATCCCCAAGTGCCGTTACGAATTAGAAATATAGTTATCATTTAGATGACTTTTGATTATTTTGTTGTATTAACTGATCAAGGAAAGATTTTCCTGTTATGAACCTTCCCTCCTCAAATTTTTACCAGTTATTTTTTAATTTCATAAGAAATATTATATTAATAGACCTGTTTACTAAGTTATTCAAATTTTATGCATACTTTTGAAACAAAGGTTGTTCTTGACAACCTGAAAGCTTGCCAGAGGCTTGTCAGACATAGCAACAAGTAATGTATGCAAACTGGATTCCAAGTATTGTAGTTCATTCATTAATAACAGGTTAATGGAATACCTCGTTACTAGGTCCCCAGGAAAGAAACATCCATAAATTTGAATCACTCAGTAAACAGGTCTATTGATTTGTATTTTTCTAATCTGTATGAGTACAATTAACGTAATCTGAACAAATAGGTTTATAAATTTTATAAATGATGTTGATGTATGAACAAAATATTTTGCATTGCTTTTAAAGTGTTGAAAGTTGCTATGTTTTATTCAAAGTTTATAGATTTTTTTGTTGGTAAAATAAACAAAGTTTGAATACAAAACCATTTTACCTCTCTATAGTCCCTGAACAAGAAGAGCTCTAAAGTGAAGACCCCTTCAACCCAGAAACCAGCAGGCAGGCAGACATCATTCTCAATGTATCCTTGTTGAAAGTGTGTGAAACTAATTGTTAAAAAAGGAGCCAATTGCCAAGAAAAAATAACTTATATACAAAAAAATTAGTAGTATGATATCAACCAAATAAGATCTTTCCCGGTCATTCTTTGAGTGTACAGTTCAGGAACAGAAAGAATTATGTAAAACCTCTGCCCAAGGAACAAACTCGGACTTGGGTTCCAATGTTAATTATAAGTTCTAGTTTAGCATAAGGTGAGCAGGAGGAAAACAAATCAGTTTGCTTTTTTTTCTTCTGTTGGCTTCTAATTCTGAATTGGCTGTGTTTTCTTTAATTGCCAAGTATACAAAAAAATGAATGAGGTCATAACCTTGATCATCAGGTTGCGTCAAATGTGGTTATGCATCTTAAGATTCTTCCCTAACAAAAAAAATGAACAAAATCTAGGCTTGATGATGATGAGTCAGAAGATCTTCTTGATGCCTATACCCCTGGACCCAAGGCCAGGCAGAAGAGAGCCATGACAACACCAGACAATGTCACCAACAAGAGGACACCACTCAGAGAAAAGAATATCAAGATAGAGGAGGACAGTTCTTCAGCTGCCAGCTCACCTTCATTGTAAGTTTGTCTTTCTTCATCTACTAATGGTACCGTAATTGAATCTACATATTTTTGTTTCTCATCAAGCAGAAGAACTCCGTTCATTGTGTTGGTTTCATGATGATGATCACTATTAAACTCCACTGGCTTCCTATCACTTCTCGTATTACCTATAAAACCTGTCCGGACTTTGTGATCTGCTTCTCAATCTCTCCTTTCTCGATCTCATACTTCCTATAAACAGTATGGTCAACGTTCTTTTTCCTATGCAGCTTCATTTCTTTGGAACAATCTCCCCTTTCAAATTCGCAATGCTAGTTCTGTTAATACTTTTAAAGTTATGCTTAAAACCCATCTTTTTAAATCATAAATCTTAAATCTGATATCCCTATATGGCCTTTCCATCCTTTATGTTTGTGTAGTTATGCAAGGCCTACTACTACTACTACTATTAATTTGTGATAAGTTTCATATTTTGGTTGTGCTTTGTAATTTTTACTATTATTATGTACTGGAGGGTATTGATTGATGTAATTTGTTGTGCAAAGTATTTGGTTTCTTTCTAGTCAACTTTCATCATTCTTTTGTCTTTTCGACCGCTTAGAGGCAATTTTGCAATTTGCGGTATATAAATTTATTATTATTATTATCAAGTTTGACAGTTTCACAAAATGTTCTAGCGTTATGACTTCATACAGTGGCTGATGTGGCACAAGGTGAAAGTGTGTTAGGACAAGGATGTTGTATTTGTTGTAAACTGCTTGGAATGTTTTTATTATTTTGCATTGAGAAAATTTATTTCAAATTGAAGGTTGGGGCTCCGTACATATTTTCAGTAGAATTTGTACTTGAAAAAAAAAAGGAGAAAATATTGTGCAGTTGAAGTATGCAAAATAATTGTTACTTATATTAACATAATATTGACATATGTTATTTAATGATGTCATGTGGTAAGAAATAGAGGGTATATTCATCAAAATCTTGATTTTAATGTACACAACAGTGATAAATGAAAATGAAGGCGAAATTCTCCAGCACGTGGTGATTAAAAGGCATGTTGATTTTAAAATCCAGGACGGCTACTCCCTCCCAGAAGTACAGCAGTCGAAGCAAGTCGGGAGAAGTTGTGGCCAGCTTTGGACCAGTTACTTCGGTCATCTGGGAGGGCTCGGACTTGACCAAATGCTGTGTATCACGAGGTCAAGTCAACCCTTGTATCAAGAAATCTGACAAGTACAAATACATGATGCAAAAGATGAAGAGAAAAGCAGAAGGTATCCCAGATTCGTGACTATTTTATTGCAGAAGTTTTTTGCAGGGAAAAACAACTATAATTTCAAAAGGGAGCATATATTCTCAGATTCCCCACCATGTCCTGTGCTTTGATCCAATGCATTTATCTATCCAAGCTTGATTGGCATTATATTTCATGCATGTATCGAAAAGGTTATCATAAAATTCTTTAAAAAGAAAAAAAAGTTTAAGCTCATCAAAATGATAAGTTTTTAAGATATTGATGAATTAGGACAACATACTTTCTTTGAAACTTAAAAACATTTTGTTCTAAGGAATATGACATAATTTCTTATTTCATGTATATATAAAAAAAGGGTGTTGTAACTAAGATATTGAAACCAAACTCTAGCTCTTCACAACGATAACATATTGATGAATATTGAGACTACTTACTTTCAGAGTTTTTTAGTTTGTAATCAAATATGGGTAATTTCAAGATTTTTTTAAATGGCTCACATTTCTGTATTATATTTATTTTCTAATGTTTTCTAGGGTTTCAGAAAGCAATTACCTAATTTCAACTTCACCAGCTGAATTAAAATGAGAAACTTTTCTTGTTGCATTCTTGTTACATTCATCTCATATGCAAATTTAATAAAAGTTTATTAACTCTTTCAGTGCCGATGGCACGTATATGTGACAGATAGACTTGTCATTTTCATTTGCCAATTGATCGACGACAGGAAAGGTATATGGTGGTCAATGTATATCAAAATTTTGAGCATAAATCAAGCATTCTAAATATATGATTATAATTATATGCTGCCATAGACATTTTCAGAGAAATTGCAAATTTTAAAAAAGATATTACCTTATTTCACCATTAAACAATAGTAAACAAATGAGAAACGAAAAAATAATGGACAAAAAAGAAACTCAAATGTAATTTTCAATAATTCTTATGCATAAAGTTGGGTAAAGTAATAATGTTTGGTATCGTAAGAAATTGTAATAAATTTCCTACAAGTTATATATACAATATGTTGAGAAATAATAGATAGTTAATGAAGTGGAGATATTTGAAAACTAAACAATGATCACATTTTGGTAAAATTTTGAAGAGAGCTAAAACCCTTGGCACAATAAGAGTTAAAGTGGTTTACCTTAAACCTTTTGACCGCCATGCTAAAAACTCACTGTCATGGTGTGAATGCAGATCAGTTGTACACATATACATGTATGCCTGTATGTAATCATTTGTCGTAATGGTGATCACTTTTGTTTCACTTTTTTACTTCCAGTGCTGAATGAAATGATTGAGGACATGTCAAAAACTTTGCAGGAGAAGCACAACATTGAGAGCATATCCCACTTGGCCCTACCCATCCAGGTACAGTCAAACCTGTCTTAGCGGCCACCTGTCTATAGCGGCCACCTGCTTATAGCGGCCACCAAAAAATCCCCCGCAGGAAATTACTGTGTTGTAGACCCTGCATATAGCGGTCACCTGCCTAACGCGGCCAGCGGCCACCCATTATGTATCCCTCGGACAATATCTGACCGCGTATAGCGGCCACTAATATCGAGTCGAGCAGTAGCTTCATGCACAAAAAAGTAGTTTTTGCCATAGGCGCGATGTGTTTACCGAGTCCTAGCTCAGTCACACTCTCACACAAACGTCGTGAATAGATTCTACAATGGCCATGAAGATCTAATAGTTTCACCACATTGCCGACTAATTAGAGATTAAAAGTCTTTTTAGTAAGAATTAAGCACTAGTATTGTTCATTTACGTAATCTTCACACCATCCAGCTGCAATCCCCTGCACTTTAGTTGTATTGTTCTCCTAAGCTATAGCGGTCGGCATTGCATTGATATTGATCACCATTGCGCAATAGCACAGGCTCGTACACTTCAATATAATTTTTTATTTTTAAAGATTTATAAAAAAAAAAATTTAAAGCGTTAAAACTTTTGAAAAAAATAATACAGGAGTGATTTTTTTTAGAAAGTGAAAATAATAAAATACTACCCAAGTATTATTTTTTTTAAAGATCAATAATAACGATTTCATGTATGAGAGATTGTCCTGCTGAAAAACGGCGTGAAAACTCGACTCGGATCGTCCACCGGCGATCCAGGCCATTGTCGACGTTCACACTTTCGACGAATGCAAGCGAGCACCTTCTATCGCCTGTTCTCAAAAACAGTTAAAACTTCTTTTAAACCATTCAAAAGGCAAATATTTATTGAATGAAAATTGATTGCACGATTTTATTCAAAAATATAAACTTATTGTAATTTTTTGACAGGAAGCAAAAGCATGATTAGACATCGTTTTTAGACTATAAAAATCAAGAAAAGCAGTCTACCGCGGGTGGTACGTACGTGGTAATTTGAGGGAAAATTCATTTTACACAGATTGCTCGTATATCTATTGTTTTTCTCATTTATTGACAACAAAGCATATTATTTTAGCATTTATATATCATGTGACATGTTATACGTCAAATCTGTTGATCTATAGCTTGTTTTCCTAAGTGATATATATGGATGCATGTAGGCCTACACTAACTTTGTTGCATGTAACAGTGTGCAAAAATGTGCAAAAAAATAAAAATGGCCGCCGACCTGTCTATAACGGCCACCTGTCTATAGCGGCCACTTTTTCCGTTTCCCTTCGGTGGCCGCTATAGACAGGTTTGACTGTAATTGAGATTATCTTCTTTCTGATTGGGCCATGTGTGATAAATCGAAATAAATTAATTTTTACCACATCCATTTTATTTCCCTTCTAAACGTTTTATTTTAGCCCTACCTGAGTATGAGCACGTGCTAGCTCTATTTTACACTATTTGTGTGGCTTTCTTGGTAATAAGTGATAACAGTCATAGATTTCCTATTTTAACTTGAAGATTTTTATTATTTACATTCATAGACAGTAATAAAAACCACCGTTTTTCATGGTTAGAATTGTGTCACTTCAACATTCTTTGACTATTAGGCATAATTAGGCATAATTCCAAACTTATCATGATATTTCATTGTTTTTAAATTCTCTTCTTCACTATTCCTTTGTTCACCCAATCAAGATGTAAGACAAAATCCACTTTTGCCACTCATGCCAGACCTTCAAATTATTAACTAAACATTAATTGTAGCCTCATGTAATCAAAGAGACATAGAAACCAAGATAAGATACAAGAACAATCTCTATCCCTACTCAACCTCAGGAACCAGAAACAGTAGTTGGCCGGATCTGCTGCGATAGCAATGGCCGTCTTAACGCTCAATCCGTCATGATGGAAGGGTCGGTAGAGTCATCTGCAGGTAAACAAGTCGCCATCAGTCTAGCAGAGATCAAGGAGTACTCTCTGTTTCCAGGTCAGGTCGTTGCCATGGACGGGGTCAACAGTGCGGGCGTCAAGTTTGTGGCTTCCAAGATATATCCAGTAAGTCTTTGTTTTGCTCTTGTAATAATTTGCCTTTTTGTTATAGCTTCACACTACATGTACATATTTGCTTGCAAAGTTACAGAAGCTCTTAATATAATGTACAGAATTTTCATTGACATCGATCTCGGGTTAAGTCGCAATCAAATGGAATCAATCACAATCAATTGCGACTCTTATAAAGATGTCTGTCTGAGAAGATGTAATCTGTAATGACTCCTTTACAATCTTCCATATCCTTGGCACCTTTACAGGGAGTAACAGGAGACTTCATGCCCACCGACTGCCCAGAGGCTACAGGTAACCTCCACCTGTTGGTAGCAGCAGGTCCGTACAGCACCTCAGACAACCTTAGCTTGGAGCCTCTGGAAGACCTTATCAGGGTCATCAAGAAAACCAGACCTGATGCATGCATTCTGGTGAGTAATTCTCTCTTAGCCAACCTTCTCGACAGGAAATTGTTTAGCTTTAGTCTAAATTGAGTTTAAAATGAGTCTATCATCATGAGAGAAGGTTTTTGATTTTGGAGGATCATAGCAATGTTGCTAGTGGTTGAAAATATTCATTAATATAACCTTTATCGGTACCATTTGTCAGAGAGAGAGTTTACGCTCAGCATTTTTTCCCGTAATTCTCGTAATCTGACATGCTTGGTATCAGCACCAAGGCTGTTATGCACGGGAGAACATTTTTTTCTGGAATTCTCGTAATCTGACATGCTTGGTTATCAGCACCAAGGCTGAACTTTGTTTCAAGTTTTAGGAAGATTATTTTAGTGTGTGGTGATGTTGAACCTGCGACATTGAACTGTTTAGCTAGCTTTTATACAGAGGACAAGGACCTTTTTTGGGAGGGGATTGGGGGAGGGAGGAGGGAGGTTCAGGAAAATGGTGACTTTGAATGCCTGAAAAATTACCCCTCCACACCATACCCCTTGCATATGTGTATGTAGGGCAAGTCCAAGGTGTGTCTTATTTTATCGTATTGCATTATGAATTTGTGAACATAAGTTGACATAAAAATATCTTTTTACGTGATATTTTATGTGACTCAAGCTCTAGGACGGCTATAGACTTGATACAGTCATCATATATAGTACAATCTTAGATGTGTCCGGTGATGTATGAGACAAAATACATGTAGTTTGGACTTGCCTCGTAATTAACTAGCAAAAAAAAAAAAAAATAAAATATATATATAAGGGACTTGAGTATAATTAAATGGTGTTATCATTAAATGAACCCAATTTACCTCTTATGTATTAATTTTCCATTATCTTATTTTTATTATAGTATTAACAAAATTATCTTGCTTAGTACCATTCAGACATAACATTTTTAGCTCACCTGAGCCTATGGCTCGAGTGAGCTATTGCGATGGAAATTTGTCCGTCGTCCGTCGTCCGTCGTGCGTCGTGCGTCGTGCGTCGTCCGTCGTGCGTCGTCCGTCGTCCGTCGTCCGTTAACTTTTTACATTTTCATCTTCTTCTCCAAAACCCACGATCGGATTTCAACCAAACTTGGTAGGAATCATCCTTAGGGGTAGGGGACCCAAAGTTGCTAAAATGGTACATGTGGCCCCCAGGGGGGCCCAGGGGGAGGGCCCCCAATTGTAAAAGCTATGTAAATTTCAAACATCTTCTTCTCCAGAACCAGGCATAGCTCAGACTTGGTATTTTGTATGGAGATACCTCTATAGATGAAGAATGAATGTTGTTCATGAAATTTCTCTGAGTGGCCCTATAGGGGCCCTGTGGGGGTAACATACTGGAGGGGGGGGGGGCGCTGCCAGGCAAAATGTACATTCTGATCTTCTTCTCCAAAACACATGATCGGAATTCAACCAAACTTGGTAGGAATCATCCTTAGGGGTAGGGGACCCAAAGTTGCTAAAATGGTACATGTGGCCCCCAGGGGGGCCCAGGGGGAGGGCCCCCAATTGTAAAAGCTATGTAAATTTCAAACATCTTCTTCTCCAGAACCAGGCATAGCTCAGACTTGGTATTTTGTATGGAGATACCTCTATAGATGAAGAATGAATGTTGTTCATGAAATTTCTCTGAGTGGCCCTATAGGGGCCCTGTGGGGGTAACATACTGGAGGGGGGGGGGGGGGGCGCTGCCAGGCAAAATGTACATTCTGATCTTCTTCTCCAAAACACATGATCGGAATTCAACCAAACTTGGTAGGAATCATCCTTAGGGGTAGGGGACCCAGAGTTGCTAAAATGGTACATGTGGCCCCCAGGGGGGCCCAGGGGGAGGGCTCCCAATTGTAAAAGCTATGTAAATTTCAAACAACTTCTTCTCCAGAACCAGGCATAGCTCAGACTTGGTATTTTGTATGGAGATACCTCTATAGATGAAGAATGAATGTTCATGAAATTTCTCTGAGTGGCCCTATAGGGGCCCTGTGGGGGTAACATACTGGAGGGGAGGGGGGGCGCTGCCAGGCAAAATGTACATTCTGATCTTCTTCTCCAAAACACATGATCGGAATTCAACCAAACTTGGTAGGAATCATCCTTAGGGGTAGGGGACCCAAAGTTGCTAAAATGGTACATGTGGTCCCCAGGGGGGCCCAGGTGGAGGGCCCCCAAGTGTAAAAGCTATGTAAATTTCAAACATCTTCTCCAGAACCAGGAATACATGTAGCTCAGACTTGGTATTGTGTATGGAGATTTTTTTCTGGGTGGCCCTATAGGGGGTCTGTGGGGGTAACATACTGGAGGGGGGGGGGGGGGTGGGGCAAGTTGTCCGCCATCCATAAACTTTTTACATTTTCAGCTTCTTCTCCAAAACCCATGATTGGAATTTAACCGAACTTGGTAGGAAGCTCAGACTTGGTATTGTGTATAGAGATACCTCTATAGATGAAGAATGAAAGTTGTTCATGTGCTAGAAAGAACATGCACCAGATGTGAATTGATCCACCTCAGGTGAGCGTCGTGCCCCCTGGGGCTCTTGTTATCGTTTTCAAACCGTACAATGACCTTTATATCCGTGTGTGTGAGACAAACAACGAATGGAGGAGTGGAAACTTGTTAAGTGTTATCACCTGACATATATACAAACATAACTTTGAATTTACGATGTTTACTATTCTCAAATGAACACACTTGAAAAAGATAATTGAACATTGTACCGCAAGAGCAAATATACATGTATTTGAACAATGGGCTGTGCAGAATAGTTTTCATGGTCTATTAATAACTATGATGAAATTGTGATTTTGATCTTGTTTGTAGATGGGGCCCTTTGTTGATGTTGAACATGGTCAGATCAAGGTAGGTATATCAATCAGAATTTGAAGGAAATCGCAAAAAAAAATATAATGTACTGATGTAAAATTATATATTATACAGAATTGAATATAATTCCGAAATTAAATTAACAACCATTAAGACCATGTCTTGTGTGTCGGTAGAAAAGCTTTCTGGTCCAATATAAAAGTACAAATATTTTCTTTAGCTTTTAAAAGGTTTGCAATTCTGTCATCTACATATACCTTTAAAAAATGTTTAGCAGAATTAGATATGATATAAATTTGTAGATCTTTTCTTTCTTCAAATTGAATTCAGTAACTCTATATCCAAGAAGTTATTCTATTCATTTAAAAGATATCTTAAATTTTGTTTTAGAAAAAGTCACAAAATTTGTGTACATAATTTAAAATACCCCCATTTAATAGAAATATGAGGGGGGGGGGGGGGAAGAAATCTTTTGAACTGTAAGGTCCCATATTGAACAGATAATAATTCTCTTAAATCAGTCTATTTTGTCTTAATATTCCTCAAAGAACTTGAGTAAATGGTATTTCTTTACATGGCCTGAGAGTGAATATTGACATGTATTCTCTTTCTTGCTTGAGGATGGATCCCTTGGTGAGAGCTACGACAAGATCTTTAGTGACGTTGTACAAGCCATCGTCAGGAAAACAGAAAGGTTGGTAGGAAAATTTTAAACGGTATTTCAAATTGTGCACATGTCTAATGATGAGCATGGCAATCAGTCAATATTTAGACAAGAATGTCAGCATCATTTCCTGAATAATATCTTTGTATAAAACATAGAGCAAAATGTGTTTACATTTTGAATGACATTCGGTTTAATGCAACTGATTCTGCCATTTCTTATCCATCTTGGCATTTGATATTTTTATGTTTCTTTTTTTCTCAAATCAATATTATGGTAGAGAGGGTATATGTACAGGACATAAGAAAGGTGCTGTGTACTCCACATTAATGCCTATGTAATTTGGTACAGCCCATTCCCCCTCCCATCCCCAAGAAAGACTTGATTTTCACATTTTTTACGACTCCAGTTGAGTCACAATCATGAAACAAGAAAAAAGTAATTTAGATCTCTGGTTGTGATCCAGATAATAAATAATGTTTATTTCAAGAACTGTGAAACTTATGCCTTTGATTTTGGTATTATGTCTTTGACATCCTTTGTTTGCCTGTTATAAATGTATTGGTATTCTTATTTTCCGACAGTGTTGGATGTGAACTGATCTTCCAACCTTCCTTGAGAGACGCCCATCATCAGTTCATCTATCCTCAACCTCCGTATCCAGAGATCAAGAACCAACCTAAGGTAGAGACAGAGGCCTGACAACTATGTCATCTGTAAATTTAGGGATAACAATGTTAATTGTCATAACAAAATGAAATTGCATGTGCTGATCTTTGGTTCAATGATACATGAAAGAAGCCAGCTTTGTGTAGATATTAAACAACGTCTTGTAGTAAGTTTGATTTGCTCTAGAAAATTAACATCGTTTCACTAACATAAAAAATAGCAATTTTCAGAATAACACCCGTTTTCTTGAAAGTGGACCAAGTAAAACTCGATGTAACTTAACTGATGTTTAGAGTACCAAATGCTGTAATGAAATAAATTCATCAAACTAAATTTGTCATGAAATGAAAATGAGAAATTGACCTAATGGTGACATGATTTTTGTTCGTTCATTTTGTTACAGAATTGTGGTAATTTGTATGGGATGAGGAATTGATGCTTGGCCCTGTGTAAATCATTGGACTTACTTAATCTACAAAATCTAGTTTAAATTTAAAGTTTGTCCGCTTTCAAGATTACTGGCTAAAGTTAATTTGCTTTTATTCAATTATTGTATTTTATTTCTTCCCAGTGAAAGGTGAATTTGTATTGGTTTTATATGTGCAAAAACCAAATGTAGTTCAAGATCATTCCGTGGAAAACCGATGCAAAAATAGGAATTACCAATGAACAGGTTTTATGTTGACAAAATTGTCAACATTGATCCCAGGGATTATCTTATGTTCACAACATTGTCTGGTAAGAGCGAGATAGGTGTTATCTCTATAATGTTGATAATTGACTTTTTCTTATTCATCTCATATTTATATAGAGAGTGCACTTTGTGGCTGAACCGGAGATGATTTGTATCAATGGCATCAACATCGCTACCACCTCAACAGACATCTTGTTTCACCTCAGTCGAGAAGAAATATCATGGTATGAGCACTTTTGTTTATTAGCAGTTTATCTTTTGAAGAATCTACCAAGCTGCAAGGGATTGTGTATAGTGTGTCAAGATATAAGAGAAATATAATTCATGTCTGGGAAATCCATACCATTTGAACCAGGGGGTGGGGGGGGGGGGGGGGGGGGAAGTTTTTGGACTACCTCAAATTTTTATCAATGTGTATCAATATACTAGGAGGTTTGGAGGATTTTTATATCAAACTTATTAAGAGATTTATGATGATTTTGACAAATTGAGAGAGGAGTTAGCTTTTATTTATTGTATCCCCCGGCAGTATGCCGGAGGATACTTTGGATTCAGCAGCGTTTCGCCGCCGCCGCCGCGTCACATTCTTGTGTGCGCTCTAGCGGTCACATTTCTCGACGAATTTCTTTCAGACTTCCTGTGGACGTGTATCTTGGTAAAATCTGGACCCCTATAGTTTCTGGTGATGCTGCCCCCAGTGTTCCGTCTTTTATAGGGTAAAAGGCCATATTTTGGGGGATAGTTTGTGTGCGCTCTAGCGGTCACATTTCTCAACGGATTTTGTTCAAATTTTGTATGAAGGTGTCTCTTGGTAAAATCTGGAACCCTATAGATTTTGGTGATGCTGCCCCCAGTGTTCCGTCTTTTATAGGGTCAAAGGTCATATTTTGATAGATGTCTTGTGTGTACTCTTGTGTGCGCTCTGGCGGTCACATTTCTCAACGGATTTCGTTCAAATTTTGCATGGAGATGTATCTTGGTATAATCTACACATGTTTAATTTTTGGTGATGCTGCCCTCATTGTTCCGTCCTTTATAGGGTCAAAGGTCATTTTTCCATTTCTTGCACTCTTACTTCTGCATTTCTTGACGGATTTCGTTCAAATTTTGCATGAAGGTGTCTCTTGGTGTAATCTAAAAATCTATAGTTTTTGGTGATGCTGCCACCAGTGTTCCGTCTTTTATAGGGTCAAAGGTCATACTTCAGGGCATGGCATGAGTGCACTCTGCAGGCCACATCTCTTAATGGATTTCTTTCAAATTTTGTATGGAGATGTATCTTGGTATATCTCTCAACACATTTCTTTCAAATTTTATATGAAGATGTGTCTTAGTGAAACCTACACATCTAAATTGTTTGCTGATGCTACCCCCACTGTACCACTTTCTATACAGTCAAATGTCATATTCAGGTTGTTGTTAGGGTCAAATGTCATATTTTCGTTGCATGCATTCTGGAGGACACATTTGTTAACTCATTTCTTTCAGATTTTGTATGTAGGTCCATTATAGATTACACCTCTACAGTTTTTGGTGATGCTGCCTCTAGTGTTCCGTCTTTCATAGGATCAAAGGTCATATTTTAGTGGATGGCTTATGTGCGCTCTGAGGTCATATTTCTTCCGAATTTTCTATAAAAATGCATTATACTCTAATCTGCACAAATCGTTTTGGTAATGCTGCTCCTAGTGTTGACAATATTCCGGGCCACTGGCGGCAATTTCTACACCATCCTTTTGTTTGAGGGAGGGGATGGGGGAGGGTCTTTGTCCCTCCTTCAAATCGTTGCCAGTGCCGGGGGATACATTTCGCATTACTGGTGCCACGCAATGCACATTTCTAGTTATATTTGTATGTTGGATGTTTGGAATGAAATAGTCACGTGAAGGGTATCATAATGACGTCCGTTTCAGAATTTTTTAAAAGAAAATAAATGAAATCGCATCAATGCAGTGTTGTAATCCATTTATTTAGTGGCAGTAAGTTTCACAAATCTCATATGCAAAAGTTTTGTGTTTTAATGTACCTTTTCATTTACATTACATACCAATCACTTTTCATAAGAATATATCATGATTTAGCTAACAAGAAGTGAACTTCTCTGCCTCTAGCCCTCCAGGGTCGTCCGATCGCCTAGGTCGTCTTGTTCGTCACATCCTCACGCAGCAGAACTTCTACCCCCTTTACCCACCCTCGGAGGAGGCACCTGTTGACTACGAGAAATTCCACCAATACGGCAAGATGGGATGCGCCCCTCACATCTTTGTCTGCCCATCTCGGTTACGCTTCTTCGTGAAGGTAAGACAGTGAGAGGAATTCCTAACAATATAGAGGTGTAGTGGATAAGTCACTAGACTAGAAAAGGTCGGGGGTTCCAATCCCTGTTACAGCACTAATGTCCTTTTGAAAGACATTAATCTACATTTGCCACACTTAGGTGAGATAAATGGATACCGGTATAGTAGGAATTACTTCCTTGAAGCTTCAGTGCCTTCATTAGGGCAGCTGGTCTTAGCCCGGGTAATAATTCAAAGCTCTTGGAAGAGCGTAGAGACTTTTATAAATATGTGATATGCACTATACAAGAACTGACTTATTATTATTTTTATTTTTATTTTATGTATGCTGTGTGAGATTTGCTTTTAATGATTTCCTCCCCTTGTAATAACATGATTAGAGCATTTTATGTCTTTTTCATATCGTAAAAGATTTTTGAATTTTTGATAAAATTCAGCATATTTTCATAATTTGAAGAAAATTGATAACTACAAAGGTGTGATGATCAACTCTTCATTCTGGGACAAATACCATGAGACAACTATGCAGTAAGACAATACCCCCCCCAAAGCAACTGGCCCTTATTTTAATTAAAATATTTTTAATTGAGGTAGTGATTGACCTATGTTGCTAGCCTTTTTTTGGGGGGCGGGGGTTGGTTATCACAAAGTTATCATAAAAAGTGTTAAATATGAATAAGGTTTATATCATATAAACCTCACTGACTGATTTGTTTTCTATTTTTACCCCCAGGAAATTGAGAGTGCTGTATGTATCAACCCTGGCCTGCTAACCAGTGGTCAAGTTGGAGGGACATACGCCAGACTAGTGGTCAAGAACACTGGTCCAGGGAATGGTGACAAAAACAAAGTAGTGGACAGGACAGCAGTGGAGATTGTTAGAATATGAAATGAAACCCTAAATGAGGATGTGGTTAAAGGGGTACCAATTACCTTAAAAAGGGAGCATGTGTGCAGTTAGATTGTATAAAACCAACCTCAATTTTCTTTAAAAGGAGTTTGAAGAAAATGAGGGATAGCGTAAACCCTTGCACAAGGAACCCAACTCTGACTTGTGCGCCCTATTCTACACGAGTACGTATGGGTGCATCAACTCGCCTATTCACGAGTTGCTTTCATGTTGAGTGTATTTAAGCTTGCATTATTTCTTTATACAGTCAAACCTGCTTTAGCGACCACCTGTATAGAAAGACCACAATTTTTGTTTCCCCTGAAAAGCGTTTCTCATTGAAACGTGTATTAAACGAACCTGTACATAGAGACCAACCTGCTCATAAAGACCGCTTTTCTTGTCTCCCTTGAGTGGTCTTTATAGACAGGTTTCACTGTAGAAGTAATATCTGAAGCTCATATTTTGAATATAGTATAGTGACATGGAACCCGTAACATACAGAGCAAAATAAGTTTTGGTGATGGATACCCTTTCAAGTTGTGTAATATACAGTGCGTTCCCCAAAAATGTCAAATTCTGATCTTCAGAGGACAATTAATGAAAGAACAGATTTGTTCTCTGTATATCTTTACATATCCCATCAACATTTCATGCTGGAATGAGCAATCAACTACTTTATTGAGTGTTCCAAAATATTTTGGGGTGAGTTTTCTAAATGTTTGCTGGCTTGCTCACTCAAACACAAAGTTTTTATGTAATTTCTCACGACATACAGGGCACAAAGCCTGTTCTTTCATACATTGTCCTTTTAATGATCAGAATATAAAAATTTGTAAGCCTATTCACGACTAAACTTTGCCGACACCAGCCAATTGTAAAATGTCATTTAGATTTTATGGTGTCATTTGACAGGTATTAAAGTTTCCTATAAATATTTTGAAATATTTATTTGGTGAGACTTTTAGTGGTTCTCAACTTTGTTGATACCAGCCAGAACAAATACTCATTCTTGTCAAATCTGAATTTTGCACCCTTTCACAAAAGTTGCTTTTCCTTACTCAAGCCACATAATATATTATCAGATTTTTGGTGTCATTTGATAGAAGAGACGCTGTTCAAACTATCAAATAGGATGAAAAATTCCCAAATATTAAAAAAAAAAAAATTATTTGGGAAGACTATTTCCAACTTATAAATTTCTTGGGGGATGTACTGTATATGTAGGTGGGGATCATATTTTAGAGGTGACCAAGAAATTTGAAAATTGCAGAAATCTTCAAATTTCTTGGTCACCTTGAATCTCTTCATTCTCTTGGGACTGAAAATGCCATTTTACTTCATCCTTTAAAGATAAAGTTCAGTTCGGTCTTTATGAATGAAACCAGAAATCAGAAAGCAATTGGGAAAGATTGATTATGCAGTACACAAGAACTGGTGTATACTGCAAGGTTTCGCAATCATCAAAATGATAAGAAATTGACTTGATCTTAAAAGTCAGATGCACTGCATACAGAAATGTGTATATGGGACTACACACACATGTGGCACGAAAGTTAGGTCTGTACTTATTAAGCAATTTGTCATATTTCAAATATGAGGGCATTTGAAGAGTAATCCTTTTCAGGGGGCATTTCTTCTATGATATTCTTCCAAACTTAACATTTAAAAAAGTGAGAAAGCTCACAAATTAGTTTTCACCTTGATCAGAACTCAACTTTCTCTTTAATTCTTGACCTGGACAAAAATTTGACACTTATTTAAAGCAGAAGCGCATTCTCAGAATACCTCGTCTCTCATCTAGTGCCTCAACTGCATAATCCAGTCAAAATAGCAAATTTCAGGGATGCCACTTAGAATTGATATGAAAGCCTGGTAATTATCTAGAATGAGCCATTTTGTACACAAAAAATGTGTTTTCTATGGCCTGAAAATAAGTTGCTTGGGCCTGAATTCAGGCTTTTGCCTGAAAAGTGGCATCCCTGAAACTTTAAGAGGTAACCCAAAATTAATTGCAACATTGATTCAGCTTTGCACTTCAGTATGGTCCCCAAAATGAGAATATTTCAGAATTTCCCTTGCATCAAAATACTAGATTTTAGTGCTGTCAATAAACATGGACACGGAACATAATTTCCAAAATATGGATGCAAGTTCATATTTTGCGAACAATAACATTTATTCTGAAAGGCATCCACCAGTTTCACTGTTGCAATCAGATTCTTATTGAAATTGTTTCAATGAAACATTTTTATTCAAACTTAAATAGGAAGGTGCTAATTTCACTACTTTTCTAAACTGTTATGTTATTTCAAGTACGGTAGCTTTATACTGAAATAGTTTTGGGTTAAATGCTATTTCGAGTGGACTATGTACATATGGTCAGGTTCACTATATTAGAAAATATGCATAAGTTACAATTTTTTTGTTGAGATTAGCAAAACTATATATGTTTGGAATCATTATAACATTGAGAATCCAAAAAGTGGATGTTGGCATTTGCGCAAAACACCAGCATAACTGCCATTTTAGATTTTTTAAAATGGCTGCCATGTTCAACTAGTAGTGAATAATTTTGAATAATTTTCAAAAATAGAACCTCCTTCTACCATATATGTGGTACTCTAGTAAAGCACATTTAATTTTCTACAAAACGATACATGTACCACATGATGATTTGTTTGGTGACGATTTGCAGAACAAATTTCGGCAAAAATCTTTTTTTTTTCTCAAAAATATGAATTGCTTCATGATACATGTTTCTCCATAATTCAAAAATGCCTTTTCACCGAGGACTTTTTTTGTTTTTTGTTAGAAAACTGCCCATATAGAGGATCAATACCATAAGGACATTATAAGTTCATTGCTTGGCTAACAAAACAGAGTTACTGTGCTCTGAAGTTGACACTTGGATTAGCATGTGCGCGCTTGGAAACCAGCGACTGGCTGGAATGCTCCCCAGAGGAGTGGAGAATGTGCACTGTAATGTGCAGAATCGCAACTGAATCCAGTGACCGGGGTAATAATGCTGTAAGTGCTTTGGTCAGTTACATTGTAACTGGTAAGGTGCTGTAAAAGAAACAGTTATAGAGTACCGAAGTGTGACGTCATCAAATATTGATTTTTGTATTTCAGTATTTTTATGACCATATTTAGGTAGAGCATGATGGAAAACGTTCACACATCAAATTTGACATGAATCAGTTCATGGTGGCCCAAGTAATGGCTATATGAATATCTAATTAGCCCCATTGAAGTCGGTGTAAATTGGCCTGGTTCTTAACAGTTTAGAACCAGGCCAATTTAACACTGACTTCAACGGGGCTAAGGAGGTATTCATGCGGCCATATCTCGGGGCCCAATGAGCCAATTGCCATAAAATTTGGGCTCTGGATGTTTATCACCCGTATCCGGACACCTACCCCCTGGACAACCACCCCCCGGATAACCACCCCTAGGATAACCACCCTCTAGGACAACCACCCTCTAGGACAACTACCCCCTAGGGCAACCACCCTCTAGGACGACTACCCCCCTAGGACAAGTACCCCCCGGATAACTACCCCCCAGACAACTACCCCCTAGGACAACCACCCTCTAGGACAACTATCCCCCGGACAACTACCCCCAGGGACAACTACCCCCCGACAACTACCCCCGGACAACCACCCCCTAGGACAACTACAGGGGGTAGTTGTCCAGGGGTAGTTGTCCGGGGGTAGTTGTCCGGGGGGTAGTTGTCCTAGAGGGTGGTTGTCCTAGGGGGTAGTTGTCTGGGGGTAGTTATCCGGGGGGTACTTGTCCTAGGGGGGTAGTCGTCCTAGGGGGGTAGTCGTCCTAGAGGGTAGTTGTCCTGGGGGGTAGTTGTCCTGGGGGGTGGTTATCCTAGAGGGTGGTTATCCGGGGGGTGGTTGTCCAGGGGGTACGAGTCCTAGAACCTTTTTCACCATGTTCCTTTGAGATATGGTATAAAAAATGTCAAAATGAAAAAATAGCTTTTTGTGACTTCATCACTTCGGTACTCTATTATTATTATTATTATTATTGTAAAACAAAGTTAAAAAAAAAAAGGTTGCTAATCACTGCCCTTCTCCCAAGAAACAGTGATATTGGGAGATGTAAAATAGAATATTTTGCTTAGTAAGTGCTGTCCTCGTGCAGATGAATATTTTAATGTCAGAGGATGCAGTCTGACCAAAATAATTACGGATACATATGGTATATGTTTATTAGTTCCTGTTGCTATGATATAAATGTGCCTAGCAATTGGTGATGTGTGTTCAAAAATCTGCTTAGGCCATATATCAACCAGCATGTCACCAAATCATTTAGTTTTACTTTCAGAAGTAACTCCAATTACGGTTCTCCATGGGGTTATGTAGTAGTGTCCTGTCATTATTAAGCACATGTAGAGGAAAAGAATTTTTAATTTTTAACGGTAAAGCTCTTGAAATCGTGTGAACATTAGCATGCAGTTAATAAGGAGACAAATTTGGGAGATCAAATTTTCATGAAGCTTCCAGATATTCATACGAAAATATAATAAATACAGGAACCAATAATAAATGATCCAACTGCATCATCTGACATTAAAACATTCATCTTATTATTGTATTTCACATCTCCCAATGTCAATGTTGCTAGGGATAAGGTACTGCTTAGCAACTATTCAGAGCACTGCAACTTTTTTTTAAAGATACGCATTGATCTGGTAATTTTCATATATTGACCATTCATAAGGGCAGTTTTCTAAAAACAAAATTGAAGACATTAGTGGAAAGGTCTTGAAATACAACAAATGTATGAAGTAGTTTCATATATTAAAAAAAAATTGGGCAAATCAGAAATTTTAATTTGTAGAGAATTGAGGTTTTTTTAAAAATCATCTTCAAGATAGTGACCACATTGATAATCTGAAGAGGCTGCGATGTTCTAATGGATTTCTCTTAAAAATTGTAATGATATGTAAAAATAATATTTGGTCAATAATTGTAATAAATCCTTTTCTTACTATATAGTATTTTTGGAATCATATTGTTTATTTTGTTTCCGCTCTCTCTATACAAATACTACTTTCAATAAAAACACAAGGAGGAACTCCAAATTTATTCATAATAAAAACATCTTTAGTAAACACACACAGCACAGAACACTTTATTTACAGGTAAATCAAGGCACGATGGAATATACTTTCTATGGACGGATAAGATTAAAACTTATTAGTTTTAATAGTGACCTATACCTGAGATTCCATAATGTAACATAATGTAACATGTAATGTTAGGAAAAAAAAATTACACGGCCTTGAAGCTTTGTCGGAGGTTTTTCCGACACAGCAATGGCTAATGAATGCAAAATGAATTCCATCCATAGAATGCCATTATGCATAGCAGACGTACTAATTAGTTGGTAACCAAGGATTCCGGAGAGAAACATGCATAAATTGAAATACATGGGTAAACAGGCCTATTACCTTAGATACCTTTATGCATTGGAGCCATAGAGGTAGTGAATCCTTTTGCAAAGATCAGCATTGTACCATAACATACAGGGCGCCAAGTGGAACACAAGTAGAAAGTTGAGTTATGGTAAATGTAGAAAGTATATTTTATGAGCTTTTCATTCTTTTTATGTTATTTCGAAAGAATATCATAATAGAAATGTACTCTGGAAAGAAGTGCTCTTCAAGTAACCACATTCAAATCGCATGGGTCAACTTCTTATCATTTTTATGATTCCAAAACCTCACTTTATACACCAATACTTATGCAGACATAATTAACCTTATCCAATAGACCGCTTCTGTAATGTATACAAATTTATGCACATATATTTTCTGAGCACCCAGTGACGAGCTATTCCATTAAGCTGCTTTTTATAAATGAGCCTCAATGCTTGGAATTCAGTTTGCATACTAATTGTTGCTATGTCTGGCAAGCTTTCAGGTTGTCAAGAACATCCTTTGTTTGAAAGGTATGTATAAAATTTGCATACATTACCGAGGCGGTCTATTCGCATGCCCCAAAAATCAATCATTTTGGTAATCTGATAAAATTTCTGTCATGGACGAAATCATTCCCAAGACTGATTTATTAAAAAAATCATTAATTTTGTTATCCTTGGTGCCCTGTAGACAAATATTTTATGAAATGGTATTTTTTCTAAACACAACAAAGAAAGTAGGTCCCCTTGAAAAATAATCATCATCTCTTGAACATTTTAAAATTCACAGAAGTAATGTCATTCCTTCAGTTTAGAGAGAGAGAGAAAAGTCAACATTAATGCTCAGAAATATGTGCATCCACAATGCTTGTTGATGACCTCCTGACATTGAGCAGTCAGTCAACACACTCTTGCCTTGTGAGGGAATGTAAAAATGTCAGAGATGGAAATGTCAGGGGTATTTACCAGTAAAACATGTTGATCCAAAGGTGAAATAATGTTTAATCTTTGTAATGTTTGAAAAATGCAAGGTCTTTCAAAAACATTCACAACTTGTTCTTTTATCAATCATTTCAATTCTAGAATACACTCAATACAGATGCTGTCAATCAAGATCTTGTTGCATTTTTTTGAGACACCCTATATACATTGCATAACTAAGCTTGGTGTATCTCCGGAAATCTTGGTCCACTTAAAGCTTACTTATGATCCGACTGTGATTCGATTTGGAAGAAATGTGATGGGTTTCCAACATTTCATGATTTTTCCCTGATGGAATTTATAATTTCCTGGATCGTTATTTCAGCCTATCTCCAGTTTGAAACATCTCCTCTTTGACACTAGACAAAATTGACTACCGTGGCAAATCGCTATAAAGAGCTATGCTATTATGAGATTTCTTTCTTTTAATTTTTTACCCTGGTATAAGGAGATTCCTGATATAACAAGGTAATTTTCATGGTCCCAAGGTCCTCGTTATAGTTTCCACTGTAATTTTCTTTTAGGACCAATGAAATTTCCTGAATTTTCCCTCGATTTGAGTAATTTTTCTCTGATTTTTGTCTGATTTCCAGGATAGCTGGGAACCCTGTGTTACATCAGTTGCAATGCTCTCCCAGATTTGAAGTCAAAATTTGGCATTTCCTCCTTCTACAAGGCCCACAATTTTCAATATAGTGTTTGAGGTACAATCAAGAAGATGTATTCAATTTATATATCTCATAATGCAATTTCTTCCCAAATCTGATGGTACAATGAAGCAGGATTAACCCTTCCTGTACTTTATTATTTATGTCCTCCAAATTTTGCCGCATATTTCAAACTGCCGCATTAAATGACACACTACTTTCTGACTCTTGGTCTTTTGACCTTTAGTGACCTAGTGTCAGGCCGAAAACAGAGAATTTCTGAGAATGGAAATTAATTTATTTTGTGTTCTGTTTTATATCATTCCTAATTTCTTTTCTAAGTTGTAATTATCATCTATTCTAAAATAACTTTTAATGTTTTCTTCCGTAAATACATTTTAAGGTTTATAAAAAGGTTTACAAAGAACTTCTTTGAGATTTTTATCTCAAGACCTTCGTTTTCTTGATTATAGATAGAAATGTAGGTACTTGCACATATTGATGAAAATATAAATATGGATTCGTATTCTCAACACGGTACTCAAGGTCCATGCAAAATTTTGTGGTGATCCGTCATGTTGCATGTCAGGAGGAGCTCAAATAGCCCAGTACAGTAAGGATTAAGTCTCAACACAAGTAATGAATTTCGAGAACTATCAAGTCTGATTGAGGGGGCGGTACAACTGAGAATGGTCTAAGGAATTAATTTTGTGTTGGCAAAGTACTTAACACAAGACTTGGAAATAAGAATTAACTTATTTCTTGAAATATTTCTGGAAATTAGGTTTTCCAAAGTCTTTTGTCTTTAATGGATCATTCTTCATTTCTTCCTAGGCACTGCTACAGTTGTATGATCCATTAGAAGAAAGACTATTGGATTTGGAATAACTGGTAAAAATGCTGCTAAAATTAAATTAGAAGCATTAATATACAACATGCCATAAGTCATGATATCATTTCTGAAAGAAAGCTATCATAGGATTCAAGTTTATTATCAACCAATGCCTAATTGTACAAAATTTAAAGTCCAAAAAATGGCAAAATGCATAAGGTTTTAATTTACACCGGTATTATGCTTTTAAAGAAATGTCAATTTTGATTTGACTGTGAATACGAACTTTGACCTTAAACTTTCAGGAGTTTAAAAAATGTCTTATCTGTAATACCATACAAACTTTCACTGTCATGATAAGAGTGACTTTTTAATGGCCGTTTCAATGAAGATAATCTCAGATACACTGCCCCTTTAAACTAACTCTAAATCAGTTGGACTAGAGCCACATCTTAAACTTAAAGAAGGCCTGCATATCAGGATCATCCACTGCTTTGTGGTTGACGGCAGCATAGACATTCATCAGCAGCTGATTCTTGAATTTAGCCTCCAGGATCTGCACATACTTCTCAATACATCCTGCATATTGTTTAGGGAGAGAGCGAGAGAGAGAGAGAGAGAGAGAGAGAGAGGAGAAAAAAAGAGGCCAGAAACATTAAGTGAAAAGAAATATTTATAAAAACATCAGTGTCATAACAATTCTGTCCCAGGAGGTAAACTATACATATCAAAGTTTGTAGGAAACCCCAATTACTCCTAGTGAAATAAGTTTTTCACAAATCATTGTGATTTGAATTGTTGCCACTATCATTCATGGTATAGTTTGGGCTGCCAAATGTAAACAAAAACCACTAGATTATAGATAAGACAAACGAAGGGGAAAAAAATAAAGCAACCAGGACATGTACTAATGGAATAACATATGACCTAGAGAAGAACCTACATAATCGTCTGCTGGCAGCCAGAAGGGCGTTAACTCTGTGTTAAAGTATATGAGTTAACGCCCTCCTGGCTCCAAACAGACGATATTTAACTTGGGCATAGTCCAAATATTCTATGAAATGTCTTTAAAAATGTGACAAATTACTTGGCAATTACATGTTTCCTACTAGAATATTATTAATCTATGAATGCTTGGTAATAATTTAGGACAATAAATTTATGTGATCGATTCCAGGGACAGCATTCAATTCAATATTTGTATTTTAGCAAGCCAAGCTTAAGCCAATTCAAAATTATGTGCAATTAAACACGACCCATTAAAATATGTGAGCTTAATTTGCTTGTGTCAAGGCTTTCAAATAACTGGGTTAAGTCTGCAGCTGGCTTTCTTAGACTTATTGAACTGAATACCTGCACAAAATTACCTTAAAAACTGTGATGTCTGCAGACACCAAAACATCTGCCAATTCTAAAAGCATTGGACCTCTATTGAGAAAAAAAATTACGTATCTGAAATTTCAAATACAAATCCTTTTGCAATTTCTTTCAAAATCTGCAGTGGCCTCCCTCCATAATGAGTATTAGCATCATTCAAATCTCTCAAACTATTTGATACAACTGGGGGAAAAGGGAGGATCAGAAAAAAAGAAGTACCATTAACAAGAAATTTCTAGGTAACTACCTTTCCCAAGTATCCTGCCATATGCGATCATGTGCTTCTCTAGTCTTTTGTCGTCAAACTTTTCATGTTTCATCAAGAGACGCAGGATCTCCCCGTGGAGGAATGCATCATCATAAGACTCTGCCTCTGAGAATGGATAGCGGGCGTACACATCCACAGCTTGGAGAGGTTCCGTCTTGATGAGCAGTTCAGCTAGCTCAATGTACGCATCATGGATCTAGGGTAGTGTTAAAAATGAAATCTTGATAATTCTCATGTACCTGCCTTAAGAGTAGTGCATATTACATACTTATACTTTTCAACACCACTGAGTTTTTGAATAATTGAACATTGAAAATGTTTTGTGTTGAGACTAAAAATTGGATTGCGTGGGATTCACTACCCATGGCAAAGAAGAGCTTAAATCATTCTTTTTCACAAAGAAATTCACTTTCTGGCCACAAGTTTTAGTTCAGAAGATCAATAATTCATACTTCATGGATGACCCTTTTTAACTTGTGGATTAGAACAATAAAATTTCTTTTAAAAAAAGTGGCACAATATGCCAGTTGTGGGCATGGACCTGGAAGCCCAGGATGCAGCAACACCCTTTGAAAGAGTCAGTGGTGCTGGGGACACTGGGGAATCATTCTCTGCCTCCCCACTGAAAATGACTTGTGGGACTTGTGAACACACCCCCAAAGCCAGAAATTCCATGACTTTTTCCCGAATTGATTTTCTCAAATTCCCTGAGTTTTCCTTGACTGGAAAACAGGAACTCACTTTCCAATTTCCCCCCGATTTCCAGGATAGATAGGGAACACTGTGAAGAAGCTACCCTGGTTATTTGTTCTTTCATGTGGTTAGCAATGTCCTTCAAGATCAGTTATAAAATAATGATAACAATAATAATAATATTAGATACTTCTATCATGCTCAAAAACCACGTAACAGGTGCTCACAGCATTCAAGGAATTAATTCTAACCAGCCACCCATTTTACATCTACGCAAATGGCAAATGTACATTAAAGTTTTGCCAAATGACTTCAGTGAAGACTATTTGAAAGCCAGTCAAATTATATAGATTATTTTAGACTACAACCTGTGGTGCCATAGTGATGACATCATCATAAAGCATCCTTGATTCCTTGGTGTCTTCAGTCTCTTTGGCTAGTGCCCTCGCTAGGCCAAGGCGGGGCAAGTGGCTCATGCGATTCACAGGAGCGTTTGCTGGCACAGGGGTAGTCTTAGCAGAAGCTACAATGAAGAACAAAAATGATAAAGTACTGCAATAACACATGCATGCTTTAATTATATCCACATTCTTCCTTTTTAAAAAAAAATTTACCTAATAATCCCCAAATCTGATCACTTTGTCTCCTGGGCCCCGTTTCATAAAACTTTTAATCAATAACTGCCGCCACAGAAATAAGACAAATTGCTCTAAGCCAATCAAGTTCAAGGATTTTAGTAGCTTATAACAATTATGGTAACTTGTTATTGATACCAAGTTTTATGAAACAGGGCCCTGGTTGAGCGGTTGCCTCTTTACTTGGCTCTGGAGATGGTGTAGTCACTGCTTTGGTGGGAGCTGGAGCTGCCTTGCTAGGCTGAGCTGCTTTGGACCCTGCAGCAGGTTTGGCTACACTGGTGGTACTGCCCCCTCTGCCTCGGGCAGGGGCACCCTTGGCGGGCCCAGAGGTGGTGCCTCGCCCACGTGCTGCACCTCCCCTTGAGGCTGGTGCTGCTTTAGCTGCCCCTCCTCTGGCTGCAAGGGTGTATTAAAGACAGAAAAGGAATTACATTGATATCAATACATAACAACTTGACAAGAAACGTCACTAATATCCTGAAGATTGCAATTTACATACATGGGCAAATCATACCACAAGATCAAAGGCAAAAAAATGGTAGAACCAACGTTGGCATAATTTTCTTATAAAATATGTAAAAGAGCAAAAAAAAAAAATCTCATCAATGATATTTATACTGTTGGCAGCAGAAACACTGAATCTAACCAAAAAGTACCACAACATCCTAGCATATAGAAAAATACCTCAATGAATTCAAAATTTACTGTTGGCACTTTTCAGTAACTCTGATAGTAGATGAACTACAATTGAAATACAAAAGTATATTCATTATACAAACTTCTTTTAATTATTTAAGATAATCTTTCACTCACCTGCTGCTGGCCCTCCTCTGGTTGTACCCCTGGGTGTGGTTGTACCCCTGGGTGGGGTTGTACCCCTCCCTGCAGGAGCTCCCCTAGCTGGGACAGCCTTGGAGGCCACACCCTTACCCTTCTCTGCTGCTGCTGCTGCTGGCTTACTGGCTGCAGCTTCTTCCTTTTTCTTTTTCTCCTGCCACCATCCTTGCTCTGCATAAGAGGAATAAAGTAACAATGAAAATTCTTGATTTCAACAATTTTTTTTGAAGAATAGATGATCTCATAGAATCAAAGCATATAGGCAGATCACCATGTTTAAGGAAAGAAGAATGACTAATCATTAGGAAATGAGCATTACATGCACGTCAGTCACTCTCTCTTTCTCTGCACAATAAATGGTGAGGATTTACAGATTGCCACAAGTCAAACTGCAAATCAACTACGATTATATCCAAAGAACTTGTCCAGCAAAAATCAATCGTAAGAAATACTGAAATATTGACATTTTCGATGAATTGCGATCAATATCAATTTGCAAGTGATTCAAATCAATTGTAACTCTTTATACAACGAGGGCCGTGAATCAAATTCTTCAAATTTCAACTCTTTCTAACTTTTCAACAACAGCAGGATATTATGAAGAAAATTGGGTGTCAGCTTTTTCATCCTCCTAAACAAAGAAAAGTTTAGAACTTTACTAGTGATAGACTTAAAGTAACCAATTAATGGAACAGATGGATATAACACTTACCCGTTAGCTGGGCTGGCAGGTCACCACCTATACTGGGTTTGCCCTCTTTCTCAATGCTTGACCTAAAGGATAACCTGGCATCCAGAAGAGCTTTCTTGCCCAAGTCAGAGGTTGGATCATTCTCATACATGGCTAGCTGAGAGTTACCCAGGTGACACAGAGCTTGGCTGTTACATGGTTGGGCTATCACTCCCTTTTGGCAGGTCTGTGGGGAAAGAAGGGAAGATAAAAGAAACTTAGATCTGCATCGACAGATACTAAAACTATTTTGATCTTTATGGTTTGTATTTAAGTACTAATCAAACAGATAAAGGTCAGTATCATTTGGGCAAGCAGTTGGAACATTGATTCAGTAGTCAATGTCTAGCTACATAGGAACATCTGATCAGAGACAATAAAATGCTACTGTAACTAGAACACCCACATGGCCAACCATGATTATAAACAGGCACCTGCATTGCGCTGCCAATCCGCAGTAAATAGCATATATTGGGTAGTTTTAAGTCCTCCTCCTGACAATAAGGACTGTACACTAACAGGCACCTGGGACACCATACGCCCCACACATCTAAGTCTAGATAACAAATTTTCAAAATGTTAACAAGAGGCCTATGCATACAGACAAGGCCGTACGCAGAAATTTTTTCCTGGGGGGGCAAGATGATCGCTTTCAAAGGAACCCATAACTTGAAGTCTAAAACCCTATTTAAAAAAGTATGATTTTGAAATTTCTGGGGGGGGGGGCAACTGCCCCCCTGCTCCCCCCGCTGCGTACGGCCTTGCATACAGACTCTGAAAAATGCCATCCCTTTACCCTGCAAAAAAAGTGAGTGTGGAACCCTGCAAGATCTGAATGACACAGCAAGGATAAACAGATCTTCGTTTTCCTTTTGAATGAATACACAGTGTGAACTGTAAATATGGTCACAAACATTAAATCATGTTCTTATTTTCTGCCACTAGTCTATACCCATACCTGCCAACCTGATACAGCAAAAATTGGGAATCTTTCAACTAAAAATCAGGAAGAATTTTTAATGTTTTTTACACAGAAGCTTTTCGAAAAATAATTTGAAGACCAAAAATGGTTTGGTACTATTTAATAAGTATGGTCCTGACCTGTTCTTGGAGCTTGAGGACCTGTTGGCTCTGAGGGATGGTCGAGCAGCTGACCAGGGATGAAAGACGCTGGCATCGCTGGGCGATCCATGGAGCATTCCCTGCATCCTTCTCCATTAACATCTCAAGGAGGATGGCATGGACGTCTAGAAGAACCCACTCCATTGACTGGTATGTATCACCTCTAGAGGGCAGGCTGCATAGGTTCTGACCTGCCAAGATGGCAGCACTGTTAAGAAATGCATATAATGCATGTCAGCTAACAAAGTTAATTTCCTCGAAAATAAGTTCTTCCCATTTGTGAGAACATCAGATGAGTCTATATCTTAGTGGTTCATAAATGTTCATATTCAATACCAGATTCAAAATTATATTTTCAACACAAAAAATGTACAAAATGAAAGGATCCTAGACATATATGTAATTAGGATTAATATTATACAGTATTCTCTTTACTATATGTAATTATGTGACCATAGGTTTAGTATAATTTGCTGTTTACATGAAAATTTAATTTTGGTAATTTAACTTTGACAGCTAACCATTATAAAATCTGCCTGATTTAGAAGCAATCAATGTAGGCACATTTTTCTACAAGACTAAGGTTGAAAAACCCAGACCCTTACCTATGGAAGACATCTGCAGCAGTGAGAAAGCCTGATGTAGGAGTTTTCTTGAGTAACTTTCCTAGCTCTATACACCCCTTCAGAAGCTGACCACTGGAAGATCTCCATAAGTCCTCGGAATGTAGATCACAGGAGGTACTAAAACAAAACAAATAGAAGAATTATGACTTTTAGGCCATTGATACCATCCACACAGTAGTATCAAGATACATGTGGAATATGATGACTTATGTCATTAAACTATCCATTATAATATGTATGAAGCTACTGAGCAGACCAGAAAAATGGTGCGTCTCATGTTCTGCACAAAAATCTCTTGAGGATCATGTAGTAATATTCCAATATTCCATGGTTTGCAAAGAGGTAAATGGATGAATGTACAATATTATTTCAATAGCTTATGGTTTACTCTCATGTGCATGTCAAATTCTGAGATAGAATAATAGATAACAAATCTACTAAACTTTTTACCAATTGCTAAACTGAGACTTTTTTATCATAAAGATGCACTAAACAGATAGAAATCGACAAAGAAAGATATGATCCTATGTGAATACCTTACTGAGAAAAACTGGACATGCGTACAATTAACTAGGCCAATTTCAAATTTTTAAGTAGAATTTAGAGAAAAATGGCAGGAAGTGCTAAAAGATGACTTTATTGTGTTGTATCCATGCCAAGAAAAACAGAAATCTAAAAAGTGAGTGGACAGAGTTAATTGATATAATTATCAATAGTGACTTTGCAGATGCAAACGTTATCTTCAGTCATAGAGAAGCAACATTTCACCTTAAGAAACTTGTCAGATTGTAATGAGTGTGCTCGTACAAAGTAGCCCTACCAAGAACATACACCAATCATTTTATCCTTTCAAATTGTCTGATAATTTTGGATCACAAATGATTTTAAACCAAAAATATTAGGAACATTCTGGTAATGCCAATAGAGACAGTCTTGCCAGCTATGTAGGAAGAGCAAGAATTGATAAGAAGAACAAGGAATAAAATGCATTGTCTCATTCCCATAGGGCCCAATTTTTGCCGAGCATCCTATGTTGAAACGGACGAACTGGGACCGACGAGGAGCAGTGGTCAAGGCATAAACTTTTAGCTATCAAACTCAGCTGTCTACAATCAAGGAATTTGTTTAGTAATAACAATCGGGAGGACAACATGCAGGAAGTGGTCCAGGACTGAGCCATCCTACAGCAGGAACTCTGAACCAAGACCAGTTCCTGTTCTGGTTCCGTAGTTACCACAAGGACAAGACAAACAATGAAAGAATTACGAGCACAACAAAACAAAAGCTGCATCAACTCAACAATTACAAATGTAGATAAAAATCAGCTACTAAAACAAAATACAACAAAGGGCAAAGGGGCAGTGAAAGCCTCAGTAAACATGATGGATATACCAAACTATTGCCATCATTGGCTGGGCAACAAGGCAGTTAGGAGATTGCAAAATGATTTCTTAGAACTCATCTTCAAAGGATTTCCAATACCGTGCAAAGATATGTATGGCATCCTATGGCATCCCTAACGACTTGATACTGAACTTTGACCAGACTACGGTTCCCTTGGTCCTGTGTCCAATGGGACACTTCACAAAAATTGAACCAAGTTCAAATTAATGGAGTAGAACAAAAATGGAAAATAACAGCAATGCTAGAAGAGTACAACAAGTGGAAACTTCCTCCACAGGTGTTTACTGAGGAAAAACACAAGCTTCTTATCAAACAGTAACAACATAAATGAACGTTGACAAATCAGCATTTAGAAAACCACATTATCATCATTGGATTGAACTGTTTAAAAATTCCCCCTTGAAATTCATGAAAATTTCATTAAGCAGGCGCTATCATATTCAGCAAATGTGTTTTGAAAAGGTAGAACGGAGTGAATCAAAGATACTGAGAATACATCTAAAGAAATCTAAAATTACGAAAATTTTATGAAGATGTATAATTTGCAAAGGTGTCCGGATATTTACAAAAGGATTTCTACAACTGTGGAACTGCCCTAAAGTGATCAAGGGTTACAATTACTCACCTGTCCTGGGAGGTTTCAGCCTGTTTGGATATGAGCTCTAACAAGTACTGGACACCATGGTTGATGTAGGTCATTGCTTCTTTAGTCCTGGCTCCTGGCCCATTCTTCTGTTGGACCATTGTGAGACCAAGGTAGAACCTAACACAATGTGAGGAGATAAATCAGGATAAAATAAAAATTAGGCATTTCTTTTTGGTATTTATTCTACAGTGGACCCCTTTGAAAACCAACTGAAATTGAAAAGGTTATCCACCCCAAAAGTGGAAATAAATATTTAAAACTAGATGAATATTCGACCGCGCGCGGTCGGAATTTATGCCTCCGCCATCACCAGATTGGAAATGTATGGCATACATGTACACTCTAAAAAGGATTGGTCCAACAAAATGACAAATCTTTTCACTTAAAATGCACAGGAGACAGAAAAATTTATTTCATTTCATTTTCATATAAAACTAGAAATATTTGATAACAAGGCTAAAAACCAGTAATTTCATGTAATTTTATGTAAATTGACCTCTGTGACCTCTGACCTTTGACCTACTTACCCCAAAATCTAATCAGTTCATCTTTCTATGGGTATGCATACTGGTACCAAGTTTGAAGTTCTCACCTCAGATAGTTCTTGAGATATCGCGGTAACGGTGGTAAAAACCACTAATTCCATGTAATTTCATGTAAATTGACCTCTGTGACCTTTGAACTTTGACCTACCTACCCCAAAATCTAATCACTTCCTCTTTCTATGGGGATACATACTAGTACCAAGTTTGAAGTTCTTACCTCAAACAGTTCTTGAGATATCGTGGTAACGGTGCTAAAAACCAAATAATGTTTATGTAATTTCATGTAAATTGACCTCTGTGACCTCTGACCTTTGATCTCCTTACCCCAAAATCTAATCAGTTCATCTTCGTATACGGTAACATACTAGTACCAAGTTTGAAGTTCTTACCTCAAACAGTTCGAGATATCGTGGTAACGGTGCTAAAAACCAAGAATTTTTATGTAATTTCAGGTAAACTGACCTCTGTGACCTCTGACCTTTGACCTACTTACCCCAAAATCTAATCAGTTCATCTTTCTATGGGGATACATACTGGTACCAAGTTTGAAGTTCTCACCTCAGATAGTTCTTGAGATATCGCGGTAACGGTGCTAAAAACCAGTAATTCCATGTAATTTCATGTAAATTGACCTCTGTGACCTCTGACCTTTGACCTACTTACCCCAAAATCTAATCAGTTCATCTTTCTATGGGGATACATACTGGTACCAAGTTTGAAGTTCTCACCTCAGATAGTTCTTGAGATATCGTGGTAACGGTGCTAAAAACCAAGAATTCTTATGTAATTTCATGTAAATTGACCTCTGTGACCTCTGACCTTTGACCTACTTACCCCAAAATCTAATCAGTTCATCTTTGTATGGGGATACATACTAGTACCAAGTTTGAGGTTCGTACCTCAAATGATTCTTCAGATATCGCGGTAACGAGAAGTGGGACGGACGGACGCACGGACGGACGCACGGACGGACACACGGACGGACGGACAACCCGAAAACATAATGCCTCCGGCACCCACCTTCGGTGGGCGGAGGCATAAAAATAGGATAGGATTCATGCTTTTAATCAACAGCGTTGGACAATATTTCAAATGCTCGACTAAAACACTTGATCACCTCCAATTATTAAGCAATAACTTACAGGAGTCATGTCTAGAGTCTGAAATATTTGCTTTGTAGATGACGGGGTAGAATATATTAGATATATTCCACACAAAGCAAAGAAGTGTTTCGGGAAGAATAACCTTCACGTATTGAGCCTACCTTGCAATGGGTAGAAAGGGTTTGAGGCCTACTGCATGCTGGAGTCTTGTGAGGGCATCGTCCACCTTGTCCTGGAGTAGAAGGAGCCTTCCAACATGGACATTATACATGACAGTATTCTGCTCCAGGGAGAGAGCATCCATGAACTTGAGGCATGCCTGACCTAGCGGGTTGCTCTCATCGGACGCTGCCTGAGACGTTTTACCCCCCTGCAAGGATAATCACAATGTCCAGAAGAGGTTGGAGAAGACATAGACGGTTTACATTTGAATTAGATTTCTATTCTCAATGGTATTCTCAGAGTCTGTAATAAATTGTTCAAAATCATTATCCAAATTTATTCATGACAGTATACCTTTAACACATATGACTGCAGACAGTGCAAAGTGACCATTGATCCCAAATTCCTAAATGTTCTGTTCAATTCTCTAAACTCCAAAAATGTAGATTTTACTTCATATTTTATAAGTCTGCGCTTACATATCTAGTAACTAGAAAACAACACATTTTCCCCATTATATCATTTGCATTTTCCAGTTTTCATGCATGGTTGACCTTGCACTTAGTAGTTTGGTAGGGTGAATCTGGTGATAGAATGATCTGAAAATAGCTTGATAAAAGATTTCCAAAGTATTATCAGTTTTGTCTAAGATCGTGTAAGATGAAAATTTTCATCAAACATTTGGAACCAATAACCATGCAACTATTTCAAAGCGAAATTTTCTTGCAAAGGTCATACCTGCGTAGCCTGCTTTGACTTGAACAGGTAGAGTTCTTGGACGTAGTCTGATTTCTGTGACTGACCACTGTTGAGCAGATGCTTGTATTCTTCATCAATGGCCTGGAGCTGACGTGCAAGAGGGGCATTGGCCCCTGCCCCCCTTTGCTGACAGATGGCTTGGATGTCATCCTCCTTGCTACTGTCCTTTGACTTGGTGCTCAGACCAAGGGAGAGGGTTGCCATGCTGTCATCAAGGTCATCGTCCTAGGGTCAAGGTGTTAAGTATGGTCTAATGTAGTTGAAAAATTTGTCTCTCTATCTGTTCCAAAATGAGAACTTTTACCAGAATACCTAGCAATCAAACTAGCAAGCTTAAATTCTAAAATATCATTACATAAAGTGATAATTATAATAGCTGGATTTACACAATTTTCTCAAATCTGTCTGAGCTTACATAAGACGCTAAAGTATTCAAGGAAATAACTTCACCTGGGTCGAGATTGGTAAATGTCTTTGATCCTTCCCTGTGGAAAGGACCAAAATTCTGCTTCATGTCTTCTCTGGTCCAGTGACTTATCTACTAGACCACAACACCTCTACAAAGTACAATAATTTCTATCATTCCACAAAAGATCTGTAGCTGGTGGAAGGCCTCAAAAGATTTCACTTTCACTTACGTCCTTCTTGAGCCCATACATATCCTGGGCATAATAGGTCTCCTCCAAGACCAGGCCTAATGTGAAATGAAGGTCAGCTTGTTTAGGTTTCTGCTTGATAGCACATGCTAGATTCACAGCAGCTGTGTGAAGCAGGTCCAGAGGAGAACCTCCCTCTTCAAAACGGGATGACTGACCTGCAAAACAAAAGAATGAAACACGTGTTAATGATCTTACTACCAGCATGCTCAACATTATTAGTTCTTGATGAAAATGTAGACTGCTGTATTTCGTGAATAGGACTAACCAGAGTATTTCTCAAGTGATTAAATGAAGGAAAATTCTGGAATCTACAAACATCAATGACGATATACTTTCCCAAAGTGAAGTGGAGAATTTAGTAAGCTTCTACACAGTCCGCATGCATACAGCCACTCTGTGATAGTATAAAGCAGTGCTGAGATCAATCGGATGCAGCATCAGTACTGGTAGTATAACTGGCCAGCTGTGTACGGAAAACCAGGCAAGACGCACATCTACTGTGTATGAATTTTGGCAATATTTTGTGTGTTGTTTACTTCGAGATCAACTCGCGACTCGCAAATTTCGCGAAAATATATGGTGTATGCAGTACTTTTCTCCAAAGTCCTCTTTATGAACAGAAAATATTGGGGTAATGAGTATCTGTCTAGGCACTGCTAAGGGTACCGAAACATAAAATCGTTACCCTGATACCCCAAAAACTTCTTTAGAATGTTTACATACATGTATATGAAGACCTTGAATAGAGCCCGGGGGGGGGGGGGGGGGGTCCCCTTTTCATTAAAAAGATCCTTAGATATGGGTCCCATTTTCCCCCAAAAAATCCTTAGACATGGGTCCCATTTTCCCCCCAAAAATCTTTAGACATGGGTCTCTTATCCCGGCTCTTATCCAGTGGTGGTTTTTGAAGGTTTGGCAAAAAATTTTTTTTTTTCCCCTACCACCCCCCCCCCGCCACTGAGCGACTTTTCGAGAAGCTGGCGAGACCAAAAAAATACGGGTCTACCTTTTCACAAACTAGACATGGGTTCATTTTTCACAAAAAAAATCCTTAGACATGGGTGCCTATTTACAGCAAAAGGACCCTTGGATGTGGGTATGGGTCTGGAGTTCTCAGCCACACACCCCCGTCCGATTATAATCTGAGTACCCCCCCCCCCCCCCCCCCCCCGGGAATAGAGTACCAAATTATGACTCAGATTTCTGCCTTTAGAAAGCTACCCCCTTGGAACCGCCTTGGAACAAGTCACTACCCCCAAGTCACATTTACATGGAATACTAAATCAAGTATTTTTGTAAATTACGTGTCCTCAAATGATATACAAATTAACCTATTAACAAATTGTTAGGCAATCTAATGTCCTTGACTAAACTTTATAAAATCATACCAATAGAAAATAAATTATTTCATATAATACATTGAAAAACATATAGCTGATGCTGGGATTTAAACTCTGACCATATACTATTTATCAAGCATCAACACTGATATGGTCCCACACAACAAAAAGTATTGTAACACCTTTATGAATAGTTAAATACTATCTTTATTTATGGGTTTTAACCCAAGCATGACCTCAACTAGTCATCAATCAAATTATTACAATTTAACATACCTTTCTTTGGCAGGGCACTTCTATATTTCTTGATGAATTGTTTGGCCTTAGACATGAGCTGGTCTATGCTACCAGATTCCTCAGAAACTTGAAGCTTCTTCTCCCAGTCATGGCTCTGAAATTTATTGATTCCACACCAACACCAACACCATTATAAGCCAGTACAGAGTACATGTATTTCACACACACATACACAAAATAAATAATAACAATGGTCAACCATTGAACTTTAAAATTAAATCCATCTACACCATTGAGCAAAAGCATGTGATTGTCAAATGAAATCTACTTATCTCTGTTTAATAACATTAAATATGTACACTAGGAAAATAAAATATTAAATAAATACATAAAACAACTACTACCAGCGCTTAAATTAATATAAAATACCACAATCCACATTCAAACATAACATCAATGCTAAAAGCACTTCTAACCAAAAGCATTCTCCACAAATATAGCCCCTATCATTGCTACTTGATAAAATAATGCCACAAGAAACCTAACTGTGTAGCTTGTACATGTTAAAATCAGTTTGGTACCATTTACGCTTTAACCCTAACTATTTAAGACAAGTCTGCTTACATTCTGGCTTACACAAAAAATTATAAGAAATTGGTGAATGTTTTTGATAGCCTGCAAGAAATGCTTACCTTAACTGAATGCTTGAGTTCCCTATTTGAGTGTTTGCTTGTGCACAGGCTGCTTTTGTGCCATTCCATCTCTTCTTTGTAGAGTTTGCGACTACACTCCTTACAGGTATCTGTATTCTACAAAGATGAAGACAAACACAAACTGGAAATCAATATTATATGGCTTAATTTATAGAACAAAATATTCACAGATTAACAGCTGAATAATAAATATAGTTCACAACATGAAAAGAAAACTTAGCCATGGGACACATAGCCACAACAAGAAAAGAGAGTTGGCGTGTGAGATAGAGATAGAGATAGAGATACAGAGAGAGAGAGAGAGAGAGAGAGAGAGAGAGAGAGAATAAGAGATTGTAGAGACATTGTAGAGACAAAAATCAAGTACTAAAGATGACTAATTGTAATCACATGCATTTCTATATTAATTCATATCTGGAGAATACCATTTATGTTACAGTATAAAATGCATTTTGTACTCTCCATTAACAACAAAATAATAATAATAATAATAATAAATGTAACTTATATAGCGCCAAATCCACTCTGTGGAGTGCTCAAGGCTCTCAAGGCTCAAGAATAAAATGAATAAAATGAAAAATTATTTAACAACAAAGACTAAAGAACAAGACCCAAACGTACTTTGACAGATTAAAGTCACTGATCAGTAGTTCTATGCTAATTTAGACTTCAGCAAAAATCAAGACCCATCTGCAAACTGTTATACATATATATTCATTGGTATTTCCTTGTCTTACCTCTGGATCTGCATCTATCTTTGGTCTCTTCTCACAGGTTTTGGTATGAGCCCCTAGAGCACTGTACTTTATCTTCTCTTCACATCCTAAAAGCAATGCACACATACAGATAGTTATCATAATATCATAATTGATAGGATTGAAGTAAATTGAATATATCATAAAGTAAATGTGAGAAAATTTGATATATTCAATTTACTTCAATCCTATCAATTATGATATTATGATTCTGAATTTAATTGTCCTCTATAGAAATTTGTTGGCATGGATTTGCCTGACTTTAGAGGGAAGACCTGTCTCATTGGTAGGCCATTATATAGCGTATGCATGGAATTGGTATGGATTTACCCCCTGTGCTCAATGGAAAGAGAGGGGCTATATGTGAGATTGTTACTTTGCTTCGACGGGAGCCCGGATAGTTCAGTTGGTAGAGCACTGGTCATGTAAGCCAGGGTCCCGGGTTCGAATCCCGGTCGGGGCATTGTAATTTTCTCACATTTACTTTCTTTATGATATACAGATAGTTGTTTAACATCTAACGATGATAAGAATTAGTGGATCTATCTATTACTTATTATTCCTCAATTAGAAGTATATGAAGTTTGTTCCAGAGATTTGACACAACTGTTTAAAATTGGTGTTGAATAATTAGAGTTGTTTCCATCTGATTCCCAAGAAGTTAGGGAAAGTTGCAGTTTCAGAGTGGACAAAAATTGGGAATTCTCATGTATTTTTTAGAACTCAACCCTGCTACATAATTCATTTTGTAACAATCTAATTATTCTCTCCTTCCTCAATGCACTTGATACTACCCCCTGAAGTATAAGAAATGGCCACAAAATTATAAAATGACCTCCTAATTACGACAATTATCTTTAAAAATGACTTCCTTCACCATCTTTGTTCAGTCAGTACCTTGGCCCATCACAAAAACTAAATGTGATTGAATAAAACAAAATCCCTAGAAACAGAATGGACCTTACCTGCATATGAGTAGAGACAGCACACAGTAGTACCCGACATCTCCTTCTCAAGTCCTCCCTCTGGAACCTTCCATTCATTCTCCAGGGGTGTCCCATCCAGTGGATCTACCTTTGAGGTCCTTGTCAATTCATCGATGATGGGTTCACTGAACACATGTTTTGGGTCCGAACCTTTTAGAAATAGGACATAGAGATAACTGATTACTCACAACAGATTTGGCGTTTTATCATACATTAAAATCAGACTAAAAATTTGTTCTTACAAAAGATTGGGACACTTATGCACATGTAAAGTTGTTTATAGAAGTTTTCTGATTTTCTTACTATAACCGAACTCGAATTTTAAAGCTTTAATAATCAAGCTGTATGTTGTCACAAGATGATCCTAATTACCTGCAGCTCTATGTGTTGCAGTTAACAGTAATCTGAACAACAATTTACAAACACTTGTGAAAGTAAGGCCCATATTAGAATCTTTTGCAACAAAAAAACAGCAAACAAATAAAACGAAATCAATTGTTTATTCAGGATTATTAAACCTCTGAACATTAGAGAATAAATCTTGGGACCTCCCTTTGCACCACTTCCATTCAGCCAAATACACATTATGAACTACAATGCTCCAGTTTACATCTAGGCTTTTGCATTTTCACTAAATTACAGATTATACAAAGAAACGAATCATCCGTAATGATGATTACACAAATAATTTGCTTGTAAGAAACTTTGTATGGCATTCAAATATCAAAATCAAATTTCAAACTGAATCTCAGGCCAGGAGTATTTTGACAATAAAGTGTGATAATCTAGAATGGCAATGAAAAGACCTAGCTCAAGTGCAGTTTTGATCACTCATAGCGGCATTACTATACTTCGTGTGTAGACTGGAGGCAGTCATACAACTCAACACTTTCAAACACCACTGCACAAAAGTCAACAATATTCACGCAAACACAGCGTTTAATTAACAAATACGGACACTAACATATCCATGAAATACAATAAATTCAACTCACCGATGTTGGAAAAGATAATTCCCAAAATGAAATCCGTAATTTACTTTCAGTTCTGGCGAAACGGGGTATCGCAAGTCATGTGTACATTTCCTGATCGCCGCGAGAGCTGACATCCCCCCAAAAAAATTGGTGGTTAAAAATTTGGTCCCTATCGCGCACACGTTAAATTTCTGATTTTCCGTGTGCCCGATAGCCAGTTTCTTTGTGGACAAAATTTTATTGGCCAAGTTTAGTTTAAAACATCGGCGGAATGAAAACAACATTCAAGGTAGGAGTGAGATTTTTAAGAGCTGAATTTTAAGAAATTATTTAAAATATTTATCTTATTTTATCCCCCTCACCTTTAGTACATACGATAGAAAATACGTAGTATTTTTGGCATAAGTCGGTATGAGTGGTTTTAATCACCTTTAATACTGCATGGTTTGTAGTATGGGCTGACAGTGATAGGGCATTCATACTTCATGGCATCTTTGCTATCGGCAAACAGCACTGCACGACCTAGCCATTTCTTTGTGGCATTAACAGTGTATATCTGAAATGAAAATGAGAAATGGATACATTTTCAGTATTTACAAGGCAAAATAATAGTGTGATACCAAATTTTATGTTGCCTGTAAAACTATGAAATTGATTATGTAATATCACTTCCTATTAATGCAATGGACGTTTCTCCTTCAATTTTTCCTCTCCGAATTAAAGAAATTTGTATGAAAGTAAAAGGCCTTGATCTAAACATTATTTTCAAATGTAAAACCAAAAATTTAAAGAAATGACTGTATATAAATAGCAAGCACCTGCCCAGAGTTGCTGCAAATAATAGAAGGAAATGAAAAAGAAGTCTATCAATTTAGCCTAAAATAAGGCTCTAGTTTTTTTGAACTGATATACCAGGGCGTACCACAAATCATCTGGTGCATGACCCCCAAATTTCAGATTGTAAAAGAATAATGCGCAAGAACTCCCTAAAAAATATTAATTGGAATGCCACAAAAAAAAGGAGTGAGTTTCCCTCAAATTAATACAAACTGAAACGAACACTGACCTGCTTGTTGGAGCCATCAGCAGATGTGACCTCAATCTCCACTGCTGTTTCACCAACATTGAGGTTGACCTCTGACCCAGGATCTTGACCATTGACCTTTACTATGTTCTTCTTATCAGGAGCAGAAGGCGTGACCTTCAAAGCACTGGCAGTGTAAGGAAGGATGCCTACAAGAAGCAGACATATACTCGTAATTGGTTTAGGACTAACAAAATGTGTGTACACATACTACACTGCAACACACTAGGTCCCCCCTCATTCAGTGTGTACGCAGACATTTGCGTGTTATGTCGATTGAGGTGCAATGACAGCATGCAATAAACTACTACTGTGTGGAGTGAATGAGTGGGGAACCTATTTTATGATAACGCCAACTTTGCTGGTCACCAGGGCAGCGTTTCATCTAACCGTCAGTGTTTCAATGGGATGTCGGCGAACTTGTACTTGTGACCGTTTGATGAAACGCTGCCCAGAAGGAAACGTGTCCTAGCCGTCTACCACGTGAAGTAAAGAGAGTCAGAGAAACCGCTCACACCACATACACCCATTGCACTTGCATATATCCTTCATTCATGTTAACTAAAACCATGTTCCCTCATTTCCATTACAATGTCAAATCTCTCTGGACTGAACCTACACAAAAGGTACAGGTAAAGAATGTTGATTAAAGAAAAGAAAAGGGGATGAACATGACAATAGACCGCTTCTGTAATGTATACATACAAATTTATGCACATATATTCTCTGAGCACCTATTCCACGAACCTGATTTTATAAATGAGCCTCAATGCTTGGAAGCAAGCCTCCGGCAAGCTTTCAGGTTGTCAAGAACAACCTTTGTTTGAAAGGTATGCATAACATTTGCATACATTATCGAAGCGGTCTATTGGGCTTTTGTACCTAGAAATGTCCGACCAACATAATCTGAACAAAGCATTGGCTGAACAAAGTATTCCAATCTAGGACAGCTTGAAGTACTAGAAATAAGAAAGCAAAACTACCGTAAACTAGGTAAACACATCAATAGAGTCATTAGTAGTATGGGGAGGGAGGGGCTCCATTAAATGACAAATAAAAACAAGAAATAGGAAGGGAGGGGAGAAAAAGGAATGTAAGGAGTTGACAAAATCCTCTTTCTCACGTCCTTCTCCTCTGAAGCATTTCATTCATCAAGAAGAATAATAATAATAATAATAAACATTTATATTGCGCAGGTATCCATCCCAGAGGATGCTCAAGGCGCCTACAAAGGAGTATTATTACCCTGGTTATAGCCCAACTGCCCTAAAGCGCTGAAAGCATTCAAGGAATAAATTCCTACCAGGTACCCATTTACTACACCTGGGTGGAGAGTGGCAAATGTAGATTAATGTCTTGCCAAAGGACATTAGTGCCGCGACGGGACTCGAACCACGAACCATGATATCCACAGTCCGGTGACGTATCCACTAGACCACGACACCTCATCCCACGAATGATTGGGCCCATAAACAACTTGTTGAATGGAGTATAGTTATACAAAATACTCCAAAACAAACCCTGCTTTCATCAAGATCATTACTCACATGAGTAATTCAGTGTATCTGGGCTGAAGTCAGGAACCAGACAGCCATCTGCTATCTTGATACCCATCAGAGAAGCATCTTTCGCCGACAGCCTCTTAGCGTGGATGGTGTAAAGCTTGGAAGTACCATCTTCAGCCGACACATCGATCTTGATGGATGTCGTCTTCCCCTCGGCAAGATCAACAGTCCTTCCTCCATCCCCGCCCTGCATTGCAAACGAAACCCCAAAATGATGACGATGAAAATAATAACTATAATAATTATCATTTGGTAATAATAACAATAACTATTTTAAACTTAAATTGAAAATGAGGAGGGGTCTGGCGAAACGGGGTATCGCAAGTCATGTGTACATTTCCTGATTGCCGCGAGAGCTGACAGCCCCCCCCCCCAAATTTGGTTGTTAAAAATTTGCTCCCTATCGTGGTTTGTCCATGCAATACAATGGCTCTAAGCAAATTAAAACTGTATTAGGTTTAGATATTAAGTTTTGTTACCTCATTGTCTAGATTCCCTCACATTCTTATTTATTTCATTAAGAAAAAGTAGAAGAGAGGAGTCTACAGAGCTTAACAACAACAACCCCCACCCCTCCCCCAAGAAACAAAAGAAGAAGAAGAGAAGGCAGGCAGAAACAGAAGCCAGGACCCAAAAAACTAATAATCAATTTTACTTGTCTTGGCCTTAATTAAATGTAAGCAAATTTATTCTGATGATTTTAAGCAATGACCCCCTTGCTTCTAAAGTAGGTCTAACGTTACTAATTGCTAGAGTAAATCTGAATGATAGAGTGATGGCACAGACCTAGATCTAGAATTGAAATTGAATCCACAATTTTTTCAACTCTTATTCAAGCTTGAAACAAACGGTCTAATGTACAAAAAAAAAAGGTTAAGGGAAGTCCACCCTGATATTAAGTTGGTTTCAAAAGAAGCAGAAAATTTAGATAAATAAGTCAGTGAAAGTTTGAGCAAAATCCAATAAAAAGTATGAAATAACAAATTGGCCCTCATATCTTTCGAGGTCCCCTCCCATTGCACTTAAAAATTCATATATTTATATTTTTTCTAAAGAAAATATTTAATCATACATGCACATGCTTTTTACACAACCCGTTTCAGCTGTAGGACACAAATATAGATCGACGTGTATTCCTTCATTAACTAAAAAAATGAAACTTTATGAAAATTTTAAGAACGGAACAAGTGGAAGAGGACCTGTAAAATATGTCACAGAGTTGATCTAAAAAGTAATTCATACATGTAGCTTTAATTTTCATTTCATTTTTCTCTCACTTACACTGACCCATTTCTCTAATTTTTCTCTTTTTATTAAAAACCAACTAAATATTGAGGTAGACTTCCCCTTAAAACAAAGTAAAATTTTTTTAATATCAACTGTTTAAATTTGAATTTCAGTTAGACTTAGTTAGACAGCTTGCCAATTCCTTAATTTTAACCTAACAATACTGTCAAAGCAGAAACTTTTGGGACATAAAACTTTCGTGAATTGTTAATGACAGCAAACTTTGCAGCAAAAAACTATCGTGAATTGCAATAATTTTATGTTGTTTCAATTGTGAATTTATTATTTCGTGAATCTCGACCACTCACGAAATTCGCGAAAGTTTCATGCACATGGAAATTTCTGGTTTTCCAATAGTTTTAAAGTCAGAAGGCGAGGCTCTACATTCTTCAACATAAGACCCAACTCCAGGGAGTCGACTTGTTTTACTTTTAGTTATATCTTTTATTTTGGCGATATATCATGAAATAGGTCCCCCTCATTCACTATGCACACTAACGATTATTGTGTGCAATGCTGTGCCTATGGGGGCTTCATTCCCCCTCAATCATGTCAATAAGACAATCAATAGACATAACACGGAAGTGTGTGCGTACACACTGAATGAGAGAGGACTTAGATCTATTTCATGATTAAGATCTAACTTCTAAGTTTCAGATGTTGTACATGTAAGTTGTCAGGCCTTTATTAATATTATATTTAGTTTTAGGGTCAAGATGTTAAGTATGGTATAATGTAGTTTAAAAATTTGTCTCTATCTTTTCCAAAATGAGAACTTTTACCAGAATACCTAGCAATCAAACTAGCAAGCTTAAATTCTAAAATATCATTACATAAAGTGATAATTATAATAGCTGGATTTACACAATTTTCTCAAATCTGTCTGAGCTTACATAAGACGCTAAAGTATTCAAGGAAATAACTTCACCTGGGTCGAGATTGGTAAATGTCTTTGATCCTTCCCTGTGGAAAGGACCAAAATTCTGCTCCATGTCTTCTCTGGTCCAGTGACTTATCTACTAGACCACAACACCTCTACAAAGTACAATAATTTCTATCATTCCACAAAAGATCTGTAGCTGGTGGAAGGCCTCAAAAGATTTCACTTTCACTTACGTCCTTCTTGAGCCCATACATATCCTGGGCATAATAGGTCTCCTCCAAGACCAGGCCTAATGTGAAATGAAGGTCAGCTTGTTTAGGTTTCTGCTTGATAGCACATGCTAGATTCACAGCAGCTGTGTGAAGCAGGTCCAGAGGAGAACCTCCCTCTTCAAATCGGGATGACTGACCTGCAAAAACAAAAGAATGAAACACGTGTTAATGATCTTACTACCAGCATGCTCAACATTATTAGTTCTTGATGAAAATGTAGACTGCTGTATTTCGTGAATAGGACTAACCAGAGTATTTCTCAAGTGATTAAATGAAGGAAAATTCTGGAATCTACAAACATCAATGACGATATACTTTCCCAAAGTGAAGTGGAGAATTTAGTAAGCTCGTACACAGTCTGCATGCATACAGCCACTGTGTGATACTATAAAGCAGTGCTGAGATCGATCGAATGCAGTATCAGTACTGGTAGAATAACTGGCCAGCTGTGTACGGAAACCCAGGCAAGATGCACATCTACTGTGTATGAATTTTGGCAATATTTTGTGTGTTGTTTACTTCGAGATCAACTCGCGACTCGCAAATTTCGCGAAAATATATGGTGTATGCAGTACTTTTCTCCAAAGTCCTCTTTATGAACAGAAAATATTGGGGTAATGAGTATCTGTCTAGGCACTGCTAAGGGTACCGAAACATAAAATCGTTACCCTGATACCAAAAAAACTTCTTTAGAATGTTTACATACATGTATATGAAGACCTTGAATAGAGTACCAAATTATGACTCAGATTTCTGCCTTTAGAAAGCTACCCCCTTGGAACCGCCTTGGAACAAGTCACTACCCCCAAGTCACATTTACATGGAATACTAAATCAAGTATTTTTGTAAATTACGTGTCTTCAAATGATATACAAATTAACCTATTAACAAATTGTTAGGCAATCTAATGTCCTTGACTAAACTTTATAAAATCATACCAATAGAAAATAAATTATTTTATTGAAAAACATATAGCTGTTGCTGGGATTTGAACTCTGACCAGATACTATTTATCAAGCATCAACACCTCTTCTTAGTCATTAATACTGATATGGTCCCATACAACAAAAAATATTGTAACACCTTTATGAATAGTTAAATACTATCTTTATTTATGGGTTTTAACCCAAGCATGACCTCAACTAGTCATCAATCAAATTATTACAATTTAACATACCTTTCTTTGGCAGGGCACTTCTATATTTCTTGATGAATTGTTTGGCCTTAGACATGAGTTGGTCGACACTACCAGATTCCTCAGAAACTTGAAGCTTCTTCTCCCAGTCATGGCTCTGAAATTTATCCAGTTCCATACCAACATTATTATAAGCCAATACTGTACTTCACATACACCAAAAAAACAACAAACAAAAAAACAAACAAACAATGGTCAACCATTAAACTTTAAAATTAAATCCATCTACACCATTGAGGAAAAACATATTGTCAAAAGAAATTTATTTATCTCTGTTTAATAATATTTCAATCTTTGTACAATATGAAAATCAGTAATTAAATAAATACATAAAAACAGCTACTACCAGTGCTTAAATTACTATAAAATACAACAATCCAAATTCAAACAATAATAGCAATGCTAAAAGCATTCTCCACAAATATAGTGCCTATCCTTACTACTTGATAAAATAATGCCACAAGAAACGTAACTGTGCAGCTTGTTAAAATCAGTTTGGTACCATTTACGCTTTACCGCTAAAAATTTAAGACATGTCTGCTCACATTCTGGCTTACACAAAAAAATTATAAGAAATTGGTCAATGTTTTTAATAGCCTGCAAGAACTGCTTACCTTAACTGAATGCTTGAGTTCCCTATTTGAGTGTTTGCTTGTGCACAGGCTGCTTTTGTGCCATTCCATCTCTTCTTTATAGAGTTTGCGACTACACTCCTTACAGGTATCTGTATTCTACAAAGATGAAGACAAACACCAACGGGAAATCAATATCATACGGCTTAATAGTACAAAACAAATTGGCTATATTCACAGATTAACGACTAGATAAAAGATAGCAAAAATATACTTGACAACATGAAAGAAAACTTAGCCATGGGACACATAGCCACAATGAGAAAAGAGAGTTGGAGTGTGAGATAGAGAGTGTGAGATAGAGAGAGAGAGATACAGAGAGAGAGAGAGAGATACAGAGAGAGAGAATAAGATATTGTACAGACATCTACAGCAAAAAAATCAAGTACTAAAGATGACTAATTGTAATAAATGCATTTCTATAATTCATATCTGGAGAATACCATGGACATGTATGTTGCAGTAAAGACTAAAGAACAAGACCCAAACTTATCATTGAGGACATTAACCCTTTAGTCACTGAGGATTACGCGTATTGTAGTCATTTACTCACTGAACACAGTCTCAGTAAACCATCTTGCGGCATAGACTCTCTGCTGTCCACAAAATCTTTCCACAGTAAAGGCATCACTTTAATGCGGATTCTAAATGGCTTATGTGTAAAGATAGCACACACAAAGTTTCAGCGCCCGATATCCCCTATAACACATTTGTAGCAGTGTTACACGGGTCAAAGTCCAGGGGCGGTCCTGGGCGGTTCAGTGAGTAATACAAGGGCGGTCTAGTGACTAAGGTCACTAAATCATTGATCATCGATCAGTAGTCCTATTTAGATCCATCTGCAAATGTTTATATATTAACCGGTATTTCCTTGTCTTACCTCTGGATCTGCATCTATATTTGGTCTCTTCTCACAGGTTTTGGTATGAGCCCCTAGAGCACTGTACTTTATCTTCTCTTCACATCCTAAAAACAATGCACACATACAGATAGTTGTTTAACATCTAATGATGATAAGAATTAGTGGATCTATTACTTATTATTCCTCAGTTAGAAATATATGAAGTTCGTTCTAGAGATTTGACACAAATCTTTAAAATTGGTGTTGAATAATTAGAGTTGTTTCCATCCGATTCCCAAGAAGTTAGGGAAAGTTAAAGTTTTCAGAGTGGACAAAAATTGGGAATTCTCATGTATTTTTTAGAACTCAAACCTGCTACATAATTGTAACAATGAAATTATTCTCTCCTTCCTCAATGCACTTGATACTACCCCCTGAAGTATAAGAAATGGCCACAAAATTATAAAATGACCTCCTAATTACGACAATTTTCTTAAAAAATGACTTCTTTCACCATCTTTGTTCAGTCAGTACCTTGACCCATCACAAAAATCTAAATGTAATTTAATAAAACAAAATCCCTAGACACAGAATGGACCTCACCTGCATATGAGTAGAGACAGTACACAGTAGCACCAGACATCTCCTTCTCAAGGTCTCCCTCTGGAACCTTCCATTCATTCTCCAGGGGTGTCCCATCCAGTGGATCTACCTTTGAGGTCCTTGTCAATTCATCGATGATGGGTTCACTGAACACATGTTTTGGGTCCGAACCTTTTAGAAATATGACAGAGAAAACTGATTACTCACAACAGATTTGGTGTTTAATCATACATTAAAATCAGACTAAAAATTTGTTCTTACAAATACACATTATGAACTACAATGCTCCAGTTTACATCTAGGCTCTTGCATTTTCACTAAAATTACATTACAGATTATACAAAGAAACGAATCATCCGTAATGATGATTACACAAATAATTTGCTTGTAAGAAACTTTGTATGGCATTCAAATATCAAAATCACCGATGTTGGAAAAGATAATTCCAAAATGAAATCCGTAATTTACTGTCAGTTCTGACGAAACGGGGTATCGCAAGTCATGTGTACATTTCCTGATCGCCGCGAGAGCTGACATCCCCCCCCAAATTTGGTTGTTAAAAATTCGGTCCCTATCGCACACACGTTAAAGTTCTGATTTTCTGTGTGCGCGATACCCAGTTTCTTTGTGGACATAATTTTATGGTCATGTTTGAAAACAACATTTAAGGTAAGAGTGAGATATTTAAGAGCTGAATTTAAATATTTAAAATATTTATCTTATTTTACTCCCCACACCTTTAGTACATGTGATAGAAAATACGTAGTATTTTGTCATAATTCAGTATGAGTGGTTATAATCACCTTTAATACTGCATGGTTTGTAGTATGGGCTGACAGTGATAGGGCATTCATACTTCATGGCATCTTTGCTATCGGCAAACAGCACTGCACGACCTAGCCATTTCTTTGTGGCATTAACGGTGTATATCTGAAATTAAAATGAGAAATAGATACATTTTCAATATAATATTATTTACAAGGCAACGTAGTAGTGTGATACAAAATTTATATGTTGCCTGTAAGACTATTAATGCAATGGACGTTTCTTCTTCAATTTTCCTCTCTGAATTAAAGAAACTTTGATAATACATTATGCAAAAATTTGTATGAAAGTAAGAGGCCTAGATCTAAACTATTTTCAAATGTAAAAAAAAAAATAAATGACTGTATATAAATAGCAAGCACCTGCCCAGAGTTGCTGCAAATAATAGGAAATGAAAAGAAGTCAATCAATTTAACCCAAAATAAGGCTTTCATTTTTTGAACTGGTATACCAGGGCGTTGCACAAAGCATCTGGTGCATGACCCCCAAATTTCAGATTGTAAAAGAATTGTGCGCAAGAACTCCTCCCTAAAAAATATTAATTGGAATGTCACAAAAAAAGGAGTGAGGTTCCCTCAAATTAATACAGATCAAAACAAACACTGACCTGTTTGTTGGACCCATCAGCAGATGTGACTTCAATCTCCACTGCTGTTTCACCAACATTGAGGTTGACCTCTGACCCAGGGTCTTGACCATTGACCTTTACTATGTTCTTCTTATCAGGAGCAGAAGGAGTGACCTTCAAAGCACTGGCAGTGTAAGGAAGGATGCCTACAAGAAACAGGACATGTACTCGTAATTGGTTTAGGACTAACAAAATGTATGTATATATACTATACTGCAACACACTAGGTCCCCCCCTCATTCAGTGTGTACCCACCCACTTGCGTGTTATGTCAATTGAGATGGAATGAAGTCACTACAGCATTGCATGCAATAAACGACTACTGTGCGGAGTGAATGAGGGGGGAACCTATTTTACGATAACGCCAACTTTGCTGGTCACCAGGGCATCATTTCATCAAACCGTCATAAGTACAAGTTCACCGTCATAAGTTCAAGTTCACCGACATCCCATTGAAACACATGTTAATTTTGATACACACGTTTCAATGGGATGTCGGCGAACTTGTACTTATGACCGTTTGATGAAACGCTGCCCAGAAGGAAACGCGTCCTAGCCGTCTCTCATAAATCAAATGCTTCTACCAAGTGAAGTAAAATAGGCAGAGAAACTCCTCACACCACATACATCCATTGAACTTGCATATCCTTCATTCATGTTCACTCAAGCCATGTTCACTCAAGCCATGTTCCCTCATTTCCATTACAATCTCAAATCAATTGCACCTCCTCTCTGGACTGAACCTACAGAAAAGGTACAGGTAAAGAATGTTGATTAAAGAAAAGAAAAGGGGATGAACATCTGACAATTAAGCTCTTGTACTTGACCAACATAATCTGAACAAAGCATTGGGTGAACAAAGTATTCCACACTAGGACAGGTTGAAGTATTAGAAATAAGAAAGCAAAACTACCGTAAACTAGGTAAACACACATCAATGGAGTCATTAGTAGTATGGGGAGGGAGGGGCTCCATTAAATGACAAATAAAAACACGGAATAGGAAGGGAGGGGAGAAAAAGGAATAGAAGAAGTTGACAAATCCTCTTTCCCACGTCCTTCTCCTCTGAAGCATTTCATTCATCAAGAAGAATAATAATAATAATAATAAACATTTATATTGCGCAGGTATCCATCCCAGAGGATGCTCAAGGCGCCTACAAAGGAGTATTATTACCCTGGTTATAGCCCAACTGCCCTAAAGCGCTGAAAGCATTCAAGGAATAAATTCCTACCAGGTACCCATTTACTACACCTGGGTGGAGAGTGGCAAATGTAGATTAATGTCTTGCCAAAGGACATTAGTGCCGCGACGGGACTCGAACCACGAACCATGATATCCACAGTCCGGTGACGTATCCACTAGACCACGACACCTCATCCCACGAATGATTGGGCCCATAAACAACTTGTTGAATGGAGTATAGTTATACAAAATACTCCAAAACAAACCCTGCTTTCATCAAGATCATTACTCACATGAGTAATTCAGTGTATCTGGGCTGAAGTCAGGAACCAGACAGCCATCTGCTATCTTGATACCCATCAGAGAAGCATCTTTCGCCGACAGCCTCTTAGCGTGGATGGTGTAAAGCTTGGAAGTACCATCTTCAGCCGACACATCGATCTTGATGGATGTCGTCTTCCCCTCGGCAAGATCAACAGTCCTTCCTCCATCCCCGCCCTGCATTGCAAACGAAACCCCAAAATGATGACGATGAAAATAATAACTATAATAATTATCATTTGGTAATAATAACAATAACTATTTTAAACTTAAATTGAAAATGAGGAGGGGTCTGGCGAAACGGGGTATCGCAAGTCATGTGTACATTTCCTGATTGCCGCGAGAGCTGACAGCCCCCCCCCCCCCAAATTTGGTTGTTAAAAATTTGCTCCCTATCGTGGTTTGTCCATGCAATACAATGGCTCTAAGCAAATTAAAACTGTATTAGGTTTAGATATTAAGTTTTGTTACCTCATTGTCTAGATTCCCTCACATTCTTATTTATTTCATTAAGAAAAAGTAGAAGAGAGGAGTCTACAGAGCTTAACAACAACAACCCCCACCCCTCCCCCAAGAAACAAAAGAAGAAGAGAAGGCAGGCAGAAACAGAAGCCAGGACCAAAAAACTAAGAATCAATTTTACTTGTCTTGGCCTTAAATAAATGTAAGCAAATTTATTCTGATGATTTTAAGCAATGACCCCCCCCCCTCGCTTCTAAGACTAAGGTAGGTCTAACGTTACTAATGCTAGAGTAAATCTGAATGATAGAGTGATATCACTGACCTAATTTTCCGGCTATTCTTACGACACGCGCACACGCTCCATTTTCGTACTCTGCGCCGTCGTAAGAATAGGGTTAGGGTTAGGGTATTTATATGTTTTGAACACCTTCGATGTCAACTCATTCTCACAGGTACATCGTTAAGTCAGAGGACTGGCAATATCGAGGACCCAGGTTCGATTCCCAGCTTTGTCATTTGTCGTTTTTTTCATTTGTTACTAACCAATGTTTTCTCTCTACAGAATTACAGATATAATATGGAAAAGGCTGAGGAGACGGAGAAAACAGAGAGAGATTTTACTCAACAAGTGAAGTGTGCGCAGAGTACGAAAATGGAGCGTATGCGCATGTCATAAGAATAGCCGGAAAATTATTCTTAAGACTCGTCGTAAGAATAGCCACTGCGTTAAATCTAATATTAATGTTACTAGTAAGTACACTAGTTGGATCTTCTGATCTGTCATCTAGTCACAGAATCAGAAACAGGGGGTCGTTTCATCAAATCAACTCCATGACAGTCATAACTGTTGTCGGCGATGTACGGAAATGTCATGGACCTGAAAAACTGTTTCACGAAGACATGATAAACGACAAATCAATGATATCGATACTCATTGGCAAAAAAACAATAAAGTCTATATCAGAGTCCATTGGAATTATCGTCAATTACCCAAACAGATTTTGAGGCTCAGTTTTCCCCAAACTATTCCAAAATGTAAAAAATGGCAGCGAAGATGAATGCTTGTGATACAAACATCCGGTTTACATGAACAGATGTGTTTCTTATGGCATCTTAGAATTATAAAATTGAGAAAACTCGAGGAGGCTTTTGCGATGTACGAATCTAGATTTGTAGGTAAGAGGATACCGTAATTGACTAATTACGGAAAGAAGACCCAAATCGTGTTCATTTTAGAGAAAATGATTAAATTAAGATATCTTATGGCCCAATTTTAAATATTTATTCATTAAAAGATACATATAATATCATTCATATCAAAGCATTGCGTGAAAACGGGAAAAAAAGCGAAAATACATACATGATAAATTGTTGTCGTTCACATGGGTCTGTATATACAGACGGTTCCGTTTTCGATGCTGATTCTATGGTAGACGGATGTGGGTATTTTAAATATTAATCTCATTTACTTGTTGGGGGGTCAAGAAGCCATAAGAACATATTGTTCGTCTGTACAATATTATAATACAGGTCATTATCTTGTAAAGGAATGATAAAGGATAGTGCTTGGAGATCAGGAAATAAATGTTCTCTTAATATACATTTTTTATTTTTTTCGCAGCCCATAGTCATAGACTAACTAAAAGCTGGCTTGTGATGGCGTTCTAAAAGTAAAATGATACGACACTCGACAGGTCTGGAATACCGACAAGTCACTTGTCAGCGAAGTTGTCGCTGGTCTTGGCAAAGACGGCTTTGTGAAACACTTAGCAGACAAGCTGAGCAACAGTGTCGAGATGTCGCTGATCTTGTCGTTATGTAGACAGAAATAACCGTCTGTTATGGGGAAATCTTTAATATTTCTGACATTTCTCAACCTTCCCCATAGACAGACGGTACGACCGTGTATCACCAACAAGGTGGACGATCAGCCGACCTGAGCCTTAGGTCGCGTTGCCGTTACGTATATACTGCACGAGTACGCCACTGAATACATGCTACACACACAAACACACAGAGAACCACTTCCGGTTCCGGACATGACCGTCCACACACTACGCGATATGTGATCATTCAGTCTCTGTGTACGGAGGTCTAGTGGAGCCAGACGAAGTCTCAGCGGAACAACCGACGATACAGAGAGACTGAAGCTTTTGGTCTAGTCGTTATGACGGTTTGATAAAATGACCCCCAGTATTCTGTAACAACTAACAGTGACACTAACATATAAGATATAACACTGTTATATGAATAATAACAGTAACAGAATTTATTTAAAATTAAATTTGGATCCAAGTCAGATTCAGCTAGCTCAGTCTCCAAACACAATGGAGATTCCAATGACTGTATTTAGACTGAATTAGCCGAGACCCGAGTCTTCAAATTTCAACTTCAATATTTGTTCAACTTAGTTTCAACTTCAAGTTAAAAAAAGCCTAACAAAGTTAGGCCTAAGTTAGTTAGTGACTCAGCTCACCACAATTTGATAGCTTGCATTGCTGTCACTTGTCAAACAGCTGATGGTCAATTTGCCCACATCACTTGCTAGCGTCACATTGTATTCTGTAGTGTTTCTGTGGAATTTAGGATTTAGGGAGCCAGGCTTGATTGAAAGCTTTTCCAAGTCAGCATCATCCATGGTTGTCTCAATACTTGAAACACGAGTAGCTCGCAGATCTTGCAATGCAAAATTAGCTCAACTTCGACTCATTTGCAGACGTCTACCAACCACCAAGTGTAGTGGCGTCCCTGGTTTCACCGGGGGGACTACAGCTATATGGTCTCAGCACAATATTTCAAAATAAATATTTATAATTAATAAATTTGTTATCTTGGGTTATAATATTCAAATTTCCATGAATATTTAAAAAATTAGAAGAATAGCCGTAAAATTATTTTTTTGGTTATCATTCTAATCTATTAATACCCAAAGGGAGATTCTAGATAGTTAATTATTTTGCACCCAAATGTTTCAAAATTAAAGCCCCTTTAAGAAAAAGGTCTCGAGAGGGCGTCCAACAATCGTAGAAAAAAAAGAAGAAAATTTCCGGCTTTCTCTAAATTAAGCCTTTGCGCGGCTTAAAGGCATTGAGTAACTTTGTTGGAGATCAGAAAAAAAAAATCTGAATTAGCTCATGCTGCAATGATAATTAGAAACCTTTAGGTCAGTCGGGAATCGTGTGACTTTTACAGGTCAATTGCTGATTTCATTATCAAGATATTTATGATTTAAAATCGAAATTTTATAAGCGTATGGCATGACGCTTATAACTTGTGACGGTCGGCCTACCTCCCTCTTTCGGCAAATGCACAGCGTAACGTCTATTTACATTGGCCTGCCGCTGTGGGGTGTAATGCTGACAGGGCTTGCAATACCAAGGATTGATAACTCGGCAATACTATCGCGCGCGAGAGAAAACTTGAGCGCTGGAGCTCATCCCGTGGGCCGGCAAGGGGCTAGCCTAGCCTGTCGATCGCCTGGCCTGGCCGGCGGTCGCTGGGGTAGTCGCGACATTGTGTGTGAGGAGAATTACCAAATTTTGATTATTGCATGGTAATCCTACATACATGAATAACAAATGTTTTTGCCCGACAAGAAAGAAAGAGAAAGAGGAAACAAATGAAAAGGGGAAGGGGAGGTCGCACATTTTGAAACATGGACGAAACAACAATCCATAAGATCAGCTCTATACCAGAGACGTACTAGACGTTGTGTAAGGGAAGGAGGGGCCCGGGGCTGGAGCTCGGAGGGAGAGAAAATGAGAGACATCGGAGTGGAGGAAATACAGCCCTGTCGTCATTCACAATTATTGCCGTACGAGGCAGGGGCTAGCTGGTTTCAGAGCCCGCCACTCTGTTTTTATTTTCGGGTAACGGCCACCGCGCGCTCGCGGAGTACGAGTGCCCGCAGGTCCAATACATTTATTTCTCGCTCTCGAGCGAAAATATCCCTCACATTTTCCAAACTAATTTCGGTTACTAGTCGTCACGATATACATTGTACTGGAAATAGTGCGGGGGCGGGCATATAGGCCTATGCGGTTGGATGCTTAGACAAATTTCCAATACTACAATCGGAGGATAGAGAGAAATGTGGGGAAAAGCCTTTTTTGTATCTTCAGAACAGCAGGATCATGCGATCGACTGAAGACTGATAAAACAATGAACACATAAGATTTTATTTTGTCTCCTTGGACGGGGAATTGATTAGGGAGATGTAATACTTGTCATAAGAGTGTGGCATCCCCCTGGCCCCCTCCCCCCTCACGTCAGTGATTTTTGTTTGGGGGTTTCTTTCTTTTTTCTTCTTCTAATATTTCTAATATTGGGCTATAGCCTAACATTCTGGAAGCTTGATTATTGATAATATCCAAGTCATATCAGGTTACCGTCATATCTGAAAAGTGAGAAAATTTTCATTACGCCAAAATCATCCAAATGTTTGTGGTAAATTTTCTCAAAATGAAACTTGATCCAGCCCCCTACCCTCATAGGCCTACACCTGATTTGCCAAGTCATCTGGCTAAGGAGTGTAAGCTTCTTGCTCTGACTGGGGAGGTGGAAGAGAGATCTCTCTTCTACCTCCCTGCTCTGACCAAGGAGTTATGACAGAACTCCTTGCTCTTTACATATAGCCAACACTTGTGAAATTTGTATTGCTGCTCTCCGTGGTTCACTTCGGCTTCATAAATATTCTTTTCACCAGGTAGCTGCAGAATGCTCTTTTTCAAAGACAGTTTAGACTGGGCATGGACATCAATTTCTGTCAGCAAACACCTCGCCCTCCCCTCTTTCTCTCTCTCTCTCTCTCTCTCTCTCTACATACACATCCTTACTCTAACACGTTCACAAGCTTCCATCTAATCACGATGTTGGTTCAGGCAAGGAGTTATCAAGTGTTTTTTAGTTATAAATTTGGTTTAGTAAATAAATACACATAGATGCAGAATACATGAAATGAAGAATAAAATTAATGCAAGAAGGTAGGCCTACCCATGCACTTATCTAGGGGAGGGGGGTGTCCAAACACCCCCTTTGACAAAAGGGGCATTTTTAGGTGGTCGAACACCCCCTTTTTGTGTTATTGTAAGTCGGCACACGCCTTTTTGATGTTAAAAAACGCCGCCTTAGAATTCCTGTTAACTTTTTTTAACACATATTGGATAATTTGAAAGTAACCCCCAAATAATGTTACTTTTTTTCTTTTTGTTTGGCTTGTCAGAGATTTTTTGGAGTAAAAAGACCCCCAAAATACCGATATATACACCCACCCCCCTCCCCCTTTTAACAAATCCTGGGTACGGCACTTGGCCTACTAATATTTCAAAATTCACTTTGGGATTGTGTTCACTCTTCACTATTCTCCCTCTCTCTCAATATCTCCATCACTGCGTTCTCCCTCATCCTCTTCTCATGATTTGTTTCTTCATCCTTTCCTTCCTTTCTCTCAATGGCTTGTTTTTACCGTTTTTTTGCACCTCTCCATTTTCTCCTCTCTTATTCCCTTCTCCTTTCTGACCCTTCACAAGAAAAGGAAGTTCAAATTAAAGGAAAAAGTTCATTTTTTGTTTCAATAAGGGTATATTCAAATTACAATACAACAGAAATTACAGACTAACTGGTTCGGACCATTATGTGGCTCTGTATTGTTGGTAAGGGTAGGGATTTTTCAAGAAGGATATTATCAGTGGCAAAGGATCAACATTTTATTTTTTAAAATAATATATCTGGACATAATATTTCTTGGCAGCAACAAGTGCTGAAGACAACATGCAAGTTGTCTTTAACACTTTTCCTAAAGATTCAGGAAAGGGGGGGGGGGGCACAAGTTACACCCACTCATCCTATTACCACCATCACACCACCAAACCGACCAGTTCTTTGCCATTAAGGGTAATTTTGTTCTGGGTCTTGTGTCGGTCTTATTAGTGTGATTGAGGTATTAGGAAGATGGACAAGGAAAAAAGCCATCAATTGATAAATGTTAAAAAAAAAAAAAAAAAAAAAAGAGGCAAATTTCATTTTCTCTACATGTACAGGAATTCATTGCTACTGAATTGCCATTCACAATAATAAAATTCCATTTCTACTCTATAAAAAAGAGTCACAGCAAAATTGAATTAAGTTTAAATCACATTTCGATGGAGAACAAGAGCCCCAGGGGGCATGAAGCTCACCTGACGTGGATCAATTCACATCTGGTGCAGGGGCCCCTATAAGGCCACCCAGAAAAATTTCATGAACAACTTTCATTCTTCATGTATAGAGGTATCTCTATACACAATACCAAGTCTGAAGTTCGGTTAAATTCCAATCATTGGTTTTGGAGAAGAAGCTGAAAATGTAAAAAGTTTATGAATGGCGGACAACTTGCCCCAGCCCCCCCCCCCCCCCCCCTCCAGTATGTTACCCCCACAGACCCCCTATAGGGCCACCCAGAAAAAAATCATGAACTTTCATTTTTCGTCTATAGAGGTATCTCCATACACAATACCAAGTCTGAGCTATTCCTGATTCTGGAGAAGAAGATGATTGAAGCTTTTACACTTGGGGGCCCTCCCCCTGGGCCCCCCTGTGGGCCACATGTACCAATTTAGCAATTTTGGATCCCCTACCCCTAAGGATGATTCCTACCAAGTTTGGTTGAATTCCGATCGTGTGTTTTGGAGAAGAAGATCAGAATGTACATTTTGCCTGGCAGCACCCCCCCCCCCCTCCTGTGTGTTACCCCCACAGGGCCCCTATAGGGCCACTCAGAGAAATTTCATGAACATTCATTCTTCATCTATAGAGGTATCTCCATACACAATACCAAGTCTGAGCTATGCCTGGTTCTGGAGAAGATGTTTGAAATTTACATAGCTTTTACAATCAGGGGCTCTCCCCCAGGGTAGCAACTTTGGGTCCCCTAACCCTAAGGATGATTCCTACCAAGTTTGGTTGAATTCCGATCATGTGATCAAGAACATGAAAATGTAAAAAGTTAACGGACAACGGACGACGCACGACGGACGACGGACAAATTTCCATCGCAATAGCTCGCTCAAGCCTTAGGCTCAGGTGAGCTAACAAGAAAAGTCCAGGCCGGTCCACTCTTTGATATCGTCTTCCCATCTTTTCTTCTGTCTTCCTCTTTTTCTTCCACCTTTCACTGTGCCTTGCAGGATGGTTTTTGCAAGACCCGAAGAATGTGAAACATGACATATCATTTCAGTTTGCGCTTTTTCACGGTCATGAGGAGTTCTTTGTATGGCCCAATTGCTTGGTGGATGATGGTGCGGACCGTCTCGGTTATGTGGTCTTTATATGAGATTTTACAGAAGCATCTCATTTCCATTGCTTGAATTCGCCTCTGGAGGTCTGCTGTGAGGGTCCAGGATTCCCAGGCAAACAGGTAGATGGATAGGACGAGTGATCTCATCAATCGTATCTTGGAACTGAGCAAGACCAGGAAGTCTAACACCATAACTAAGCTGACAGTGGCAGGGAATCCAATCAGCACGTACAACAGTTTGGTGGTGCTGTAATAAAAGAAAAGATAGTTTAGAATTAGAATTTCAATGAAATAGAATTTTTTTTCTTTTGTGAAAAGGCCATTGCCTGAATTCATGAATACTTCTGTAAGGGTATTACAAGCAACGTACATGGCCTCATGCCCAATCATAAATGGCAATACAGGCTACGCTTATTTTAAACCATAGTTTAGACCATGGGTTTACCCTCCTTTGTGAATTGTGGCCAATGTGTTTCTTAACAAGGTGTCAAGCTTTTCATAACACTTTTTTGGTCATGAACTGAAATGGAAACTGTCCTAAAGTGAAATATGCCAGTGTTGCGAACACAACATGCACTGGTCTACATGATGGTAGAGGTACCTTTTAAAAATATTCTAGTAATTTACACAGCAACACCTTGTGTAAAACTAACGTGCAAACAAATCAGACATGAACTAACAACTGCCTACAAAAAAATTACTTATACTAACAAAAATCTCTATATCTGACTGTAATACAGAATCCCATAAATTATTCATCATAAGAATATAAAATGTAAAGTAAATCCATCCTTCATCCACAAATATTTCTTTCATCATTCATCAAGACAAATTTACAAAATCTATAGGAATGCGGATATAAATATCATAAATTTGTCAACCGGGCGTCGCTAGCGGCAAATGCGCCACCTCTGTTGGCAACAAAAAAAGAGGGGGGGGGGGAGAGTGAGGGAAGAGGAAATATAGGGTAAAAAAGGAAAGGAAGGGAAAGGAAAATAAACACTAAAAAGAAGGAAAGGAATGGAAGAGAAAGAAGGAAAAACTGGTCAAATTTTTTTGCTCGCTCGCTCAAGTCGCTCGCAAAAAACATTGAGATGTTAATCTTTGGGCAAATGGCTGCCCCCCTGGGATTGTCAAAGTTCAGATGGTCACATTCGGGCAGCGAAGTGCTAGTATACATGTATATGGGTCTGTTCACAAAGTTGGGGCACCGAAACTTGACATTTTATCGTAAAAACATTGTAGTTTTAACACTATGACTTACACCATTAAGTTGTTTTATATGAATGTACTTGGTGCCTCCAGGAAGCTTTTGAAGAACACAAGACAAATTGTTTTGAGGGGCATTTTCAAAATATTGACAAAAATATACTGGTGTTCCATGTTACATCCACAACCACCTTTTTTTTAGATTACCAGCATATCAACATGCATGATACCTTTATTACAAAGCTAAATCCTATTAGTAATGGGTACATTGTGTTATGGTGCTGACTTAATGAAGCAAAACTTTTAACAAAAAAATAAATATCTTCCCTGAGTTTATCATGAATGTTGTGGGTGTAACGGTTTCCAATCAAATGTCACAAGTTGTGGATGAACGAGACACCAAAGAATATCTGCAACTTTCATCAATAACTCTTGAAGTCAGTATATACTCTCATTGCAGTTGTTGTTGCATTGAATTAAATAGAGAACCTAAAGTAACCAGGCAAATATTTATCATCAAGAGCATTATGGATGTGCCGTTATGTCTCAAAATAAGACTTTGCGGATGTAACACGGACACAATGTCCGGTTACATCCACACGCTGGTTTTTCATAATTATTTCCAAAATACATTGTGGAACAACATGTTTATGTTTCTCAGATGCTTTTTATTTTCACCAGAGATAGAATGGCCAAGTAAGAAAATTCTAACTAGACTTTTTCATCAAATTACAGGGGATTACAGAAAAAAATGTCTCAAAAGGTGCCCAACTTTGTGAACAGACCCATATCCACATATTGAAGAAGAAAGGTTCCAGGATAATTACATACCGGTAACTTATGTAATTATCTGGCAAAATATTTAGAAATTGAAAAGCTGATATTTGGGCATAAGGCGTCAGTCCCCTCCTTACGAAATGGGCCTGTCTGATCAAGATCTCTATGTCTGCGATTTTCTTTTATTAATTTTTGTCGGGGGAGAGGGATTAGGGTGCAGCAGTTTTGTCGGCAAAAATGGGTATCGCATCCATTTGTTGGCAAATTTGAGTGTCACAATCCCATTCAAAATGTTCTATCAACGCCCCAGTTAGTCAAGCTCTTGCATGACAAAAACTTTAATGGAATAGACCCAAGTGGCAATAAACCAGCTGAATTTTATTTTTTTATTATACTTCATTTCTTTATTTTTTACATGTAGACCCTACTACTCCAAATACAAAATTGTTCTTTGTTTCATTCCTGTTCTATAATTGCACATCTCTCAAGTAAACATGGAAGGTGAGGAAAGAGGATATTTACCTGTAGGTGAGTGTAGATCTATTTGCATGTTTCTGGCATGACTGTGTCTGCTCCATCATCAAATAAGAGATGTCATGCATCTGTAAGCAAAATAGAATGACTAGTCAAATGTATCCATAACAGACTATCAAACCGTTTTCTTAGACAAGTATATGGATCTGAATGAAGACTAAAAATAAGAGTTTGTCGATATCTACTGAATCATATACATGTACCTGTGAACAGCCCACACCTCCCTGTCCTAGTTTATCCAGGGAAGTATTAGAAAACATTTTAAAAATAAAATTCAGTAGTATGAAGGGGTGGGTCCATATAACTGAAGTTTGCCATTGGATTTCTCCAAAAATAATATGCATGGAATAGCACTAACCAAGATAAAATATTTATTCATGCTTATGCCCAACATACATTGCGATTTCCCGAATATTGAATGCAAAATTTTTAAAATTTACAGATCAGATCTACCAGTAGTTGGAAACTATCTGTCCGGACACCCAACATAGGTATACTTAGTGATAAGGATTTCTCATTCTCATTGATAAGAACTGTCACATATAAATCCTATATAAATCAAGATTTTGAACTGCTAAGAAAACAATGCAATTACTCAATGGCATGATTGGTATGTAATATTCCACCAGATTGGAAAAGCGGCAAGAAGAAGATTTTTTTTTTGAGAAAAAGAGAAAAAACATTCCAAAGCAACGTTTTTTTTCTTTCATTTTGTCGTTCTAGTCGTTCTGGCACGTCTCGCCTTGCCCGTTTCGCTTCAAAGACAACATAGAATAGACGTGCCATGGCACACTGCGTTTAAGCGAATGCATGGGAGCTTGTGTGTGGGTACCAGGTAGCTGTACGAGCTCCTTGGCTTATCAATCTGGTACTTGCCTATGGAGCTGTACATGGGATCCATATACCTTGTGTGTTGGAAGGCATCACCCCAAAAAACTACATCTAAATATCACCATTTCTCACATAATTTGACCCATGCAACCCACCCTCGGAATTTGCTATAGGGGTTACCTTCCAGGATCAACTAAGATTGTAAAAATTGAATAACTAAAAAAGGGGGAAAAAAGACTAAAATCAACAGATTTTTTTACCTTGCATTTGTAACGTGTATATATATATGGGACACACAAACCTTACCTTGCATGGGTAGTCCCATATAACTTACATCATGTGCAAGTAAAAAAAAAACCTGATCACACCTGCCAGTTTTGTGTTTTTTTTTTTTGTCAATCAATTTTTACAACCTTAGTTGATCCTGGAGTTGAAGGTAACCCCTTTAGAAACTCTGACTCTGAGGCCTGGCTGAGGATGGTTTGCATGACAGTGACTCACAGTATGTGAGAAATGGCAATATTTATTTTTAGATCTATTTTTTTTTTTTGGGGGGGGGGGGGGTTGATATCTCATTATCTGCCTCCACACACGGTATGGATCCTACCTATATTATGAGCTCCTTGGCTTATCAATCTGGTACTAGTACTAGTAGTACTGGCCTACGGAGCCGTTCATGCCATGGTATCCAACTGTGAGTGGAGTCGGAGGCACATATCAACAAAAACAAGATCTAACAATAACTTGTAACATGTCATGCATGTCTAAATGAATTATAATCATTCCTCACATACTTACGAGCCATACAAACCAAATTACAAAATACAAATTTTATTCACAAGCCTCAAAATGTTGTTTTTCACGTCAAAAACTCCCGAACTGCGTGTAAATGAATATTTGAATAAGTGCGCAGACATGGGATTGGGAACCATGCAAGATTGTTTATAAAAAATTTTATATTCAATGTTGAATTAGGGCCTACTTGAAATGACAAGACGGTGAAGACCACCGTTTCTTGTGAAAATGGCATTGTCCTTGCTCTAATTTTGATGCAATTTTTTTTCAAACTTACTCTTTAGAATATCAGGAATAAAATAAAATAAATCTTTAGAGGAATAGTAAAGAAATTCTTGTTCATTTTTCCCGTCAAAACCTTAGGTGCGCAGACCTAGCGCTCCCCGTACAGCTGCGGAGGCCAGTACCACTGCCACTATACCAATTACCAGATTGATCAGCCAAGGAGCTCGGCGTACAGTAAAGTACGCAGTACAATCATGTACATGTAGGTCACCCCATTATACCCGGGATACCACTCCAGTCGATAGAGCTAGAGTCAATAAAATCTTACAAATCTTACAAATCTTACAAATCTTACAGTGAGTTGTGGATATCACACTGTGCCCCTGTCCCGGCGCTGGCATCAATCTGACTAGACAGCTGCCGCTGCTTGTCTGAAGGAGAAAAAAATCTCAAGTCTCAAGATGATAAAACAAACGTCGAGAACTAGCTTTCAGTATGCATGCTAGCTGCACTGAGCTGCACTGAGCCGAGTTAGTTAGCTACATGCGATATGCGTATACGCTGGCGCTGGCATGGCTCGCCGACGGGTACGGTACGACCGTATACCGTTGCACTGTACAAGTAACTATCCCGACAGCTCAGCTAGCTAAAAGCTGGTATATCACTGGCGCCTAGCGCCTGTAAGTTGATGTTGGGTATAAACTGGCTTACCAGAGATAACATGTACGAAACACACATAGCGTATTGCCAATGTCTCACAACGAACGCATGAGGACGCTAGACCAAATACTGTTTGAAACGTAGATCTGCCGTTATTTCAGCCAGAATTTTGATTTCAAAACCATATTTATTTTCTTTTTTAAAAATAGTAAATGAGCTCCAATTTCTATCTTACTTTCACATGTCACTAATTATAGTTCTAACAGTAGGATTATATATAATTGGACCACTTTCACGCTGAATTTGTCAAATTTTGCAAAGCTACACAATACCTTTGCGCGGCTTAACTGTTAGAGCCTTAAAGTTAAAGTTAGATCTGCGATTTTAAAATGGCTGTTTTTGTAAAAATATTTGATGGAACACAGATTTGCTGCAGTCTTCAAGATGTCAACTACAGCCTTGGATCTTTATTGAATAAAATCTGCGAAGAAAAGGTGCGTTATTTGTATAACATTTTAAGTTTAACAATTAAATTATTTCATGAATTAGACTTGCCGGTCCCATGTATTGAGTCTGATGTTTGCTTTTTTGTTTTTGTGTTGTGTGCGACTGTATCACTATCAGTATCAGTATCACTCATAGGTACACGCCATTGCCGACTGTGTAGTAACGCAGCCAACACACATCCCATACCTAAATTGCATCACTGTGCATTTTTGGCTATATTTAATTGAATATCATATATTGCAGTTTACTTACATCCAAAGAATTATATTGAATAATAGATGATTAAAACTTACCAGGTTGTTTTGTGACCTTTGAAGAGGGTTTCCTGAAATTTTGGGTCCTTTTTGTCGATAACTGCTATCGAGACTGTTCCGTCAGCATCCAGTTTGTATTTTTCACGATTATGATGAAGGGAGCCCTCAGCGCTCGTAGTAGTACCGGCGCGATGGGTTCGTCGATCTCCTACGAAGACCTGAAAGCACTCCCGGGTACATTTCTGTAAAATAGTTGGTATTTTCTGTCGCATGTACTAAAGGTATGGGGGGGAAAATAAGATAAATATTTTAAATACTTGCTTTCAAATTCAGCCCTTAAAAATCTCACTCCTACCTCAAATGGCCGTTAGGAAGAACTTTTGATATTTACAGCAAAATCCAAGTCAAAATCTTGTCCAAAACCGGAGAAATCCCCGCCGATTTGTTTCGCGATCGCGTGTTGTTTACAAACTGCCGATGTCTTAGACTAAAATCGGCCAATATAATTTTTGTCCACGAAGAAACTCGGGATCGCAAGGGCACATCGATCTTTACGATCGCGCACACAGAACATCGGAACTTTTCCGTGTACGCCATAGGGACCGAATTTTTGAGGACAAAACTCTTTTGGGGAGATGTCAGCGCCCGCGGCGACCAGGAAATGTACACAATGACTCCGATAGCTCGTTTCGCGAGAATCAACAGTAAATTGCGGATTTCATTTTTGTAAATATCTTTTCCAACATTGGTGAGTTGAATTTATTGTATTTCTTGGATATTTTGGGGTCGGTTTTTGAAAATTAAATGCCGATTTTGAGTGAATATTGGTGACTTTTGTGCAGTGGTGTTTTAAAAAGATGAGGTGTATGACTGCCTACATTATACACACGAAGTATAGGAATGTAGCTATGAGTGTCTGTACTGTACATTTGTGCTTATCCAATAAACAAGGTTATGATATGACTCTGTTGAAGGATTTTTGTTTTCTTCTATTCCTTCTATTCAGTGCACTGCCAGTGCTTGATTGATTTGTGTCATTTTTATCTTTTTGTGTTTTTTATTAGAATTTTAAGTTAACAGTTGTTCTTGTTCAGTTGTTGATCTTTGACTTTATGTAGAGTAGAGAGAGTTAAGTTAATACTACTAATAGACATTGCCATTGCCTTGGACTTAGTTTTAGTTAGAGCATTAGAGTTAGACTTTTCTCTTTGTCTTGACTTTGTTCTTCAAGTGAAATGAATGGCAATTGAAGCTGAGTGAAGTGAAGAAGAAAGAAAATGAGAAAAAGTAAATAATCAAGATCAATTCCCCCAAAATCTGAAAGCAAATTGTAATTGTATGCCATCTTGGTTAACTGTTCATTTGGTACATTGTGGGTAGATTTAATTTTAAATAATTTAATGAGGCATTATTTTAGAACAGGTCTTTATAATGTAAATAGAGCTAACCGTTAGATTTAAAAGTTTTTTGAAGATGGAAATGTATTGTTCTCCTCCGCCTCCTCAGAGATACCCAGAACAAGATTTGCAGTTTTACTATAATGGTAGACACGTCCAAAAGAATGAGAGACTACAAGAGGATGGGACCTACCATGTCACACTCGCTCTGCGAGGTGGAAAAGGAGGTAAGCTTTAAAGTTAAAGGAGAATGAAATCACAAACTTGTATGCACTTTAACAGAAGCATATCACTGAAGGTTGGAGGAAAAACGGATAAAGAATAAAAAAAGTTATGAAGATTTAAAAAAAATGAATCGCTAAATGAAATTGGCAACATAGACCTACTCATTATGCGAATGAGATGCTATGACTTTTTTGTGTTCTCTCTTTATAGGTAATAAATAAGAAAATTATCAGATTTCAGCTTTTAAACAAAGAAAATTGAATTATCAAAATTGTACTTGAAATATATTGTGAGGAATAGATTTTTCTAAGATATATTCAAAGAAAGTGGATTTTTACAACATTATTTGTATAAGGCAATTGCAAAGTTTAGCACATTTACATGACAGCATCTCATTAGCATAATGAGGACATTGCCAATTACAGATCTCCATTCATTTAGCGATTTTAGGATTTCAAATATTCATAACTTACTTTTGTATCTGTTTTTTTCCTCAACATTTCAACTGATATGCTTCTTTGATTTTTCTGCTTCTATTAAAATGCATTTATTTGGGGGTTTCATTCTCCTTTAATAAGGATCTAACTATAGTAGCTCTAAGTCTGTTTATTATTGTATCAGTTTAATATTAAAGCTTACCTTTTAATGTTCCCCCTTTTTACGGCAGTGTTTTTGTGCAAAGTTAGTTATTCATATTTCAAATGCATAACTACTACTTGTATGACTGTATAATGTTTCCATGCCTGTTAAACTCTACCCCCTACCCCAGCTAGCCCAAAGATACAATGAATTTTAACTCCCAAGTGTCGACAAACATGTTCCCAGTGTCACTTCATTGTGAATGATTGTAAGGTGTAATTAATTGCAAATCTTTGTGAAACAAGAGTGAAATGTACAATTAACCTAAATTTTCATCATTGCTTGCAGGATTTGGTGCTATGTTGCGGATGATCGGTGCTCAAATTGAGAAGACAACAAACCGAGAAGCATGTCGTGACCTTAGTGGGAGGAGGATGAGAGATGTAAACAATGAAAAAAAGTAAGCAATATTGTTTCATTCATTTAACTGCACGGGAAGGAAATATACGTATCAAAGAATGAAGAGAACCATTTCAGAAGTTAACATCAAGCCCCTCCAAGTGTAAACAAATGTTATGATCTGCTAATGTAATACATTTTTGCAATGCTGCGGTTAACACTGATAATTTTCTCATTGATGTTTCATTTTAATAGAAATATTATATTAGGAGAGTGAGTAATTTTGCTGAATTTCCTAAACTGGACACCTTTTTGGTACAAGTTACAAGTTCAAAGTCCTGGATGATTCTGATACAATCACCATAACCTTCTATGCTAGTGAGATATATATATATATATACATGTATATATTTTGCATACGTTTAACTTCTTTTTTTTTTTCAAACAGACTGCAAACGTGGATTGAGAAAAAGAAACAACAGGAGGAAGAGCGCGAAAAGAGAAGGCGGGACAAACTGGAGAGGATGCGTTCTACTCCCAAGCATTATTTTGTTGACCCAAACTACGACAAACAGAGAGAAGCTGTTACAGAGAGTCTAGAAGAAGCATTGTCCACGGGTAAGCTCAATAATAATACATGTGTTCGTAATATGTATAAAAGAAATCTGTGTTTTTAAGGTAAAAGTTGACTTAAGTATGGACAAGATGCATCATAGCTTATGATTGATTTGAAGTATGAAAATTGAAAACAATGGAAGTCCTGCACAAATTTCAATCTTTATGCTCAAAACAAATTGCTTTTCTACACTACACTTTTCATGTATGTAACATATTCCATACAAGCATGCATTTCATGTTTCGAACATAGAAAAGAAAACTGAATAAATTCTGAATTGTAATTACAATTAGATTTTACTTTATTCTAAAATGTAGTCGTTGAAATTATCAGACATCATAGATGAGGGTCCAACTATCTCTGATACAGGTTTTGATGTGGCTGGTTCCAGTAAAAATGGAGCATCTACCTCAGGGGGTGTCAAGAGGAAAGCTGATACAGACAGTGATGAAGACGACGACGATGATGAGACTGAACTCAAGAGGCACTGTATGTGGTAAGTAGCATAGCTGCTAGTCCTCTAGCATTTAAGCTGCACCTCTGAAATTACATGTGCACTGTACTTAAAGGGATACTCAACCGCATATTGCGGACGTTTTTATGCCGCGAGAGGGCACTGTGATCGTTACCTGATCATGCTGTTGCTCTGTGGGGTTCAAACTTCGGACAGACTAGTCGCTGCGCAACATGCACGCTCAGCCTGAGCTCGAGCTCTCGTGCGAGATTCGGTTGACTTTGTGCAGTCCGAAAAGTAATTGCAGTAGTCCAACGGACATGTATGGCACACAAACTTTGTGTACGAGTGAATGGGGCTTACGCAATTCTGACTATCCCCATCGCCGCCTGGTGCCGTTTCCCTTTAACCTGTTGCGTGGGTACCATCCTCGAATTATCTTCGGCATAGTGACGAACAGGTTAATAAAGAAGTATGCACTCATGGACTGCCTTTTTTCACTTGAAAACAAAAAGTAGAGGCTTCTGTTGAAAACTTTACAAAATATGTCACTTTTATGGCATAGCCATTAACCTTATTTTCACACCAAATATAGCTATTCTAATGTATAGAACTGTATATAAAATATCGCATTATATGTTAGCCTGGAATCAGGCTAAATCCATTTCACAATTGAGCTGAAAGTATGCAAACCTGTCAGTGTCACAAATAATAATAATAATTTTTGTACTTATATAGCACACAAATCTGCCTGAAAGAGGCACCCTAGGCGCACAAATGTAAAGAGCAATGATATGTTACTACTTTACTCATTTCTTGTTCTGTTAAGGCTTGGCATAGATGGAGAAGAGGAGGAAGATGAGGACAACGTGGCAGAAATGAAGAACAGGGGCCAGGATGACGGGTCAGGTGAGGACATCTCAGAAAACACATCAATGCCGTCAACCTCAACATCATCTTCATCAACTGCATCATCTGTTGAAGGAGAATCAGGTGCTGAGCCACCAAGAACAGGAGAGAATGTAGAGATTTCTGCTGAGGCAACTTCTTCTGGTTCCAAGTCTCTATTGAGCTGCCTTCCTCCACCAAGCATGGGAGCCACTTCATCCACAACAACAGTATGTTTTCACTGTGACACATTATTCAATAGGAGAATCTTTGATGGTGGTGGATTCTAAATGAGCGACGTGGGTGGTGAATGTAACATGTCCAAATTACGTTATTCGGATAGCAAATCAGCAGATATTTAAAGTACATGTAACAAACATCAGTACAGTGTACATGTATTTCCATCAGTATTAAATTTAGGGGATGGGGCAGCTGACATTAATGTGGGTTTTTCATGGATGTTACTCAAAAAAATTAGCAACTTTTCTCATTGTATTAATTTAGTGAATAAATTCCCAAGGTATTGTCTTTGCTTTTGCTTTTCTTACAATCTATTAATATTTAACCAAAGATAATGATTAATTGTATAAAGAGTGATATTTTTGCACAATGTTGTACTGAAGAGCTATTTATTGACAAATCGTAATAATCCAAAGTTAATTCTTGTTACCGAGTAAATGGTTTCAAATTTCATCTTTAAAAAAATAATCTCCAGTGCTTTTTGTATTGGAATTGAGGAAGAAATGACAATTTTTTTTTGGTCCAACTTAATCTTTGCAGGAAGAAGGTCCCATCAACCTGGAGGATTATTCGTCTGCGGCAAACCTAGAGGAAGTGGGCTTGGATCGACTGAAAAGTGCCCTGATGGAGAGGGGAATGAAATGTGGAGGTACCCTGCATGAAAGAGCTCAAAGGCTCTACTCTGTAAGGGGACTTGAGCCATCCGAGATAGACCCATCACTCCTGGCCAAGCCAGCCAAAGGGAAGAAGGGAAAAAAGAAATGAACAAGGATGTAAGAACTGGTTGATTTTAAAAACTTTATAACGCAGGTATATGGAAAGAGAATGGAATGAAGATTATCACATTGATGATTGTGTGGAACCATTTACAGTTAGTCCCAGTTTCTAAATGAAAAGGCTGATTTTTAAAATGTTACTCTTGATCTTGTTGAATCATTTGAAATGGCACCCCTGGAACAAGCTATTTTTTTTCCTTCTAAATCTTGCAAAAAACATGTTAACTATATTTAAAAAACTTGATGTGTGACTGTTTCATCATGCATTTATTTTGCATTGCACACAGTGAAATTACAAAGAAAGGTTAACTTTGTTAGCAAATTTGTGATTGCATGGTATGAATACAGACAATTTAAATTTGTATTGCAGAGGGAAAGACTCTTCCTGATTGGTTATATGTGCATCCTTTATTTGCTAGTACTACTAGTGCTAGTGAAAATGATAATTTACCTATTACATGTACATGTGTTTGTTTTGTTTTTTGTGATGACTTTTATTCAAATAATGCATTTAGGATCTTAGAAATATAAGGGACTAAAACCTACATACATGTACCTTCAAACTATAGACTGATACTCCATTATGTCTATTATGGCCTAATCACACATCGCGATGCACAGCCCGCGCATTGAAAATCAAATTTAAAAATATGGAAAATATGATCAATGCGTAGTTGTGCGCCCAATTTTTGTCAGGATTTGGGAGAAGCTAGCGAGTTAACAACGTGTACGCATACAGAGTGCATACAGAGCGCATACAGGGGGGCGCACATGTTAAAACAATCCAATGAATGCACGTGTTGCTAGCGCATGAAACGAATGCACAGCACAGCCAGCGAACGGTAGCGGTCGCGCAACTGTGTGGCTTGTCTTGCATGCCTTCACATGTAGTGCAGCGACGAGTTCACAACTTCAAGATGCCACCCAAGAGAACATACAACGAATACCTAGCGTGTGAATACATTCATGCGTCTAGCTCCGCGCACATTTTTGTGCATGCACAAAAATTCTGACACACAGAGTGAATGCCAATGAATGGATAACGTTGATGGATAACAAGTAATGAATGCTAACACACTTTTTCAGTGCACGGGCCGTGCGTTGTGTATGTGTGACTGGCACTTTACATCCTTATATTTTGTAACTTTGATTTCATTTTTGTTTGAGAATGTACCTTTAAATAGAATCAGGTTTGAACAGTGATGCTGAAGATGTGGAGTATAATTATATATAACTGTTCAAGCTCATATTTTAGAGATACACAAGTAAGAAAATTTCCAATTTGGCATATTCATGTCATGTTTGAAATATTTGAAATAGTGTAACATTTTTGTTGGAATCTTCTGTAAGATCTATAAGCAAAATATGAATATGAATATGACCAATTAAAATAATTCACTTCATATAATCTTTTTTAATGAAACATGTCACTTAATATTCAGACATATTTTTGTTTGGGACTTCAGCATTGATACACATTTGAAAAATATCACTTCAGTCAAAATAAGCCACACATATTCTATGGAAGCTAAAGTGTCACCAAGCAGAAAAGATAATTTTCTTGAAAATCAGAGGGCAGGTCTTGTAACTCACTGTAACATTCAGTAAATCATTGATTTATGAATGCAAAAATAAAACCGTTATGAATCCTTTTTATTGCTTTGCCTAAGCTTTTTATTTTTTCATTCCATATTTATTCACAACTTTGAACTTGTTATAAATATGACACATTTTATGTCAGTATCAATGTCTCTTTTGGACATGTCAATAAATGGAACATATTTTGAATACCATACACCACTTCAGGTTCTGTTTAATCTTTAATGTGTAGTAGCACTGTAAAGCATTGATTTTTGGATAATGAAATCAAATGAGAAATAGCATACCCTATACCCACAAGATAAACAGAATGACTATCTAATGGAAGAGAGAGTGCATCATATGTAACAACAGTGCCAACTCCGCTTCAGTGTGCAACAATATGGCGGCATGTTCCCTCGTTAGGCAAGCATGTAACAAAGGAATATACACCATGTTGTGCAACTGAAACCGAGTTGGCCAAACTCTGTTTATTGATGGCTCTGTGTAACAAGAACCTGTTACCTCCCCCCCCCCTTTTTTTGGGGGGGGGGGGGTTTGAAACTTTTTCTTCACATTTATTTCCTTATCTTTTTACATTGGTATTTTGGTATTGTATTTTATACAACTTTGAAATTACAAGCCATTTAGAAAATCTGCGCAAATCAATGCTACTACTTCTACCCTTTCACCACAGAGGAAAACAATATCAGTCTATTGACCGACCATAAGTACAATGGCATATAGTAATACATCTACATTGTATAAGTTTCTAATAAATTTCTAATTTATGATATGTACAGAATATATTATATCTATCATATACACATATATTTGCCATAGAATGGCAATATAAATAATTGAAGAAATAAATGGCAGTAATATCTCATTCAAATTACTTCTTGCTCAACTGGCAAATATTCAAAGCATAAATGTACCCATACATGTTACTATGAACATATTGAATTCGAAATTCGAAAAATTCACATTAAGATATATTACAAATATTCATTTCAAAACAGTTATTAACATACAGAAAAGTTAAATTCCTCATTGGATATCAAGAAGTGCTGAAAATTGAAAATACTTCACAAGTATATCATAAATGAGTGAATATATTTCAAGCAACAACAAAATCATATATACACATACATGCAAACATTTTATTTCCTTATCTTTTTACATTGCATTGTATTTTGGTATTGTGGTATTTTATACAACTTTGAAATTACAAGCCATTTAGAAAATCTGTGCAAATCAATGCTACTACTTCTACCTTTTCACCACAGAGGAAAACAATATCGGCCTATTGACCAACCATAAGTACATTAGCACATGGTAATTGGTAATATATGTATAAGTTTCTAATAAATTTCTAATTTATGATATGTACAGAATATATTATACCTATGACATACATGTACTTGCCATGTATAGATATTTGCCATAGAATGGCCCATAAATGTACCCATACATGTTACTATGAATATACTGAATTCAAAATTTGAAAAATTAACGTATAAGATATATTACAATATTCATTTTCAAACAGTTATTATTAAACATACAGAAAAGTTGATTATATCTCATTGGATATCAAGAAGTGCTGAAAAATTGAAAATACTTCATAAGTAAGTATATCATAAATGAGGGAATATATTTCAAGCAACAGCAAAATCATATATACACATACATACAAACTTTGTGTGACCTTGGCCTCTAATGAACTTTTCAGTGCATAGTAATATCCTTAGAACTTCCAAAAATACTGCCCTCTTCATGTGGCAAAAACCCCCATTATATCTGCTTTTGTTTTTTCTCACAGGAAATCTTTTTGGACAGATATTTCTCCTCTAACATTGATTTTTGTTTTTTATTTTATTATTTCAAGCAGAATTGCATTCACAATGAGATTGTACAAAATTATAACTTGCTCAATCTCTAATGAGGTAATATGTGAAAAGGTAAAGGTGTACATTGAACACAAAGTGATCCCTATGCTCAATATACCTGCCATTGTAGGTTATTATACCAACATCAACAAAGAACTGCACTAATATGGATCAAAATTTCCACTACACACTTTTGTTTTGAACAATAAATCAATGTCAAATGCCAAAGTACAATATTATTCAAATAAATGTTCCCTGAACCAAAACATAAATCTGATGTATAAACTGAAGTACCACAAATAAGTCTAAATACATTTAGGCACTCAGCCAGCATATTCCTGAGAAGTTGGGTCTAATCTTAATTCTAATTCAGCATGGCAGTAAACAAACGTATGCAACTTTTCTTCAAGCATAGTGTTACATAGTATTCCATTCAACTGTGACAGCCGATGGTAGATTTCAGATGCAGAAAAGCCCTGTCAGGAATGGTCTCCAGTATATCTATGTATTTCAAGATGTCAAACAATACAATGTTTTATTATATCTGGACATAAATTTCTATAAATCTATGTTTTAACGTCATAGGTAAAAGGTTACTTCTCATTTGTTGTGCAACGACTTGAATTGCTTTTAAAAAAGATGGAGCTTTTTAAGGACTCTACACTTGTAACATATTTCTCAAAATTAAGTGATCTTACAAAATTCTTCCAGCTTTTAATCAGCTTCTTATTATTCGGGTCATAGGGTTGTGTATAACAGGACTCAGATTAATGGCGTCACTGACATAATATCCCGTCATGCAACCTATACTCTAGCCTGGCTGGCAACCTGAATAAGATAAATGAAGAAAAAAGAAAGGGCCCTACATGATGATTTATTATTCTAGTGGCACTGTCAAAGTCCTACCAAAGAATTGTAGCTGCAAGCACTGTGAGAAATAAGCACATCATACTTGGTGATGATGAATTGCCTATACTGTTAGATATGAGTTATCTTGCCAATACTATTATCACACACACAAAAAAAAAATGAATGGTATATTTATCATGACTGAGAAATGTCCTTGCCTTGAGGGTGTTGTCTGATGTGACTGACACTGACAGGTCGCTGTGGCGGAGCTTTCTTCTTAATGCCTGGATGGAGATGGTACCCAGGAAATGGTAGTGTGGTGATCACACACTCTGGAGTGGGTTCTGACACACCAGGCTGCTGGTAGTTCAGACGCTTTCTGTTGCTTAGACCTGCATCTCCAGATGGTTTCTGAAAGGTTGAGACAGCATAAGGTCATTATTTTTTTTTTATAAAAGGGAATAAACGGGAGAGCATACCTGTCAACTATTACTCTTTAGGAGTAATTATTACTCTTTTCTCTCCTAAATTACTCCTTACTCCTTCCTCCTTCCTCCTAAAGTATTACTCTTTTTTACATAAATCCTCCAGCACATGTTATTTAGTAATCATACTTAATTACAAAAATGTGTTACTTTTTCTGAAGAATTAGCTAAAATGTATTTTAAAATCTGGGCTAAAAATATCGCATGCTGTATTAGGACTTCAAGAAAGTCTGGGGAAACTGGTTTAAGGGAGAAATAAAGGGCCTTCATGGATAATTACAAAAATTTTATCGTGAGAATGGGATTGCCCCCCCCCCTCCCCCACCTCCGTGCTCCATCACACTGTTACTAATAAATGGATTACTCTTTTTGGTCCTTCAAGGTTGGCAGGTATGGGAGAGGACATTTGCAAGAATGTGTGATTTTAGTAGCATCACCAAATGATGTGGAGGAGGAAATGGAAGAAACTAATATAAAAATTTATCATCCATACTGAAATAATTCAGATTTTTGTTATTGTTCCAAAAACATAGCATGCAATTTAGAAATCTGGGCCCATATTCATAAAACCTTACTAGGTCTAGTTGGCAACTAGCCTAGCCTATGCAATTAGTTGACAACTAGTTTAGTAAGGTATTATGAATATTGGCCCATGTCGGTTAAAGGGCAATCCAACCTTGCTAATAAGATGATTTGTGTGAAAGCAGAAAATGAGAAAAACAGGATGGTGAAAGTTTGAAAATAATCGGACAAGGACTAAGAAAGTTATGGATGTTTGAAAAATGAGATAACTACATCTCAAATTGGCAATTTGGTGAGTTGATTGTGACATTTTTGTGGACAAGTCTCTCGTTTGTCGTACACAAAAATATCATTAATTACGCGGTTTTCTGTGAGGCGTTTTTACCCTCAGGGCAGTACTCAAAATATATTGGAGATAACAAGTTATAGGTCCTCATGAAAGAAAAAGATCCTACTGAGTAATACATTTTGAAAAAAAGTGACATTTTAGTCATTTTGTGTGTTGGAGCGAATGGGGGAGTTGTCCCCAGTTACATCACAGTGACATTACCTATTCGGCCAATTTGAAATTCCCATATGTATAGTGATTACAACTTTCAAAAATTCCTAACTTTCTTAATGCTTGTCCGATTTCTTTCAAACTTTCACCAATCTGCTTCTCTGATTTTTCCTCTTTCTTTCAAAGGAACTTGCTTTTAAGGTTGGATTTCCCTTTAAGGAGTCAGGACACAATGGCAGTGCAAGGGTGCAATTGAACTAATAGAGAAGAATGAGCATGTTATTATAAAGCAATCTTACAATGATTCTTGATTTCTTTGGTAGCTGTTTGGAGGGTGTACCAGCATCTGGGCTATGACGCTTCATCTGGGTTGAAGGCGTCACTTCATTCTGTTTCCTCCCGTTATCCTTGACTGGCGTTGTCTCTAGAAGAGAACCTATGTTCTGAGATGCCTGCAAACATATTGGCTAATACCAGATATATAAAGATAAGGATAAAGAAGACATTATTTTCCCTAATATTGGTGGTCCTGTGAATCATTTGAAGGGGTTGGAGCAACACAGTTCTAAGCCTCTATTTTGTGAAAAAATGAAATACATACATAAGCATAAACCTGTATCTGGACAACTAATCCCCTCGGCCAATTACTACAACCAACTAACTCCAAGGGATAATGACCCCTGGGGAAGTGGATGTATGGGTGTTAGTCCAGCAGTATTTGTCCTTGAATCATATAATTTTCACTTGGCTACCCTGCAACCTGCAAAAAGAGCTGATATTCTAATTTGAATAAAAAGTTGGTCAAATAGCAAAGAAAACTTGTAATCCTCATATGTCTCTTTGTGATAAATCATTTCATATGCATTCGTCCTAGAAGACACAATGGAAATTTCATTAGTGTATCATTCTCTTCACTTATTCTTTGAAATAAGACAGATGAACAATTCATAGAACAGTCGGTATGGATATGATAATGATGTACAAGTTAACTCAGTCAAGACTATATGAAGTCACTTAATAAAACATGAATTCAAATTCAAAATATAAAAACTGACCTCAAAATCCAGCAGGTCTTCTGTCCCTTGACCATATATATGTTCTTTTGATTTCCCTTCTTTTTTCATGTTCTGGCTCTCATCACGAGCCGTTGGATTGTGTGTTATCACAAGGTCATTGTCAGGGGGCAGTGACACAGCAGAAACATCAAACTGAAGCAAAAGTATACAGTATGAGAATTGATTTGTTATGTAAACTATCTGACTTAAATACATTTCTGAACATGAGGCTTTGGAAAAGCACAAATTCAAAGAAGAACATCATTATCAGGGGAAAGAAATACAGAATCTTGACAGATCTCTTATTAAATACACTAACCTGGAGCGATTTTTAACGTGGGGTGCTGAGAGGTGCTTTTTCACTTCAAAATTTACTGTTGCACCCCAGCGACCCATATACTTCTCAAACGTTGGGTTCAGGCAATTGCTGACCTCCCTTGACACCCAGTGATCTACATCATGCATGTTAATCACTGTGCGCGTTCATTTACAAAAAGGGGTAATAGTTCACTTTGAGAGGCGTAGTAGTTACCATCTCCAAATGGACATTTTCACAATATACTACCTAACTGCTCTTGGCATTTTCATTTGTTTCTTATATCACTCTCTTTTCTCTCTTAGTTATATTGGCCTAAACACATCTCACAATATATCATTGTTGTAAAGACAAATTATTTTTCACTGTATACAAATCGAGTTACCCCATGGTACAATGGCACAGTCCAATAGACGTCCGTCATTTCTTCCTGCTAAAACCGTAATATCAAACGATATATTTTTTATCAAAATGTAACCAAAGTAGAAATATCAAATTTATATATGTAGCCTTGTGTACAACTTGTATATGCACCACCTTCTATCTTACAGATAAAAATTTTAATACAGAAAAATATGGAGCAAACCGCTTCACAGACGCACAAATCCGTTTGTCAGTAATCCAATAGCCTTGCGTGCATTATACATGTGACACATTCGTGAATAATGTGACAAACAATAAGAGGCAATTTGTGAATAAACCAAATTCCCGTCAACCGATAAGAATAATCTTTAGATCACTAGTTAAATGCCACAAAGTATATGTTTATCACAAGTATGAGTTTTGCTTTGATAAATTTTAAAATTAGATGATGCAAAAATCGATTTAATAATTTCTATGTAAATGAACAAACTGTATGACTCACAGACAAATCCATAATATGATATCCATGGGTCTTCCTTGAATGTCTGCTTGATTTCTGAGGTGTGCTGGTTGCTCTATTGGCCTTCCCGTGAGCTGCATCACTAGGTTCTACCTCGGCTGTCTGGAATGATAAAATGGTAAACTAAAATCTAGCACAACTCAATATAAAGAAGGTTTTTTAAAAATCTGTACAAGAATAATATTCTCTACGTCAATATCTAAAGTATACCACATTCTTTAAAAGAAGTTTTAATCCAGCCTTTAGAAATTAGGAATTTAGCAATTATGAGCTAAAACCTCCCACAATGGCCACAATCATGAAAACTATTGTTTTGCCAGCAGCTATCTGCCACAACATTCCTAATATCGAAGTGGGGGAAAAAAGAGAAATTTGATGTCAGCCTTTTAGAATAACATTCATAATTATGATATTCCTACAACTTCATTCTGCCACAACAGTAGTCATTTCATACATCACAGAGTGGAGAAATAGCACAAAACAAGATTAATCTATGTTCTTTCATTTAAGCACAACTCTAATTTTGATACTCTATTTGCTGATCGTGGACGATCTTGGTGTAAGAAAATTTGAGAAGTTTACCTTATAGGAAATGTGTGTATAACTTGAGCAGAAATTAAAAAACTTCCATAGAATGAAAAAAAAAAGAGGAAAGTTACAACTCCAGTTGCGGAATTGACCATAGAATACTGATTGAAAATTAACACGACCTGTGGTTCATTTATATTCAGATTCAGATTCAGATTAAAACTTCATTTATTTCCTTCTCATAATCAAATAAATACAAAATGAAATGTACATTCACAGAAAACATGGTGGAAGGAGGTGAGGGTCCAAGGAAGCACATGGCTTGTGGTGGGGGTCGCCTTTACGATACATATTTACATACGTAATATTATACAACGATCATAACATACAAAAAAATATCTAATGGAAAAAAACCCCAGAAAAACAAGCAGTAATAACCTTTTTCAGGATACTATAAGATGGGGAACGATGAGGCAGGTAGACATTGAATGGAGTGCTCTTGCTCGCGTCTACAGGGTCATCAAAGACTTCTGGATTGGTGTTCAGTTGAAATGAAACTTGCTTCTTTCCACCCTGGGTTAAAATATATATAAAACCATGTTTTATTTCAAAGAAGCTAACATACCATATTAACATATTAACAATTTTTAAGAGAACCAGAATGCTTGAATATTAATGGATGACATGACAAATGAAATGGGATAAGAAAACGAATTCATAGACAAAATACATTTTATGAGCTTATGTATATATCTGATGCAAAGAACTCATGTGAATGCATGAGTCATCACCAAATATTTTCAAAATTGTGATTAACAATGATTGTAGATTAACCTACCATAGAAATAAACTTCTTATTCTGTATAGAAAAGGAAAAGAAGATAATACAAATATTTTATAGAAACAGAACATTCCCGATCAATTCACTGCATAAGTTTTCTCTTGATCAACATCATAAACCTAACACTAACTGATCACTGCTTATTTTTATAACATACCTTTGCAGTTAATTCACCAATACTATCATGATGTTGCTTTGGTGTCTTTGTTGGGCTTTTCTTCACGAGTGGTACTTTCCTCCCAGTGACTTTAAGTTTGGGTTCATTTCCTATATCAAATCATTCAAGAAATACAAAAGAAAACACAAAGTGATTTGTTTTTCTAAATACATGTACAATACTGTTTGCTACCAGCAGCTTTGTATATCCGCCATGAAATCAACGCCCTTTTGCACAATATTAATACTTGCAAACATGCATGCACATAATTATAAATTATAGCAAATTATTTACTCTAAACATTTGAAATTAAATTGGAAAAAGAAAGAACCACTTTAATAAAAACGCATTTGTTGCTAATTAGACCCATACAATTTTTATAGTTTATCCTAAAAACATAAAACTGTTTTATACACTATGCTTTACAGATATGAAGCATTGAATTTTACACATATTAACAATTCTTTTTGTATCGTCATAATTTGGGAATAAATATTAGTTTGCCTTTCGTAGTGTCATTGTACAGGAAAGAGGAAAATGTGGAGACCATGAAGTAGATCTAATGAAATACCTTTTTTCTTAAGAGGAGAACTAGTGAGGCTTGTGTTGCTTTCATTGCTTAAAAGGCTGTAAACAGATCTAGTAGTAGTTTGCGCTTTCTTCCCATTCTCCAGCACTTTCTGTCCTCCTTTATGAAATGAAAATGTATTTGTTTACTGTGAACAATGAACATAGCAGATAGTAAAGTACAAAAGAAAAGAGTGACAGAGATAGGTAGAGAGAAAGAATGACAAAAAAAAACCTCTCTGAAATTACACAGTTTTGGTAGGTATTACAGGTAACATGTAAGCAAAAAGAGAAAAGTAAAAAAAAAAAATACAAAGAATAAATAAACAAATTCAGGTAACAAGTAAGAAAAAAGAGAAAAGTGTGTGAGAGATTCAAAGGGAATTTCTTCTTATATTTCAAAGACGAGTTGTATTGAAATTCTGATAAAATTTTGATACACAAAAAACAATGTATAAACATGCTTTTCATTTTGAACTGCTCAAGCTGGAAGTAGCAACTGAATGTTCATAGAGGTGTCGTGGTCTAGTGGATACGTCATCGGACTGTGGCTCACATGGTTCGCATTTCGAATCCCTCCACGGCGCTAATGTCCTTTGGCAAGACATTCATCTACATTTGCCACTCTCCACCCAGGTGAAGTAAATGGGTACCCGGTAGGAAGAAATTCCTTGAATGCTTTAGCGCCTATCATGGCAGCTCGGCTAAAGCCGGGGTAATAATGTGATACTTTGTATTAAGCGCAGTAGAATATATTCATATAGTAGCTGCGCTATATAAATGGGACATATTATATTATTATGATAAGAATATCCCCTGACCACACAAAACTTATTTCAATGAATGAGTAGATAACTTGCCAATTCATGTAAAATCACAGCAAAATGCTAATTATATAAATTATGTAATGATCCTGTCCTATTTAACTTGGAAATATATTGTATTCAAATTAACCAAATTAACTAAATTGAGCTGAAATATTGATCTGTGCCTTTAACAATGATGTTAATATTTACAATTAACCCAACAATACCAAGCTTACCTGACAGAAAATTTGAAGTTAACTTCTTCTGTTTGCCAATTGGCACTGAATATGAAGATGAAGAATCAATGCTGCAATACTCTGGGCCATTACCTGTTAAAAAAAGAAAGAAATTATTTAAAAAAAAAAGGAAAAAAGATGAAGTTTCGAAACTGATATGAAAATGGGATGACTACGGAATTGCCTGGAAAAAAAATGCTATTGTGAATTTAGTATACTAATTGACTGTGCTTGATGTCTGAAATGAAAAATTTAATACAATTGAATAAATACTGATCAAGACAGTACAACAATTTCAAAATTCTGCACAAAAAGAGTTATTCATATCTACAAATTTTATTTTTCACACGTGACTCTAGTAGTTCAGTGATTGCAATGACTTTCGGGTATTTTTTTCCTGCACAGGTTATGATGTGATTTTGGGCATATACATGTATGTAATTTAATGTGAAGTGCAAATCCTACTTCATAGATATCTCTCAAATAGTAAAATTCGACAAATTATAGAGACTAGCATTTACATATATGTATATATATATATATATATGGGTATTATAAATCACAAAATGAAACTGCAAATTCTCTACTTTTGACCAAAATAAATAAATGCCATTTGACTCATAAAAGGAAACAACATGAATCTTTGTAAAAAAAAACCTACTTGCAAAGAAATCACCACCATCTTAACTTAGTACACATATATTTATTCTAAAATAGACTTTAAAAAACTTTAAAACTGGATAGTGCAATCCATACCTGAGATATCTGATATTCCAAACTGGTCAATATTCATAGCAGAGAATTTTCCTTCCAGCAAAGTGGAATGAGCTCGTTTCTCTACTTTCCTTGAACCTGTTGACAAAAGAAAAAAATATGGTAAGAAGTTTTTCTTTTCAAAAGCAACATAATACCATATATCCACAAGTATGTGTAGGTGTATAGATCAAGTGGTGATTAGAGTCAGAAGTACATTGAAAAATGACTTGAATAATAATAATAATAATAATAATAATAATAAAGTCCGTTTCAAGGTCTCTGTGCTAGTGTACAGGGAAATCAACTTCAATGCAAACAAGCATTTTTTTCTCAGTCCTTGGAAAACCACTGCAAAAGATCATATCATCTGTTGAGAGCTAGAAGGGCATTAAGTCCGTTAAAATATAGGAGTTAACAACCTTCTGGCTCCAAACAGACGATATATGAGTTTGACATCATCAGATATTTAGTGATTCACCAACATTCACCCTGTACGTACATTGGCTGCTGAATAATCAAGCAAAACATACACAAAGAAAAACAATGCCCATATTCAATTTTCATTGCCTTTGTCGATATAGATGTACTTAACTGGTTTGTGACTGACTTTACAACCATACATGGTTTTCTCAATAAAAATGATCTAATGGAGATGTGGAATTACTTTCATCTTTTGAACAGAGATTTTAACAAACTTTGCAATCAACATACTTGCAATGAACTTACTAGCATATCTTTGTCATGATTAAACCATGTCGCAAAGAGATTTGGCAGAAATATTTGGCTATAATCTACTGAAGATGTGGAACTACTATCATCTTTAGAATACATATTTAAACAAAATTTTGCAATGGATTAGCTTTAAAATAACCTAATAACATTTATTTGTCTCGATTGAACCAAATATCTCAGAGATTTGTAGAAAAAAAATTGGTTTTAATCTACTGAAGATGTGGAACTGTTTTCAAATTTGGAGCATAGACTTCAAAACGGGCTGCTACAAATTTGTTGGAGATATGAACATTTATTTATTATGATTAAATAAAAACATACTAAGTTTCATATTAATTCATATATACTGCTACATTCTAAAAGCTTCCTTAATTTTGTTGAGTGACATAGGCACAAAATGTATGGTATCTAAAAATAACAAAATGACATATATATGATGATTGCAGAAAGTACAGAACTTTTTGGAATAACGGAAAGTTCTTGTACAAATCTGTACATTTTACTTCATCCATTCTGCACTGCACAGAAACTGATTGTTTCGTTGTTGAACCCGTCTACTGTCTTGAAGCAAGGTATTCATTGCATAAGCAATGTAAGGACTATCAGGTACACTTCACACTCTCAAACAGCAATCTTAGGTTGGATGATATAATATTTTCTTCTTTTAATTTTAACCTCTGCTTTGCTTCTACAGTCCTAAATTTGATACCATTCTCTGAAGAACATCTATTATTTGTAGCAAAATGTTTCAGGGTATTTATTTACCTTTGACTTGAGACTTCACATTAGGTGTTTTGTTATTGGATATCTGTGACAGCTTCAGAATTCTGCTTGATGTAGTGCTAGACTTTCTCTTGGGCTCTAAAGAGAAAACAAATACAATGTGTCATCACAGCATTCTAATCTAGCAATTTAAGTGCATTTACAAACTAGAGTCTTGTGATATATCTGCCATACAGAAACATTTATTTTGACAGGTTTGATTTAAAGGCCAAAAATGCCCTAATTTTTTTTTACCAATACATTTTCAAATATTTCTTGGTGATACCAGCTGTACAGCATGTTTGCAGCAAGTTTGCATTTTGCACAATAACCAACTTAACATTGCGAAGGGTATTACTTGATAATCCCTCACTGCATAAGCTTGGCGTTTTGCTTTTAGGACAGTACTTCCTGAATAGCAGAAGTACAATGATGCAGTAAAATTGAGACATGTTTAATGTACTTTGGGTTACATGCCCAAAATGCCATTAGCTTTCACATTGCAATGTCAGTAATAATGGTTTGTTTCTTGTCTTGCGGGAAGAGGGCTTAAAGGAATTTAACCTTTCCATATGTCATACCTGGTAGATCCCTGGGTAGTTCTATATCAGAGTACCGATTGTCTGAGTCTTCACAAGTCTCTGCATTTGTGAGGGTCATCTCTGCATCAGACAAAGTTGTGTTCTCTTCAGAAAAGTCTACAAGAGGAATTCATTTTGAAATATATAAGATCAATTAATCATAAAAATTCATCAAAAGAATTGACTGCCAAATAATAAGATGCAGTGTATTTATAATTGCAATTGAGTTAAAGTTGTTACCACAAAGAACCCAATATCTAGTATCTACAAGACAATTCACTTCTGTCACAAAATCGATCGGAGTGCATAAGAAATAGTAATCACAGTTACAGGTTTTCTATCGTGTACAGAACACAAAGCATAGTGAACAGCTAAATAATTGTATTTTACTAAGCATAACTGAACATGTATGCAGTTTATTATCTATTTCATTTGTAATGTTTCATTGCAGTTTTATTTATATTATATTGCAGTATAGCATAGGGAATAATATACCCTTGTATCTTCAGATAACAGGCCTTTCAGATAATGCACCTTATTATTCACAATGAAAAATATTTGCATATAATTCTCACCAGTGGCGGATCCAGGGGGGGGGGGGGCACAGCCGGCCCGTGCCCCCCCCCCTTTTGGAAGAGAAGTATGAATTTTTACCATAGACGATGCGCCATTGTCTAGATTGTGCCCCCCTTATCGAGTGAAGACCTTTTTTTTTTTTTTTGCTGCTTGTCAGGGAATTATGGAGGGCAACTGGACCCTATAACCCCTTACGGAGCGATATTTGAAAGATTGGCGAAATTTTTTTTTGTCCCTACCCCCCCCCACTGAGGAGCGACTTTTCGAGAAGCTGGCGAGACCAAAAAAAATACGGGTCTACCTTTTCAAACTTTCATTTTTGTGCCCCCTCTTTTACTCAATCCTGGATCCACCCCTGATTCTCACAATGCAAATTTATTGTTTTTCATTGAGGACTATCTCAAAGTTTACATCCTCTGACATCATTCATTGGTTTTATATATTTTAACATTACTAAAAAATAAAATATACTTTGATATGTGATAGAAATTAACAGTGCAAGAGGTTTTTTTTAATAATGTGGCTACATATTTTGTAAACATTGAAAAATTAATAAAAATGATGATCAAGGATTTTTGTTAAAGCATCACTTTAGTAATAAGATAGGGGAACACACAGCAAGTATTCTAGATATATACAACTACCTGAAAGGTACAAAATAGAGTCATCATTCTCATCACTTGACTCTTCCACAAGGGAAGATCTAACCATTGGGGAATAATGTCTTCTTCCTAATCCCTTTCCTTCTATTTTCAGAGGAGTTGGCTTCTGTGGAAAGAAAAATTATACTTTGTTCTGTGACACTGTTGCCCTTGTCCCACTTACGGGAAAGGAAGAACACATTGCAAATAAACTTCCAGAAACCTTTACAACTAATACTATGCATTCTGAAAAACACATTTCACAATAAGAATACCAGGTACATTAAACTAGTAGTTCATTTCATCTTAGGATAACCTTTTCCCAGTGCATTATTTCCATAAATGTCTACATCTTAGGTAGGACTAATAAAAGATTATTACATGAATATAATATACTTCACCAATTGGTTTGTATGAAAGCCCATAAATGACTTGGATTTTGTATAGACCTCTTTACTAATGCATGTTTCTCTCCAGAACCCTTAGTTACCAACTATTTAGTGCGACTGCTATGCATAATGGCATCTCTATGGATGGAACCATTTTGCGTACATTAGTGGTTGCTATGTTGGGTAAGGCTCTGGCAAGCTTTTGAGTCAAGAGAAACATTTGTTCAAGATGTATGCATAAAATTAGTAAACAGGTCTATTGAAACAACTATTAAGAAAAGAATGCAGCTGAATAACATAATCCTTTCATCTATCTATTGCCTCAAAATAGTTTCTTACCCTTCTTGACGACTTTTGCGAGATCTGTTTTGACATTCTATTCATCATGGCTCTAGGGAGAAAATTAAACAGTTGTGGGATTACAATTACTATCAAATTAGTCTTTTTCATGCAGCTGTCAATGTTTTGTTTAAAATTTCAGGAAAACTTATAATCACAATCTTGAAACTCCTATAAATTCTTGTCTACAGACTTTGATTTAAACCTCTGTTTAAATGTACATAAAGCTCCCAATACTATGCTGATAATGCTTTAAAAATCAACAAAACAGTGCATATATTCACATTATTAATATTGTTTATTTTTGGAAGTGTTTAAAATCTTACATATAAAGGAATTAGAATAACACTTGAAATAAAAGTACCCACTATAGAATGTTGTCAGTAGTGAAACTACATAGAAGGAATTCTTAACTTGAATACTTACTTCGAATGATATGTCTTGGCCATATGATCTTCATCCTGATCACCTGTCTCACTTTCTGCAATGGACTCGAGTGCTACATTTGCTGATAATTAACAGATTTATTATAAACTTGATTTACAAAATGGCTTTTCAACACAAGATTTGTTGAACAGACCAGTTTACTAAACCAGTGCATAGCGGTACTTCTTTACATACACTGTTCTTGATGACCCAAAAGCAATAATGTATGTAAAATGGGTCCCAAACTTAGATGTGCCATCATATATACAGCAGGCAAATCAAATAGTTATCTGGGGTTCTTTGGAGAGAAAAACACACATTTTTTTCACCACCCCAGATTTTCTCAGATCCAATACTTATTATTCACACAGATTTTACAGTTCTAATTATCATTTAAAGCTTTAAGACTTAAGCAAAACTCCCAGCTCCTTAGCTTGACCTTGTATTTTATTACACTTTCGTAATTACAGACTTTCACACACACACACACACACACACACGCACGTTTACATGGCTTTACTTCCGAGGACAACTATTGTTCCTCTATTGTTACTCGTCCTCGGACAGTCGACGGAATAAGGCATAAATTCATTGTTCGACGTTCGAGGACTATTGTCCGCCTTCCGAGGACCATTGTTGTCATAATGCTAAACAAACGCACACAAACCTGTCACTTTTGTTTTCCTCTTGGTAGCTACACATATTTGCAGTTCAGAAAATTCATCAATATCAGCCTTCTTAAAAACAGGCCTCAATCTAGAGTATGTGTTGATGAAGCGCGGCATGCCATCAACCTGGGGAAGACTACGAAGTAATACAAGTCAAGAATCATGCCTCCTAAATTGGTATGAGAGACAGAGAAAGAGAGAGAGAGAGAGAGAGAGAGAGAGAGAGAAAGAGAGTGTTGGGGGGGGGGGGAGAGGGGATAATCATTTGTAACCTCAGATCTAGTTTTGTGCACAAAAAAAGGAAACAATTAGTTTTTACGAAAATTAGATTAACGTTAGATTTTGTAAGATCCTAGTTGCTAGATCTAAAAAGAAAATTAGAAATTTTCTGAAAACAGATTTCACCTGATTTACATGTATCTTACTCTTAGACTTAGATCTACAGCCATGGAAAAAAATTATTAGACCAAGAATGGTTACTGATAGTGTTATTTTTGTGGTAAGAAGGAAATAAAACCAAGGTATAATTGCTGCAATTTGGTATTCATTCAATGAAATACAAAGACAAATCATTTCTATAATTTTGTTTGCATATTATATTAAACTTATTACAGAAGCTTGGTCTAATAATTTTTTGCATGGCTGTACTTTCAGCACATACATGTAGTCATAGATCTCGTCATAGACAAAAGTTACAAAATACCGGTAAAACTCTGTTAGACTCTGACTGTCAATGTTATTATATCTATATTTGGTTAAAATTAGACAAAATCTTGATCTAACGTCAAGCCTACAATGATAGATCCAACATAACTTAAGCCAAATTGATACATAATTCAATATCCATGTCAAAATAGACTAGACTCTCGAGTCTACTATTACCTTTCAAGCTCAAGTTTCCTAACCCCAGCCTTTTTTCTGTCGGCTCAGCAAAGTTCTAGGACACTCCCAGGCCCGTAGCAAGGGTTTCTAAAGGGGTGGGTAGTTTTTGGCAAAAGTGGACCTTTTTGTCATAATCAATACGGACCTTGCTAGGGGGGTCCGGAGGCATGCTCCCCCCGGAAAATTTTAAAATCTAGATGCTTTCTGCTGCAATTTAAGGACTCCCGAGGGGAAATTTAGGGGTTGTGAATAACAATTCTGGTAACACAGATTAAAGGTGTGTGTGTGTTTTTTGAAAAAAGCGGACCTCAGCCCAAGAAAGGGGGGGGGGGTCGTCCGACCCCTCCGACCCCCCTCTGGCTACGGGCCTGACTCCACACAATTACAACCCCCACCCTCCCCCCCCCCCCAAAAAAAAAAAAAAAAAAAAACCCAAAAGACTGTGCAGTCAATTATCTGCCATGCACTCCAGCAGCTGTAGTCTGTGCCACATCTAGACAGAAATAACCGTCTGTTAAGTGTTATGGGGAAATCTTTAATATTTCTGACATTTCTCAACCTTCCTAGACAGACGGTACACCTGTATATCGCCACATCATGCCTCGGCCCAAGTCAACACAGTACTATAGTAACATTAATTTTCATTTCACTGATGTATTGTGCATCACTTGACATTCCCGCTGTCATAATGTGTCTTGTGTAATACTAATAATAGACCTGTTCACAAATATATTCCGATTTATCCATACTTTTAAAACAAAGGTTGTTCGACAACCTGAAACAGTGAAAGCTTGTTTGTGAGACAATGTCAGACATACGGTAGCAACACGTAATGTATGCTCTTCACTTAGAATTCTGTCTCTCGTTTGTCTCTCGTTCGTTAACTCTTCAAGTAGAATTCTGTCTCTTGTTCGTTAGCTCTTCAAGACTAGAGCTAACGAACAAGAGACAGAATTTTCGGTCTAGCAAAGTTACTAGCCGCGGCTCCACACCGATCTCTGACTCGACTGAGCCTAGCCTGATGGGCCGGAACGAGGCGCAAGCAGCGCAGGGCGGGCCAGGCGAATCAGTTTCTCACTCACTCAGTCTCAGTGACTGATCAGCTTTAGACCCTATGGCCTATCTCTTACCAAACGGAATAAAATCACTGTAAAATGCATTTTTACCCATTCGAGGCAAAAGGTTACAGCTTATTCTGGTAGGTACGTTCCGATCCAGTTAATCCAACAAACATCTTCCTCAGCTCAGTTAATTAAAATTAACGGTAAGGGTAACCCTTTTATTTTCACGTCGGTTCCGGATCCGGTACGTATACGGTACGTGTACGTACGTGCGCGCGCGTCGGTGTACTCGACTAATTTGTCTATGACGACTCGACTCACGTCACGCGCGTACTTAATTTCGTACGCGTACGTCGCGCGCGATACGTTGCGCCGGCCGCGCCATACACTTTTTTTTTTGTTTTTACAAGTTTTTTTTTAAATTCTTTTCTATCAAACAAAATTACAAATGAAGTTTAACATTTCATACAAAATTAGAATAACTTTTACATATAAACAACATTACAAGTATAAGGTTTCACATTTCATACATAAGTGCACATAAATCTTCACATTAACATAATTGCAAGTAATAGTTTCACATTTTATACCAAATTATGACAATTTTTCTCATCAACAGAATTGCAAACAAATATTTACAAGTTATAACTTTGCATAATAAATAATTGGCATAATACAGTAATCAAGGAAACATTATGCATAGGCCTATACATGTAATGTTAAAGGGGAATTAACCTAAAATATAAATGTGCTCATATTCAAGGATGTAATCTATTCCTTCTTGTTGCCCTATACGTATAGTTTTGCATTAAAATATACGAGATGGGTATAAATCAAGATTTTCTCAGCAAGATTTATCGTCTGCTAGCGATACCAGGGGGCTGCCAGTTTCTTGATGTGTACATAAAGATATTTTTAATCAGAATGCAAAATTGTCTTTCCTTTTTCCTAATACAAAATTCCGTTTGAGATTTAAAATATTTAACAGATATATAAATATATTCGAAAAACGAAAATGTGTTTTATATCTTTGAAAATTACGATATTACTAAATATCAATCTATTTTCTTGATACTATGACGTACGTGATGAAGCGAATTAATTCAAATTTATGGATGATGACTTTCCCGAGCGTCAATAGTGACAAACTATGCATTCACCTGCTTTGAGATAATGGACTTCAAAAGTCAGAATGCGCGTTGTATAAATTATGTTCTGCTCTGCCAGGCAATTAAGACCAGGCAAGAAATCGATTTCTAGTTAGCAAAACCGGAGAATTTAAAAAGAAATATATAAATTTTAAATTTTGAAATAAATGTATACACCTGTTATGTATTTTCCATCATATATGGGGCTTTTTTGTAACGAAGAGAAGCAATTTAGCTAGTGGATTTAAAATATCTTCCTGAACGGTCTCCAATGGTTCATGTACAACTCCATGTCATCAAGAAGCCCCCATGAAGTGTTATAATAGCAGATGATACCGTGTGCTAGAATGTCTTGCTTTAAACCCTTTTCTGATATTTTATTTCTAAAGTACAGGTCAATGATTAAGAATATATTACACCTTTAAACACAAGTACAATATTCTAGTGATAATTCTCCTTTAACTATAACTTATGTCTGGAGAGAAAAGAATTATAAAGGGAGAAAAGAAGAGAGAAAAGGAAAATGGAGTGGAGGTGGTGTAACCACCCCATAATGATAATTAAAAAAAGAAATAAACAACACATACACACACAAACTACACAGAAATAAAAACGTCTACAAACACGCAATAAACACTCCCCAATATAGGACACGACACGACTTGACACCATTTTTTTTCCTTTCATAATTTTTTTATTCCTTGATTCAGATGAATATTACCATGCGTCCCACCATGCGTCCCATGCGTCCCATCACCACACAGCACTCACCTAAAACCCCACACATCCACACACGCCTATAGCTTCAAATCCCCCCCCCCCCTCTCCCGTAGATGCACAAATCAGATCTGTGTTGCGTTTCCAGCGAGAGCAGCCAATTACTCAAATTTTTCCTATTTCCTATATATAGTGATTATTTAGAGTTCCTCTCTGCTCAGCTATTTTTTTTTTCTTCCTGTTTATTTTCTAATTACCCGTTTCTTAATATCTTGTAACGCCGGAGGCATCCCATTCCTTTTTACTGCAAGTAAATATCATATACTTTATCAAAATTATAAGATGGTTTGACAACTGATCTTTTGCTGGAAGTTTGTATTGAACCCCTTTCCACTCAATGTTTTTAATGTCTATGTTATCAAACACATTGAAAAATCATATCCCACGATCGCAAATTTTAAAATATCCATACCTAGGGTGGGGGGGGGGGGGGGGGCGGCGGGGGAGTAGGGGCTACTAGCTCCAGCAAAAAAATCTTTCCAGCCAAAATATTTATAGACTTTCCCGCTTCCCCCTTTCATTCTTCCTCCCTTCTTTTCCCCCAATTGCCATGTATACGATGTTATATTAAGCTTTCGCCCGAAAATTGAGCAGAATAAATTGGCACCCGATCACTTTCATGGGTGTGTGTGTGTGTGGGGGGGGGGGGGGGGGGTTCATGGTTTGGTGAGGGGTGATGGATTCGGAAACTTGGACTTATCTGTATCGTTCCTACAGCAATATGTCATATCATGACACATCCCGCTAATTACTGTTGTAAAAAAGTTGTAAAATTGGTCATCCGTCACAAAGACAGACACTCTGTTGTCCCTTACATGATTACTTATATAGTATGCTTATTTGAGAGAGGGAGAGAGAGAGAGAGAGAGAGAGAGAGTGTGTGTGTGTGTGAAGGCTCTCGATTCCTTTTTGATTTGACAGTATAAATGGTGCACAGAGTATGACAAACATTCAATGTTTGAAAAAAAAAGGTTTCAACAATGAAGCAAGTTTATGTTTTTCGACAAAATCGTGCTGATCATCTTTCAATTATTGAAAATGGTTGGGATGTAAGCAAATTGCCCCAATCCAACCTAATTAGGCCGACTCCAAATACATTCTACAGTATAAGTCAATAAATATGACAAAAATAATATTAACACCCAATTATGTGTGTGCTTGGGTATGTGGATTATAGTGTGCATGCATGGGAGTATGTTTAACGGGGTACATGTGTTTGTGTGACGGTGGGGATGGGAGGAGGAGTGGGATAAGACAAAAAATTTCTCTCAAAATCTCTCAAAATAAATGTTTCAAAAATATTTTAAAGAAATGCTCATACCCATAGATAGCTTATAGGGTCTTTTCTGTAAAATTACACGAAATTATCTGCCAATATTTTACGCTTGAGTGAGCAAAAGACAATTTTGTGGAAGGGTGCTCAATCCAGACCTGACAAGAATAATAATTGATACTGGCTTTGGCTGGTATCAGCCAAGATGAGAGTCATGAGGCCTTTCACACTCACTTCTGGACCGCTCCAAGTTATAGAGCGCTCCAGAGGAACGGTTCTTGAAGAACGCTTCGTTTGCTTTCACACTCACCGCATTTTTTATGTCTCGAATCGCTCAACGAGTCAAAGTGGTCTTGTTGCTATGGCAGCTCAGATCAGCGGCTCAAATTTTTCGCGCGGAATTTCAAACCGTATAATGCGCTGTGCCGCTGCCCGGTCGGTCTGTCGTATCAATGTATCAAATCACCCATTGATTTCCCGCGCCACACACACTCACTTCCGGTTGAAGTACGCTTTAGGATCGCTTTGCTTTCACACTGACACGTTGGAGCGCTCTAACGAGGAACCGTTCCTCAAGACCACCTCGCGAGGTGGTCTTCTGGAGCGCTCCAGAAGTACGCTTCCTGGACCACTTGAGCATTCACACTCACCTGGGAACCGCTCCAGAGGAACCGTTCTAACGAAGTGAGTGTGAAAGGGCTCCACCTCGCGAGGTGGTCTTCTGGAGCGCTCCAGAAGTACGCTTCCTGGACCACTTGAGCATTCACACTCACCTGGGAACCGCTCCAGAGGAACCGTTCTTAGTTAGAGCGCTCTAACGAAGTGAGTGTGAAAGGGCTCTATATGGATTTTACCCATACACTATAGTCTTAAGCGTCAACTCTTCAAAACATACCGCGCGCCGCCGTGAAAAGCCGTAAAAATGTGCCATTCGGTTTCAACCACATCTTTTGATCCGATCGGCCTAGTTCACCACCGGAAAAAGCATTAGAAAATTTAACTTTTCTTCTTTATGGTGATGTAAAAATCACGATCTTTTGTTGTTACATTGCACCGACATATTTCATCAATTTGGTCAAAATTTCTGTGGTATCGAACTTTTTGACTGAAGGCTTCCGGCTTTCTCTGGCGATTTCTTGCCGGGAGTGGGCTTTTTTTTACCACAGGAAAAGGATTCAAGTCATTCAGTTCATTCTGAACATTTTGATATACGCCTATAAAGGATTCTCTTTGGATGAAAAAAGCCCGCGTCAAAATATTAAACTAAATGGTACCTCCGTCTGATTTTGGGAACTTTGCTACATATTTCCGCATTAAAGGTAGCCAGCGAAGCGGGTCGTACCATTCTTGCTCAGGGGAAATCAAGGGTTTTTAAAAGTAGATTATTGCGCTTACTTTCTCATGCATCCATACCGAATGAAAATAATAACCAAATTGAACTGTGTGTGTTTATAGGTCTATAAACAGTTTCAGTACAGTATATCATTGCGGACAGAATTAACCCTCCCATCATGCTTTTGCCCACCTCGCTCCGTGTCACCCTTGCTCTAAAAAGAACGGTCGCGAACCGTGATCCAATCAGATTCAACCGCACAGCTGAGCGGAATATACGTTATAGTCGGTTCTGTATAATTATGCGCACAGCTGACCCGGGCTGATTAAAAGCTTCAAATTAGGTGAAAGAAATCGGGGGCCGGGGGTCACAAATTAATATGTAAAGGCTTATAGAAATCCATATTGCGATCAATACAAGGCAATTACTGAAATAAGAGGCTTTGTTCTCTGTATATCCTTACACACATTGGCGGATCGGGGGGTGGGGGCACTTCTGGCCCGTGCCTCCCCCCTTTTGGAAGAAAAGTATGCATTTTGACCATAAAGGATCCGCCCATTTGTCGATTGTGCCCCCTTTTAGAATGAAAACTTTTTTTTTGGCTTGTCAGAGAATTATGAAGGGGAACTGGGTCCCCATACCCCCCCCCCCCACTGAGCGACTTTTCGAGAAGCTGGGAAGACCAAAAAATACGGGTCTCGTATGCCCCCCATACTAAATCCTGGATCCGCCCCTGCTTACACATCCCATCAATATCTTATGCTTGACTCGCAATTAACTGATTTGTTGAGTGTTTCAAAATGTTACGTTTGGTGAGTCTTTTAATATCACTTGGCTTGCTTACTCAATCATATAAAGTTTTGATTGGATATGTCAGGACATACGGCGAACAAAGTCTGTTCTTTCATAAATTGTCTTTTCATGACGTTCAACTATGCTGATACCAACCAGAACATAAACAAACATTTGTCAAGTATGGATTTTTCTACATTTCACAAAAGTGGTTTTGCTTGCTCAAATATTGTGAGATATGTTGGCGTCATTTGATACCCCCATTGATACCCTAAGCTATCCACAGGTATGAACATTTCCTGAAAATATTTTGAAATATTTAATTGGGGAAACTTTTTTCAAGTCAGTCTATTTTTAACGGTTGTCAACTTTGTTGATACCAGCCAGAACACAGTATACCAATTCTCGTCAAGCCTGAATTTTGCACCCTTTCAGTGGTTTTTGATCACTCAAGAGTATAACTATATAGTCAGACTTTTTTAATTGCATATATAAGAGACACCCTAAGCTATCTACAAGAATTAAAATTTATTGAAAATATTCTGAAATATTTATTTGGGGAGACATTTTCCAACTCTTACCTTTTTTCGGGACACACTGTATATTGAAAGTATGTTTTCTAAAGAGTTTATTATGTGCTTTTTTCTTCTTTTATCAGTTTATTACCGGTACTGCAGTTTATGTTTAAGTCAAAATATCTTGTTAATATATAATTCCCGCTAGAAGGAATTTTACAATTTGTATTTGTTTTGCGAGAAAAAAAAATAATGGCTACTTTTCTTGAATATAGCGAAGCTGCTAAATCTTAAAAATGTTTAGCCTACATGACTAATTAAAATTAGAGACAAAAATAGCGAGGGGGCAGCGCAGCCCATCGAATATCATTTCCATAAACGATAAATTCAGATCATGTGAGCGATCGAGCATAATATCGCGAAATCATCAGTATAATATCCCATGCATGGTAGTAGCAGTAAGTTAGGTATCCGCGTTTAATACCGAGAATTTTGATTTTAATTTTTTGCATCATAGGGCATACTCCCATAATGATATATTGTACCGTAGCGATCGTATCGTACCGTACGGTACCGCGTTATATACGGTGCCGTGCCTAGCCCTAGTACCGGTACTGATGACGGTACTGTTGACGGTACTGTAAAGTTCAACCTCAATTTAGACTGTATATACCATACCAGTGTTTAAAACTAGGCAGCTGAGCTGAGGCGCCTTAGACAGTCTGAGATCTGTTTTGAAGGATACTTCTTTTACACTCAAGTAAGTAGATCAAGTCGCATTTTATGTGATTACCTTAAAAAAAAAAACATTTTCCTAGGACAACTAACAAAGTTAGAGGTCTTGGCTCTAACGTGGTTACATGTAGGCCTATAAAAAGTTAGATTCTACTGCACTGAGCTACGGTGGCTAGATATGATCTAGATCGAGTGCCCAAATCATGGGAGCCAATTAATATTAATAAACACGATAAAAACTACTTTCGAAAAATCAACTGAAGGCAATTTCAATAGCCCTTGAGAAATGTGCGAACATTACAATCGCCTATTTTACGTAATCCGAACCTGATTTCTATGGGCAGTACAATAGGCCTTTGAAATTGCCCTTGAGTTTATTTTTGGAAAGTAGTTTTGATCGTGTTAATAGTATTAAGTCAAATAAAAATAACACTTTACAACTCATTAAAACTGATCTTTTACCTTAAATGGCCTAGGCCTAGACCGAAAAATCTGTCTCTCGTTCGTTAGCTCTTCACTTAGCCCGACCAGACGCCGTGCGATGTCCAGCGATGTGTATACTCTTCACTTAGAATTCTGTCTCTCGTTCGTTAGCTCTTCACTCTTTCTAAGTGAAGAACTAACGAACGAGAGATGAGACAGAATTTTCGGTCTAAAATAGGCCTAGAACACAACACTTTCACATTCTTTCATTTATCGCGCCGTCCTGCCGCGCCTGCCCCTGCCATCTAACTTACTACTACTACTACTACACTAGTACTAGTTTGGCGCCGCGCCGGGCTAGGCTAGCTAGCCGGCTGGGCTTGGCCTGCCCGTGCCCAGGGCTAGGGGCGCGGTCGTGGTTTTTGGGTGGGGCATGTGTCCCGGGTGCACCTAGCCCGAACAGACGCACGGCGTCGCTTCGCGACCATAGACAAAGTTCGCGACAGCGCTGTGTATAGTTAGGGTGCGCCAAACTTCGTGAACATTTTAAAGCTTTAAGAATGTGATATTTGAATAATATGTTCCACTAATCTCATATTCTACAAAATTGTACTCATTAGATCAATACGGTACGCCTACTATTAAGTTCCAATTTTTTCTTCCTTTTCAAGATGGCTGGATCGTTTCCGGGGGGGGGGGGGGGGGGGGGGGGGGTTCATTTTTCCGAAACACAAATTTCCCATGCCTGACGTTCATGGTTCATCCATGTAATTCCGAAAATGTAAAACGATCCAGCCATCATGAAGGTATCCTAGGTTCGTTTATTCGAAGGTTCATAATTCCGAAAATGAATCAGGGTTCATTTCCGAAGGTTCGCATATCCGAAAATGAAAAAGGGTTCATAATTCAAAAAAGGATATAGGGTTCGTAATTCCGAAGGTTCGTATTTCCGAAAATGAAAAAGGGTTCGTAATCCCGAAAATGATATAGGCCTAGGATTCGTAATTCCGAAAATGAAATATAGGGTTCATCATTCCGAAAATGAAGGTACCTAAAAAGGAGGGAAGGGGCCGAAACGACTGAGCAGCCCCCCTCTCCATATCAAAAAAAAAAAAAAAAAAACTATTAAAAAATTAGAACCAGTGAATTATCTGGCGGCCGTTTGATAATATCTTTCCTTATTTTATTCTTTGTTTTTGTTCTATCATTTTCTCTGTCTATGTTCATTATGTTCAAAATAGGAAACGGTAGGATAAAAACAAAGAATAAAAAAGGAAAGATGAAAAGAGAGAGGAAAACAGAAGGATAAAAACAAAGAATAACATAAGAAAAGTTAGAAAGAGAAGATGATGGAAGGAAAACAACTACATAACATTTAGGGAAAGATAGAATTATCTGAATTATATATAGAAGTACCTGGCGGCCGCCAGATTATTATATCTTTCTCTATATTATGTTGTTTTCCTTCTATCATCTTTTCTCTCTAACTTTCCTTATGTTATTCTTTATTTTTATCCTTCTATCTCCCTCTCTTTTTATCTTTCCTTTTGTTATTCTTTGTTTTTATCCCATCGTTTCTTATTTTTAACATAATGAAAATAGACCCTTGAAAATAGAAAAACATAACATGAAAGAATTATGACCCTTGACCCTTGATATGGAGGGGGGGGGGGGGGGGGGTTCTCAGTCGTTTTCAAACCCTATTTCATTTTCGGTCGTTTTCGAACCCTATTTCATCTTCGGAGTAACGAGCCTTCGGAATTATAATTTTTTGGAATAACGTACCTATCGGAATTATGAACTTTTGGAAATACGAACCGTCGGAAAAACGACTTACAAGTAACCGTTTACTGAACTGGTGCAGGCGATTCACAATCGCAAATGGGCTCATTCTTCCTGCACCTGACCTATCCACCTACCTATCCAAAGTTACTTCAAAAATGTGCACACTCGGGCCGTCGGGGCAGTAATGGGGTCGTGAATCTAGAAGTCTACATAAAAATAATTTTTAAAAATTTAGATCTAGAATCTGTTAGTATGAGTTTGGTGTCCTATAGGGATAAACAATTTTTTTACTAGAGTGGGTATAGTCTATGCCCTCTTGTCTGATCTCTGGACTGTAATACAAATGTATAAGATTTGGCGTTACATCAGAACAATATTTATAAAAAATCTCGTAGACTACGTTTCAATCATATCGCCTCAAGCCCTCCTGTAACTAAGCTAAGCCTATAAGGTAGGGATATTCAACTGTCCGAATCTTGTTTGAGCATATTATTAGACAGCCCCTTTAACTCTGGGACTGGGACTAATCTAGTTGTTTGCTTCTTTGGGCATTTTCCACACATCATGAGGGTACTCTATTTGAGGGGGGGGGGGGGGGGAACAAGCGTACAAAAATGAAAAAAAAAAAAAAGGTTCGTCTGATTAAATTCATTAGACTGTTAGGGTTACTTAGCCTTATTGATCTTTGCATGTTAAATGTTCTTCAAAATTCAGATCTAACTGTTAGATCTTGTTTTCTACTTTCTAGACCCTAGCTACCCCTAGAATCATCACTTGTCTATTATTTTATTGATTCAGGGGATGCCATGACCGGAATATCCCATTCTCCCTTCCAGCTTGTTCCATGCTCTCCATGCATCGGAAGAGATCTTGTGAAACATTCGCAAGCAGTACCTTCGACACCAGATACAACCAATAGTAACCGGGAAGAAAGCCCAAGTGTAGATTTAACATGTAAGAAGGGGAATATCCATGTTATGAATAGGAAATTAGGGGTCGTATTAGAGAAAACACATGTCATTTAAATGTTGTATTAAGTTTTATGTAGGCATATTGTAAATTCATATTTTGTCCCAAACTTTGTGAGTTACTAATAATAGAATGCAACTGCTAAAAACCCCAAATGAACAGCAAATAAAACAAAAGAAAAAGTGATTAGATCGAAAGTTATCAGTCACTGATTATAATAAATGAATATACCTGGCCTATCGCACTGTTTTCGACACACCTCGTAAGATCACAATTGTTTTGTTTTGTTTTGTTAACATAATGTTTTTAGCATTTTATATAACTGTACAGTAATTGATATTACTGTTCCATCTCTTTAATTGTAATTACTCTAGTCGCTGAGAAAATGTCGATCATGTTTGTGCTGTTCATGTAACAAAACAATATACTAGTAGGTTATTCTCTCCTAAAAATCTAATGTTTTGGGCTTTTTATGTAAAGAAAGAAGAAGAAGAAGTACTGTAGTACAGGAAAATAATTGAGTCACTATTCAGAAGGCTTCTGTCATTCATCTTAAAGGGATACGCAACCGGGCGGCTGTGGGGAAAGTCAGGATTGCGTAAGCCCCATTCACTCGTACACAAAGTTTGTGCGTCGAACGAGTCCGTTGGACTAAGTGGGATTACATTTCGACTGCACGAAGCCGACCGAATCTCGCACGAGAGCTCGAGCTGGTACATGTTTGTGCGGCGACCAGTCTATCCGAGGTTTGCGCCCCGAGGGGCAACGGCATGACCAGGTAACGATCACGGTGCCCTCTCGCGGCATTAAAACGTCCACAATATGCGGTTGAGTATCCCTTTAACTCATTATTTTATTCTATTGTAAGAATTTAATGTGGTTGAAACCAAGCATTGTGTTTCCATTGACTTTCATGTAGCTCGTGGCGTACCAGGAACACCCGTCCCTCCTAGTACAGGACATGTGCAGAAATCTCAGGCAACGCCGTGTGTGGATTCAGGTATTGTGTTATATGCATCATATTCCTATATTCGTAAATGACACCACTATAGTTCACACGATCGCGATGCTCAACAAATATAATAATGTAAACTATCGGTGGCATATTCAAAAATTGTATGAGAAAACATGAAAAGTATGGAAGGCTATTCCACCTTAATATAAATCTAATTCCACGCTACATTTTTCTGAATATACAGTATAAACAAAAGTACACAATTATTTTAAGGACAAATTTTCATTCATTAATGTTATTTATCTATTCTCCGCTCTTTTACACACGCAGGTGAACAAATCGTTCCACGCGTTACCACTCCGATCAGTGGCGGATTTAAAATACCTTCGACATTCCGCACACCTCAAGCAAAAAGTAAGCCGTCGTTGAGACGTGCAAATCAGCGACGGCGCATCTCTAACTTGAATCGTAGCACTACGAGCTCTCCAAACACCAGAGAAATCGATCTGTTCAATGGAGAGGATATATTTGAATAGGTCATCGGGACGAGACAATCACAACGATCATTGCAGATGAGGTAAAGAATGGAACGGCCACTCGAAGTGTACTAGGCAAATTTACTCCCATTGTTATCCCCTTTCCCCCTTTTATCATATCAACTATCTTATCAGTAAATGTTGTTTTGCTTTGATGATCGTTTTTGATTGAATTTTCTGTGATTATTTGCTAATCTGGCATTGATAATTTCATAAATCCGCTATCAATAATATTCTAAGTATTTTCTTAAGAAAAATCAATGAATCAAGTGATAAGTGGTTACTAAATACATATGTATATCTATCATCTTCATTCCATTTACGATAATCAGTTTCCCAAAATTTTAGTCCCGACCAGTCATAATATTTTGCGCATTCATTTGTCTTTTTCATAATGTTGTTTAGGACAAGCAGGGAGTAGGGAGTGTTGGGAAGGTAGATGCCATTAATAATCAGTGAAAAAACAAACAACCTCGACTAACAACACCCAAGTCAATATATGAGCAATATATGAACAAAGAAAGTTAATAAACATCATGAATATCAAGACATTATCAGTCCATAATATTTTTTGCAGTGCCATTGTCTCATTTCATGGCCCATCCTGCCGTAAGTGACGATACCGGTATCTGTTTAAAAAAATTACAATATATAATTTAAAAAATAATGGCTTGCGCATTTGTCTATACACTTGATATTTCCTATGATTCAGTCTTACTGAGTGATAATTTGGTTTGGTTTTACGTCTGGTGGAGGTAGCTCCAAATCAACCATTTACAATGTATAGTTAAACAAGATTCTTTCAGTTAAAATATGGGTACCCGTATATTTTCTACATCCACTAGAAATTTATGGTAATGTTCCTGTCAGTCACACCTGTTACGGTGTTTCATTAACAAATCAAATGCAAAACAAATTTGTTCTCAATCCGACAATCCCATCGGCTGACATCTCATGAAATGGTTGTGACGCCAATTTCCCTGACGAATAGAACACACGTGCATTAGATTTGGGACCCCGGTCTTCTTCTTGTTCCAAATTACGGGACCGTAGAGAGTTAAATTGGCCCTTGGTGCTAGTCTGACTGGCAAATGAGTCTGACCTTTTCTTTCATATCGACACAATCAACGTCTCGTGTATTTGGATGGGCCATTGTTGCATCTAATTGCGATAATCTCGTTATTTGTAAGGTCATCCATTGTGATAGCGTTGATATCAATGAGCTGATTCCGCGGAGGTGTGAACCCCTAATAAATCCATTGACAATCGTGTCTAGTTGAACGTAAACATTTACTCATGATTTTGCTACTTCGGCGAGAACATTTTGATGGGCAAGCTCCAGGGTCTGGTAAAGTGTTGACCATTCTTCTTCCTAAAGAATCCCAAAAATTCGTTATCATGATCCAACATATGCCTTCCGACAACTTAAATGAGACGCCTAAAATGATTAAACAATCGGTTTCTTAATTTTGAAAAAGTAAAATCACCTTCAACGTTCTTGATACGATGGATGTGATGTGATTGGTATGTTTTGCAAATTTCAATTGCTTTATTTTAATAATATAATATCATTTATTTAATAATATCGTCTTGTTCGGGAACAATGTGGGTTATAATGTAGTTGAAAATATACTCCTCACTTATATCGACAAATATGGGAACATATTTTTCATATTCACATTAATTCATTGTTGAAATAAACGTCTTCTGATATGGAAAGTGTGAAATCTATTATATACCAGACGAAGTGCAAGTACATGTATGATCATAAATTCAAAGCCCTCAGTGCAAATTTGAAATAATTGCAAACATGAAATATAAACAAAATGTGCATCATCATCATCATCGATATTTATACTCTATCAGAGGTTAGATTTTATTCTGATTCTTTAATTTTGCATCATCTCTTTAATTGGAGACAAAATACAGGAACCTTTCTCTTATTCCAGAGGGTTTTTTAACTGCTCCTATATTTTTATTTGAAAGAAGCCCTAAACCCAACAAATAATCATTTCTTTGCATAGGTGAACTTCAGTCCTATAATGAACTACATGTAGTTCATTTCCACGAAAGAATACTCCCATTCTACTCCATATGCTGTTACCCTAACAATCTGAAACGGGTGCTATCTGAAATATATTAAATCTTAACTCTATTTGATTTAAATGTATTATTCGTGCAACTTCATAGTATAATTTATTTGTCTGGTATACACCTATTTATATGACTGTATTACAAAGGAAAGTGGAGGTATACATGAACATCTATTGTTAACTAATTAAGTAAAACTATATGAATCTTCCTAGATGTTCGTAGAAAGATGATCGTTCATTTGCCAATGATTAGTGCGTCGGAGAGTCCAACGAAACCATACTCGAGACGTAACCATTGTATCTTTATTGTCACACAGCTGTGGTAGTTTACAAAAGCGCATTTATACGCTTCATTTGTGAAGCTTTCCAGAAAGGTATATCCTCCACTACACAAGACTATCACTTCTATTGTGACCGGTATCATCGTCAGACAATTAACGCAAACCTACACGCCAATGTACGTTCCCTTTTGTCATCTCGAGACAGCTTAATTATCGACATCGGCTGTCCCGAAAAGCCACCTAGCGGATCCTTTCTTATCAGACAACCGCTATTCCCGTAATCTATTCAAGCCCAATTATAATCGTCTCGGCTCAAGTTCTCGGACGGCCCAGTTAAATAGAGCCATTTGCCCCAGACTCCTCACTTTCACAGCGAACTTCAAACGATAAACATCTCCTGCTCTTACTTACCAATTCGTACGATAAACATATAATCTTCGAAGAATCTAGTTATATTTTTGGCTCCTCTCTGCACATCTTTCAATATGGAATTATCACACGGCGCTCCAGTTTTCATCGCTATATTTTTGGTTCTTGTCGGTATCACTGCGGGTGCTCCTTTGGAAGCTGACTTTGACTTGCAAATGGATATTCTTGATAAGATCGGAGTTACGGATCCTTGGAATTTTCCTTCGGTTGATGCGAGTAAGATAACGGTTCCAGAGCATCTCCGTTTCCAGTACGAGTCGTTGCACCGTCAACATCGTGTTCGTCGTGCCTATATCACGAAGGGAATTCATAAAAATGAAGGTGAGTGTTATCGAGACAAATAAGTTTAAAAAAACAAAATTAATTGGAATAACAAAAGTGATGCATGTACATGTAAGAAGTACATCATTATTGTTTTTAAACAAATAACACTTACTTTTACTTTTACAAGATGATATCGGCAATTAGTAGGGGAATTTTATGTGTGAATGTAAATTTGTCGAATGGTACAAGATAAAAAAGATACATGTGTATTTTACTATATATATATATCCTTGTACAAATGGTCTATTTTCACATTCTTAAACTTTCCCATTTTTCTTCCTTTATAGAAATTTATGGAGAGGTTTCGTTCAGCGAGCGCACTCGCCAACTCTTCAGGTTTGACATTTCCGCCATCCCCGAGGGCAGTGAAGTCATCATGGCCGAACTCAAAGTCTACAAGGAGCGACCCAACCACTCCATCTTCAAACCAGAAGGAGAGGATGGTGATGCTTCAGCAGCACCCCCACACAACGTCAACCATGACCACGCCCACTCCGCGTTGGTCTCCGTCAAGCAACTCACCGACGAGGAGATCGACATGGATTCAGACCCGGCCGAACTGGCAGCCGACGTCGTCAACCAGTACAATGGCATGAATGCCGTCACCATTGATCAGAGGTTAGTATCGTATTGCGCTAAACCTCACGAGTATACGAGTTTTATTAGAAGAGCCACTTTTACATAGTACCGTACATTTAAAAAGATTTGGTGCAGGTGTGAATGATGAATATACACCTGTTAATTGAAACATTTTATCACATACATGTACGTTTTATTGTATGAAGAATCATGGAGATAATGTACGTCGAGGAAGACTGGAGAAAAATAAATGTATAAAGAGATCTTGGGGTAAAGTCGATAGGTAACATATCGAATGATCAAATATGATTTTGTGAAATGGTTCAGTTAAGTACGTAGCACAATGATTATGCGATCATATTCTTTCATGGAATACATACTTATAGACTAACAGTATGCTTTCTGATAAACGTATTAACCTATTGTTATCTTTTTCATTTAACAGAGAGATGGATATCGACAGTTCGGGATGGAAAATCTTCGACGTCACAAACACAGTCCAGACATGGGTGGCCGATCCCGACACCAACCTCGGCGTCGCATTTGACATCGATCCTATCGAAGGAGGTTTTCACGCCAGGCAGGTGGCCGACGAGATGATCTTCGCAACCAACTTTTATCCCGAGACTCCCGATTCCCCCGACAGCAGACCCGTTCTCGTCATCTACACGACTAAATACGCACCAAGGTAAGAGTTATATTAATTCTGCTCTGATGTTTAAAAAAAAAAAATCTTTAAAATCAATTCAATGATCTAAGATATTGTCTCCTTATTTTAAATTCTGGATTTAAGCTTGTAATCATCGACGAATTCGTTCGTCAAAAAAAAAAAAGCAGAACACCGGGGAAGAACATGCACAAAAACAAGCAGAACATATTTTCTGTCCCCCTTTGATATAAGTACTAACACCGTTTTGAGTTGTGTATTCATAAAGCAAGACATTAATTGTATATCTTTTTTTCTTTCTTTATTTTCAGTGACGAACCGAATGAATGTCGATACGAAGGCGAAGAAGAACATCGCTGTTGTCGCCGCCGAAAGTACGTCGATTTTCGCGACCTCTCGTGGACGAGTCGGTGGATCATCGAGCCAGCCGGCTTCGAAGCCTTCGACTGCTACGGCCCGTGCCACAACCCTCGAAGCCGCCACATAAGGGATATCTTCAGGCTTCCATTCATGAGAGGTGCTTCATCTGGTTCGTCTACCAGCGGTGCAGGAGCAGGTAGTTATCGGACCTGCGGCATATCCAGATCTTCAGCGTTGCCTATGATGTACCTGGCTGCAACAGAGAGCGGCACCGTTGAACTCAAAGTGGAGGAGATCCCGAACATGATCGTCGAAGACTGTGGCTGCTTATCATGATCCGGCTCGTGAGATCTACACATGACGATAATTGTGAACACTAATAACTCCTTGATGATCAAAAGACTCCTCGATGATCAAAAGACTCCTCATGAAGGCTGAAAGAAAAAGTGCATATAAGGGACAGGAGTTCCATCCATTCCTCCACTGCTATTTTTGTTATTCCGCAGCAGAGCGAAAGAAGCACGAACTAAATAACCTATCGAAGAGAAGAAATCTGCAAAAATGATATTTTATCTTATAGTGTGTGTGTTTGCTGTAGTATGTCTGAAATAGTCTAAAAGACAAGTACTTTCTGAGTATGATTATGCTCGTGATACATGGGTATTGTTGCATTCATGAGTTTTGCAACTTTTGTTAAACTTGAAATTCAAAGAAAATTAAAGTGAATGATTTGTAAATATTTTGCCATAAATTATTATATAATCTATATCTTATCAAACTATGTGATTATGATTCCAGATAATAATGTATTCATAATAAAATGCAATAATATGCTAAAATTGAATCTCCTTGGTGTACGGGCATTCATTTACCCGGTTTGTATAATGTAGCTCACGTGTATGCGATTGTGGTTGAGATACTTGGTCAAATTGTGATTGATGGAGTATATTATAAGTGAGATCATGATAACACTCTTCACTAATTTCGTCTTGAGACAAATGGATACAAAAGAAGATACCAATAATAGAGTTAATGCAAGATTGTCTAAAATACACCACCCTGATACCGTCTATGAAAAGATTAATGGAAACACTGATAAAAGGAGAAATTGCTGGTTGACGCGTGGTTTTTGTATATGTTGAGATCTGCGCGTTGTCTGATGGTGCTGTTGTTGGTTGGTGGTAAACTGTGTAAAGGGCTGGTCACATTTGTCCGATAACAATAACGATAAAGAGATTTTCAATTAATGGTACACCCTACATTGTTGTGTTTACGTGTAAGTGTACATGTATGCTTGTGTCTGTTAATAGTAGGACGGGTTTATTATCATCGTTATCGCACACATGTGACCAGCCCTTTACATATTGAGAATCAGAAAATTAGAAGAGAGAGAGAGAGAGAACGATTAAGTAGTGTTTACATTTCGTTTTTCTTCAACCAAATTGGTACATAAAAATATGATATTGGAATCGATGGTTTTAGAATGAGAGTGATATTTGCCATGTATTTGCCCAAATCTTCATTACACTTTTAGACCCTTATATTTGTAAAATCAACAATTATGGCTAATTAGGCAGGCTAGCCGTTTAATCTTTTCATCATTATCCCACACACACACAGCACATGGACAAGAAAGGGATTTAAAAGGGGAAGACCTATTGTTACCGTCACCAAATTCGGGTAAAGACGGAATTAGCTCTTTAAGAATAGACGAAGCGAAGGAACAATTGACGTGTGCGAGATATCTCAGACACATCGATACCCTTGGCAATGTTTGGTTTAGGACTGTAGGTTAATTAGGATGGCTGCTTCGTACTATTTACAGGGTACTTCTGTTATTACACATGTAGCTACCTGGTCTTCGAATGCTATTTTGATTTCTTTTCAGTTGTCGATAATAAACTTTTGAATGATATTATGATATACAAATATAAACAATAACCCAGTCCTGTCTCTTTCGCTTCTTTGAGGAAAGGGTGTAGAATATTTTTCTTGCTGATGTGTATATAAACTACCCAATTTTGACTGAAGCTTTACAGGTTAATTGCAATATGTTGTAGTAGTTGAATATGATGGCGCACTTCAATCTCTCCAGATTATACGCGCCAGCCACTTTCGTCAGTGGGACTTCGGCTAAGGAAGGCCCACGTATAACGTCGATCCATTTGGTGATTATTAGTTGCATGAAATCATTAGTGAAAAACAGATTATATATATATATTCCATCACCTAAATTAGTACACGAAAGCCGAAGCGAAATAGCAAAATACAATAATCCAGTTTAAGAATTGTGAGATAAATGCAATGCGCGCGATACAAACTGTTCATGGAAAAAGCAGACTAACCAAAACGGTTAGTGGCATGTACATAACATAATAATTCCCGAATATAATCAGGGTTAGTCAAAAGTTGCTTAAGGGTTGGGTTATTGAGTTTTAACTTTCTGATCATTATGTGTCTCTCTTTTTCGTATTTTGAACAATATAAAATGAAATGTTCGATAGTTTCAAATACTTTACACACTTCGCAAAGACCGGAAGAATGCTGATTGATTTGTAACATATAAAAATTTAATGTACACTTACCTACTCTCAGTTGTTGGATCAGGCATTCATCTCTCCGAGACAAGCCTTTTCTGTATGCCTGCTCGGTAACCTTGTCCTGCAGAGCATATAGAAATCTTCCCTTTTCTGAACTATTCCATTCATTTTGCCAAATATTTTTATAATAAACCAACCGAGAGCATGCAAGTTCGCTTGTAGTGTTAGATAAAACAATGTCTAAATGATTTTTCAGAGCGCCTTTCTTGGCAGCCCTATCAACTATTTCATTGCCGTTAATATCACAGTGAGATGGAATCCATTCAAAAAAGACAAGAATATCCTTTGACAAAAAATTATGAATTTTGTGTAAGATTTCATTGACAACAGCGCATCTAATATACTCAATGAAATTGTTCATTGAAGAGGGCAGTATTTCGCTTTGCTGACATCGGTTTTATATACCATGCACAGAGGGAATTACTCAAAACCTTGCATGATTGTTGTTGTTATTTTTAACATTCAGCGCCATATGGTATCGCAGTCGATCACGCGGGAATGATGAAATTTAACACCAACAGGGCGCTAATAACGCATATTTGGAGAAAATTTAAAATATTTAGATAAGATACATGGGTATTGAGCGTGTTGTGAAACGAGGAAGAAAAAGAGCTGGTGAGAGAGAGAGAGAGAGAGAGAGAGCGAGAGGGAGAGAGAGGAAGAGGGAGAAGGAGGGGGGGGGGGGGGGGGGGGGGGGGAAGGAAGGGAAGTTGATATCACTGTTTGCCCTTGACCATTTGTAATTTCGAAGTATCAAACCGAACTATTATTTCGAAGTCTTTAATAAATTTAATAGTTGTTTTTCTCAAAATAGCAAAAATTACCCGTAGCACCATGGATGGGGGTCTTCTCCTATGTAAAAGCCCAAGTACCCATTCACACTAAAAGGCAAGTAGTTTATTGATGAAATAGATTTGAACAATATTGATTCATAGCAGACTTCTCTTTAAGTATAGATAGGAGGTTCAATTTAATTAGCATCATGGGATAAACTGGGGGAAGAACTTGAACATCATTGCGGAGTGAAATCAAAATCTAACTATAGAATGGGGAAAATGTATTAATTGTAACACGGTGTATTAAGTAAGCAGTCAAGAGGCAATTATTGTAATATAGAAATGTTATAATTACATGTATTAGGTCAAAAGTAAATGTGTAAGTCCATGTACCCTACAATGTACAACAGATTGCATTTGTTTGTAGTTCTTCAATAGGTTGTTCAATCATATATAGTGGAATGTTGAAAGAAGCGAGAAGTATAGTGGAATGTTGAAAGAAGGGGGATAGAGAGAAGAGAGAGTGAGAGAGAGAGAGAGAAGGAGAGAGGAAAAAAAGGGGGGGGGGGGAGGGTTGGAAGGGATGGGAGCAATCTGGAGTTGTGAAAGAGAAAGAGGCGGGAAATAAAGAGCTATGGGCAGGAGGGTGTGATAGCGGTTGAGAGGGTGGGTAGTCTGCTGGCGCAGACTATTTCTTGAGCCTAGCCTATTTTTGTCTGGCTGTTTGTCATGAGCAGCTAGCAGTACAACACTTAATGACTCTCAATAGACTCACGTTTCAGACCCTTGTCGAGCGTTACGACTCACAATGGTTCGTGCCTGCAAACAACATGACTTGTAGAAGAGCCGGGGGGGGGGGGGGGTGTAGGAACAGGGGTTACTTGCATACGGGGAGTTTCCTGCATTGGGAGGAGCTATAGGATAGCCGCCAAGGTCATTGGACAATCAAATCTGAATTTCTACGCAGGGACTTCCCTGTTTTGAGGAAGTGCAATACACACAGATACTCGTGCACAGAAGGGATTCCCTTTCTTATGCAAAATAGAACGTTAAAAATCTGAAGGACTCTGATCTCTACTCTGTGAATTCATCGAACTGTAGCAATCATTTCTAGTTGGGAGAAGAGTGCATATTCTCGTGGTTGTTGATACTTCCGCAAACTATATTCCGGGGAGGTGATATATGTCCCAGGAATCCATAGTTAGTCGAGATCAGAGTTGCGTGACATGATCGATGAATTCATAAACCCAACCATGGCGTATGATCATTTCTATCATAAAATCAAGGAACTCCTTGCATAAAGTTTCCACGGACGTATGATAAATGTACGGGTACCCCTTCCAAGCACAGTAACTGGTCTGCACGATCATTAAACTTCAGTTCTGAGAGAGCAAGAGAGAGATAGAGGAAATAAAAAGAAACCATAATACGCTGTACTGGCAACCAGGTGCAGGACCGAAACAAAGAGTGAAACACTATAGTCTCCTATTTCAGCACTGCTAAGGAAAATGCAGGGAAGTGAGATTATCACGGATAGGCTTCTGTGCAGAACAATTTCAACCGAATCTCGGTTGCCCTCAATTTCACCAATCAGTTTAAGTGACTACCCCTTAAATCGTCCTTCTTTAATCCAAACAATCCGTCCCATTTCGTACTATAATGTTCCACTCGATCCCTAAGTCTAAGTCACGAAATCCAAGTGGTTACCAATTTACCCCTATTTTTCGGACTTTCTGGAGCTACCACTTGCATGAAATATATTATATCTACCGAACCTGTCTCTGAAATACTCTTTTAATGGTGTGAGCTGTATTGATATACTATCAAAGCTAATATGGTTAAAACATTATGTCACATACAACGAAATCATAACGTAGAAACGATGGAACTCAATGGATCTAGTGACTATGAACAGTAGAGACGACCATCGTTTCTATCTCTGTACATGCTGTATGTATACTTGGACTGTACTTCCTATCTGCCTCGCTCTCTACTCTCCTCCTTAGTCATAATTTATGCAGGAACACCAGACATGCCTCACACATATGCCACACTTGGCAAGCCGTTCCCTCAATGACCTCTTGAAAACCCTGCCCGCCTGTGATGTGTGCCTGGAGTCGCCTGTGGACGCTCTCTCTTTCGACCTCTCCCTTTTGCGCCAGAGCGAGCACTGAACACACAAAACACACAGTACAGACATCCTCGCAGAATGTCACCGAGGAGCTTTTGTGTGTACGTGGTTGTGAATCTCCCAGTGTAGCCAGCGCAGGGGCGACACACATGTCTAATCTATCAAGCATTCACTCACTGGGAGACTCAAGTGCTCCGGAAAATGATCAGAATTTTCCAGTGCAAGCACGACAGGGTATGATACAAAGGTCACTCCTATCGGTTAGCGCGGGAAAGATCGTGCCGCTTGTGGGCAGGACTTAGCGTGGGTCCTTGGTGATTGTGAGACGTGAGTGACGTAGGGGCTGTAGGGGAAACAGACAGAGAGCGCGGCTCTCCTAGAGTATAGTGCTTCTTGTCCACATTATAATTGAGGTGTAGTCTGCGTGGTGTACGTGGTGTGTTGTGGATATTGGAAGCATACTGCAGAATCATATGCTGCATTCCACGTATAAACTCGGTAAACGCGCCTGCCAACATGGTGGAGATATGCATTGCTGATAAGGAGTGACAACTTATTGTGCTTTTAAAGATATCTACATAGCATTTTATGACAAGAGCTATTAGGCGTGCGTATGATTCTACTCTACAGATCTATTTACCAGCAAATGACTGAATGGTTACCACCACCAGTTCATCATCCAGTAACTTAGTAACTTAGTCAGCTTAATGTGGTGATCAACACACGAGCGGGTTGATTAACCTTTACATGTTATGATAACTACCAGTATACCAGAGGATAATTGTTCATTAATTATGATTTGTTTCAGGTATATCGGCCAGAGCAAGACAACGACTTGAGTTGATACATCTTATCAGAACTTTGGATTATATATGCCTTGCCCGCCATAGCAGTGAAAGGACGAGCATCTAATTTTCTGCATGCCTTGATATGCACGCATCTACAGTGGACATTGAACGCCAAGGTCTCTATCTTGTCTGTAAAGAGTGCACTTTATTTAATCGAGTGCGTCTAGAATGGCCTTAGTGCTTGGATCTCATTATTCTCGATGCGAATTGTATACGTTAAGGTGAAAGAGAACTGCCTTTTTGTGTACTTATGCTTCGCAGGATTTTAACACACAACCGAAGCCCTTTGGATCGAGACCTTTGAACGAAACTAGATTAACAAAGAATACCAGGAGTTGGGTATCACTATCAGAATCCGTCATAACTATCAGTCTCGATTGATAGTCCATGTCGAAGTGTAACTTTATATAACCGTGGACCCCTCCTATTTGCTGCCAGATCATTTCATATTTGTAAACTCTTAATTCCATGCAACTTATCGACCGCCTATTCAAATATTGACGAGTAATAATCATATTGTTGACACAGACTGAACTACACGTCATGATGGCCCAGGCTAATTCTTTAAAACCGCGAAGCATGTTACGAAAAAGACTGCCTCGTTATAAATTTGAGTCAAGTGATAGAACTCTCCTGCAAAATCTCGTGAATAAATATATTGGGATTCTGGAGCGTAAAGCGATCAACCAGAATATGCTGGATGAAAAGAAACGCGCGTGGCAGCTAATAACACAAAAGTTCAACACTCAGTCGGTCGACAAAAGAATCCGGGATGCCAAACAACTGCGAAAATGCTGGGAAAATATGAAATGGAGGGCACGTCGCGAGGTGAAGCAAGCCGATATGGAGGGGGACATGGACGGGCATAACGGACACGGTCATCTCTCCGATTTCACCCACCCCTCCCATCTCACGTCCGGGATGATGGGAGTAGGTGAATTCATGGGTGGGAGCTTGGATGATGAAGACGAAGGAGAGGAGGAGGATGATAACGAAGGTGAATTTGATGACGAGGAAGAGGAGATGGTGGCACCCATGGGGACTGAGCCAATCGAGATTAGTGATGATCTTGATCTGGATGCCGCAGAGACAAACGGGAATCTCCCCATGACTTTGAATGTACCCCGTGGAGATCCCCGACACCCCAACGGACTTCCGATATCTCACCCGCCTGGGGATGAACTGATTGGCAGCTTTGTCGCCGATGCCTGGATAGCAGAAGAGGCACCTGGGGAAGATGGTAATTTTTTCTTATGTATCATATAGGCAGTGTGCTAAGTATGAATTAATGTATAGCAGATTCATAGCAATATGTTTGCTAGATTACATCTATGTATAGTGATCGGCATACTAGTATATAAAAATGGCTAATATTCGGCAAACGACGGGATCAAAACATGAACGAGCATGTTATTTATCATACTGTATTCCTGCTTGAATTTTTTTTTTGTGCTTTTCTTTATGTTTCTTTACTTACTTTTATTTTTATTTGGAGGCGGGGAGGCAAACTTTGCACTAAGGTATAAAGTATCTTCAAATTTTTATTTTCCTGTGTTTAATAGTCTAATACCACTGTGTATTTATTATGTTATGGGAGAAAGGGGCATTCAATAATATATTTTTTTGGAGGGGAGGGCAAATACATTGATCTGAAAGTATAAACTGCATAGGATATACACAGCTAATGCCATTTTGGGGTGGTAAGGGTGAGGGAGGGCCCAGGCTTAAAGCAGAAAAGCCTCCTAGGGCATGATCAGTCTGCCGTACCCGCGCACCTAGGATTTATTTTCAGGGGGGGGGGGGGGGGGTGGCATTGGGAGCACGCGAAACATGCGAAAAGAACTAACAAACACGCGAAGTGTGCATCCAAGGGGTGGGTACCGCGAGGGTGGAGTTTTGGCGTTTTAGCAAATTTTGAGAGAAAGATTACGGCTCGTAGCACTTTTGTTAAGGCGGAAAGTTAGTTCGACGCCCTGCTTTTCAATTATTTGGACGCAATACTGCACCGTACATGTAACAGGGGTGGGCGCAAAGAGGGGGGATACATGTTTGTTTATTGTTTTGATCTCATCGTTCACTGAACATTGGCCAATTTGGCCACGTTTTAGCAAATTCTTAGAGAAAGATAACGGCTGGTAGCACCTTTTTAGGCTTTTTTCTTTCACCTTTTCCCCACCTCTCACTAACACCCCGCATTTTTTTTTTTTGGGGGGGGGGGGGGGGGGGGAGGTGGACCGCCCCATCCGCCCCGGCTACTCGCCTGGACTGCCGTTGATATACTTTTTGTTCGTTCTTTTCCCTCTCACACTGAAGATTAATTTATTGTATAAGCGATGCTCTCTCACATTTGCTTTTCATTTAAAGGTACATAATAATGCTGCATTGTAACAACTTGCAAGACTAGCAGGTAAAAAGAAAGAAAGAAAGAAAAAAGATAACACAACCATGCAGAATACTTGAAAAATGATCCTCTTAACAAAGGACCTGAATGACAATTGTATATCGACATGAGTGACCGAAGGATTGCAAACCGAAATCATAGAATTGTGATGGAAAATGTTAAATATCTCTATTTCCCATCTCTGTATGTTTTTTTTTTAAATTTTCTTTCTTATCTCTGAACCACATTATCTTTCTGTCAGCACACCTGCCATATATCCTTTCTTTGTTTTAATCAGTTTGTCATAATCTCGCATTACAAGGATTATGTATTCATCTTTATATCTTTTCTTTTCACACCCGTAGTCTAAAATTGATAGGGCGACAACAAGGGTCTGTATATAATATCATTCCAGACATTTGTTTTAAAGGTGATAGCTGAAATATTATAACTCTCTGTTCAATTCGTTTGAATACAGCTTCATGATGAAGAAATGGAGTAGTTTACTAATGCAAGAGCGGGTAGGGGATTTTGTATGTACTTGTGCACTACAGCATCGCCAAAACAAATAGACGAGCCATGGTAATTTAAATTAAGAATTTCTACTCAGTTCCTGCATGCTCTGTAAATTGGCGCGAATCCGAAGTGCCTTCGGAAGTAAAGGATGCCTCGTATCTCTGCGGGCTCTTCATCGTGTACACGTTATGCGTGCGAGCGGTGAACAATGCTGCACGACCAATCACGCTTGTCTCTATGTTAGTCTGAAAGCAGAGACTCGTCGTCGTTCCAAATTTATGATTGTGAACAACACTGTTGCTTACCGTTAACAGTGTATATATGAGCAACTGAAAACAAACCATAATGAATTACCTGATGTGCAGGCCTGGTATCATGTCATAAATACCTAACACTAGCGTAGTAAAGAATTATATCCTACTAAATTTAGGTAGAATTAATAATAACTCCTTTGAGCCCCCCCCAAAAAAAAATGAAGAAGAAAAGGGGTTGGGGGGGGGGGGTTGGTATCATGGGTTTCGTTATTTATTATTCATTTATTTATTTATTTATATATTTATTTATTTATTTATTTATTTATTTTTATTTTTTTTGGGGGGGGGGGGGGGGGGGGAGCAAACTAGAGATTGTCAGTCACCACGTAGATCTGTGATACAAAAACCCGGGTTTGTAATTCTTACATCTCTCATGATCTCTGCTACAAAAATGATGCTTTAATAAATTTCATGTTTTCTCTTTGCGGCCTCCAATTATCTCTGCATTGTCTTGTGGTAGATATCTACGGGTTGTATCAGAGCGCATCCTTAGTAGAATATCAGGAAGGCAAATGCACTTCTACGCATAAAGATATGTTGATAGAAATAGAGACCTTTATGCTGGCAGTTTGTAACTTGAACGTCAGCCATATCGCACCTGTCATTTCAGAAGCAGTTCTCACAGGAGAAGTCGCAATGTACTAGGCCATGGAGTAGAAGGTTAACCTCAATAACTTTTACAATTCACTTCCTTCTTGCTGCACATGTGCAATCATATTTCCATTTTTTATCAAACACCGATAAGATTCAACGATTTTGCACCTGCTTTATTATTATTATTATTGTTATTATTAATTATTATTGTTATTATTATTGTTATTATTATTATTATTACATGTATTATTATGATTGTTTTTATCATTGCGCATGTTGTATTCCCAGTGACTGTCACCATGATGGCAATTGCGGGGTAAAGATAATAACAGGACTGTTACAAAATAAGGACAATTAAATCTCTCTTTCTGCAGAAACAAATTACCAGGGTGGCGATTCCTTGTCCCAACGACGGGGAGGGGGGGGGGGGGGGGCAGTGTTGGAGACCACAATCGAGGAAGTTTAGCGATCGAGCGGGTAAGTATCTGTCTGAGGATACACCCCCGCAAGAAAATGATTTTGCATTTTGTATCATTCTGAAGACGCCCTTGGTGAAATTATGTTTATCATTTTTGCGAGCGATCGAGCGAGAAAATTTTACATTTTGTAGTTTGACATTTTCTACATTAGAGCACTTTTGAACACACATTGGCAAATCAAAGAATGTGCTCATTATATCCACACTCCCCCTTTTCTTTCAATAGGGTATTGCGGCGTTAAATCATCGTTTTAGACAACGTGCGGGGGGGGGGGGTGGGTGACATCCAATTGAAATTGAATTGTCTAGCGAAACCAGTGTTTGAATGAAGTTATTCATAACGTTGGCTGCGCCGTTATGATCTCTACTGCTATTTGGCTTGTTCAAGTGATGCAGCATTGTTAACTGTCATTCGCCAGGCCCAGTAGACGTCTCGTTGCCATAGGAGATGAGTAATCGTGGTTCTCATCAGACAGTGCCATTGAACGCCATCGATAATGTATTACCGAGCTCTTACATCAGTGGGCAATGGTGCACACATACACGGTTTTCCTGGAGCACGAGGGCAGATCCATGCTTGCCTGTAAGGGGGGGGGGGGGGGGGGGGGGTTTGTATTTGAAAACTACATGTATCTGGGTAGCGTATATGCAATGATTATGTACATTTATGTTCGAATACGCGTAATAGGGGGAGGGGGAGGGGGCGGGACGATTATTCCTATGTTGATCTGTCTATGGACTCCCCAATGATAAGTTGGAGCTAGGCCATTCACTCACTTCAGGGGTCACTTTCATATACAGGTGTATGTCAATGTTTATGGTCTATTAAACTGATGTAGGTGCATGGGATTCATTCTTCGATACGTTTTCAAAACGATACCAGGAATTATACGTGATTGGGGTGTATCATCGATGGTTCTAAACTGGAATAAGTGGAATAGCACTGGTCAAGAGCAAATATTTCTCTACATCTGAGCTTTGTAGTTATAGCTTCAAGTGATGCTTGTCAAAAGCAAAACAAAAATGTAAATAGGAAAGATTGAGGATGAGTAAGTGCAGGTTTAGAAATTTAGGTGCATTAGAGGGAGAAGGATGGAGGGATGGAAAGGAGAGACAGAGAAGGGAGAGATAGAGAGAGAGAGAGATGGGGGGGGGGGGGGAGGGGGAGATTGTCAGGACGGAGGTTAATGTTGACATTGTGAAACTATATATATATACATCGTGATAATGTACTGATACATCGACAATGAAGCGAGTTATTTTATGAGATGAGGAAATAAATAAAATCATTGAAAGGTTTATGCTTTGAGGAATCATTCATAATTATTAATTTGTTACATACGTGCACATAATTATATGATATGATTAAGAAAATTCCATATATTCTTTTTTAATGCTAGGAATCATTAAGTTGTGGTATCTGCACGAGGTTAAATTTGATGGATCTATACATACTATTCCATTTATATGCATCCACCCATTCCTCAATTTTGTACATGCAGATGACCGGGAAGGCATCCATCTAAGAACGGAGGTGGGTGATGCATCACAAGACAACCAAATTTGGAACGGATCAACATCCTTGTCCTCGCCCATGGGATCGTTAGGAGGTGCGTCGTCATCGAATCAACCAACTCACACTCCTCCACTCGCCACCGGTGATGTGAGTCAAGAACGCATCCCCCGGGCTCCATCAGTGTCATCATCACTTGGCGATGCACCCGAGTCGCTATCATCTCGACATTCCGTTAGCTCGTCCTCGCGCAGCAACAAGAGGCCACGTGATAGGGTTTTCATCAATCAGAGCAATGCCCAGCCTCGTCGACCCAGCTCATCAGCATCTCCCATAGTGCTTGTGGACGGAGACGCCGAGTCGTCGGCGATAGCGGCGAGCTGCAGCGTCGATGAAGCGGAAAGGCAGATGCGTGCCGACGAGGAGCATGCGAAGAAGATCGAGCTGCTTCAGGCGCAGCTCGATTACGAGAAATCCAAGGTGGAGAGGATGAGGAGGATGATGGAGATGAGTGAGATTGAACACAGAGCTAGAATGAGGATGTTGGTTAGATACCAGCAAGTCGCTGAGAAACAGAAAGAGTATTGGTCGCACCATGTTGATGGTGTGAAACATGATCAAGTTAATGACCAGTTCTGACACTTTATTTGATGGACATGAATATATCCCACGTGCACTTTCATACAGAGAACTTATTATGAATATGAACAGCAAACAGAAACTCTAAGTGACGTTTTATTACGTGTTGCATAAACGTAGAATGGGAACGCAGTTAGTTCCTTTATGTCGTTATTCGTTACAAAAACATGTGAATGATGATGTTACTACACGAAAACCCTCTTCGTAGGTAACCCATACCCGTAGGTACTAGTATACTATTTATGTTGATGTATTATTTTAGTATGCGACATCTCAAGTGCATTTACAAAATTGTTATGATCGTGCTCTCGATTTTATAGTTCGTAATAAGATGTAAATCACATTATGAAAGGAAGTCTATTGCCAGCATAGAATAATCATCTTAGTACATTTACGCCCTTTTTTAAAATTCAACTATGTTCAAATTTCGTAACTACTCCTGCCACCTGCGCCATGAAACTATTAACTATGTATTTTGTCGGGAAACAAAAGCACAGGTAAGAAAATGATTAATTGCTATTTTTGTTGCTGTTCATTTCCTAATTTAACTTTTAAAAAGTTTTTTATTTGCTTTTCTATTGAAACCTTCATTACACAGTGCTCTTTTGTCGTATTTAAATCTGGAGTATAAGTAGAGTTGGGTCAAGAAGGCTGGGAATGCAAATTCATTTGATTTACAAAAAAGGAAAATACTGCTAGAAGTACAAAATGATATAACAGTTTATTTTACAATTACAAAGTTTTAGCTTCGAGACCCTTCTCCCAATTACAGGCGAAGTTCTTGATAATTTGATGACTTCAATTTTCAGATACGAATACGTATGGTATGATTGTCAATATTTGCTTTTGCATTATTGATAGTTCGAATGGCGTAAGAAAGTTACAGGAGATTATCTCCTCCCCCCAAGAAAAAGTATATGTGACCAATTCACTGAAAGAATGTCAGAAAGGATAGTTGGCGCGTAGGCTGTTCAGAGTAATCAATCAAAGAAGTTTGAAAATTGAAAACGTTTCGCCATTCTCACGAATTATTTATCTGCAATCGTATTTTTTATTGTTTTGTTAAATTACTACCGCTAACGAGTGCCGACGTCTACACGAGTAATAGATGAATCACAAACTAACCCGTTATAGAAAGCGTTGTTTATTAAGTTGTTTTTAATCATGTTTTCCGTTTGATATTGACCGAGTTCATAGTTTTGTCTAAGTGTCTTTTCCTTGTTTCACTCTCTTTCACTTGCATTTTCAAAAAAAAGATGTCAGATTTTAGACGAACTCACGTGATGATTTTGATTTACGGACAGTGCAAAGAGCGTTTACCTTTATAGCTTATACTTATACTGAAATGATTGTGATACCATTTATACATGAAAGAAAATATGTATCGCACTTTTTTTTTGCATTTTTACTACCACGTTTCTAGGTCTAACTCGTTACATGTTAACAGGAGGGTTCTTCCGTTGCATTAATGTAGTATTGTTCTTCTGCGAGATAAGTCTTTTAGGCCGTTTCTTTTGACGGTCTGTTTTTCAGTGAAAGACAGCTTTCATTTCCGTTTTTAAACTTCAAACTTGATAACACATTTATATGGCTTTTTTTTCCTTAGAGCAGTACTGTGCATGAAGACAAGCAGTCTTATTATAAGCAACTGAAGATTTCCAAGCGCATTTTATATTTATTTTATTTGAAGGCTAGGTGTAAATTTTCACTTGTATTTTGAAAATGAGATGAGAAATTATGTTCGTGCGTGGAATTTTATTTTATAGTTTGGAAACATACTAGGCCAAACATATGACGTTATGTTTTGTCCAGACTTTGTTATTGAAAAGTTGTTTGTGCGTTCAATACTATTATGTATTTAAGAACTTTCAGTTGCCTTTGCTCTCTTGGAATATTCACTTTGGAAAGAAAAAATAAATTATAACAAAATGAAGATTTTTCTCTTCCACTAGCAATTTATCGTAAATAGATAAAATCGATGAATGTGTGTATTAAAACGAACCGAATGTTCACCTACTTGCTAAAATGAAAGAAGTTGAATATTAGAAAGGGTAGACAGTAGAAAGAGAGATAAGAAACAGAGAAGAGAGAGAGAGACAGAGAGAGCGAGAAAGACAAAAACCAGATATTTACAAGACATAGGGCTGGACCAAATGTTCCTTTCAGATGACAGGAAATTTTCAAAGTTGGGGGGGGGGGGGGATGAGGGGCAGAGTTCTCAAAATTGTAAAATTCTCAAAGCTCAAAAAGAGGTCCTCAGATATCAAATTTTCCCAACAGAGGTTTTTTAACATTAAAAAAAATATCTAACCCCTATGGAAAATAATTTGGTGGCAGAAAGTTTAAATATGCAGGGCGGGGATGACATTCCCACCTCCTTTCTCTATCGACGCCCCTATAATAAATTAGACCAACACGAATAAGAAACAAGTTAAAATAGCAAAACATGTGACTTTAGGATGGACAGAGTAGATACAGAATGTTCAAAATTATGGAAATAGCATCTAGGTGAACTACGAGAACATATACTAGTACATGAAATCCATGAACCTGACCAATGCTATGTTACTGCCTGTTACCTACCTTTGATATTACTCTTATCTCTCTCCTATGGACATGGGGGGGGGGGGGGTTTGTCACCAAAAAAAAAAAAAAAGAAAAGACTTAAGTTTAGATTAACACAGAATGAGCACAAATCTTTCAAACATTCATATACATGTACAGCCTTCTAGTATATTCACACTTACATAACAGAACACTAACTGGAGATTAAGCTCCGTTTCAAACATGATTTAATATTTTCATGAAATATGACCATATAAGTATGTTTTATTAATGCTACATACTCCATGTACCATGGTACTTAAAAAAAAATGTATTCAAATCTCAAAAGTCACTAGAAGTACATCTATAAATAAAAACCAACAAAGATGATTTCACAACACTGGCTCTCATATTCCTAGCATAATTATAGTTATTAAAAAAAACTTACTTCTCATATTCACTTAAAATATGGCACACTGAATGACAAGCTCTATTCCTTGAATTTTAGAGATCATTTTTTTTCCAGCCATTTCAGCTGTTACATATTCCAAGATTGTCACCATTTGCTAGCAATGTTAGAAAAGTAAAAATAAAATGGAAATGAAATTAAATGACATTTTGATACAAGTTAACAAAATGAAGAGGTCAAGTTGAAATGTGTCCACTCAAACTACAAGTGCCTCAAAGGAAAACATTTCAAAGTACACTAGAAAAAGAAAGACCTTCTCATCTGTATAATTAAACTGTATGAATGTCAGTGGATATCTGCCTTGTCTTTTGGGTGAATACACAATCGCTGACACATGTCCATCTTTCCAGTTTCTACTGAATTTGTCATTTCTGCAAAGTATTACAGTAGAATTTCATTATAAAGCACACCGTTATTATAAAATCTTATTACAACAAGTTAAATTTGTGAGCCCCCGTTCTGCGTATTCTATCGATTTACAGCCCTGGTATAACAATACAGTGAAACCTGTTTATATAAAGACCACTCAAGGAAGACATGAAAAGTGGTCTTTCTGTGCAGGTTTCTTTAATACATGTTTCAATGGGAAACACTTTTTAAGGGAAATAAAACTTGTGGTCTTTATAGACAGGTGGTCACTAAAGCAGGTTTGACTATTTCAATATAACAAGGTACTTTCCTTGGTGGCATGGTACATGGGCTGAATTAACAAAATGATGTTTAAGTTTGACAAAAGAAAATGTAATCAACCTAATTGACAAGAAATAATGGGTAAATGTATGGCACGTGCATTTAAATTCCTTTTAAAAGGATATTAAGGTGACAAACTGTTTTATGAGGAATACTTTAACTCTGCTACATGTATTGTACTTTGTATTGTCCTTTTAAAGGCTTGTTAAACTCTGCTACTTCGTTAGAGACAGTCCGCGATTCGATAAGCACAAAATGTGAGAATGTGAGAAACTCCACATTATGATAGGAATGTTTCTCATACAGCATACAAACCAATGACATTTGCATGGCATGAGAATGGCATGAGATTTTATCATTTTAATCATGATTCCAAATGTCATGATCCCATTTCTAAAACATCATATACATGTACATGCAATTCCTCTGCATGATAATATCACTGCTCCTTAAAATGAATTGCTTTTATTTTATTTCAGTACAATAAATTCACTTATATATCACTCTATGGCCCGAATTCACAAAGGAGGTTTAAACCTAAACCATGGTTTAAACCTCTGTAAGCTTACTGAAAGAGGCGTAAATCAGCGCACATTGCCCATGCGCGCGCTTAAAGAAAATATATGATTGGATCGGATTCTGTGCGCGCGTACGCTTAAAAACCCCAGGTGGGGGTTTTCCTTTGTGAATTTGGGCCTATATCTCTATGTCAATTCAAGTCAAAGAAATCTGATTGTTTTTATATGAAGGTTCATGAATGTAGTGCACAGGCTTTAAACCTGATATGTTCACCTACCATGGAGAACTACAAGAACAATGTTGAGAATCATCTGTGTGCATGAAACCTCAGCTTTGAATGATTTTTTTTTATAATAATAATTTTTGACATCATAATGGAAAATTCAAGCCTTCCTGAGATTGTTTCTAAAATTTTTCTAAAATTTTCATGAAAATAGTCACTACTAATATAGTCAGGCCTGTGAGTGGGGTTTCAAAAAAGAGAGTGGAATAAAGCTGAAAGTAGTTTACCTGATCTCTTTACTTCTCTTCTGCTTCTGCAAGTTTTCAGAACAAAAATATGTGGTTTCCATCCACTGCGTAACACAGATTGGCGGCCTGCACGAGACATGCAGAGGCGCGGTCCACAGTTCTCCAATACTAGTATATGAATGCAATCAGCATGCACTTCACTTCACGCGCGAAGGCAAAACACACACAGTACATATATGGTACGTTGTTTCCCATATTTGGTCGCACGAGAGCTAGACTTCGCTCGTGCTCGCAGCCGTTTAGCTAAACTACGTTTCCAGCCATTTAAAACCATTGAAATAATGGTTGCTGATAAAATAGCTTGAATAGCACACAGGAAAAAGCAGAAATAGAGCATGTAAATAACACGGAAATTGAAATCGGCGAGAATAATAAAAAAAGCGGATTTCTGCTAAAAAGCGGAGATCTCACAGGCCTGTACAGCAGATGCTCTTATTACTATTGCTACTTTTTCCTACGAAACTGGGTAGCTATTCGGCACAAAATGTTGTTCTGTGATGAAAAATGTACAATGTACGATCAAATGCACAAGAAGGATCACAAGATGTGCTGTAGCCAAGATTGTACAATGCATGCTCTGGCAACGATTGTTCTGTGGTCACTTATTACACTAGTTAAATTGCTGACTTTAACATAGACCCAACACTCTATTTAACCCTAAACCTAACGCTATGGTCACAACTGATCGTGCATGTTTTTGCACGTGTGTGTGTGTGTGTCCGCAGGTGCGATCGGCTGTGGGCCAACTCCTGTGATTCGTACATCCTTTTTTTGTCATGGTCACAACCAGTCGTGCACCTCTCTGCGCCTCCTCTTGGGCATCTTGCACATCTTGCACCCTCCTCATTAACATAGTTACTCACTCTTACTTGCAAGAACTCTTGAGGCAAATGTACAGCCCCGTACAGTTATGTGCAACCGACAATCAACCGACGCGTGACATGTCACGGCTCTGTATGGAGCCATGGGCTTTGTAAGACCTCTGCAAGGAGCCTGTGCGTTGGATGCAAGAAGCACATGCAGGAAGTACGATGGCTGCGCGTGTCATGTGTGTTCATCAGAACATATAGCCACATGCAGAGATTGTTGGACATGTCCAACAACCTCCTTGTGTGACCTGCATGCTCCTACGTGATTGGAAAAAAACATGCAGACCCATGTGTGCAACGCAAGGATTTTCTGCGAAATCTGTCACAGACCACACTCATGGAGGTGCACGACCAGTTGTGACCAACCTTTAAGGTAGCTTAATGAAAGGTGATGGCACGCAAAAATGCAGCAAAGACACAGATGACAAAATTATTCAAAATCATAATTTCATTCCATAGAGGCAAAACCAAATATTTAGGATGTAGAATTAGTATTCAGCTCTATTAATACTTTTAAGCAAAATACATGTAATATGACAACTTTTATTCCGATAAGTCTGATTGTAAATTTAGATGCATAGACAAAAGTAACACTTTTGCTCTTTGTGTCTTTTCTGCGTCTTTATGGGCCAATACATTTCACTAAGCTACCTTACCTAGAATGATAACACTTAGTGAATGTTTAAGGGTCAGTTACCCTTAAATCTTTGTTGGGCCCTTAGCTTAGTGACAAGACCTGTTGTGGCCATCTTACAGTCTACTGCTATCTTGAGGTCTGAGGTCTTCTGGGCAGTCAGGCTGCCTGGAAGGGTGGCTTATCTTAAAAGCATCTATATCATCGAGTGCATTGTTGATCCTTGAGATAATTGGAAAGGCTGTCATGTTGACCTCAAACCTGTGGGATGAAAACCAGAGCAAATCTTATTAAAGGGGTCCAATCACATACAAAAACATCTCGACAAGACCAAAAAAAAAATCCACCAAGAAAACAATTTAATCAAAGAAACAATTTGTATAATGTTAGAAATACAAATTGGAGAGCATTAGATAGTTTGTTCTGCCTAATAAAACTTGATGTGTCTTACGCATATTTTATACTATTCCCTATTTATAGGTGGCTTCTGAAGTGAAGTAACTTAGACCAGCCTACGACATTTTATACTGCCCTTATGACCATCGAAGGTGTGCACAAGACCAATATAGTTGAGGAAGTACAGGTACTTACATGTAATGTTGAGGAACGGTTGTCAATCAATTTTAGTCTGTAAATATAACCATTTCCTCATTATTGTTTTAGGCTCACTAAAGAATATTTGTAGAGTGTATAAATTATTGTTGGCTAAACTGTAGAACAGCCATTACAGGACTTCACCAGGGCTCACCTTAAGGCATTGTAGACCTGAGGGACAAGGAAGACATCAGCCACAGTGACTTCATCCCCAACGCAGTACTTGCCAGAAGTCGTCTCTAGGGTCTTCTCAAGAGCCTGGAAACCTTTGGTGATGAATGTGTTTCCTAGCTCCAATTTTCTGTCGCCTCCAACAAACTTGATCATACTAAGATTCTGCAAAGATATATGAAAGCATGGAGCCATTTTGGAGTAAAGGTTAACAGTTTTGGGAGGAGCTAAATTTTAACTTATATTTTGGGTACCAATTCGATAAAGCAGAGCTTGGGAACCTTCGTTGATAAATGTGTTTCCTACATGTAGCTCGAACTTTCTGTTGGGTCCAAACAAACTTCATTATGCTAAGATTCTGTGTAAATACATTAAAATAGGGAGCGATTTAGTTTGTTTTCATATTTTACATTTCATAGTAATATTACAAATGAAAATAATATAAACAAAGTTGAATATATCATAAAGAAAGTAAATGTGAGAAAATTACAATGCCCCGACCGGGATTCGAACCCGGGACCCTGGATTACATGACCAGTGCTCTACCAACTGAGCTATCCGGGTTCCCGTCGAAGCAAAGTAACGATCTCACATATATAGCCCCTCTCTTTCCATCGAGCGTAGGGGGTACATCCATACCAATTCCATGCGTATGCTTATATAATGGCCTACCAATGAGACAGGTCTTCCCTCTAAAGTCGGGCAAATCCATGCCAACGAATTTCTATAGAGGACAATTGGAATTCGTAATCAAATATCATAATTAATAGGATTGAAGTAAACACATTCATCACCAAAGGTTTCCAGGCTCTTGAGAAGACAAAGTTCATTTTGTGTAAATACAATCAAATAATTGATGTGCTTTTACATGTACAGAGATGCCAACCTCTCAACACAAAAAAACAGACTGGTTGCCTTAAAAAATCAGATTTTCCACACAAAAATCAGATTTTCGCGAAAAAGAATGTGACCTGCATTATTAGCACACCATATGATGAAAATAAGGACCCCAAAGTGTTCACAGACATCTAATGAAAAAATTGAATTATAAGAAAAACATTAAAGTGTCTAAAAAAGAGCCAGTTCAAAAATTCAAATATGAAACAACTAGATGAATCTTCGACCGTGCGCGGTCGGAATTGATGCCTCTGCCATCACCAAATTGGAAATGTTGGCATACATGTACACTCTAAAAAGGAATGGTCCAACAAAATTACAAATCTTTTCACTTAAAAAGCACAGGAGACAGAAAATTTATTTCATTTCATTTCCATCCTGTACAAATACAATAGCCCCAGGGGGCTCAATTCACATCTGGTGCATGTTCTCTCTAGCACATGAACAACTTTCATTCTTCATCTATAGAGGTATCTCTATACACATTAGTCTGAGCTTCCTACCAAGTTCGGTTAAATTCCAATAATGGGTTTTGGAGAAGAAGCTGAAAATGTAAAAAGTTTATGGATGCCGGACAACGTGACCCACCCCCCCCTCCAGTATGTTACCCCCACAGGGCCCCTATAGGGCCACTCAGAGAAATTTCATGAACAACATTCATTCTTCATCTATAGAGGTATCTCCATACACAATACCAAGTCTGAGCTATGCCTGGTTCTGGAGAAGAAGATGTTTGAAATTAACATAGCTTTTACAATTGGGGGCCTTCCCCCTGGGCCCCCCCTGGGGGCCACATGTACCATTTTAGCAACTTTGGGTCCCCTACCCCTAAGGATGATTCCTACCAAGTTTAGTTGAATTCCGATCATGTGTTTTGGAGAAGAAGATCAGAATGTACATTTTGCCTGGCAGTTCATCGTCCCTCACATATGCATACATGGGCCAAGTTAGAAGCTCATCCGTCAAACAGTTCTGAAGTTATTGCGAGAACGAACCATTTTTATGTACATAATGACCTCTGTGACCTTTGACCTTGAGACCACAAAATCTAATCTACATGATGTAGTTAATTCTCGGTCTAATGGTTGAGCTTAAGTAGAAATAAAATATGATGGAGTCTAAAGAAAATATACTTGTTATCAAAAGGTAACAATTATTTAGCTTTGCAAAGTTTCAGTTTCAAGGTACTGGCTACAGAATAACAGTAACAGTAACAGTGACAGTGACATTAACAGTAACAGTAACAAATAAATGTTGAAAGCAACTTGTACTTTGGGGTCTAGCTGCCAAGGCCTACATAAGCATTAGGCAAGTTGCTTTTAGAAATGTTCCTGTTGGTACTTGCTACATTCATCATCAAAGGCTTATAGGTACTTCGCACTTGTGGATGTGGATGTGGATCTGGAGGGGGGGGGGGGGGGGGGGTATAATGGCTTCAGCACTGACATAGATACACTGGCACCGATTCAGTGGCAGATGAAACTACTGCCGGCAACATCGGCTTTGGTATACTATAGGAACAGATGACATCGCAAATGGTTTACGGATGAATGAAGTTGGCGCCAACATAGGGATTAAGGCCTATGAATTGACACATGGCATCAGCCCCTATTGATGGAAAATCAACACGGTTATATTTCAATGGTAACAGCAATGCAAACTCAACAAAGTTGACAAGGTTGGAAGAGGCCACACATTTTATGCTGAGACGACTTATGATTGAAGGAATCAGTGGTGCCAACTTGTCGAGGGATGAAGTAAATGAATCCAGCTGAAGAAATACATGTATGCCCGATGAAAGCCATTGCACACACATATATGCATTTTTGACAAAGCACTACAAATTGACACATTTTGAAGACAGATGATGCAATTATAGGCATATAACTTACTTTTGAAATCATATCTGCCGCTCTTGAGGCAGACAAAATCTCAGGAGCGGCCCTCTGGACACTTGGATGGAGTGTACTCTCCTGAAACATCTCACCATGCGATCAATTTATCAGCACATGCAGTGTTTTGTATTTTGGAAGTGGAAAATTCAACGGTGAGTATTCTTTGAAAACTCCAAATGTTAAATTCTTTCTCATTGGTATTAGCCATATTACTCCAATGACAAAATTAAATTGAAAGCTTAAAAGTATTACATGGCTGTTAGCATTAAAATTTCAATTTTATATTTGTGTACTTGCTCACTTGTCAGAAAGTTTACAGCCAGGCAACAGCCCCACCCCTGTGCAGCGCTCGGAGATACATGACCTAATTCCCAAACCTTAGTTCTACTATAGTATTGTATTAGATTGGGACGTCTCTTGACAGCTTTCTTTATCACATTTAGTTGCGTATTCACCAACACAAGTGGCAATTTTATTTCCAATAATTTTTGGAAATTGTAGAACTGCCTGCCGTTGGTATATTCTTAACCCTAAAAAGGCTGGTTTATTTTGGTGCTCTCTCAGCAGGGGGGGATGGAGTTCACCCCCCCCCCCGGATCTCAGCCATGGAGTGACGAAAATGTCTGCAACTTGGCACACAGATAGAGCATCTTATAAAGTTTCATATCCATATCTCAAACTATTTTGGAATGATCGCTAATGGATTATTTACATATTTGCGAATGGACATTTCTGCATTGTGTACAATACACATGGAGTGCCGGGCGATTTTTGATGCTGCGCGGTACCATCAAAAGGTGCGTAAGACTGTAGGGAAGTCATGAAAGCTCACGTCGGAAATAAAATTATCTTTGAAAATATCATGGCAAACGTCCAGGGGGGCAGCTTCCACCCCCACACCGGCCCTTTTAGGGTTAAACGTGCTGAAATCAGGACCTAAAACTCAAGTCAGTATAATATTATTTTTATTCATTAGTCTTCCCTTCCTCTATTCAGTAAGCAAAAGTACTTTTTCTTAATTATTTTCCATCAATACTGCCTTCTACACTTATATTTCATATCACTACTACCTACCTATCTATTCATCTATTTATCCATGTCTATCCATTTATCTATTTAACAATTAAATCATCACTTAATCAATTTATTTTGGTGGGCAGGTAATGGGTGGTTTCACGACTAAGATAATCAGCCACATTATTTACCTGAAGTGGCTGGATCCCTGCATTGATGATCTCTGCTACCTGACGAGCCTGGATGTTAAAGAAAGATAAATTAATCACAAATAAATGAGAGAAAAAAGTTCAAGTCCAGATTAATTCCAAAATTCCATACAAAGATACATGTAAATCAACTACAAATAGGGAAATAATTAAACTAAAATACCTATTAATTTTTAGAGTACAATAAATGCTTTCAAAAGAATAAAGGAACAGACAAAGGAGTGGAATTATGAGGATTAATTGAAAAAGACCCTCTCAGGTTTTATTGATGCAACAGCCCTGTATGTATTTATATAAAGCAATGGAATACATTATTTGAATGATAGTTTATACATATATATATATATCATTTTAAGGAACTAACATATACTACAGCATTGTATATAATGTACATGTAGAGAAAATGGAAATTTATGATTTTGTCAGTACACTACAGGGCAAATGGGAGAGGAGCTCGCAAGATATGTCACAGAGTTGCCAATTTGTGCTTGATTGATTACAACTTCAAAAATTCACAACTTTCTGAGATCTTATCGGATTTCTTTAATTTCTCTGCTTCTTCTAAAACCAAGTTGATATCAGGGCTGACTTCCCCTTTAACATACCATGCATCTTTTGATTGGGTCCTTTGGGAGAAGGCTGCAATTAGGTCTGGTCTCTTCTAGGTACTCTATGATTGGGAGCTGTAAAGAAAAATATAGCAAAATGAGACATAGAAACACAAACATTTAGAGGTAATATTCCTAATTATACTGTGCTATGTACTAATCATATAATTTCTTATGTCAGATCAAAATATCTTGCCTGGTACATTTTCAAACTGCAGGAAAAACTTGTGTACGAATTACCTAAGAAAATAATTTATGTAAGCTAAACTGGATAAAATAATCCTCATAAAAGACTTTACCCGGCATTCTATGGGTTAATGGTTAAGGAGTATGAAGAAAAATGAAAGAAAATAAGAAAGAAACCAGGCACACTGAACCAAACTCAGACTTGGGTTCTGTGCGGGCCATATTCTATGTGAGCGGGTATAGGTGCGTCGACTAGTTTACTCGCAAGTCATTATGTTTATTGAGAGTGTACTGCAACTAGCAATATTTCTTTATAAAAGCACTATTTGAAGCTCATATTTTGAATTTAGTATAGCAACATGGAACACCTAGCATACAGATCAAAATATTTTGATTGGTACCCTTTAAAGAGACGATTGAGTTCTGGGAAAGGTGAAAAATAATTTGTGAGCTTGATCATTCCTTTTATCAATTTGGAAGAACATCATAGTAGAAATGTCCCCTGAAAAGAATTGCTCTTTAAATGCCCTCATATTCGAAAATGTATGACAAGAAATAGATGAAGTGTTTGGGCCGAACATTCATGCCACGTTGACCTTTATACACTGTTATTTTGTATGCACCATGATGCATGCGCCACTATCACCATCATCATCTGGATAGGAGGAGAGGAAGATCCTGTAATCCTCGGTCAATTCTTCAGAGTTAGGGTAATTCTGCATCTCCATTCGATGGGAATTTTAGTGTTTCTATCATACACTATTGCATGAGTGCAGGGGGTTGAGAGTGGAGACGGTTTTGATCATGATAGATTAAATCGTTCGGACCACCAATCTCTAATCTTGCTTTGAAAGTATCAATGGAGCTTGAGTCAATTACATCTTGACGAAGACTGTTCCAGTCAGACACAACTCTGTTGCTAAAAAAGCATTTCCTTGTATCTAAACGAGAACTTTCCTTGAATATCTTTACGGAATGACCTTGAGTTACAGGGTTTTTTGATGGAATGAAGAAATGGTTTGGATCCAGCCTTACCATGCCCTTAAGAATTTTAAAGACTGGCTCTCCTTCTCTTATAGTAGAGGGAGTGTAGGTCCAGGATCTTCAGCCTGTCTGTGTAGGGAAGTTCACTTATTTCTGGAATCATTCTAGTCGCTCTCCACTGCACCCCTTCAATCTTATCTCCATCCACCTTCCAGCAAGAGTATGATTTACATGTTAAACAGCAACATTTTGTGTCTCACTTCCAATACATAGGCAAGACAAAAACAATACATTGACTACTGATGGACATTACGGCGGTCTGATATGTTGATTAACTTACCGACTGTGTCATCAAAACACCATCAATCTCTATGGCTGGTACCTGTCCTAAGGGATTCACAGAGCGATAGGCATCGGACAACTGGACAGGATGGAAAACAATCACAAGGAATGAGTCTTTAGAAGAACTGTAAATTAAAAAAAAAAAAAAGATTCTTCTGAAAACTAGCAAAACATTATTCAAAGAGGATTGCTGATCATGTCTAAGGAAATATAGTTTGGGAGATGGGAGCACAGTGGTATAATGGTTTATTCACTTGACTCTTAATCAAGAAGTTGGAGATTTGAATCCCTCCCAGGGGTAAAATGGATACTTATGAGGACTTATTCCTGCAAATGAAATGTGCACACATCTAAAACCAGGGTAATGATCACCAAAGCACTTTGGAAGGACATAGAGATATTTATCAAAATTATTCGAGCTATAAAAATAATTGAATATTATTATCATTGGCATGTTTAACAAAGTTTTGAGTAATGTCTCAATTGTGATGTACATCTGAAAATCTTGGGCAATTTGGACAATACCGGGAGTACAAACTACAATTTAAAAAGATTTTGGTAACAGCAAAAGTCTGAGGATCTGTACTTTATATCTTTACTACAATCAAAGCAATGAAAGACTAGTGTGATTTCCGGTGACTTCTCATGAGTTTGCTTGTATTTTGCTTCTCTAAACAACACCTCTACTGCATGACAGATAATTCAGAATGGCAGTTCTCTGAAAATGAAATTCCCTTAACACAACTGACGATCAGAATTAACCTGGATACAAGGCTAAGTGAGTTTCCTCACTCTCCATGCTATTATATCACTGGGCTGCGACAGCTCGGAACTTAAAATTGCTAGAAAATAAGCGAATTAACGACAATTTGCACTTGAAATCTTACTGAATTGGTACTTCCCAACTAACAATCGGACGTTTTCTGAACGTTCTAAAAACGTTCCAAGTTGGTTCTTTGGATGTTTCGTTAAAACGTTTTTTGGACGTTTTTTTGTGGAAGGTTTTAGACGTCCAGAAAACGTTTTATTGGACGTTTTTAAAACGTTTTTAAAACGTTATAAAAAAGCCTTTCATGCATTTGTTTCCCAGTCGAAGGACCTGCAGAAAAGTGACGTTTTGAAAATGCTCAGAAAACCTTTTAAGAACGTTAAGAAAACCTTTTAAGAACGTTGAGAAAACCTTTAAAGAACGTTCAGATAACCTTTTAAGAACGTTGAGAAAACCTTTTATGAACGTTTAGAAAACCTTTAAAGAACGTTCAGAAAACCTTTTAAGAACGTTGAGAAAACCTTTTATGAACGTTTAGAAAACCTTTTAAGCACGTTGAGAAAACCTTTTATGAACGTTTAGAAAACCTTTTAAGCACGTTGAGAAAACCTTTTATGAACGTTTAGAAAACCTTTAAAGCACGTTCAGAAAACCTTTTAAGCACGTTCAGAAAACCTTTTAAGAACATTCAGAAAACCTTTTAAGAACGTTTAGAAAACGTTTATTAAAGACGGAGACGTAGACGTAGCGGACCTAGTAAAAACGTTTTGTAAACGTTTATTAAAGACGAAGACGTAGCAAACCTAATAAAAACGTTTTGTGAACGTTTTTGGACGTCATCAAAAAACTAGCTGTGAATTTGCGGCAATTGTTATATTAAGTCAAAACTTCGACGTTCTGTAAACGTTTTTTAAACGTTTATTAAAGACGAAGACGTAGCAGCCCTAATAAAAACGTTTTGTAAACGTTTATTAAAGACGAAGACGTAGCGGACCTAATAAAAAACGTTTTTTAAACGTTTATTAAAGACGAAGACGTAGCAGACCTAATAAAAACGTTTTGTGAACGTTTATTAAAGACGGAGCGGACCTAGTAAAAACGTTTTGTAAACGTTTATTATAGACGAAGACGTAGCGGACCTAATAAAAACTGTCATAGACCTGGAGTGGAGACTAATCGGTTGTAATAAGTGTTTTAGAAGATTCGATTTAAATGATGTACCATTTTATAATAATTGCGATCATCGTTTTCTCCTTTCTTGATATGATGTCAGTGTGAACGAAATAAAAGGACAATGATTTCGTAACTTCTATGAGCCATGACAATATTTCTTGTTTTCGTGAACAATCCGTTAAATCAACCCCTAGCTTATCAGCCAAACTCTTCAAATTAGCCTTGACCAGGCTTTTCAATCTGCCGATTGACAAATCCTCCTTGAGGAACACCTCAACATTAAATTCAGCCATGATTCACTGTGTAACTCAAAATGCAGTCAACGAAACCGTTTACAATGCACATCCATGCACAAATTGACAAAGTCAATATAAATAATCTGAACCGATCATCCGGTGAGGTCCAACTCGAGAATAAAACCGAGCAGAATATCTACACTACAGATCAAGTTTATCTGCACAAATTGCAGCCAACACATGCAATCAAACTCCAAGACCTAGTCCAACTAGCCTAGAAACAGAGGCAACAAACGCCTCACCAATTGCCATATGCAGCCAACACATGCAATCAAACTCTAAGACCTAGTCCACCTAGCCTAGAAACAGGGGCTACTAACGCCTCACCAATTGCCATGCAAAAACTTGAAACTGAAAGTACCCACCAAACTGCGGCAGCGTCTCGGGGAGACATACCACCAAAGCGAGTATATGGGACTGGAGTGGAATCAAAATCCCCTCGTGCCCATCGCATCGTCGTCATCAGCATAATAATAATGCCATTAATGGCTTGGTTTCTGTCCTTTTCGAACAAGCCCCCAATTGTCATGGCTCATAGAAGTTACGAAATCATTGTCCTTTTATTTCGTTCACACTGACATCATATCAAGAAAGGAGAAAACGATGATCGCAATTATTATAAAATGGTACATCATTTAAATCGAATCTTCTAAAACACTTATTACAACCGATTAGTCTCCACTCCAGGTCTATGACAAAACGTTTTGTAAACGTTTATTAAAGACGGAGACGTAGCGGACCTAGTAAAAACGTTTTGTAAACTTTTATTAAAGACGAAGACGTAGCGGACCTAATAAAAACGTTTTGTAAACGTTTATTAAAGACGAAGACGTAGCAAACCTAATAAAAACGTTTTGTGAACGTTTTTGGACGTCATCAAAAAACTAGCTGTGAATTTGCGGCAATTGTTATATTAAGTCAAAACTTCGACGTTCTGTAAACGTTTTTTAAACGTTTATTAAAGACGAAGACGTAGCAGACCTAATAAAAACGTTCGCACCTGTCTCGTGCCTGGAATGTCAGATTCTCATCTTTGTCTCCAATCATTAACAATTTAGTTTCATAAGTTGCCAACCCCTCACAAATTTGTCTCACATTTCTTTCAAGGAAACTACATTGACAATGGTTCGAGACATCAGCGACGACTCTGTGACCATTTTGAAGAAATTTTGTTGCACAAATTTTTTGAGCATGTTTAAATTTTCAGCAAACAAGAGCAAGGCCCTGTGAATCACGTGAGGAAATTGACAACCCACACAAACGTTTTGAGACATTTTGGGAACTCCCTCGCGAATACCATTTGCGCTTTGTCACCATCAGTCACAGCCCAGTGAGATCGGGGCTTTAGGCTGAGTCTTGAAGTAGGCTAATATCCCTTTCTCTCAGTCTGGCTCTCTCCATCAAAGCATGGATGTCAGTCTAACTGCAGGGTCAACCAAACACAATTTTCATTAAGAGGAGGAAAGGATCCCTTAGCCTGGGAGCCAAGCTAAATTAATACAATCTGAAATTACCTGTTCTCCCTTTAGAAGGTTGACAGCTTTATATTCATAATCAATTCCTTTCAGAGCAAGAGCTAGATAGGAGATTAAACATCAAGGTTAAAATTCATATTTTTAAGAAGTATTTTTCAATATCACCCACATACATGTACAAAATGGCTCTGCATGATATAAGGGCTTAGAAAATAACAGTGAGTCATTATTTTTTATCAAAAAGTAAAGCTACTTGTATAAATTTCATGATTCTATCATCAAATGCTGAGTTAGAGGTATTTCATGTTTTGTTGTATGTATCTAACTTAATCTGTGGGTATGAACTGCAAGTATGGAAATCTACCAAAACACACATGTGGAGAGAAAGAAAAAAACAAATTTCCCCAACATTATGGTTAACATCGTAGAGCATAGAGGGAAAACCTGATAGATCTTAAAGCCCACAAGTGGCAAATTTCATGCAAGTGCTTTGATTAATCTACTCAACTTAAATTTAGACTGCAATTTTTGTAGTTAAGCTTACAATATCTTATCTAATATTTAATGTCTAAAGCTGATATTTTGAATATGGGACCATAAACTGAGAGAGCAAAACAGTTTTTGGTAATCAATCCTGTTGAAGAATTAGTTCTTACCAGTCCGGACTCGCCAGGAGCAGGAACTTCTGAAGTATGAGTGAAGGACAGGCTGTTTAAAAAGGGAAGGGAAAAGTTTCAATTTACCGGTAAAATAATATCTTACAGAAATATGAAACAATGGCAAAGTTGCATACAAAAATGTATGATTGTATTGTGCACTTATGATCTCTTTCAAAGATCCCAATGTGGACTAGTCTATAAAAATAAAATTAACATTGTTCAATTCAGGGGCGGATCCAGGATTTTGTATAAGGGGGGGGGGGGCACACAAATGCAGGATTGTCAACTTTGGGAAACTGCTTGGAGGGAGATCGTTTTTTTTTTTTCGCCAGCCCTCCATAAGTCGCTCAGTAGGGGGAGGGGGTCAGTTATGGGGTCCAGTTTCCTTCCATAATAACAATATCAATGCATTGATATTGTTGGTGATTTCTAAAGATTTATGTAATTGTAATTTCAGTAAATTAAAATGCTAGCATCAAAGTGGACTGAACTTCAATGAAAAAAAGGAGGAGGAGAAGAAGAAGAGAATATGAAGGAGGGGGGGGGGGGGGAGGGGAGAGGAAGAGGAAGAGGAAGAGGAAAAGGAAAAGGAAGTGGACAATTTTTTTTTTTTTGCCAGCCTTCCAAAAGTCGATCAGTAGAGGGAGGAGGCGGTTATAGGGTCCAATTTCGTTCCGTAATAACTGGTTCAATGGATTGGTGATTTCTAAAGATTTATGCAATTATAATTTCAGTACATCAAAACACTAGCATCAACGTGAACTCACTCATAGGCCCTTGCCTATGTGGGACTGTGTCCAACATTCACTGTTGCAGCAGTCAAAAGCAGACAACAAAATTGCTCTAAACAAGATTTAATTTTCTTAAATTTGCTAGATTACCTGATTCAGGGACTCTTCAACTCTTACTTTGCCACAAATAGGGATTCAGACTTGAAAGTGAAATTTTAAATAATTATTTTCCTCTCCTGTATGAATGATCTAGTCTGGAAAAGGGCCTGCTGATACACACAAAAGCTATTGAAGCCTATTCACCCGTAAAAGCTAGTCTGGAGTACAAGGTTATCTTCAGATAAGCTTGTACATGTATAAGTGACGTGGACTGAACTTCAAAGAAAAAGGGGAGGAGGAGGAGAAGAAGAGAATATGAAGGATGAGGAGGAGAAGGGGGAGGAGGAGAAGGGGGAGGAGGGGGAGGAGGGGGAGGAGGAGGAGAAGGGGGAGGAGGGGGAGGAGGGGGAGGAGGAGAAAGGGGAGGAGGGGGAGGAGGAGAAGGGGAGGAGGGGGAGGAGGAGAAGGGGGAGGAGGGGGAGGAGGAGAAGGGGGAGGAGGGGGAGGAGGAGAAGGGGGGGGAGGAGGGGGAGGAGGAGATTTGGGAGGAGGGGGAGGAGGAGATGGGGGAGGAGGGGGAGGAGGAGAGGGGGGAGGAGGGGGAGGAGGAGGGGGAGGAGGAGAAGGGGGAGGAGGGGGAGGAAGAGGAAAAGGAAGAGGAATAAAAGGAGGTACTGTACTCATAGGTACATTACTATAAAATAGTTGGTATTTTCTGTCGCATGTACTAAAGGTATGGGGGGAAAATAAGATAAATATTTTAAATACCTTGCTTTCAAATTCAGCCCTTAAAAATCTCACTCCTACCTCAAATGGCTGTTAGGAAGAACTTTTGATATTTTCAGTCAAAATCTTGTCCAAAACCAGAGAAATCCCCACCGATTTGTTTCGCGATCGCGTGTTGTTTACATACTGCCGATGTCTTAGACTAAAATCGGCCAATAAAATTTTTGTCCACGAAGAAACTCGGGATCGCAAGCCCACACAGAAAATCGGGACTTTTCCATAGGGACCGAATTTTTAAGGACAAAACTCTTTTGGGGAGATGTCAGCGCCCGCGGCGACCAGGAAATGTACACAATGACTCCGATAGCTCGTTTCGCGAGAATCAACAGTAAATTACGAATTTCATTTTTGGAAATATCTTTTCCAACATCGGTGAGTTGAATTTATTGTATTGCTTGAATATTTTGGGGTCGGTTTTTGTAAATTAAATGCCGATTTTGAGTGAATGTTGGCAACTTTTGTGCAGTGGTGTTTTAAAAAGTTGAGGTGTATGACACACCACGAATAGTGGTCATATTGACCACTACGAATACAAAATGCAAAAATAGTTGATATTTTCTGTCGCGTGTAGTAAAGGTATGGGGGGGAAAATAAGATAAATATTTTTAAATACTTGCTTTCAAATTCAGCCCTTAAAAATCTCACTCCTACCTCAAATGGCCGTTAGAAAGAACTTTTGATATTTTCAGCAAAATCCAAAGTCAAAATCTTGTCCAAAACCGGAGAAATCCCTGCCGATTTGTTTCGCGATCGCGTGTTGTTTACATACTGCCGATGTCTTAGACTAAAATCGGCCAATAAAATTTTTGTCCACGAAGAAACTCGGGATCGCAAGCGCACATCGATCTTTACGATCGCGCACACAGAAAATCGGGACTTTCCGTGTATGCCACATAGGGACCGAATTTTTAAAGACAAAACTCTTTTGGGGAGATGTCAGCGCCCGCGGCGACCAGGAAATGTACACAATGACTCCGATAACTCGTTTCGCGAGAATCAACAGTAAATTACGGATTTTAATTTTTTGGAAATATCTTTTCCAACATCGGTGAGTTGAATTTATTGTATTTCTTGGATATTTAGTGGTCGGTTTTTGTAAATTAAATGCCAATTTTGAGTGAATGTTTGTGACTTTTGTGCAGTGGTGTTTTAAAAAGTTGAGGTGTATGACACTCATAGCTACATTCCTATACTTCGTGTGTATAATTTAGGCAGTCATACACCTCAACTTTTCTACAATGTTTTATAAATAATGAATTTTGCAATTTCCATAATATTTGATATATAATAAATTTGTGAAATCATTATTTATAAATAATGGAAACTTCAAAATTCATTATTTATATATGATGAATATTGTAAAATCATTATTTAAAAAAAAATGGAAATTGCAAAATTCATTATTTATAAAACATTGTATCCTTTATGTCATTTTATCGTATAATAATCGTAGAAAAGAGCTAAATAGTGAATTATATGTAAATAATTGAGCTAAATAATAAATTTACAAACGGCGCCTAATAGTTTTCATGATTTCGATTACGGCGATCGTGCCGCCATTTTGATCTGCATGACCTCGGAGGCATGGATACGCAAACGCTGGTGAGTTTTCTGAAATTTTTATCATCTTTTTATGGATATATTTCCAAAATTAGAGTCAATCGAAAAAAAATTGTCATTACAAACGTTTCCCTAGGAGGAAACGCTGTGGGGAAGGGTCTGTGGGTCGCGGAAACTATCAGAAAAGTGTGATTTCAGGGCATTTTTATGTCGTACCACCCCGTTACGAATCTGATTGCTGGTTAATAACGCCTAGCTTCGTGTGTAGAAGGCGTATAGCCATTTTTTTTTTTCTACATTCACGAAGCTAATCCTGGCTACCCGCGGCGACCAGGAAATGTACACAATGACTCCGATAGCTCGTTTCGCGAGAATCAACAGTAAATTACGGATTTGATTTTTGGAAATATCTTTTCCAACATCGGTGAGTTGAATTTATTGTATTTCTTGGATATTTAGTGGTCGGTTTTTGTAAATTAAATGCCGATTTTGAGTGAATGTTTGTGACTTTTGTGCAGTGGTGTTTTAAAAAGTTGAGGTGTATGACTGCCTACATTATACACACGAAGTATCACTCATAGGTACATTCCTATACTTCGTGTGTATAATGTAGGCAGTCATACACCTCATCTTTTTAAAACACCACTGCACAAAAGTCACCAATATTCACTCAAAATCGGCATTTAATTTTCAAAAACCGACCCCAAAATATCCAAGAAATACAATAAATTCAACTCACCAATGTTGGAAAAGATATTTACAAAAATGAAATCCGCAATTTACTGTTGATTCTCGCGAAACGAGCTATCGGAGTCATTGTGTACATTTCCTGGTCGCCGCGGGCGCTGACATCTCCCCAAAAGAGTTTTGTCCTCAAAAATTCGGTCCCTATGGCGTACACGGAAAAGTTCCGATTTTCTGTGTGCGCGATCGTAAAGATCGATGTGCCCTTGCGATCCCGAGTTTCTTCGTGGACAAAAATTATATTGGCCGATTTTAGTCTAAGACATCGGCAGTTTGTAAACAACACGCGATCGCGAAACAAATCGGCAGGGATTTCTCCGGTTTTGGACAAGATTTTGACTTTGGATTTTGCTGTAAATATCAAAAGTTCTTCCTAACGGCCATTTGAGGTAGGAGTGAGATTTTTAAGGGCTGAATTTGAAAGCAAGTATTTAAAATATTTATCTTATTTTCCCCCCATACCTTTAGTACATGCAACAGAAAATACCAACTATTTTACAGAAATGTACCCGGGAGTGCGAAGTATAGGAATGTAGCTATGAGTGGAGGAGAAGAGGAGAAGAGAAGCAGAAGGAATAGAACACGTTGGAAGAGGAAGAATTCCTGCTGAGGAAGAAGAAGAAAAAGAAGAGGAGGAGAAGGACATGAGAAGAAGAAGGAGAAGGAGCAGGAGAAGAGGAGGAGGGAGAAGAAGAGGAGGAGGGAGAAGAAGAGGAGGAGGGAGAAGAAGAGGAGGAGGAGGAGAAGAAGAGGAGGAGGAAGAAGAAGTTTTCTCGTAATAACGCAATCAAACAAATGCACAGACACACATCATCATGTCATGAATTTTCAACATGTCACATTGTCAGACATGTTCGAAACACAAATTTCCACGTGTGGGACCACAAAGTGTATAATTTCATTCATTCAGTTCAGATATCGGTTCTAGGTATAAGACACTATACAAATATACATGGTATAGAATTATGAATATCAAATGTTTAATATCGTAGTCTTTTTACCTTTGAAGCGGCCATTTAGCTTGAATTTTTGAGCTCTTAGTACAGAAATATTGACGGTCCTGACAGCACAATCGTCTGCAGTGGACAATAGATGGCGCTACACAATTTGCCCTTCGGAGCTAGCGTAAAGCTAGGCGAGGGCTAACTCCAGGGAGCTCCAACGCGCAGCGTTGGAGCTCCAGGTACAACTATCCAAAGTCGACCTAGCCCATTTTATGGCTAAAAGCATCGCTTAATTTCGGCAGGTAAGATAGAAATTTGTACTTACACTTCAAGAGAATTACAGTAACTATGTAGCAGGATCTTTGATTTTACGATTTAACGATTGTTTCGATGAAAAAAATGGAATTTCCTCGCCGAGCCGATCTTTTCCCCGTACTGTACCGTCGATTCAAATGACTCGATCGCAATGTGTGTAATGTACCGTATATACGTCGCTGACTCGATCACACAGTGCGATCGAGTCATTTGAATCGACGGTACAGTACGGGAAAAAGATCGGCTCGGCGAGGAAATTCCATTTTTTTCATCGAAACAATCGTTAAATCGTAAAATCAAAGATCCTGCTACATAGTTACTGTAATTCTCTTGAAGTGTAAGTACAAATTTCTATCTTACCTGCCGAAATTAAGCGATGCTTTTAGCCATAAAATGGGCTAGGTCGACTTTGGATAGTTGTACCTGGAGCTCCAACGCTGCGCGTTGGAGCTCCCTGGAGTTAGGCGAGGGCATGCGTACTGTGCACGTGTATGCTCGAATCTCTTTGCTGCCATTTCACTGGAGATTCAAAGTTTCAGAAAGGAAATAAAAAAGTTATGAATCTCTGGAAGTCAAGATCTTCTATTCAAATGCGGGAATCTACAGTATGTGTGGTACTCTAAAATCTAAATGGAGAATTCTTTCCTTTGTTTTGTACCAAAATTATTCAAATTTTGGCACCATCCTATTTACAAGGAAGTTTAGTTAAAGTAAGTGACATTCATCAGTATCATACGAGGCAGGCAGATGAAGGTTTACTTTCTGTGCCAAAGTATAAAACAGAATGCTTTAAACATAGCCCCCTCGTATCTTCAATTATAGCATGGAATCAGTTGGACAGATCACTAAAAATGGCAAGCTCTATGAACACATTTAAATATATGTTCAAAAGATCTTGCAGTATCTGTTCGCAATAAGAATGGAAAGCGGAATTTTATTCAGTTTCTACCTGAAGTTTTACTCTCATTCCTTATCGCATTTCTACGCATTCTCTTGTGAAAACAAAGGATTGGTTTGATTCGTTTACATAACAGCATGGTAAATGAGTCACTTGATGCTATTTTATAATTGTCTTCATCAGAAATATGTCATTTTTTGTTGCCCTGATTTGCAAAATATGTTTGATGGTTTGTTTCTTTGCCAAAAAATGTACGATGACATAATGCTTTTCAAAATGTATGAATGATTTCATATCATTTATAATCAATAATAGATAATGTGTATTTTATTGTTTCATAAGAGACACTGTACATTCGATTGCTATACTATATTACATGCAATCATTGTGTAATCTTTGAATAAGTACCCTATAAGTTTTGTAAATATGTATATAACAATTTTTCTATACTGAGCTAAAGTAGGCCTAGTCTTCTTGTATGTACTTTCAAAACTATACAATGCCATTTCAAAATAACTCATATATAAATGGTTATTTTTCAACAGATTTGAGAAAATATCACCGTCTATACATTAGGAATTAAGATGATAGGAATGTGCAACAATTTCAGCATTTTCGTAAAACCAATGTTGATTACGAGGATACCATATTCTTTGTATTTACATGTTTATATATATATATATATATATATTTATGTATGTTCTTATCTATTTTTGTTATGAGTTTATTTTCATGATTTTGTTGGCTATTATTGTTACTTACTATTGCTATCAGGGCCTCATGGAAGACCACCAATATTGGTGATAATGAGTCACCCTGTATAAATATCAGAAATAAATAAATAAATAAATAAATAAATAAATAAAATACCATAGGTTATTTTTCCTTTCAAGTTTTTACGGAACAGTCAAACACATTAATTTTTTTGCGGGGTAGTATCAGTGGCGCAAATCCATTTTGAATTTCGGGAGGGGGGGGGGGGGGGTCACCACCTGATTTAACTTTTGTACCTGTCCGAAATGTCTGAAAATTTTCTGACAACCAAAAAAAAAAAAGAAAAGAAAAAAGGCTATTACATTTTTGGGGTCTAGTTTCCCTCCAAAATTCTCTGTGACAAGAAAAAAAAAAAAAATAATAAGAAATGAATAAAAAGGTTATCCCATTTTTTGGGTCTAGTTTCCCTCCAAAATTCTCTGATAAGCAAAAAAAAAAAAAGGTTATCACATTTTTTGGGACTAATTTCCCTCCAAAATTCGTCAAAAGGGAGACTTTCCAACATTTATAACATATTTGATCAGGACCGAAATTGCCATGATAATATTCCCCATAATTTAGGACAACTTTCGCCTTTAACTGACTATAAAAATGTCTACTTTGGCAATTTCTCTAAAACTGTTACTGAAATGCTACACTGGTATTTCTGTTTCTACTTGAAGGCTCGGTTGCCAAAGAGAATGACATGGCAACCCATTCTTTAGGTTAATATGTGATTGTCTTCCACGAATATGTAAATTTCATCCTTGTCAGTGACAAGAGGCAAAGATTGATAACTTGATAAGCCACTTCTTTTGGTTTGGTGTTATCAGTATAAATCAAAAGATACAGACAAAACTAAACACAAAATATACATCCTATAAAAATACTTTGACTAAAATCATACGTTTAGAGAAGAAAAAGTACTTTATAAACCAACATGATATGAAAAACACTTGGAAAGTCCTCAAACAAGCAATGAACGTGGCAAATAATAAAGCTGTTATAACAGAAATCTCACTTAAACATGAAATTTACAGGAGCCTGTCAACAACATTGCTATTACATTTAATACCCACTTTTCCTCCATAGGGGATAACCTTGCCAAAAATATACCTTCTTCCAATAAACATTTTACAGATTTTCTTGGTCCAGCTAACCAGAATTATATATTTTTTACTCCGACATATACCCATGAAATTATAGACATCGTTTCCAATCTAGACAACAAGAAAAGTTCTGGCTACGATGATATCAATAATGTTATCCTTAAAGCCATTATTCCATCTACAGTAGATCCCGTGGTTCATATATTTAATTTGTCTTTACTACATGAGCAAATTCCCAACTCTATGAAAATCGCCAAAGTTATTCCTTTATTTAAAAAGGGGGACAAACTAAATGTAAACAACTATCGACCGATCTCCTTGTTATCTTCTTTCTCTAAGATCTTGGAGAAAATCATATATAGTAGAACAGTTGCCATCCTAAAAGATCATAATGATTTCTCTAACTTTCAATTTGGTTTTAGGGAAAACCATGGTACCATTCATACTTTATTTGTTCATACTTTCTTTTGTGGAGAAAGTAGCTCATGCTAATGATAAATCATATCATACATGGTTGGTATTTTCCTGGACTTCTCCAAAGCCTTTGACACAATAAACCGCGATATATTGCTTTATAAACTTTCCCATTACGGTGTACCTGGAATGGCTTTGGAGTGGTTCAGGAACTATCTACAGAAAGCAATATGTCTCTTTAAACGATTGTTCATCAGATTTGTGTAATGTTAGCTGTAGTGTTCCACAGGGAAGCCTCCTAAGTCCACTTTTATTTATTTTATATATAAACGGATCTAGCTTTTTTCGAAGAGGGGGGGGGGGGGGGGGGAGGGGGGTTTGACCCAACGACGATGCAGAGCATCGTCCACAAGCCGCGAAGCGGCGATGTCCGCGAGTCGCGTAGCGGCGAGCCGATTTTTTGTGCTCTTTTGAACCCCCGTAATTGATGTTTTCCTGGCATCTACTAACGCGATGGAGACCATAAAAAGCAGTCCATGATAACGTGTGGGTCTGGACATATTATGATGGCGTTTTTCTATGCACATTAAATTTTTACTTGGCAGCCCAAGGGGGGGGGGGGGGGGGGGGGTTGGGTGTCGATCCCGGGGGGATGTGGGGTATATATCCCCCCCCCAAAAAAAAAAAAAAAAAAAAATTGAGGTGGGGGGATGTCCTGTGTTATCATCCCCCCCAATATTTTGGATAAAATAAAAAAGAATTATACATTAACTTAAAACTAATGATTATCCAACTCATTATGTTCAGGGGCGTATCCAGGATTTCCCAATGGGGGGGGGGGGGGGGCGCCAGGAATTATTGATCGCCGTCATGGGGGAGGGGTCTTTGGAGGGCTGAGATGCAAAATAGTGCTATATGTGACCAATTTTGAAGCCTATTTAATGAACAATATTTTCAGTTGGCATGAGGATTTTTTTTTTGCTATTTTTTTTACGACGGCCAATAGGGGGGGGGGGCGCCTGTTGCGCCCCCCTGGATACGCCACTGATGTTTGATCTTGAAATATCATTACATTCTTTAATGATTAGAAGTAAGGAAATAAGAAATTCCATAATTTCAATGCGAAAATATCGAAGAAAATTCGTTCGCTCGCATTGTTATTCTCAATTGAGGGGTTCCGTCCACTGGCTTAGATCCGTGCATTCCTTCTTTTCATTAAAAACCATTTTGGGATGCTCTGAAATGCAAGTTTTTAGACAGATTTACGCTTAGCGTATCTAGGGGGGCAGGGGGCGCGTGCCCCAGGCGTCACTTGGAGGGGCGCAAAAAACGCAAGGAGAAAAAGAAAGAAGGGGGAAATGAAGAAAACTCATAATCCTTACGGATTATGCGCCCCCCAATCCGGATTGTAAATGCAATGGAAATCTAGTTTTTTAAGGTTTGAAATGCTCGGTCGCTTTGCTCCCTCGCATAATTATTTTCTTTCAGGATCTTGTAATTTCGCGCCCCCAGTAGGCCTATATAGTTCTTAAATAGCTTAAAGGGTTCAACATTTGAAAATGTAAAGATGTAATTGCTTTGCTCGCTATATCATGTAAGTTTCATAATGACTCCTGCTAAATATTGCGCCCCACTATACGATAAAGTGTATAAAACAGTATTTGCAAAGGTTCTCAACTTTAGGTAGCCTTGCTGAATATCTCGACTCTTTCTGAAGCCTCTTTAGTTTTGCTCCCGATTGTAGAAGTGCGTGAATAGAAAACCATTTAGCAATGTATAAAATTAGAGCTTCCCTACCGCTGAATTGCGGTGGTCAATAAGCCAATTCGGGGTTGCAATCTGAGCATGAGCAGATAAAGGTCATCTGTACCAAATTCTAAAACCCACTGACACTAACATTCGATATGTGCTCATGAATGTCATGTAATCATTATTCAATTATGCACTAATGGTGCATTCCATGATATCCAGGTGGAAGTATTCTTTTTAAAGGGGGAAACAAAAGCTATTCATGAGGCACCTCTATCACTCCCAGAGTTATTTTTCTGAAGTGCACATAAAGGGACCCTCCATGTCTAAAATATCTGTGGATATTTGGGGTCATTTGTACAATCTCAGTACCATGCGCTAACCCCGAACTGGCTTATTGCAAAATTTCCTGGGTAAAATACACAAGAAATTGCACTTTTTAGGGTTAAAATTGAAAATTTGCCGCTCGATTGCTTTGCTCCCTCGTAACTTTTTGCATTTTTTTTTTTACATTTTTTGCCCCGGGCGCCATAATCCCTAGATACGCCACTGGCTTCGCTCCCTTCGCCGGTTATCCCCCCAAACGTGAAAAGGATCGACACCTGGTTAAACCCCCCGTAGATCCGCCACTGATAAATGATTTCTGCAGATCATCTCATATTTTATCGTTTAGACTTTTGCTGACGACACGAATCTGTCCTTATCCCTCAACAATCCATATACACTCTTGCGCAAACGGGTAATTCTGAATTATCTAAGATTCTACAAGTTTCGAGTTTCAAGTTTGTGTATTCATTTGTCTTTCTTCCAACAATTAGTAACAAAAACAATAACATTAACCCTTTCTTTCAACAATGGTATAAATAACAACGGTAACACTAGGCTTTACAAGTATGTTAAACATAAATATATGCTTGAGTACATGTACATGTGTAATGATAACAAAGGATAACAGTATTTTGAGAAAGGCAAAAGAGGAGACCTTAATGAAGCATAGCTTGTAAGATAAGGTCCCTCAGGAATAAAAAGTAATATATATATATATATATATATGTACGAATGTACGTGAACTTCTTATGTAAACTATATCAGTATCAGTTGTTCGTTTCTGAGTTTTGAGTTGTTACAACTCAAAACAAATCAGGACAATATAATAAGGACACATACAGCAGATAATGATCGATACATATAAGAAAACAGAGCAAAGAAATAGTACAAAATAATACCCGTAAACTTGTCTTGCTTGTGTGGGAATGTGGCGTCATGCTGAGTGTATGGATTGAGTTTACATTTAGTTTACATTGAGTTTACATAAGAAGTTCACGTACATTCGTATATAACCCACACAACGTATACGTACCATATGCTTTACTACATTATATTTATGGTATACTTCACCTGTATTGAATTATACTATATTGAATTATACTACATATATATATATATATATATATATATATATATATATATATATATATATTCATTATAAGTAATTATGTTTTATGACATACTATACTGATTATAAATCGATGTGATAGTATACTAACGTATATCGTAGACCTTTTTCTGATGTCCTAGTTACTCACACACTACACACATTGATTTAATTCAGAACATGCACTTACCTAACTTAAATGTTATCTATAATAACATACATATATATCATATAATTTATTAAACACAATTTGCTAATACTTCTCTATATAGATTCATGGAAAACCCGTTGATTTCATCAAAGACGGGATGAAGTTCTTAGTACTCTGAACCTCTATACATGGTAAATTTTTGTTCTCATTGTCTATACTTATTAATTACTCTATACTCTCAGTTTGAACACATATACATATATAAATGAATTGTTGTCACACTTTTATGCTGATTTTAAATATGTAATAAGCAATGATGGTGCTGATAGTTATTATAAAGATTTATTTGGAACAAAGATCAGATACGTGCCTGGTAGTAGCAGTTTAACTAGAATAATGTGTTTAGCAGTAGAGAACGAGAAGTAGTTAATCGCGATTTATTTTTAACATTAATGATAACCAAATTTTAAGTAATCAAGAGTTAAACTTTACTTTATTTTATATTTTTTTATTTCAGCCATCATATTGTACTTATGTATTTTGTTTACACAGTGCAGTCGTCCTGATGAAGATCTTTAGATCGAAAGCTTGATTGAATAACAGAGAAGTATAGAAGCTACGGCCATTTCATAGTCCATTTCTTTCGCTGTATTACATTCCACAACTATGAGTGACCACCAGTGTTTTGCTCTTGGGAAATTTCTTTCCACTATATATATATATATATATTGAAGAAAACAAAAAATGGTAGCAAGGAATACACAATACGAAAAAAAAGGAATGGATTAGAGCAAGCAAACTTTCACTTGATCTCCAAAAAACTAAGTATATGCTGCTCAGTAATACTATAGACTCACTGCCAACCAGTATTGAATTCGATGACTTCCCGTTGGAGAGTGTTTCTCACGCTAAACTTTTTGGGCGAACAGTTGACAATAAACTCTCCTGGAAGTATCGTATTGACAACATATGTAAAACTATTTCTCGTAATATTGGTGTCATGGAGAGATTAAAAACACATCTCCCTTCATCTTCCTTACTTATATGCTTTATTCCTCTCTGGTCTAATTACCATAGCTACATTATGGACTCCTGGTGTGGGGACAATACACACCAAACTTTGTTAAACAGAATCTTATTATTACAAAAGAAAGCTCTTCGTATCATTTGCCTTTCTCATATTCGCTCCCATACGGATCCTATTTTCTTTGAAAATAAAATATTGAAAATTAAAGATCTTTATCTCTTTCAGTTAGGTCAGTTTATGTATTCTTATAATAACGCATGCTTCCTTCCATTTTGAATGATAATGTTCACCCAAAATAAATCCTCTCATAATTAGTACCCTACCCGGCGTTAATGACTTTCATCTACCTCTGCTGAGAAACCTTCTAGCTCAAAACACGTTTATTTATACAGCCCCCACATTTTGGAACTCTCTTCATAATGACATTCAACTTGCCCCCTCACTTAATTCATTTAAAAGGAAATTGTTTCTTTTACTTCCTTACAATACAAATTAATATCAGCGCATTGTCAAATCATTTCTTGCCTTTTTTAATGCATTTATCCTCCCCGTCACGTCTTTCTTTACGCTTTATATGTAACTATGATCACTACCCTGTATAGTATACACATCGTATATGCTCTCTCTCTCCTTTCTTCTCCTCCCCACCTATTCTTGTATTTCTCTCTTCCCCTGCTTTATTTTCTGTTGTCTTATATATATATATATATATATATATATTTAAAATTATGTTCACTATATACTATATACGTGTCGTAACAAGCTTTCAAATTACAGAATCCGTAATATAATTGTATTGTTCTTCTGTAACTTTTTGGTAATCTATGTATATTTATATTTTTTCTAGTCAATATATTTACATGTTATATATTTTTTTTTTTATATATAAAATTATATTTGTCATTATTTCGAGGGATCCACATTCTACAAGCTCTGCTTTTCAGTGGATCCCTGCATTTCCACAGGTTTAACTTAAAGAATAAAAAGAACTATTATACTGGATGTTTATGTATACTTTCTATCTTATAACTTTAAACCATGTAAAATGTATAATATTATTGAATATGAATTGTATATATGATTTCTTGTCAAAATCACTCTTCTGATGGAAATGAAAATAAAACTGAACTGAAACTGAAACTTATAATAATGATAATAAATGTAACTTATATAGCGCCAAATATTAAGAATCACTTAGTCGTCTAATTCTTTATTAATGGTGATGAGAATACAACTTTTCTAATTATCAGTTCATCACATTATTTCCACTCGGAGAAATACTGAATATGAATTAAAAAAATAACAAAAACGGTTCATGCTTATTAAAGACCCATGCCCTATACTAATCATTTATCTAGGGCCTTTACTGTACTTTCATGCCTCCTTTTGGAAAGTAGGTCATTTTATTAAGAAATACTTTGTTGACTAATAAAATATTTAAGGGAGAGAAAAAAGCAGCACTCTGCTCGATCATTGTAGAATGAAAGAAAACTTGATCCATATTCGTGATATTTCGTATTGCATTCAATTTAGAAAATGGAACAATTTGATACAAGTATCATAATACAGTTTCAAGCATCATCGATTTTGTGATTGTCTCTTAAATGGAAATCTATTAGTACGCCGTAACCAGTCAGGAGTATCAATACACGAATCATAAATCGATCGTTGAAACCAAGTTGAAATGAGAAATGAAAGTAGATGGCATACAGTCGGCGAATTCATATTCGTAAGGAGGACTTTCCAGGAGAAAGCAAATCGATGAAAATATTTTATTTTGCTCCAACGCAACGCTGCAATATCAGGAATAATTTATCCATTGTCCAAAATATTGATATTAATTTGCCAGGCACTCCAAATAAAGCGCTTGTAGATTAATCTATATTCATATAATTTTATACATATATATTATATATAATTGTAAAGATATGGCTGAGACAAAACATGACGGGCCGTCTTGGTAGGATAATTAAATAAATGAAATGAGCCAAGACTCAGGACGTAGCTGAAAACCACGGATTTATTGGTGTCAAGCTTTCGGCTTACGCCTTCTTCAGGAGCTGTTATAGGTTGTTTGTGGTTCTGATTGCTTGCAGAACCACAAGCAAGCAGAACCACAAACAACCTATAACAGCTCCTGAAGAAGGCGTAAGCCGAAAGCTTGACACCAATAAATCCGTGGTATTCAGCTACGTCCTGAGTCTTGGCTCATTTCATTTATATATATATATGCGAACATACCCAACTTAAACATTTCGACGGCGTCTCGGTAAATTGTATAGTGTGAGGGTTAATGGGACTGGAGACAAGGACAGAACTTCAACTTTATTGGATCAAGCTTTTGGCCTTCCCCGCCTTCTTCAGGTTCTGAAGATGATAATACAAACATATAGCATATCCTTCAATTACTTCAATATACACATAATAGTGTGTTTTTATATTACACTTAATAACAAAATATATAAACACCTATCGGGTACATTAGGAGGACAGTTTTTGTTCTTTTTCTTTGTCCAACTGTCGACTTAATGTACCAACTGTCGACCTAATGTAGGGGTCTCTATTATGACGAAATAAACTGTATTGTCAACTGTCGACCTAATGTACCCGTTAGTCAAATATGAATTTGCATATCAATATTAGCATATACTTTCATATATATATATATATATATCATTCATATTTCTCTAGAAAAGCATTTCAGGGCAATTTGGTATTTTCCTCTCAGATTCGTTTCCGAAATGAAAATATCTTTCATCACCTTACAAACAGCACTTCAAGCACTTTTATTTTCTTACCCCAAGATTAAATTAGAAGGATAGTCCTAAAGGAATAGTTATTTATATTTATTGTTATCGGTTAAAAAAGAAAACATTCCGTTTTCTTTTTTCTTCCAGGCAACTTCGGAAGGCGCAGCAGGGGAAGCTGAATCGTTTGTTCTTATTTTGTATTCCATGCCATCATTGTGTTGTATCATTGAAATGCCGAATAAATAATAACGATAATGATAGCATATTTTACACGTCCACATCGCGAGCGCACACACACACTTTTCGTATTTCTCTCGTAGAGGATTCTGAGAAGGAATATATACATTTATTTGTATTAATATTTCTTTGCGCAAGAGGGGGCGCCGGACACGCATGCATAAATCAATATTATGACTATTTTATGAGCTCTTTGATCTTTTATTGTCGATTTGATCAAATGAGTTTCCTGAACCTCACTTTCCATTCTCTACGTTCTTTTGTTCTCAAACAATACCCGTTTTGATTTTGAAGTCAGACATTCGTATGAAACACGTATGTTTTGAAATCTTATATGAAATTAGTCCTTACGTGACTTATTTGATCATTCATCTTACTGGAAAACGGAAACGGTTTCACATTTCAGGAAAGCTACAAACTCTGAGATTGCAAAATGAATGCCACAAATATCTTCACCGAGATTAACACACTAGAGAGTAGTTTTCTGGAATCCAAAACAACGACTTCGATGCCAGCCATTTCCACGGGATCAAGCCCAGACATTTCGAAGACTGCAGTAGCGGTAACTGTCAGTTTCTTGATGATATCGACCAACGTTGTAAGCTTGGTCGCCTTCACCATGGAGAAGAAACTCCGCACCTATAACAACTACTTCATCATCAATCTCGTCATCTCTGATCTCTTAGCTGGCATCCTCTTGACCATCACAGCAGCCCACACCATCATTGGTTATTTCCCTTTCTCTCAGAATTTCTGTAGGGTCTACACCGGCCTCAGAAACGCATCCACAACAGTTTCTAACCTCGGAATGGTCATTATCTGCATGGACCGTTATCGTGCAACCTTCTATCCAGTCAACCATTTCATCTCCCGAAGCAAACGGAAGGCGGTGGTCATGAACGCGATCGCTTGGGCCATCGGTCTCGGCTTTTGGTTGTCGTACGCAACCGGCTGGGACTTTGCGGTCAACGCCATGAACACCCGACACTGTGTTCCGGGATACTCTTTCAGGCTCATTCCTGCAATCTTGCCCATTTTCCTTCAAGTGTTTCTGCCTCTTGCCATAGTCTCTGTCCTTTACCTAAGAATCTACATGGAGATCAAGAGATCAATCGGAGGGAAGAAAGTGAAAGCGAAGTTCAACTGGAGGTCTGATGTCCAAATGAATGCAGATGCGGAATCCAGTAACAGCGTCATCATCACTGTTGCAGGTCAGGTAGACTTACCCAAGATTGTCAATGGCGGAAAATTGTTGCAAGAAGCATCTAGGACTATTGGAAAACAGAGAAGGAGATCGGAAAGGAAAGTCGTGGTAAGTTACAAAGAGACTGGCTTATATGTAGGAATAATAATGACATACAATACATAATTCATCTGTGTATACATATAACGGCGATGTCACTTTGCTGTTCCTAAAAAGTTGGCAAAGAATATTTAAAAATGATTGAAAATTCCATGTAGAAAATTTTAAAACAAGACCGAAAAAAGAGGACATTATAAATCCATTCACATTTCTAAAATCGATATTACATGGAATAGAGAAGTCACTCAATAGCCTGCAGGGTGTTTACCCGGCATAAAAAATCTATATATGTGAGAGTTTGAATTCATCCATTTGAGATGCTGTCATACAAAATGTATCGAACATTAAATAAATAGTGTTTGGCATATTGATAGTGTGTGAGACAGTGTGTTTTCTTAAAAACAAAAACAACAAACAGACCTTTCAAACATCGGGTACATAATTATGGGGGTATAATGTATGAATATTTCACAGTAATTATCGGCAAAGGGAAACTTATAACATGAAAAGTGGACAACAACTACTGATCCTTCGCAGCCAAACAAATCTGATTTACCACATTGCAACGTATTAACAATGGACCAAAACAAACTGTAAACGTTCTTGAAAATGGCTCCTTTACTTTCCCCCTCTCTCTCTCCCTTTAAAATTTATGTTTTTGTATCACAATCTCGCTCAGGCCAAACCAACTCTCCAAGAATGTACCAGGGAGATGTGGAAAGCCACCCGAACCCTTCTCTTCATCATCATCTCCTTCTTCGTTGCCTGGATACCAAGCAGCATCGTGGCTGTTCTCTTCACCATCGACCAAACCCTCCTCCCCAGAGGGTTTTTCAACTCCATTTGGTACATCTTTATAGCCTGGTTGACCTACGCTAATAGTTTTCTTAACCCAATAGCGTACGGATTGTCACAGCCTTTGTTTCGCAAGACAGTGTTCAAAATACTCTTTCATCCTCTTAGCCTTCGTAAAGAATAAAAAACACACCCGAGATCCTATCTTAAAAATCCCTATATTATTTTTCTTTTGTTACTGTATTCAATAAGCGTCACTGAGGTATTGAATCTAAGATAACTGTTCAGCATGCTATCTTTGTTTTTGTTCTTTAATGTGCCAATGTGTATTGTTTTAACTTGCTATAAATTTGTACAAATATCACCGTTTTTAGACCTTAGTCAGACTGTTCTATATTTTATAGTCCCTAATGCTCAATGATGATGATGACGATGATGATAATAATAATAATAATAATAATAATAATAATAATAGTAATGATGATAATGATACTAACTACTACTACTAATATTACTACTACAATAATAACAACAGCAGGCATTAATGAAGATTATAATACTAATTATAATAATAACAATAATAATGATGATGATAATACTAATGATAATAATAATGATAATAGGGACAACATAATATGCTACTTCATATTTTCCAAACCAAACAACCAATAGACAATAAAAATTGAACCTATTTTCTATGTATTTGAAGGGAATGATTACTCTTTTCTTTAAGATGATAAGATTTTCATCTCGACCTCCGAAGGACGTTCTAATAATTCTGTTGTATATATATATATATTATATACACTTAAAAATCCTGAGTAGAAATACACAAACATGATGGGAATTATGTGTGCGACCAAATTTGGGCAATTTGATGTCCACCTTTAGTATCATTTCGCCGGCAATTTGATACCTATGAGTTGGGCATTAAATTGCTCTCAATAATTATTCGTCTGGAACATAACTATACCCTTATGATGGGCAGATATTCACTCAATATTATGCAAGGGTGTAGAGAAGAATCAATGCATTATTTCATTTTTGTCTCCGCTGAAATTAATACATATCAAGATCATGGTTCGTTGATGTGACGTCATTGTCATAAAATCACTTCTAATTACTAGAAGGGATGACAGGGAGTGAGTGACGTAAGAACTTGTATCAATAGAGCACGTCTGACTTTATCTGGCTTTGTCTGGATAATTAGTCACAATTATCACCATTGTCATTTTTATAACCAGGGAATCATAAAAATGCACCTGCGTCAAGCAGGAACGGGCTGAACAAAATTGAAACAGCAATAAAAGCAACGAGAAGGGCATTATTTTTCATCAATGTAATTCTGTACATGGGTTATATAATTCTAGATAGCCTTTATGTTAAATTGTGGAGTCAATATTCTCCATTTGCTTTAAATTTATATAGAGAAAAAAAAAACCTGACAACATATTTTCTTAACTGTCGAATATTAACATACCATACCGGAATTCTCAACAATTTGAAAGATTGTTAAATCTCAAATTGAAATTGATTTAGATTTTTTAAAAATCATCCTGATAACCTTGCTCTCCATTTATGATTTTGGGGAATAATTTAAAAGTTTCCACACAGAAATTACTCCTCGTCCTCTCTGCAAAAATATCTCGTCTACGGAGTTTCGGGAGGGGCTTTAAAAAGGGAAGCACACCCTAAAGTAATTGAGTTTTGAAGTATCAATAAAGGTCACTCCATAAATTGGCAACTCTTTATGATTCCATTTCGTAGCAACCTTCAAGTTGCATTCTATTGAAGTGTTTCTAAAAAATGTTCAAATACTTGAGTTTTGAGGAAGGAGTATATTGATAAAATATTAGGAATAGCAGAGAGAAGGGGAGATGACAGAGAGAGGGCGAGATAGATGGAGGGAGAGAAATAGAAAGAGAGAGAGAGAGACAGACAGACAGAGACACAGAGAACCTACCACATCACCTTCCCAATGATGACGTAATGTGATCGACGGCACTAGTGTTGTTGCGACTGCATATGAATATACATGTACTTCGTATATTATGAAATAAAAAGGTAGATGTATACCATATTTCAAAAATAGGGATTGATGGATATCATCTTTAATATCTTTCACATCTATCAATTGTATTTTTCGACTGACTTGTTCTTGAATCCTTTGAATATTACTCTCGTAGTTCTTATACATCACTTATACAAACGAATATGAAACACTATTACCATACCATATTGATACAATACAGATCCATATTACCAAGACGAGAGTTCCTGGCAGTGTCAATTTCTGACGAGAGAGTTCGCTATATAACGAGTCTGATTTTTCCACATTGAGTAATGCCTGATACTGGAATGGAAACCGTTCATAGTCTGGTTTTTATTGACATGATATTTCATTGGGCGTATCTATAAATCCAGTAAAGGCCTAGCAAATGATTTACTCACATTTATCTTGCAGCTTAATATATTCCAACCAATTACTAGCAAGGAGAAGCAAAAGCTTGTTTATTTGCTAGCAGTAGCTTACCCAGACTAGCAAAGCTTACATTCCTATTCAAATTTTACTCATAATCAAAAGGAAAGGTTTTGTTATTGTACAAAAGGCTTACCGGATTATTTTTGGACTGACTTGTTCTTGAATCCTATGAATATTACTCTCGTAGTTCTTATACATCACTTATAAAAACGAATATGAAACACTATTACCATACCATATTGATACAATACAGATCCATATTACCAAGACGAGAGTTCCTGGCAGTGTCAATTTCTGACGAGAGAGTTCGCTATATAACGAGTCTGATTTTTCCACATTGAGTAATGCCTGATACTGGAATGGAAACCGTTCATAGTCTGGTTTTTATTGACATGATATTTCATTGGGCGTATCTATAAAACCAGTAAAGGCCTAGCAAATGTTTTACTCACATTTAGCTTGCAGCTTAATATATTCCAACCAAGTAATTACTAGCAAGGAGAAGCAAAAGCTTGTTTATTTGCTAGCAGTAGTTTACCCAGACTAGCAAAGCTTACATTCCTATTCAAATTTTACTCATAATCAAAATGAAAGGTTTTGTTATTGTACAAAAGGCTTACCGGATTATTTTTGGACTGACTTGTTCTTGAATCCTGTGCATATTACTCTCGTAGTTCTTATACATCACTTATAAAAACGAATATGAAACACTATTACCATACCATATTGATACAATACAGATCCATATTACCAAGACGAGAGTTCCTGGCAGTGTCAATTTCTGACGAGAGAGTTCGCTATATAACGAGTCTGATTTTTCCACATTGAGTAATGCCTGATACTGGAATGGAAACCGTTCATAGTCTGGTTTTTATGGACATGATATTTCATTGGGCGTATCTATAAAACCAGTAAAGGCCTAGCAAATGTTTTACTCACATTTAGCTTGCAGCTTAATATATTCCAACCAATTACTAGCAAGGAGAAGCAAAAGCTTGTTTATTTGCTAGCAGTAGCTTACCCAGACTAGCAAAGCTTACATTCCTATTCAAATTTTACTCATAATCAAAATGAAAGGTTTTGTTATTGTACAAAAGGCTTACCGGATTATTTTTGGACTGACTTGTTCTTGAATCCTGTGCATATTACTCTCGTAGTTCTTATACATCACTTATAAAAACGAATATGAAACACTATTACCATACCATATTGATACAATACAGATCCGTATTACCAAGACGAGAGTTCCTGGCAGTGTCAATTTCTGACGAGAGAGTTCGCTATATAACGAGTCTGATTTTTCCACATTGAGTAATGCCTGATACTGGAATGGAAACCGTTCATAGTCTGGTTTTTATTGACATGATATTTCATTGGGCGTATCTATAAATCCAGTAAAGGCCTAGCAAATGATTTACTCACATTTATCTTGCAGCTTAATATATTCCAACCAATTACTAGCAAGGAGAAGCAAAAGCTTGTTTATTTGCTAGCAGTAGCTTACCCAGACTAGCAAAGCTTACATTCCTATTCAAATTTTACTCATAATCAAAAGGAAAGGTTTTGTTATTGTACAAAAAGGCTTACCGGATTAGTAAATGCCTATTTGAAAGGGAGGAATTTTCTTTCATCGTTAAAATTTTGCTTGATATTTTGCAAGCTCCTACTAGCTTACGCTTTTACTTGCATGGACACTGTTCGTGAACATGCTCTCCAGAGCTATGAACATGCTCTCCAGATTTCTGGTCTGCAATCTTTGTCTGTGAGAAGGGAACATCTTTGCCTGAGATTCGCGGAATCGCTCTACAAACATTTTCGCGACTGGCTCCCAGAGATGCAGAGCACGAATCGCCGTCTAAGACACAGTGACAGATTGAGAGACTTTAAATGCCGAACGGAGAGGCTAAGAAATAGTGCTTTGCCTTACTTGGTAAGGACTCTAAATGAACATTTTATGTGAAATATGATGAAATATAATGTATGTCTTATTGACTACTATCTGTACAAATATTGAACTCACATTTAGTATTAAAATGCATGGACATTAGAGTCGCTTGATAGGCATGTATTTCGTGTCCAATATACCATATAATTTATATATAATCTTCTTTAATTCCTTCTCATGATATGATAGCTAGTGCAATTTTTTACCCGACCGAATTTATTCTTGTTTAATCAAATTGCAATTACATGTACATGTACTTTAAATCTTATCTTAATGTTAACAAACCAATTCTCTATTACGAAATATGAACATTCTTACAATGTAAATTATAATTTGTATAAGTGAAAATGAAATGTATTCGTCTTTTGATACTATAATGAAAATACTTAATATTATTATTACAATTTTCTAATTTTTAAATTATTTTTATATATTGACATTATTGTCTGAACCGATTGAATATTCTGTCATTGTTTTATATCATGTACATAAATATTGTAACCATTGCAATTCAGTCTTCGGGCTGCCAGAATGGAATTTGTTCAATAAAATCCTTCAATCAATCAATCATGAACAGTGATCTTGCTATGCTCTTCCAAGTTTAACAATTGCTTATATTTGATACGGCAACAATGATCTTTAAGAACACATGGAGGAAAAAAATGTTCAGAGTACAAGTATATTAAAAAATAGCCTTATTAATATTTGTAATTATTTGTGTTTCTTAGTTCTAGAAATAATTCTAAACTCTTTATATGTTTTCTGCCCTAATATTCTGATTTATTGAAAGTAGACCTAATGTTGGCTAACACAAAGCTTATATATCATTTATTTATTATTAATGTTATCATCCTTATTAAAGAAACAAAAGACTTTTATATTTAAAAAAAGGTAAGACGTTAAATGTCCTAAAACATGCTAATTCCTTTAGAACATAGTACAATGTGTATCAGTATAACTGCCGTTTAGAAAAAGCTTGCTGGGAGGAGAACTTGCTGAAGCTGCAGAAAATGTGACAATATTGTGCGCATGAGGCAATAACTGTTTCTTCCAGGTCTTGAATAAAGAATAGATGGGGTGTGAGTTGGTCTAGCGGTACTGTCAGCAGTAACAACTCTCTTTGCTTCGCCTATATACAAACTGACTCCGACAGACCTTAGTTCGAAACCGAGTCACATCTTTCAAATATTGACTTTAAAATTCGGGCCCAGACGTAAATAATCATATCTGATTGATACACGTCTGAAAGACCAAATTACACATACAAACGCACATCCACCCACGCCCACCCCCACACACAATGGAAGCTTTCCAAATCTAAGCTTTCGATCAATATATTACATGGAAAAAAAAGGAAAGGAAAGGAAAACAAAAATGAAAGAAAAAGAAGGAAAAACCTGTGTAATTGTTTTTCTTGTATTATTATTGGTGGTGGGGGGGGGGGGGGAGGGGGATTAGGGTGCAGCATTTGGTGTAACCCCCCCCCCCTTCAAAGTGCTCTAGCGACGCCCCTTACTAAGCCTTTTAACGGCCCAGTCATAAATTTTCCCATTACCCACTTATCTAGAACGCAAAGTTTTAATGTTCTAAATGAAAAGTATTTTTGTGTGTTCTCTACGCTCCCTAGCTTGATGGTCAAATATAACATTATATACGATATCAATCAAATATATTTAATACAAAGTATAATCAACCTTGCGAAAATCGTATTTTCAATCATAAAGTGGAATTTGCTTATGTTTAAAACTGCTCGGGTGTTGACAGTTCAACGCTTGAAATTGCTTTTTCTTTTTGCTCGGTAGCTATATGCTCTCTCGAAAGTTCATATATGCACATTTAGAAGCTGTGTAAAGTCATGCTCAGTCATAAACAATTCGTTACATTATTTTATACACTAGACCTGACGCATGTAAGCTGATATTTAATGTCGGGCGTTATTCACGATAAAAACTTAATTCCCCTAAAGCTGTGGTATGGCACTTTTTTTGGTGAAGGGCGTGTTTAGGGTATTTCAATTGATCTTTGGTGAATTATGATACTGTAGGGGTAAAAAGTATATAACATTTCATTCGTACACAACAGCTACAAAATAGATGACTCTGTGTTGAAGGAAAAAAAAAGAAGAAAAGAAATGAAAGTCAATGAGAAACAAAATATTCTCTTGAAAAGTAGATTTCCTTTGATCGATAATCAATGACCAGCTACTTAGGGCTTGTTAATTCCAGCGTCATAATGCTCCCTCTTCTTTGTTTCCAGTTTATTTCCTGGCCAATTGTTCAATATATCTTATTTGGGAGGAAAAAGTTACTCTTCATTATTTTGATTTTTGTGAGTGAAATAAGAGCTTTACTTGAATTGAGAATCTTTTAGAAGGCCACAGTATTATTATTATTTTTTTTTTTTTTTTTTTTTTTTTTACCAAAGTTCACTTATCTTCTTCGTTCTTTATTGATCTCCTCTATTGATGCTCATTCTAAATGTAGAACTCTTGTGCACTTCAAAGTATTATTGCAACGTAGACATATCGTAGACAGATGAATAGATGAATAATAAAATGCTCATTGAAATGGAATTGATGAGGTGATGACAGCCTCGAGCTTTTCATTTTGGCTCCTTGTGTCATATTAAGGTTTTGAAGGAGAAAAGAATCCTTCAAAATATTCTACACTGTGAGGCTCATGCAGGGATGTCACTAAATTTTCTGAAGATAATTTCAGTTCTGTGCATCCGATATTGATTTTACGACTCAAAAGGATTCATTACTTGTATCTTTGATCACAAATACATTCGCATCAATGATGGTATCTCATACTCTTTTCTGTAACCTTTACCGTGGTTGAAAGAGCTCTTCAAAAAGTGGATGATTTTCAAGAGACTCCTGTCCTTTGAAAAAGTAACCCATTGTCTGTTAGATCGAGGATGAAATTTTCAACAAAGACCGATGAAAAGGAAGACGATAATATAGACTAAATACAGGTAAAACCGAACACATTAAGACGAAGACAAAGTAGAAGATACTGACAGAGAATGAGATAGGGAGAGATAGAAAACAACACATAGATAGAGAGAGAGAGAGAGAGAGAGAGAGATAGCGAGACAGAGAGAGAGAGAGGGAGATAGAAAGGAGGGCGGGGATAAGAGAAACTTTACAAATGGAACGAGAGATTTAACTCTCCTTACTGAAGAATATTGATTTTCAAAAGAAAAGGAGGTTCATCGAAGAGTTATTGTTATACATCTTCATCATACTAAAACCTGAAGAAAAATAACAGAGTGTGCAGGAAGGAGAGGACTATTTCCATCTAATCAGAGAGTCAGAAAATTGAACAAGGCCTTGGAAACAATTTTATGAAAGTCGCTAACTCCTTAAGATTCATATCATCATCTCAAAGAAAATAATTATGTTTTTTTCATAAAAATTACAAAAAGCTTATAGGCACATTTTCTTAGGAGTGCAACTGCTCCCTCTGCGCCATACTCCAAACATGACTCCACTATCTCACTGATTGGCCACACGCCATTACATCGAACCGTACCAAAGCTGATAATTATAAATGTTGAAAAAACACCCCTTTTGATTTTTTTTTCATATGTGCATAAAGAGGAAAAACATGTCGATAGTACATGTTGGCAAGGAAGTTTCATTTTTATCAATTATCTTGATGGAACAGATTTTTTTTTCGGCGGGAGTACAGGTACGAATAGGATATCCACACTATATCATCACTAAAATGGAACAAAGGCATGTTTGAATATTCTTTTTTGTAACACGATAAATGGGAGCGTTCTCTCCGATATGACAACGCTAACGCTAACGCTAACGCTAACTCCTTAAGATTCATATCATCATCTCAAAGAAAATAATTATATTTTTTCATAGAAATTATAAAAACCTTATAGGCACATTTTCTTATGAGTGCAACAGCTCCCTCTGCGCCAAATTTACTTTTAAATACTTTTTTAAAATTCATAAAGTTCTCTTCCTTTGTTTAGATTTTTCTCAAACTTTCATTTGTATGTTTTTATCCAACAAGGCAATCGTTCTATGAAGAGTTGATTTCCCCCTTTTCCGACACCGCTTGTGTATACCCGCAGTACAAACAGAGTTTAATTTACAGCAACCAGTAACATAATGTGTTCATAATGTCTCTTAATTAGCAAAACGGATGTAAGAAATTTGTTGTTATATTGAAACAAATCTTATAGCAAAACATTCTTCACTGTTGTTATTGTTGCAGCTTTTCTATTTTTGGTTGGTGATTTAACATTTTTCATGAATCATATTGCACCGGACAGTTTACGAGTATATGGATTATGATCGTCGAGTCACAGTTGGGGTCAAGGATGTAAATATGCCTACAATCATGTATGTGAAGTGGAAGGCCCCCTATTTCATAATGAAAGAATACCCCCTTACCCTTTTTGAAGGAAGAAGGGTAACATGCATGATTCTTCTTAATATTTGTACATGAAGATAACCAGTATAAAAAGGATATTCATTGAATAGGGCCCATAACAATTGCATGTAAGTAAATTTAATTTTGACAACTTTAGTATGCTATGTTTTGTATATGTTTTGAGTTTGTAAACGTTCATATTAACTTCTTTGACTTGTACAATAATCATTTCTGCATCATGTACGTGTTTTTAATGGAATAAAAAATGTCACCTGCTTACCTAAGCCCTTTCCTCAACACGCTTTTTTGTAAAAGATATTGTACTTGAATCACTTTATTATAGCCAATCAGGTAGTTTATGACATCAAGTTTTTATACACTCACTGAAAAGATACATTACATATATATATATATGTATAGTAAACAAAATATGAAAGTTCTGCGTCGGTGTGTAAACAGTAATAATATTAATAATAATAGCTACATTTATATTGCTGACGTATCCATCCCAGAGGATGCTCAAGGCGCCTACAAAGGAGATATCGAAGAAAGAGTAAATAAATACTCGGGAGTCAAATAAAAACACCGCAGGAGCCAAAAATTTGGACTGACGTTTCGGTCAAAGACCTTTATCAAAGTAAGACTTAAAATAAACATTAAGAAGACGCATAAGTTGCCAAGATACAAATAATAAAAAATAATAAAAGTAAGCTCGACGCATGATGTAAGCGCTATAGGTAGTGACGTCACTACCTAGCTACGTCACTTCCTTTTTGGCGTCACTACCTAGCGCTTACATCATGAGTCGAGCTTACTTTTATTATTTTTTATTATTTGTATCTTGGCAACTTATGCGTCTTCTTAATGTTTTGCATCAGATTGTTTATTTTAAGTCTTACTTTGATAAAGGTCTTTGACCGAAACGTCAGTCCAAATTGTTGGCTCCTGCGGTGTTTTTATTTGACTCCCGAGTATTTATTTACTTTTTCTTCGATATATTTATATATATAATTATATATATACATTCGGATTTAATAAATTTCAGTTGGCAATCAATTTCTACTGTGTTCTACTTGTTTAATAATTTTGCCAATACGTGGACTGTAATCATCATACAGTTAACAACAAAATTATTCATACCCCTTGGAAAATTCTAGTTTTTTTCATTTTTCCTAAAAATGAATGGTTAAATGAAGTTACTTGCACATCATTCGAATACATTTAGTTATCATCTGCAAATGAATGCCGTTTCCGGTTTCACCTCATTTACATAACAATAGAAAAGGTGAGATATCCAAACTGGGCGATGTTCAAAATTATTCATACCCTTGGTGATTTATTGACTTTATCAATCAGTATGAATCCGATCCTTGTGATTAATGCTTGTAATTCACTTTATTTTAATACACCGTCACAAGGCTTCTGGAGGGGTCTCTACTGGGATATCAGGCCAGTACCTGTTCTCCAATGGCTCAATCTCCTTGAGGATGTGTCCACACATGCCTTCACCTGACCTTCAGGGAGTTCATTAGATTTCGTGTCCTACAGGTGATGCAGTTATCAACTTCATGATGACAGGACTATGATATTGAAATTTTCGGTCATTTATTCCATGCATTTTAATGAAAATTCTTTATCTACTTATGAAGCAAAGCACCATTCCTGAAGAGCCCTTCCCTTTTGCACTGCCTGTGGGAGGGTTCACCTTTATTCATTGGCCCCATTCTTAATCAGAGTGCTCAGGAAGGCCATGTTGGTGATATTAAAGTCATTGCATGACTCTAACGTCAGGTCACCAAGAAAAACAGTATGTAACCTTTGAGTACCATTCACATCCCACATTGACTGTTACTGTATATCAATCTTCATATGGTATATTCTTTGTATCTTTGGTATGAAAGCTACAATCCTTGATATCAAACTGAATGTAAACCAAATTTATACCATATGCCCTCCATGTTACCAGCTGCAGTGCACAAAATGCTACCGCTTTGACAGTGCACTGGAACATAAAGATCAGTATTTTAAGCTTCACTAGAGTACCCACTTGCAGGTGTCCATATCAAAAATGTGTCAATCAGTGTAATTGAATAAACTGATAAAATTGGCACCATCCAACCTTTAGACAACTACCATGGCCTCCCTAAACATTCTTAATAATAATGGAACAAAAGTATCAGGAAATACCTTCCCTTGACAGTGCAACAGTGAATGCCTCTAGGGAAGTCTCTCCAGAAAGATTGCTTTGTTTCAACTTAGATTCAGAATTTGTCATTAAAATGTAAGGAATATTAACGAAAATATCAATATCATAGTCCTATCCTCATGATGTATAAAACTACACCACCTGCAAACACAAAATCTGCTTTAAATCCATCGAATCCCCTGAAGACCAGGTGATGGCATGTGTGGACAACATCCTCAAGGAGATTGGGCCATTGGAGACCAGGTATTGGCCTGATATCTCAGTAGAGACCTCCAGAAGCATTGTGACAGTGTGAAGAAAGTGTTACGAGCATTAATCACAAGGACTGGATTCATACTGATTGACAAAGTCAATAGATCACAAAGGGTATGAATAATTTTGAACATCACCCAGTTTGGATAATTCACCTTTTCTATTGTTATGCAAATGAGGTGAAACCAGAAACAGCATTCATTTGCAGATGATAACTAAATGTATTCAAGTGATGTGCAATTAAATTCAGTTAACCATTCATTTTTAGGAAAAATGAAAAAAAAATAGAATTTTCCAAGGGGTATGAATAATTTTGTTGTTAACTGTATATAAATATATATATATATATAACACAATCAGGAAAAAGTAATGTGTTTAACACAGAACTAAGTACATAATGTAGTAAGCTAAGAATAAAATAAATATATATATATATATAATGATATTTCATAACCGCGTGTTGGAAAAGCATGAAGAGAGATACAATGAATGAATTCCAGAGAAGACATTGGTAATGCATTAAATTCCAACTTTTATATTTATTTATTTTTATTTATTTATTTATTTATTTATTTATTTATTTATTTATTTATTTATTTTCATATATATATATATAAATATGTGTGTGTGTGTGTGTGTGCGCAGTGGCGTAGGGTGGGTCCATCTATTGAGGGGGCGCTGGAGCGATTGGGGGGGGGGGGGGGGGACGTGCCGGTCTTAATCCGAAAATGAACTTCTTCCAATATTTTGCACTTTGAAAAAATAAATTATTTTTGTACCGTATGCAAAATATTCGAAGAAGTTCCTGAAGTTATAGATTTGATGGGTCTAGTAAATGGGTACCTGGTAGGAATTTATTCCTTGAATGCTTTCAGCGCCTTATAGGGCAGCTGGGCTTAAGCCAGGGTAATAATACTACTTCGGTGCTTAGAAACATTGTATTAAGCGCAATATAAATGTATTATTATTTATGTATTATTATGATTATTATTATTTGAAAACACGTGTCACACACAATTATACAACATTTGTTTATGTAAATTATGTAAATGTAAATTTCTTTATATGACTTTACACATAAGCTTCATCATAGTGGTTTGCAAACTTACACCGAAATTTTGGCTTAACTATCTGAGTTTCATCAGACTCATCAGGCATATAAAATCAAAGAGAAATGTAGATGTAGACTTTTCTTTCTACATCCACAGTAGAGTCACATGGGTAGACGTGGCAGAGATATGGAATTTTCTATTAGAAAGAAAATCATTACAAGTGGGATTGGATCTGTAATCCTTCAAGTCAGGTCTGGAACAAATATGAGTTTTCTCACAAAGGAGAAGAAAATAATGTATAAGCAATGGGGAGAGGTTTTACATTTAGAGGTTGTTAGGTTTGTTATTGAGCAAACTTTGCTATAAATCAGCAGCGGGGAACGGGTAAGAGTCAGGTGTGACGACGACAGATTGAGTCACTTTTTGATGGGGGGGGGGGGGGGGGGGGGGTTTGAGGAGATATCAACAATGGGGAAATGGCAGTCTGTATTCCTAAACCAAAATTATAAGTGACAACTCTGAATTCTTTTGCCTGAAGATTAGCCATAGCAAAGGGGACGGAACTACTGGCATCACATTGAGTCGGGGCTCGACTTTCCCGCCTAACTGAGAGGCATTTCTGTTCTTTGGAGAGTCATCGTGGTTAGAAACCATGTCAACTATCTGGGGTCATCACGAGTGCGAACTACAGAGTTCTCACGTCACAATGATTAGCTAGATTCACACGAGAGGCCGTAAACTTAAAGTTTGGTTTGTTGTTTTGAACTTCGCGGTATTATGAAACTCTTTTTGAGGGAACATTTTTGTCGTGTACAAAGTATTCATGTTTTTGATAACCCGGTCAAAATCTTTTTCTTAAACAAAGTAGCCTCTACAGTATCTACCACATAGGAGTCCACTTATGGAACTGAGGGAGATTCAGTTTCAGATTCAATCATATTAACATAATTAACATAATACTGCAGTACATAACATAAAATGAATACAATAACAACAAAATGTAACAATTATGTTTTTCCATAGATATGGGAGATGGGGGGGGGGGGGGGGGGGCTCACCAGGGGTCGACTGTTTGTTTTGTTTTGTGAAGGATGCGCTTGTGCTTGCGTGAGGAAGAGTTGTGAATAAGGTATAACTCACGTCAAAGGTATATCTTACGTCAAATGCGTAGTATATATTTTAAAGAGCGTATAAACTTGAAATTTTACTTATTTATGTTTATATTGTTATAGATGTTATACACTGCCAAGTATGGCTATCGACATCATGAATAAACTTGATAGACTTCAGTATTATTTTTTTCCTATATTGATACCACAATCATCGTGAACATTTCTATTGGTCATATAATGTGTTTAGTTGGAACGGTTGCAGTAATGGTATGGTGCCAACAGGAGAATCAGTATACGGTAGTCGTACTTGTAGCAGAGGAATTTGCAGTGCGGAAACGTTGATTGCGTTGAGTTAATTATAGACTGAGGTAATTATCTAATTTTGGATGGAGATGTGCCCATTAAATTTGATTGCCTAATCTATCCCCACCCATCTGAGCTTCATAAAGAATTGAGGGAGACAACATTATGATTGGATTTATAAAGAAGGACATCTAAGTCCTAGCTCCGCAGCTGCCTAATTCATGTAATAGTCTCGACTCCCTTCCCTGGTAGTCAGACAATAATTAAGTTGGTTGTTCTCAACGTGTTTTGGGGTTTTCGATATGATCTACTGAAAAACAGGAAAAGCGAGAACAAAAATCACTAGCAAAAAAAAATAAATCTTTTATCTGCAACGAAAATTAATAATGACACAAAGAGCACGCAACTCACCGAGAGTGCTGATCAAATAAGCTAGAATATAATCTATAACGCAGTCAATCGCTTGTTGACTTTGCGATCGGGGTGCAAGATACTAGTGAATCGAAATGTCGAGGTCACCCTCAAGGAAATCGGTAAATTTTGCTTTCCTGGTTTCATTTTAACTACGTAGGACGTGTCTGGGGATGCTTAAGTTGGACTGGAAATTTGGAAGGCAATACACAGTTGCTATACAAAACAGAGATCTTTATAATTATAAACATGCTCTTTCAATAATTGTGAAATCTATTTCGGCTCAGATCAATGTGTCTACATGAATGACATTTTCTGTGCTGAAAGAATAAAGAGAGTAGAATTTGCTTTTGTTTATTAAGGTAAGTATAGCAATTAAATGGAAAGAACTTTTAAAAAATAGATATCACTAATCAAGGTCAATTAAATCACTTATAAACAAAAATAAATAAATCGTGTGTGGAATCATGTTGACAGATCCCATAACTTTTGTTTCATATTGCACTGTTCATCAGTTTGACATACGTTGGAATACATTGTATAGACCTACGTATATTACATGTCCCGATTTGTCTATTCATATAGAAGGCCTATAGCAGTATAGGTGAATCCTGCATTTTGAGTAGGCATCGGAAAATATCACAAGCGATGACGGATATGATTTGTGACATCCCTATCCCGTTTAGATTTACTTGCAAAGAGATCCCTCCTCCACTTTTTATGTGTTATCTTTTTGTCACCCCCTCTCTCTTTTCTCAATCTCTCTCTCTCCCTCTTATATCCCCTCTCTAACACTCTATAAATATACATCCTCTTTTCTCTGTAAAAAATGGAACCGCACCTACGCCACAGAGTCATCCAGTGTAATCTAAGCCAGACTACAGTTTTGTTCTGTTTTAAAATAACCAGCCTATTCGTGTCACAAACTCTTTAACTTCTTTTCTTCCCTCCTTTCACAATATTTGTTCTTTGTCCCTCTCCCTCATACACTTTCTTACAGGTACTACTTCATATTTTGACATAATAGTGAAAGAAATTGCTATTCCTACCATTTGTTGTTAAAAACTGAAAGAATGTATTTCTTCCCATTGTTCTTTCTGTTCCCCATTTGTTTGATTCTAAGTATCTCCCTTTTTTCAAATTTAAAAACATACATGACGATTCATCTGTGCTTTCTAGCTCATCCCAAATCTTCCAAAAGGGTTCAGAATATACTCATCGCGACAAGGACAGAATATACTGAGACAAACAGCGAGAAACTTTCATTAAAACAACGTGAGATTTATTCTCGAATATATACACAACACGCTTAAGACATTTAGAACGTCAACAAAGAAAGTCATAAAATCAAGTAAAGAAATTTTAACAGCTGATCAAGGTGAAGCAAAATAACATGAAGTTTACCTAATATAAAAAAGCTTGATAAAATATTGTGACAATAGCCGTAGTTTGACTATGTATTCTCTGATCCTTATCTATCTACCCATGTCTCCCTTTCTCTCTCTTATAATCTTCCCCTCTCTCTCCCTTATCTGTACGTCGAATTAGCAGTCATTTCATGACGTTAGCATATTACGCACATACGTATGTTTTGCAGAACGGGGAAATCGAAAGAATTTATGAAATGGACTGAACTCAGACAGATTTTGTCATAAAGATGACATCACCTTTAACAAAATCTAATGGACAAAAAGTGAACATCAATGACTGTTTTAGAGAATGCTAGGCCGGTGGCCTAAATTACCGTTGTTTTCCTCAAACGGGTAACCTCGCTTGCGATAGTTGAGTAATACCTTATTTCGGGATATTTTGTGAATCCTGTCGAGCTTTAACCAGACCCATGCAGTTGGACAGTGCCCGTGAAAGGAAGCGAAGCGAAACCGACTGAATAATCACACATCAGCCTGACTTTTACGTATATATATTCATCCTTAAAATAAGATCATTTTTACGAGTGTTCTTGAAGTTCATGGACATTACTTTCTTCCTATGCAGAGCCCCTGTTGAGAATATATATGTCCTCAAATTGCCTAATCCTTATGGAATTAGTCTTCCTTGTTGTAATGGTATATATCTGGCAGTGGCAGTCAGTGGTCTCGTAATCAAGAAGTCCCGGGTTCGAAACCAAGTCGATGTGCTAGTACCCTTTGGTGAAGCATTAGTCCTCACTACCAATTCCCTCGGATGCGTCATAAAGTTGTGGGTCACTCTTGTTCTCACCTAAAAGCATATACTTGATTTCATTGATTTCTTAGCAGGCAAGTAATACAAATCATTAGTCAATCAAGCCTTGAGCAAAGAATTTGGGTCGTCGAGGGAAACTTCCACTGAAGAAGTTTGCTCAAAATTTGAATACTGTAGTAAACGGGTCAAAGAGGGAGCATAATTGAAATAAACCGTCGGTCACGTCATCGTGCTACATGCTCATTACCCCGTGTTCCCCCATGACCTAACCGTTGCCGAATGCAAGATTAGAGGTGGGAGGATACGCTTATCAAGGACATTAATTACACTGGCTATTAATAAAAAATACACGACGTCACGTGTTACACTCTCAGATCAGTGACATTCAATAACCGCGGGAAAAAGTCGTGACCCCCTCCCGCGTTACATTATGAATACAGAAAATCAGAGGGTAATTCAGCCTTTGTACCATCAAACGAGTCCGAAACATAAGGAAATATAGAAAAATGTCGGTCTCGAAGGCCTTTTTTAAAATGGTTCACTAGACCGACGGCCCACGATACCGACATTTTTCTATATTGCTTTATGTATTTCTTTGTTTTGTTGATGTGTGGACCTTTGGAACTTTCTTTTCTATTCCTATGCATTTCTTTGTTTTGTCAGTCTCAGGGGATTGTAGGTCTAGTGGGCCGTCTGTCTCGTGGGCTGTCGGTCTTCTGAGATGATCCCGTATTATGTCCTCCATTAAGAAATTGTCATACTCAGCAATACAAATTATGGAGGCGGGATTGACGTCACTAGAATCAGATTAACAGTTCGAGGTAAAGATTCAGTCCCTCGTAAGGGGTAACATTCTGGGGGGAAACAAACTATCTTCACCACAGAGATTCGCACTATTACGAATGACATTAAATTAACGATTTGGGCTTTACGCTTCTATTATCTCCATTCTACAACAACCGCATAATTACCATATTCAAGACATTATAATCTAGTCTGAGCTTGTTTTTACTGTGCAGTAATATTAAATCAACTCCAGACTTAATGAAAATCCCCATTTGCATTAATTTTAACGAATTGCATGTTTGCGCTAAACGTGCGGAAAAAACAATTGCACGAGAATGGCCGGAAAGAGAGATACTGTGTGTGTGTGTGTGTGGGGGGGGGGGGGGGGGAGCTTGGCATATTTTGCAGCACGTGAATTATACTGCATGTGAATAAGCTACATTTCTTTTCTGAAAAGAATATGATTTAATCCATTGAAACACATTGAATTTTCCATGTGATCAGGTATACACATGTTTCTGAAAAAAAAATTGTATCGCAGAACGTGAACTTCATTGTTCTTTATTAGGTGTGTCTTGAAGAGTCCCGATCGAGAGACTGATAAAATAACAAGCAAAATGAGGAGTGCAAGCTAAAAAAAATGATGATCGTGTCTTAAAAAGAGCGGGTCATTATTTGTCCGATAAAGATAACGATAATGATATTTTCCATTAAAGGTACACTCTAGGGCTGCGCTACAGACACGAGCATAATCACACCAAGGAAGTACCTCCTTGCTCACACGTACTCACCATTATAATAGGGTGTACCTTTAATTGAAAATATTGTTATCGTTATCGTTATAGGACAAATGTGACAAGCTCTTTATAAGACACGATTATTATTATTTTTTTAAAAGTTGCACTCGTCATTTTGCAAAACGCTGATTCTGGCCTGAAAAATGAAGCTATAAACTCACCCTTTTCATTCTTATTATTTAAAGATAAAGCTGTGTACTTGTCAAGCAAATGCAATGTTAAGGAAAACTGTCTAAAAGTTATTTGGAATAACAATTATGTAGTGCATTAGAATGATTAGGTATCGTAAGGTTTTGGAATCATTAATATTATAAGATATTGACTCAAGTCTGCTGATAATAAGAGAGAGAGAGAGAGAGAGAGAGAGGGGGGGGGGGGAGACAAAAGAGAAAGCTTACAGATAATCTTTCACCTCTACCTGAATTAACCTTCAATTGAAATCATTATCTATTAGCATCATCTTCGTCAACAGGCGACATGTTCTAGGTATTTTTCTAATGATTAAATGGAGGTACTACATAATTACATGATATTTCAAACATATGTGTTATAGTTAAGGGCTAAAAGCTAGGGGTTGAATAAAGAAATTACATTTAAAAAGTACAAAATTGATACATATTTACACCACAAGACAGTGCCCGTCAGCATAAATGATTAGTTTAAAAATATTTCATCGCTCGCATTGCTCCATCGCAATATTCTATGCCACTAAATCATGACTCGTTAACTAATAGGCCTAAAATAAAGTACACAATATTAATCAACGAGAGGAGAATGATACCTCATTCACTCCCTGCAATGAATTCGAACCGGGGTTTGAAAAAAAAAGAAGAAGAAGAAAAAAAAAAAGATTTTGGGCAAGAGACGAAAGTCTAAGACACCTCAAAATGTGCACGTACGCCCTTCTTTAAAAACATAAGGAAAAGAAAAGTCTCCCAGTCAAGGATATTACGGAAACTTGAGCAAATGTCACATTGCAGGATAATTAGATAAACCGAATGACACGCTTGCGCGGTTAAAAAATATAATCGCGAGATTACAGACATCCACGAGGGACCCTGGTAAGAAATGAAGGAGAATGAAGGCAGGATTAGCTAAGTACAATGCACAGGGAAAGTGCAGTCCTTATTATCTGTCATAGTAACAGTAACGAAATCTGTTCCTATTTGCTGATACAGCCCATCAATTCTTGGCTTGACTGACTTTGAATACCCGATATGCGGCTGTTTTTCTGCCAAAGTACACATTACTTATCCTAAACGATCACGGTTGGTTACCTAAATAATCATTTCATTTTACTTGCATTGCACTGAATTTCGAAATTCTAGAGGTATATTTGTCTACAAAGTCTACAATGTTAATCAATACAACAGAATAGAAATGTATTGCGCATTTCTCAGACAACAAATTAACGTCACCTTAATAAGAATAGATGCAGCATTTAGTAACATTACATGGTTACAAAAACAAATGAACAAACAAACAAATACAGTACAACAACAAATGTTATTTTCAATACTTCAGCTGCTTATCTGCATACAGACTACTCTCGACCCAAACTCGGACCATGTACTCTGTTGACAAGTCGATGAAGACAGCGTACTTTGGCCACTCTTTATCACTATAACAGTCCACCGTGACCGAGGTGCACATGAAGTGGTAATCGTGCATAAGACTGACTCCAATCTTCTCCAAACACATACCCATGAAGACATCCTCCCAAGGGAACAAGGGTGTGGTCAGTGCGGTACGGAAAGATGCTTCGACCAGGTCTGTAGACATGATGAATGCTGGACCTGAGAGGTATGGTGGGTACTTCGACGCGGGGTAGAATTCTTCCGAGATGCGGTACTTGCCCCATTCTCCATCCCTGCTGCGAACCACCGGCGTGTTCAGGTTCACGTTGCCGATCACGACTCCTCGAGAGGGCGCTCGAAGTATGAACTCCAGGATGCGAGCCTTGTTGAGCATCGTGTCATCGTCGATTTTCATCGCAAACTTTGCATGTCGGCAGTGCTCCGTGACCCATTTCAAACCCATGACAGTCTTCCGCGTGAGGTTCAAGTAGCTGTCAATGAAATCTTCCTGGACAATATCACCATAGATGCGAGCCTCGTCATTGATCTTGGATTGCAGAACCGGATCGGCCGTTGTTCCCAACATGAACACTGTCCTGACTAGCGTTTGATTTAATACTTCCCAGGCTTGGTTGCTACCATAGGTAACACGAATATGGTCTCTTCGTTTCAAATGAGTAAGAGCTGAAGTCACGAATATAATCATGGGCACCCGAATTCGATTTCCTTGTTTATCAAAGCATATATTACGGGGCATATTCAACTGAGTATAGGTATGTGGATCAGTTGGTTCCAGCAAATACTTACCTCGTTTGTATAAGTCCCAAGAATGTTTTTTTCCGTCTTTGAAACGATCTTTTCCTCTACCTAACCGAGGCATACCCGCAACATCATGTCGCGTTCCTACATGGTTCTCATTCCCCACCTCAGCATTATTTGAAACACTTTCTCGATTCCCTCTTTGCACAATCACGGCATTGGCCGACGAAACGCTGGTGAATCGCCCTAGGTCACCTCCAACTACCGTGATGGATGTCAACGATCTCTCTTGGCGAATACTTCCACCAGTTCTCTTCATGCCAAACATGACGACGAATCCCAGTAGACCCAAGTAGAGGTATCGTCCAACTGCCGCCCGCCATAGTTTCAGTTTTAACCACATCCTCATCCTGAAAGATAGAGTCCTCCTGATATCTTTCCGCATCGGTTAAAAAATTTCAGCGTAAAATCTGCCAGGAAGAAATCGGTTTCATTTTTGTTTGTTTCTCACCCTCCATTCGGTGAGAAGCTTAAACATAATCCATTGCTGTCATGCTTTTTCCAAATATACTATCTTCGCTTTTCATTTACAGGGACTACTTCGTGCTTGAATACTTCCTATTATGAAATAACACACACTTTGTCCAAGTTTTCCGGTTTCCTTGAGTCTACCGTTAAAGTGATCACTTGATTATTGGTTATTGGGATTACCAAAGAAAGTCTAAATTATATTGCGACATAGTCAGCACCACATAACCGAATGAGCGTACATTACAAAACTTGTAGGAATGACGTTTCTTTTCAACCATCCTGACCAAGTGTTCGTATGCTAGACTAGAAATTAGACAATGCCTCCCTCGAGCTCCTTGCCAACTATGCTATGAAAACCCCAACTCTGTTCAACGTTGGAAACCTGCCAACTAATCGTTGCACTTTAGGGAAGGTCCCAGATATAGGTTGTCATTGTCTCGCCATTAATGACACTCAGCTCATCCGAAAGGGGGTGTAAATTTGTTGACAGTTATCCGCCATCTGCAAGTAGACAATGATTAATAAAAGCAAATGTTATGGATAGAACATACACGATTCAAATACTGATAAATTTCCTAAAGTGTATATTCATGGTAATTGTGTTTCCTTCGAAAATTTCTATGAAAGTAGTATGACTTTATACCTACTCCTTTTGCTTTCATATTGCAAATCAACAACTTTATAGATTATGATTACCAAATGGACTTCGAATTGCTCTTGCGCTTAGAGCAACTGGTAGCCTCCAAGTTATTACGTTATAAGATGGCATGATACCTCGTAGCGGCTGATTATATAATATAATATATTAATATACATGCTTGCATTTCTCGATTCATGTAAAATGATCTTTCACAAACAGGTTCTGAGAATAGGTAAGAACCTCCTCTCTTTACACGCAATGTAAAATTCGTCTTCAAAAATAGTCACAATCTGTTCGCAGGCCCACGTGACAGCACATTCATGATTGTCTGATTTGCTGACAGTACTGCCAAATATGAATGATTTACAGACAAAACAATGATAAACCTTAATCCATCATTTTGTCTGCAAATAATAGACAACAACAAATGATGAAGCGCTTCAAAATATAGTGTGAAAATTGCAAATGAATGAGGTGCGATTTAAAAGCAACTTTGTTCTTATTCGACATAATCATCTCATTGAACTACAACATACAATATGTACAGTGTAAACTGTAATTAAGAATAGAAGTTGACAAGAAATCTATTAAAGTTAAGAACAGAATGAAAGGGGAGAAAAGGGAGAAAAGGGGAAAGAGAGGGGAGAGTGAGAGAGAAGGGGAAAGAGAGGGGAGAGTGAGAGAGAGGGAGAAAGAGAGAGGGAGAGGGAGAGAGAGAGGGGGAAATAAGGGGGAGAACAGGAGAATGAGTGAGAGGGAGATGGAGAGAGAGAGAGAGAGATAGAGAGATAGAAGTGGCGCAGCGGTGAGGTTAGGGGAACTAATAAGCGGCAAAACATTACAGAAATAGCGACAATGGGGGGGGGGGGGGGGGGGGTGCAGCGGTGAGGGAAGGGGAGTTGATTAGCGGCATGACACAACAGAAATTGCATTAGGAAGCGACAATGAAACCGGGATTTCGATGTCGACAAATTGCCTGAAATATCATTCTCTATATCCGTATAAGCTCAAAGATATACCCTGAATATGACACATATCCTGATATGGAATGTGAACGTAACCTGAACCCTATATTGCATAATTATCACGTTCAATCGCAAGAGACAAACTCACTTAATGATAATTAGTTCAGTCTTAGTGTTAATTGATCCTTATACCGTTATAGCTATATCACGTTACAGAACGACCGTGACAACATAATATAGAGCTGACTTAATCGAGCAAATGACAAACTTGCCGATCTGTTAATGTTTTGTTTTAAATTTCGTACCTTATCATGAGCAATGGAATATATTTCCCAGCTTAAAAATATTGAATCAAGAATGACTTTGTGTGCATTGCAAAGCGAGCCCCACCCCTAACATTAAAAAAACAATCCTTTTTTTTAGAATACTAGTATACAGCACATCACATGCTGCTGAATACAATATGGAATATGTTAAATCAAGCCATTTATAGAGTTGAAGTTGTTATTTCTTCATATAACAAATGCTTTCGGCAATGGTTAATATATTGAATAACTTTCAAATGTACCCTAAAGATTAAAACAAGAGGAATCACTTAAGTATTGAATAGAATTGTTGATGGAGATCACCGCAATAATTATCCAGCATTACAGTTATGATCTCATTAATCTAGACATGCTGGAGGGAATACCGTAGAATATTGCTATTGTTCAAAACAAAATGTGTAAATGGACTATTTTCTCTTGAGGTGAGTAATCCATAAATAATAAAACCAAATAAAACAAAACAAAGCAAAAATCACAATATAAAGAAAAACAGACCCAAGATATAAAACGGTACAATTAAATAAATGCCCGTTTGTGAGAATAAGAACTTTTATAATTTGTCTTAAAAGGATTTTAAAGTATTTTGGCGCGCTTATATTGACTTGAATGTGATGCCGACACAACTACAAACTAAAAAAAAAATAATAATAAAAAAACTAAAAAAAATAAACGCTTAACTTACCACTTTCCTGTAAGCATCCAAGATCCAAGATCTCTCAAATAGCTGCGATAATGTGTGTATATAGTTTAATCAGATTGCCATAAATGAAGGCGTATTCAAAACATCTCAGCGATAAATATTATAGTGGTACGTCTCGCAAGCGAATTCGAATTATTCCGTAACAAAATCACGTCAAAGTGCACATTGGGTTATAGTTACTGACTCAATATCTGTACCGGACCTAATCACATCCCATGAAGTGACCGCTCTACTTCTATTTTCGCTCTCTTCTCCTTCCATGCCTGTGCTAAGGATAGTAACCTCGTGATTCGAGCTCGGTCTCGTGCCCCTGACTCCTCAAGCTAATTTCCGACCAAACCTTGCTGCTTTGTCGAGTCCACGCCATAACCTGCTTCCACTAAAACCTGAATCAAGAATAGAATATGTCTGAAGGAATGATAAGCAGCAGCGTAAACTGGGAAGGAGGGGGAGAGAGATGGGATGGGGCCGTGGGGGTACCCCTCTTTGACATTTTACAGACCTTAAAACATTGATTTTCCCGAGGTCCGCAATATGTGAGTGTGTGTGTGTGTGTGTGTGTGTGTTCGCGCCCGCGTGATGTAACCAAATAATATTCAGTACATTCAACTGTCTCTTTTTTAATTATGCAATAGACCTGTTTACTAATTTACTGCACTTTATGCATGTTTCTCTCCAGAATCCTTAGTTACCAACTATTTGGTGCACCTGCTACGTATAATGACATCTCTATAGATGGAATCCATTTTGCATACATTAGTTGTTGCTATGACGGGAAAGCCTCTGGCAAGCTTTTGAGTCGTCAAGAGAAACTTTTGTTCAAAAAGTATGCATAAAATTAGTAAACAGGTCTATTGAAGATAAACCTTTTTTGCAATGCCACTCACTTCTCTCCCGCTAGGCCTTACCGGTATATCGATGATATGACTAATAACTCTTATATCTGATTTGTCATTATTAATATAAATGATTAAAATCAACCTCTGTTGCCATGACTCCCAGTTCTCTCTCGCCAAGCCTTACCGGTTTGTTAACTCAGTCTGTGACACTATCCTGTTTCAACTAAAGGTCACTCATGATATCATATTCAGATTACTTATCACCAGTTTGTATAGTTTTACCGCTAATTTAGGACGACAGGGTGACCCGATGAGTCGTCTTGGCGGATACCGCGTGCGCATGAGCGAGCTGTTCCTGGGTATTGTTGTGACTCCCGTTCCTGAAAAGAGTTCTCCGCTAATTTGGGGAAATTTTGCCACTTAATATGCATACAGGATGATGTTGCATATTTGATGTCTTATTGACTTTTTAATCACGATCATGTTAGAGGTGAATGCAAAAGGCTTTTCTTTAACCTGTTGCTTTTGAAAAATTACAAGGGTTGCCTGGTTGCCTGAAAAATTACAAGGGTTGCCTCACAACCAAGCATTATGATCCAAGGACCTCTTAAGTATTTAATGCAATTAAGCGTGGAAGCAGAACTTGTGAAATAACTCAATAGACAATAAACAATAAATATTGCGTTGCGGAATTGAGACAATAATGATAGACCTATTCCCTTTATCAAGAAAGACAATTACGTCCCTATGTGCGCTTTCACAGTACTTTGAACATTTTATACATATTAAGAAAAGAAGTACCCTTAATACAAGTCTGTCCTCCCCCAAACTTAAACCTGATCCACCAAAATATTAAAAGGACTTCCTGGATCAACACGTCAATTAATAACATCACACAGAGAATCTCTTTACAGTGAAATTCAGAAATGCTGGAATTGCTGAATTGTTTAGAAAACTTGGATGCACATTGATAAAATCCTAGAGAAATATCGAGCTGTCACAGCTGTGTGGGTGGGGGGGGGGGGGGGGCGTTATGAACAAACTTTCTACTGAAATCTTGCTGAAACTGGAAATGATTGTCCAATTCCAATTCAACAACCAGAAATTGTGGCAATAAAGAACTAAATATTGTTGAACATCAAATATTTGTGCATTTTTACCATTGTTCTAATAATTTTGATTTCAATTTTATATATACAACTTTCAAGATAATAGGCGGGTTCACACGTAGAGCGATAGCATCGATGCTATCTAGGTTTCGAGACTATTTTGGTCATGACCAGATAGTTTTAAGACCAAACGCTGTCTGAACGCAGATAGTCACGAGATAGAAGCGAGCAGCGAGTTTAGCAGGAGTAAATCTCAGGATCCAGCGACAAAGCATCGATGCTTTGCGGTAGACACCCACCGCGCTTGTGACTATTTGTAATGTGAACGCAATCGCTGCTTCACTCGCAACTTCGCATGATATGACCCCTGTGTTTCGAGACTTACAAAGCATCGATGCTAAGTACTACGTGTAAACATAACTAGAGAGAGAGAGAGAGAAAGAGACAGACATACAAAAGAGATGATTCAGGCAACAACAAGGCAAAAAAAAAAACACCTTCAAACATGTTACGAATAGATGGCATAATGATCTAGTGGACGTTATTATGACGTTAGTTGAATTTATTTTGAGAACCATGATACATAACATAAAAATGTAAAGCAACATTCCCAATCCCTGCAGGTCAACGATTACGACATGAATATTACATCAATGGACAGATAAACTGCCTGGTTTCCAATAATGAGACGAAGTAAAGAAAGCCATGCATGTTTAGACATGTTAGAGAGATATTCTTTTCCTCTTTTTCACCACGCTGTATTTCCGATCAAGTCATCTGAAGAGATCATCTTTAAAAAAAAAATCAAAGCAAGGATATTATCTATAGATATGATTTGATTTAGGAACAAACATTCTTCTTAAAGGGAGCGACAAGTCGCAATCACAGAACTCCTGTGGTCGCAATCTATGGGCGGTTTTACAGTTGGCTGCTCCTTTCTCTGGATCAAAGATCAAAGCGACTTCAATTTATCGCGCGCAGCTAAGAAAAGTTCGCATGTTGACCCAAATTTGAGTAAACAAGATCGCACGTTCTTTATTCCAGTATTTGAATCTCATTGGTCGGTTACGTATGTAGGGATTCGAGTTAACGATCACGCGAGGAATTCGGCAATAACATTCCTTCGGTAGCGCACGATTGGACCTGATTGTATCCGAATTTCCCCGAGTCCCCGAGTCAGGCCAACTGGTCAGGCCCATGGATTACAACTTGCCACTCCCTTTAAACCCCTTTATAACCCCGGCATGATCAGAGAGACACAACACAGTTTTGTTGTCCATTATGGTCTTAAATGTTTGTCTAGAGAGGCAGCAATAAGATATATCAAAAAAAATGGCTGTAGAGAACCACCTCGAATCACTGCTGAATCTTTACGACAATGAATACACAAAATAGTCGACAATGTTCCCTTTTTTTCAATTACAACTCAGTTGGATATGTCCCAGCATGGGCATCTTACATTCCATATGCTTCAGATTACTGACTTCATCCATTATCAAAATATTAATGAGGTTGTTAGAAAGTACGAATTTCACGGAAGCTCGGTAAAGAGAATGCTAAATGCTGCTTTTATTTTGAATTGATATTGTTCAATAATTTGCCACGATTATGAAAGTTATTGTGGTTAAATAATAATAATAATAATACCATACTTATAAAGCGCATATCACAATATGTCTCTATATATGCGCTGTGAGAAAAGAGAAAGAAAGAAAGGCATATAGGGTCAAAAACCTGCTCAACATACCTCCTCATTTAACATTGGAAGGTATGGTAAATTGAAGGTAAATTGTTATAGATTTCATTTAGAATTTAAGAAAAAAAAATGCAAAGAAAAATTAATCTACGTTTAGTAAAAGGTAAAAAAAATAATGTTGAATAAAGGTATATTATCGGGGGTATTCGTTTTTCGAAAGTTCATAATTCCGAAACAGAAAATTTCTAAGAGCAATCAGTGAATACGACTCGAGTGTGACTTAAGCCATTTCGCCATGCAAAGGCCCTATTGTGTCAACAAATGATGAGAGACGCATGGACGTTGTTCATGTTTTAAACTAAAAATCAAATTTAAATACTGTTTCACAATATTACAAAAATGTGAATGAAATTAAAACATGCATAATGAAACCACAACGTGATTTTGAATTAATATATTTTTGTCGCATTTTTGGTTAAGTAAGAATGAAATATAATAGATTATGGCGTGGAGGAAAAGGGGTTATCTACTAAATACTGGGTATGTATGATGTAGACCCAGATTTACGAGGATAAATGTTCCGACATTACCTCTTGAGCTCCTCCAGAGCTGTACGTCGTACATCCTTCTTTTGTCATGGTCACAACCAGTCGTGTACCTCTCTGCATCTCCTCTCGGGCGTTTTGCACCCTTCTCATTAACATACCCCTCTTACCTTGAGGCAAACGTGACATGGACGTGCAACCAACGCGCGACATGTCACGGCTCCGTATGGGCTTCGTTACACCATCGCAAGGAGCCCGTGAGGTGCTCGCAAGAAGCACGTGCAGGAAGTACGATGGCTGCGCGTGTCACGTTCATCAGAACACGTAGCCACACGCAGAGATTGTTGGACATGAACAACAGCCTCCTGACGTGTCCTGCGTGATTGGAAAAAAGTGCAGACCCGTGCGTGCGACGCAAGGATTTTCTGCGAAATCAGTCTCAGACCCATAGCTCAGACCACACGCAAGGAGGTGCACGATCGGTTGTGACCAACCTTTGACGTAACATTTTTTTCATTTCACATAATTATTATAGACCGATTCTTGTTCCGATTTATATTGACGATTCATATAAACTGCATTGTTTATAAAAACAGAAACATATTTAAGAGGTAAATTTATTTTTACCACTAAAATTTAAGGTAAAAAATTAGTAAACCGTCTATTACCTTGGCGCTGCAGCCATATGTAACAGTTAATCACATAGATAGTAACGTTTTACAGAAATCTTTTATAGCACTTCGTACAAAAAATTTCCTTTCCATTCATATCTTACCTCTCGTAGTTCATAAAATCTTATCTCTTTGTTTTCAAGTTTCAAAACTCGACTAGAATAAAAAAAACCCCCTCTTCTGTGTGTGCATAAATAAAATGCGAATACACGCTGAAAGTGGACGGACAGTGGTTTTCAAATTAAATTTTCTAAGAGATTTCAAGGAGAAATCGTTGCTTCTGTAGTTTCATGCTTTTTGTCAAACATGAAGTTCTGATGCCCTAGTTCTTGTTCCCTCGATACGTGTCACAAGGTTGTGAATTATAGTCGAAACGATGTGAACGAAATCAGATTAAATCTATCTCCATTAACGGTCAACCAAGAATATTTTGACAACTGAAGAGAGGCAACTGAGAAAAATAAAAACCACATACAACACGATCGCAAAAAACTTTTAGAAATCAACTCAGACAAGGCAAATTTTAATACTGTACTTTATTACCTGTAGAAATCATGTTGGATTATGTATTATGTCATTGTTATGTTCCTCACATTACAAAAGGAGATGGATAAAGCTACTGAGATTTACTTCAGTCGATTCCTTGAAAGACTGCCATTGTGTTATAATCATGTTCTACCGTGCCAAACAATAAAAACAGCAGTTTAAAATCGAATAGAGAGGTACAATTTGAGAAGAAAAATCCTGATCATATCAAGGACCTTGAATGCAGTTTTTTTTCGACCCATTCAAATATAATTTGGTCACCATATGACATTATGACATAGCAGTGGAAGCGAGAGACGTTTAAAACTCAATCTTTTCAAATTGGACGCAGAATTCATTTTACAATTAGGAAGGCGTTTCATTGGCTGCTACTTAGATATTTTCCATGGCTTCTTTAAAATCTGTAATTTGATTATGTCACATGTTTGTTATAATAATAATGGGTATAGAATTTATGTACTTCTATCAAACCACTGCGCATTGATCGCATTTCTTTTGTATTCTGTCTGATCCCATATTCGCTCTTATTTTAGTGTCCGTAGTCTACCCTTACATCATTCATACTGAACTCCCTATTTGTCACTAAAATAATATACGTGTGCCACTTTGTAATTCTCAAGTAGTATTTTTACCAGTGAATTGTAGTCCCTTGCTAAATACCAAGCATAAAGCTACCATAAACATGTGACAAAAGGGTTGCCATAAAAACAATTAAAACTGAAAATAGGTTATTATGAAAAAAAAAAAAAATTATGTTAAGTGGTGCCTGTTTGTTTGTGCCCATCAGCACTCGCGGCAAACGAAAGGTAAATGACAATGGGTGTTATGGAATGCATTTGAGCACAAGGTTAACTTACGGCAATGGTGTAACTTCTGTAAGCATTTATCCGAGCGCAACAGATATGCGAAGTATAATTTAACAAAGGAAAACATCTGAGTATTTCCATGTATTTACTTTGAAAAAACCGAGTGATCAAAAAGCCTTGGCAAGAAAGAACAACAAATAGTAATGTTTCTGCGAAGTCTGCTGTCCTTTCAATTACCTGTTTTGTTAGTAAAATTTCAATAATTATATCGCCGGATATATTGAACTAAATCAAACTGTCTTAAAAATGGACCGACGGAATTGTAAAATTGAATTATACATTTTTTTAGAGGGAGCGAAGCGTGCGAGTTAGGAAAACTTTGACACTTTCACAAACACACACACACACACGCACCTATGTTTTCTATTATTCGAATTTCAACCGATGACTCCACTATTGAATTGCGTCACAAAATTCATTGACGGAATAAACCTCACTAATTGTTGACAATCGATGACCTTTTGAATTACTACCGATCAAGGCCGTACGCAGCGGGAAATGTCAAAATCATACTTTTAAAATCGGGTTTTAGACTTTTAAATGATCCCATATTGAAAGCGATCATCTTCCCCCCCCCCCCCCCCAGAAAAAAATGTCTGCGTACGGCATTGCTACCGATGACCCATTGTTCTCTTTGTTCGATGTCATCAACACACACACACACACACACATAAAAATGGTATCACTTTCACTTTCTTTGTCAGTAAATCTTGTCAGCATGTTTGTGTCATTTCGTCAATTAACTTCTTATTTATTAAATTATTCTAAATCTACCTACAAAATTGGAGGGGGACCTAGTTTGAACTCCTGGAAAAACAATGTGATATACCTCTGTAATGTCGAGTGAACACTGAGTAGGGCATGACTATTATTAGCAACAGCATAATATAGTTCATACTTACATTTTACCTTTACTCAGACTTGTTCAATAGTTAGAATCCTACCTACACACCTCTTACCCAATTGTTTTTGAGCTTCAAATTCAACAATATGCAGCACCTTATCTACTTATCGACGAAATTAAATTAGACTCCATCATTCTCGCTGGCGAATGTTCATCGAAGCAGAAATTTAAAGAATAATGCGCATAAAAATCCCTCGCACAAATCCAGGAGATGTAATATACAAGGTGGCCAATTCTAAGTTTGAAACCGAACATCCATATAAACACTGCCATAAAATGTGAAGTTTTGCAATTATTCCCTCACTATTCTGCGAAACATCGAACTGTAAACTCTGAGACATGGCGAGTTTTAAGGCGCAGAATGTTTCCGAGCCGCCTTCATTTTCAACGGTTTTCTTCGAAGATTATTTAACAAATTTAATGGAGAGGAATACAGAGGCTCCTGTTCTCGTGAAGACACCCAGCTCAGGGAACATCCACGGGATTCTGTGGCCTTTCATATTTACAATCGTGATTACTTTTGCTAACTTTCTCAGTCTTGTGGCCTTCTGCATCGAGAAACGACTTCGTACCTACAACAACTTTTTTATCATTAACCTGGCCATTCTGACTTCATAAGCGGGTTACTCCTTATCCCCAGGGTTGTTCATACCCACATTGGGCACTATCCTTTCTCACATGACGTATGTAGGGTGGTATCAGCAATACAGTCTGGATTCCTGAAACGCCCTCCAACTTTGCCGTTGGTCGTAATCTGTGCTGATCGACATCGCGCCACTTACGATCCCACAACCATTACATATCACGCAGTAAGCGGAAGGCCGTCATCAAAAATTCCATCCCATGGTTTGTGTCACTAGCATTTTGGTTTCTCTATACTACCACCGCTGAATTCATCATCGACTTCGACAACCGAGCTATTGCGCACGCTGGTACAGATCGCGGCCATTCCTGAGCATGATACCGTTCATTACCTCTTCTACCTACCATTCGCCATCATCACTGTTTTCTATGTTAGAATCGTTTCTAAGATTCAGGCCTCTTTTGGAGGTCGGGAAGTTGAAAGACAGTTTGCTATGCAAGAGGCGAATAAGAGAAGGATCACGGCTGAGATTGCTAAAACAACGAGATGACGTCGGCAGGGAGCGTCTCTGACTATCAATACGGACCTCTCATCCGACGACCGTGACCGGGATTGGAAGATGAAGAATAGCAATGATACGGAAATGAAGAAATTACAGTGAGTTTTTCCTTTCTTTCATTAATGCATCAATACTGTTCGGACGTAAATTTTATTATCATATTATCAAAACTTTATTTTTACTACCAAAAACTACAGATAGTTCTTAACAATAGGGTACTCATGTTTTTCCCGTAACGACCAGTAGGCCAGGAGCCTGTTCCGAAATAGTCAACCCCATTTTACCTATTATTTTTTTACCCCCCTTAAACATCTAAGTCATTACGTAGCTGCTGGGTTTTAACCCCCCAGAGCCCCCAAAGAGACCCCAAAGTCGGGTCGATTTCACCCCATCCAGACTCCCGGGAGCCGGGAGTGCTGGGGTACTAAGGTATCCCAGAATTTTTTGAGGGGGTCGAGAGCGCTGAGGACTTTTTTTTTGCTTGTCAGAGATATTTTGATTAAAAAGAGACCCCCCCAAATGCTGAGGACGTTTTTTTTTTTTTTGCTCGTCTGAGATATTTTTTTCTCACAGCACCCCCAGTAACCCCAAACATAAGTGCCTGGCCCCATCTCCCCCATGCACCAAACTTTGTCAGTAGGAATTAGTATGACTGGACATTACAAAACACAAAAAACTGACAAAAATTTCCGTCGGGATGGGGTGTCAGACGGCCCCTAAATATTGGTGTAAACTTTTCCCTCTGAAGCCCAGGGACCAAATTTGGTCAGAAGGAAGAGCTATGGAATGTACCATTATGAAAATATAAAAACTGACAAAATTGTCCATCCGGAGAAATGGTGTTAGACCCCCTGAAATGAAAAACCCCAAAATGCCCTTTGACAACACTTTGCCCCCCCCCCCAAAAAAAAAAAAATAAATAAATATGCTGTATATGTAAATAAAAATAACATTTTCTTACCTTCTTACTATGATAACTCAGAGGTGTTTTATTCAATTCAATTCAAACTTCATATCATAATTTTGAGTATAATAATTCCTCTTTGCGGTGCAATTTGGTGTTAATTGGTACTTCTTTGAGTGATAAGTTATTAAATTATGAAAACGTATTACTCTCTCAAAAGTACCTAAAAATATTGTCAGGATTATGTAAACACATTCATTGTCTTCCCTCTTCACCCGTTTGACAAGGCATAATAGAAGAGCCTGTCAGGTATCTGTGTAATGTGACTACCAGGCTGACATGTATTACTGTTCATGCGTTTATTACGCAGATACCAGCAAGTTCCTCTATTATGCCTTGTCAGATTGACAATGGTGATTGTTTACATAGTCCTGACAATATTTTTGGGCTATTTTGAGATATACATTTTTCACACTTTGATTACTTATTAATCAAAAGACCAATTCCACCACAATGAACTGAACTGCAAGAGATTAGGCAAAAGCAAACAAGCGGACGAAGTGAGAGAAAAAAAGCCTGAAAAGGCGCTACGAAATTATCTTGCTAAAACGTCAAAGATTTCGCGCTTCGCACGGGATGGGGGAAGTAACTTCCCCTCCCTGCATCCACCTACATACAGTGCAGTATTGCGTCCAATAATTGAAAAGCAGTCCGGGTGTCAAACTAACTTTCCGCCTAAAAGAAGGTGCTACATGTACGAGCCGCTATCTTATCCTCAAATTTGCTC